>JAZGTL010000010.1:2602142-3903214 GCA_037349345.1 Oemleria cerasiformis | reverse complement strand
CGTGTTTTTCAGTTCTCTCAGTGTTCAGCTCAATTTCAAGCTTCTTCGATTCTGAATTTCAGATTTCTCAGGTTCTTTCTCTATCTTAGTTTCTTCGTTCTTCTTCTACTTCCTCAGATTCTTCGATCTTGATTCCGAAATCTCTCAACTGAGTCTTTTATAGATCTTAATCTTGATTCTTTATTCTTTGATTTTCTGTCTGTCTTCGATTCTATCTCAGATTCTTGATCCTTTATTCGATCTTCTTGCTCTCTGATTTCGATCCTCCATTTCTTGATTTAACACAAAGATATTGCGAGCCTTGTCTTGTGCGAATTTGGCTTGATTCTTCGATCTAATTCTTCTATTTTCGATGTCTTCTTCGGTCTGATTCTTGCCTTTGATCTTGCCTATTCTTGTTCTTCGATTATTGCTTCTTCTTGATTCTTCGACTCTCTCAAATTTCTTCTTCGGTCTCAAATTCTGATCTTCGATCTTTGATTCTTCTTCTTCTTCGGTCTCAATTTCTATTGAATTTTTCTTCTATAACATATTTCTTTTTTTCTATCTCAAATTCTGCCTTCAAGCTATCTGCTTTCTTGTTGAGCTGAGTTAATTGTTGCACTAAGGTGTATTGTTTGAGCTGAGTTCTCCTGTCTGGATGACCTGCTGTGGATATTGATCTTAGCTGAGTAGTGTAGAAATGAGCTGAGTTATCCTATTTGAGTTGAGTGATTGCATTCTAGATTCTGTTGATGATATGATGTCTGTAATATGCTGAAGCAATTAGTTTGAGATGAGTGATAATTTTGGTCATTGCGGTTGAATTCTGGACTACCATATCATGTTGTGTCAAATTGTCCTGGAATGGCTTATGTCTGAGTATGCTGGAGAATATATGTTCAGCTTTCTGCTGTGTTTTGGCCCCATATGCCTCTGATCTTCTACTGTGAGGCTGGTGTTTACTGCTAATTGTATCTTGCTGCTATTGTGAAGTGTGAGTTGTGCTGTTGTGATTGTGTTTGCTTTGTGGTGATGTATTCTGATATGAGCTATTGCTTAGTGTCTGAGTTATATTGATTTGTATATGAGATGAGCTATTAATTTGGTGATGCATTCTGGGATGAACCCAAAATATTTTCACGGTTATCCTAGGCATGTTTGCGTATCTGGATGGCTTATGGTTGCGGTTCCGTCTCTTATGGCTGTGGCATGATTCTGCCTATCTGATTCTTGAAATTGATTATGCCTCATTTTCGTTTCTTCAATTCTTCCATCTTGCTTATCTCCCTCACTTAAATCTTGCCCTCCATGTCCTTCTTTGTGATTTGAGCACTTTTGTTCAGTGAATTTGTTCTCAGTCTATCTGTTTTCTGTGCTGGGAACTTGAGTTCTGTTTTAATCTGGGCTGAGATGTCTGCCCTCAGCTATTGTGTTTGACAAATTGTATTGGAATGGATGATACTTCGTTTTACTGCTGCTGCTGTGTTTGGGGTATGCTACTGAGTTATCATGAATGAGTTGTGTGTTTGTATATTTTGGGCTAGCAGTCAGATTGTTTTGGGCTGAGTTGAGTTGTTTGCTGGTGACTACTGCTTTCTGTGCTCGTTAGTGTGGGGTCTGCTTGCTGTGCTGCTGTGGTTTTTTGGCCTATTACTGAGTGGGGCTGTTGTGCATTATGGTGTTGTGTTGGGTTCATTGTTGATGCTGAGATATACTGGTTGAGTTGAGTTCGTTGATTTTGGTATGTGCTGATGCACTTTGGTATGAGCTGCATTTTCATGTCTGAGCTGCTGTGGACTCTACTGATTTGCTGTAGAGATTGATGGTGGTACTTTTGCTTTTGCTGATATTGCCCTGATCAGATTGTTCTTTCCATTGATGTGCTGCATTGCTGGTGCTTTGGGATGTTGTTACTGCTGTTGTTGCTCATATTGTCTAGTGTTGTCCCAATCTCATGATGAAGCTTCTCCACATGAGATTGAGGGGGAATGTTAGCAATATGAAGTCATTGTATTAGTGTTAGTATATAAAGTGAATGTGAGAGTCATTCAATGTATTGAAATATTTTACATAATGAAGATTACCAAACTTACTCTCATAAATTTCTCTCTTTTCCTTCTCTTGTTTGATCTGTGAATCTTATTCCTCATCACTAACATTCATACCTAATTTCCATTGTTAAACTAACCTACTCTCAATTGAATAAGGTTCCATGATTTCTTATTCATCGCTTGAATTAAGTTGCATCTAATTTTCTAGATTTGCAATCAAAATGTGAGCATATGGAACATGTAGTTTGTTATGTGTGTATAATGTATATATATATATATATATAATGCTAAGGAGACTAGGGATACGCAAAAATACCCATGAATTTGGATACCCATAGGTATTAGCAATGTGAACGGGTGAAAAATACCCATCACTTAATGGGCAGGATAAGGGTATTACTCGCGGGTACCCTTACCCATTGAAAAAATAAAGTGCCTCTGACGTCTACTTCTTTGGTGTTCTTCACTCCTCTTCTTTGCTCGGTTCCAAGGCAAGCTCATGAGGGACCGGGGTATCGGATGGCAACGGTGAAACCGGGCCTTATTCATCGGAATCGGAGTGTGAAAATGAGGACAAAGACGACGACGAAGAAGATGATAGCGATGAAGAGGATGGTGATGGCGATAATGGGTCATGGGGTTGTTAATTGGGTGGCGATGGAAGGTGGAGATTTTCGTGGTTGATTGGAGGGAAGACGGAGCAGTCATGGTTGGGTGAGAAAGAGTCTCTGATGGCCACCATCGACCATTCTTTGAGTTGGGTTCTGGAGGCATGATTGTGGAATTCGAAGCCCTCTGCATCAAATTGCTCGCCCACCATTTTTCACTTGGCTGCGACACTCAAGAGAACACCATGCAAGCAAAGGACCACCGCCACTTCCGATGGCCATATCAACGGGGGTTGTGCTTCTATTTTTCTAATTAATCTTGTTCATTAGTGCAAAGATGAAAGATCGTGACGGCTTCTGCTACCAACGACTGAGATGCAATAGATGACATATTAGTCAATTCACATATATATGGAAGATTTACAATTGCACATAAAATTTCTTTTTTGGTAAAGAACGATACTTACAAGTAATTAATAATGACAAATTATTGTTTTCATATATTGTTGATGTGCTATATTACACCATTCAAAATTTGATGCATGTTTTAATTTTTTTTGTTCTCTATTTTATTTATAATAATATCCTTTTTCTTAGCTAAATAATTATGCAGGTACAGGTTTAACTAAATAATTATGCTGGTACAGGTTTAACTAAATAATTATGTATCAGTGTATATCGATCCATCAGCAAACAGATCGAAGACAATAGGAGGTTATTGGCATGTGCTTAATTAGACGTTGCATGTGATTCGATATAATCCAAATTATTTATAAACTTATTTACATCGATACTAAAAAAATAATATATACATTTGGTTTCAAGCGTAAAAGGGGTCGTATAGGTTCTATGGCTGTTAACCTAGGCCTTGAAAAAGATTATGATGATTTTCTAGATTGGAATTACATCGAGGCTTGCCTTTGAAAATTTGGTTTTCATGATCATTGGATTAGTTTAATAATGACGTGCATATATTTCCTCAGTCTCCTTCTTTATTCTTATTCATGGAACATCGGAGGGTAATTTTAGACCTACTAATTACAATAAAAGCAAGCTTGTCCGGCGAAAACTATTCGTCGACTAACGTTCGGCCTTCGTCGGGCCACATTAAAATCGGGGAATGTCCGTCGGGCAACGTTCGTCAGGCCATTGCTGTCGGGCTTGATATCAGTTGACGAAAATAGTAAATTCGTTGAGCAATTTAAAGTTTGCCCGGCGGACTCATTTGTCGCCTATGATTTGTCGAGCAATGCAAATGCCCGACGGACACCATTCGCTGGGCAAAGATACATAAATTCAGCAGGTGTGCATCGAATTGTCTTACTATGCCCGACGAAATGATTATTCGTCACGCCAGATCTTAATATTTAAAAATATAATTTTAATCATTTATTTAATTAAATAAATATATATAATTAAAATAAAATATTTTTAAAAAAGACAATTAAAAGAATAAAAAAATCAAATTAAAATAAAAAAAATATTTAGAAAAATTAATGTTATGTTTTTACATAATTAAAACTAAAACAATGTTTTACATATTACTTTCTAACTACTTGGCGACGGGTCGGGGTGGTCGGGATCCTGGGCGGGTTGTTGGGACGGGGGCTGAGGTTGTGACAGAAGCTTATCAAATAGCAGGGATAAGTTATACCTCTCGATTGCGTACAACCAGGCTCCAAGAAAGGCCTAATACCAATCGGAATGAGTCGTTGTAGCAAAACATGATAGTCATGGCTCTTCATACCAGAAATGGACCCACCGTCGGTGCCAACATTTCGGGATATGTTGCCGGCGTACCCATCGGGAAATTTCACACCTTGCAACCACTTCAGGAATTTTTTCTTATTCTCCGGTGTAAATGTATAACTTGGATGAGCCATGATGTATTTGCCATTGACGACTTTACAAATTAGGCCGAATCCCCATTTCTTGCATACCCAGACGAGTCTTTTTTGTTACCTTTAACTTGCCTTCGATGGGTAAATTCGTTCCCACAACACTCTCAGCAACATTCTTCTCAATGTGCATAGGATCCGTGATGTGTCTGATTTTCAATTTCGACCAATATGCCAACCGGAAGAATATGCTCTTTTTCGTCCAATTTTCCTGTTCAACTGGTTTCGATCCTCGTGTGACGAAGTCATGGATACTATTCAATTTGGATAATATCTCACAACCGCACCTCTCCCTTGGTCGAGCTCGTAACTCTGATTTGCCATAAAATGAGTAAGATTGCATTCGCCACCGGTGATCCCCGGGCAGAAACCTTCTCACACCCAAGTAGCAGACCTTAGATGCGTGCCAAAAGGACATTGTGTCTGGTCCACATCTCGGACAAGCAAGATAGCCTTTAGTGCTCCATCCCAACAACATACCATAAGCAGGAAAATCATTAATTGTCCACATTACGGCCGCTCGTAGAGTGAACATTTCTCAACTACACTTGTCGTATGTTCGGACACCATTTTCCCACTGATCTATGAGCTCCTCAATCAACAGCCGCAAATACATATTGTTGGAATTACTCGACGATTTGGGCCCCGGTATCAAAGTACTGAAGATTGTGAATTCTTTCTTCATGCATCTCCAAGGAGGCAAGTTATACGGAACCATAACCATCGGTCAAGTGCTATAAGGCTTTGCAAAACTCCCAAATGGATTAAACCCATCAGTACCGAACCTAATCTGACAATTCTTGGCACTGCAAGAAACTCGGGATACATCTTATCAAATTCCTTCCAAGCCTCTTCATCGGCCGGATGCCTCAGTACATCATCATCAATGCGTTCATCCTTATGCCACCTCATATCACGGACTGTGTGCGACGACATGTAGAATCTTTGTAACCATGGCTTCAGTGGAAAAAAACGCAACACCTTTTTCGGAATCTTGTTCTTTTGAAACCTAGGCTCATTGCACATGGGACATTTGTCAAGATGCTCGAATTCACCAAAAAATAATGCACAGTTGTTCTTACATGCATGGATCTTGATATACCTTAAACCGAGGCCCTTCAACAACTTCTTTGAGCTATAATGATCTTTAGGCAGACAGTTGTCTTAAGGGAGCATTCGGATGATGAAGTATGATCAGTCGTTATTTATGCATCATTTTGATGTCTTTATATGCCTCTCTTACATGTATTTTGAATGATTTCGTGCCATCAATAGTATAAAAAGATCAATCTTGTGGGACTTGTGCAGAGTTAGAAAGATAGGTAAAATCTGGAAAGAACGCAAAAAGAATGACTCAAATCGAAGTCCAGATGAAAGAGATATCCTCATTTCAATATCAGGTCCTGAACGGAGTCCTGAGTGCGCCAGTGCGCCTATTTTGGGCCACTGGCCAAGTACCTCATATCAGGCCCTCCGGGTCTCAAACCTGTGTTTCATGACATCAAGGTCAAGTCCTAGAAGTGCCAAGGTCGCGCCAAGGCAGGTCGAGGACATGTCCCAAGAACTCCCATCCGAGCCAAGATGTGCGCCTAAGCCGGGGTCCCTGTTCCGCCAGCAGTAGATCAGAGGTTCTCCCTCTGCGCTAAGCCTGACAACATTTGCGCCAAGTCTGAAAGAAGATGCGCTTCTAATGTACTCATGATTTGCTTCAAAAGCGCAGTCCCAGATCCTGATTACGAAGACCGTCCAAAATCCAAGTTTGGCCAGCTTGCGTTCCCACTTGCCAGCTTGCATTCACACTCCCAGCCGTGTTCTGATTGGTTCTAATAGATTTAAGGACTTTGTAATTAATTAAAAGTACAATAACTTTACCAATCCTTATAGGACATGGCTTTACCAATCCTTATAGAATAAGGTTTTACCAATCCTTATAGAACAAGGTTTTCCCTTTGTCTATACGTGTCTTCTGCTGCACCTGTTCTTCACAATATCTTCTGTACCCTTATTTTCATTATTGCAATTTACTTATGAATTCAATTATATTTGTTTCAATTTCAGTTATGTGTGAGTAGTCATTAGGATTAGGGCTACTTGAAGCCCTAGCCATGTTAGCTTGTTGATTGGATTTCTGGCTCTTGATTATGATTGCTATGCATGCTGAATAAGTTGGATTACTATGCTTAATGACCTTAATTTATGCCTATAAGATTAGCTACCTTGTTTGCATATAATTATAGATGTAATTACTTGAGTGACCGTCATATCATCTTGTGATTTGGAGCATCGAAAGTATTCTTACTTGTAATCTTAACTCATAACGACCTAGGATTGCATGTCACTTTGCTAGGCTAATGTGGTGTCATTAAATTCTCTTTAAACTTCATGCATCATCTTAAAAGGTAGGTGATAGACGTTCTAGGCATATGCCCTATTTAGAACATGCTAAGTAAGAGGGAATACGATGTGTCTAGTGAACCAACGCTAGGTCCTAGGCACGGGCGCCTAATTCAGAAAATGCATAGTAATTTGGTCAAGGAAATCTGGTTAAGAGCTATAATTGGTTAGAGTGGATAGTAAGCCTTAATTCGCCTTACTTAGTAATCAATCAACCGTTAATTCTTGCATTGTTATTTTCTGCATTTTATTTTACTTGTCTTTAAATTTCAGTTCTCACATCATAAATACCCCCACCCCCCGCCCCCCCCCCCCCCCCCCCCCCCCCCTGCGTGTGTGTGTGTGTGTGTGTTTTCACTAAGTTAATAAATCTGAACTAAAGTGGTCATAACGTTGATACAAGTCCTCGAGGGATCGACTCTTGCTGTGCTACTATACTATTCTTATCGATTTGTGCACTTGCAAGGATTTTATAACTGTTAGAATTGAATTGCATATTTCTTGCTCTTTAATTTTACCAACAAAGTCCATCATGTGATCAAAATGCTTGTTCGTTTGATTATACTCAACTTTCATGTGCATCAACTCCACAACTGCCCCTAGAACCGAAAATGATATATAACCGGGGTACAATTCGCGCTGAGCTTCTTTCAACAATCTCTCATAATGGAGTTCAGAGTCTTTGGGTTGCAACCTGGGCGCCTCATCGTCCATATCATCCGATGCGGGAGGAAAAGCATCGGTTAATAACTCAACGACTTGATCATTATCACATCACCCACCCAAAACACTTTCGTCCCCACGGGTCCCGGGAACCGAAGATGTCGCTGCGGAAAATATTTCTTCACCGTGATAGATCCAATTAGTGTAGTTTTGTACGATCCCATTCCATTCCACATGAGTTTGGACCTCATTCAACGGCATCCAACTACAGTTGTTACATTTACGGCACGAACACCTGATACGTCTTTCATCACTTCAATGTCTACGTGCAAAGGAAATGAAGTTGTCGATCCCATCTAAATAGTGATAAGAAGATCTATCCAACATTTTCATCCAGCCTCTGTCCATTGTGCCTAGTTTCACAACATAGAGTCAACGTAAGTAATTGAATTAACATTGTCCCATAATTAGAACATGTTAAAATCAAAAGCAGCTCGTCTGCTTATGCCTCCGGTGATTTGGCCCTATTCCATTCGAGAGTGCACGTTCTGTGCTGTGTAGTTTGCGACCTATGGGGCTAAGTTTCGATCGAGGGAAATTTCGGCAGCATCTCCTTACAGTTCCCCAAATGCACGACGTAGATGTTATAAACAAATATCTGGTATGCATTCGGAGAACATTGAGGGGATACAAACCGAATTTCCCATAATCGAAACCTAACCTCATAGACCGCCAACTACACAACACATAGTTGCGCACCCCCAAATTGTCCGAATAAATGGACAATTCAAGAGTCAATCAATCAACCCGATTCATTGACTCTCAAACGGGAATAAGGTTTTTCAATGAATTTCATTATACGAAGTTAATCAGCTCGATTAACTTCGCAGAAACAGTTATAATATATGAACATATTTCACTCCGTCGGAACTAAATAAAGCGCTTTACAAAAAATATCACAAAAAAATCACAAATACAAATATATATTAATTATGCAAAAAACAAATTATACAATTTTATAATTTCCGTACATATTTTCTATTTCCCTATTTTCCTAACATATTTTCTAATTTTAATAATTTCATTACATATTTTTTATTTCCCTATTTTCCTAAAATATTTTCTTATTTCCTAATTTCCTAACATATTTTCTATTTCCCTATTTTCCAAACATATTTTCTTATTTCCAAACATATTTTCTAATTTCAATAATTTCATTACATATTTTTAATTTTCCTATTTTCCAACAAAATTTTCTAATTTCCTAAGATATTTTCTATTTTCCTAATTTCATGACATATTTTCTATTTTCATATTTTCCTAACAAATTTTCTAATTTCAAATTTCCACAAATTCTAAACAATTTCTACACATTTTCCACAATAAATACAAAATTTCCTAACAAAATAATATCCAAAATTATTAACAAAATTAAATTGAGAGGTAAACACAAATACCTTTTTATAAGTATTCCTTCAAATCAACCATAAAATTCCTACAACACAAAACATAATTAGTTTCTAATAAAAAATCAAAATTTCAAAACTAAAAAAATTAAATTTCTCAAACCTTAAAAATTGATATTGGTGATTGAGAGAGAAAAATGATTTGATTGGTAGTGAAAATGGTGATGTGCTGATGATTGTAGCTAGAGAAAGAGAGTGAGTGAGTGAGAGAGAGAGAGATAGAGCGAGAGAGTGATGGAGCAGAGAGGAGGAAGAAGAAGAAGAAAAGAGAGCGTCTTATTTAGTGTGTTTAGAGTTTTTCCCGACGAATAACTTTCGTTGGGTAAAGTTTAATGATTCGTCGGGCAAAATAGAGTCAACGACAAGTGTTACCCGACGACGAATAATCGTCGTTATATATACTCTTGCCCGATGGATGGTACATATTGTCGGGCAAACACTCGTATTTTGCCCACCAACATCATAATCTTCCCGCCAACAGTTTACCCGGCGAGCCTTCAGATTCGTCGGGCAAACATTGTTTACTCGGTGAATATTCCTTCGTCGGGAAAAACCTTATCGGGCAACCCCGATTTTCTTATAGTGACTACAGCCATTAGAGAAGGGGGTCATTTGTCCCCTTATATCTTCATTCTATGCATGGAGCCGTTCATAAGGAATCTTAATGAGGTTTCGACCTATTAATGCAGAAATCGTCCAGACTATTAGAATTCCTTCTCGACCCCTACACACAGTAAAAAGAGGAAAACATGATTAAGGTTGAAGCCTAGAGGGGGTGGTTCAACTAAGAATGCTCCGATGCCTAAGTCTGTTTAATCGAGAGAATAAACCGTCAGAGTATTGGTATGATAGTTGTGAATTACCTTTAAAAGTGAGGAGAGGACCTCTATTTATAGTGAAGCGTTAAGAGTCAACGAAACCTCTTATTGGTTGAATGGAATAGTATTTAATAGGTGATTCTACTAGGAGAAATCACTTATTATTAACTATATAAATAAAATAAAAAACTCGCAGGGAGATTATTTGTTATAGGCATTGATTTGATTCATTAATACATCCAGCTGGTAAATATATTAAATTAATGCGAAGATCGTGATAAGCCGTCATTGTCTATACCAAGGGTATTATCGGTATTATGAGAATTATGGGTCACGTGGCAACTCCACAATTTTCAAATGATTTATGGTTCTACAAATACCCCTACATCGCTTAAGAATTCAGGGAATCCTAAGTTATGTAGGTTCTTCGTTGTCCCAATAAATGGCTGTAGAGTAGGACCCCGGCTGTCTTGAATATTTCTTGTATGGAAGTTGGAAATCTCGTCGGGCTTAGGATTTAGCCCCAGGTTGAAAGAGAAATTATTGAGTTCCATGGTTAAACTCTGTTGACACCGTATTGGACCAAACTCAATAGGCCACATACCTTAAGCCCAAAGCCCAACAAACAAAGCCCAAAGCCAACTCTACAAACTCAAATACCATATGGGCCCAAGTCCACACAACAAATAATCCTAACAAGGGTCAACAACTCACTGACACGTGGACACATCTCAACCGTCCTTCTAGATGCCACGTGTCAACACCACATCATAAGTGCATTTATCCCACATCGAAACCATTCATCAGACCTTCCTCAAACTTCAATACAAAAGAAGGCACATTTCCAAAAAAGGTAACTAAGATTCACTATTTACTATTACTCTGTCAAAATTACTATTTATCACATACCTCTTACATACACAGATCTACATACTGATTTGGGCGTCGGAGAGCCTTTTGGTCGGCACCACACCGGTGCTCATTCCTGACCGACGACCAATCTACTATCTTTTATAGGTCCCCCGAAGAGCACGTGGCACACGCACAATGGACAGAGTATCACTTCTAAGTTGGTACATTTTGTGCATCAACAAACTCCATGTTAAGTCAGAATGCATTGGGCTTTAGGAGTCTACCTTTGGGTCGACTTTGTAAGTCTACTAGAGATTCGGGTTTCAACTTTATTTAAACGGGGCATGACTAGCCTCCACTTTCTACCTTTTCCATTTTTCTGATAGCTTTGACTGTTTTATATTTTAATATTGTCAAGCGTTAACTGTTATGTATATGCTCTTTGTAAAGTAATATATAATAAAATATATTTGTAAAAAGTGATTATATATTTAACTTATTTTGTTTAAAATATATGTGTACATATATTATCTTTGTTTTATTTTTTCTCCTTCGCCTTTTTGAGGATTCTGGGAGTTCAGGGAGTCCGATTGCAATGGTTCTAGTAGTGCTATGCTCCATTTTCAGAGACAGTCATTTCATGTAACGACCCAGAAATTTAATTAGTTAATTTTCGTAAATTAATTTACAAAAATGACGAAATTACCCTTGGTGGTATAAGGGGCTCGAAAGTCAATATATGTTTGGAGACACTTTTGACAGTGTTTCGGTGACCGTTACGTAGGTCTCGAACTCATGAGTTCGTACACAGGTGGCACGTGAAAAACATAATTCGTGTGAGAGAGTTGTGGGTCTAGAAAGTTCAGGGGCATTTTGGTAATTTTCCATGGGTAGATATTTTTAAACCCAGACAGTTCAGATTTTCTTCATTTCTCTCTCTCTTCGCGACCTTCACCCAAACCTGTGACATCGAACCCACAAACCCCGTACCTTTGACCTTTGATCGAAGCCACCTCGTCCGAATTGGTTCCACCCATCGGATCTCGTCCTCCCCGCAATCAAAGACGTACCGACCGTCGAAGGAAGCAGTCGCGGGAGATACCAAACTGGGGAAAGGAAAAAGGGAAACTTTCGATCGAATTTTAGGCCAACATAGGCATGGGTTTCGTGTTTAGACTTCATTTTTGAGTTCTTGGGTACAAGTAGATGTATTTAGACTAAAAATTCGTGAAAAACAGTTCAGATTTGAGGAAGTTAGGAAAACTTCAAGGTCAGCCGGCAACGGAATTTTCCAGCGACGGCGGCGCACGGCGTAGCGGTCGCCTTCTCTAGCGACTGGTCCGGTCAGAGAGGCCGACGTGGCATACCACCTGGAAGCCTTGTGGAGCCACGTGGATACTATCTGGCAGCCTCATGGAGCCACGTGGATGCCATCTGGCATCCACGTGGAGGCCACCTGGCAGCCACTTGGTGCCACTTGGCGGCTGAGTCAACGCCGAGTCAGCGCGTGAGGTACTGTAGCCGCTGGTGCTTGGCCGAGCCGCTGGCCTTCCGCCGGTGCGTGGGACTGGTCCTTAGGTCATGGCGATGCATGTCGGCAAGGTTTCGACGTTCCGAACCTTTTTACGCAATTTTCGGGTTAATCGGACGTCGTTTAGGGGTAGTTTCGCGCGTCCGAAGTGGCTGCATTTTTAGTGTGACGCGAGCGGACCTCCCGGGGTTTAGGGAGTTTGAATGTAGGGTTTTTAATTATCGTTGATAATCCCGATTATTACTTTTGAAAAGCGATACTGCTCCGGAAACTTCAGAGGAGCATACGACCTGAGAGTGAACTAATTGGACATTTGGTGAGTGGACTTTGGTTTTGTAAATTATAATGCATGCATAAAGGTATATTTGAATAAATTCTTGTTACGTATTATTTGTAGTAAATTCTGGAATTGTCAAGTATTATACTCATAAATTATTACTGGACACGGGCTTTCAATAATTATTTGGAATGACATTTTGGGCTATGGCCTGACTTTATGGTTTCGGGTTTTATATGGTTTGACTTGCTTGATTTTGGATTTCGGTCGAATCCACGATTTTGAGTTTAAACGCGAATTTTCAATGAATTTGTCCTAAGCCAAGAAAAAAGAATTTCAAAACATGGATTTTGGATTTCACTGAATTATTGTCCCCGAGGGTCATGGTTTTCTCCAACTGGCGTCGAAGCGTATTTCTCCGCCAGATCGTCGAGGTTTCTCCGATGCTGGTGTCGAAGGGTATTTCTCCACTAGGTTGTCGAGGCTACCTACGCGTAGTACAGGGTACTGCACAACTTGAGGAATATCGGGTGTGTGGAGGGTTGGACCCGGGTCAGTCAGTTCGGATATCGAGCTACGACACGGGATTCCTTTCGGGGAGTAGTGAGATATGTTTTGATATATTTTGTGTCCAGGTCTGTTTACATGATTTTAAACTCCTTCGAGTAGGGTTTTCAAAGCAGGGTGTGGACCACGGGATGTTTTCATTATTCGAATTAAGTGGGTCCTACTAAGTGTTTTAAACAAAAGATGGATTTTTCAGTGAGTTTTCGTATTATCTTTATATACTATTTATGGATTTGTTTGAAAAGAGATTTTTACATTATGCATGCATTGTTTTACTCGTGGAGGGGGAAAATGTATGTTTTCCTCGGAAATGATTTCAAACGATTATTTTGTCCACTCACACTTTTCGTGTTTTAAATCTTCTCCAGGCCATTGAGTTGACAAGGGAATATCCAGAGGCGGAGGCATTAAATTTCAACTGCGCATATACCTAGACTATCGAGTAGGAATTATAATTTTCTGTATTTACCTTTCCTACATAGATGCTATGATAAGTCTTTTGGACTGATTGTAAGATTATGATTACATCGTTGGTTGGTTGGTGTTGTTGGGCTTTGGAATGTTTTATGATCCTTCTTCTGACAGGTGGAAGACGATTAACTAGTCTTTAAGGGGAGATTCTGCCGGAATTTTGGTAGAATTCTGATAACTATTTGCAAGGGCTTAAGGGTATTCTGGGAATTTTATTAAGTTGTCAGACGGGAGTAGGGCTTTTTCCTGTTTTCGAAGGGGAATTCGGGAAGGGTCCTATCATTTCAAGATGCACAAAGCCATACTTTCAGTGAAGTCTCGAAAAACACTCTTTGTGGGTGAGTGGGAGTTTGTCCGACGAAAGTCCTTTTGATGGCGTGCATCAGTTCCCTGGAGTTGCAACTTCAAGAGGTGGTAAAGCCAACATTGAGATGCTCTTCCCAGTGACATGCACGTGGTTCTTGGCGTGAAAGGAGAGCTCGGTGCATTGATGAAGTTGTCGTCTTCAAGAGCTGGTGAAGCCAACATCGAGATGCTCCTTCCAATGTGCACGTGATGCTTGGTGGATATGAGAGCTCGGCGCATTGATGGAGTTGCCAATTTCAAGTGCTGGTGAAGCCAACAACTAGATGTTCTTCCGAATGATATGCAAGTGGTGCTTGGCGGATAGGAGAACTCGGCGTGTAGGGAGCATGGCGCACCATGAAGCGGCGAGGCTTGTCAGAGCACGAGGCGAGATGTCCCATAGCCCGAGGTGAGACGTGCCAAAGCGCAAGGCGAAGCGTCCCATAACGCAAGATGAGACTTACTATGGGCGAAGCATGGCATTCCATGACGCGAGGCAAGACGTCCTGCAATGCAAGGAGAAGTGTGGAGAGGCGTGGCGAGGAGTGCAAACGCGCAAGGAGGGTAGCTCGAGGTGCCATGGAATGGCTAGAGTTTTTTGGTGATGAGTTTTGGCTGGTGGAAAACTTTTTAGAGACTTGATCTTGAAGGCCCTGTTGAGCTTGAAACGGAGTGGCACCAAGGTGGAACACAACAATGGAGGATCAATCATGCCCTCTATGAAGCCCGTGACGTCGTACCTCATTCTCCAATTGAAGGAAGAGAACTTGGAAGTGTTAATGTGTCGACATTGAAGGCGAGTGGCGTGAAGACACATAGTTCCAAGGTAGTCAATAGCGCACATGATGCTGTCGAAGCTACTTATATGAAGTCAAGTGATGCCGAAGTGGGCTACCAAAGATGCAATCGCAATTCTGGATGCAGTTGAAGCTATCTCTATGAAGTCAAGTGATGCTGAAGTGGGCTGCCGAAGCTGCAATCGCCATTTCGAATGTTGTTGAAGCTATCTCCATGAAGTGAAATGATGCCAAAGTGGGCTGCCGAAGGTGCGATTGTCATTCCAGATGTTGTTGAACCTTTCTCCATGAAGCCTAGCTCAGTGAGGGAGGCTCACAAGTGCAGGTGAAGTCGATGTCCCTCGTGAAGGTGTTGGCGCCACCTTTCTCTCGAGAGACAAGAAAAATGATCTTGGGACTCAAAAGGGCGAACTGAAGACTCAGAGTTTCAAAGTCACCATTGTCGTCCTAGATGGCATTGAAGTTGCTTTCGCTGATTCAAGCATCACTCATTTTGCTTTTGTGGAATCAACCAACATTGAAGTTGCTTTTGCGGTGACAAGCAGCACTTGAGTTGCCTTTGCAAAGTCAAGCAGCGCTGAAGTTGCTTCAGTACTTTCGCAGAGTCAAGCAGTTCCAGAGTGATTGATGTTGAGAAGGTTGTCCCCATTGCTCAAAGAAGGTCATGGACGATGTGTCGCTAGAAGTCCGTGGTGGAGTTGTCGAAGACCTCAAGGTCACGTAGGTTGGAGCTTGAAGATTGACGGTGGAAGTGGGATGTCATCCGTTTGGAGTGCACCAATCTGAGTGCTGACTTTCTTCAAAGTGAGTGAAGCCTATGCGGACTTGCCACTGTGCGCCCCTCTATATTCGCACCAAAATGTAGAGGACCTTGCAAATTCTGTGGAAGATTTGAAGCTGAAATTATTTGTGGGGGGTTGTAGTGAATCAGAGGTCGAAGTGCATCATGCCCACGAATACACTGAAGGGTACCTTGACTGCCAGCACAAGTTGTCTCCCAAGTGTAATATCGAAGAAGGAGACATCGAAGATATGGCTTGGCAAGTTGCAAGCTCAGAGCAAGAGTTGGAGCGTCGTCAGGTGGCTCCTTCTACAGAGCCAGAGCACAAGCATTGGGCCTCCAAGGACAGCTAGGAGATGATCATGTCCTTGATGTTTGTGGTCCCTTCTTTGATACCTTGATGTTTGTGGTCCCTTCTTTGATGGAATCCCCGAGCTATCAGGTGAAGATTGGGCCCAATTTCAGCATTTGATGAGTCTAGAAGACGTGCTCTCAAACTTGCTTTAGATCGTAGTGTAGGTCTCCAAACTTTAGCTAAGTCTTTGTATCAAATAAGTAGTTAAGCAGTCGACATGTGATTTGCCAACTCTTCCTTTCAACTTAATCAATTCAAAGTTCCTCTTTCTTTTTCTTTTGATTATGGACAGCTTTGACCTTTGTGTGCTAATTTTGATCTTCCGACTTCATTTTAACACAGAATTGAGTGCTGTCAGTGGGGTTGGAAAGCTGGCTTCCATACCTTTTAGGCGCCACCAAGCTCTACCCTAGGAGGCAGAAATTGAGCTTGGTAGGTTTGAATGAATCTCGGACTTATGCGTTGAAATGCGCAACTGACCTCCGTGCACAAAAATGCTTGTCCAGGATTCGTTATAACTCGGAATTGAGTGACATCAGTGGGTTGGAAAGATGACTTCCATACCGTTTCAGTGCCACCAAGCTCTACCCATGGAGGCAAAAATGGAGCTTGGAAGGTCCGAATGAATCTCAGACTTGCGTTCTAAAATGCATAGCTAATCTCCATGCACTAAATGTTCGTCCAGGATTCGTCATAACTCGGATTTGGATCCCGTTGGTGGGGTTGGGAAGCTATCGTTAGTATTTTTTCCAATGCCATAAAGACCATTTGTTGGGCGTGAGTGATGAATCCTTGGAGATGTTCACAAGTCGTATGTGCTTCACTGTTGGTTAACTACCTCAAACTTAGACGTCAAGCAGACTTTTTCTAAGTTGCTAAAGGTATTGACTTAGGTCTTTTTTGCATAGAGAAGAAGAACTTTTTAATTGTTTGAAAGCCCCCATTACATCCATGGGTGTGTAATGTTTGGGTTTTGATTCAACTTGCCCATTAGATGAGGGCTTTAATTTGCCTTTCGGGGAAGGGCTTTGAATGCTTCAAAGTTGAAGGCTTTGAGTGCTTCACGGTGGAAGGCTTTGATGCTTCGTGGGGCAAAGGCGTTGATGCTCCGCGGGGCGAAGGCGATGATGCTTTACGGGAGAAGGTGTTCATGCTTCACGGGGCGAAGGCGTTGATCCTCCGCGGGGCGAAGGTGTTGATCCTCCGCGGGGCGAAGGCGTTGATCCTCCGCGGGAGGAAGGCGTTGATGCTATGTAAAATTGTCTAAGAATGATCTCAAGTTTCTTGATAATTTTGTTGAAGACAATAATACAACAGAAAAAAAAAACTGATATGGGACCTTATTCGGCAATGATGGCATTGATGCAGATCACCTTTGAAGCAGGCTCCTTGGGGCCTTCGTCGTTGAGACGCTTTGGAGCTTTGTCGATGAGATATTTGGTGCAATGCCCTTCTTCAAAGAGGCTTTGCAGACACCTATCTAAGGTGTTGCACGTGCTAATGTTGTGACCATAGCAGTTGCGATAGATGCACAACCTAGTGTTGTTGGCCTTTTCTTGGTCACCTTTGACGGGTGCTGGCTTCTTGAACCAAGAACTGCTCGTTTGACTCCCTACTAGCCTGGGCGTCGGAAGCCAGCGTTGCCTTGTATTTGATGTTCTTGCTTGGCGTGGCCTCAAAATCGGTGTCTCCATTAGGTGGCGTCATCATCTCGGATGTTACCTTGCAATTCGTGGCTTATGCGATGTTCTTCTTGTCCTCCCAATATGCGTGCCGCTCCGCTATGGAAAGCATTTTGGTGAGGCTGCTCGCGTTGTCCATGACAATGTTGTCGTAGACCTGACTATCTCAAGGGAGGCCTTTCTTGAACACCATTGCTGCGACGAGGTCGCTGCAGCCCGTGATACGAGACTTCTCCCTACAATATCTCTGAATGTACTAGTGGAGGGTCTCTTTGGATCTCTTCCTAACAAAAAAGAGATGGCCATCCTTCACTTTGATGGCGCGAAGTTGCAAGTACTCCTTCACGAATGAAAGTGCTAGTGCTTCGAAGGAGGTTATGGATCTCCGGGGAAGGTGGTTGAACCATGTCATGGCTTGGCCTTGAAGGAAAGCTTGGAAGACCTTAAACATGAGATCGTCGTTATGCTTGTGGGGGACCATGACTCCGTTGTAGTACTCGATATGCTTCACCTAGTTTGATGTTCCTTTGAATGGATTGAAGTTCGGAATCATGAACCATTGTGGAAATGGTTCATCTTCAATGTCACAAACGAATGGTGAAGTTGAGGATGTCCTAATATGGCGTCGAAGGTCATCATCCAGGGCTCTATCACGTCAAACTCGTTTAAGGCGTCGGTAGGGGAATCTTCAGACATCGTCGGTGTGCAATGCGCCATTATGAGGCAGGCAGTCGTGACGACTGGTGTGGTATCGAGTTCCTTACGTCTTCGTCCCCGAGGCACATGATTGTGACGGTGAGTATGTCTCGCCCTCTTCACTGCAGTGGCTGGTTCACCTTGAACTCCCATTAACTCGTCCATTGGAATAAGTGCTTGTTCTTTGAGCAGTGCTCGATCCGGTCGACTTTCTTGTGGGTACTTGTTGTGTGGTGGTGCTTTGACACTCCTTCCAAGCCAATAATGCACTGAAGGTTGTTGGCAAAGCTGGGCTCTTGTTCCGCGGGTGTAGCTTTCCTCACTGGAGTCGCAGAGAGAGGTGTCATGGAACATGATCTGACACTTGAAATTCTCCTTGCATGGATGCCTAGGGATGTCTTCATGGGCCCTTTGGGGCTTGGCACGTCTCTCAATGATGTGAGATGCTCCTTTTCCTCATAGAAGTTGTTGCAGAATCTCTAGCTGGGCCTTGATTTGAGTGCTCAGCTGCTCCATTTGCTGCGATAAGTCAACTTGAGGGGGTGAGTGCCGCGCATGCTACTTGATGCGTTGGGACTCATGCTTTGAGCTCCATTGTAGTGGTGCTTCGCCGCACTCTTCTTGGGCTTGAGTGCATCCTCGAGTGTCGCATAGGTCATCCAGAAGCCTCCGAAGATATGTGTCTGCATGAAGCCAATTTGGGGCTTGCTGGGATACCTCTCCAACCAATCGCATATCCGTATGCTGGAAGGTGGTCGTCATTGCGCCGAATGTAAGAGGTGGATTGAGGTCAGGAAGTACGCCGACACCGGTTGAAGTTGGCATGTCATGGGTATCATGGCTGAGGACTGTCGCCGTCTCCTTTGCCATGGAATGTGCCGTTTACAACACAGGTCGCGGTCCCTATTGGGGGTGATTCGGTTGAACCTCCGGGATTCCGGTGAGTGGGCCGCTATCATTGTGAGTTGCGGCAGCAGAGGCGGTGGCCCTATCCAATCATGATGTTCTTCGTGGTCTAGCCATGGGCGACGAACGATGAACCAAGATAAAGTTTTCGAAAAAAACTAGAGAGCATGCTTTGAGTATTCTCAATTCGGCTCTTAATGAAAGCACCAGTTGTTGATGCAGAAATCGTGCAGACTTGTAGAATTCTTTCTCGATCCCTGCACACAGTAAAAAGAGAACAACGAGGTTAAGGTTGAATCCCAGAGGGGGTGGTTCAACCAAGAACGCTCCGATGGCTAAGTCAGTTTAATCGAGAGAATAAACCGGCAGAGTATTGGTATGAGTGTTGTGAATTACCTTTGAAAGTGAGGTGAGGACCTCAATTTATAGGGAAGCCTTGAGAGTCACCGAAACCTCTGATTGGTTGAATGAGATAGTGTTTAATAGGTGATTCTACTAGAAGAAATCACTTATTATTAAATAAATAAATAATTCGCATGGAGATTATTTATTATTGGCATTGATATGATTAATTAATACATCCAGCTGACAAATATATTAAATTAATGGAGAGATCGTGATATGCCGTCATCGTTTATACCAGGGGTATTATCGACATTATGAGAATTATGGGCCACGTGGCAGCTCCACAATTTTTGGGTGATTTATGGTTCCACACGACCCGATCAAAAAATGAAGTGGGTGTTCGATCATCTCCTCATGGTCTTAGAATCTCAAATCTAGTTCCTACAGATGATTGTCTTATTTTTTGCAAAGCAACAACAAACGCAGCTAAGAATATAGTGAGAATTATTACTAAATTTTCTAAAGTTTCTGGACAACAAATTAATTTCCAAAAAATCATACTTGTATTTCTCCTCTAACACTGTGAGCTCCACATGAATAAATATAGTAGAGGCCTTAGTTATTCGGCATAAAGTTACTATTGGGAAATATTTGGGTATTCAAAATATCATTTTCTGGAAAGATCCGATTAACACTAATGAGCTTCTTTTTAGGATCCAAAATAAATTAGTAGGTTGGAAAGGTAACACTTTATCCATAGCTAGAAGCTCACAGTGTTAGATTCTAGTGTGACTGGTATGCCGAATCATATTTTATCTTGTTGTCCTTGCCTTAACAAGTTAGCTAAGAACATGAACAAATCAGATAGGAATTTTTTCTGGGGTTCTGCAGCTTCCTGTCCCCCTGTGGCTTGGAAAATATTTGTAAGGCTCGTCATCGTGGTAGCTTGGATTTAAGACCAATTGAGATTTTAATAAAGCAGCTTTGGCTAAATTGGGATGGAAGATTCTTACAGACCATACTAATTGGTGGCTTAAGCTGGTGCATGTTAAATATTTACATATGTCTAACTTTTGTTTATGTCCTAAGAAGGCTAGTAGTTCTCATGCTTGGAAAGGTATTCTTGATGCTAGAATTCTCATTTTTAGGGGAATTAGGTGGATTGTGGGAAATGGTAAAAATATTAATTTTTGGGGTTTCAATTGGGTCTGCCTTATCCCCTTGCCAGATTAATAGACCAGCAACATCTTGAAAATCTAGATTGGTCTTTAACAGTTATTAAATTTATTGTTAATGGTTCTTGGAAGATTTCTGCTCTTCGAGAGCATTGCCGAAAAATATTGTTAGAACTATTCATGTTACCATGTTGCCTATTACAGGTGTTGTGTATCAGGAGGATAGATTTGTTTGGGGTCCAAGCCCGAATTGTGAATTCTCTATCAAGTCTGCTTCCAATTTTCAAGATGAAAGAAACCCTATTCATCCGGATCTGAATCTTCTAAATAGAATATGGAAGTTTAGTATACCTCACAAGGTTAAATTCTTTGCATGGTTATTATTCCAGAAAAGGTTGAACACAAGAGAAAGACTTCAACGCACCTGGGTGTTGGAGATATTTATTGTTCCTTTTGTGATCAAGATATGGATTCTATCCAACATTTGTTTATGGACTGCCTTTTTGCTCAACAAACCTGGAGTCGAAGTCATAGCTTTGTTCATCCGCCATAACTGATGCCACTGTTATCCTGGTTGGCCTCTCTTCCCCATTCTGACACTCAAGATGGCATTTCTCCTCTGAACTTTGCTATACTCATTTGCTGGCAAATATGCACTGAAATAAATAACTGGATTTTCAATAAAAAAGCACCCTCATCTCAGCGGGAGTTTTTCACTGCGAAGGTCACTGGTCGTAGCTACTTTTTAGTGAACTAGCGCAAATTGAGGAATTCAGCTCCAAAGGATGTCATTTGATGGACTTCTTCGCCACATGCTGTTTTCAAATTAAATTTTGTTGGTTTAGTTAGAATTGATGGAATTGCAGCTTCTGAGTTTGTTATCAGAGATGCTAATGGTCTTCCTATCCGTCCCAGCTCGAGGAATTGTGGAATCACGGAGGTTCTTTGAGCTGAAGGTATGGCTCTCATGGATGGCTTACTTCAAGCTTGAGTTTGTGGGATTCGTGATCTTGAAGTTGAGGGAGACTCTAAAGTGCCCATTTATGCTATCAACAATATTTCTTCGACATCATGGTTACTCCATACTATTTTTAAGAATATCAAGGCCTTGACTACGTTCTTCAGAACAATTACATTGAAGCATGTCTATTGGGAAACTAATTTTGTGGCGGATGCTATAGAAAACTTGGGTCATAGGGTTCCTTACTGTGCGATTTGGAGCCGTTCAATTCCAGCAAAAGCTAAATCAGCGTGGAGTTTCGACCTTCTGAATTGGGGTTATTTTAGGGTTTTCCCCTTTAGTTGTTGTTTCTTCTTTTAGTATCAAAAAGTATACATTTGGTTTTGATTTCGAGCCTTTTATTTTTTTTGAAGTGTCGAATCCGACCAACGAAGCTCGCTGGTGATAGACTTAAATTTGAGTTCTATACAATTTATAATTGCAGTTCACAATCATAAAGATGAAGTTGGGATGATGGGTATTAATGTGTTATTGGCTTATCTCAAAAATTATAAAGTCAAAAGGGTGAGTTCAGTGTTACAAGCTTCACCAAAATATTTGAACGAAACTACTCTTAGCCAAAGGTATTTTTAAAAAAGAAATAATTCAACTGCTATCTCTAAAAAAAACTTTTTCCAAAAATTTTTTTTTTGCTGATCTTCTTTGGGTCCAAGGGGCTTCCCCCTCGAGTCCAAGGGGCCAGCCAAGAAAACAAAAAACAAATATGATCGATGCAACGTACTTTCCAAGAACCTTATTCAAAAGATTGTTATTATGTTTTCCCTTAAAACTCACGAGATAAATGTGAGGGTGTGAGTCCTTTAAGAAAGAAGACAATATTGTATTTTTTTTTTTAATACATGTGGAACTTATTTGTATTAATGGCCCTACTTGTATTTGCGACTTTACTTATATTGTTGGCCTACTTGTATGAGGGACACGCGCAGTTCACAATCTGACGACCTAACTTACCCCTAAAATAAACTAAAGAATTACGTATATATAGAGTCACGTTTACTGACGTGGTTTAGTTAGCTCATCAAAGTCAACGTATTTTGAATATAAAAATATATATGCTTTCAACGTATTAGACATAAAAAGAAACTTATCTCTTATAATCCTATTATTTTAAGGGAATTGGACTAGATAAGTTTCCATCTATTTCCATCCCTTCTAATCCCCTTACAATGTATAACCTATCCATTTTTACATTTAAGATACATTGAATTTTGTGAGTTACCTAATCCAATCCATTCTCTCTCACCAAACGAGCCTGAGATGTTTAAGGCAAAAATAAACTTTGATTAAAAATTTGACAAGTGGAAAATATATCATGTGTTTCCCAAGAACCAGAACTCATTGTCTGTTAGTTGGTAATCTTAGGTTCTACTTGTTTGTGCCAAGACTGACCAAACAACGAGCCCATATAGAAGACTCAAAAGACCAAATCAAGTCCATTCCCAAGGCCCACTAACAAGGCTCGTCATCAAGGCTCATTACAAAAGCCTATCTTTGGGTCCCACCATCAAGGCCTAATCTTGCCTATATAAGGGGCACAATCACCTTCATTTAGGCTCTCTCCATTCTCTCACTAGAGATTCAATATACTCTCTCTCTAATATTGAGAGCTCTCCCTTCTCTCTACAACTATCATTCTCTCACTAAAGGCTCTAAGCCTATGTATTATGCACAAACAAACACTTATTATTAATGAGAATAGGAATCATGGACGTAGCTCGATTTGGGTGAACCACGTACATACTTGTGTTCTTGGGTGAGTGCGTGTCTTCCTACTTCTAAGTTGGTATATTTTATGCATCAACAGTTTGACGCCTTCTATAGGAATCGTAACAAAAAACTATGTCGGTTTCTTCACTTCCTCACACCTGTAGATACCCGCGAGCCCAAGAATACCGAGCACCCTACTACAAAATCAATTTTGGTCAGCCAAGAAGAACAACTTCGTTCTCTACCAAAGTCTTTCAAGCCATCGAAATTCACTCGGTAGGTCGGCACGAGTCCACTTCAAAAGCCTAAAAACCCAACTCTCTCCATCACCATGTCATCATATATGCCATTACAAAAGAAACAAAATATAAAACACCAAGTTGAGTCCGCATGCCGTAGCCAATTTCAATCAAAGTGGACTGCCAAGCCCATTTCGAATTGAGGTGGAGAATGGGCTAGGGCATGGTGGCCTTCCCCACGTGACTCACAATTTACCACACAATATATATTACACTTATATATATATATATAGTGCAAAACGGCGAGCAACTTCATCTTGCACCTTCAATTTGATCGGCTGGGAGTCAGACGCCTGCACACTGACACAACCTGCCACCGACCCAAACCAGGCGAAACTTTAAATAATGACAAGCCAAGGGCCGCCACTACCAACTGCGTGAGACCAATTTGCTCTTCACTCCAATTTGCAAATTTGTTCATAATCAAGGTGCCGGTCACACATTTGCTCTTCGTGCCGACCCACCCAGTCTGTGTAATTGGAGCCCCTAATTCGCACTACAACCTTCACAATTGATGCACCACCACCCAACCGACACTGCTAATGACCCCGATCGGCATGCCGACTAGCACCTCTCCACCTTGCAGCGGCAAAAGCCTAACAAATAAGCAACTTCATCGACCGTCGCACTTCCAGCCTGTAACGACCCGTGTATTTAATTATGCAATTTCTGTAATTTAATTTAGAAAATGACGATTTTACCTCCGGGGCTTGAAAATTACTGTTTGTTCGGGGACATTTTTAGAAGGTTTTATTAGACCGATGAATGGGTCTCGAATTCTTGAGTTCGTGGACAGGCGGCACGAAAAAAACGGAGTCCGTATGATAGAGTTATGGATCTAAATACCATTAAGGGTAGTTTGGTAATTTTGGGCTGAGATATTTTTAGTATTTTATCACCTTATCTCTCCAGATTTTTTTGGATAATGGATCATTATTCCCCATGTCTCTCTCTCTCTCTCTCTCTCTCTCTCTCTCTCTCTCTCTCTCTCTCTCTCTCTCTCGACTCTTCTCTCTCCCAAAATCATGAGACAAAGAACACCCATCACCAAACTTTTCGATCGTTTGAGACCAAGCTAAGCCATAATCATCTTCCGCTCTTCTCCACGAGCACGACCATAACCTCCATGAGCCGAGAGGATCGCCGTGGACGGCGGAGCAAAGCTCTAAACATTGACTGGAACTTCTCGGCCATTTTTCGGCCATCACATGTACGGGTTCTCAATTTGGACTTCATATTTGGATTCCTTGGCTCGAGTAGATAGATTTCCATTATTAGAACGTTAAATTTTGTGAAGAAATTAAGTTTTTCGAAAAGCTTGAAAATCGGCCTTTATGGCGTTTTCCGGCCGATGACTGTCGTGCCGACTGACGAAATATTCCACCGGCAACGGAATATTCCGTCTGTCAATGGCGGCGTTGTTAAAGGAGTAACGTCGTCAGTATTTGACGGAATATGCTAACGCCGTCAGCATATTCCGTCAAATGCCTACGCCGTCATGACGGAACCCTAACGACATCATAACCGTGAGAGTACGAGCCATAGTCGCGCGTGGGGGTACCGTAGTAGGCACGTGAGCGCACGTGGAGGGCTATAGCAGGAGCGTGGCGGGGCGTGGGAAGGCTGCCGATCTTCCACCGGTGCGTGGGACCGATCCTTGGCCCACGGCAGCACGTGTCGACATGTTTTCGATGTTCTTGACCTTTTGGCGCAGGTTTCGGGTCAATAGGAGTTCGTTTAGGGGTTGTTTTGTGGTGTTTAAAGTTACTTTTTTCTCGTTAAGGAGTGTGTGAACTCCCGGGATTTTGGGGGATCGGATTTTGGGTTAATAATTATCGATTAATAATGCCAAGTAATGTTTTTGACAGATGTGGTAGCTCCGAGTGTCACGGGGGACCGAATGGCTCGGAGTTGGACTCGAACGGACATTGTGGTGAGTGGACTCGGTTTCTTAGATTGCAAGGCATACAGAATTCTATGTTTAAATGTATCATTATCTATTTAGTGCTCAGAAACTAAGCATAAGGGTTTAAATGGATTTATTGAATTTCTTCTCGTATGCATTTTCTGGGAAATAAGAATGGTTTATTATAGATATTGAGATACGTGAACTAAAGTTAGCTGGGCTATTTAGTTTATTATTGACTAAAGGTAATGACTTTAGATGTAAATTTTCAATAATGGATTTGGAAATGAGGTTTTGGGCTTAGGCCCGAGATTTCAGTTTTATTGGATTTTGGGCTCTTGGCTCGGGTTTTTCTATGATTTTGGTTAATATCAGATAACAATGGTTTTAAATGTGGATTTTGGATTTACGTTACGGTTTTCACTTGTATACCATCCTCGGGTATCATGGTTTTCTCCGACACATGACTTGATGTATTATCAGTCGTGTGCTTGTTGAAGGTCATTTCTCCGACACATGACTTGAGGTATTATCGGTCGTGTATTGGTTGAGGGTCATTTCTCCGACCCATGACTTGAGGTATTATCGGTCATGTGGAGATGGTAAGTACAGTTGGATTTGAGCGAGGGTTCCGCTTATGTAATTGAAAGGTACTTCGATAAGTTGTAGAAATATATATATGTATATATATATATATATGTATGGAGAACCTTAATGTAATTTGATTCACCACGAGGTGGGTTGTCCGGATTACCCATATTTTATTTATAATATTGTTATCGTTACTTTATTAGAGTGGGTATGCTTCAAAATGGTTTATTGTCCACTCACATTTGTTTTGGTTTGGTGCTCTCCAGGCCGTAGCGGAACGAGGCGACTAGACTAGGAGGAGGCATCACCTTTTACTGCACTACATCCTCGTAGAACTTTCATTAATTACTGTAGTTAAAGTTACATAGTTGCTCTGATCCTCTTTTGAGTTTTGTAAATTATTTGAGGGTTTGGTAGCTTGGGGTTGTAGCAAGTCTTTTCGGTTTTGTATTATTTTGTGTATCCCTTGTCTGACAGGTAAAAGACGGGTTAACCAGTTGTAGAGGAGAGTTTACCGAATTTTTTGGTAGAATTCTCGTAAAGTCATTCCTGAAATGGTGAGGGTATTTTAGGGATTATCATTTTAGTTCTGGTGTTGTCAGACAGAAGCAGGACTTCTCACGGATTTCGAGGTGAAATTCGAGTGGGGTCCTGTCACGGCCGATTGGCCTAATACAATCACCGACATCTTCTTCCTCGGCGAGTCTACTGCCCATGCACAGATCGAAAAAATTTCAATCACCAAATTCGACTGAAATCTCCCAAAGAAAAGCCCAACTATGTCAATCGGCAAGCCACCTGGTCCAACAAAGAAAAGCCCAATCCCACTTAAAAACAGTACTACACAATGATAAATTAGCAATGGGTTGACCTACATTGTCTGTGCAAAGCCACCTGCGGGTTGGAGCCTCAACCTGCGGTCCAACTCGGCGGCCTCATCACCGAGAAAGTTACGCGGGTCCTTTTCTGCGCACACACCGATAGGTGCCAAGTTCACAAACCCAGCCGACCGAAAAAGCTCTTCATAGAGACACACCGCACTCTTCCGTTGGAGCCCAACCAACAATCTAGCCAATTGCCTCACTGCCGACCAAGTTGTGAAGGAACACACCTACGATTATGTTGATGCCAAATATGGACTAACTTAGATGTGTCCTGCCATACTCGCTTTACTCACTCCTTAAGCGAAAGGAGACCTGCAGTAAGAGAAGATAGAAGTAAAGGAGCACCGGTGGGGTGCCGGCCAAATAGTCTTCGATGCATAAGTTAGTCAAGTGTTTGGAGGGATTTGGCGGTGTAAGGGCAAATATGTCATTATCTTTTATGAGGGGAGGTACCCTTGTATTTATAGTGGCATTGAATGTTGTTGGTGGAGTATTTCAATGTGGGATAAATGTCCTTGCTCCGGCTGCTGCCACGTGTCCTGATGGTCCTGAATCCATGGGCCGTATCGACACGGTCGGCCGAGGAGCGTGTAGGCCGAGGGGCGTGTATGCCAAGGGAGGGTGTAGGCCGAGGAGGGTATATCAAAGAGGATAAGCCGAGGAGGGTGAAGGCCGAGGGAGAGTGTAGGCCGAGGAGATAGGTCGAGGAGGGTGTAGGCCAAGGGAGAGTGTAGGTCGTGGATGTTGTCTCTGTTTAGGGCTGTGCATCTTGCTAAGCTGAGGTTAAGTATAATTCTGAAAGGCTTTGACCAGGTTGATCAAATTAAGTGTAAACAGATTATACGATTGACATCAAAATCACCATTTTTGACAACTGAATTTGAGAAGTCCTCCCCCTACTCTCATCACCTAGCAACTCTTGATTGGCCTCGCCCTCACGTACCACCGCTCGGCATCAATTCACTATGCCGATCGTCCTAATACACTATGCCGACCAACAGGGACCATCCACCACTGCCATATGCCTCACACCCCTCATCACACCTCACCAACTGGTCCACATGTGCTCCGATGGGCCCATGTACTCGCCGACCAACCACCTAAAATAACAAAGGAGGCCCATCATTGACCGATCGGCCAATTTTTTCACCGATCGGCCCTCAATTTAGTCCAAGGGACAAATACACAGTTATTATTACCAACAAGGTATAACGCCTGCAATCGACCGATCGGCACTCCAATTTAAATAATTAGAGTCATGAATTACACATTTCTACCGATTGGCACGTCTACATCCACCAAGAATTTGGTCACACGAAGATTAATAGTGGCGCTCAACCAAAGTGCCGATCGGCAACTCTTCGCCACTTCCTCTCCTTCTATTGCTCACAGCAACATGAAATGAACACAAAATGGGGCACCAGGCTACTTACCAATCGGCAAAACTCTATTTTTAAACAATTGGAGCCTCACCATTTGAGGTCGAGGTTCCAACGGTTAAACTGCATCACCAACTTTCATCCTCATATCGAGCTAGCCCGTATGCGAGCATACATAGTGGTGGATCACATCTTCTTCTCATCTCAACATGCCGCTCGGCACCAACGCATAGTGAGAAGAGCAAATGCTGTTTGAAAACCATGGGCAATGAGCGATCGGCAAGTCACGTTTCAGCCAATTAACCTAGTTCTTCTCCACTCATTCCTCTGCTCATCCTTTCTATGCCCATCATAACGACCAGCAAGGCAACAATTGCCTCCACACTTAGCCTTCCCCTCCCAGGCCATTGCAGACCGACATGGCCCGAGGCCGACCGGTTTGACGCGAGGCAAACCTATCAAATCAGAAACAAAAAAAAATATATACAAAAACATAAAGGGAACAGAAAAATGGTGCAACATGGGGTTAAATCACCACGTCTCGCACTATGCCGCTCGGTTGAATGTCCTCTTCCTCAAGTCACACCTCCTGTCGAGCCTCGACATAATCGGTAACACTTCACAACTCATCAAACATAGCATGAACCTCATACGCATCACACCTTCATCATTACATACACATAATACACATCATCATCTCTAGACAAATTAGCATCTTGCTCATAACATTGCCCTTGGCACTTGAATATTAAGCACAACATTGTCAAAAGCAAACATTAGCTCTTACAATGGCAAAAATGAAACATGCCGAGCGAAGATTAGCTCACACAATGGCCAACAAACACTACAAGAAATTCTAGGTTGCCCGACAAACATTTGCCTGACGAAGTGTTTTTCGCCGCGTAAATAGAGTTTGCCCGACGAACCAGGAGGGTCGCCGGGTAAGGTGTTGGCGAGAAGAACAAGTTGTTGACGTAAAATAGGAAAGGGTTGCCCGACGAGAAGTTTTTCACGTCGGGTAAGATTAGATATGATAACGAATATCAGTCGTCGGGTAACAGTTGGCGTTAACTGAATCTTGCCCGACGAATCATTAAATTTTGCCCTGCAAATATACTTCGTCGGGCAAAAATCTAAACACACTAAATAACCCAGCCGCTCCTTTCTTCTTCTTTCTCTCTGCTTCACAATCTCTCAGTCCTTGCTCCTTGCTCCTCTCTCTCTCTCTCTCTCTCTCTCTCTCTCTCTCTAGCTTCATCATCTCATCACCGGTTTCACTATCAATCAAATCTCTTTCTCTCTCAATCAACAATATCAATTTTCAAGGTTTGAGAAATTTAATTTTTTTAGTTTTGAAATTTTGATATTTGATTGGAAATTAATTATGTTTTGTATTTTAGGAATTTTGTGGTTGATTTGAAGGAATACTTATAAAAAGGTATGAGTGTTTGCCTCTCAATTTAATTTTGTTAAGAATTTTGGATATAATTATGTTAGGAAATTGTGTATTTATTGTGTAAATTGTGTAGAAATTGTTTAGAATTTGTGGAAATTAGAAATTAGAAAATTTGTTAGGAAAATATGAAAATAGAAAATGTGTTAGGAAAATAGAAAATATGTTAGGAAATTAGAAAATTTTGTAAGAAAATAGGAAAATTAAAAATATGTAATGAAATTATTGAAATTAGAAAATATGTTTGGAAATTAGAAAATATGTTAGGAAAATAGGGAAATAGAAAATATGTTAGGAAATTAGAAAATATTTCAGGAAAATAAAAAATATGTAATGAAATTATTGAAATTAGAAAATATGTTAGGAAATTAGAAAATATGTTAGGAAAACAGGAAAATAGAAAATATGTATGGAAATTATAAATTGTTTAGAATGTTTAGGAAATTATAAAATTTGTTAGGAAAATATGAAAATAGAAAATATGTTATCAAATTAGGGAAACAGAAAATATGTTAGGAAATTAGAAAATATTTTAGGAAAATATGAAAATAAAAAAAATGTAATGAAATTATTGAAATTAGAAAATATGTTAGGAAATTAGAAAATATGTTAGGAAAATAGGGAAATAGAAAATATGTACGGAAATTAGAAAATTGTAAACTCTGTTTTATGCATAATTAATATATGTTTGTATTTGTGAATTTGTTGTGATATTTTTTGTAAAGCGCTTTATTTAGTTCCGACGGAGTGAAATATGTTCATATTTCATAACCGTTTATGCGAAGTTAATCGAGTTGATTAACTTCGTATCATCAAATTCAATGAAAAACCTTAGACCCGTTTGAGAGTCAATGAATCGGGTTGATTGACTGACTCTTGAATTGTCCATTTATTCGGATTTGGGGGTGCGCAACTATGTTTGTGTAGTTGGCGGTCTACGAGGTTAGGTTTCAATTGTGAGAAATTCGGTTTGTATCCCCTCAATGTTCTCCGAATGCATACTAGATATTTGTTTATAATATCTACGCCATGCATTTGGGAAATTGTAGGGAGATGCTTCCGAAATTTTCCTCGATCGAAACTTAGCCTTGTAGGTCGCAAACTACACAGCACAGAACGTGCACTCTCGAATGGGATAGGGCCAAATCACCGGAGGCATAAGGAGACGAGCTGCTTTAGATTTTAACTTGTTCTAATTAATTACGGGACAATGTTAACTCAATTACTTATGTTGACTCTAGGTTGTGAAAGCAAGCACAATGGACATAGGCTAGATGCAAATGTTGGATAGATCTTCTTATCAGTATTTTGATGGGATCGACAACTTCATTGCCTTTGCACTTAGTCATTGTAGTGTTGAAAGACGTATCAGGTGTCCATGTCGTAAATGTAACAAATGCAGTTGGATGCCGTTGAATGAGGTCCAAACTCATCTGGAATGGAATGGGATCATACATAACTACACTAATTGGATCTATCACGGTGAAGAAATATTTTCAGCATCGCCATCTTCGGTTCCCAGGACTCATCGGGATGAAAGTGCTTTGGATGTGCGATGTGATAATGATCGTTGAGTTATTAACCGATGCCATTCCTCCCGCATCGGATGATATGGACGATGAGGCGCCCAGGTTGCAACCCGAAGACTCTGAGCTCCATTACGAGAGACTGTTGAAAGAAGCTCAGCGCGAATTGTACCCCGGTTGTAAATTCTTTTCGGTTATAGGGGCAGTTGTGGAGTTGATGTACATGAAAGTTGAGTATAATCAAACGAACAAGAATTTTGATCACATGATCGACAAATGTCAAGATCCATGCATGCAAGAACAAATGTGCAATGTTTTACGGTGAATTCGAGAAGCTTGACAAATGTCCCGTGTGCAATGACCTAGGTTTCAAATGAACAAGATTTCGAACAAGGTGTTACGTTATTTTCCACTGAAGGCAAGGTTACAAAGATTCTACATGTCGTCCCACACAGTCCGTGATATGAGGTGGCACAAGGATGAACGCATTGACGATGATGTATTGAGGCATCCGGCCGATGGAGAGGCTTGGAAGAAATTTGATAAGATGTATCTCGAGTTTGCTGCGGAGACAAGAAATGTCAGATTAGGGCTCGCTACTGACGGGTTTAATCCGTTTGGGAGTTTTCCAAAGCCCTATAGCACTTAGCCGGTGGTTATGGTTCCGTATAACTTGCCTCCTTGGAGATGCATGAAGAAAGAATTCACAATCCTCAGTACTTTGATATCGGGGCCCAAATAGTTGAGTAATTCCATCGATGCGTATTTACGGCCGAATATACGACAAGTGTAGCGGAGAAATGTTCACTGTACGAGAAGCCATAATGTGGACAATTAATGATTTTTCTGCTTATGGAATGTTGTCGGGATGGAGCACCAAGGGCTATCTTGCTTGCCCGAGATGTGGACCAGACACAACGTCCTTTTGGCACGCATCTAAGGTATGCCACTTGGGTACGAGAAGGTTTTGGCAATGGGATCACCGATGGTGAATGCAATCTGACTCATTTGATGGCAAATTAGAGTTACGAGCTCGACCAAGGGCGAGGTGCGGTGATGAGATATTATCCAAACTTAACAGTATACATGAGTTCGTGACAAGAGGATCGAAACTAGCCGAACAAGAAAATTGGACGAAAAAAAGCATATTCTTCCGATTGCCATGTTGGTCGAAATTGAAAATCAGACACATCGCCGATCCTATGCACATCGAGAAGAATGTTGCTGAGAGTGTTGTGGGAACGACTTTACCCATTGAAGGCAAGTCAAAGGAAAAAAAAAAAGACTCGTCTAGGTATGCAAGAAATGGGGATTCGGCCTAATTTGTGGCCAAAACTCGTCAATGGAAAATACATCATGGCTTATCCAAGTTATACATTTACGCAGGAGCGTTAGCACCGACGCTGGGACCATGTCTGGTATGAAGAGCCATGACTATCATTTTTTGCTATAACGACTCATTCTTATTGGTATTAGGCCATTCTTGGAGCCTGGTGTTGTTCAGATGATAGTTTATTTGTCTCAATTCTTCCATATACTATGTGTCAGATCGTTGGTTAAGGCGGACCTCGAAGGAGTTAACGAGGATATTATCTACATCATGTGTCGGCTAGAGCAAATATATCCACCTGCATTCTTTGATGTAATGGTGCACCTACTAATACATCTGCTGGATGAGGTAAAGCTAGCTGGCCTGGTGCATTATCGTTGGATGTACCCAATCGAGAGGTATAACTTATCCCTTGTTGTTTGATTTCCTTGCAGAATGTTAGGTACGTACAAGCGGTACGTTCAGAACTATACACGTCCCGAAGGCTCTATTGCGGAGGCGTACATTGCAATTGAGGCACTAACATTTTGTGCAATGTACCTTTAGAATGTTGAAACTTCCTTCAATAGGGTCTCGCACAACGACGATGGTGGTTAACGTCTACATACCCTATCTGTATTTGCCCAACCCGTAAGACCATTTGGCACTGGTCCAATCTCGGAGGCGTTCACCAATAGCGACATGGAGGTGGCTCATTGGTTCATTCTAAACAACTGTGACGAAGTTTGGCCCTTCTACGAGCAGCACGAGGCGTTGATAAAGGCCCAATTTCCTTCTTATTGGGAAGAAATGGACAAACAATTGTTTCCACGTTGATTTTCCGAGCATGTAAGTTAAATATTTTATTTGAAAATTTCTTAAATTGGTTTTAAGTTTACCAATTTCGTTTCTTGTGTGTATCTTACCAGATGGCACATCTAAAAGATGTCAACTCGCCAAATTTTAATAAAGAATTAATGCAGCTGGCCATTGGACCATTCCGAAGAGAAACGTACGTTGGTTGTCACGTTAACAGAGTTAAGTTCATGTGCATAGAACGAGACGACAAATTATCTACGCAAAACAGCGGGGTCTTCATGGGGGGGGGGGAATGAAGAAAATGCTGATACGGGGTTCTACGACAAATTGTTAAGTGTGGTTAAGTTGTTATACGCTGACCGCAAGGAAGTCGTCTTGTTCAAGTGTCATTTGTTTGATACGAACCCAAGTATCTCAGGCAGTGTCATTAAAGATCAGTTATGTACCTCTGTCAACAAAAACACCAGGTGGTTTGAGAGTGATCCCTACATCCTCGCTAATACGGCGAAACAAGTATTCTATGTGGATGATCCAAAACCTTGTGGTGGTTGGAGAGTAGCTGAGATGGTGAATGATAGAAATATTTGGGACTTGTATGACTGATACCATGAAGAAGATGGGGAAATAGACGATGACCAAATCGTTTACCAGGTGGATTCCTCGGCATCCACCCTAAACGTGGATGGAGTACGGACCAACGACATCATCCCACCAATTGCGATTGATGACATTTTTATTGATCTCAGGGAATTAGAACAAATTGATAGTGATTCGGAGGAATCAAGTACTGTGCACATCTCGGATGACGAGCATGAATTGGAGGGATAAAGCGAATCCGACACCGAATGAAAGTTGTAAATTATAAATTTCATTTATATATGTAATATTCATCTTCAAATCAATAAATGTGATTTATATGTATGTTTTATGATTTCATTCACAAAAGTTTCAATTAATTTTTTATGTACTAAAGCCACAAACTTTGATGTCCTCATCCTTGATTCAATTTCCCAACATTTCATCTTATTTGATAAAATAGTATATACAACAAACAATTAATTATAACAAATATAAAAATTAAATTTTTTTAACTAAATCTAATTTCAATTTATAAAAACTAACTGACATTTTCCCGATGAATGTACTTTTACACCCGTCTGGCAAAGGCTTCAAATATTATCACGTGTTTCTCTATTCGGTGGGAGGTTGGCGAAACTGAAAGATTAGGCCCGGCAAATATTCATTTGTCTTCGTCGGGCAATATATAGCATATTCAATTTACATTTATTTATTAAACAACTTTTTAAAATTACTTACGACATGAAATGGACGGATCTAACCGTCCATATTTAGTGTAGGTACTCATAGATCGACTACGCGACAAATTACCCAATTTGGAAATCCCGGGATTAGGTAATGGTGCGCGACAATTCAACGATTACACAACGTTTCTTCACGATCGGACGGCTTGAAATCCTCAAAACATCAAGCTTTTCGATGGACGATATCTAGGCACGTTAAATCAAAAAATGAACGGTTAGATCGATCAAATTCAAACGTTTGAATATACGTAGAACTAAAACTTCGAAAATTGTTTTGAAGTTTCTTTCAAGTGTTTAAACTCTTTGATGAATATGCTTGTTTTCTGATTTTTAATAATTTACAAATTGAAATGGACCGATCTAACCGTCCACATTTATGGTAGGTACTCATAGATCGCCTACGCGAAAAATTACCCAATTTGGAAACCCAGGATTAGGTAACGGTGTGTGACGATTCAACGGTTACACAACGTTTCTTCACAATCGGACGACTTGAAATACTCAAAATATAAAGATTTTTGACGCGTGAGGTCTACAGACTTAAAAGTAACCATTGAACAGTAAATGTTTTGAATATCAATTGAACCATAACTACGAAAAACCCATTGAAATTCACAAATTTAACGATCGAGGCACATAAGCTCAGAAAAACGTGACGATAAAGATCAATGGGCCTTTAGGCATGTAAAACCAAAAATTGAACGGTTCCGATCTTGAAAATTCTATCGTCGAACCAGGTTTTCAGATCAGTCATAAACTCCACATCATGGGACTTTAGCCCGACGAAGGAAACTATTCGCCAGGAAATATGTAAATATGCGTTGGGCAACTATAGAACCGTTGTCGGGCAACGTAACAAAAACGCACTTTTTTTTTCCCAAAAATTTCAAAGATTCCCCCAAAATGTTCGCGAAAACTCGAACTTACCGCGTATCTTTGCTCGACGAATATGTAAATACTTACATGACGAATATCCACCGCTTGTTTTTACCCGACGAAGTCATTAAACGTTCGCCTGACAGATTGTTTTGTCGGGCAAGAGTATTTAGACGAATAAATCAGACCGACTCTTCTTCTTCTTCCTTCATCTTCATTTTCTTGGTTTTCTCCCGACCCCCATCATTCTGCAACTCAGACCAGAGCTGGGAAGTGGAGGTCGCCGCAACTCATAGCTTTCCCTCCCTTTCTCGCTCTCTTTCACTTAGACTCCAGCTCTCACTCCGCCGCCGCTTCAATCTCTCGCGCTGCCGCTCTCTCACCGTGATTAGGTCCCGCCACCCCTATCCTCGCCGGAAGTCATCTCAAGGTCGAACTCATTGTCCCTCTCTCTCTATTGTTAATGTATATTGGTTATTGTTAATTTTAATTGATTAAATTTTAATTTTAGTTTGGATTGAAATTTGGTTTGGATATTATGAAATTGTATTAAAAATGGAATTTAAATTTGGATTGGATTTTGGCAGATTGTGCATTATTGTCAATTTTGCAGATTGGGAATTTAGGGGGATTAGTTGAATATTGTGATTTTGGATTGGATTGGAATATAAATATTTGGTTTACTAAGTTTGTTTGGATTTACGAATTTATGGTTAATGTTGAAGATTTTTCGAAATTTTGATGTTTGGTATAGTGTTGAAATTGGTATAATGTTATGAATTTTGCATATGATTTTTTATTATGATTTTGGATATGAATTTTATGTGATTTTTGGATATGTGAATTTTATGAATTTTGGATATGTGAATTTTATGTATTTCGGATATTTGAATTTAAAAATATTTATGTGAATTTTTGATATGGTGTAGGATATGTGAATTTTGGATATGTGAGTTTTTTAAATTTTGGATATGTGAGTTTTATAAATTTTTAATACGTGAATTTTATTATTTGGAAATTATTATTGCATGTTTGGATTAATTTGTAAGTTTGATTTTATTCCCGAAATTTGGATTTAGAAATTTAGGTATAATGTTGTGAATTTTGAGTTCAGGGATTAATTAGTATTTTAGGTTTAATTTTGGTTTGTGTTGGTTTTATTTTAAAAAATTAGAATTTGGTGGTTTTAGTTTTTAGATACCCATTTACTAATTTTTAATAAAACAAATTGGTTTATTTATTTATGATTGGAATTAAAAAAATTTGGTTAATTTTATATGTGGTTTTGTTTTTATTTTGTGAATTTAATATTTAATATTAAAAATGTTTGGTTTTTTTTTATTAAATTAAAAATATGTTGGTTAATTTTTTATTAATTATTTTAAATTTCTTATTGTAGATGTCGCATCGCACCTTGATCACATCTAGGACCCCACTACAAGAAAATCGTGGTTGCCCAACTACTGTTTGCCCGACGAATACAATCTCGCGGGGTAATACAATGTTGCCCGCCGGATATGCATACACGCTGGGTAACCTTTTGGCGGGAAGAAAAAGCCTTTGACGCGCAAAATTGGTGGTTGTTACCCGACAGTTTACATACCCCGTCGGGTAACATCATCAACAATGACGACTAATCGCCATCGGGTAACACTGGGCGTTGACTCTATGTTGCCCGACGAATCATTAAAGCTTGCCCTGCGAATGGATTCCGTCGGGCAAAACTCTAAACAGACTAAATACCCGAGACTCTCTTTTCTTCTTCTTCTTCTTCCTCCTCTCTGCTTCTCATCGGTTTCTCTCTGTCTCTCTCTCCCTCTCACTGACTCACTCTAATTCTCTACCTATTGTTATCATCTCATCACCAATTTTACTACCAATCAAATCCTTTTTATCTATCAATCATAAAATATCAAATATTAATGTATGAAAATTTTATTTTTTTGTAATTTTGAAATTTTGATTTTTGATTAGGAATTAATTATGTTTTGTGTTGTAGGAATTTTGTAGTTGATTTGAAGGAATACTTATAAAAAGGTATGTGTGTTTACCTCTCTATTTAATTTTGTTAAGAATGTTGGATATAATTATGTTAGGAATTTTTGTATTTATTGTTGAAAATGTGTAGAAATTGTTTAGAATTTGTGGAAATTAGAAATTAGAAAATTTGTTAGGAAAATATGAAAATAGAAAATATGTTATGAAATTAGGAAAATAGAAAATATGTTAGGAAATTAGGAAATTTTGTTGTAAAATAGGAAAATAAAAAATATGTAATCAAATGATTGAAATTAGAAAATATGTTTGGAAATTAAGAAAAATGTTAGGAAATTAGGGAAATATAAAATATGTTAGGAAATTAAAACATTTTGTTAGAAAATAGGAAAATATAAAAATATGTAATGAAATTATTGAAATTAGAAAATATGTTAGGAAAATAAGGAAATAGAAAATCTTTTAGGAAATTAAAAAACATTTTAGGAAAATAAAAAATCTGTAATGAAATTATTAAAATTCGAAATTATGTTTGGAAATTAGAAAATATGTTAGGAAAATAGGGAAATAAAAAATATATACAGAAATTATAAAATTTAAAACTTTGCTTTATGCATAATTTATATATGTTCGTATTTGTGAATTTGTTATGATATTTTTATTAAAACACTTTATTTCGTCGCAACGGAGTGAAATACGTTCATATTTCATAACCGTTTATGCGAAGTTAATCGAGTTGATTAACTTCGTATAATGAAATTCAATGAAAAACCTTAGATCCGTTTGAGAGTCAGTGAATCGGATTGATTGACTGACTCTTGAATTGTCCATTTATTCGGACAGTTTGAGGGTGCGCAACTATGTGTTGTGTAGTTGGCGGTCTACGATGTTAGGTTTCGATTGTGGGAAATTCGGTTTGTATCCCATGTACGTTCTCCGAATGCATACTAGATATTTGTTTATAATATCTACGTTGTGCATTTGGGGAACTGTAGGGAGATGCTGCCGAAATTTCCCTCGATCGGAACTTAGCCTCGTAAGTCGCAAACTACACAGCACAAAACGTGCACTCTCGAATGGGATAGGACCAAATCACCGGAGGCATAAGGAGAAGGGTTGCTTTTGATTTTAACTTGTTCTATTTACGGGACAATGTTAACTCAATTACTTACGTTGACTCTATGTTGTGAAAGCAGACACAATGGACAGAGGGTGGATGCAAATGTTTGATAGAACTTCTTATCAGTATTTGGATGGCATCGACAACTTCATTGCCTTTGCACGTAGTCATTGCAGTGATACAAGACGTATCAGATGTCTGTGCCGTAAATGTAATAATTGCATTTGGATGCAAGAATTCACAATCCTCAGTACTTTGATACCAGGGTCCAAATCGCTGAGTAATTCCATCGATATGTATTTGCGGCCGTTGATTGACGAGCTCATGGATTTGTGGGAAAATGGTGTCCGAACATACGACAAGTGCAGTGGAGAAATGTTCACCCTACGAGCGGCCGTAATGTGGACAATTAATGATTTTCCTGCTTATGGTATGTTATCGGGATGGAGCACCAAGGGCTATCTTGCTTGCTCGACATGTGGACCAGACACAACGTCCTTTTGGCACACATCTAAGGTATGCTACTTGGGTGCGGGAAGGTTTCTGCCCTGGGATCACTAATGGCGAATGCAGTCTGACTCATTTGATGGTAAATCAGAGTTAAGAGGTCGACCAAGGGAGAGGTGCGGTGATGAGATATTATCCAAACTCAATAGTATATATGAGTTTGTGACAAGAGGATCGAAACCAGCCGAACAGGAAAATTAGACGAAAAAACCATATTCTTCCGGTTGCAATATTGGTCGAAATTGAAAATCAGACACATCGCCGATCCTATGCACATCGAGAAGAATGTTGCTGAGAGTGTTGTGGGAACGAATTTACCTATTTAAGGTAAGTCAAAGGACACAAAAAAGACTCGTCTGGGTATGAAAGAAATGGGGATTCGGCCTAATTTGTGGCCAAAAGTCGTCAATGACAAATACATCATGGCTCATCCAAGTTATACATTTATGCCGGACAATAAGAAAAAATTCCTGAAGTGGTTGCAGGGTGTGAAATTTCTCGACAGGTACGCCGGCAACATATCCCGGAGTGTTAGCACGGACGGTGGGGCCATTTCTGGTATGAAGAGTCATGACTATCATGTTTTGCTACAACGACTTATTCCAATTGGTATTCGACCATTCTTGGAGGCTGGTGTTGTTGAGATGATATTTTATTTGTCTCAATTCTTCTAGATACTATGTGTCAGGTCATTGGTTAAGGCGTACCTTCAAGAAATTAACGAGCATATTTTGTACATCATGTGCCGGCTTGAGCAAATATATCCACCTGCATTCTTTGATATAATGGTGCGCCTACTAATACATCTGTCGGAAGAGGCAAAGCTAGCTGGCCCGGTGCATTATCTTTGGATGTTCCCAACCGAGAGGTATAACTTATCCCTGTTATTTGATAATATTTCCTTACTATCATGTATATTTGTGAATCTTAACGTAACTTTCCTTGCAGAGTGTTAGGTACGTATAAGCGGTACATTCAGAACAAGACACGTCTCGAAGGCTCTATAGCCGAGGCGTACATTGCAAAGGAGGCACTCACATTTTGTGCAATGTACCTTCGAAATGTTGAAACTGCCTTCAAAAGGGCGTCTCGCAACGACGATGGTGGTCAACGTCCCGAGACCCTATCTGTATTTTCCCAACCCGCACGACCATTCGGCACTGGTCCAATCTCGGAGCCGTTCATCAATACCGACATGGAGGTGGCTCATTGGTTCATTCTCAATAACTGTGATGAAGTTTGGCCATTCCACGAGCATCACGAGGCATTGATGAATGCCCAATTTCCTTCTAATTGGGAAGAAATGGACAAACGACTGTTTCCACGTTGGTTTTCCCAGCATGTAAGTCAAATATTTTATTTCCAAAGTTCTTAAATTGGTTTTCAGCTTACCTATTTCACTTTTTTGTGCGTATCTTACCGGATGGTACAGCTGAAAGATGTCAACTCGCTAAAATTCAATAAACAATTAATGCAGCTGGCCATTGCCCCATTCCGAGGAGAAACGTACGCTGGTTTTCATGTTAACGGAGTTAAGTTCGTGTGCACAGAACGAGATGACAAGTTGTCTACGCAAAACAACGGGGTCTTCGTGCTAGGGGATGGGGAAAATGCTGAGACAGGTTTCTACGGCAAATTGTTAACTGTGGTTAAGGTGTTATATGCTGATCGCAAGGAAGTCGTCTTGTTCAAGTGTCATTGGTTGATACGAACCCAAGTATCCTATGCAGTGTCATCAAACATCAGTTATATACTTCTATAAACACAAACACTCGGTGGTTTGAGAGTGATCTCTACATCCTCGCTAGTACAGCGAAACAAGTATTCTATTTGGATTATCCAAAAGCTGGTGGTGGATGAAGAGTAGCTGAGATGGTAAATCATAGAAACATTTGGGACTTGGATGACCAATACCTTGAAGAAGATGGGGAAATAAACGATGACCAAATCATTTACCAGGTGGATTCATCGGCATCCACCCACAACGTGGATGGAGTTCGGACCAATGACATCATCCCACCAATTGCAATTGATGACATTTTTATTGATCTGGGGGAATTAGAACAAATTGAAAGTGATTAGGAGGAATCAAGTAATGTACACATGTCGGATGACGAGCGTGACTGGGAGGGGGAAAGCGATTCCGAATGAAAGTTGTAAATTCAAAATTTCATTCATATATGTAATATCCATCTTCAAATCAATATATTTGATTTATATGTATGTTGTATGATTTCATTCACAAAAATAGTTTATTTACTTTCTTAATGTGAGGAGACCATAAATGCATCCACAAAATACGCAACTTCAAAATAAATAAAGGTAAAAGATTGTGTCAAATATTTTGATGATAAGTCATGAAGGTCAAAGTGATAAATCTCGAGGGTCACTTTTTACTCTTAAGTGCAATATGAAAAAAATAGAACCCAATATATATTCATATTAAACCAAATAAGATACAACAATTTTTTTCCAAAAATATTGTCTATAAAATGTGCTTTGATAATTTTTTTATAAACAATTATTTACCCAACGGATATAGTACGGGTGACCCGACGACCGCCTCCTCTTATAATTACCCGATGGGTATATATATGAATATCCGTTGGGTATGATTTAGCAGATTATATTTATAATTTTTTATTACACATGTTACCCGATGGATAAGGTACTGGTTACCCGACGAACACCTCCACATATAATTACCCGACATATAGATTTATGAATATCCGTTGGGTATGATTTAGCAGATTATATTTATAATTTTTTATTACACATGTTACCTGACGGATAAGGTACGGGTTACCCGACGTCTACCTCTTCTTATAATTACCCGACAGGTATAAATGAATATCCGTCGGGATAATTTAGCAGATTATATTTACAATTTTTTTATTACACATGTTACTCGACGGGTATATATTTCAATATCCGTCGGGTATGATGTATTTAGCAGATTAAAAACTTAAATTTTTTTTTTTACCCAACTTTTTCAAAACTTCAAAAATTGAAAATGACTTATCTAACCGTCCACATTTATGGTAGGTACCCATAGATCTCCTACCGGAAAAATTTTCCCAAATTGGAAATCCTAGGATTAGGTAACGGTGCGCGACGATTGAACGGTTACACAACGTTTCTTCACGATCGGAGGGCTTGAAATCCTCATAACATTAAGATTTTCGACGGGCGAGATCTAAGTACGTAAAAAGAAAAAGTGAACGGTTAGATCGCTCAAATTCAATCGTTTGAATATCAATAGGATCCAAAATTCGAAAAATGTATTGAAGTTTCCTTGAAGAGTTTAAACTCCTTGGGCAATATGGTTGATTTCTGATTTTCAAAAACTTAAAAATTGAAAATGACCGATCTAACTGTCCACATTTATGGTAGGTACCCATAGATCGCCGACACGAAAAATTTCCCAAATTGGAAATCCCAGGATTAGGTAACGGTGTGCAACGATTCAACGGTTACCCAACGTTTCTTCACGATCGGACGGCTTGAAATCCTCAAAACATCAAGATTTTCGACGGGCGAGATCTAGGCACGTAAAACCACAAAGTGACCGGTTAGATCACTCAAATTCAATCGTTTGAATATCAATAGGATCCAAAATTCAAAAAATGTATTGAAGTTTCCTTGAGGAGTTTAAACTCCTTGGGCAATATGGTTGATTTCTGATTTTCAAAATCTTAAAAATTGAAAATGACCGATCTAACCGTCCATATTTATGGTAGGTACCCGTAGATCGCCTACGCGAAAAAAATTCCCAAATTGGAAATCCCAGGATTAGATAACCGTGCGCGACGATTCAACGGTTACACAACGTTTCTTCACGATCAGATGACTTGAAATCCTCAAAACATCAAGGTTTTCAACGGACGAGATCTAGGCATGTAAAACCACAAAGTGAACGGTTAGATCGCTCAAATTCAATCGTTTGAATATCAATAGGATCCAAAATTCGAAAAATGTATTGAAGTTTCCTTAAAGAGTTTAAACTCCTTAGGCAATATGATTGTTTTCTAATTTTCACAAACTTAAAAATTGAAAATTACCGATCTAACTGTCCACATTTATGGTAGGTACCCCGGGATCAGGTAACGGTGCGCGACGATTCAATTGTTACACAACGTTTCTTCATGATCGGACGACTTGAAATCCTCAAAACATCAAGATTTTCGACGGGCGAGATCTAGGCACGTAAAACCACAAAGTGAACGGTTAGATCGCTCAAATTCAATCGTTTGAATATCAATAGGATCCAAAATTCAAAAAATGTATTGAAGTTTCCTTGAAGAGTTTAAACTCCTTGGGCAATATGGTTGTTTTTTGATTTTCAAAAACTTAAAAATTGAAAATTACCGATCTAACCGTCCACATTTATGGTAGGTACCCCGGGATTAGATAACGGTGCGCGACGATTCAACGGTTACACAACGTTTTTTCACGATCGGACGGCTTGAAATCCTCAAAACAACACGATAACGATAAATGGGGCTTTAGGCATGTAAAACCAAATTTTGAACGGTCCCGAAGTTGCTTATACTTTCGCCGGACTTGGTTTTCAGATTAAGGCCAAAAACGGCATCAGAAAGGTCATGCCCGACGGATATTTGAAAACCTCCGTCGGGTAACTATAATCAAACGGCCAGTTTTCAAAAATTCAAAATTTCCGCCTAATTTTTCGCGAAATCTTAAATTTCCCTCTTGGTGTTACCCGACGGACATTTTAACTTTTACCCGACGGACTACCGACCGGGTATATTACCCGGCGGATAATTTAAATGTTACCCGACGGACCCTGCACCTAAATGTTTGCGGATTCTCAAAAGTCCCGCGTTTTGTTGCCCGACGGATAGTAAAGGTGTTACACTAAACGGAGTCGAAGAAATGCACTCCATAATCCATTGATAGAAAACATAATTGAAACCCAGCTTCCGCATGACTGCCATCAAAAAATCCCATTCCACTCAGTCATAAGCTTTGGCCATATCCAGCTTAAGCATCATCTCCACCCCTTCCTTACCCCGCTTCTTACGAATGGAATTCAACACCTCATGCACAACCAACACATTATCTGTAATTTGTCTGCCTGCTACAAATGCTGTTAAAGAATCACTAATCACATTCATCATAAAATACTTCAACCGATTTGTAAGCACTTTTGAAATCACCTTGTAAAGAACATGACATAACAAAATTGGCCGAATTTGCGTCATGTTAAGGGGGCTTGGGACTTTAGGGATCAAAACCAAGTACGTAAAATTCACCTTTTTCAGAAGGTGCCCCGTCTCAAAGAAGGAAGTCACAGCACAGATCACTTCATGCCCAATCACACCCCAATGCTGCTGAAGTGGCACTTGTGGGTATGCTGACATGGACTCTATGTAGATAAAAACAATAAAATTGAATATTTAAAAAAATTAATATAATCATCAATAAAATACAAAACATAACAAAAAATTAAAAGAACATAAAAGAAAAAAAAAATCCAATCTCGAATGCCTATCCCCAGTTCGTTCATCGATCACCCTTTTCACGAACCAATCCCCATCCCCTAACGATGAACGCCTCCACACCTCCTCTCTCTTTCTCTTCATCCCTGCATAAAACCTAGCCAAACCCATATGCCCCCAATTAAAACCCTAACCGAGCGAATTACCCACAATGAACACCCATCCTACTACCAATCCTTCCAAGCGCAAGGCTATCCTCCTCGACCTCTTCTCTCACGACGTCGCCGTTTTCTTTGAATGCTATGGGTCAAAACTGACCTTTGATGAGCTCCGCCTCCACCTCTGTTTTGCTTTGGTTTTGTTTCTGTTTTATCAAAGACCAATTTTGTGCTCTGGGTTTGGAATTGGGATGTTTGCAGATATGGGATATGGGTGTGGAAGTAATTTATGCGCCTCCACCATCTCAAGGTTGTTCTGTTTCTCCACCAAAGATTCAAGTGTAAATAAAATTTCACTTGCGCATGTCGTTCGTCGATCATCAATTCTATTTTCATAGATCTGCAAACTCACAAAAAAAAAAAACTCTGGAAATCTCAAAGCCACGATTTCTTCTCATCGCTGCTGCAAAACTCCAAGCCATGGAGGGTATTGGCTCGATTTCAAGTAAGATTTTTGTCCGTTCATCTTTGATTTCTTCATTCAATATTCGAATCCCCACAAATTTGTGTTTTGGGTTGAAAATTAGATATAGGGTTAATGTTTGCTGCTTTTATATGTTCTCTTATCTCTGCTTCATTCTGTTTGTTTCTATATCACTTTGTTGGTTGGATGCGACGCCAAGGAACTACGGAAGTTCCGATCGACGAGAAAGCTCTCGCGACAGAAAAACCAGCTTTTGAACGTCCATGGCGGTGGAGACCATGAAGTTGGATGTGGGGTTGTGAATTTTTTCATCTGGGTTTCTAATTCGTTCATATTAGTTGTAGGACCAATACATACAGTTTAATGAATTATGATTATTATTGCTAGTTTTTTTACCGAGGTGATTTGAGTGAGATCGTGATGATCGAAATCTCCAAAAATTGGAATTGGATTTTTTTGTTTCTTATCTTGATGTCATGATAAATATTTGGTGATAGAATAGAATTGTAGTTGGATTCTGTTTGTGATGAATTGAATTTTGCTGGGTTTGGGGTAGTTGGATTTTTCTGGGTTTGCCAGCTATAAAGATGAAGATTTTAGGTTTTTTAGTTTTAATTTATTTATTTTAAGATTTTAATAATTATTTTTAAAATATTCAAATTTTATTTTATTTTTGTCTACATGACGCCCAAGTCAACATAAAAAAGGGCCCCACAAGTGCCACTTAGGCACTTAACAGATTTTTTTAACAAATTGATAACAGAGGGTACTTAGATGATGTGTTTTGATAGTTTGGGTACCTAGGTGAAAATTTTCATAGTTCGGGTATGAACTTGAAATGACCCCTATAGTTTGGGTACTTTTTTGCACTACAAGAAATTCGAGGTTTCCCGACAGAATTTTGCCCGACGAAGTAGTTTTCGCCGCCTAAGTACATTTTGCCCAATGAAAACAAAGGCTCGCCAGGTAAGGTGTTGGTGGGAAGAACAAATTGTTAGCGCCTAAAATAGGAAGGGTTGACCCGACGAATCTGTTCTATCTGTCGAACAAGATGAGACCTAACGGCGAATATTGTTCGTCGGGCAAAACTTGGCGTTGACGAAAGTTTACTCGACGAATCATTAAACTTCACCTTGCGAACATGCTTCGTCGAGCAAAAGTCTAAACACAATAAATAACCTTAACACCCCTTTCCTCTTCTTCCTCTCTGCCCACAATCTCTCACAGCTCATATATATATATATATATATATATATATATCTCTCTCTCTCTCTCTCTCTCTCTTACTCACTCACTCTCTCTCTAGCTATATAACATCAACAATCTTCATCTCATCACCATTTCACTACCAATAATTTAGAAAATGAAATGGAACGATCTAACCGTTCACCTTTATTGCACGTACACAAAGATCGCCTACGCAAAAAATTACCCAATTTGGAAATTCCGGGATTAAGTAACGGTGCGCGACGTTTCAACGGTTACACAACTTTTTTTAACGATCCGACGATTTTGAATCCTCGAAACCTCACAATTTTTTACTGGAGAGATCTAGGCACGTAAAACCACAAAATGAATGGTTGGATCGGTCAAATTCAATCGTTTGAATATTAATGGAACCAAAACTTCAAAAAATGTAATGAAGTTTCCCTGAAGTCTTTCAACTCCTCGATGAATATGCTTATTTTACGATTTTCAATAATTAAAAAATGAAATGGACCGATCTAACCATCCACATTTATTGCACAAACTCATAGATAACCTACGTGAAAAATTAGCCAATTTGGAATTTTCGGGATTAGGTAACGGTGCGCGACGATTCAACGGTAACAAAACATTTTTTGGCGATCAAACGGCTTTAAATCCTCAAAACATCAAGATTTTTGACGGGTGAGTTCTACGGACTTAAATTTAACCATTGAAAGGTCAATTTTTGAAATTCTATCATTTGAATTTCAATTGAACCGAAACTACGAAAAACCCATTGAAATCCACAAACTTAACAATCGAGGCACATAAGCTCCGTAAAACATGACGATAACGATCGATGGGGCTTTAGGCACGTAAAACACTTGGTTTTTAGATCAGTCATAAACTCAACAACATAAGACTTTGCCCTGATGAATTTAATCATTCGCCGAGCAATTTGTCAGTAGTCGTCGGGCAACGTTAAAAAAATGCGCAATTTTTGTTTTGCAAAAATTTCATAAATTCTGCGAAAATTTTTGCGAAAACTCAAACTTGTCGCGGTTTATTTGCCTGACAAAAGTGAAACTCCTTACCTGACGAATATCCGCCGCTTTTTCTTCTTCCCTATTTTTCATTTGCCTGGCACAACGAAGTTATTCATACACAGATAAGTCGTGACTGACTCTTCTTCTTCTTCCCTATTTTTCATTTTCCTCGTTATGTCCCCACCCTCACCTCTCTGCAAACACACCATACTCCTCCTCTCTCAAGGTCATCGGCGAAGAAAACCACTCCATCCCTTTCTCGCTCTCTCTCACTCGGACTCCTCCTCTCTCAAGCTCGTCATTGCAGCCCTCTCTCTCGCCGCATCTCTCTCGTTGATTCTCTCTCGCCGCTGCAACTCTCTCTCACCAGCAGTCATCTCAAGGTTGAACTCGTTCTCCTTCTCTCTCTATTGTTAATGCGGATTGGTTATTATCAATTTTGATTGTTTATATTTTAATTTTAGTTTGGATTGAAATTTGGTTTGGGCGTCCGTTCAGGCACCGATCTCGAATCATTAGCGACCCGGTGCCCGATCGGCTCGTCGACAGCATAGCAAGAAACGAGGGGAACCCTGTATCGACCCCCGACCCCCACAAGACGACGCCGAAGCAGACAAACTGGAGACTGTTGTCAGAGCACTCCCTAAGGGTAAGTTGATTATTTTGTTTATTTAAACAAACATTTTTATTTGTTACTGATATTTTGTACTAATGTTCATCGAATTTATAGGGAAGTCGGTGAACATGCGCGGGATCAACTGGGGTTTGACATCCCAACGGATTTGCAGGACAACGAATGGAAAGATCCCGGTGGTGTACGTGCCTTGCCTCCAGACAGCTGACGTAAAAATTCACAGTCTGATGGTGCATGACATGGGGGCAATTCTTTGCACCAAGTCCCTAATGATGGGGGATACTTTCAGGAACCAACCCCTGGAGGGGATAACGCGTTGTTGGGAGAGTTATCGGTACGTGTTTCTCCCTTTTTTTACATTATTTTCATTATTTCTAATTATTTTACTAACTTTAATAATTTAATGCAAATCAATTTTGAGTTCAACCTGGAGGACATCGACGTCAGCAAATACCTGAGAAACCAATGGCAGTTGTGGTATGCCGACTGGAAGTACGAGCTCCACAAGTACTACAAGAGCTGGCCTTCCCTGGAGGAAGCTCGGGCAAATCCTCCAGAGGAGTTGGACGAACCGAAACTAGAAGGGTGGCTATGGTTGTGCCACCATTTCGTGTCCCGCAGCTATGTGGTATTGTCCACCAAGTTAAATTATTAATTTATTTTTTATGTTATTTTCCATTTGAAAATATAATTATTGTTTTTACTAATGAACAACGAAAATCAGTTGCCAACACATCAAACTGGGGAGCGAAGAAATTCAACCACCACGGGGGATCGCGATCCTTATTGTCCCGGCAGGAGGATCGGCGCATCGCCGGGTCAATTTTCCCAGAGGTGGATGTTTGGGGGCAAGTGTACGTTGGTCGAGGCAACCAGGAGGCTAACAATATTCACGTAAGTTTATTTTTTACAGATTAAACATTAATTTTTAATTTGATAATTATATTTCTAATTCATATTTATTCGAATTTGTAGGCGGCGATGGAGCAAGATGTCCAGCAGACACAGGCTGAGCTGACGTAATAGCATCCTGAAGTGCCGTTCGAGCAGCAACTACCGGATCTCGAGAGGTCGATCGCCATCCTGGAGCGACGACTTGGTAGGCGTCCAGGGAAGATCGTCCTGGGGCGGGCGACGGGATAGTTCGGGATGTCTACAGTCGCTCTTCGAGTTCTTCCTGGGGAGTCAATCCCGAGGAGATGTCGGAGCGCAAGAGAAGCTTCGAGACCATCCAGGGCGAAAATGCGGAGATCAAGGCCTAAAACGCGCAGATCCAGGCCCAAAACGCGCATATCCATGCCCAAAACGATCAAATCAAGGCCGCTCTCGCCAAGGTGCTTGACCACTTGGGTGAGCATGGGCTGGATGAGCTTCTGTCACAACCTCAGCCCCCGGCCCAACATCCCGCCCAAGACCCCGTCCACCCCGACCCGTCGCCGAGTAGTTAGAACTTAATATGTAAAAAATTACTTTAGTTTTAATTATGTAAAAACATAACATTAATTTTTATAAATATATATTTTTTTTCATTTGATTCGTTTTATTATTTTAATTGTATTTTTTTTAAAATATTTTTATTTTAATTATATATATTTATTTAATGAAATAATTATTAAAATTATTTTTTTAAATATTAAGATTTTTCCCGATGAACAAGCACTTTCGTTGGGCAAAGTAAGACAATTCGGTGCACACCTGCCGAATTTCTGTATCTTTGCCTGACGAAAGGAGTTCGCCGAGCAAAAGTTGTTGACTTTTAGATTGCTCGACAAATCATAGGCGACGAATGGATCCGCCGGGCAAGCTTTCAATAGCTCGACGAACTCACTGTTTTCTTCGACTAACATCAAACCCGACGGCGGTGGCCCGACGAACGTTGCCCGACGAAGGTTCGCCGGGTTTTATGTGGCCCGGCGAATTGTGAACTTTGCTCGACGAATCTGTTTCGCTGGACTAGCCTGTTTTTCCTCTAGGGATGTAGTTTATCCTAAATTTTATTAAGACAAACAAATATTAAGAAACATATATATACCAATATACCTCTCCAACGAAATATATAGAAAAACTGCAAATATACAATTTCATTGCACAACTTAATTATGTTTAATTTATTTATAAGTTATAAAGTAATATTTATTGATAAAATAGGTTCATACAAAGGGATATGGTGTACATATGTGGCCTCGTCAAAACCTTGCCGGAAATATAAATTCAATCGAAGGAAAAAAAGTACCACACACCAAAATTATTACAAACTCAAACCAAACAAAACTCTTGAGCAAAGGCTAGAGCATATCTCGTCAAGCGATGGACAACACCATTTGCTTGGCAAAAATCTATCATCTCTAGGCATTGCACAACTTATTTTAAACATAGAAACACCCTAGTATACTTTATTCAAATAACATAGATTTCGATATAAGCATAACCGAAACAACATTGATGATGCGTATAGCTCTAAAGTTTTAAAGCTGGCGTTGCACTTGTATCACCACCAATGTCGATGACAAATCGATACTTAATGTCTTTCTTTACTATGCGGTCAAAGGCATCGTTGATTTCTTCTGGTTTTATAACCTCAATATCACATAAAATGTTGTTCTCCGCACATAGATTCAGCATCTCTTGCGTCTCTTTTATTGATCCTATAACACTCCCAATCATTGATCTTTTATCTGTCAATCCATTAATTGTGAATATTAGAATAGTACTTTTACAAGCTCACAAACCCTAGTTAATATTAATTAATGTATTTTTCTACTTTGTGTGTTTGTGTAATTGTGCGGTAATTCCTCATCTTACGGTATATGTGTAAATTTCTCATCTAGGGATACATTTGATAGCTATTTAATTTTTACTTTTATACTTGAGATGTGGGGAAAATAGGATGAAGAAGATTAGTGGAAGGGAGAGGAGACAATAAAGAAGAATGTAAAAATAAAAATAAAAAACCAATCGATCATCAAACTTCTGCCCTTAACTAATTAATTAAGAGTCTAAGATTTTTTTTTTTTTTACCAAATATCAAATCGGAGGAATAAAATGTATAGGGCTCGGGTGGTTCCCCCACGAGTGACACAGTTCCCTTAAACTTGAGCAATCCTAAGATAGATCCAAGATCCTGATCCCGTTGAGCTGAAATTGTACTTATTATGAAGTCAAATGTCTTCCTCGCTGCCTGCAATCAACATCATTATTCTCAACATAAATAAATAAATTTTTCTAAAATGAAAAAAACAAAATAAAATAAAATTTGAACCAAATCTTATATTTAGGGCCGGCTAGCTAGCTCGCTAAACAGAAAACGATGAAATCCAACCTGCAATTGTTCAGGATCAGTGCTTAGTATGAAGGCATCAGCACCAAATTTGTTTTTGGCGTCTTCCTCTTTCGATGGGGTGGTGCTGATAACAGTTACATGATAACCAAAATATTTTGCAAATTTGACTGCCATATGTCCTAAACCCCCCAAACCAACGACCCCTATCTTCTTCTCCGATTTCTCCTCAAAATTGTGGTCTTTCAGGGAGCGGAATACTGTCACTCCGGCGCACATCAGTGGTGCTGCTACATCCAATGGAAGTTTGTCTGGTATTCGCACCACATACCTTCAATAAATGAGAAAATTTAGGTTTTCATATGAGAAAATTCAAGCGACCGTTTGATAATCGTTTTTGCAGATTTCTTTTTACCGGTGATCTATGACTATATTGTGAGAGTAGCCACCATAAGTGAAACTACCATCTGGGAGTTTGCTATTGTAGGTGTATGTGATATTGTCGCAATAGTTCTCTTGGTTGCACAAGCATAAGTCACAGGTCCTGCATGTCATGGCCAAATTCCCAACCCCAACTCTGTCTCCCTTCTGAAAATCCTTGACTTCGGTTCCAACTTCCGTGATCTCCCCTGTCATCTCATGCCTAGTACCATGCATAAACGTATACATTAATTAATTGTCACAGAAGGTTATATCAAGGAACCATAAATTAATATTGATATAGCATGACAATATATATGGTGATAATATAATACCCCGGAACGACTGGATAGTTGGTTATATTCCACTCATTCCTCGCAAGGTGAACGTCACTGTGACAGATTCCACAGAACAAGATTTTTACGGTGACATCCTCGTCCCCATTTTCTCTGCATGTGTACATAAGATGCATGCATATTTAATAAATGCATAATTAGCAATTAGATATTAACTGACAAGATAAACCTCTTTTAATGAATAAATTAAGGAAATTAATGGGCTGCTTGATAGAATTAATCATATGGACGTATATATCTATAATCTATCTACCTTCGTTGGAACGTGAAAGAGGTAATCTTGCCCGAGGAATCGTGAGCTGCCCAGCCATTTGTTTCAGCCATTAGATATTGATGAAATAATCTTAATCCAACACAAAAGACTGGAGATTATTGAAGTGAATGTGTGAAGAACTCTGCTTGACACAACTCAGTATATATAGTGCTAGCTCCTTTGGATGATGTTCATATATGGCTTTCTTGATTTATTTTTAGGGTTTTTTTTATTCTTAAAAAATTTATCCACGAGGAAAATGTCATGCCCTCGTATCACATTAACGCTCGCCTTCTTGCCTCTATCATTCACATGGCATGTCCAACATGCCAAGGTTTGGTTACATTACTTGCACTTCTACATGTTAATTTATACGACTAAGAAAAAACAAACTATATGTTAATATATTGAAAAATTCCATATCGGTAGGATAGGAAAAAAAATACAATATAAAAAGAGTGGTTTTACTTCCAACAACATCGAGGCCTTTTGTGATAAAATCCCACACATATCGAACTGTTAAATTGGGGACAATATCAATATTAGAAGGAGTGAACTGCTGGCCGAACTCTGTAATTTTAACATAATATGTTGTTTTATGCCAAAGACGAGTAAAGTATATGTTGTCCCAAAAAACTTTTGAGTTTTTCGCCAAAAAAAATTTGGAGTTTTCGCCAAAAAAACTTTGGAGTTTTTGAGAGATGAACCATTGAACAGGTTGGTTTATGCTGGTTTTGTTTATATAACCATGTAGCATTTTTTGCCCTTCAACATGTTAATACCACCAAGAAAAACCAAGCCATGCATGTTAAAATGGTTTATGTTGTTTCTTTATAAGATTTTACAAAGATAGATCTAGTAGTTGAATATCGATATTGTTACTAATTCATTGACACATCTGAAGGAATCAACGTTGGACTTATTGGATCCTTATCAATTCATGCAAAGATTGGTTATTGAGGGTCTCTAGAAAGTCCATTTTATGAAATTTCCGAGAGATCAAAAAAAGTACGGATGCTTTATTTATCCCCAAGTAAAGATGAATACTATAATAACTTAATCACCTGAGTATTTTAATGTAGAAATATAGATTCCATAGTTTAACATCGATATTGTTTCTAACTTAACCGCCTATATATATCATGGTAGGATTTTTCCAAAAAAAAAAATAGTACTCCCATGTTATTTTTAGGTGGATATATATATATATATATATACATATCACCACAGGGAAAAAGGCTTTGCCAGACGAAACAGTGTCGTTGGGCAAGACACCTGTAGGTCGGGCAAAAAAATCATCGATGAAAAGTTGTCGGGCAAAAGTCATCATGAAAAATACGGCTTCGTCGGGCAAAAGTTGTGGGGCAAACTCCGACAGTCAATGCCAATTGCCCAACGAAAAAGTCTGTGGGGTCATCTTTGGGTCATAACCTTTGGGCGACGAAATTGACTTCGTCGGGCAAGGGGTTAGTTCTAGTAGTGCATATATATCCAACAAAAAAAAAAGTGAAAGTGGATATATGGAAGAAAATACAACCATGGAATGCCTTTATGATTTGAAGTAGGCATACATCCGTTGAAATAGGAAACCGATTCAATTCAAACCGTTATTGGCACTCCGGCTTGAATTTGACCGGATAAAAGCCAAACTGTTTGCAAAACCAAATCGTTCCATTAGTAACGGTTTGGTTATGGATTTTTATTTTGAAAATCGTTGGAATCTAAACCGAACCGTTAAAGTTATCATTTATATATATTATTTGTTAGTTAATATTTTTCACCTTACAATTAATTAATATGTTAATGTACGTGTTCATTACATACCTACCTCACTACTTGATCCTTTCACATTTTGTGCTAATTTCGAATTTTAATTATATTTATTCAAAAATGAATGATTTCATAACTAAGGTCAAAATAGTAAAAAAAATATTAATTGAAGAGTAAATATATATATATATATATAAAGTCAAAACTTAATTTTAGTTAAATTTTCAATAAACCCGAAAAAGTCCTTGGTTGAAGAAAATATTAAAGAAAAGACAATTTAATATATTAAGGATAAAGGGTAAAATGGATATTGAAATAAAAAAATATATAAATATTTAATAATTGTAACATTCTTGGATTTTTAAAGCAATCAAAATGATATGATTCTTTGTTTTTGGTTGTCATAAGTAGGGGTGGGCACGGTTTGGATCGATGCGGATATCATCCAATTCCAAATCCAAACCGTTAAAATCTTAACAGTTCGATACGGTTTGAATTTTTGAAAAATAGAATTGAAATCGTTCCAATCCAAATTGTTATCGACGGTTTGATATGGATCGGTTTGACGATTTAGGCATAAAATTTTCATGTAATTTGTCCACTAAAAAGACTCCTCCAAAACATTTTTTTTTTGCCCAAAATTTCACAATTCTCATCAAGATTTCATTTATTCACATCATGATTTCATTTATTCGCATGAATATTATTTCATTCATACATATCAACAAATTATATTTTTCAATATTTAAAATTTTGAAATATGACAGGTTATGTTTAAATATAACTAGAATTCAAAAGTAGCACAAAATAGGCAAGGATTAAGTGAGGTAGGGTATGTAATGAACACTTACATTAGCATATTATAGAATGAAGTAGGGTATGTAATGAACACTTACATTAGCATATTATAGAATGAAGTAGGGTATGTAATGAACACTTACATTAGCATATTACAGAATGAAAAATATTAACTAACAAATATAAATAAATAAGAACCTTACCGGTTCGGTTTCGAATTCAACGGTTTTCAAAATGAAAATCCAAACCAAACTGCTATTAATAGAACGGTTTGGATTTTTAAACTATTTGACTTTTATCCGGTCAAATCCAAACCGAAGTACCAATAACAATTTGAATTGAATCGGTTTTCGATTTCAACGGATTTATGTCCACCCCTAATTATTATAAGAGCATTCTTTGGTTGTATTTTCTTCCAAATACCCATATTCACTTTTTTCTTTTTTCAGTTATCAAAGCAAACCAATTAAACTCTATGAACATGGAAATACCAGCATCCATTTATATTGATTTTTCTTTTCATTTGTTTTTTAAAATAAAAAATAAAAATTATAATCACATTTTATATATTAAAAAATACAAATTGATACACGCGTATGCAATAAATTTAAGTGCGTTTAAAGTAATGACATAAAAATGTCTCGCGCACAGATGTGCTAATTTATTATTCAGTTATGAAATCGCACGTAGCGCGTAGAAACGCCTCTTACATGTGCGATTAAGTTTGGTCATATATATTTTAAACATATGATGATTTTTATATTTTAAACATATGATGATTTTTATATTTTAAACATATGTAAAAGAGGGTAAAACCGGAACGGAAGTTTATAACAAAAGTCTTGTATTCAAAATGCTGTATGTGCATTAATTGTGCCACGTTTAAGTTTGGCCGCTCGACTGTGCTTTGCTTAATTTTCACACGCAAAAGACTTTAGCAATCAATTATTGGGAAGTTGATAAATGTATTAAGTTTTTATATCAAATTTTGAATTAACACGTTAGGATTTCGTTCTAATTTGTTAGCGCATTTAAATGAATAGAAAATTTAACACTAAAACATCTTACTTGTGAGTGTCAACCGTAAATATTTGATGACAATACTTTAGTTGACACACACTCTTTATCCTAGTAAGTTTTTTTTTTTTCCCTTTTTTTTTAAGAAACAATCATACATATGGGAGAGGGAGTTACATTATACATATTGATTATTAACTTCACATTTTATAAGAATCGAACTTGAGACATCTCAACATACAAAGAGTGGAATAATACGATATCTCGCAAGGAGAGTTTTGTAAGGTCTGCTAGGGTTTGGGGCGCCGGGAAACAACTTAAAATATTTTTTGGGCCGCCGTTGAGTTTCTGGTAGGCGGTGATCATGGAGTTGGGTTGCGGGACTGCGGTTGTGGACTGCTATGGATATGGCGGAGTTGGAACAACACTTCGGGTCTCACCTAAGGCTCTCAGAGAGGGAGCGACTGGGTGTTCGGATGCTACAAGAGGAGGTTGAAGATCTTCCTTTAGGGTTTCAGTTTTGTCTTGTGGCTGAAGTGCACACTGATAAAGGAATCAATGATGAAGCCTTCGAGAGTCTCTTCTCGGGGCTTTGGAAGGGGAGGGCTAGTGTCTCTATTCATGTGATTGGAGACAAAAAATTCATGGCCTGCTTTGTTGTGCAGCAGGATATGCAGTGGGTTTTGGCTATGGAACCATTGAGCTTTATGGAGGCACTAGTAATTCTGGAAGAAGGGTCGCACACTAGAAACCCTAGGCGACTGAGGATGAATCACTCCTCTTTCTGGGTTCAATTACCCCACTCAGTATGACTATTGTCGTGGCCAAGAAGATTGGTGGCCTTGTCGGGGCTGTCTTAGAGGTTTATACGTCTTGGGGTAAGTAGTGTATTGGAAGGTTTGTCCGTGTTCGTGTCTGAATGAGGGTGGATGACCCTTTGATGCGAGGGACAATTGTGGAGTTTCCGCTGGAGGGTCAGCAATGGATTGGTTTTAAGTATGAGATGTTGCCTGCGTACTGTTTGGTGTGTGGTTGTATAGGGCATACCACCAGGCAGTGTGAAGGTTCTGCGCAGTCGGCTGGTGGAGAGGCTCGGGGCTATGCTTTTGGTGGTTTGGATGCTGAGATGGACCTCAGGGGAAGGCCCCTACATAGCGTCGTTCGCCGCCATGGCATTGACAAAGATTCAATGGGGTTAGGAGGTCGTGGGAGAGGACGGGGGGTGGGGTTGCTTCCGATCTGGCAGCGAGCATCCTAGCATAGAAAGAGGATGAGGTGAGGCATATGCGGGTCTTGGTGGCTGCCTTTGATTCTGGCTTGATTGGCAGAGAGGGACGGATGCAAAAGGTGGATTCGGGGGGCTCTCTGGTGGATGGTGAGGTGGGTGGTCTGTTTTCCCGAGAGCATGTTTTTGTTGAGCAGCCTGAGGGCGGTGATGCATCTGTTCAGGTACCCCTTGCGAAGGGAACTAATGGACCTATTGGTATGGTGGCAACTTTTGGTTCAGCGGTTTTAGCTGATGGGGAGTCGAGTCGTGGACAGGGTGATGTGCTGGATTTTGTTAGGGAGGATGGGGACCGTATCGGGCAGGTCGTCCCTTTGTCACAACAATCAGATCCTTTTCAGCTTATGCCCATTATTGTGGGTGCAAGGGTTGGTGGTGCTGGTCACGGTAAATGTTGTCGGCTGGTGATGGAAGGGGAGGGAGTTTTACCAATGCTGCGGGATGGTATGGCTCGGCGGAGACGTCTGGAATGTGGGGTGGAAGTGGGCGCTTCTCAGGTGGTCGAGATCGACCTTAATGGGTCTCTTGAGCGAAGGGTGCATGTTCCACCTCTTCCCAGTCACTATGAGTTTTCCATGCTGGAACTGTCAAGGTAGCGGGGGTACGCTGACCGTTCATAACATGGTGGAGCAAACTTTGCTTCATCGGCCTGATATTGTTGTGTGCTTGAGACGAAGAATAATAGTAGGCGCTTTTGTTATTTGAAAAGTAAGTTGGGGATGCCCTTCATGCATGCTATAGAGCCATGGGGTTTGAGTGGTGGCCTATGTATTTTTTGGAGGGATGTACAACAAGTAGTGTTAGTAAAGTACGGTGAATTTCTTATTGAAGTCTTAATAAAAGATTCTGTTACTGGTTATTGTTGGAGATTATTTTCTATATATGCAAGCACGGATGATAGGATACGTGCTGACCAATGTAGGTTGTTGGGGGTCTCGTATTGTAATTTGTGGAGATCCTTGCCTTTTGTTGGGTGATTTCAATGATGTGTTGTCGGTTGCCGAAAAAGATGGGGGCCTCATTCGTTCTGAAAATTCAATGCTTTCCTTTATAGAATTTGTGGCTGATAATCGTTTGCTCCATTTGGGGTACCAAGGTCACCCGTATACTTGGAGAAATAAGAGGGACTCGGGGTTCATTCAGGCTCATTTGGACCATAGTTTGGCCACAGCGGAGTGGGTTGATTTGTACCCAACTGTGACTCTGCATCACCTCCTTGTGGAAAGGTCTGATAACTTGATGTTTTTGTTGTGTTTATCACTGCCGCTGCGCCAGCCAAAGATGAGGTTTTGGTTTTTACTCAAGATGGGGGAATGAGCAGGAGTGTCGGCGGGTGATGAAGGAGTGTTGGCATCATGAGATTCGGGGTTCGAAGGCTTATCAAGTGTGTAAAAAGTTGAAGGGGGTGCGGTATGGTCTTCTTGAATGCAACTAGCGAAATAGTAAGGTCCTTATTGATGATTTAAAGCAGCAATTGTGTAGTGCGTATGTGCAACCTAGCTTTGATGGGGCTTGGGTGAGAGAAAAAGAATTGGAGTTGAAGTGAATCATTCGAGTTGAGGAGTGTTACTGGAAAAAAAAGGCTAGAGTTCAATGGCTATAGGAGGGGGATAAAAACACAAAATATTTTCATTCCTCCATTGTCAAACGATGGCGATTTAATAGACTGAGGGGACTTGAAAATAAGGACGGTGTGTGGGTGGAGGAGGGCGTTCAGATGCAACAGGTGTGGTGAATTATTTTGAGTAGTTGTTCACCACTACTCATCCTCAAACTTGTCCGGCCATTTTGTCTTGTCTAGAGTGGCGTGTTACGCCGGAGGAGAATGAGGGTCTATTGGCACCCATTACCCGAGATGAAGTGAAGGTTGTAGTGTTCCAGATTAATCCCTCAAAGGCCCCGGGGCCGGACGGGTTTACTAGTGGTTTTTTCCAGAAGAATTGGGAGGTGGTGGGGCGTGATATTTGTGATATGGTGATGAATTTTTGGCCTTCGGGGAGGCTGCTCCGGAAAATTAACCATACCCATCTCTGTCTGATTCCCAAGGTTCCTAGTCCGGTCAAGATGTCCTAGTTGCACCCTATTGCATTATGTAATGTTCTCTATAAGGTAATTTCGAAAATCCTTACTAATCGGTTAAAATTGGGGATGGCTCGGATTATTAGTATCAACCAATCAGCATTTGTGTCAAGACGGCAGATACAGGATAATATTCTTGTAGTCCATGAGCTTCTCCATTCCATGAAGGATCGAGGTAAATTGGAGGATAAGGAACTAGCATTGAAGCTTGATATGGCCAAGGCCTATGGTCGGGTGGAGTGGAGTTTTGTGTCTGATATGCTTAAAGGCCTTGGGGTGGCAAATCGATTTTGTGGGTTGATTTTTGAATGCATAGCTTCGGTCTCCTACAGTGTCCTGGCCAATGGGGAGCAAACAGGATATTTTACGCCTAGTAGGGGGATCTGGCAGGGTGATCCCATGTCGCCTTTTCTTTTCCTGGTGTGTGCTGAAAGGCTTTCTACTCTTTTCGCCAGTAGGAGGAGGAGGGAGCTATTCATGGGTTTCGTTTGGTGGAGTCCAGTGCTCTTAGGATCTCACATCTATTCTTTGCTGAAAGGTGTCCCCTCCAAGGGGAATAAAAAGGCTTGGTCCAGGGTTCGAATCCTCAAAGATGTTGCAGCTAGGGTATTTTCGAACGGGGACAAGCTAACAATACCGATTGTGCCGGTGTAGTCCGGGTGGAGGGGATTCCACTAACGACGCCGTTGTGCTAGGGATCCGGGACGGGTCGTTACAGTCAGAGTCCAGGTGATGCTGATTTGGTTTGTATTCTTTTTTATATCCATGCACTTATTAAGCAGTTGCGAAGTGTCCAATTTGTGTTTGCATCTAGGCAGGCTAATAAAGTTGCGTATCTTATTGCCGCCTATGTTACTAGGGTAGGTGGGCATCATTTTTGGGATGAACTGGGGACGAATTGGTTGTTTGATACCTTAGCTTTTGATGCTGGTGTTTCTGTTCGTTATTAATAAAACTCTTGATCTTTTGGAAAAAAAAAACATACAAAGAGTGGGAAAAAATTCACTAGATTGTAGTGTACTTTGTGACCTTTCTCCTTATAAGTTAATTCAACTTAATTTTTAATAAGATATAATACTACTTGCATCCCACTCATGGGGTGAGATCCTTCTATCATCCTTTTGATTTGTCGAATAACCCTTATACTTATATCATAATGGAACAGTTCAAGTATTTCTAAATCCTCATTTTAATATCATCTCTGCAAAAAAATCAAGAACATTGGAATTAGTCGTTTAGTTATTCATATATATCAAACATCAACGGTAGTTGTAACAATTAAGATCATTATCATGGTGATCCGTTCATTTAGTTTATACATATGAATAGTTAAATGATCTCCAATTTTGATGAATTTGTTTTTTATAAATTATCTTTTGAACAATTTCGATTATGATATGTATAATGATTAGAAATACCCTAAAAGTGAGTTACAAGTATTATCCGGACAATCTATTTCTTTGTATTCTCATCGCGACTAAGCAGTTATCTTCTTCAAAATGAAGTTGAAGCTCCCTCACTAGAGGAAGGCATTATTTTCTTTTCAGTGTATATTAATTTAGTCTTTCAGCCACGTGTTAATAAAAAGCTCAAGGAAGATTGTATATAGATATTTCAGTAAAAAAAAAGTCATACGTTCTTCTGGAAGATAAAGATATCCATCCACGTGTAAAATAAGGCATCCATCCATCCACCAAACTACATTTGAAAACTAAGCAATTTCTAGCAATCGCACAACTTATTTTAATTAAGTAAAAAAAGAAAGACATGCAATATTTCATTAAATAATATTAAAGACATACAAGACTTTGATATCAAGTAACAAGAGCATAATGGAAGATAATATTAATTATGCATATAATTAACTCTGAAAATAAAAAGGTATTCCAACAACAACAACACTACTATACTTACCATATGCGATATCGTCTCTCGTAAGGAGAGTTTCTGTTCTGCTAGGGTTTTGGCGCCGGAACTCGTTACAGCCGCCAAGGGGGCCGCCGGGTTCTTTACATTGGTAGCGGTTCGGTCGGTGGGCCGTGACTAGAGGCCTGTGCTGATTGTGGACATTTTGGACAGGCGTTGGGAGTGATCGTCTGCTTGTGGGAGTTCGGCTGCGGCGCTAGGGTTGGGCGTTTCTGGCTTCGGGCTAACCTCTTCGTGGCGGGGTTGTTGGCGACTAGTGTGCGGGTGCTCACGGGGGGTCTGTGGCTTGCGGTTTGGCGGCAGGCTTGCGTTGGTGGGGGTCGCAGAGGGCAGGCAACGGGTGTGGTCAGCCGTTTGTGGTGGGTCGGCTGGGGCACCAGGCTTGGGGTGTTTCTAGTCTGTCCCCGTGTCTCCGTGACTAAGGTACGGTGACTGATAGCAGTGATGGACATGGTTGACCTGGAAAAACGTTTTGGTTCTCATCTCCGCCTCTCGGAGAAAAAGAGGTTGGGGGTACGAGTGCTGCAAGAGGAAGTCGAGGACCTTCCATTAGGGTTTCGATTTCACCTTGTGGCAAAAGTCTTCACCTATAAGGGTATATGCTGTGATGCCTTTGTGCGGCTGTTCTCGGGCCTATGGAAAGGGAGGGAGGGAGTCTCCATACGGGTGATTGGGGAGAAAACGTTTTTGGCCTGCTTTGTTGTTCAGCAGGACTTGCAACGGGTTCTGGATATGGAACCGTGGAATTTTATGGAGGCCTTCGTGGTTCTGGCCGAGGGTTCTAGTACTGGGAATCCTAGGAGTCTGAGGTTGAACCACTCATCTTTCTGGGTGCAACTTCATGGTATTCCTCCTTTTAACATGACGGTCGCAGTAGCCAAGAAGGTTGGCGGACTTGTGGGAGCTGTGCTGGAGGTCGACACGTCTTGGGTTAAGGAGTGTATCAGCCGGTTTGTCCGTCTCCCGGGTCAGAATGAGAGTGGATGATTCGCTGATGCGTGGAACTTGTGTTGAATTCCCTGTAGAGGGCCAGCAATGGATTGACTTCAAGTATCAGTTGATGCCGACATATTTCTTGGTGTATGGCTCGTTGGGGCACAATACACGGCGTTGTAGTGGCTGTGATCAGGCGGGGGTTGGGGCGGTTCAAGGCGTGACGTTTGGGGGTCTGGAGGCGGAGACTGATCTTAGAGGTCGGACACTACGTCGGGTGGTTCGTAGGCAGGGAAGTAGGGTGGAGACTAGCGGCCGGGGAAGTACCCGAGGGGATGGGATTGCCTCTGGTCTAGCTGAAAGCATCCGATTGCAGAAGGAAGAGGAGGTGCGGCGTACTAGGGTCTTGGAGGCCGCTTTTGATGCTGGTCTGATCGGTAGAGGATGTGCGTTGAACGTGGGGGGTCCTCGGGTTGCTCGGATGGAATGTGAGGTAGAAGGCTTGAGCGACCGAGCATAGGGCCCTTTGGTGCTAAATGAGGGTGGGATACTTCGGGTCAGGCTCCTCCTATCCAGACCCCTATTGGGCAGCTCACTGTTGAGAGGGACGTCGTGGCTTCGGGGGAGATTGATGATGAGGAATCTACTTTCCGAGTATGGTGGTAGGGGAAGGGGGCGGCACCGGGAGGGAAGTTCCTATGTCCCAGCAGTCTGACCCTTTTCAACTAATGCCTATCATTATGGGTGGGCGAGCCGGGAGTGCAGGTCTGGGTAAACGGCGTCGGTTGGTGATGGAGGGGGAGGGAGTCTCACCTCTGTTGCGCGAAGGTGTGGCTAGGCGGAGACGGTTGGAGTGTGGAGTGGAGGTTTGTACTTCTCAGGTGGTCGGGACTGACCTTAATGGGTCTCTTGAGCGAAGGGGTGTGTGTTCCACCCCTTCCCAGTCGCCATGAGTCTTCTATGCTGGAACTGTCAAGGTATCAGAGGCACGCTGACCGTTCATACCTTGGTGGAGCAAACTCGGCTTCATCAACTGGATTTTGTAGTTTTATTGGAAACAAAGAATAATAGTAGAAGGTTTGAGTATCTTAAAAATAAGTTGAGAATGCCCTTCATGCATGCGGTTGAGCGACGGGGTTTAAGTGGTGGCCTATGTATTTTCTGAAAGGTTGTCCAACAAGTAATGTTAGTTAAATATGGTGATTTTCTTATTGAAGTTTTAATAAAGGATGCTATTTCTGGTTACACTTGGCGTTTTTTCTCTATTTATGCGAGCACAGATGATAGGATTCGAGCGGATCAATGGAAGAGCCTGGGGGATCGTATTTCCAAGTGTGGAGACCCTTGCCTTTTGATCGGAGATTTTAACGATGTGTTGTCAGTTACTGAAAAGGAAGGGGGCCTTATTCGATCCGAAAATTCAATGATTACCTTTCGGGAGTTTGTGGCTGACAATTGTTTGCTTGATTTGGGATATCAAGGGCATCCGTTTACTTGTAGGAATAAAAGGGAAACGGGGTTCATTCAGGCTTGTTTGGACCGTGGCATTGCCACCGCGAAGTGGGTGGAGCTGTACCCTACAGCGACTCTACACCACCTCCTTGTGGAAGGATCCGACCACCTGATGTTGCTCTTATGTCTTGCGCCGCCTTTGCGCCGGTCGAAGGGGCGGTTTGTTTTTTATCCTCGATGGGGAAATGATCAGGATTGTCGACGGGTGATTACAGAGTGTTGGCATCAGGAGACTCGGGGATCAAAGGCTTTCCAAGTCTGTGAGAAACTGAAGGGGGTGCGTTCAGATATTATAGGGTGGCGGAAGAGAAACCAGCGAAATAGTGAGGTACTTATTGCGGAGGTACAACAACAATTGCGTAATGCTTATATTCAACCCTCCTTTGATGGTGTGTGGGTACGGCACAAGGAGGTGGAGCTGAAGCGCCTTATCCGTGAAAGGGAGTGTTACTGGAAACAAAAGGCTCGGGTTCAGTGGCTACAGGAAGGGGATAAAAACACTAAATTTTTCCACTCTGCCACAGTCAAACGCCGGCGATTCAATAGACTGCGGGGCCTTGAGAATCGGGATGGGACTTGGGTAGAGGAGGGCCCTCAGATGAATTAGGTGGTGGTGGAATATTTTGAACACCTGTTCACGACTACTAATCCTTCTTCATGTCCGGCTATTTTAGAGTGTATTGAGGAGCGGGTTACGCGGGAGGAAAACGAGGGCCTAATGGCGCCCTTAACTCGAGAAGAAGTACAGGCGGTGATGTTTCAGATTAACCCATCTAAGGCCCCAGGGCCGGATGGGTTCAGCAGTGGTTTTTTCCAGACAAATTGGGCGGTGGTGGAGGGGGATATCTTTGAGATGGTGGCGCACTTTTGGAGGACTGGGCGGTTACTTCGGAAAATTAACTACACTCATCTCTGCTTGATTCCCAAGGTCCCTAGCCCAGTCAAGATGTCTCAGCTGCGGCCTATTGCACTGTGCAATGTAATCTATAAGGTCATCTCGAAACTCCTTACTAACCGTTTAAAGTTGGTTTTGAATCGGATTATCAGTGTCAATCAGTCAGCCTTCGTGTCGGGCCGGTAAATACAAGATAATATTCTCGTTGTCCATGAACTTCTTCACTCGATGAAGCTTCGTGGTAAACGGGAAGACAGGGATTTGGCTCTAAAGCTGGATATGGCAAAGGCCTATGATAGGGTGGAATGGAGTTTTGTGGTGGATATGCTTAAGGGCCTTGGGGTTGCTGACCGATTTTGTGGTTTGATTCTTGAATGCATGTCTTCGGTCTCTTACAGTGTTCTGGTCAACGGGGAGGAAACAAGTTACTTTACCCCTACTAGGGGCCTCCGATAGGGTGATCCTATGTCACCGTTTCTGTTCTTGGTCTGTGCGGAAGAACTGTCCGCACTCTTTCGCCGGCGGGAGCAGGAGGGGGTCATCCATGGTTTTTGGCTACTGGAGTCCAGTGTTTTGCGCATCACCCACCTTTTCTTTGTTGACGATGCGGTTGTATTCTGCCGGGCTATGACCAGGGAAATTGACGCAGTCAAGGGTATCCTTGATTGTTGTGCTGAGGCTTCTAGGCAGCTGGTTAACTTGGAGAAAAGTTCCTTGTTCTTTGGGGGGAATTGCTCCAAAAGTCTACGGGGGAGGTTGTCTCGGAGATGCCAAATTAAGACACGGGTCGGGTTTGGGAAGTACTTTGGTCTTCCGATGGATTTTGGTATGTCGAAGAAGGTTATTTTTGATGAAGTGCGGAACAGGATTGCCAGTAGGGTGCAAGGGTGGTCGGAGCAGTTCCTTTCACAGGCTGGTAAGGAGATATTGATAAAGGCGGTGGCCATGGCCATGCCTAATTATACCATGTCGTGTTTTAAACTTCCGTTGGGTATATGCAGAGATATTGAGCGGCTTGTTGCCAACTATTGGTGGGGAAAACATCATGGCCAACGTGGTGTGCATTGGATTTCTTGGAAGAAGGTGTCACATGCGAAAAAGGTGGGAGGGCTTGGCTTCTGAGACTTGGAATGTTTCAACTTGGCAATGCTTGGCAAGATTGGCTGGCGTATCATTCATCATCTTTCATTACTCATGTCTCAGGTATTGCGGGACAAGTACTACCCTGATGGGTCTTTCTTCCAAGCACAGGCCGGCCGCCGGTCTTCTTGGGGGCGGAAGGGCCTTCTCTATGGTCGGAAAATCCTTGAGGCGGGCTGGAGATGGAGGATTGGTGATGGTACGAGGGTGCGAGCCCGTTTTGATCCATGGTTGCCCACTCCCTATACTTTCAAGGTGACCTCTTCACATCCTGATATTCCGCCATTTGTCAAAGACTTGATTGACCAGGATACCCACACTTGGAAAGCAGATCTGATAACTCGATGTTTTCAAAAGGAGGAGGCTCATGTCATTCTTTGACTGCCCCTTAGCCGCTGGGGTCTGGGAGATAGGTGGACGTGGCATTTCAACACAACTGGAGGTTATTCGGTGAGATAGGCTTATGGTATTGCGTTGTAGTTGCACATAAATAGGGAGTTAGGTAGAAGAGGGGAAGGGGAGTCCAGTTCCTCTCCTGCTCTGGGCCTAAAATGGGGGCAACTTTGGTCTCTGAAGGTTCCACCGAAGCTGAAGCAATTTATTTGGAGGGGTTGTAATAACGCCCTTGCAGTCTGAGCTAATTTGGTTCGGCGTCGACTGGTGGTGGATCCTGTTTGCCCGGTGTGTGGTCTTGCTAAGGAGACAGAGGTCCATTTATTCTTCCATTGCCAGTTTTCCAGAGTCTTCTGGTTTGGGAGCCCTCTTATGTTGGACGTCTATGCACTAGAGGGAGTTGATTTTCCTGGTATTTGGCAGGGCCTGTTGACTAAATTCAACCAATTCCCACATAGGATGGAGCTGACTCAGACGCTTACGTTTGGGCTCTGGAGGATTTGGAAGTGCCGAAACCGGAAAGTGTTTGTAGGTATTGCTATGTCACCGGAGGAGGCCATAGTCAACCTACTAAAGTGTGTGACTAAATTCCGAGAATTAGGGGTACCGGCATTGGTGAGCCAGTTCTCGCAACCTAGGCCGCTGGAGCTGGGGGTTGATGAGGTGGTGCATTTTTGGAAGAAACCCGCCATGGGCATCCTGAAGGTAAACTATGATGGTGCTTGGAGCCGGGAAACGGCGCGTGCTGGCGTTGGATGGGTTATCCGGGACTGCTTCAGGCTGTTAGTGTCTGCGGGAGGTAAAGGGGACCTGTGTCTCAAATCGAGTTTGGTGGCTGAAGCAGAGGCGGTGCGTAGTGGCCTCTCCTATTGTTTGCTGGTTGGCCACGATCGGATGGTGATTGAGTCAGATGCTTTGGGGCTTATTAAGGCCTTTCTTGGTCAGAGTTAGGGTGATGCTGATCTAGACTGTCTTCTTTTTGATATCCATGCACTAACTTTGAGGGTGGGGAATGTTCAATTTCTGTACGCATCCAGACAAGTTAATAAAGCTACGCACCTTGTTGCTAGATTTGTTTCTAGGGTTGGTGATTATCATTGTTGGGATGAATTAGGGACTGACTAGTTGTTTGATACCTTAGCCATTGATGCTGGTGTCTCTGTTCGTTATTAATAAAGCTTTTTGATCTTTTGGTAAAAAAAAAAACAACAACAGCACTAGATATGTCTATATTTATATAGAAAACGATACTTAACATTATTATTTCCAATGCGATCAAAAGAATATTGATCATGTAATTTTGCAAACCAATTTAAGTATTTTGATTCATTATCTTGCATTTGTTCCCCTGTTATATAACCGGTCCCATCTCTTTTTAAACCGAACGTAGTAGTTTCCCATTATATAGGGCTTTAATTTAAAATTCTTAATCCTTTATATGGTCCGCTTTCTAATAATTTATTATTATTATTTTTTTAACTCATGCCTTTTTTCTAAACTAAAATTGTTGGGATGGAGCGATTTTCATATTGTTCATATAAAATTGTACATTGATCAAAAGAATATATATATATATATATATATATATATATATATATATATATATTGACTAGCTAGTAGCACTTTGAAACTATATATTATTACATGCTTATTGTGATGATTAATTAAAGATAAACATTAACAAAATTATATATATATATATATATATTATTCTCATCTTTCTCTCTTTTTCTTCACTACTATATATTATTACATGCTTATTGTGGTGATTGTTGCTATGGAATTCAATTCTAAGAAAGAAAAAAAGGGCATAGGGTTTTAAGAAAAAATAGCATGTTTAATAATAAAATAAATTAATTTAATTTATTTTTTGTCAAAAAATAAAGTAAATTAATTAAATTCTATGATGGCTTGTGAGTAGTGTGCTAGGTACGGGTATTCAGTGTAAGTTAAATAGTCGTTGCATTCAAATCTTAACACTACAAGAAAAGTAGACTTGCCCGGCGGGCAAAGTTTGTCAGGCCACCTCCGTCGTGAAAGAATTCATGAATCCTTATTGAATTGAATCTAGGTAATTGAAATCAATGGAAAACAGAAAAGACTTAGTGAAGATTAAGAAGAATCTCATGGGGCAAATACAAGGAGGAAAATAGAGAGTATTTTGAGAGTAAGTTTGGTAATCTTCATTATGTAAAATATCTCAATACATTGAGTGACTCTCACACTCACTTTATATACTACACACTAATACAATGACTTAACAACAATACAACGACTTAATATTGCTAACATCCCCCCTCAATCTCATATGGAGAGGCTCCATCATGAGATTGGGACAGCAACACTTTACAATTATAACAAAGAGCAACACTAGCATAAGGCACAATCTGATCAATATGGTGAGCTGAAGAGACAAAGAGAAGTCCTGAAGAGTGCCACTGCCATAAGAGACGTAACCTCAGCCATAAGCCATCCAGATACCCAAACATGCTTAGGACAACCGTGAAAACCAACACGAGGTACAATCAGCCTAACTGCAATATGCAAATTAGCAAGAAGCAGGCACAAAACCCAGCAGAGAGCAGAAGAAGTTCCAATGCAGAAACAATATACAATCAGTGGAGTATGATCATAGTAGACTGTAGAGTCGCCACCATATGGCTCGCACGGTTGAATCGGTATATAAGAGATACAAGTCGTATCATCCAATCTACACAGACACAAACAAAGCAGCCAACGATCCATTCCAGTACAATTTGACAAACACAATCTCAGGTCAGACCAAAATACACAACAGCTCAACACCATAGCAACAATCAGATTGCCAGCCCAAAATACACAAACACTATAACCATGACTGCCAGCCCAAAATAATCCAATGCAGTCCAGACCAAATGACAGCAGCTTAGCACAACTCAGACAGAGTAAGGCACCTCATCCCAGAATGCATCACCAAATCAATAGCTTATCTCAGACACAAACCAATATAACTCAAACACTAAGCAATAGCTCATATCAGAATACATCACCACAGAGCAAACACAATCACAGCAGCACAACTCATTCATGAGAACTCAGCTCAACACAATAAGTAACTCAACTATTAACTCAACTTAATAGGAAAACAGATAGATTGAAGGCATAAAGAGAATCGAAATAGAATGTGAGAGAGAAGAACAATTCAATTGTGAGAGAGAATTGCAGCAAGAATCAAGAGTAAGATCGAAGAGGAATTTGAGACCGAAGAAGAAGAATCATAGATCGAAGATCAAATTTAATTGTGAGATCAAATAGGGAAAGAATCAAGATTAAGATCGAAGAAGAAGCTCACAATTTTTTCTGTGTTTAAGTAAGAAATAGAGGAATCGAAAGAAGAAAGAAAAAAAAGATCGAATAGAGGATCAAAATAATTTGAGAAGGTAGAAAGAATTCATGAAATTCGCATTAAAAGAAACACACAATTATGTATGTGTTTAATCAAGAGATTGAAGATCGAAAGAAAGAACCTGAGATTGGGGATTGAACCTCCATAAAGATTTCCATTGACACCAGACAGATTGAAATAGAGATGAATCAAGATCGGAAGACATCTGATTTTGAGCTGAGAACCAAATCAAGACCTGAGCTGAGAACTCTGAAATTCAAGATTCGAGCTGAGAAATCTAAAGCAGAATGAAGAGTCTGAGTCTGAGAGATTCGAAGTAGCAAGAACGAAGATTGATGTAGACGAGCAGATAACACCTTAGCTTCTGAATCTCAAATACGAGTGAGCTCAAGATTTGACGAGCTCAAATTGCAATCGAGATTTTGAGCCAATTTCAATCGCACAATTCTTCAGTATACAGAAAGCCCCAATATTCAACTATTAGGTATATTGTGTTCGTTGTTTAAGAACAAGATTCAGACGAAGAACTCAAGAATCAGTTTCTAGAAGAAGAATGGAGCCAATGCTGAAATCGAAGAGCTCGAAGGATAGAAGCAGAATTGAAGAGAAATCGAGGAGCTTCGAGAAATCGAGAACACAGAGGGCCATCGACATGGAAGCAACTTCGAAAACTTGAAATCGAGAAATCAAGAAGTCGAAGGAGCTGAAAATTAGGGCAAACTCGTACCAAATGAACGAAGAAGACGACTGTTGCAGACGAACATAGAGGAACGCTAGAGACACAAGTCGAGGATTTGAAGATGTCTGAAGAAGTGCAAGAGCGAAGCAATCGAAGATGAACATGTCTAATGAAGAAATCGTAGCAAGTAGTCGCTGATGAGCAGAGAAAACCGAGATTGAGCCGAGAAATCAATTTCAATCGCACAAATCCTTCAGTGCTAATCGGAGACTGGAAGCAAAAAGCAAGAATCGAAGATGTTGAGCAGTCTGGAAGTCAAGATTCGAAGCCATCGTAGATCAAAGAAGCTGAGAAGACGAACTGAGAAATCGAAGCCGTTGCAAGAAAGAAAGATTGAAGCAGAGGAAATCGCAATGGAGCATGTCTGATGAAGAATCACGATCGATATCAAGAACCAGAAAATCGAGGTCAAAACCCGTACCAATTTCAATAGAACAAGTCTTTAGTGCATAATCGTAGAGAGCGCCGAGACTTGAATCATAAATTGAAGCTTGATGATTCGAAGTAGCAGAGATTGAATCGTGAAGGTTACACAGAAGAGTCACAGCCATCAAAATTGAAATCAAGGCATAATTTTTGGTAAATGGAAATTGAAAACAAAACCTAAAACTCTACATAGCAACGGAAGCAAAAAAATTATCAGGACCACAAGCTATGAGCTTTGTAGCTCTGATACCATGAAAGAATTCATGGATCCTTATTGAATTGAATCTAGGTAATTGAAATCAATGGAAAACAAAAAAGACTTAGTGAAGATGAAGAAGAATGTCATGGGTCAAATACAAGGAGGAAAATAGAGAGTATTTTGAGAGTAAGTTTGGTAATCTTCATTATGTAAAATATCTCAATACATTGAGTGACTCTCACACTCACTTTATATACTACACACTAATACAATGACTTAACAACAATACAATGACTTAATATTGCTAACACGTCGGGGTTGAGGTGAGTCGACGAAAACAGTAATTTCGTCTAGCAATTTAAAGCTTGCCCAGCGGATCCATTCGTCGCATATGAGTTGTCGTACAATCCAAAAGTCAACATATGATGCTCGACGAACACGTTTCGCCAGGCGAAGTTATTACTTTGCCCGACGAAATGATTATGCTTCGGGCAAAAGCTTAATATTTAAAAAAAAATTAATAATTTATTTAATTAAATAAATATATATATATAATTAAAATAAAAATATTTTAAAAAAATAAAATTAAAAGATTAAAACGAATCAAATGAAAATAAAAAAAAATATTTATAAAAATTAATGTTATGTTTTTACATAATTAAAACTAAAGCAATGTTTTACATATTAAGTTATAACTACTCGGCGACGAGTCGGGGTGGTTGGGGTCCTAGGCGGGCTTTAGGGCCGAGGGCTGAGGTTGTGACAAAATCTCATCCAACCCACGCTAACCCAAGCGATCAAGCACCTTGGTGAGGGCGGTCTTGATTTGATCGTTTTCGACCTGGATCTGCGCGTTTTGAGCCTTGATCTCAGCATTTTCGGCCTAAAGGATCTCGAAGTTTCTCTTGAGCTCCGACATTTCCTCGGGATTGGCTCCCCGAGAAGAACTCGAAGAGTGATTGGAGATATCCTGAACTATCCCATCGCCCGCACCCCGGAAGATCTTCCCTAGACGCCTACCAAGTAGTCGCTCCAGGATGACGATCGACCTCTCAGGATCCGGTAGCTGCTGCTCCAACGGCATGTCGGCATCCTGTTGTGTGAGCTCAGCCTATGTCTGCTGGACGTCTTGCTCTATTGTCGCCTACAAATTCGAATAAATATGAATTAGAAATATAATTATCAAATTAAAAATTAATGTTTAATCTGCAAAAAATAAACTTACTTGAATATTGTCAGCCTCATAGTTGCCGAGGCCAACGTACACTTGCCCCTAGGCATCCACCTCCGGGAACATCGACCCAGTGATGCGTCGTTCCTCTTGTCGGGCCGATAAGGATCGCGACCCTCGGTGGTGGTTGAATTTCTTCGCTCCCCGGTTTGATGTGTTGGCAACCTATTATCGTTGTTCATTAGTAAAAACAAAAATTATATTTTCAAATGGAAAATCAATAAATAATTTAACTTGGTTGATAATACGTACCCTGCCAGTTTTGACCCGTCCAACTCCTCTGGAGGATTTGCCCGAGCTTCCTCTGGGGAAGGCCAGCTCTTGTAGTACTTGTGGAGCTTGTACTTCCAGTCGGCGTACCGTAACTGCCAGTGGTTTCTCAGGTATTGACTGACGTCGGTGTCCTCCAAGTTGAACTCAAAATTGATATGCAATAAATTATTAAAGTTAGTAAAATAATTTTAAAAAATGAAATTAATGTAAAACAAGGGAGAAACAAGTACCGAGAACTCTCCCCAACATCGCGTGATCTCTTTCGAGGGTTGGTTCCTAAAAGTATCCCCCATTATCAGGGACTTGGTGCGAAGAATCGCGCCAATGTCATGCACCACCAGGTTGTGGATTGTTATGGGCACTAACCAGAGGCGAGGCATGTACACCACCGGGATCATTGCGTTCATTGTCCTGCAAATCCGCTGGGATGTCAAACCCCGGTTGATCCCGCGCACGCTCACCGACTTCCCTGCAAATTCACTGAATATTCATACATAATATGAGTAACAAATAAAAACGGTTTTTTAAATAAACAAAATAATCAACTTACCCTTAAGGAGTGCTCCGATAACAGTCATCGGTTCGTCTGCTCCGGCGCGTCCTGTGGGGGTTGGGGGTCGGTACGAGGTTCCCCCCGTTTCTTGTTGTGCCGTCGACGAACCGATCACGCACCGGGTCGCTGATGATCCGAGATCAGTGCCTGGATGGACGTCATTGTTGAGGCTACCGAGGCAAGGGCGGCCTCTTCCGCCGCATGATTAACGGGATCAGGGCGGGGGCAAGTCCTAACCCTAAATTCCTAAATCCAAACAAACTTAGTCAACCAAATATTTATATTCCAATCCAATCCAAATTTCAATTCCAATTTCAATGCAATTTCATAATATCCAAACCAAATTTCAATTGAAATTTCAATCCAAACTAAAATTAAAATTTAAACAATCAAAATTAACAATAACCAATCCACATTAACAATAGAGAGAGAGGGAGAACGAGTTCGACATTGAGATGACTGTCAGCGAGAGATAGGAGTGGCGGCTAGACAGAATCGGCGAGAAAGAGGCGGTGCGAGAGAGAGATGCGGCGGCCGAGTGAGAGGCGGAGTCCGAGTGAGATAGAGCGAGAAAGGGAGGGAGTGGTATTGGACACCGGCGACCTCCACATACGAGGTCTGGTCTGTGTTGCAGATAGGTGGCGGTCGGGAGAAAATGAGCAAAAGGAAGAAGAAGGAAGAAGAAGAAGAAGAGTCAGTCGCGACTTATCTATCTGAATCACCATGCCCGACGAATACTACGTTGGGCCAACTTTTAATGAATTCGTCGGGTAATAAAACGCGGTGGATATTCTTCGGGTAACAAGTTTACAATTCGTCGGGTAAATATACGCGGTAAGTTTGAGTTTTCGCGAAAATTTTGGCAGAATTTTTGAAATTTTCGCAAAAAAAAAGTGCGCAATTTTTAACATTGCCCGACGACGTTTGTATAGTTGCTCGACGCCTCATTACAAATTGCCCGACGAACACTTACCTTCGTCGGGCTAAATTCATATGTTGTTGAGTTTATGACTGATCTAAAAACTAGGTCCGACGATAGAATTTTCAAGAATGGGACCATTCAATTTTTGGTTTTACATGCCTAAAGCCCCATCGATCGTTATCATCATGTTTTTCGGAGCTTATGTGCCTCGATTGTTAAGTTTGTGAAGTTCAATGGTTTTGTCGTAGTTTTGGTTCAATTGATATTCAAACGATGAAATTTCAAAAAATTGACCGTTCAATGGTTACTTTTAAGTCTGTAGGCCTCACCCATCGAAAATCTTGATGTTTTGAGGATTTCAAGCCGTCCGGTCGTGAAGAAACGTTGTGTAACCGTTGAATCATCACGCACCGTCACCTAATCCCGGGATTTCCAAATTGGGTAATTTTTCTCGTATGCGATCTATGAGTACCTACAATAAATGTGGACGGTTAGATCGGTCCATTTCAATTTGTAAATTATTGAAAATCGTAAAACAAGCATATTCATCAAGGAGTTTAAACACTTGAAGGAAACTTCAATACATTTTTTGAAGTTTTGGTTCTATTGATATTCAAATGATTGAATTTGACCGATCTAACCGTTCATTTTGTGGTTTTACATGCCTAGATCTCGTCTGTCGAAAATCTTGATGTTTTGAGGATTTCAAGCTGTCCGATCGTGAAGAAACGTTGTGTAACCGTTACCTAATCCCGAGATTTCCAAATTGGGTAATTTTTCGCGTAGGCGATCTATGAATACCTATAATAAATGTGGATGGTTAGATCGGTCCATTTCATTTCGTAAGTAATTTGAAAAAGTTATTTAATAAATAAATGTAAATTGAATCTGGTATATATTGACCGACAAAGCTAAAATATTCTTTGGGCATAGACTTCTAGCTATGGCCACCACCCACGGAACAGAGAAACACGTGATGATATTGGAAGTCTTTGCCCGACGGATGGACAAGTATATTCGTCGGGCAAATGTTATTTCCCATTTTTCCCAAAACTCTTTACATTATTTTATCAAGTAAGATGAAATGTTGGGAAGCCGAATCAAGGATGAGGACATCAAAGTTTGTGGCTTTAGTACATAAAAGATTAATTGAAACTTTTGTGAATGAAATCATAAACATACATATAAATCACATTTATTTATTTAAAGATGGATATTACATATATAAATGAAATTTCTAATTTACAACTTTCATTCGGTGTCGGATTCGCTCTCCTCCTCCAAATCACGCTCGTCATCCGAGACGTGCACAACACTTGATTCCTCATAATCACTTTAAATTTATTCTAATTCCCCGAGATCAATAAAAATGTCATCAATCGCAATTGGTGGGATGATGTCGTTGGTCCGTACTCCATCCACGTTTAGGGTGGATACCAAGGAATCCACCTGGTAAACTATTTGGTCATCGTCTGTTTCCCCATATTCTTCATGGTATCGGTCATCCAAGTCCCAAATATTTCTATGATTCACCATCTCAGCTACTCTCCAACCAGCACCAGATTTTGGATCATCCAAATCGAATACTTGTTTTGCCGTACTAGCGAGGATGTAGGGATCACTCTCAAACCACCGGGTGTTTGTGTTGACAGAGGTACATAACTGTTCTTTAATGACACTGCTTGGGATACTTGGGTTCATATCAAACCAATGACACTTGAACAAGACGAAGTTAATCAACCCGATTAACTTCGCATAAATGGTTATAAAATATGAGCATACTTCACTCCATCGGAACTACATAAAGCGCTTTACAAAAAATATCAATTTTCTAACTTATTTTCTAATTTTGTAACATATTTTCTAATTTCAATAATTTCATTACTTATTTTTTATTTTCCTATTTTCCTAAAATATTTTCTAATTTCCTAACGTATTTTCTATTTCCCTAATTTCATAACATATTTTCTATTTTCATCATATTTTCCTAACAAATTTTCTAATTTCCTAAACATTCTAAACAATCTCTAATTTCCGTACATATTTTCTATTTTCCTAACATATTTTCTAATTTCATAACATATTTTCTAATTTCAATAATTTCATTACATATTTTTTATTTTCCTAAAATATTTTCTAATTTCCTAACATATTTTCTATTTCCCTATTTTCCTAACATATATTCTAATTTCCTAACATATTTTCTAATTTCATTACATATTTTTTATTTTCCTATTTTCCTAAAATATTTTCTAATTTCCTAACATATTTTCTATTTCCTTAATTTCATAACATATTTTCTATTTTCATATTTTCCTAACAAATTTTCTAATTTATAATTTCCACAAATTCTAATTTCCTAACATAATTATATCTAAAATTCTTAACAAAATTAAATTAAGAGACAAACACACATACCTTTTTATAAGTATTCCTTCAAATCAACCACAATTTTCCTAAAACACAAAACATAATTAGTTTCCAATCAAAAATCAAAATTTTAAAACTAAAAAATTTAAATTTCTCAAACCTTCAAAATTGATATTGGTGATCGAGAGAGAAAGAGATTTGATTGGTAGTGAAAATGGTGATGAGATGATGATTGTAGCTAGGGAGAGAGTGTGAGTGAGTGAGAGGGAGAGAGAGAGTGAGTGAGAGGGGGGGGGGGGGGGGGGGGGGGGGGGGGGGGGGGGGTGGGGGGGGGAGAGAGAGAGAGAGAGAGAGAGAGAGAGAGAGAGAGAGACTGGAAGTGTGTTGAAGCAGAGAGGAAGAAGAAGAAATAAGCGTATGGGTTATTTAGTGTATTTAGACTTTTGTCCAACAAAGATTATTCGCAGGGCAAAGTTTAATGATTTTTCGGGCAAACACTTCCTATTTTACGTGCCAAGAACTTGTTCTTCCCGCCAACACCTTACCCGGCGAGCATTCGGTTTCGTCGGGCAAAATCTATTTACGCGACGAAAACTACTTTGTTGGGTAAAATGTTGTCGGGTAACCTCGATTTTCTTATAGTGTAATTTGCTATCATCAGACAAGAAATTAAATGGATTTAAGCTCCCAACCAGACAAATCAATAGTAAAACCTACTTATTAAAGACTAATTTATAAAGGGCTCCTTCACAGCCTAGTATTTTACTTAAAAATTGTGAATGATACCTATTAAAATTCAGAAGTACTTTAGTTGGGACTGTTTAATCGCAAGTCCCTCTGCATGTTTCCCATGCTCATTTTGGCATGCGCGCTGTATATATATATTCCCATGTCATATTATTTCCAGATTGTTTTTGTACATTAAATATTTGTAACCTCTTGGATTCGCATGCTATATATGCACCCTTATATATGTGTTTTAGATTTTATTATGAAAGATTCACATTTTTTCCCTTTTAGAAAGATAACACATATTATAATACTAGTAGAGCTAGGTTAATATGTCCATATTTTAGGGTTTTCAAATGTTTCATGGAGGGTGTGAGTGAGCTTATAACTTAGGGATTAGGTCTTGAATTTTACGCAAGTAACGCAATCAAGCTTTAAGCCATAAACAATAAATATGGTGTTAAAGAAAATTGAGAAGAGTCAATTTAAAATGTATAATTACAATGAAAAAAAAAGATTGACATTAGCTGCTTCCTCTACATGTTTAATATAGATTGAAAATGTACTTTATGTCCAAGATGACTACCTGCTTGACCGTAGCTGCACTATATGTCAAAGATGACCGAAATTGCATTATATGTACGTCCAAGATGACCGAAACTACAGAATATGTTCAAGATGGCCGAAACTGCACTATCAATTCAAGATGACCGAAACTGCACTATAAGTTCAAGATGATCGATACAGCACTAGATGTTCAAGATGACCGAAACTGCACTATACCTCCAAGGTGACCGAAACTGCACTATATGTAAAAGATGACCCGAAATTGCACTATATATCCAGGATGACCGAAACTGCACTATATATGTCCAAGATGACCGAAATTACACTATATACATCTAAGTAACCTAAACTGCACTATGTGTCTAAGTGATTGAAACTGCACTTATGTCCAAAATGAACGAAACTGCACTTATGTCCAAAATGAACGAAACTGCACTATATGTTCAAGATGATCGAAACAGCACTATATGTTCAAGATGATCGAAACAGTACTATATGTTCAAGATGACCGAAATGGCACTATATGTGCAATAAGTTACGAAAATTCACTACTACAAAAAATGGATAATGTGAGGCTGATTATTCCTCACATTTCAATAAAATACATCACAAAAGTACAAATGTGAGGAATATTGGGTGTCACTAAGGGCATCACATTAGACCCCTCACAGAAGATCAAATGTGACGAATGTATTAAATCGTCACTTATATTTATATGTGACGCACCATGTGTTCATCACAGTTAGGAATATGTGAGGCTTAAATTTGTGTCACTTTTGCTCAAATGTGATGTTTGATATTCCTCACATTTAGGAATATATGAAGCATATTTGTGTGTCACTTTTACTAAAATATGATATCTGCCGTTCCTCACAATTAACAATATGTGAAGCTTACTTGAGTGTCACTTTTACTTAAATGTGATGTCTGATATTCCTCACATGTAACAATATATGAAGTTTGCTTATTTGTCACCTGTAGCCAAATGTGATGTTTGATTATCCTCACATTTTATAATATGTGATAGTTCATGATTCATCATAATAGTAAATATGCATGGGCGAATCTTTGCTCACTTTAGATAATACTAGCAATGACACCCGCGCGATGTCACGGTCTTGTTTAATGTTGAAAAAACTTTAAAAGCATGGTATGGTAGAAATAAAAGTAATAAAATAAATAATCAACATAGTTATCCATAAAATATTATAGTTAAAGATTACAAGCTGTTTAGATGTTGATAAAACTGTTTAGCTAAGATTACACAACAACTACTGGACAAATCTGATATGATAGCGTCCAAAAAATAGGTGTTGATGTCCAAACGATCTCCTCGCTTTCTTCACTCCTCTTTTTCTTTAGTTTTTCTGGTGAAAAAGTCTAAATTCATAGTGGTTAGCAAGAATCAAATATATATATATATATAGCTAATTGAAAACCATTGCTTTCTTAGCAATTTACTTTCAAATTGAAATTTGTTGATTGTCAAAGTGTAGTAAATGCAAATTCTAGCAGTGGAAAACTTCTTTTGGTAGATGTTTTTTATAAGATAACTTAGTTTTAAGGCAGAAGATTATAAGTAAGCTTGAAAATCTAAACTTCAAATAAGATGATACTTGCTCTTTTCTTGAGCTCTCGGAACTTGCAAAAGCAATGTAGTTGCAATACCTGCTTAACACAAATTTTTCTGTGGATTTGTCAATAGAAAAATGAGCTTGTTTATTTTTTTTGTACTGCAAGTATTGGAAAAAGAATTTGTTGTTACCTTGGAACTCTTTATTTTTTAAGCTTGTGAAAACAGCAGTGATTGGTGGGGAAAGTCTTTCAATAGAAGCAGCCCCAAATTGCCTTGTGATGTTTGATCATAAGGTTATACGAACCTCTTCTTTCCTATAGAAGTTTAGATTAAAGCATATAAACAACCTCAAATTGCCTTGCGATGTTTGATCATAAGGTTATACGAACCTCTTCTTTCCTATAGAAGTTTAGATTAAAGCATTATAAAAAACCTCAATAAATTGTGAAGCATGAATGAATTGATAAACATGAGTGCGTGCTAGGAGATCAAATTGTAGGAGTTGGTGAAGCAAAGGACCAAAATCCATAGTCATTTATCACTAAGAATCTAGTACCCTCTATCATCCAAATAGGACAGCCTAAATTATCTACTTCATCATGCGCGTAAGCACAACAACACCATAACATTATGACTTATACACTTGTGACAAATACCAATCTTTTGTTGATGGTCTCCTAAAGTCCTACACCCTAAATCCTGTTTAAATAACTCAGAGCTACAAACATTTGAGGGGGAAAAAAACACTAAAATCTAAAACTCATATCAAGCTTCAAACAGCAAGACAAATATAAATCAAAAAATATTCACAATAAACATTAATATAATAGCAAAAGGCCTACCTTCAATTTGGCTTACCTCTGCACAAAATTGAAACCAAAACACAAAAAAAAAAAAAAACAAAACAAAACAAAACAAAACAAACAAACAAACCAAATTATCACCATAAACCCAATAGCCAAAATTTATCTCACAAATTGAAGAACTCGACAATACTACTGCTCAAAAAGAAACTTGACAATAGTATTATAATATAACAAAATTAAAGTGAGAAATAGGAAATAAAACATCGATGGATATACTCAATTACTACTTTCAAACATATTATATCAATATCACAGCAATTAAAAATAAAAAGCCATATAGTTTGTAATACAAAGAGATTAGTTTGGAGTAGACCAGAGGTTCCAAGCTTTTGGCATCGAAAAGCTTAGTCTCAACCCGCTTAACCTGGCCCGACGACATTATGGTTCCCAAACCGCGATTCAAATCGGAGGAGGTACTTCACAGAGACGCAAAGAAACATAAAGAGAAAGAGATCGAGAAGGCACCGGTTGGAGGGATGGAGGTGAGAGTGATTTATAATGGAATGAAACCCTAACATCAACATTTACCTAATAAGAAGCTTCAGGTGGATGGATGAATATGGATTAGGAAGATGAGAAATTTATCAAGGGTCCCATTCGTGTTCACTCAATGCTAGACAACAATGATCATCATCGAGTGATAATAAGAAACCCTAACATGCCTCTGATTGGATCACTTACAGTAATTTCATAACTTTAGTTAGCTTCAAAACTGAAACAAAAATATACCTCAACAATTTGCCAAAACCCAACAGCATCTTCTCCAATCCTTGTAAAAAAATCACATAACAAATTTAATAATCATATATTATCAAAGAACCAAAATGACCGCAAATTCAGCCAAACATAAGAAGTTAAGAAGCAATGAAACAGATTAATCAGTCCAATTTTTGTGTGCTTGCTGAAAAACAGTTGAATTTTGCAAAAAATTTATCCAAACAAAAAGTTCATATGCTAATTTTTGTGTACTTCAAGAAACTAATTGTTTGAACAATTGATCCACCAATTAAACATATCAGAAAGTTAAGTGAAATCTAGTTTCCACTTTCCGTAACAATATGGTACGAAGCAGGATGAGTTAATAGAGGGTACTGGTAATTTATCAGATGCAAAATGAACATATTTTCATCGGAATTAAAACAGAGTTGCATCTGTTTGACTATATTAATTATATTATTCCTTTCTTGATCATTCATTTAGCTTTTCCTCCAATTTTCAAGAACATAGACAACATCAAATAACAAGTTGAGTAGCCAAACACCAAGTAAATACCATGAAAATAATAAGAAATCACAAGTTTAATGGCTGATCACAAACATCACCGTGGAAATAAAGTGTGATAGCGATTTCAAATTCACCCCAGCAACATTCTGACAATTCAAATGGCGGTGACTTGATCACCTTGTGGGATTATTGAAACTGGAATGTAGCTGAAATACAGCGCGCTTTATCACCACACCAAGATCCTCATTTGTTGCCCCGCGAACGTATACAATCCACTTATGTGATTGGTACCTAATAAATGATCACAAAATCTATTCAGATATTCTATTTTTCATGCAAGAGTTTCAAGAAACCAATAAACCTAGCAACAAATAAACAATACTTCCTCGTTTGCCTTCTTACCGAGTCAGAATGCAATATTGCCTTCTTACCGAGTCATAATGCAATATTGCTATACACTAACACTAATCTCAACATCTTTGAGTTTCTTATGAAAAATCTACACAAAGTTACATGAAAAGAAAAACAATAAAAAACAACCAATTAACTAAAAAAGATGGATTCATATTGTGTGTAACAAACTGGAAATGTAATTATTGAATTTTCGTAAATTATTTTGCAAAAAGACGAATTTACCCATGGTTGTTAAGGGGCGTGAAAGTCAATTTTTGTTTCGAGACACTTTTGTCTGTGTTTCAGGTACCGTTGTGTAGGTCTCGAACTCACGAGTTCGTAGACAGACGGCACGCGAATGGAGTTCAGGTGAGAGAGTTGTGGGTCTAGAATGTTCAGGGGCAATTTGGTAATCTACCATGGGTAGATATTTTTATCCCCAATCAGATCAGTTCATGATCATTTTTTTAACTCTCTCTTCGACACACACCGAACCCGTGTGAACCAAAACTCAAAACCCATAAATTTGAACTTCGATTCAAGGCCAAGCCTCCCATTTTAATTCCACTAATTGAAATCTCCTCCTTCCCACGATCACAGACGTACCAACCATCGAAGGAGGCAACCGCGGGAGACACCAGACCGAGGAAAAGAAAAATCGAATGTTCCGAACGATTTTTCGACCAACACAGGTACGGGTTTAGTGTTTTGAGGTCATTTTTGAGTTCCTAGGTTCGAGAAGATAGATTTAGACGTAAAATTCGTGAAAAATAGTTGAGATTTGAAGAAGTTAGGAAAAACTCAAGGTCGGCCGGAAATGGGGTTTTCTGGTGACGGCGGCGGGGTCGTCTTTTACGGCGAGATTCTGGTGAGACTCTGGCGACAGCGGCAGACGGCTATGCAGCCATCTTCCCCGGTGAGACACCGGCGACTGGGTCGATCAAACAGGACGGATGTGGCAAGCCACATGGTAGCCACGTGGAGGCCACCTGGCAGCCACGTGGGTGCCACCTGGCCTCAAAGCGAGCAGTCAGTTGACTTTACGGTCAACTGACGCCGTCAAGGTTTTACGGAATATGCTGACAGCGTTGGCATATTCCGTCAAAAGTTAACGGAATTCGACGGAACCCTAACGCCGTTAGTCTGGACAGAATATTCCGATTCCGTCAGGAGATTCTATCAGCTTTGACGGAATATTCCGTCAGTGTTGACGGAATATTCCACCGTGAACAGTATCGGCGAGTGGGGGCGCATGACCAGCACGTGGCGAGTGGTCTAGCCTTCTACCGACGCGTGGCGGAGCGCGGGATCGATTCCGGGGTCATGGCGACGCGTGGCTAGGATTTTGGGACATTCCGAATCGAATTTTGGCAGTTTTGAGATCTTAAGAGTTCATTTAGAGCCCCGTTTGATTAATCCCAGCGATAATGCTTGACCATGGAGCGGGTTTTGACTCGGGAGGTCAAGGGAGTTCGGTCACTAATGTGTCAAAGAGTTCCTTGGGGTTAGGGCATCCTTTATTTGGTATTTTAGTTGTACTGTGAACAGACTGGGTTTCCAGGATTGCATGGGATGCGTACTTCTAGGTATTATGTTATACCACAGGGTTCTCCGATGATTGGCGTGGAGGATGTATTTCTCCGATACATTGTTGAGGCTTCTCCGACTGGCGTTAGAGGGTACGTCTCCGCCAGATCATTGAGGGATTTTCCGATATAGGCGTTCGAGGGATCTTTCTCCGCCCTATCGTTGAGGTCTGAGGTATGTCTGGACGAGTAGGGATATCAAGTTACCACTCGGGTGCTCTGGAGGAGCAGGGATATCGAGTTACCACTCGGGGTGCTCTGGAGCAGCAGGGATAACGAGTTACCACTCGGGATGCTCCGAAGGAGTAGGGATATCGAATTACCACTTAAGGTGCCCTAGAGGAACAGGGATATCGAGTTACTACTTAGGGTGCTCTAGAGGAACAGGGATATCGAGTTACCACTCGGGGTGCTCTAGAGGAGCAGGGATATTGAGTTACCACTCGGGGTACTCTAGAGGAGCAGGGATGTAGAGTACGACTCGGGGTAAGTCAGTGAGACTCAATTCAACCAAGTCGGGTACCTTCGTCATCCGGGTCAATGGGTTGGTGTGGGCGATGACCCAAATTGACGAGTTATTGACAGTTCACAAGAGGCTGATAAGTCAGTTGTCTTGTGCTATTACAGTAGAGATTTCAACAGTGTCTGACCTACTGACATTTGGTATCAGAGCTTATTAGCAGAGGGCTATAAACTTCGAATCATGATTAGGGGTTTTCACATTGTGATCTGTGGTGAATCATTGGCTTTTACCATGACATGACCAAGCCGATTAGCCACCGGTGCAATTGTTCAGTCGAGAGGCTGGGGCATAAAACAAGTCTCTGAGGTTACCTTTTCGGGCCACCACTATACCGAGGTTTCGGCAGTGACCTGTACGCTATCCTGCGTTTGATAAGTAAGTGTAGTCAATAAAGTACATAGAAGGTTCTATCGAAACCCCTGTAAGGTTTATTTAATATTTCTAAGGATAAAGGTTATTCCTGGTATTAAATTTTGTGGAAAAAGGTTGTTAGACAGGAACAGGGCTTTTTGCGGATTTCGAGGCGAAATTCGGGAATGGTTCTGACATTTGGTATCAGAGCGCCAGGTTAACTTCCTACACACCGCACACATATGTGCAGATTATTTAAGGATTCTAATCAACGAGATGCCTCCGTGACCTCGAGTGGTCAAGCCTTCTACCGACACGTGGCTGCTCATGGGACCGATTTCGAGGTCACGGCGACGCGTGGCTAGCGTTTTGTGACATTCTAGATCAGATTTTGGCAATTTTGAGACCTAAGAGTTCGTTTAGTGCCCAATTTGAGTAATCCCAACGATAATGCTTGACCATGGAGCGAGATTTGGCTAGGGAGGTCAAGAGAATTGGGTCACTAATGTGTCATTGGGGCTAGGGCGTCCTTAATATTGATCAAGTGATAAGAGCATAATACGGAACAACTTGATTATATATGCATAAAGCTAGCTCTAAACAAACGAACTTGCCTGACGAAAAGGTCTCGTCGGGCAAGACGCAAATTGGTCGTGCAAATTCATACCCGATAAAGGTTCGTCGGGCCTCCACCGTCGGACATGATCTTGCCCGACGAAAAAAATGACTTCGTCGGGCAACACCCATAATTTCCCGACAACAATATTTGTCAGGAAAAAGACGTCACGCAAACGCCAAAAGTCAACGGGAGCTTTACCCGACGAAAAGAAAGGGTCGTCGGGCAAAACCTTATCATATTCGGTACTGCGTCATCGAATTAGTTTCGATATTCTGTAAACGCCTACCGAAAAATCGGGATCTTGCCCGACAAAAATTATATATTCGTCAGGTAAAGTGGTCCCCAATTCTGCAACTTTGCCCTACTAATGTATAAATTTTGTCGGGCAAGGGGTTGAATTTTAAAAAAATAAATAATTTTTTTTAATAATAAATATAAAGAGAAAAATATAATTAAAATAAAGGAAACGAATCAATATAATTAAAAAAAATATTTGTGCAAATGTTTAACATAACCAAAAATTACAACGTCCTATCTAGCTCAATGACTGGTCGGGGGGGCGGGACGGGGTCATGGTCGAGCTGTTAGTCGTCCCGCTGTTGAACCTACTGATGAGTAGGCTGCTGAGCCTGGTCCAGGAGATGCGGAGGAATAAGCATCCCATTCGTAATCATAACCTCCATGATCGCTTACAAGGTCAACTGGAAGTTCGTGATGGTGCTCCGCATTTCTGTGAACGCCTCTCTCTGCTCGTTGGCTCCTCGAGAAGAACTCGAAGAGCCACTCCCGAGATCCGAACCATCGTGTCTCCTATGCCCAGAATGCTCGACCCTGGACGCCTCCCCAGCCTGTGGACTAGGATCTCCACCGACCTAGCAATCCGGCAGTTGCTGCTCCAACGGGATGGAAGGCTGCAACTGTGACAGCTCAGCTTGTATACGGTCCTTGTCTTCCTTAATCCCCTTCTAAAAACTCCAATACATAATAATTATAAATATAATTTTGGAAATTGATTCGTAACATTTAATATGCAAAAAGATATACTTCCGTAAATTGCGTCAGCCACCTCGTTCCTTGCGCTCGCAGTTCCTCGTGTCGGAATTCAAGAGGTCGCGAGCCCCGAGGTGGTTGTATTTCTTCTCCCCATGGTTTTTTTTGTTGGCCGTCAATTTCCGTTGTTCATCAGTAAAAAAAATCATTATATTCAAATCCACATAAAAGCGAAAATAATGAAAAAATTCTTATAGTTGCCACGTACCAGATAGGCCTCGTCCTGGAAATGGGTGCACAACTAGCTCTACTCGGGAAACCGTGCAGCCTCCGACAACTCGGTTGGAGGATTCAAAAGGGCTTCCTTTGGGGTACTCCAGCTCTGGTAGTACAGATAGAGCTTGTACTTCCAACTTGTGTACCGTTTCTGCCAAATGTCGATGAGGTACCTATTTATGTCGTAATCAAAATTGATCTGCAATGAAATAATATGGTTAGTAAAATATTAAAAATAATGTTAAAAAATGTTTAAACACTTACCGATAACTTAGCCCACAAAGGCGTCCTTAGATCATCCAGGAGTTTCTTGAAAATCGACCCCAGCATCTTGCACTTCGTACGAACAATAGCCCTGATGTCATGTACCACCAGGTTGGGGATTTTAGGGGACGCTTTCCGCAATCCCGGCATGAAAATCACCCAGATATTTTCCTTCATTGTCTGACATATCCACTATGATGCTAAACCCTTGTTAATCCCCTGCACGTTCATCGAAGTCACTACAAATACGATGAAAATTAATACAAATATGAGCAAAAAATGAAAATGTTTTTTTAAATTAACAAGGTAGTCAACTCACCATTGGGGATTACTCCGTCCCCATTCGCCAGTTTGCTTGATTCAGCCTGTGATAGGTCGGGGTCGGTATGTGGTTCCCCTATTTTCTTGTTGTTGCGTCGACAAGTCGATCGCGCGTTGGGTCGCACCGATTGCGAAGTGTCGATAGGGCCCTGAACGGTCTCCGTCGTGGAGGCTACCGTGGCAGGGGGTCCATCCTCCTCCACACGGTCAATGGTGGGAGCATGGCGGGTGCTTGATGTGATCAGTGCACGTGACGACATCTAAAATAACAAATTCAAAATAATTAAAATAAGACCATCATATTTTAAATTTTAATAATATATTAAAAAAACAAAAAACACAAATTTTTTTAATTTTAAATAATAAATTCATAAATATCAATAAATCCACCTAATTTTAATTTATATTAATAAATTCATAAAAATGAAATAAAACCACTGAATTTTGATTTTTAATAATAATTTCAAAAAATAAATAAAACCACCAAATTTTTTTAATTTTTAAATATAATTTCACACAAATAAAAAAAAAAATTGCTCATACTTTCAACTTGTATTAAGAAAACTCTAAAAGGACCTAAAGACTAGAGAGAAACAGAAACAAGGCAGCATCAGCTAACCGAAAAAGATAAAAGCACTACAACAAACAGAACAACTAAATAAAACTAGCAAAACCCAGAGATCACAGCCCTCAAACTGGACGGACCAGACCCTGGAGGACCCTTAAGCTAGCGCATTCATCCTCCGTCTAACTAGCTTAGCAGCGCCGTCTGCGGCACCGTCAGTTTCACGATGAACCCAACTCTAGTTGATACTATTAAAAGAAGACCCAAGCCGTTTGATCTCAACGAGAAGAGGAAAAATCCTCCAATCTCGAGCAACATTCTCTTTCTGGCTATTTATTAAATCCAAATTGTCACATTCCAGGATAACATCAATCAAACTCAGGCTGAGCGCCAACTTGAGACCTTCAATGGCAACTCTAGCTTCAGTTTCAATTGTTGAGAGAGAGGTACATGGGGAAGCCATTCCAGCCTTGAAAACTCCCTGGTTATCTCAAATAATCACTCCAACAAAAGCTGGGCCGTTGACCCTCTCCCAAGCTCCGTCCAGATTGACTTTAAACACTGATGGAAGAGGGGGGTTCCACTTAGAATCCCTGGGAACTGGCGCAAATGGAAGTAACGGAGCCCTTGTGGCTGCCAGAAACTCAGCTAGAGATCTGTTGATTGTCTCCAGTACAGCTACAGGGGACGGGAGCGAACCACTGTAGACCCATCGGCATCTAGCCTTCCAAATCTCCCAGAAAGCAAAACCAATGAAAGTGACGCACCAATTCTTCTGATCAGCATCCAAAAAATGGCAATTATAGAACTCAACCAGCCATCTATCAACAGATGTGATCGCAGCAATATTAGTGGAGTAGCCAAGTTGGGATCCAAACCAAACCTTCTCCGCCCAAGGGCATTGAAATATGAGATGTTCAGTGGTTTCTGGGAAAGAGCCACAAATATTGCACAAAGGGGAACTCCCCACTTTCTTCTTAAATAAATTCCAAAAAGTTGGAATAGCCCCAGAAATTACTCTCCACAAAAAATTGATCGTTTTAGGGGTGGCCGAAGTTCTCCAAACCATAGATCAAACTTTTTTGTCAATGGAATGAGAAGAAGATGGTCACGAGATAGTTGGTGAATTCGACGACAACGCTTGCTGCACGTAACCCGACTTGACAGTGTAGGATCCTAATTTTACAAGTGGCGACACCAACCTGTCCTCGAGAGAGATCCCCCAACGGAATGCAATTAATGACAAACTCATCGAAAGGAAGAATGAAAGGCCTGATATGAGATAAGTTCCAACATTTGTTGTCAAAATCAATAATATTTTCGACTTTCAGAGGTGAAACGATTAGCAGTAATCACAGGGCACAATACACCATGCTTTCCGTTAGGCACCCATTTATCCTTCCAAACATCAACTTTTTTTCCATTACCAATCTGCCACCTAGCTGCCAAATGGATGACTTCCCGACCTGCAAGCAAGCTGCTCCAAGCCCAAGATGACCTTCCAACCTTTTTTGCACTGAAAAAATCATTGTTGGGGAAGTATCGGGCATTGAGAAGTTTCGCCCAAAGTGCCTCAGGATTATTAATCAGTCTCCAGACCTATCTAGCCAAAAGAGCCGTGTTAAAAGATTCCAAGTCTCTAAAACTAATTCCACCCTCAGACTTAGGTAGACACTGCTTGCTCCAAGCCTTCAAATGTATCTTGGATTTTTCCCATTGTTGCCCCACCAGAAATTTTCCAGGTCAGAGTTTAGAGACTTGCAGAGTGAAGAAGGCAGAAGGAAACAAGCCATCGGGTATGCTGGGACAAGCACCTCACGTCCTTCTTGAGATAAAAAATTTTGTTTCCACCACTCAATTTTCTGACTGATTCTATCTCGAATGTAAGCAAGAGCCTCGATCTTCGACTTGCCCCATAAAGTAGGAAGCCCCAGGTACTTTCTAGGGGAATCTGAGAAGGGGACACCAAGGATGTTGCCACACACCGACTTGATATCCATAGGAGTGCTGGGAGTGAAGTAAAATGTGGACTTAGAGAAATTGATTTCCTGACCTAAGGCATAACAATAATTCTGCAAAATTCTCATAAAAGCATTACAATTAATAGCATTAGCTGTAAGGAAAAAAAGGGAATCATCTACAAAGTCAAATAAGTTAAGCCAGGACACCCCCTGCTCAGCTTAATTCCTTGAATAACTCCTGCAGATGCTGCTTTCGTTATGTTTTCTGACAGGGCTTCACAGATGAGTAAGAACAGGTAGGGAGACAAAGGGTCTCCCTGCCTCAATCCCCTGGAAGGTTTGAAAGATGAGCCTGGTCTCCCATTGAACATAACCGATAGCGAAGTAGAGCTTACACACCCTAAAATCAGATTCGTCCATTCCCTGCTAAAGCCAAATTTCAACATAACTGCTTCCAAAAAATCCCATTCCACTAGATCATACGCCTTGTTCATATCTAGCTTTAGACCTAGTTCGACATCTTTTGAGGAGTGCTTGAAACGGAGATAATGGAAAGCCTAATGAGTTAATAGAACATTGTCTTGGATTGGCCTACCAGGAACGAAAGCATTTTGGTGATGGCTGATCAAATTTGGAAGCAGCTTCTTCAATCGATTGGATACTAGTTATGCCATAATCTTATAAGAGCTGTTGCAGAAGCTGATTGATCTGTATTGAGCTACAGACTCAGATTGGGGACTTTCGGGGGCAACACAATATTTGTCTGATTGAGGATAGACATGGAAACATCACCCCTGGAAAATTCCCAGACTACATGCACAAAGGTGGCTTGAGTAGTCTCCCAGAACGAGCTGTAGAAACTTCCTGGGAATCCATCTGGTCCAGGTGCCTTAAAAGTGCCCAATTGTTTCACAGCCAGAGCAATTTCATCAATAGAGAATTGACTGGAAAGTAATTCATTTTGCTCTTGAGTGATGACCCGAGAAATACCTTCAAGCGCAAACCCCCAGCTCCTCTGCCCTTTTGAAGTGAACAGCTCCTGAAAATGAGATTCAAAGAGGGAACAAATCTGTTTTGGGCATTGAATTGGCTCATCATTAGCATCACTAATCTTCAGGATATAATTTCTTTGCCTCCTACCAATAGTAGATTGTTGATGCCAAAAATGACACCAACGAGACCGAGAAGACAATGCATAAACATCAAGACACAAGCACGTACGCGGTTCATCCAAATCGGGCTACGTCCACGGGACCAACTTACCGAATATTATTATTGATAATATTTGTGTTACATATTGGCTTTGATCCTTGAGAGAGTAAGAGAGAGTCGTGTGATGTTAGAAGAAGGTCCCTTAAATGAGAGGGATATGTCCTCTTAAATAGGCAAATGTCCTAGGGCTCTTTTAGCTTGTGGGCTTCGTAGTGGGCTTAGATTCAACCCAAGTGGGGGGTAAAATCCCACACTAACAGTAGTCCCCCAAGTCTTCAGTCAAGATATTGTCTTGGCTGGGGACTTGAAATTCCAAGTACGGACAGAACTAATTGTTGTTAATCTGGCTCGAAACCCGACATGAAGCGACACTCGGTATGAGGAAATACTCAGTTAGAGGGTGTACTCATCGCGAAGCTACTAGGCACTGGGAGACACTCATTGCGAGGCTTCTCGACTAGAGGTGATCGCTCTATGCTCGGCTAGAGGCGGTTGCTCATTGCGAGGATGTCGGCTAGAGGCAGTCGCTCTGTGCGAGGCTGCTCAACTAGAGGCAATCTCTCATGCAAGGCGGCTCGGCTAGAGGTATCGCCCATTGCAAAGTAGCTCGGCTAGAGGCACTGCTCATCGTGAGTATTAGCTCATCACAAGTGGGCATTCGGTGTGAGTTACCGAGGGGCACGTGGGTGCAAGCGTTGAGGAGCATATAGGTGCAAGGGTTGCCTATGGCAAGATAAACATTGACTAGGCCGATTGGCATTGGAAGGACTCGATAGGTCCTGATAATAGCACATAAATCTATCGGTTAGTAAACCGAAATAATATAATGAATCCCAAATAATATATATTTGATCTATGAGCATAGACGGCATGTTAATCAATAGTTAACAACATGTGATACTAAGCATTAAGCAATGGGTACAATGGTAATAAAATAATATGAATAATTTAAAGTGTGATGGTTCATGCATCAGACTATTACTGTGTGGTTTGGATGGTGTGACATACCCACAACAGTTATGTGGTAAGAGATAAAATAACAAATAAATAAGAGTCATGTGATCAAATTACTTAATTGCACATATGGTTATGTGCACATCCATTCGGCCCGAATGTGGTTATGTGTACATGCATTCGGCCCACATGTGGTTTCTAGGTTTTGATGGCTGTAGTGATAATGACAATATAATCTAATAATAATAATAATAATAAATGCAAATCAACTGATAAATTATTAAGAGAAGGTCAAACAGCTTATCTCTCTTAGAGTCTTATCAGACTCCTGCATAGAGAGAAACGGAGATGGAGAATTGTGACGGCACGGCGGTGGCGCGTGACAGGCAATGGTGATAGTCGTAGTACACGGAGGTTGATAGATCCGAGTCCCCCGGTTTCATTGGTGGTGGCGGTGTCACCTATCGAGTTGGACGGTACTGGTGGCGTCAAGAAACGATGGCCGATCGCCGTCGATTTGGTAGTGGAAGCAAACCAACGTGGTGGTTGAGCGTCAGCGGTGGTGTCATGGTGGTCTTGCAAGGGTGTTGCAGGTCATTGATCAGTCGTTATTTATGCATCATTTAGATGTCTTTATATGCCTCTCTTACATGTCTTTTGAATGATTTCGTGCCATCAATAGTAGAAAATTATCAATCTTTTGGGAGTTGTGCAGAGTTAGAAAGATAGGTAAAATCTGGAAAGAACGCAAAAAGAATGACTCCCATCCGAGTCCAGATGTTCGCCTAAGCCGGTGTCCGTGTTCCGCCAGCGGTGGATCAGAGGTTTTCCCTCTGCGCTAAGCCTGACAACATTTGCGCCAAGGCTGAACGAAGATGCGCTTCTACTATACTCATGATGTGCTTCAAAAGCGCAGTCTCAGATCCTGATTACGAAGACAGTCCAAAAGCTAAGTTCGGAGCCCTAGCATCTGCCACGGCCAGCTTGTGTTCCCACTGGCCAACTTGCGTTCCCACTTGTCAACTTGCATTCACACTCCCAGCCGTATTCTGATTAGGCTGAGAGATTTGAGGGACGTTGTAATTATCTAGAAGGATTAGGGCTGTCTTAGTACACGTTAGGATAGGGTTTTGATTTTATTCAAATTCTAGTTGAACAAGAATTCCCTTTTCTTGACAAAGAAGAAACCGTGTTCAGTAAAAAGAAAAAAAAGATATATACGTTTTGTTGGAGAGAGCTAGAACCCGGTGGTGGAGAGAGAGACACCTTAGCCGCAAATAGTAATTTGGTTTTTTGGAGTTTTACGTTAAAGCTTTGTTCTTCCCGAAGTTGAGTGGTTGGACGTGGAGCTTGGAGAAGAAGGCTCTGTCGTGTCTTCTGCTGCACCTGTTCTTCACAATATCTTTTGTAACCTTATTTTTACTACAATTTAATTATGAATTCAATTACGCTTATGTTTATTTCCGTTATGTGTGAGTAGTCGTTAGGATTATGGCTGCTTGAAGCCCTAGCCATGTTAGCTTGTTGATTGGATTTCTGGCTCTTGATTATAATTGATATGCATGCTGAATAAGTTGGATTACTGTGCTTAATGACCTTGATTTATGCCTATAAGATTAGCTACCTTGTTTGCATATAATTATTGATGTAATTGCTTGAGTGACCGTCATATCATCTTGTGATTTGGAGCATCGAAAGTATTCTTACTTGTAATCTTAACTCATAACGACCTAGGATTGCATGTCACTTTGCTAGGCTAATGTGGTGTCATTAAATTCTCTTTGAACTTCATGCATCATCTTAAAAGGTAGGTGATAGACGTTTTAGGCATATGCCATGTTTAGAACATGCTAAGTAAGAGGGAATAAGATGTGTCTAGTCAACCAACGCCAAATCCTAGGCACGGGCACCTAATTCAGAAAATGCATAGTAATTAGGTCAAGGAAATCTGATTAGTAACTATAATTGGTTAGAGTGGATAGTAAGCCTTAATTCGCCTTAGTTAACAACTTTTCATTCTTGCATTGTTATTTTCTACACTTTGATTTACTTGTCTTTAATTTTCAGTTCTCAATCATAAACCCCCCCTTGGTGTGTGTGTGTGTGTGTTTTTATTTAAGTTAATAAATATGAACTTAATTGGGTTAATCGTTGAACAAATCCTCGAGGGATCGACCTTTGCTTGTCATTATACTATCTTCATCGATTTTGTGCACTTGCAAAGTTATACTTAGTAGAAATAAAGTTCATAAATATTGTGTTCAGTATTTCTTCTATCAATCGTCACCTCTTCCCCACGAGGGTGCAGGTAGTGGTACGCGTCAGCGTCCGCGTCAGCGTCGAAGGGTGGAGGCTCGTTGACAAACGGCGGCACAAGGTGTGAGGACTTGGCTCTATAATTCCTCTTCTCTCTCTTTCCTTGGTGGCTGGATGCAGCTCAGAGATTCATGGGCTTTTTGGCCCTTTTTGTTTTGTTTTGCAGACCCATATATGGATTTATTGTTTATACATCCCCTGAATCTCTCTGACTCAACAAATCTCATAAATAACAACTCAAAGACCACCAAAAGCAAGAAGCTTTATTATTTGTGGAAAGATGTGGCCTTTGATTCGTCTGGGGTTTTTGATTGGGAGACCAACAATAAGCAAATTTGATTATTGACCATTGTTGATTGCTCTTCTGCCTCACTGTTGCAGCAGAAAGTGATTGGTGATTTTTTGGCACAGAGCGGAGGATTTTTCGTTGTGACCGAGAGAAGAAGAGAGATTTTCTGGGTTGTTTTGGTAATGTGCCAATCGGGATTTTTTGGGCTTGGTGTTCTTGAGTGTTTCAACGGGTGAGTGAAGAGAAAAGGAAGGAACCGACATAGTTTTTTGTTATGATTCTCACAGACGGCGCTAAACTGTTGATGTAAAAAATGGCACCAACGAGACCGAAAAGACAACGCATAAATATCAAGATACAAACACGTACGTGGTTCACCCAAATCAAACTACGTCCACGGGACTAACTTTACGAATATTATTATTGATAATATTTGTATTACATATTGCCTTTGAACCTTGAGGAAGTAAGAGAGAGTCGTGTGATGTTGGAAGAAGGTCCCTTAAATGAGAGGGATATGTCCTCTTAAATAGGCAAATGGCCTATGGCTCTTTTAGCTTGTGGACTTCGTAGTGGGCTTAGGCTCGGCCCAAATGAGGGGTAAAATCCCACACTAACATAGATAAATGGAAGAACTTCAAATTCGAGTCACCCAGCTTCAACCAGTGAATTCGACTCCTTTGTTTCCAGAAGCATTCCTTTCTTGCCCACAAAGTGGCAATTTTATCTGATACTTCCCGCTCTACACGTCTAGAGCCAGCGGTGGACCGAGTCATCTGAATACACTCAAGTTCCTACATCAGTTTCCCAATGAGAATGCGGTTGTTTGGGAATTTCCGCTTACTCCAAGCCGTCAGATCTATCTTACAGCCCTTCAATTGCTTGTCCCACTTCGAGAAAGCAGTCCCACTTCGTATAAGCCTCCAACCCTTATCCACAACCTGACTGCATTCCTCATTCTCCAGCCAAAATTCCTCGAACTTAAAAGACCTTGCACCAATGACCGGTGGTTGATTAAGCATCAAGATAATCGGGCAATGATCAGAGCCAATTCTAGTTTCGTGAATTAGATAAGAATTTGGCCACTGCAGTTGCCACTTTCCATTTACAACAGCTCTATCAAGCCACTCCTTGACCAAAGAGTCATCCTCATGGCTATTTTCCGAAGTGAACTTCAGACCCTTGAAGCCAAGATCTACCAAACCGTTGGAATCCATGAAGTTCGTTAGAAAACGAAAACTACTCCAAGACCTCGTGTTCCCCCCTTCCTTTTCGTCATTGTTTAGAAGCTCATTGAAATCTCCAATGCATGCCCAAGGAGTACCATCTTTCAGGCAACAATTATTAACACTTCTCCAAAATTCTTCTTTTTCCTCTCGATACGGAGGGCCATATACCCATGAAACACGTTGACTAACGGGCTCAGTTTTGCTGGGGATGATGGTATCAATGAAATTCTTAGAGCTGAATAACACCTGTACTGAAATATCTTGTTTCCACCACAAAGCCAGACCTCAAGCCATCCCTAATGGGTTAACCATAAAACTCTTATGATAACCAAGTTGCCTTCTCAACAAATCCACCCTATAACTTGATTGTTTCGTCTCCATAAGAAAAATAACATAATGGGAATGAAAACGGACCAATTCCCCCTTTTTGGACTATCAACGCTCGGCCCAAGCCTTCACAATTCCGAATTTGCTGATTCAGCATAGCTTCCATGCTTGAGATCCTCATCAATCAATTCCACTCTAATTTCTTTGAAAGCACTCCAATCGAGATCCTCCCCCGCACCATGATGGGTCGAAAGATCCCCTCTGCTATCCCGCCCGCCACCCCTACTTGCACGACCTCCTCTCCTCCCTCTTCCTCTCCCACGATTTGGATGAAAAACCGCAGAGACAGGCCGCTTCCCCTCACAGAACAGTCTAGGCAAGCTACGCCGAGTGGATTCAAAAACTGGTGGAGAAGGTATTCTCGATCTCTCAGGAGCGATTTGGGGCTCGGGACTTGGGGTTTCACTGGTTCCCAGTGTTTGATTGGTAGTTGAAAAGCTTTCCGGTTCTACACTAGACACACCCGCAAGTGACAATTCAAGGAAAGGGCATGGTATTGGTTTCAGAGGGAGAAAAAAGTGAAGGTTATATTTGGGTTTTTTTGTTGAGATCCCAACATCACTAATCTCAGTCGCAGGCCTTTTGGAGGATTGTGATCACAGCTCGTTCAAAACCCAAATTACTAGGGTAATTGACTGGTAAAAAGGAATATTTCTTGCCCCCCAAACAGCCTAGAGGGTGTGGCCGACAAATTTTGGTAGGATGCATCAAGACGAACCTGCGTAGCAGTGGTGGCAGGAGCAGACAGTACCAGGTCGTGCTCGGGTATAACCTCACCATGAGTGTGAGCGGATCGGCCGGCCGTTTCAGATTCCGCCATCGGCGTAACCTTTAGAGTCGGTGGACGGTGGCGTGGATGGCCCTTACTCCGTATGTTCTCCCTTCATTCCAAATTCTTCACGGGATTCCTCCTTATCCATGGGCCATACCATTGTATATCCGTTGCTCCAGAAATTGGTTGGAAACCAGTTCTGCAACCATCATCGCAGTGCCCAAGTTTACCACAAGTGTAACAGAAATTATTCAAGCCTTCATACATGTATTCTATTCTGCTAGATAAATATTCAGAGGTTTTCAGCCAGAACCCAGTAGGGAGGGGCTTGTTTGACTCAATCAGCACCTTCACTCTTACAAAACCTCCCATAAAACCCCGATTGGCTAACGGATCTCCAACATCAATTGCAGAGCCAATCTCCTCTCGAATCATACTATCATTGGCCATGTACCTTTTTTATTTGGAAAGCCCAATTATCTGAACCCAATATGGGACCAAGTGTGTCTGAATGGCCTCAAGAGGTAGTTTCGGCGACCAATTCACCACATTAAAAACAAAATTCATGATATTCCATGGTCCACCCTCCAAAATACGAGCAGCAGTAATTTTGGAGGTTGCAATAGTGAACGCCTTTCTTTTGTAATGAGAGATGTTAAAGCTTCCAAGTCTTCTCCAGGCAGAGCGAATAGCTCCTTTAATGCCTCCAATATTTGGTAGTGAATCGGCAGCCAGGGATGAAGCTGACGGGCCAACCATTCTTTAGACCGAAAAAAAAAAACCAGAAACTAGCTGCCACCAAGGGTAGAGCAAAAACCACGGCTACCACAAGGAAGGGTAGAGCACAACTTTGCAGGATTTATGTGTTCAAATATGAAAACACAAACACTCAGTGTCACAGTGTATCACTCATTCACTCAATCTCACAGTGTATCACTCAATCACACAGAGGAGAGATGTAAGATCTACATCAAATCCTTTTCTCAAATTTCCATCCGTCGAGCTCAATCATCCTCTCAGACATAATTTCCGTCCGTTACTTTATCTTACACCTCCATTGTGATGACACAATGACCTAATGCACATTTAACCAATTTTTCATGAACAACTCTATTATATTATTATAAAGCTAAGAGATCGAGGGGTTTTGGTGTTATTAGGTCGTAATTTATACATATTTTATATAAGATTTAATATATTTTTATTTATATTTTATTAATATTTCATTCTATATAATTATAGAAAATAATATATCTTTGAAAAGTGTGCAGAATTAAATAGAATTTGAAATATAGAAAATAATATATCTTTGAAAAGTGTCCAGAATTATATAGAATTTGAAATTACGAGAATTTAGGGGAAAAAAACCCTAATTATAAAGAAAACAAATGAAGCCACCAGTAGGCTTCTACCTACTCCAACCGTTCAGCCCAGAAGAAGACAAAACAGCCCAGGAGAGAGAAACGCCTCCGTTCGGAGGCCGCTTACCGAACCTTCCTATCCTTTCGGCGTTCGTGTCCTGAAGTGCTGATTTATATGTCTGTTGGTTCCGGCCGAAATCCATTTCCCAGCAGCCTTTGCGCATTGATTGCCGTTGACTTCAGCCTTTGACCATCTATTTCTGTGGCTGACCACCGAATCTACTCCAGAAGACTTTCCAGCTGTCATTCGAGTTGTCCTCTTTATTTTTAGGAATTTCCAAGTATGTGTTCACATTTATCTCCATATTGCATAGGAATTTCAACTCTATTTCATTTTAGAATATTATTTTTACTCCTTTTATTTGGAGCAAAAGGTTTTTAATTAGTTTTCCTAAATGTTTAAAAAAAAAATTTCCTTGTAGAATTAAATGTAAACTTCTATTTATTTGAGAATTGATAATTCTCCTATATATAAAGGTCCTAGGGTGTTGTAAAAGGGGAGATTGGGAGAGATTGGTCCGAAAATATACACATAAATACAAAGAGTGAAAATATTATTCTTTTATTTTTTAGTTTCTTTTTAGGTTAAGGCTTCTTGAAGTCCTAGCCATGGTTCTTCTTTAATATGATTTTGGCCCTTGATTTTTATGACTATGTATGCTGAATATAATTTATATTATTGTGTCATGAGCTTAGTTTTTTTGATAGGTTTGGTCACCTTATTTGCATGATCTATCGATGAATAATTGCTTGTTTGACTGACCATCTTCTTGTGATTATTAGCATCAATGGTATATGACTTTACATATATTTGTAATCTGAATTCATGATAACCTAGATCATTAAACAAGACTAGGGGTAGTGTGATGTCATTAAATTCCTTTTGTACTTAATGTTTTTTTTTTGTGTTATAATTGCTTAAGATATGTGACATAATCTTAAGAGAACTATCGCAAAATTGAATAGACGTTTTAAGCAGGAAAACGGCTTAGGACATACTAAATAAGAGGAAATAAAATGTGTAAAGGGAACTGTAACTGGACCTTTGCATGGGCATCTTATTAAGAGGTTTCATAGTAATTAGATCCTGGAAATCATGTTAGAAAGTAAGTATAGTTAGTGGTGGATAGAGTGCCCTAGCCTATTACTTTTATTATTTGCTTTATGTTAGTTATTTTATTTGTTTATTTTTAATTATGTTTAAAACCGCTAACGTTTATGTGTTTTATTTTATTTTTTGTTCTTATTAAGTTCCGACTTAATTAATCAATCTAAGTAATAAAGTGGATTTAAACATTAAGACAAGTCCTTGTGAGATTCGACCCTTGCTTATTTGCTATACTATCTACACGATTTGTGCACTTGCAAGGTTAAACTGAATCGAATAGATTTCATATTTATGTTCTCTATTTTATCCAAGAGGTGTTAGAAGGTTTCATTATAAATTAAGTAGTTTAATTTATTTAGTAAGTTTAATTTCACACAAATAAAATTAACTACCTAATTTCACACAAAAAATAAACTCAATTCCAATTTTAATTCCAAAAATTCAATTCCAATTATAATTCCATAAATTCAATTCCAATTATAATTCCATAAATTCAATTCCAATTATTGTCAGGACCCGTCCCGAATTTCCCCTCGAAACCCGGGAAGAACCCTGATTCCGTCTGACAACCTAAGAAAAGGTTCCCAAAATACCCTTCAATCCTTACAAAATATAATAACAATAAATACTTCCACTTGTCAGACAAGAGATTCAAGCACTCAATAATTCCCGTAATTAATGACCCATCAAATACAATATAATATCAGAGCGTCTAAGTAGGATCAAGAGTAAAATTTAGATATCCTACTCAAATATAATTACACAGCGCAGTCGAAGTACTAATGCCTCTGCCTCGAGATCAGTGTTCGCGTCAACTCTACTCAACTGCCTGAAGGGGGTTTAAACACAAAAGTTGTGAGTGGACAAAAATAATCATTTATAAATTCCTTTTCTAGGAAAATACCTTTCTCCCCCTCCATTTATAAAATCATGCATGCATAACATAAAACTGTTTATAATATAAAAACATCATATGTACATCACCAAAATTTCTCATTTCTCTTTAAAACCACTTAGTTGGACTCACATAAAATCTGTATAATAAAAATACCTCGTGATCCACAATTTGGTTTGAAAACTCTCTTCAAAGGAGTTTAAAATCATTTAATTTAATCTGGACACAAAATATCTCAAATTCAAATCATTTCGTTCAATCCGACACATAATATCTCAAATTCACTGTTCCCGACATATCCACAACACACCAGGGTATCCCTTGAGATGTGTTAAAATCTATACAACTCTGTGTACCATCTGTACTGTCTGTACTATCTGTACTATGCATAGACAGCTTCGCGACCTGGCGGAGCAAAGCCCCTCAACACCAAGGTCCGAACCCTCAACAACCGGTAGAGCAAGGCCCCTCAACACCAGTTAGAGCAACAATAATCATCGGGACGGGAACCAGTGAATCAAATCCATACTTCGAAATGTTTGTTTCTCGGCCTAAGCCAAATTCTTTGCAATATCATTTTATGGCCAAAATCGGTAAAATCACAATTATGAGTCTAAACCCAAATCACATACTCAAATAGTTACCATGTCAAAACGATATCAAAATCGAGTACAAAAACCAGACCATTTCTCAAAACATACTTTCACTGAAATATTGTAAAACATGTGTCCAGCATCATTTCTAAAATCCAGAAATTCATTGCACCCATACATAACAGTATTTAAATTAAAGATACATTTATGCGTGCATTATAGTTTATAAACTAAAAGTCCACTCACAAGCCTGTTCAAGCAAGCTCAATCCCGAACTGTACGCTCCCCTGAAGTTCCTGGAGCAGTATCGCCTGTCCAAATTAATAATCAGGATTACCAGCTAATAATAAGAACCTTAAATATAAACCCCCTAAACCCCGGGAGTCTAACTAAGCTGGCCTAGAAAACGCAGTAACTTTAAAACGTCCGAAACAACCCCTAAACGACGTCCGATCGACTCAAAACCTGCGCCAACAGGTCCGAAACGTCAAAACCTACTTGTCACGCGCCACCGTGACCTCAGACTCGGCCCCACGCACCGACGGAAGGTCGGAACACGCTCCCACACGCCGCCACGCGCCATCACGCACCGGTCATGCGCCTGCTACAGTGCCCACGCACCTGGACCGGTCCAACCCGGTCCAACTCGGCCTGACCCGGTCCAACTCGACCCGATCGATTCAACTCGACCCGACCGGTTCACTCAACCTGACCGGTTCAACTCGACCTGACCGGTCACCGGCGACTCGCCGGAGAAGACGACTGGCTGCCGGCGCCGCCGTCTGGTTTCCGCCGGAATCCTCCATTTCCGACTGAAACTTCAAGCTTTCCTAACTTCCTCAAAACTCAATCATTTTTCACAAATTTTATGTCTAAATCTATCTACTCGAACCCAGGAATCCAAATATGACCTCAAAACCACAAACACGTACCTGTGCTAGCCGAAAAATCGATCGGAAGGTCCGAAACTTCCTATCCTCGGTTCGGCTTCCTCCGTGGTCCTCTCCTTCGATGGTTGGTACGGTTGTGATCGTGGGAAGGAGTAGAATATGATTAGTTGATCAAAACTGGAAGTTGGAGCCTTGAATCAAAAGTTGACTTTGTGGGTTTTGGGTGAGTTTTCGCACACGGGTTCGGGTGGTTTGTGTTTGTTTCAGAGATAAAGATGAGAATGAGATGATGATCTGATGAAGATGAAAATGAAATGAAGATGAGACAATGATTTGGGGTTAAAAATATCTACCCCAAGTCAAAAATTACCAAAATGCCCTTGCACATCTAGACCCATAACTTTCGTCCACGAACTCCGTTTCCGCGTGCCGCCTGTCTACGAACTCGTGAGTTCGAGACCTACGCAACGGTATCCAAAACACCACCAAAAGTGTTTCGAAACAAAATTTGACTTCCATGCCCTTTACCGACCAAGGGTAAAATCATCATTTTACATAAATAATTTACTTAAATCCAATAATTGAAATTCCGGGTTGTTACAATTATAATTCCATAAATTCAATTCCAATTATAATTCCATAATTATAATTCCAATTTCAATTAACAAACTAATCCCAAAATTAAACCTAAATTACTAAATCCTAACCAACTTAAACCTAAATTACTAAATCCAAAATTCACAAAATTAAACCAAATTTTGAAAACATAAATTTATAAATCTTTAGAAAATTAAACCTAAATTAGTAAACCAATTCCAAACAAATTCCGAACAAAATTAAGCCTAAATTACTAATCCAATCCCAATTCCAAACAAATTAAACCAAAATTAATAAATATAAATTTCTACCCTAAATTCACAAAAAAAATTAAACAAAATAAACCAATATTACAAAATCCAAACATACAAATTCAACCAAAAATTCAACCAAATTCAACCAAAAATTAACCAAATTTCAATCCTGATGAAATGATTCAACTAGAGAAAGGGACTTACAGAGAGAGGGAGTTAGAGAAAGAGAGGCGGCGGCGAGAGAGATGCGGCAGAAAGAGAGAGCCAGCGATGGGAAAGTGAGATGCGACGGGGAGAGAGAGAGAGAGAGAGAGAGAGAGAGAGAGAGAGGATCTGGGTTCGAGAGAGACAGAGAGAGATAGAGGATCTGGGTTCAAGAGAGAAAATGTTTGGGTGAGAGAGAGGGACGACGTGAGAGTGAGAGAGCAAGGAAGTGTACGGAAGGGTTGGGTTTGGGTTTTTTGCAGAGACGTAGGCGGAGGAACCGAGGAAAAATAACGGAAGAAGAAGAAGAAAATAAGAGTCGCTACTCTCTTATGAATTCATCGGGGCAAATTAATGCGGTGCAATTCATCAAGCAAAGTTTGAAAATTCGTCGGCCAAACTTAAGCCGCTTTTTTGAATTTTATGCCAATTTCTGGCTGAACTTTTGATTTTTCATGAAAAAAATTGCGAGAATATTTTAACCTTGACCGACAAAGTTAGCTCGACGATTTTTTGTAGTCTTGCCTAACGTATATAGATGGTTCGTCAGGCAAACTTAAATTTGTTCTTGAAATATGGGTAATGTAAAACCATGCCCGACGATTCAATTTTCAAGATTGTGACCGTTAACTTTGTGGTTTTAAGTGCATAGAGCTCCACCTTCGAAAATTGAGAGGTTTTGCGGAGCTAAAGCCGTTCGATCGTAAAAAAACTTTATGTAACTGTCGACTCGTGTCGCACCGTTACGTGGTCCCTGGAATTCAAAATTGGCTAATTTTTGGTGTAGGCGATCTGTGAGTACGTACAATAAATGTGTACGGTTAGATCATTTGATTGATTTCAAAAATTATTTGTACACGTAAAATCATCTTAGTCATCAAACACTTTAAACACTTTTAAGTATATTTCGATACGTTTTTCAAAGTTTCGGTTCAACCGATATTCAGACGATAGAATTTTCAAGATCGGGACCGTTCATTTTATGGTTTTATGTGATTAGACCTTGACCGTCGAAAATTGTGAGGTTTCAGCAGTTAAAGCCGTCTGATCGCAAAAAAATATTTTGTAACCGTCGAATCGTGTTGCACCGTTACCTAGTCCCGAGAATTTGAAATTGGCTACAATAAATGTGTACGGTTAGATCTTTCAATTGATTTCGAAAATTATTTGAAAATCGTAAAATCATCTTATTCGTCAAACACTTTAAACACTTTTAAATATATTTCAATACTATTTTCGAAGTTTTAGTTCAACCGATATTCAGACGATTGAATTTTCAAGATCGGGGCAATTCACTTTGTGGTTTTACGTGCCTAGACCTTACCCGTTGAAAATCGTGAGGTTTTGAGGAGTTACAGTCGTCATATTGTCAAAAAATGTTTGTAACCGTCGAATCATGTCGCACCGTTACCTAGTCATGGGTGTTTGAAATCGGCTAATTTTTGGCGTAGGCGATATATGAGTACGTACAATACATGTGTACGGTTAGATTCGGTCGATTCATATTGTAAGTAATTTAAAACCAATGTTTAGTAACTAAATGTAAAATCAATCTGGTAAATATTGCCCTATGAAAATTGGCAATTTTGTCTGGCAAAGTTGCTCCCTATTCGGCGACCATCCACTGAATATAAGCCAAGTTTGCCCGACGAATTTACTAGTATTCGTCGGGAAAAGCGCCACCGAAAACATTTTTGGTGCTATTTCACCTGTTTTGCGAAATTTATGGCCATATTTTTGGGATTTCACGCTTATATTCACCTTTTATGTTTAGAATAGGCTTCATATTTATATTGCCAATTTTATCCAACACTTAACATCATTTAAACATAACATAATAGATTAATTGAAACATTTAAAACATCAAATTTATTGATTTGAATATTTATATTACATCAATAATTGAAGTAATTTATTTACAACTTTCATTCAGTGTCGGATTCGCTCTTCCCCTCCCAATCAATCTCGTCATCCGAACTGTGCCCAATACTTATTTCCTCAGCATCACTGTCAATTATTGGTGGTAAATGCCCGAGATGAATAAAAATCTCATCAATAGTAATTGGTGGGATGATGTCCTCGGTCTGTACTCCATCCACGTTTAGGGGGGATGCCGAGGAATCCACCTGGTAAATATTTTGGTCATCGTCGGTTTCCCCATCTTCTTCATGGTATCGTTCATCCAAGTCCCAAATATTTCTATGATTTACCATCTTAGCTACTCTCCAACCATCACCCGCTTTTGGATGATCCACATAGAATGCTTGTTTTACCGTACTAGCGAGGATGTAGGGATCACTCTCATACCACCGGGTGTTTGTGTTGATTGACACACATAAATGATCTCGAATGACCGTGCTTGCGGTATTTGGGTTCGTTTCAAACCAATGACACTTGAACAAAATGACTTCCTTGCGGTCTGTGTATAACACCTGAACCACACTTAACAATCTACCGTAGAACCCTGTATCTGTATTTTCCTCCACCCCCGGCACGAAGACCCCGCTGTTTTGTGTAGAAAATTTGTCATCTCATTCTGTGCACACGAACTGTAAGGACCCTTCCCGAATTTTCCTTCGAAATCCGCGAAAATCCCTTATTCCATCTAACAGCTCTTTTCCTTTATAATTAAATACCAAGAATACCAATTATTCCTAAATACATTTATCAAACCTTATAGAGTTCCCGACATACCCTATGTCCCTTTTGATCCCACTTACCTATCAGACGCATGATAGCATACAGGTCAAAGTCTAAACCTCGGAATCGTGGTGGTCCACACAATAATACCCTCTAACACCAAATATCAGTAGGTCAGACACTGCTAATACCTCTACTGGAATACCACAAGACAATTGACTAGTCAGCCACTTATGAACCAACAATAACTCGTCACTCTGGGTCACCACCCACACCAACCCACTGACCCGGATGACGAAGGAACCATACTTGGTTAACTCTAGTCTCACTGTCTCGCCGCGAGTCAACTCGATATCCCTGGTCATACAGAGCACCCGAGTGGTAACTCGATAACCCTGCTCCTCACGACACCAGTATCTGATAAACAGTAACCAGCGGAACAGAAAACTAGTGAAACTAAATTCTTCGATAAATCATCTTTTATATTAGAGGTTCACCCGGTTCACCGCCTATAGCGGATCCTGGCCCCCACACATATCAATATCATTTATCTTGGAGGTTCACCGGGTTCACCGCCTACAGCGGATCCAGGCCCCCACACATATCAATGTCATTTGTCTTGGAGGTTCACCGGGTTCACCGCCTACAGTGGATCCTGGCCAGGATCCTGGCCCCCACACATATCAATATCATTTATCTTGGAGGTTCACCGGGTTCACCGCCTACAGCGGATCCTGGCCCCCACACATATCATCCAACCCAAAATCATGGTTGTTCTAGCCCCACAGAACTCTTGACACAATAATGACCCAACTACCTGGACCTCCCGAGCTCAAAACCCGCTCCATGGTCAATCGTGACTGCTGGAATTGCCCAATCGGGGCTCTAAACGAACTCCTATGGCCTCGAAACCATCAAAATCAGATGCGGAATGTCCCAAAACTATAGTCACGCGTCACTGTGATATTGGACACAGTCCCACGCGCCAGCAGAAGGCCGAAACACTCGCCCACGCGCCTCCAAGCGCCGTCACGCACCGGCCACGCGCTGCTTCAGTGCTCATGCGCCTGGACCGGTCCAACCTGGCCCAACTCGGCCTGACCCGGTCTAGCCTGACCCGATCCATTCCACCCCAACCCAGTTCGACTCAACCCGACCAAATCCAACTCTACACGACCCGATTCACTCAACCTGACCCGGTTTGACCCGACCCGATCGGTCACCGGTGACTTACCGGAGAAGACGACCGGACCGCCGTCGCCGTCGTCTGATTCTGGCAGGAGAAGACGACCGGACGGTCGTAGCGCCGCCGCCACCGACGCTGGAAATCGCCATTTCTGACCGATTTCAAGGTTTTCTAACTTCTTCATTTCTTGACCGATTTTCACGATCAACACATGTAAATTCATCTACTTTTCACCAGGAATCCAAATATGAGAACAAAGTTATGAGATCGTACCTGGTTTGGCCGAAAAATGGCCGAGAAGGTTCAGTCCACCTCCCTCCTCCGTCTGTCGCCTACGGCAGTGCTCCTGCTCCGATGATTACACCAAAAGGCTCGTGGGGTCGCAGGGAACATCCTCCCGGCCTTTGTTTCGGTCAAATCAGACCGAAATCCGTCCGATGAAAATGGGGTGTTGGTGTTCTCACGGGGAAAATTCGGGTAGGAAAGAGAGACTGAAATGGATCAACCTTCCTAGGAGAGAGAAAAATATTTGATTTATAGTTCCAACTTTTCCAAAATTACCAAACTACCCCTGAAGCTTCTAGACCCGTAACGAACTCACCAGGTCTCCGTTTTCCACCTGTCGTCTGTCTACGAACTCGTGAGTTCGAGACCTACGCAACGACCTATGAAAAATTCCCAAAAGTACTGCCAGTCAAAAGGTGACTCCCGAACCCGTCCAAAATCGAGGGTAAAATCGTCCAATTCTCAAAATAATTTAATTTCTGGTCCGGGTCGTTACACGAACTTAACTCTGTTAACGTGACAACCAGCATACGTTTCTCCTCAAAATGGGCCAATGGCCAACTGCATTAATTCTTGATTGAACTATGGCGAGTTTTCATAGCTCAGCTATGCCATCTTGTAAGATACACACAAGAAATGAAATTGGTCAACTTATCCCAATTCGAAGGATATTAGGCCTTCATCAACACTGATGAGCCGAAAATATACTTATATTTCCCATATATTTAATTTGTTATTATTATTATTTTGGGAAGAATTGATACTCGAATTTATTAAATTGACAGATTTACTCTAGAAAGAGTATGTGGAGCAAAAGAAGGAAGTATACAAGAATTCTTCTCTGTAAAATTGGCAACGGCGCTAATTTCTTGATATGATTTTTCTCACTTGCAAAACAAGGGTTAAAATCACACAAATAATACCTGCAAGAGTACAGAGCTATTGTAGTATAGCAATGGAAGCAGGGTCGATTTCCTCAGGGACTGATATGGATTTTTCTTATTTTAGAATTCACTCATAATTAGTAATAAAGTAAATTGCAAAAATTTCGGTAACTGAATGAAAATCAAGCAACAATACAAGGTAAATTCGAAATCCAAAGAAAATTGAGTTAAAAACAATTAAACAAGTACTAGGGTTCAACCTTCACCATTAACAATCATACATGGCCTAGAAAAGAATTTATGTGTCAATACATGCAACTTTGAAGGTTAGATTTTCCGAAAGCATATTCTCCTCGTGGGCATTCAAGTGAAAACGTATACCTAACATGTGACTAGTCTATGGCATTTAGATCTAATTCTACATGCAAGATTCATTAAGTCCATGAAAATCTTTTATAACCATGCAATCCCTAAGTTATGGCATTTAACCTAGATGTATTACAATCCTTAATCACAAGAAGATAATCCCAATTCAAGTGGGATTGTATATCTTGCGTGAAGACATGTGATTGCCGAATTCTGTTCAAAATAAAATAGGGATTAGATTTTCTTATTATTTTGTTTTACTTCTTATCAAATTAGGATTAGGAATCTATCCTTATAAATACCCAAGTTTGGCCTTTGTTTGAGAGGATATACTACAATTCTTCCATCTAGAGTGCACGGCAAGCTTGGGAGTTTTGGCTCATCATTGTTCTACGAAACTGGTTGTTCTCTTGACTTTAATTTTTATGGAATTATTTTTATTCATTATGAGCATGAGTGGCTAAATTTCTCACTAGGGCTAGACCTAAGCCTTAACATGAATATGTGATTTATCTTTTTACCATGTTGTCGTATATGCATGCTTTGAATTTTCAATCATTGTTTAATACTATCTTTATGTCTTAATGCTTGATCACCCTTAGGATATTTAGACAAGTAATTTGATGCAATTTTATAGGAATGCCCACCTAGAAATTGGGATTAACTTCTTGTGATTAAGGATTGTAATACATCTAGGTTAAATGCCATAACTTAGGGATTGCATGGTTATAAAAGATTTTCATGGACTTAATGAATCTTGCATGTAGAATTAGATCTAAATGCCATAGACTAGTCGCATGTTAGGTATACGTTTTCACTTGAATACCCACAAGGAGAATATGCTTTCGGAAAATCTAACCTTCAAAGTTGCATGTATTGACACATAAATTATTTTCTAAGCCATGTATGATTGTTAATGGTGAAGGTTGAACCCTAGTACTTGTTTAATTGTTTTTTAACTCAATTTTCCTTGGATTTCGAATTTACCTTGTATTGTTGCATGATTTTCATTCAGTTACCGAAATTCTTGCAATTTACTTTATTAATAATTAAGAGTGAATTCTAAAATAAGAAATATCCATATCAGTCCCTGAGGAAATCGACCCTGCTTCCATTGCTATACTACAATAGCTTTGTACTCTTGCAGGTATTATTTGTGTGATTTTAACCCATGTTTTTCATGTGGGAAAAATCATATCAAACACCTCGTGCTGCTCGTGGAAGAGCTAGACTTCGTCACAGTTGTTCAGTATGAACCAATGAGCCACCTTCATGTCGCTATTGGTGAAAGGCTCTGACACCGGACCAGCGCCGAATGGCCGTGCTGGTTGGGCAAATACATATAGGTTCTCGGACATTCACCACCGTCGTCGTTTCGCGAGGCCCTATTGAAGGAAGTTTCAACATTCCGAAGGTACATTGCACAAAAAGTCAGTGACTCATTTGCAATGTACTTCTTCGCTATAGAGCCTTCGGGATGTGTCTTGTTGTGGACGTACCACTTGTACCTACCTAACATTTCGCAAGGAAATATACATTATGATTCACATATATTAACAGGATAGTAAGGAAATAGTACCAAAAATAGGAAGAAGTTTACCTCTCGATTGGATACATCCAACGATAATGCACCGGGCCAGCTAGCTTTGCCTCATCCGGCAGCTGTATTAGTAGGTGCACCATTACATCAAAGAATGTCGGCGGATATATTTGCTCTAGCCGACACATGATGTAGACAATATCCTCGTTAATTAGTCCGAAATCAGCCTTTAGCAACGTTTTGGCACATAGTATCTGGAAGAACTGAGACAAATAAATGATCGTCTCAACAACACCAGGCACCAAGTAGGGCCGAATACCAATCGAACGGAGCCGTTATAGCAAAACATGATAGTCCTGACTCTTCAAACCAAGCATGGTGCCACCGTCTGTACTAACGTTTCGGGAGATGTTGCTGGCGTACCCATCGGGAAATTTCACACTCTGCAACCACTTCAGAAATTTTTTCTTATTCTCCGGCGTAAATGTATAACTTGGATGAGCCATTATGTATTTTCCATTGACAACTTTTCACCACAAATTAGGCCGAATCCCCATTTGTTGCATACCCAGACGAGTCTTTTTTGTGTCCTTTGACTTGCCTTCAATCTTGCACAAGGACGAATCTAAACAAGGATGATTTGAGAATGCTTGAAGGATGGTTTAAGAATGCTCATTCTATCCACTTTATATATGCAATTTCCATATGAAATTTTGATACGAAATTAATTTCCATCAAATTTCCATACCAAATTAATTTCATATGAAATTTCCAAACCAAATTAATTTTCATATCAATTAAATGTCATATCAAATTTCAATACCTGGTCAACGCGCAAACCTTGCCCGACGAACACAAGGTTTTCTAGACGAAATATTTCGTCGGGCAAGATATGTAATTACACGCTAAATTTCTTTTTTTCGCTCCAATACCTAGCCCCATAAAACTAGCTTTCCCTACCAACTCGTTCGTCGGGAAAAGTTAACAAAATTACTCGCCAAAATTATTGTTCGTGCCAAAACTTTCCCCACGAATGAACCTTGCCCTACGAAATTGTTGGTAGAGCAAGGTTTGATAGGTTTTTGCCCTACGAACTATTTTTTCGTCAGGCTAAGTATCTTTTGGCGACGAAGTTCTCTTTATCGGAAAAAATTTTGTCGGGCAAGACCTAATCTCTTGTAATGAATGTCAATGACAAATCGATACTTAACGTTATTCTTTTGTACGCGGTCAGAGGCCTCGTTGATTTGTTCAAGTATTATAACCTCAATGTCACACAATAAGTTATACTTCGAACATAGGGCCAACTTTTCATGTGTCTCTTGCATTGATCCTATCATGCTTCCAACCATTTTCTTTTGGCTGTCAATCCAAAAAAAAAATTTAATATTCGAATAGTACTTTTACCGGTTGACCACCTTTCATTTTCTTAAATTTATGTATTTTGCTACTTCGTATATGTGCATATTGCTGATTTTAGGATTCATACGATAACCATTTGATTTTCACTTTTTATACTTGAATTATAAGGGCAATTAGGGATAAAGATGAGTAGTGCGTGGTAGATTTGCGATATTATAAGGGCAATATGAGTTCTGATTTGATGAATTTTGCAGAGATGATCTTTTATTAATGAACTACAAAATGAACGGTTAGATTGTGATATTATTTTGTAAAATGTATCTAATCGAATAGTTGGTTCCGTATTATGAAACCAACTAGTTGGTTCTAGATCAGCGCTATTGTGTGTGTGTGTGTGTATATATATATATATATATATATATATCCTAACCCATATATACCCTAAACCCATATATATATATATATGAGTTAGAATCAAGGGACACCTATTTTTACACATATTTTTACCCTAATTTTAGACCTTTAGATCTATTACCATCCAATGGTCCTAAATAATTGTTAGGATGAATCATCTTAAAATACTAAATGATGTGGCGATAACTTGGAAATAAAGTTAATTATGCCAATTAGTTATATATAAAAAAAAATATGAAGTTAAAAAAATTAAAATCTGCATATTCATCTAAACCAAAATCCCACTTCCATGGTAATAGATTGATGTGGTCTCATCTACCCTCGGCCGGCCTCTCTACCACTCACCGCTCCTCATTGACGGCATCCTCTCCCCCTCTCTCTCTCTTCCATGGATTTAACTACTAGTTTACGATAATATTTTTTAATTTGCACCTATCTATTTTACATGGGGTGATGTTTTTTCTTTGTGGACATATAACTGCTGGGTTCATAATCAATGTTTCAGCCAGTGAAAATGGAATCTAAAGAGAGGACGAGGACGAGGAGGCAGTGAGGGCGTTTAGTGACCGTTGACTACTTGTTGAATTTTCTTGAATCTAACAAAAGTCACCAGGATAATAACAAATCAAGTATCAATTAAACCTTTTTTATGTGGTTATGTTGATTTATATCGATATTTTTTCGTTATTTAGTTTATTTGGGGAGTTGAATTGTCCGTACACTACAAGAAATATGGGGTTGCCCGACGTAGGCATTTTCACCGCCCCGTGTCATTTTGCCCGGCAAAAATGAAGGATCGCCGGGCAAGGTTTAGGCGGGAAGAAGAAGTTGTTGGCGCGTAAAATATGAAGGTTTAGCCCGACGATTTTCCTATCCGTCGGGCAAAATTATCTTTAACGACGAATATTGTTCGTAGGGCAAAACTTAGCGTTCCCGACGAATCATTACACTTTGCTCTGCAAAATTTCTTCGTCGGGCAAAAGTCTAAACACATTACCTTCGTAGACCTGTATTCTGTTGACGGTTGCCGAAACTGGAAAGGCATGCCCAACAAATATTCATTTACCTTCGTCGGGCCATATATACCAGATTCAATTTACATTTTATTATTAACCAACATTTTTAAATTACCTACTAAATGAAATGGACCGATCAAACCATCCACATTTATTACACGTACTCATAGATCGCCTATGCGAAAAATTACCCAATTTGGAAATCTTAGGACTAGGTAATGGTGCGCGACGTTTCAACGGTTACACAACATTTCTTCACGATCGAAAGGCTTTAAATCCTCAAAACCTCACGATTTTCGACGCGCGAGATCTAGGCACGTAAAACCACAAATTGAACGGTTGGATCAGTCAAATTCAATCGTTTGGATATCAATGGAACCAAAACTTCTAAAAATGTATTAAAGTTTCCTTCAAGTGTTTAAATTCCTTGATGAATATGCTTATTTTATGATTTTCAATAATTTACAAAATGAAATGGACTGATCTAACCATCCACATTTATTGCACGTACTCATAGATCGCCTCCGCGAAAAATTAGCCATTTTGGAAATCCCGGGACTAGGTAACAGTGCGCGACATTTCAACAGTTACACAACGTTTCTTCACGATCGGACGACTTTAAATCCTCAAAACCTCACGAATTTTTACAACCGAGATCTAGGCACGTAAAAACACAAAAAGAACGGTTGGATCGGTCAAATTTAATCGTTTGAATATCAATGGAACCAAAACTTTGAAAAATGTATTGAAGTTACCTTCAAGTGTTTAAACTCCTTGATGAATATGCTTATTTTATGATTTCCAATAATTTACAAAATGAAATGGACCGATCTAACCGTCCACATTTATTGCACATATTCATAGATTGCCTCCGTGAAATTACCAATTTGGAATTTTCGGGATTAGGTAACGGTGTCTAACGATTCAACGGTAACAAAACGTTGTTTGACGATTGGACAACTTTAATACCTCAAAACCTCAAGATTTTCGACGGGTGAGGTCTAAGCACTTAAAAGTAACTATTGAACGGTCAATTTTTTGAAATTCCATCGTTTGAATATCCAATGAACCAAAACTTCAAAAAATGCCTTCAAATTCACAAACTTAACGATCGAGACACATAAGCTCCGTAAAACATGACGATTTCTGCCTGTGGGAAATTAGGGACGTAAAACCAAATAGTGAATAGTCCCGATCTTGAAATGTTTTTCGTCATACCTGATTTTTAGATCATTCGAATTTCAACAACATAAACATCTTGCCTGACGAATTAAATCATTCGCTAGGGAATGGTTTCAAAAATTCGTCGGGCAATTTCGTGTATTCGTCGGGCAAAAGTAAAAAACTCGCACATTTTTTTTTTCACGAAAATTTCAAAAATTCTGCCAAAAAATTCGTAAAAACTCAAACTTGCCGCGTATATTTGCTTGACGAATTCATTAAAATTTGCCCGACAAAGACTTCGTCGGGCAACGGTCTTTAGACACTGATAAATCACGACTGACTCTTTTTCTTCTTCCTTCTTCTTCTTCAATTTCCTCGTTATCTCCGCACCCTCACCTTTCTGCACACACACCAGACTCCTCCTCTCTCAAGGTCGTCGGTGAAGAAAACCATACTCTCCCTCTCTCGCTCTCTCTCACTCGAACTCCTCCTCTCTCAAAGTCGCCGGTGAAGAAAACCACTCTCTCGCTCACTCTCACTCGGACTCCTCCTCTCTCAAGCTCGCCGCCTCTCTCTCGCCGATTCTCTCTCGCTGCCGCTGCTTTCTCTCGCCAGCAGTCATCTCAAGTTCTATCTTATTCTCCCTCTCTCTCTATTGTGAATGTGGATTGGTTATTATCAATTTTGATTGTTTATATTTTAATTTTAGTTTGGATTGAAATTTCAATTGAAATTTGGTTTGGATATTATGAAATTGGATTGAAATTGGAATTGAAATTTGGATTGGATTTTGGCAGATTGTGAATTTTTCTCAAAATTGCAGATTGTGAATTTTGGGTTTTTACTTGAATATTGTGAATTTGGATTGGATTGGAATATAAATATTTGGTTTACTGAGTTTGTTTGGATTTTGAAATTTAGGGTTAATGTTGATGATTTGTTGAAATTGTGATGATTGCTATAATGTTGAAATTGGTATAATGTTATGAATTTTGCATATGATTTTTGTTATGATTTTGGATATGAATTTTATGTGAAATTTGGATATGTGAATTTTATGAATTTTGGATATGTGAATTTTAAAAAATTAATGTGAATTTTTTATTATGATTTAGGATATGTGAATTTTATGATTTTGGATATTATTATTGGTTTTGTTTTTAAATATTAGAATTTGGTGGTTTTTTTTTTTTGGCCAATTTACTAATTTTCAATAAAACAAATTTGGTTTTTTATTATTCGAATTAAAAAATGTTGGTTAATTTTATAGGTGGTTTTGTTTTTATTTGTGAATTTAATATTTAATATTAAAAATGTTTGGTTTTTTTATTATTAAATTAAAAATATGTTGGTTAATTTTATATTAATTATTTTAAATTTCTTATTTGTAGATGCCACAGTGCACCTTGATCACATCTAGGACCCGCTCCTGCCCTGAGCCCGTTGATGATCATGCGGTAGAGGAAGCAGCCCTTGCCTCAATTCCCGGCCCAACAGCCCGCCTAGGACCCTGACCCGTCGTCGAGTAGTTCGAAATTAATATGTAAAATATTATTTAGTTTTAATTATGTAAAACATAACATTAATTTTTATAATTGTTTTTTTTATTTTCATTTGATTCGTTTTATTATTTTAATTGTATTTATTTAAAAATATTTTTATTTTAATTATATATATATTTATTTAATAAAATAAATTTTTTTTTTTTTTAAATATTAAGATTTTGCCTGACAAACAAACATTTTTGTCGGGCAAAGTAAGACAATTCGGTGGACACTTGCCGATTTTTTGTAACTTTGCCCGACGAACCTCATTCGTCAGGCAAAAGTTGTTGACTTTTGGGATTGCTCGACGAATCATTGGCGACGAAATGATTCATCGGGCAAATTTAATTTGCTTGGCGAATTCACTGTTTCCGTCGGCTGACATCAAGCTCGACGACGGTTTCCCAACGAACTTTGCTTGACTGAGGTTCACCGGTTTTAATGTTGCCCGACGAATGTTGACCTTTGCTCGCGAATCTGTTTCGCTGGGCAAGCCTGCTTTTCCTGTAGTGGTAGAGAGGCCGATCGAGAGAGATGAGAACATGAAAGAGATTGAGAATTAGGGTTTAGATGAAGATGAAGATGTTTAATTTTTGTAATATAATAGTCTTTTCCTAAACTAATTTAATTAATTGGCATAATTATTTTTATTTCCAAGTCATCGCCACATCATTTAATAGTTTAAGTGATTCATCACAACAATTATTTAGAACCATTGGATCATAATAGATCTAAAAACTCAAAAATAGTGTAAAAATGGGTGTAAAAATAAATGTCCCTTGATCCTAACCTATATATATAAGGTGTCTACGACAAATCAAATGCCCTTTAAATGTTTTTGAGACCTTTCGTTAATTGGATTGTTTCTTGTATTTGATTTATTATATATGAAGTATTTGCCCGTTTTTGCCTCTAATTTAATACCATCCGAGTTATCAATTGTCTAAGGTATGTGCAACTTAACGCTATATAATACATCCGTGTACGTCCGGCTCAGGATTTGTGACCCTCTACATGATCCATCTCTCTTGCTGGATCTTGGACCTCATAGCTCTAGCCTCTAGGTTCTCTCCTTAGGCAGTATGTTGTGAGCACAATCTTCAACCGAACCACTAAGATTAGATATTAGATAGTATTAGTGATTATGTTAAAAAATTTCTTGATTGTTATATAGTTCGCCCAGCCCATTAATTGGGTGCTAACCCAACTCTTAACCGTATTTGAGGCCTGATAACCATTCAATTGGTTGGGTCAAGTCGGTCCATTGACAATTCTACAGGCAGGCACGAAGATTGGTTAGCTCAAGATTCTTACAATAGAAGAACTGTACGTGTTTAGACTCTTAAGACTCGTTTGGTGAGCGGAATTGAATTAAATTGAATAATTTATAAAAAATAATGTAATTTCAATGTAAAATGTAAGTGTTTTCATTGTAAAGGAATTAGAGGGTCATTAAATAGAGATAGAAAAAACCTTATTCAATCCAATCCAATCCCCTTAAAATAGTAGGATTAGAAACGGTAAGTTTCCTTCTAGGTCTAATCTTCCTAAAATGAAGCAAAATCCGTTTTTATTAGAAATACTTGATTGAGATGAACATGACGTTTTGGTTGTGAAATGAGAACCGAGTCCAAAGTCATGTGATTAGTAGCTCCAGTGTCAGCCAGCATTCAAGTACTTATAATAATTTTTACATTCAAAATATATTAAATTTAATAAAAAAATTATTTATCCAATCCAATCATGCTCACAAAACGTGGCCTAAACAGATTGCTCTACGATGAGAGTAATTAATGTAGCCTACTCTAAAACAGACGTACCCAACACAAAACCTTGATTAAAAGCAAGTAGGAGAGTAATATATATATATATATATATAAAGCCCAAAGGGCATTTTGGTTAAATTTTCATAATACCAAAAATACCCTTGCAAAACTAATTTATTCAAAAATTAATGAAGGATTTAATTAGTGAGGGCAAATAGTAAAAATAGGTTAAATTTCTCATAATCCCCAAAATATCCTTACTTAACAAATTTATTCAAAAATGAATATTTAATAAATAAGGTCAAAATAGTAAAAATAAAAATAAATTAATTAAAGAGTAAAAATCTATATATATAAAGCCAAAACTTGATTTTTGTTAAATTTTCATTAAACCTAAAAAAATCTTTGGTTTAAGAAAATATTAAAGAAAAGACAATCTAATATTTTAAGGGCAAAAGGGTCAAATGGATAATGAAATAAAAATATATATAAATATTTAATTGTTGTAAAATTTTTTAATTTTTAAAACAATCAACAATATATGATTCTTTGTTTTTGGTTATCATAAGTAGGGGTGGACATGGTTTGAATCGATGCGGATGTCATCCAATTCCAAAATCCAAACCATTAAAGTCTTAGCAGTTCGATATGGTTTGAATTTTCAAAAAATAGAATTGAAACCGTTCTAATCCAAACCATTATCAACGGTTTTATTTGGATCGGTTTGTACGGTTTAGGCATAAAATTTTCATGTAATTGTTCACTAAAAAGACTCCAAAATATTTTTTTTTTTCCAAAATTCCACCATTCTCATTAAGATTTCATTTATTCACATCAAGATTTCATTTATTCGCATGAATATTTCTTTCATCGATATCAACAAATTAAAATTTTCAACATTTTAAACTTCGAAATATGACGGGTTATGTTTAAATATAATTTAAATTTGAAAGTAGCGCAAAATGAGTAAGGATTAAGTGAGGTAGGGTATTTAATGAACACTTACATTAACATATTATAGAAAGAAAAATATTAACTAACAAATATAAATAAATAAGAACTTTAACGATTCGATTTCGAATTTAACGATTTTTAAAATGAAATTTCAAAACCAAATCGTTACTAATGAAACGATTTGGATTTTCAAACCGCTTAACTTTTATCCGGTCAAATACAAACCGAAGTGCCAATAATGGTTTGAATTGAAAATTGGTATCCGATTTCAACAGAATTATGCTCATCCCTAATTATAAGGGCATGCTTTGGTTGTATTTTCTTCCACCCACATTCACTTTTTTTTTTTTCGGCTACCAAAGCAAACCAAACTCTACGAACATGGAACTACAAGCATCATTTACATTGATTTTTTTTTTCATTTGTTTTTAAAAATAGAAATTAAAAATTAAAAATTAAAAATTGTAATGACATTTTACATATTAAAAAAATACAAATTGACACAGGCGTATACAATAAATTTAAGTATGTTTAAAGTGGTAATATGAAAATGTCTTGCGCATACATGTGCCATTTTATTATTCAGTTGTGAAATCGCGCGTACCGCGTTGAAATGCCTCTTGCAGGTTCCGAGAAGGCTAGTGTAGCCTATATCTAATCATGTGTGTCCTTCAACGGTGAGATCTTACTCCAATAGTGAGTACATATATGCTTTCATGAAATTAAACCTAAACAGAGCACAGACTTTCTTGTGAAAAATCGACATCTTAATTTCTTCAGGGGTGAAATCTTATTTGAGGGTGAGCTAGCTACTTGAGCCATTTGATATTATCTAAGTCATATATTCAAAATCTTTACTATCACATCACAAATAAGAAAGAATAAATGGTATTGAACTCTAGGAAAAGTCAATTAGAAACCTACCGCAACCTCATTGAAAAAGTTCGAGTAAAAAATAGATCACGAGTCTCTGTATTTAGACTTCACGTATTTTATCGCATTTCATTAAATTTAGACCCTTGCATTAAGAGCGCTACTATTTGAACTATCTTAATTGACCACATTAACTTACCACACTTGATGTGGTATTCTATTTACCACAAAAAAATAAATACAAGATGATTTAATTTATTGAAATAACAACATTTATTGATTGACATATCAGATGGTTCAATTGATGTGGTCAATTAAGAATGATCAAATATTATTTCTCTTGCATTAATCCAACCGTTTAAAACATTACACATCATCAAGTGAGGAGTTAATACTTTTATTTATTTATTTATTTTCAAATTATCATTAAACAAACCCAAGTTAAGTTAACTTCAAATTCTTATTAATTAAAAAATAAAAAACCTTTTGTTAAGTTAACACCAAATTCCCAAATTCTCGTCCCAGCTGAATTTTCTAAAGCACTTCGAGAAAAACCAAAGGAAAATTTCAAAATTTTAATGTGACAATAAATCCATGCTCATCGATCACCAACACTAATTATATAAAGTGTATGTATATATAATTATATGTGGCTAGAAGTAAATTGGGTTTTGATTGACTTGTATGTGTTAATATCGAAATCAACTCGAGCCCAATTAGAGAGGGAACTTTTAATGGATGATGTCTTGTGGATTTGAAGACATGCCTTCTTAAAACCAGTGGCGTAACTAGCTAGAATCTAACATTAGGGGGGGCCTAACCATTTTTTTCTTTCTTCAAAATACTCTTAATTGATGAAAATTTTATTTACGGTTTATCACAAATTTACAAGCATGGTTATACAAAATTTCACATTTTAATAAATTTCAAGGGCATTTTTTGGTGGTTTCTCAAAAAAGAAAAACAAATGTTTCACGACTTTGTTTTTGTTCTATTTGTTTGTATAAAACTCATGTATAATATGAATCATAAATTCAAACTCTTAAATCTAAGAAAACAATAATTTAAGAAAGTTCATAAGCTCTACTATCATTGTAAACATTCAGAAATGAAAAAAATAAGTAAGGAAATATAAATTAAATATTGAACCCTTGTCTCGAACCCCATACCCCTATAATAATGGTAGAGTAAGGGGTGGCCCCAAAGCGGAATTGACCGGTGGTAGAAATTGTTAGATATTTGCCTTTATGACTCGTCTTCTTTTATAGGGGGGGTACTTAGCCTGTTTCTCAATCAAGAATGCCTCAACTGGATAAATTCACTTATTTCACACAATTCTTGGAAATATGGAGTAAATACATTTTACGTATATTTGTAGTTAGAAAAGAAAAGAAAGAAATAAACAAAAGAGGAAAATAAGGCAAAGAAGAGTTACAAATTTACAAATTTTAAATGTATGTATGGTAAATTAGTGTAGTATCATATATAAAATAATTTTTTCTTAAAAATACATCATCAAAAATTTAATACAAAGTTACAAATGAAAGTAAAAAAAATATGCATTATAGATAAAAAGATCAAAATATATTTATTATTCTATGATAAATAATACCTAATTATTATATATATAAATAAAAGAAATTATAAAAAATTGGAGTGCGGGCCCAGGCCCCCTCGGCACCTGTAACAACCCGAAAATTTAATTATTGAATTTACGTAAATTATTTTTGTAAAAAGACAATTTTACCCTTGGTTGTTTAGGGGCGTGGAAATCAAGTTTTGTTTCGGAACTTATTAGGCTGTATTTTGGATACCGTTGCGTGGGTCTCGAACTCACGAGTTCGTAGACAAGCAGCACGCGGGAAACGGAGTTCGTGTATGAAAGTTACAGGTCTAGATTGTCAAGGGCATTTTGGTAATTTGGCTTGGGGTACATATTTTTAACCCCCAAACCATCAATTCACCTTCATTTCACTCTCTTTCTCTCTGGACCACTCATTTCGCCCTAAAACTACCTGAACCAGTGCGACACAAACACCCAAAACCCATGAATTCCAAGTTTGATTCAAGGCCTAGACTTCAATTTTTGTTCCACAAATTGGAATCTACTCCTTCGCACGATCACAACCGTACAAACCACCGAAGGAGATACCCCCGGGAGGCGTCAGACCGAGTAAAGGAAGAATCAAACCTTTCGATTGATTTTTCGGCTAGCACAGGTACGGGTTTAATGTTTTGAGGTCATTTTTGGATTCCTGGGTTCGAGTAGATAGATTTAGAAGTAAAATTCGTGAAAAATTGTTCAGTTTTGAAGAAGTTAGGAAAAAGCTTAAGTCGGACGGAAATGGAGGATTTCGGAGACGGAGATGGCGGCATGGCGGCGATCCGATCGTCTTCTCCGGACAGACTCCGGCGACGGCGACGGTGGTCCGGTCGTCTTCTCCAACGAGTCGCCGGCGATCAGTCGGGTCGAGTCGGACCGAGTCGGGTTGAGTCGAATCGGGTCGAGTTGAGTGGACCGAGTCGAGCTGGACTAGGTCAGGCCGAGTTGGGTCGAGTCAGCGCGTGGGGCCGATTCTGAGGTCACAGCGTCGCGTGTCAGCTGGTTTTCGATGTTCCGGATCTGTTGGCGCTAGTGTCGGGTTGATCGGACGTCGTTTAGAGGTAGTTTTGGGCTTCCGAAGTTGCTGCATTTTTAGGGCGACGTAGGCGGATCTCCCGGGGTTTAGGGAGTTTATATATGAGGTTTTATTATTGGCCGGTAATCCCGATTATTAATATTGACAAGTGTTACTGCTCTAGGAACTTCAGAGGAGCGTACGATTCGGGATTGAGCTTGCTTGGACGAGTGGTGAGTGGACTTTTGGTTTATAAACTGTAATGCATGCATCAATGTATTTTTGATTTAATTACTGTTATGTATTGTTGCAATGCAAATTCTGGAATTTAGAAATGATTACTGGACACAAATTTTTCCAATATTTCAGTGAAAGTGTGTTTTGGAAAATGGACTGGTTTCCGACTCAATTTTGATATCGTTTTGACGTGGCAATTATTTGAGTCCGTGATTTGGGTTTAGACCTGAAATTATGATTTTACTGCCTTGGCCATAAATGAGTTTTCAAACAATTTGGCTTAGGCCAAGAAACAAAGATTTTAAAACTCGGATTGTAGTTTTCACTGGTTTTCTATCCCGATGGAAAAGGTTTCACCGACTGGCATTAAGGAGTTTTGCTTCGCTGGTTGCTGAGTGTTCTCCGGTGCTGGTGTCAAGGGTGTTCTCCGCCGGGTCGTTGAGGCTGTCTATGCATAGTACAAGGTTTCTGCAAAGCTCGAGGTATATCGAGTGTGTGGAGGGTTTTGAGTTACGGCTCGGGATTTTATTCAGGAACAGTGGTTCTGATATATTATGTGTCCAGGGCGAATTAAATGATTTTAAACTCCTTTGAGGAGGGTTTTCAAACCAAACTGTCGACCACGGTGTGTTTTCATATTACAGATTTTGCGTGGGTCCAACCAAGTGGTTTTAAAGAGAAATGGAATTCCGGTGATTTTCAAATGATGTTTTATTATCATGAACTGTTTTATGTGATGCATGCATGGTTTTATTCGTGGAGGGGAAAAAGGTAAGATTTCCTCGGAAAAAGGATTTATAAATGATTATTTTTGTCCACTCACAACTTTTGTGTTTTAAATCCCCTCCAAGCTGTTGAGTTGACGTGGGCACTTTTTGAGGCAGAGGCATTAGTGCGCAATGTACCTAAACTCTGAGTAGGATATCTAATTATGTATTATTTATCCTACCTAGATGATTTGATAATATATTTTGGATGTTTGTTATCTGTTGGAATTTTGGAGTGCTTTGAATCCCTTGTCTGACAGGTGGAAACCAGTTAATTAATCCCTAAGAGGAGATTCTGCCGAATTTTTGGCAGAAATCTCATATTATATTTGTAAGGATTGAAGGGTATTTTGGGAACTTTTCCTTGGGTTGTCAGACAGGATCAGGGTTCTTCCCAATTTTCGAGGGGAAATTCGGGAAGGGTCCTGACAGCACCCCCTAGGTCCGCCGCTGCTTACAACCTTCTTTCTTGACATAGAAGCCCACACCAGGTTTTTTTTTCTTTTAATTTTTTACACGAGGATAGGAAGTTATGCTTCCTCCGACCACCACCAAAGGCTACCACCAATGCCAGTTCATTCTTTCTTCAAATAACTGAAGGCTCCGGCCACCATCGAAGGCTCCCAGCAGCATCAAACACATCGAGATAATTGAAATGAACATAAAAATTGTAAGAATTAAATTATGAAAGTTATTTTCTTGATTGAATTATTTGAAGACTCTTGCAACAACGATGGAGGATTTTCAATTGAAGACAAAGACAAAGATGGAGGAAGAGAAGAAGAAGCGGTCTCACGTTCTTTGTCGGGCAATAGGCGTCGGGCTACCGCTGTCGGGCTTTTAGTTTACTTGACGAGCACAGTGACCTCGTCGAGCAATTAAATAATGCCCGGCGGTAAAGTTCGTCGCTAACATCTTCGTCGAGCAACATAAAGTCAACCTCATAAGAGCGTCGGGTAAGGTCTTCCTTATCCGTCGGGTAATCTATTAAACATACATCGGGGAGGTTTATATGCCGTCGGGTAAAGTCATATATACCCGTCGGGTAACGTTAAGAAACATCGTCGGGTAAGGTTAATTATAGTCATCGGGCAATGTTATATACACGCGTCGGGTAACATGATAAACAACCATCGGGTAACGTTTTACACATCCGTCGGGTAACATGTGACACAATCATCGGGTATAGTTTGAATATCTGTCGAGTAACATTTAACTCATTCGTCGGTAATAGTTTTATATGTCGTCGGGTAACATGTCCCCCATTCGTCGCGTGTATTGTTACAATTCGTCGGGTAACATGTACAGAATTCGTGGGGCAACCTCCTCTTTATATTGAAAATAAAATATTAAATTAAATAATAAACAATAAAAAATTTAATTAAAATTTAATATAAAGAATAAAAATAAAATAAAATTAATATTAAAAAAAATAATGTAATTTTTGGACATCATTAAGAGTATAAAAATACTTTATATATACTCTAAGAATGAGTAGAGTTGTCAAAATAGCCGGGATCCTGAGGGGGCGGTTGGTTGGGCGGTGAGAAAATATCATCCAATCCACGATCACCCAAACGTTTTAGGATGTTGTCAAGGGTGCTCTTGATATGTTGGTTTTGGGCTTGAATCTCCGCGTATTGGGCTTTGATCATAGCATTTTCGGCCTCGAGATTTCTCATACGATCCGACGTCTCCTGGGAGCCTACCCGAGATGAAGACGACGATTGAGTCGAGACATCCCGCACAATCCCGTCACCCGCTCCCCGAACGACCCTCCTTGGGCGCCTCCCTAGACGTCGCTCCAGAATAGCGATCGACATGTCAACATTAGGGAGCTGTTGATGCAAAGGCACATCTGGATGCTGTTGGGTGAGCTCAACTTGTGTCTGTTGGACGTCTTGCACCATCTCATCCTACAAATTCGAATAAATATTAATTAGAAAAATAATTATGAAATTAAGAAAAAATGTTTAATTAGAAGGAAATAAACTCACGTGAATTCGATCAGCCTCTTCATCCCCCCGTCCAGCATACACCTGACCCCAGGCATCCACCTCTGGGAACAACGACCCGGCGATGCGCCGATCTTCCTGCCGGGCCGATAAGGATCGCGACCCCCCGTGGTGGTTGAATTTCTTTGCCCCCCGGTTCGATGTGTTGGCAATCGATTTCCGCTGTTCATTCGTAAAATCAAAAATTAGATTTGAAAATGGAAAATAACATAAAAATTAAATAATTTAATTAATTAGATAGATAATACGTACCAGATAAGTGGGTGACATGAAATGGTCGCACAACCACAACCACCCTGTCAGTTTCGGCCCGTCTAACTCCTCAGGAGGATTTGCCCGAGCTTCCTCCGGAGAAGGCTAAGTCAAGAAGTACTTGTGGAGCTCGTACTTCCAGTCAGCGTATCGTAACTGCCAGTGTTGGGACAGGTACCTACTGAGCTCGACGTTCTCCAAGTCGAACTCAAAATTGATCCGCAATCAAATATTAAAGTTAAAAAAATAATTAAAAAATATGAAATTAATGTTAAAAATGGGAAAAAAACATACCGATAACTCTCCCCAACAACGCGAGATCTCCTCTGCGGTTTGGATTCGGAAAGTCTCCCCCATCATTAGTGACTTAGTGCGAAGAATCGCACCAATGTCATGAACTAGGAGGCTGTGAATTTTGACCGGCGCGGACCGGAGGCGTGGCACGTATACCACCAGTATCTTTGCATTTGTCGTCCGACAAATACGCTGGGATGTCAAACCTCGGTTGATCCCGCGCACATTCACTGACCTACCTGCAAATTCGATCAACATTGATAAATAAAATGAGTAGCAAATAAAAACGATAGGTTAAATAAACAAAATAATAAACTTACCCTTAGGGAGTGCTCCGATATTAGGCCCCATTTCGTCTCCTCCGACGTCATCCTGTGAGGGCCGGGGGTCGGTACGGGGTTCCCCCCGTTTCTTGCTATGCTGTCTACGAGCCGATTGAGCACCCAGTCGCTGATAGACTGACAGGGGTGCATGAACCGATGCCGCTGTTGAGGCAACTGAGTCAGTGGCTGCCTCCTCCGGCTCATGACCATCAACAGGATCCGGGCAAGGGCGAGTCCTGGATGTGATTAAGGTGCGATGCGACATCTACAATAACACATATAAATTAATTAATTTAAAATTAAAGAACATACTTTTAATTAAATAAAAAAGAAAGCAAACATTTTTAATATTAAATATTAATTTCAAAAATAAAAACAAAATCACATTTAAAATTAACCAACATTTTATAAATCCAATAAACATAAATAAATAAAGCATCAATTTTTTTTTAGTAATAATTAGTAAATTGGTATCTAAAAACTAAAACCATCAAATTCTAATTTTTTAAAATAAATCCAACACAAACGAAAATTAAACTTAAACAACTAATTAATTCAAGCGTACTAAACTCAAAATTCACAACATTATACCTAAATTCCTAAATCCAAATTTCGGGACCAAAATCAAACTTACATATTAATCCAAACATATACTAATAATATCCAAATCCAAAAATTCACAAATTAAAAATTTATAAAACACATAATTCCAAAATCCACTTATACTACACCATATCAAAATTTCCCATAATTGTTTTTAAAATTCAAATACCCAAAATTCATACATTTCACATAAATACCATATAAAAAATCATACCATTATATCAATTTCAACATTATACCAAACATCAAAATTTCAACAAATCTTCAACTATTATATATACCTTAACAAATATATATATATATATATATATATATATATATATATATATATATATATATATCCAAGCATAAATATATACATAATCATTAACAATAACAATATCCAATTTCATAAATTCATTTTTCAAATCAAAATTAACAATAAACCAATATATCCAATATAAACCAATATAAACAAATAAACAATAAACCAATAAACCAATAAACCAATATATCCAAATTAACAATAAACAATAAACCAATATATCCAAATTAACAATAAACAATATATCAAAATTAACATTAACATTAACAAGGAGAGCGGCGGCGACTGCAAACCTCGGTGAGGGGAGCGGCGGTGACGGCAAACCTCCGTGGACAAAACCAGTGTCCTTGACTGTTTGGGAGAGCGGAGCCGATAGGAAATGCAAGTGGAAGATGCAAGGCGTCCTTGACTGCTTGAGGGAGAGGTAGATGCAAGTGGCACGTCAAGTAAAACTTAAGAAAAACCAAAGCAGAAAGAAATCCAGAAAATGAAGAAGAAGGAAGAAGAAGAAGCCTCGGTCTGATTTATGTATCTGATTGGTATTGCCCGACGGATATGTCCGTCGGTTAACACTTTAATGACCCGTCGGGCATAAGAAAAAGGTTTCATGCGTCAGGTAACATTTCACAACCCGTCGGGTAATAATTAAATAAACGCGTCGGGAAACGTTTAACACCCCGTCGGGCAATAGCATCATCAAAATACGGAATATTAGGTCTGTCGTCCGTCGGATAACAGCAATTCCACCCGTCGGGTAAGGATGATTGTCGAATATCCCTCGGGTTATACCTTTATACTCCCTCGGGCAACAAAACACGGGACTCTTGAGAATCCGCGAAAATTAAGTCGGTCGGGCCGTCGGGCAACTGTAACTCATTCGTCGGGGAAAACAAAGCGGCAAATTTGAGATTTCGCGGAAAATTGAAATTTTCAAAAAACTGGACGATATCTTGAGGTTACCCGACGGAAATGTTAATTATTCGTCAGGTAACATCAAGCGGCAAATTTGAGATTTCGCGAAAAATTTGGCCGAAAATTGAAATTTTCAAACACTGGACGATTAATTGACGTTACCCGACGGAAATGTTGAAATATCCGTCGGGCATGACCTTCCTGATGCCGTTTTTGGAATTAATCCGAAAACTAAGTCCGGCGAAAATATATGCAACATCATGACCCTTTAAAGTTTGGTTTTATATGCCTAAAACCCCATCTATCATTATTGTGATGTTTTGGGGATTTCAAAACGTCCGATCGTGAAGAAACGTTGTGTAACCGTTGAATCGTCGCACACCGTTACCTAATCCCGGGATTTCCAATTGGGGAAATTTTTCTCACAGATGATCTATGGGTACCGACCATAAATGTGGACGATTAGATCGGTCAGTTTCAATTTTTAAGTTTTTGAAAATCGAAAAACAAGCATATCGCCCAAGGAGGTTAAACTTGAAGGAAGTTGAGGTTCCACCCCAAAACCAATTGGCAATGGAGGGAGAGGCTCAACTCCTTATAAGCCTTTGCAAGGTTGTGCAATTTTCCAATGTGGGACTTTTGTACCTTCACATTCTCACACGCCCCCTCACGTGTGGCGAATTTTCAAGCCTAACACGTGGACAACTCATATTGGGTGACGTGAAGCACGTGTGGCGGTTAAGCCTTACACGTGGGATAACCCGCTCTGATACCATGAAGGAAGTTGAGGTTCCACCCCAAAACCAATTGGCAATGGAGGGAGAGGCTCAACTCCTTATAAGCCCTCACTGTTACTAGGTGAGTTCAACTATTTATACTCTTATAGACTCACTATATCTACTCAATACATATCAGCTAACCTACCTTGGATTAGTTATAACTAAATAACTACTAACAGCTGTATATACAAGTTAGTTATAACTAATCAACCACTATACATTTGATCACTTGTTAATAAAACTCTTGAAGGAAACTTCAATAAATTTTTTGAATTTTTGGTTCTATTGATATTCAAACGAATGAATTTGAGCGATCTAACCGTTCACTATGTGGTTTTACGTGGCTAGATGTCGCCCGTCAAAAATCTTGAGGTTTTGAGGATTTCAAGCCTTCCGATCGTGATGAAATGTTCTGTAACCGTTGAATCATCGCGCACCGTTACCTAATCCCAGGATTTCCAATTGGGGAAATTTTTCTCGCAGATGATCTTTGGGTACCGACCATAAATGTGGACGGTTAGATCAGTCAGTTTCAATTTTTGAAGTTTTTGAAAATTTTTGTAAAAGAAAAATGTAAAGTTTTTAATATGCTAAATAGATGTGTAATAAAAATTGTAAATTTAATCAAATAAATCTGACCCGACGGAGATTCATATATCTCCGTCGGGTATGTATACGGAGTGGTCGTCGGGTAACCCATACATTATCCGTCGGGTAACAGTTACAATAAAATTATAAATTTAATACTCTAAATCCAACCTGACGAATGTGAAAATATCTCCGTCGGGTATTTATACGGAGCTTTCCATCGGGTAACCCATACATTATCCGTCGGGTAACAGATTGAAAATTTAATCAACTATATCCGACCCGACGAACCTTCTTATATCCGTCGGGTAACCTTACTTAGTTTGTCGTCGGGTAAACCAGACATATTCCGTCGGGTAACATGTCTAATAAAATTGTAAATTTAATTAACTAAATCAGACCCGTCGACGATTCATACGTAACCGTCGGGTTATGTTAAGGATTCTGTCGTCGGGTAACCGATAAATTATCCGTCGGGTAACATTTGTTGTACTAAATTGTTGTATCTTATTAGGTTAATATGAAAGTTTGGTTCAATTTTTTTGACATTGCATTAAAGAGTAAAAATTGAATTTTCATCAAAATATTGTACTAAATCTGCCACCTTCATTTAGTTTGAAGTTGCGTATTTTGTGGAGGGCATGTATGGTTTCCTCACTTTAAGAAAGTAAAAAAACTATTTTTTTCAATGAAATCATACAACATACATAAAAATAAAATTTATTGATTTGAAGATGGATATTTCATATATGAATGAAATTTTGAAATTACAACGCTTCATTCGGATTCGGTTTCCCCCTCCCAATTACGCTCGTCATCCGACATGTGTACAGTACTTGATTCCTCCGAATCACTTTCAATTTGTTCTAATTCCCCCAGATCAATAAAAATGTCATCAATCGCAATTGGTGTTATGATGTCATTGGTCCGAACTCCATCCACGTTTTGGGTGGATGCCGATGAATCTACCTGATAAATGATTTGGTCATCGTTTATTTCCCCATCTTCTTCATGGTATCGATCATCCAACTCCCAAATGTTTCTATGATTCACCATCTCGGCTACTCTCCATCCACCACCAGCTTTTGGATCATCCACATAGAATACTTGTTTCGCCGTACTAGCGAGGATGTAGGGATCACTTTCAAACCACCGGGTGTTTGTGTTTATAGAAGTATATAACTAATCTTTGATGACACTTCCTGGGATACTTGGGTTCGTATTAAACCAATGACACTTGAACAAGATGACTTCCTTGCGATCGGCGTATAACACCTTAACCACAGTTAACAATTTGCCGTAGAAACCCGTCTCAGCATTTTCCCCATCCCCCGGCACGAAGACCCCACTATTTTGCGTAGACAACTTGTCGTCTCGTCCTGTGCACACGAACTTTACTCCGTTAACGTGACAACCAGCGTACGTTTCTCCTCGAAATGGGCCAAGAGCAAGGTGCATTAATTCTTTATTGAAATTTGGCGAGTTGACATCTTTCAGCTGTGCCATCTGGTAAGATACACACAAAAAACGAAATAGGTAAGCTTAAAATAATTTAAGAACTTTGGGAATAAAATATTTGACTTACATGCTGGGAAAACCAACGTGGAAATAGTTGTTTGTCCATTTCTTCCCAATTAGAAGGAAATTGGGCCTTCATCAATGACTCGTGATGCTCGTGGAAGGGCCAGACTTCATCACAGTTGTTGAGAATGAACCAATGAGCCACCTCCATATCAGTATTGATGAACGGCTCCGAGATTGGGCCAGTGCCGAATGGTCGTGCGGGTTGGGCAAATACGGATAGGGTCTCGGGACGTTGACCATCATCGTCGTTGCGAGACGCCCTATTGAAGGCAGTTTCAACATTTCGAAGGTACATTGCACAAAATGTGAGTGCCTCCTTTGCAATGTACGCCTCGGCTATGGAGCCTTCGGGACGTGTCTTGTTCCGCACGTACCGCTTATACGTACCTAACATTCTGCAAGGAAATTTACATTAAGACTCACAGATTATACATGATAGTAAGGAAATATTATCAAATAGTAGGAATAAGTTATACCTCTCGATGGGGTACATCCAACGATAATGCACCGGGCCAGCTAGCTTTGCCTCATTCGGCAGATCTATTAGTAGGTGTACCATTACATCAAAGAATGTAGGTGGATATATTTGCTCAAGCCGACACATGATGTACAAAATATCCTCGTTAATTGCTTTAAGGTCAGCCTTAACCAACGACCTGGCACATAATATCTGGAAGAATTGAGACAAATAAACTATCGTCTCAACAACACCAGCCTCCAATAAGGGTCGATTACCAATCGGAATGAGTCGTTGTAGCAAAACATGATAGTCATGGCTCTTCATACCAGAAATGGTCCCACCGTCCGTGATAACACTCCGGGATATGTTGCCGGCGTACCCGTCGGGAAATTTCACACCCTACAACCACTTTAGGAATTTTTTCTTATTGTCCGGCATAAATGTATAACTTGGATGAGCCATGATGTATTTGCCATTGACGAGTTTTGGCCACAAATTAGGCCGAATCCCCATTTCTTTCATGCCCATACGAGTTTTTTTTGTGTCCTTTGACTTTCCTTCAATGGGTAAAGGCGTTCCCAGAACACTCTCAGCAACATTCTTCTCGATGTGCATAGGATCGGCGATGTGTCTGATTTTCAATTTCGACCAATATGCCATCCGGAAGAATATGCTTTGTTTCGTCCAATTTTCCTGTTCGACTGGTTTCGATCCTCTTGTCACGAACTCATGTATACTGTTGAGTTTGGATAATATCTCATCACCGCACCTCTCCCTTGGTCGACCTCTTAACTATGATTTACCATCAAATGAGTCAGATTGCATTCGCCATCGGTGATCCCAGGGCAGAAACCTTCTCGTACCCAAGTAGCATACCTTAGATGCGTGCCAAAAGGACGTTGTGTCTGGTCCACATGTCGGGCAAGCAAGATAGCCCTTGGTGCTCCATCCCGATAACATACCATAAGCAGGAAAATCATTAATTGTCCACATTACGGCCGCTCGTAGGGTGAACATTTCTCCACTGCACTTGTCGTATGTTCGGACATCATTTTCCCACAAATCCACGAGCTCGTCAATCAATGGCCGTAAATACACATCGATGGAATTACTCGGCTATTTGGGCCCCGGTATCAAAGTACTGAGGATTGTGAATTCTTTCTTCATGCATCTCCAAGGAGGCAAGTTATACGGAACCATAACAACCGGCCAAGTGCTATAGGGCTTTGCAAAACTCCGAAACGGATTAAACCCGTCAGTAGCGAGCCCTAATCTGACATTTCTTGGCTCTGCAGCAAACTCGGGATACATATTATCAAATTCCTTCGAAGCCTCTCCATCCGCCGGATGCCTTAGTACATCATCATCAATGCGTTCATCCTTGTGCCACCTCATATCACGGGCTGTGTGAGACGACATGTAGAATCTTTGTAACCTTGGCTTCAGTGGAAAATAACGCAACACCTTGTTAGGAATCTTGTTCTTTTGAAACCTAGGCTCAATGCACACGGGACATTTGTCAAGCTGCTCGAATTCACCGTAAAACAAAACACAGTTGTTCTTGCATGCATGGATCTTGATATACCCTAAACCAAGCCCCTTCAACAACTTCTTCGAGCTATAATGATCTTTTGGCAGACAGTTGTCTTCAGGGAGTATTCGGATGATAATGTCCAACATGTGATCAAAATGCTTGTTCGTTTGATTATACTCAACTTTCATGTGCATCAACTCCACAACTGCCCCTAGAACCGAAAATGATTTACAACCGGGGTACAATTCGAGCTGAGCTTCTTTCAACAATCTCTCATAATGGAGATCAGAGTCTTCCGGTTGCAACCTTGGTGCATCATCTTCCATATCATCCGATGCCGGAGGAAAAGTATCAGTTAATAACTCAACGACTGGATCATTATCACATCGCTCATCCAAACCACTTTCGTCCCTACTGGTCCCGGGAATCGAAGATGTCGATGCATAAAATATTTCTTCACCGTGATAGATCCAATTAGTGTAGTTGTGTACGATCCCATTCCATTCTAGATGAGTTTGGACCTCATTCAACGACATCCAAACGCAATTATTACATTTACGGCACGGACACTTGACACGTCTTGTATCACTGCAATGACTACGTGCAAAGGCAATGAAGTTGTCGATCCCATCCAAATATTGATCAGAAGATCTATCAAACATTTGCATCCACCATCTGTCAATTGTGCCTGCTTTCACAACATAGAGTCAACATAAGTAATTCAGTTAACATTGCCCAGTAAATAGAACAAGTTAAAATCAAAATCAACTCTTCTCCTTATGCCTCCCGTTATTTGGCCCTATCCCATTCTAGAGTGCACGTTCTGTGCTGTGTAGTTTACGACCTACGAGGCTAAGTTCAGATCGAGGGAAATTTCGGCAGCATCTCCCTACAGTTCCCCAAATGCACGACGTAGATATTATAAACAAATATCTAGTATGCATTCGAAGAACATTGAGGGGATACAAACCGAATTTCCCACAATCGAAACCTAACCACGTAGATCGCCAACTACACAACACATAGTTGCGCACCCCCAAACTGTCCGAATATATGGACAATTCAAGAGTCAGTCAATCAATCGGATTTACTGACCCTCAAATGGGTCTAAGGTTTTTCATTGAATTTCATTATACGAAGTTAATGAACTCGATTAACTTCGCATAAACGGTTATGAAATATGAATGTATTTCACTCCGTCGGAACTAAATAAAGCGTTTTAAAAAAAATATCACTACAAATTCAAAAATACAAACATATATAAATTATACATAAAACACAATTTTAAATTTTATAATTTATGTACATATTTTCTATTTCCCTATTTTCCTAACATATTTTCTAATTTCCAAACATAATATCGAATTTTAATAATTTCATTACATATTTTTTTTCCTATTTTCCTAAAATGTTTTCTAATTTTCTAATTTCCTAACATATTTTCTATTTCCTTATTTTCCTAACATATTTTATATTTCCCTAATTTCCTAACATTTTTCTTAATTTCCAAATATATTTTCTAATTTTAATCATTTCATTACATATTTTTAATTTTCCTATTTTACAACAAAATTTCTTAATTTCCTAACATATTTTCTTTTTTCCTAATTTCATAACATATTTTCTATTTTCCTAATTTCGTAACATATTTTCTATTTTCATATTTTCCTAACAAATTTTCTAATTTCTAATTTCCAAAAATTCTAAAACATTTCTACACATTTTCCACAATAAATACAAAATTTCCTAACATAATTATATCCAACATTCTTAACAAAATTAATTTGAGAGGTAAACACACATACCTTTCACAAGTATTCCTTCAAATTAACTACAAAATTTCTACAACACAACACATAATTAATTCCTATTCAAAAATAAAAATTTCAAAAAAATAAAAATTTCATACCTTAATATTTGATATTTGATGATTGATAGAGAAAAAGGATTTGTTGGTAATGAAAATGGTGATGAGATGATAATAATAGGTATATAAAGAGAGTGAATGAGTGAGAGGGAGAGAAAGAGAGCAGAGAGAAGGATGAGAAGCATAGAGGAGGAAGAAGAAGAAAGAAGAAAAAAAACAGACTCTAGTATTTAGAGTGTTTAGACAGTTGCCCGACGAACAGTATTCGCAGGGTAATATTAAATGATTCGTCGGACCATAAAGAGTCAACATCTAATATTACCCGACGGCAATTGGTCGTCGTTGTTTACCCTGTTACCCGACGGGTAGTCCACATCGTCGGGTAACAATGTCCAATTTTGCGCGCCAACGATTTTTTCTTCCCGCCAACTTGTTACTCGGCGACTGTAAATGTCCGTTGGGCAATATGACCTTACCCCGCGAGATATTGTCCGTCGGGCGAAATTTAGTCGGGCTACTGCGATTTTCTTGTAGTGGAATCTGACATAAGTTAACTTAACTTGTGTTAATTTAATGCGAATTTGGAAATAAATCAATAAATAAAAATATTAACTCCTAACTTGATGAGGTGTAATGTTTTAAATGGTTGGATTAATACAAGAATCTAAATTTAATGAAATGCGACAAAAGAGGTGGAGCCTAAATGAAGAGGCTCACGATCTCTAAAGAATATCTTAATTCATTAACCTATATATACGTTTAAGCATAGGTAACCATCACAATCACATACGATCGAGTTTGGAAAATCAAAAACTCTCTTGAAGTTGTTCTTCTTGCAATAAATGTACATTGGCGTATTTTATTTGGGCTTTCCTATTTTAATTTGCATGGGCATGAAAGACTCAAGAGGGTAAAACCGGAATGAAAATTTATAAGAAAAGTCTTCAGCCTTCCCCTTACGCAAACAGATTTGGTACATAATTAAGAGAATACGTAAACACGGAAAGGTACGTACTAGTCAAGTTAACAGTTAACCAAAAAAACAGAAAAAGACCTAATAATTAAGGGTCACTCATGTCCACGTACGTACATGATACTAGGCTCCAATCCAAACACGTACTCCTCAACTGTGAGCAAGTAATTATTTGTCGCCGCCATTATATATATATATATATAGATATATATCCATAAGTACATATATATATATAGATATATATCCATATTTATTATATATTGAGTTGTGTCAAGTACTGGAGTTTCAGCAATCAGCATCTTAATTTGAAAAATCAACATCGATCTTAATTTCTCCATCTCAAATGGCTCAAGTGGCTCCAAGTCTTACTCAGAAGGTATCTGGATGGGCAGCTCTCGATTCCTCAGGCAAGATTACCCCTTTTAATTTCAAACGAAGGTACGTGTTTGATTTATTAAATGATCCAAGAGGATTATTCTTGGTCTCACTTACTATCTAAACAATTAGTAATTATATATTCTCTTATATATATATATATATATGCATGCATGCATGCATGCTGGGCTGATTAATATGCAACCTCTATATATGTACATGAACACATATATATGCAGAGAAAATGGGATCGACGACGTGACGGTACAAATCTTGTTCTGTGGGATGTGTCATAGCGATATTCATCTTGCAAAGAATCAGTGGAACACTACCTTATATCCAGTCGTCCCAGGGTAATATACATAGAATAATATTTACATTTTCCTCTTGTGCTATCTCTTTGTACCACCCTCATAGGATAATATTTACATTTTATTTTGGTGGTACATCTTTGTATCATTATTTCGATTTATCAAATTGGTTTTGAACACATATCATAACCGAAATCCTTCATTCTCTAAATCATTATTTCAATATCATCAACTAGATTGGAGGTCATTTAGTCATTCTTATATATAAAATAAATTAACGATTTTTGTAACAATTAAGATCCTCCTAGCGAGTCATCCATTTAGTTGACACATATGGATGACTAATTAATGATCTTCAATTTCGTTGATTTTTTGCGTAGACGATCTTGAAATGATGATTTCATTACTGGTTAAATAGTTTCGTTTATGATATATGTATGATGACAATTAGATAAATCGAAAAGGTGGTACGAGGAGATAACACCAGGTGGGATATAAATTTTAATATTATACATATATACATACCGGATGAGTTGATGATTTCATAGTTAATTTTAACATAATATTTAAACCATTAAATTTAATAATTATTAAACGGTATAGATGATATATATATATAATATATATTGTCAAAACGGTACAGATTATATGATATCACTATTTTTCTTCTTCTTTTTTCTTCTTCTTCATCTCCCTTCTGTATATATCACATGATGAGTCATGGTCAAACTTTGTGAAACTTGGCTTCTATATATCCTCATGGCTCGTAGTAGTTTCTTCTTCCTAATTGGCTTTTAAATTTGTGAAACTTTCTTCTCCATCATGAGTCATGACTATATATATATATATATATATAATATTATATGCATGGACTGTAGGCATGAGATGACAGGGGTGATCACGAAAGTTGGAAGCAATGCTAAGGATCAATTTAAGGTCGGAGACAGAGTCGGAGTTGGGAATTTAGCCCAGACATGTATGATGTGTGAGTTCTGTATGTCCAACCATGAAAACTACTGCGACAAGATCGTGTACACCTACAATAGCATCCTCCCAGACGGTACTACTACGCATGGTGGCTACTCCCAAAACATAGTCATACATCACAGGTAAAAGTAAATTCAAATAGTTATAAAACGACCGCTTAACCTTTTCATTTGAAAATCTAAATTGATTTACATGTACTTAGTTGGTACATAGGCTGATCGTGTTTTTTTTTTTTGCATACTTTAACAATTTGTGCATGATTAATAAAGGTACGTGGTGAAAATACCAAACAACCTGCCACTAGATGCATCAGCACCGCTATTGTGCGCAGGAGTGACCGTATACACTGCCCTGAAAGATAACAATTTTCACCGGTCGCCAGGGAGGAAAATAGGGGTTGCTGGTCTAGGAGGTCTTGGACATTTGGCAGTCAAATTTGGGAAAGCTTGTGGTCATCATGTAACTGTCATTAGCTCCACTCCATCAAAAGAGAGAGATGCCAAAGAGCATTTGGGTGCTGACGACTTCATACTCAGCACAGATCCTCAACAAATGGAGGTTTGTTTTCATCATTTCATGACTACCTAGCTAGCCCTAAATATTAAATTTGGTTACAATTTCATTTTCTTGTTGTCTTTTTAGAGCAAATTATTTAATTAAATTATGTTTATAATGTTGATGACTGTAGGCAGCGAGGAAGACACTTGACCTCATTATATATACAGTGTCATCAAAGCCAAATTTCGAACCCATCTTAGATTTGCTCAAAGTGAATGGAATTGTGGCTGCTGTGGCTGAACCAGCTGAGCCCTATGAATTTCATTCCTCCACTTTTATATTTGGTAAAAACATCTTTAATAAACCTTACACTACTACTACTATCTTACTTACCAAAGTGTACGTTTGATTTTTTATTTTACTTTTCACCTTTGAGGTTGAGATTATATACGTGGGAATGTGGAGAAATATTGGATAATAATAAAGAGTGGAGAAATGATGGTGAGAAATATGCAATGGAAATCTTTAAGGAAAAATATATAAAATAAAACTAAAAACAATTTTAATTGAGTTATTTTCACTTTTTAAGATTTTGATTTCATTTGTTTTTCCTTATATGTTCCGCATGCTACCACCACTAATTTTCATCGAACATTTCTCCCATGTATTCAACACAAAATGAAAATGAAATTGTTATCAAGCAAGCCATTGGATCCGGAATATACATATACACAAAGTTAAATGTACTAATCCAATATTTACAATTGATGATTTTTACAGCAAAACGATCAATAAAAGGGAGTGTGATAGGATCAATAAGCGAGACAAGTGAGATGCTAGAATTATGCGCGGAGCATAACATATTGTGTGATATTGAGGTTATAACACCAGACAAAATCAACGAGGCCATGGATTGCGTACTCAAGAAGGATGTTAGGTATCGATTTGTCATCGACATTGCTGGTGATGATGTTCGTAAAACACCTTCTAATTAATTTTTAGACCTCTATTCATGACCATTGGTGTTTCTTATTATGTACTTGATAATTTGATATCAAATTATATGTACGTTATTCGAATAAAACAATAACATGGGTCTTTGTTGTTTAAGATAAGTCATGTAATGGCTAAAGATGGCAGAGTTTTCACACTTGCGCCGCCAAGCTAATGGCTTTTCCATTACTTGGCGAGGTATGCTGTAGCCTTTACTCAAGATTTAGTTTCACAATATTTATTATTAGATGATAGTTTGAGTTTGTAATAATTTCAGAATATTTACTATTGGATGGTAGTTTGAGTTTGTGATTAAGTTTGGTGTGTAAGTGATATTCTTTGTAAGTGTAACGATCTGTACATTAATTAGTTTTAATTTCGTAAATTATTTAGAAAAAATGATGTTTTTGCCCTTTGAGAGTTGGGAGGTCCGAGGTTCACTTTTTTTGTTTCGAAATATTTTTGGAAGTTTTTCTAGAACCGTAAGTCTCGAACTCACGAGTTTGTATACGGCCGGAATGCGGAAATCGGAATTCGAACGGAGAAGTTACGAAAGTTTAAGTGCAAGGGCATTTTAGTAATTTTACTTTAAGTAGGAAAAATAAAAAATAAAAATTTGGCAGATGTGTGCACCGCCATATTAGAATTGATGTTTAAAACATCATTTTGATGTTAAAATATCAAGGGGATATTTAATTGTTGCACCGCCCAAAATTAGAATAACAAATTAAAGAGAGAACCCAAACCACCCCCAACCCCCACATGACGACCCGCACGGAGCAACATCATCGCCGGCAATTCCGGCAGTTTCCGGCCACCTCAAGTGATAAGGTTGATACCTTTGTGTTCGTCACGACGAACTCAACAATTCACTAGTTTCGGTTTTGTGAAATAGTTACTCGTTTTTACAGTTTTAATCCGAGAAGTTTCGAGTTTTCAGACTGTTTTTCATGTTTTTCGATAAATTCGGATCACTTTTGGCCTTCGGCCCAGGTATGAAAGTTTATCGACTCTCTGAGCTCTACGCACTGGTATAATTAGTTTGGATTTTCGTTATAATTGAAAATTGAGTATATTAATCTGTGTGGACCAACGAATGTTTTCCGCGATTAATGAAAATCCAACCGTTAGATTGCTTTTAAATTTCAGTAGCATGATTGTGGAATTATTATTGACCTGTTGAAACTTTCAGATTGGAAATATGAAGTCCGTAAACTCTGAATTGAATTTCTAGTGGTTTGATCTGAAACATGGCCGAGTTGAATGAGTGTTGACTCTTAGTCAACTCTTCTATGTTTGGATCACAGTTGAGTTATCAACGTAGTTTGTTTATTATTGTAACCTAAATTGACCGGTTGACTTTTTATTGGCCATTTTAGATTTAGTTACGTTTTACGATAATTTAAGCTAGTTTATGACTGTTTACGGGAGATAGGCTCCCGTGTTAAGGATTGGAAATGTTAATCATTGATTCTAGTTGTCACTTTTGACAGTCGATACTACTCCGGGGAAATCTGATGAGGACCGCACAGCTCAGAGTTGAGATTGTTTGAGCTTCCGGTGAGTGAACTTTGTTTTCCTAAATTATTAATGCATATTGCTTTGTTTTAAATTTTTTATTATCGATTACTAACTTCGGGAATTAAATGGAATGATTTATTATTTTCATGAGCCTCGAGAATTAAGGATAATTGTTTTTAACGATTTCTTTATTATCGATTATAAATCTCGATAATGGTTTTTGAAATGACTTTGGATTATATAATTTGGGTTTAATCCCAGTTTTCAAGGTTTTGGGCTACGATTTGGTTGAATGGATTTTGGATTTATTGGAATTTGGCTTTGGCCGAGCATATGGTTTTGGGCTTAGGCACGGGATTTCTATTTTATTGGATTTTGGGCTTCAGCCTAGGTTTCCTATGATTTTGGCTTAGACCAGGTAAAAAGGATTTTAGTTGGATTTCGAGTTAAGACTACTGTCCCTCTAAGTGTACCATCCCCAGTTATTATGGTTTTTCTCCGACACAGATGTCGAGGAATTTTCCGTCATGTGTTCGTTGAGGGTTAGATTATTTCTCCGACACTTGATGCCGATGTATTTTCCGTTATATGCACGTTGAGGGTTATTTCTCCGACGTGTGACGTTGCTGTATTTTCTGTCATACGCCCGTCGAGGCTGTCTATGCATAGTACAGGTTGTTAGCTGCATATCTTTGAGGTATTTTCGGATATGCGTGTTTGGGAGTAGGTCTCCGGGTTGGACCTCTCAGTTCCCTAGCTATTGCTTTGAGGTATTTTCGATAGGGGTTAGACGGCACGTCCTCGCGTTGGACTTCCCTCCCGGTACATTAGGGGATGGTGGGATATTTTTATGGTGTAGTGTGTCCAGGTCTTTCTTATGATTTTAAAGCTCATTCGTGGAGGGATTTCAAAGCATGATTGTGGGCCACAGGGTGTTTACGTTGCACGGATTTTCTTGGGTCCCGCCAAAATAACATTTCCGGTAAGTTCTTTCGTAATTATATTTATTTAGTTAAATATTTAAAAATGATTTCTCATTATGCATGCATGGTTTACGTATGGAGGGGAAAATTATATTTTCCTCGAAATTCCTGTTTATAAATTATTCTTTTTTTCCACTCACAGTTTTTCTGGTTTTACATCCCCTCCAGCCCGTTGGGTATGACGAGGACACATCCCTAGGCGGAGGCATCATTTTTCAGTTGCGCTACTATAGCTACTACCACTACGTAGGGTTTGTTGGACTTGTAAATTTAACTTTCCAACCTAGTTGCTATGATTAACCTTTTGGGGATATGATTGTAAATTATCTTGATAGTTGGACGATTTGTACTTGGAGTTGGTTTGGATTGTTTGCGTTGGTTGGATGTGATCTTTATCTGGACTATTTGGATGATTAGTTTAGTATGTGAATCCTTCGTCTGATAGGTGGAACACTGTTTGACCTTGTTACATAAGAGATTACTGAATTTTTGGTAGAATTCCCTAACTTTTGGCTGGTGTAGTGAGGGTATTTTGGGAATTATTTTGAGGTTTCAGGTGTTATCAGACGGGAGCATGGCTTTTCACGGATTTCGAGTGGAAATTCGGGAGGTGTTTTATCAGTAAGTTTGGTGTGTGTTGTCAATATCTCATTTTAAAAAAGTGTGGATTCTGAGCAAGGACGAGACTAAGGCAAGGGCTAGGAGGGCTATAGTCCATACATGATTTTTATTTTATTTTAAAATTTTTTATTCACTTGTTTATTAATTCACTTCTTTGTAGAAGTTAGTCGAACCCATTCTAGAAATTCAGCCAATTCGAGCCTAACATCCTAAATAAAACTAATATAATTGGGTATTAGATAGTGATATTTGCATTGTTTGTTGATTCATGGTTATTATTGTAATTTTTTCTTCTTTCTATCAAGCTTTTATTTATGTATAGAGATGAATTCGAAGGGTATGGCTCATTACGTCCCCATAACTAGGTATATATTTTTTTGTTTATTAATGAAATTCACTTGTATTCTCGAATTTTTTTCCAATTTTACCATGTAAGTTTAGCCCACCCAAAATTTGGATCCAGGAACTGTCGTTGATTCTGAGTGCTAGCCCAATACCTCATATTGTCCCATTTGTAAACCAGAAAATGAAATGAATTTTCCATTTTCAAGAGTCATCTTTTCATTAGCATTTAATTACCATTCATATTCTCATTACCATTTATATGATCTCGTTCATTCGTTACAGCAATATTAGTCATTTTAGATTTTAAATTTTACTATTGTGAAATTTGAATTTGAAATAATCTGAAATCTGAGACGGTGTGGAAGGAATAAATGATATTAAACTCAAAGAAAAGTCAATAACAAACCTACCTACCAAAACTTCATTTTCTATTTTGCCAAAAGGATCTATATAAGATTACAGGCGAATAGAATTGTTTATATCTGAAGCAAGAATGTTAAATAACCAGGAAGGTTCTAATTCCTTCCACCAAAGACAACGTTTAGCACGCATACTCACCTCAGCAATCTCGTGAGCTGCTGCATTACACTTTCTAAGAACAAATCTCAATAGAATGACTTATCTCAATGGAATGACTTCAAACACACTCTGCAGAGTAACAATATCATGGATAATCCCTTCTAAGTTGGCATCCACACATATACCAGCTTTAATCCATTTCACCAGCACTTGCGAGTCAGTTTCTAGGATAACCTTCTTGTAGTCATACTCTGCACAAGCCAACATTGCCGCCCTCGGTGCCAAAGCCTCATCCTGTAGACTGCTACGGCAATGCAGTCTGCCATCTCCTCCAGCAGCAATAAAACTACCCAGCGACGTCCTTCGAATCCAGCCATAACCGCCACGCCCATCTGCAGCATCAAAAGCTCCATCGCAGTTCACCTTGACAAAGCCAGGAGGGGTCTAGTCCAGCTACTTTGTAGTGGTTGCTCAGCAGCAGGTTTGTTCACGACCAGGATAGGTTGCGGCTTCACCACACGAGCAGGATTGAAATCCTGAACCTGCCCCAGCTTGTTTTGAATGGCAGTGGCAGGGTCAGTTATTACATCATTAAAGCGACACAGGTTTCTGCATTTCCAGATCCGCCAAAGGGCAAAAGCCAGCAGTTGGGTTGCATACTACTGCTGTCCATGCTGACTGAAAATGGAGTGAAAGTGTTCCCAATAGCCAGTTCCTCTCCTTCGAATCTACGCAAATCAGCCTCCAATGGGCTTCCAAACCAAAATACCTCAGCAAATTTGTATTTAAAAAAGAGATGTACCTGAGTCTCTTCTGCGCCACCACATTAAGGACAAGCAATATCAACAAGTATTCATCGTTTCACTAAGTTATCCCTCACTGCCAAAAACTGACGGCAGCATTTCCAGATGAACAACTAAAGCTTTGGTGGTGCAGCGGTGTTCCAGATGGAGTCTCACAGTTTGGTGTTCTGATCCCTATTACTCGTTTCCCCAGTTCCTTGCTTCCGTTTGAACTTCCCATTGCATAACAGTTCCTTGGCAATTAAATAACCTGAACTCATCGTGTAGTTCCCAAATTGGACATGGTGCCAAACCCAGCGATCTGTTGGATGACCAGACTTCAAGTGGAATCGCAGGGGATTATGATCGATTGCGATCGTTATGTAGAAGAGGATGGTGATCTCTTCACAGATTAAGGTCGACTTCAGCTTTGAACAAGAATAGCCGCATGTGAGGTATGATCTCTAAACCTTAATCTCTAGCTGAAATCTTGAATCGGGATTAGCTCGTGATGCATTCAATTCACTTGTTTGATTCTCTGTTTAGATTTAGGGTTATTTGATTAGGAAAGCTTTCAGTGTTTAGGTGATGATCAATGTGATGACCATCTGCACTCTAGGTGTTTGATGAAACGTTTGAGAGAGTTTTCTAAGCTAAGAGAGATCATATATGATTGATTCTTCCCGTATATGATTTCTATTATTTCTTCTTTTCTTTTGTTCAATTACATAACAGTATTGCACTCACCCTCTCTCACTTACAAAACGGTTAGGGATGTTATAACAAACCCTCACACACTTCTTCACACTATGCAGTTTCTAACTGCCTCACACACTTACTCACATGCTTTAGTTGATGCCTTTAGCTAATGACACCTCCTAGCTCGAGTCAGCATCAGCTTAGTCTGCCAAGTCAGTTGCCTAGTGACGCAACTTAGTCACCAACAGCCCCTCCTAAGCTAGTCATTGGAACCACTCCCATCAAACCCCTTAGGTAGTTGAACCTCTCTCTAGGTAGAGCCTTGGTGAATATGTCTGCAAGTTGTTCTTCTGACTTGCAATAGTGTAGGCTAATCTCTTCATTCTGGATTGCATCTCTGATGCAATGATACCTTCTGTTTATGTGTTTGGTCTTCTGATGGAAGACTGGATTCTTGGCCATGGCAATGGCTGACATACTGTCACACAGTAGAGGGGTAGCCTCTATTTGTTTTTCTCCCAAATCTACTAAAACAAACCTCAGCCAGACAGCTTGAGTAGTTGCCTCAGAGGCACTAACATACTCAGCTTTTGCTGTTGATAGAGCAACACTGCTCTGCTTGACAGATGCCCAAGAAAACACTCCATTACCAAATGAAAAAGCATATCCAGATGTGCTTTTCACGTCATCTTCTGAGCCTCCCCAATCATTGTCACAGAAACCCACCAAGGTTGTTGCTTTTCCCTTCTTGTATCCAATTCCATAGGTTAGTGTACCTTGGACATACCTTAGAACTCTCTTAGCAGTGCCTAGGTGCTTCTTGGTAGGGGTGTGCATGAATCTAGATAGTAAACTTGAGGCATACATTATGTCTGGTCTAGTAGCAGTGAGATAGAGCAGACTTCCCACAATCTGCCTATAGAGTTGCTCATCTACAGCTTCACTGCCATCATTCCTTTGCAGCTTCTCCACTGTCACTAGAGGACTACTCATTGGTTTGCAGTCTTTGAGTCCAAATTTTTCTAGCAATGTGGTTGCATACTTCCTTTGATGTATGAAGATGTCATTGCTTGACTGTAGAACACCTATCCCTAGGAAATGATGCAGTAAACCCAAGTCTGTCATCTCATATTTGTTCATCATGTCCTGCTTGAACTCATCCATCATAGCAGCACTGTCACCTGTGTAGATGATGTCATCTACATAGATTGACACAATTAGGGTTCCTTCATCTTTCTTGCACTTTAGATACAGAGTTGCCTCACTTGAGCTTCTCTCAAAACCACAACTTAGTAAGTAGGAATCAATCTCCCCATACCAGGCCCTTGGTGCCTGCTTTAGTCCATATAGTGCCCTGTTTAGCTTGTAGACATTGGCTTCATGTCCTTGGACATCAAAACCTTCCGGCTTATCCACATACACTTCTTCCTCTAGAACATCATTTAGAAATGCTGATTTCACATCGAGTTGAAACAGCTTCCACTCTTTATGTGTTGCTAAGGCAATTAGGATTCTGATAGTATCAAGCCTTGCAACTAGTGCAAAGGTCTCATTGAAATCAACTCCTGGTTTCTGAGCATATCCCTTAGCTACCAATCTGGCCTTATGTTTCTGAACAGATCCATCCAGGTTAAGCTTGGTTTTGTACACCCACTTGACACCAATCACTGGTTTGTCTGTAGGTCTCACTGTCAGTTCCCAAGTGTCATTCTTTTCAATCATATGAATCTCATCTTCCATAGCTTTCTTCCAAGCTGAATCCCTGGTTGCGTCACTGAAACTTTCAGGTTCAATTATGCACATGTGACACCTAGCATAAACCTCACTTAGACTCCTTAGCCTTACTGGTGTATCTCCAGAACTCGAGCTGGGTGAATCACAAGGACTAGGACTTGTACTAGGATCAGATTCAGAACTTGAGTTTGAACTTGAGTTGTTGATTATAGTTTGAGGACTTTGAGTTGCTGGTGTAGCCCCATCAGTTCCAGTGTCAAAACTCAAAGGTATGGACCCCTGCACTTCTGCATGATTCTTCTAATCCCAGCTTCCTTCTTCATTGAATATCACACTCCTTGACACCACAACCATCCTAGTTTCCAGATTATAGATTATGTAGCCCTTCTCACAGCTACCATAGCCAACTAGGACACCTTTGACACTTGAATCATCCAGTTTCTGTCTCTTCTGAGATGGAATGTGCATGTAGCATATAGAGCCAAATACTCTTAGGTGTGACATTCCTGGTCTTCTACCAGAGAATTTCTCAAATGGAGTCTTGCTTTGCACAGCCTTTGTAGGACATCTATTTAGGATGTATACTGCAGTGTTAACTACTTCACCCCAAAACTAATAGGGTAGATGCTTACCATGTAACATAGACTTAGCCATCTCTACTATAGTCCTGTTTTTCCTCTCAGCAACCCCATTTTGCTGAGGAGAGTAAGCTACTGTCAGCTGTCTCTCTATTCCATGCTCTTCACAAAGCCTTTGGAACTCATTTGAGATGTACTCTCCGCTTCTATCACTTCTTAACTTCTTCACCTTGCACCCACTTTGTAGTTCAACCATAGCTTTGAACTTCTTGAACACATTCAACACACCTGACTTGTGTCTTAGGAAATACAGCCAGCACATTCTTGAGTGATCATCAATGAAAGAATACAGGTTACCTCCCATTGTTTCTGTTTGCATAGGACCACACAGGTCTGAGTGTATTAACTCAAGAGGTGCAGATGCCCTCCAAGCCTCTTATGTGTCAAGACGAATCACATGGTGTTTCCCTGATATACACTCTTCACAGAGTTCTTTGTCACCTTCTAGGCTAGGTAGACCAGCCACCATGTCCTTCTATCTTAGTAGTTTTAAACTTGCATAATTCAGATGCCCAAACCTCATGTGCCATAACTCTGTGCTCTCCTTTGCTTCTGCCCTTCTAGCTACTAGACTCACATAATTCAGAGAAAGCTTGAAACACCTGCTGCCAGTCATAGGAACCTTGACAATCCTTTGTTTCATGGTGTTGTCTTCATAGACCTCTGTTGTATTGTACGCAAACACAAGACAGTAGCCATGTTCCACCATCTATCCTACACTTAGTAGGTTTTCATCTAAACCAGGCACAAGCATCACTTCCCTGATGTACTTGTCACCTTGGTCAGTATGAACTAGTAAAGAGCCTTTCCCTATAGCCTGCACTAACTCACCAGTACCCATCTTCACTTTTACATTCAAATGTCGATCAAGGTTGGTCAGTAAAGACTCATGCCCTGTCATATGATTGCTACAACCACTGTCCAAATACCACACACCCACATCCTTCTCAATGGAGGTTGAATGGCAAGCATAGAACATATTGCTTTCATCTTCATTCACTTTTTGAGCTAGATTAGCGACCTGGTTCTCAGTACAGTCCTTGGCAATGTGGCCAAACTTAGAACACTTGAAACACTTCACTTTGCCTTTGAACCAGCATTCACCCCAGTGAAGTTTGTTGCAATTCTTGCAAGCATCCTTAGAACCACTGGTTTCACCCTTCTGATTCCCAGAGAACTTGTTCTCATACTTAGCATTTCCTTTGAATTTGCTATTAGTCCATCCTTTGTTTCCACCTTTGAAATGCTGTTTTTTGAACTTTCCCTGATTTGACTGAACCTGAGACTTGTTGCTCACACTCATGCTTGAGAAAGCTTTCTCAACATCACCCTCAGAATTCATTTCCAAACGTTGATCAAATGCCCTGATTGATGCAGAGATACTCTCAACACTAATCTGTTCTAAGTCTCTAGTTTCTTCGATTATGGACACAATTGAATCATATGGTTTAGTCAAACTAATAAGAATTTTCTATGCTAATCTCTTTTCAGTTACATCCTCACCATATGTTTTGATTTGATTAACCACAGCTAACAATCTAGTCATGTATGTAGAAAAGGATTCATCATTCTTTATATGTGTGTATTCAAAATCTCTTCTAAGACCTTGTAATTTAACTGCTCTAACCTTGGGATCTCCTCTGTACTCCTTCTGCAGAATCTCCCAGGCACTTTTGGCTATCTCTTCATTTGAGATTCTAGGAAAGATCTCCTCAGAAACAGCATTCTGAATCAGATTCAAAGCCTTGGCATTCTTGATCTGATCAGCATGGCTTGCTGCTGTCTCAAGCTCTTCATTGTCACCTTCAAGCTAAGGATCAGGTAAGCCTTGAGTAATAATTGTCCATAGATCGCATGCTTTTAGTGCTGTTCTCATCTTTATATTCCAGAAGTCATAGTTTACTCCTGTGAATAGAGGTATCTTCGGTTCACCTCCTCCATTACCAACCATGACTTGGCAGTGAAGGTCACTCCTGCTCGACTCCTGCTCGGCTTCACCACAGTTAGACGCCCCAGAGATATGATCTCATAGCTCGAATACCATGTTGGATGAACAGACTTCAGTGGAATCGCAGGGGATTATGATCGATTGAGATCGTTATGTAAAAGAGGATGGTGATCTCTTCACAGATTAAGGTCGACTTCAGCTTTGAACAAGAACAGCCGCATGTGAGGTATGATCTCTAAACCTTAATCTCTAGCTGAAATCTTGAATCGGGATTAGCTCGTGATGCATTCAATTCACTTGTTTGATTCTCTGTTTAGATTTAGGGTTATTTGATTAGGAAAGCTTTCAGTGTTTCGGTGATGATCAATGTGATGACCATCTACACTCTAGGTGTTTGATGAAACGTTTGAGAGAGTTTTCTAAGCTAAGAGAGATCAGATATGACTGATTCTTCCCGTATATGATTTCTATTATTTCTTCTTTTCTTTTGTTCAATTACATAACAGTATTGCACTCAGACTCTCTCACTTACAAAACGGTTAAGGATGTTATAACAAACCCTCACACACTTCTTCACACTATGTAGTTTCTAACTGCCTCACACAATCACTCACATGCTTTAGTTGATGCCTTTAGCTGATGACACCTCCTAGCTCGAGTCAGCATCAGCTTAGTCTGCCAAGTCAGCTGCCTAGTGACCAGCTTAGTCACCAACACGATCATGGCATCCCAAGTAGCTTAGTGAGATTGCCAGAATACATTAGGCTTCCTCTTCGTTAAACACCAAATTAATCATTTTTTCCTTCCAACATCTGCGCTCCCAATCAATAAGGTCTGTCACTAACGGTGGGATAAACTCTTGTCTTGATCTAGGTAGGAAGGGTCGTCTGTTACGCAACCAAGGGTCAAGAAGAGTTTTAATATTTTTGCCATGACCTACCCTCCATCTCAACCCTGATTTCAGAACTTGCAAGCCTTGGATTGTTCCTTCCCTTCCCCAGGATCCTCCAAGTCCCTCACGGGCCTTCAACACATGTTCTCCCGGATAGAACTTATCTTGTAGGACTCGAGCTAGAATAGAGTCCGGGTTGTTTAGAATTCGCCAACCAATTTTTGCAAGCATAGCCACGTTGAAACAGCGCAAATCTTTAAATCCCAATCCTCCAACGTTCTTTGGATAGGCAAGTTTATCCCAAGCTCCCCAATGTACTCCAGTTTTCTTACCAGGACTCCCCCACCAAAAATCTGACATGATTTGGGTGATATCCCTACACACCATAACAGGAAGAAAGAAACATGACATGGAATAATATGGCATCGCCATAGCTACTGATTTTATGAGGACCTCCTTGCCAGCAGAAGAAATAAATTGTTCTACCCACCCTTTAATTTTACATTCAATTCTCATTATAGTTTCCTCAAATACCTTCTTCTTTGAAGCCCCAAAATCTGCCATAAGCCCCAAATATTTCCCGAACACGTCACGATTTTGAATGCCCAGCAAATGTGTTAAGAAACGCTGCTTTTCTGTATTACATTCCTTACTGAACAAAACTGCACTTTTTTCAACATTGATTAACTAACCTGACTCCTCAGTATAAATACGGAGAATCTCTTTGACACTTCTAGCTTCATCCTCAGTGGCCTTACAGAAAAATACTGAATCATCTGCAAAGAGTAAGTGAGAAAGGTTCAAACCATGCGGGACAAGCCTGATTCCACATAGGAGGCCTTCATCCTCCCTTCTATTGCATCAGGGCTGATAAACCTTCTGCTCACAAGACAAACAAAAAGGGGGACAGCGGGTCTCCCTGCCTAATTTGATAGGTAGGTCTGATGAATCCCGACGTCTCCCCATTTAGCATCACACTATAAGTAGCTAAAGAGACACATTCCCTGATCCAATTAATAAATTTGACATCAAATCCCATCCGGCGCATCACATTCTCTAAAAACTTCCATTCGACTTGATCATATGCCTTAGCCATGTCAAGCTTTATAACGATCTCTTCTCCCATCACTCCCCGTTTTCGTTTGAGGGTGTGAAAGACTTCATGGACGACTAAAATGTTGTCAGATATTTGCTGGCCCTCAACAAAAGCTTATTGGACTGGACTGATGACACGCTTTAGCACACTTTTTAGTATGTTTGTCAGGATCTTCGATATAACCTTATATAACACATTACATAAAGCAATTGGCCAACTATGTCATAAAAGTAGGGTTATGTACCTTTGGGATTAGACCAATGTTCGTGTGGTTGACGTTTCCACCAAGCCTGTCATTTTCAAAAAACTACTTCAAAAAATTCATAACGTCGGTACCTTTTAGAATCCAGCATCTATGATAGAAGGCTACTGTAAAACCATCTAGGCCCGGTGCTTTTGTAGGATTTATTGAAAACATGGCCTCTCAAATTTGCCCTTCACTGACCGCCTTGATAAGTATGCTATTTTCTACTTCTGTTATGCTCTGATGAATACACTCCACCACATCTTCAGAACCCTCGAACCTGGCAGTTTGGAACATTTTTCGAAAATACTCAACATATGTGGTATGTATAGCTACATCATCTTATGTCCAAATACCGGATGAGTCATGAATTCCCATAATACGGTTCTATCTTCTACGTTTAAGGGCTTTAGCATGAAAACACTTCGTGTTCTTCTCCCCTTCATTCAACCATTGAACCTTGGATTTCAACTTCCAAAAGATTTCCTCATCAATAACCGCCTCTTTCAAACTTTTTTCCAACCCCTGGATTCGATTGGTATCATAATAAGGCAACTGGTAGGCTTCACGAAGCTTCTCCTTACATTCTCTAATGCGCTTTTGAGAGTTAGAGTCACTTCGCTTCCTCCAAACTAGGAATTCCCGACGGACAATTTTGAGCTTTGCCTCAATGTGCGTACCCATTCCACCAAGAGCAGCTTGCTGTCATGCCATCTGGACCACATTGACGCACCCCTGGTCCTTTCCCCATCTGGGGTCGTATATAAAGCGTTTGCACCTTCTTTTCGCGTTCTTCTCAGAATTTACCTATCTTTCCAAATCTGCACAAGTCTCACAAGATTGATCATTTTCTACTATTGATGGCACAAAATCATTCAAAAGACATGTAGGAGAGGCATATAAAGACATCAAAATGCTGCATAAATAATGACTGATCACCTTGCCTGGGATATTTGGGTTTGTATCAAACCAATGACACTTGAGAGTAAAACAATAAATTAAAATGCACGAATGATAGATAGATTGATTATTAACTAAGGCGAATTAAGGCTTACTATCCATCCTAACCAATTATAGTTCGTAACCAGATTTTCTTGACCTAATTACTATGCAACTTCTTAATTAAGTGCCCATGCAAAGGTCCCGATGGTTGGCCCACTCCACATATATTATCCTTTCTTACTTGGAATGTCCTAAGCATGATGTGTACTCTAGAACGTCTATCACTTACCGTTTAAGATGATGCATAAAGTACAAAGAGAATTTAATGACACTACACTAGCCTAGAAAAGTGATGTGCATTCCTAGAGTGTCATCAATTATGACTACAAGATTGTATCTTAACCTCAACCTCTTGATGCTAATGAATTACAAGATGATATAGCGGTCCATCAAGCAATTCCATCAATAATTTATCCAAACAAGGTAGCAAAGCTAATAGGCATAAAAGAATGGTAGTTTAAGCATGAATCAGAATTATTCAGCATGCATAGCAATCAAAATTAAGAGCCAAAATCTAATTAACGAACTAACATGGCTAGGGCTTCAAGCACCATTAATCCTAAAAAGAACTACTCAAACATAACTGAAATTGAAACAAATATAATTGAATTGATAATTAAATTGAAATAATAAAAATAAGGTTAGAAAACAGATTGTTGAAGAATAGGCACATCAGAGACATAATAGGGCATTTCTCTCCAAGCTCCACGCCCAAAAAGTGCAGAAAATAAAAACTGTTTACTTTGAACTGAATTACAATGTAAATTGCGGCTAGGGTGTCTAGATCTCCAAAAGTGGTGTGTAAAATAATGCTCCCCAAAACACTGAATAAAGGCTCCATTTTATAGACAAAGGGAAAACCTTGTCCTACAAGGATTAGAATGAAAAACCCTAGCCTAGAGTGTTCTAGAACAGTTATTGTACTTCTAAGTAATTACAAAGTCCCTAAAATCTAGCATAACCAATCAGAACACAGTTTGGAGTGTGAATGCAAGCTAGCAAGTGGGAACACAAGCTGTCCGCGGGCATCCCGCGGTCTTCCCGCTGTCAGACGCTGGAAACTTAGAACTTGGCCCTTAGAATGTCTTCGTCGCGCCACGGCGTGCCTTGACACTTGAATGGCTTCTACTCATGCCAAGGAGTCTAAAAACGCTTCATGTCTCGATCGAAGGGCCATAGGTATGGAAAGGGCCTCATTGGAACTCAACTCTAGCGCAGACGTGTCTTTAGGGCGCACTTAGGCGGATCATGATGAAGTATCGTTATAGGGATCTGGCACTACACGTTTGAGGCGAACCATGAGCATAGTAGAAGCGTATCTTGGTTTGGCGAAGCGCATAAGGTCAAGAATTTGCGCAGAGACTAGGTGCAGAGACTTGATACCTGGCTCTCGGTTGGGATCCTTGGGACATGTACTCATCATATCCTAGCTTGACCTTGGCACTTCTTGGACATGAACTTGATGTCATGAGACACAGGTTGGGGACCCGGATGACATGATCTGAGGTACTTGGTAAGGACCCAAAATAGGGCGCACTAGCGTACTCATGACCCTAGTTCATGACCTGATATTGAACTGAGGACATCGCCTTCATCTGAACTCCAATTTGAGTCATTCTTTTCGCGTTCTTCTAAGAATTTACCTATCTTTCCAAATCTGCACAAGTCTCACAAGATTGATCATTTTCTACTATTTATGGCACGAAATAATTCAAAAGACATGTACGAGAGGCATATAAAGACATCAAAATGCTACATAAATAATTACTGATCACCTTGCATGGGATATTTGGGTTCGTATCAAACCAATGACACTTGAGAGTAAAGCGTTCTTCTCAGAATTTATTTATCTTTCCAAATCTGCACAAGTCTCACAAGATTGATCATTTTCTACTATTTATGGCACGAAATCATTCAAAAGACATGTACGAGAGGCATATAAAGACATCAAAATGCTACATAAATAATTATTGATCACCTTGCCTGGGATATTTGGGTTCGTATCAAACCAATGACAATTAAGAGCAAAACAGTAAATTAAAATGCACGAATGATAGATTGATTGATTATTAACTAAGAAGAATTCAGGCTTACTAACCATCCTAACCAATTATAGTCCGTAACCAGATTTTCTTAACCTAATTACTATGCAACTTCTTAATTAAGTGCCCATGCAAAGGTCCCGATGGTTGGCCCACTCCACATATATTATCCTCTCTTACTTGCCATGTCCAAAGCATGATGTGTACTCTAGAACGTCTATCACCTACCTTTTAAGATGATGCATGAAGTACAAAGAGAATTTAATGACACTACACTAGCCTAGAAAAGTTATGTGCATTCCTAGAGTGTCATCAATTCCGACTACAAGATTGTTTCTTAACCTCAACCTCTTGATGCTAATGAATTACAAGATGATATAGCGGTCTGTCAAGCAATTCCATCAATAATTTATGCAAACAAGGTAGCAAAGCTCATAGGCATAAAATAATGGTATTTTAATCAGTAATCAGATTTATTCAGCATGCATAGCAATCAAAATCCAGAGCCAAAATCTAATTAACGTACTAACATGGCTAGGGCTTCAAGCAACCCTAATCCTAAAAAGAACTACTCACTCATAATTGAAATTGAAACATATATAATTGAATTCATAAATAAATTGCAATAATAAAAATAAGGTTACAAAAGAGATTGTTAAAGAATACGCACCGTAGAGATACGGCAGGACCTTCCTCTCCAAGCTCCACGCCCAAAAAGTGTAGAAAATAAAAACTGTTTACTTTGAACTGAATTACAATGTAAATTGCGGCTAGGGTATCTAGATCTCCAAAAGTGGTGTGTAAAATAATGCTCCCCAAAACACTGAACAAAGGCTCCCTTTTATAGACAAAGGGAAAACCTTGTCCTATAAGGATTGGAATTAGAAACCCTAGCCTAAAGTGTTCTAGAACAGTTATTGTACTTCAAAGTAATTTCAAAGTCCCTAAAATCTATCAGAACCAATCAGAACACGGTTGGGAGTGTGAATGCAAGCTGGAAAGTGGGAACACAAGTTGGTCGTGGGCAGCCTGCGGTCAGACGCTGGAAACTTAGAACTTGGCCCTTGGAATGTCTTCGTCGCGCCACGGCCCGCCTTGACACTTGAATGGCATCTACTCATGCCAAGGAGTTTAAAAACGCTTCATGTCTCAATCGAATGGCCATAGGTATGGAAAGGGCCTCATTGGAAATCAAATCTAGCGCAAACGTGTCTTTAAGGCGCACTTAGGCGGATCATGAGGAAGTATCATTATAGGAATCTGGGACTACGTGTTTGAGGCGCACCATGAGCATAGTAGAAGCCTATCTTGGTTTGGCTATTCACATAAGGTTCATAATTGGCGCAGAGACTAGGCGTAGAAACTAGGCGTAGAGACTTGATACCTGGCTCTCGGCTGGGATCCTTGGGACATGTACTTGACATGTCCTGGTATGACCATGTCACTTCTTGAATATGAACTTGATGTCATGAGACACAGGATTGAGACCTGTATGGCAAGATCTGAGGTACTTGGCAAAGAACCCAAAATAGGGCGCACTGGTGCACTCTGGACCCTAGTTCAGGACCTAATATTGAAATGAGGACATCTCCTTCATCTGAACTCCGATTTGAGTCATTCTTTTCGCGTTCATCTCAGAATTTACCTATCTTTCCAAATTTACGCAAGTCTCACAAGATTGATCATTCTCTACTATTGATGCCACGAAATCATTCAAAAGACATGTACGAGAGGCATATAAAGACATCAAAATGTTGCGTAAAAAATGATTGATCACCTTGCTTGGGATATTTGGGTTCGTATCAAACCAATGACAATTGAGAGTAAAACAGTAAATTAAAATACACGAATGATAGATTGATTGAGTATTAACTAAGGCGAATTAAGGCTTACTATCCATCCTAACCAATTATAGTTTGTAACCAGATAGTCCGTAACCAATTATGCAACTTCTGAATTAAGTGCCCAAACAAAGGTCCCGATGGTTTACACACTCCATATATATTATCCTCTCTTACTTGCCATGTTCTAAGCATGATGTGTTCTCTAGAACTTCTATCACCTACCGTTTAAGATGATGCATTAAGTACAAAGAGAATTTAATGACACTACACTAGCCTAGAAAAGTGATGTGCATTCCTTGAGTGTCATCAATTCTGACTACAAGATTGTTTCTTAACCTCAACCTCTTGATGCTAATGAATTACAAGATGATATAGTGGTCCGTTAAGCAATTCCATCAATAATTTATGCAAAAAATGTAGCAAAGCTCATTGACATAAAAGAATGGTAGTTTAAGCAGTAATCAGAATTATTCAACATGCATAGCAATCAAAATCAAGAGCCAAAATCTAATTAACGAACTAACATGGCTAGGACTTCAAGCAACCCTAATCCTAAAAAGAACTACGCACGCATAATTGAAATTGAAACAAATATAATTGAATTTATAATTAAATTGCAATAATAAAAATAATGTTACAAAAGAGATTGTTGAAGAATAGGCACAACAGAGACACGGCAAGACTTTCATCTCCAAGCTCTACGCCCAAAAAGTGCAGAAAATATAAATTGTTTACTTTGAACTGAATTACAATGTAAATTGCGGCTAGGGTGTCTAGATCTCCAAAAGTGGTGCGTAAAATAATGCTCCCCAAAACACTGAACAAAGGGTCCCTTTTATAGACAAAGGGAAAACCTTGTCCTACAACGATTGAAATTAGAAACCCTAGCCCAGAGTGTTCTAGAACATTTATTATACTTCTAAGTAATTACAAAGTCCCTAAAATCTATTAGAACACAGTTGGGAGTGTGAATGCAAGCTGGAAAGTAGGAACACAAGCTGTCCGCGGGCAGCCCGCGGTCAGACGCTGGAAACATAGAACCTGGCCCATGGAATGTCTTCGTCGTGCCACGGCGTGCCTTGACACTTGATTGGCTTCTACTCATGCCAAGGAGTTTAAAAACGCTTCATGTCTCGATCGAATGGCCATAGGTACGGAAAGGGCCTCATTGAAACTCAACTTTAGGGCAGACGTGTCTTTAGGGCGCACTTAGGCGGATCATCAGGAAGTATCGTTATAGGGAACTAGGACTACACATTTGAGGCGCACCATGAGCTTAGTAGAAGTGTATCTTGGTTTCACTAAGCGCATAAGGTTCAGAATTAGCGCAGAGACTGGGTGCAGAAACTAGGCACAAAGACTAGATACCTGGCTCTCGGTTGGGATCCTTGGGACATGTACTTGACCTGTCTTGGCATGACCTTAGCACTTCTTGGACATGAACTTGATGTCATGAGACACAGGTTTGGGACCCGAATGGCATGATCTGAGGTACTTGGCCAAGGACCCAAAATAGGGCGCACTGGCGCACTCAGGACCCTAGTTTAGGACCTGATATTTAAATGACGACATCTCATTCATCTAAACTCCGATTTGAGTCATTCTTTTCACGTTCATCTCAGAATTTACCTATCTTTTCAAATTTTCAAAAGTCTCACAAGATTGATCATTTTCTATTATTGATGGCACACAATCATTCAAAAGACATGTACGAGAGGCATATAAAGACATCAAAATGATGCATAAATAATGACTGTTCACCTTGCTTGGGATATTTGGGTTCATATCAAACCAATGATACTTGAACAAAATGACTTCCTTGCGGTCTGCATATAACACCTGAACCACGCTTAACAATCTGCTGTAAAACCTCGTATCAGCCTTTTCACCCACCGCTGGCACAAAGGCCCCGATGTATTGAGTGGACAATTTGTCGTCACGTTCTGTGCGCATGAACTAAAATCTGTTAACGTGACAACCAACGTACGTTTCTCCTCAAAATGGCCATTGGCTAGCTACACTGATTCTTGATTGAATTCTGGCTAGTTGTCATCTCTGATCTGTGTCATCTGGTAAGATACACACACGAAAAGAAATTGGTCAAATTAAAAACACTTTAAGAAATTTGCAAATAAGATATTTTGACTTACATGATGGGGAAACCAACTTGAGAACAGTTGTTTGTCAGTTTCTTCCCAATTCGAAGGATATTAGGCCTTCAACAAAGCCTCGTGTTGCTCGTGGAAGGGCCAGACTTCGTCACAGTTGTTCATTTTGAACCAATGAGCAAACTTTATGTCGCTATTGGTGAACGGCTTCGACACTGGACCAGTGCCGAATGGTCGTGCTATTCGGGTAAATACAGATAGGTTCTCGAGACGTTCACCACCGTCGTCATTGCATGAGGCCCTATTGAACGAAGTTTCAACATTCCAACAGTACATAGCACAAAACTTCAGTGACTCCTTTGCAATATACGCCTCCACTGTAGAGCCTTCGGGACGTGTCTTTTTGCGAACGTACAGCTTGTACCTACCAAAAATTCTACAAGGAAATATACATTATGATTCACATATATTAACAGGATAGTAAGGAAATAGTACTAATAACATGATGAAATTTATCTTTTGATTGGGTACACCAACGATAATACACTGGGTCAGCTAGCTTTGCCTCATCCAGCAAATGCATTAATAGGTGCACTATTACATTAAAGAATGCCAACGAATATATTTGCTCTAGCCGACACATGATCTAGACAATATCTTCGTTAATTGCTCCTATGTTCGCCTTTAGCAACGTTTTGGCACATAGTATCTGGAAGAACTGAGACAAATAAACTATCGTCTCAACAACACCATACTCCAAGTAGGGCCGAATACTAATCGGAAGGAGCCGTTGTAGAAAACCATGATAGCCATGGCTCTTGAAACCATACATGGTGCCACCGTATGTGCTAACGTTTCAGGAGATGTTGCCAGTGTGGGTATTGGGAAATTTCACACTCTGCAACCACTTCAGGAGTTTTTTCTTATTCTCCGGCGTAAATGTATAACTTGGATGACCCATTATGTATTTGTCATTAACGACTTTTGGTCATAAATTAGGCCGAATCCCCATTTGTTGAATACCCATATGGGTTTTTTTTTTGTGCCCTTTGATTTGTCGTTGATGAGTAAAGTCGTTCCGAAACCACTCTCGGCAACATTCTTCTCGATGTGCATAGGATAATTTTCAATTTCGACCAGTATGCCAAACAGAAGAATATGCTCTTCTTCGTCCAATTTTCCTGTTCCACTGGTTTTGGTCCTCGTTTGACGAACTCCTACATACTGTTCAATTTGGACAATATCTCATCACCAGACCTCTCCTTTGGTCATGCCCATAGCTCTATTTTGCCATCAAATGAGTCAGACTGCGTACGTCACCGGTGATCCTAAGGCATAAATCTTCTCGCTCCCAAGTAGCATACCTTCGATGCGAGCCAAAAGGACGTTGTGTCCGGTCTACATTTCGGGCATGCACGATAACCCTTGGTGCTCCACCTTGACAACATACCATAAGCAAGACAAACATTAATAGTCCACATTACGGGTTCGTAGGGTGAACATTTCTCCACTGTACTTGTCGTATATTCGGACACCATTTTCCCGCAAATCCACGAGCTCATCAATCAACGGCTGCAAATAAACATTTGTGGAATTACTCGACAATTTATGCCACAGTATCAAAGTACTAAGGATTGAGAATAATTTTTTCATGCATCTACAAGGGAGCAAGTTATACGGAACCATAACCACCGGCCAAGTGTTATAAGGCTTTGCAAAACCCCCAAACGGATTAAAGCCGTCAATAACAAGTCCTAATCTGATATTTCTTGGCTCCGCAGCAAACTCGGGATACATCTTATCAAATTCCTTCCAAGCCTCTCCATCGGCCCGATGTCTCAGTACATCATCATCAATGCGTTCACCCTTGTGCCGCCTCATATCAAGGGTTGTGTGGGTCGAAATCTTGTTTGGTGGAAAATAATGCAACACCTTGTTCGGAATCTTGTTCTTTCGAAACCTAGGCTCATTGCATGCGGGACATTTTTCAAGGTGCTCGAATTCATCGTAAAATAATGCACAATTGTTCTTGCATGCATGGATCTTGACATACTCTAAACCGAGACCCTTCAACAGCTTCTTCAAGCTATAGTGATCTTTAGGCAGAAAATTATCTTCAGGGAGCATTCAGATGATGATGTCCATCATGTGATCAAAAGGCTTGTTCTTTGATTATACTCAACTTTCATGTGCATCAACTCCACAACTGCCCCTAGAACCGAGAACAATTTACACTCGGGGCACAATTCGCAAAAAGCTTCTTTCAACAATCTCTCGTAATGTTGCTCAAAGTCTTCGGGTTGAAACCTGGGCGCCTCATCATCCATAGCAACCGATGCAGGAGGAAAAGCATCAGGTAATATGTCAAACACTTGGTCATCATCACATCGCCCATCCAAAGCACTTTCATCCCCACAGGTCCCGAGATCCAAAGATCTCGATGATGTAAATATTTATTCACCGTGGTAGATCCAATTAGTATAGTTGTGTACGATCTCATTCCATGCCATATGATTTCCGACCTCTTTCAAAGTCCCTAAATTGCAGTTGTTACATTTTCGGAACGGACACCTGATACGTCCACTATCACTACAATGACTATTAGAACAAGTTAATATCAAAAGCCACTCGTCTCCTTATGCCTCCGGTGATTTGGCCCTATCCCATTCGAGAGTCCACGTTATGTGATGTGTAATTTACGTCCTACGAGGCTAAGTTCCGATCGAGGGAAATTTCAACAGCATCCCCCTACAGTTCCCCAAATACACGACATTGATGTTATAAACAAATATCTAGTATGCATTCGGAGAACATTGAGGAGATATAAACTGAATTTCCCACAATCGAAACCTAGCATCGTAGACCGGAAACTACACAACACATAGTTGCATACCCCCAAACTGTCTGAATAAATGGACAATTCAATAGTCAGTTAATCAACTCGATTAACTTCACATAAACGGTTATGAAATATCAACATATTTCACTCCGTCGGAACTACCTGAAGCTTTACAGAAAATATCACAACAAATTCACAAATACAAACATATATATATATATATATATATATATATATATTAATTATGCATATCACATAGTTTATAATTTTGTAATTTCCTAACATATTTTCTATTTTCCTTAATTTCCTAACATATATTATATTTTCCTATTTTCCAAACCTATTTTCTATTTTCCAAACATATTTTCTATTTTCCTATTTTCCTAATTTTCTAATTTTCTAACATATTTTATGTTTTCCTAATTTCCTAACATAGTTTCTATTTTCCTAATTTCCTAACATATATTCTATTTTCCTTTTTTCCAAACATATGTTCTATTCCTAATTTCGTAACATATTTTTTTATTTTCCTAATTTCCTAACAAATTTTCTATTTTTCTAATTTCCTAACATATTTTCTAATTTCCTACAAAATCACATAACACATTTTCCACAATTTCTACACAATTTTCCACAAATTATACACAATTTCTACACATTTTCGACAAATTATACACAATATCCTAACATATTTATATATCCAAAATTCTCACTAAAAATTAAATTTATAGTCAAACACACATATCTCTTTATAAATATTCCTCCAAATCAATCACGAATTCTCAAAAATACAAACAATACAATTAGTTTCCAATCAAAAATCAATTTTCAAAACTAAAAAATTTAAATTTCTCAAACCTGAAACTTGGAATTTGATGGACTTTGGTGTTTGAGAAAGAAAGAGGGAGAGATTGGTGGTGAAAATGGTGATGAGATGATGGTTGTTGGTGTTATAGAGCTAGAGGAGAGAGAGATAGAGAGAGAGACAGAGAGAGAGATAGAGAGAAGCTGTGAGCTGAAGCATAGAAGGAAGAAGAAAGTAGAGGGTCGGCGCTGCGCAGTTAATGTGTATTTATAACTTTGCCCGATGAAAGGCAAAGTTTAATCACTTCGTCGCCGACTTGTTCGACATATATTTTCAGGCGGTCAATGCTCAAATTTCGTAAAGTTTGCCCTACGAACTCAACGTTCGTCGAGCAAGACCCAGGGTGTAACATAGCCCGACGAATTTGAGTATTCGTCGGGCAAGATCCACCAGAATCAAGAAAGACCCCATCCATAACCCTCCGATGCACACTTGGTCACCAAGCCTCAGAAATATATATGGCCCTTCCTCCATCCCTGAACGAGTAAGTGGATGTGATTGAAATTTCTTCACCAAAAGCATGGCTTGACAAAATGAGCTTAATGTCCTCATTTTTTCAAGCCATGCTTTTGCTGAAGAGGTAGTAATCTCATCCACTTACTCACTCAGGGAAGGTTCGAACGGGCACACATTTCTATGGCCTGGTCAATTGGTGCATCGGAGGATTATGGACGGGGTCGATCTTGCACATGGACGAATCTACGTAAGGATGATTTGAGAATGCTTGAAGGATGTTTTGAGAATGCTTATTCCATCCACTTTATATAGCCAATTTCCGTATCAAATTTCGATACGAAATTAATTTCCATAACAAATTTCCATACCAACTTAATTTCGTTACATTAATTTCATATCAAATTTTCAAGCCAAATTAATTTTCATATCAAATTTTCATTCCAAATTAATTTCATATAAAAAAATGTTATATATCAAATTTCCATACATGGTCAACACACAAACCTTGCGCGACGAACATAAATTATAACCTTCGTCGGGCAAGGTTTGGAATTACGCGCCAAATATTTTTTTTGCACGCCAAAACCTTGCCCCGTGAAACAATCTTGCCCTACCAAGACTTTCATCGGGCAAAGTTAACAAAATTACGCAGGAAATATTTTTGTTTCAAGTACAAAATTACAATCCCTACCAAAACTTCATTGAAAACATACGAGTACAAAATGTATGGAAAAAGAAATAAGTAAAAATGTTATTAGCCAATCCGTATCTTAAAGTAGAACAAAGGAATAAATGATTTCTTGCAAAACATATATTTTTTTGTCAAAAGTAAGTACGATATTTATTAATTACATAAAAAAGGGTCAGAAATTCAACATGATAGAAGGAAAAAATAAACTACCACACACGAAATCTACAAACTCAAAATATCCTCTAATAATAAATATTCTAATATTAACTCTTGAGCAATGGCTAAAGCATACCTCGCCAAGCAATGGGCAACACCATTAGCTTAGTAGTGCAAGTGTGAAAACTCAGCCATCTTTAACCATTACACAACTTATTTTAAACAGTACAGATACATATCATCATATGCGAGCATATATAATAATTAAGAAACAACAATGATCATACTTATTAGAGCTCTTAAATCAATTGGAAGGTGTTCCACCATCTGCACCGCTCAAGCAATTTTGATTACAAATCGGTACCTAACTTCGCCCTTGAGCCCACGATCCACAGCTTGGTTGATTCTGTCTGGGGTTGTAACTTCAATGTCACACGATATGTTATCCTTCGTGCATATATAGTTCTAGCATGATCCTATCACACTCCCTTTCACGGATATTTTTGCTGGAAATTACTACTAAAAACCGGTCATTTGATAACACGCAAAAAAAGAAATCAATGACAAATATATAAATAGCCAAATATATGTGCCGCAACTTGATAATGAATATTGATGATGACATATATAGATGGTTTTTTATTTTTTATTTTTGCTTAAAAAGCCCCACAAGTTTTGAAGGTACACTATTCAAATTTCAAATAAGAAGCAAGTTAGCTTGTAATTGGTATCCACCGCCAGTAGTATTCGAACAAAATAAGACCATGTCAAAAGGAAAATGGAAACTAGCATTGTTATATAGGCTAATTAATCATTTTCATGTTAAAATAATAAAACTATATAAGTAGCACTATTAAAAATGTTAGATAATATAAAGCTTATATATATAGTCTTTTGGTTCATTGATGTACTGCTGATATGAAGATATGAAGGCCTATAGCAGTATGACACTTGCTGTCACACGATTATGACATGTGTTAGTCCAGCTATGTCATATCTTAGCTGTAAGAAGTTGTTACAGTTGTTAAGAGTCAGTTAAGGGAAAGTTAGGAGTTAGTTAAGTGTGTTAAGAGATTACTTAGTCTCTAAGTAATCGAGTACAAGTCTGTATAGCAGGGTACTGGTACAAGCCAATGTAGCACTGCATTGTTTGCAGTATATATGTACTGTTATATGTGTAATGAAGTGTAAGAAAGCAATCAATCATATCAGTCTCTTCTTTTCTTTCTTTTTCAATTCCACTAGTCCACTCTGTCTTCCTTCTTTTCCCTTTTTGAATCCCTTACAGCCATCTTGCACTCAGTCCACTCAGCCTCCTGTGGTCTCAAGTCCTGGTTTAGACACACTAGTTCACGATCACCTCAGCTCTCATATGACAATTCAGACTCTCTATCCGATTCAGTTGCTATTCCTGCTCTTGGCCACTTTCATAGTGTATCAGCTTCAATTCAGGATCCCATTTCAGATCCTCTATCTGCTTCCATTGCTGATCCTCCTCTTGATCATCCTAGGAGTGCAGCAGATACTGATTTTCAACCTCAACTCCTAGAAGTGGTACTGCCTATCTCTGGGGTTAACATGCATCCTATGCAAACCAGGTCCAAGAATGTTATTTCCAGGAAAAAGGATTATGTTTCTACTCATGTCTCCTCCTCTGAAGTTGATCTTACACAGATTGAACCTGTCTCCTTTAAATATGCCTCTTCTATTCCAGTTTGGCAGCAGGCCATGCAGGATGAGATGAATGCATTACATAGTCAGGATACCTGGAGTTTCCTACCTCTAAGAATCTAGTGGGCTGCAAATGGGTGTAGACTTAAGAAGAATTCTGATGGTACCATTGCAAGGCACAAGGCCAGGCTTGTAGCTAAAGGGTTTAGTCAAGAAGAAGGGCTTGATTATGGTGAGACTTTTAGGCCAGTTATTAAAACAACTACTGTCAGATTGGTACTTGCCTTGGCAGCTCATTTTAAGTGGTCTCTCAAACAACTTGATGTTAAGAATGCATTTATGCATGGGGAACTCAAGAAAGAAGTGTATATGCCACAACCACCTGGCTTTGAAGATCCCAGACATCCTAAGTATGTTTGTAGATTACAAAAATCTCTTTATGACCTTAAACAGGCTCCTCGAGCTTGGAATGAAAAATTCACCAATTTTCTTCCTGGTTTAGGCTTTCAAACAACTTGGGCTGATGCCTCTCTCTTTGTTAAGCACACTTCTTCTGCTATTGTCATTCTGCAGTTAAGGGTACTCAACATCATCAAGGTATCTCCTTTAATGTTGGTTCATTAGATCTTGTTGCCTACACTGGTGCAGATTGGGCAGGTGACCCCAATGACAGACGATCCACAACAGGCATGGTTGTTTACCTAGGAGAAAATCCTATCTCCTGGATGTCTAAGAAGCAATCCACTGTGTCTAGGTCCAGGACAGAATCTGAATATCGTGCTTTAGCCATCACTGCTGCTGAGGTAGCTTAGATTAGGCAACTTCTTTGTGCTCTTCATGTTCCCTTATTGAAACCTCCATGGATTTTGTGTGATAGTACCTCTGCCACAAGTCTCGGTGCTAATCCCATTTTTCATTCACGAGCAAAACATATAGAGATAGATTACTATTTTGTCTGTGAGCGTGTAGTCCGTGGTGATCTGGATGTTCAACACGTCTCTTCTACTGATCAGATTAATTGCAGATATCTTCACAAAGGCCTTGACTGATGATTTGTTTTGGCTGCACTCTTCCAATCTGATGCTCGAGACATACTCTCCATCAGCTTGAGGGGGGGATGTTAGATAATATAAGGCTTATATAGCTTATATAGTCTTTTGGTTCATTGATGTACTGCTGATATGAAGATATGAAGGCCTATAGTAGTATGACACTTGCTGTTACACGATTATGACATGTGTTAGTCCAGCTATGTCTTAGCTGTCATATCTTAGATGTAAGAAGTTGTTACAGTTGTCAAGAGTCAGCCGGCATGTTACCTCAGCTATAATAATCGTATCAGCCGGCATGTTACCCCGGCTATTATATCACGTCATCATCCGGTATAACCCTCGGTTGGCATCAACCGGCATGCATCATCGGTTGGCATATCACATCATCAGCCGGCATAACCCTCGGCTGACATCAACCGGCATATATCAACGGCTGGTATATCACATCATCAGCCGGCTTGTATCATCGGCTGGCATCAACCGACATGTGTTATCGGCTGGCATCACACACACAGGTATCCCAATGGCACTGTAGCCGCACAAGTCACGTGCACGTGACAGGCTGGGTGTCTTCGCTCGTACCAAGACCATGTGAAAAACTAGCACTGTTTAACTAGTATAGAGCGAGCGCAGGTGAACGATCATGTGGAGGCTGGTCTGTGGCCTACAGACAAGTACGACACCAGCGCCCACCAAATGGGCATACTGAAACTGACACGCGTGCTATGCCGGCATGACTCCTCTGCAATCATCACACCATCATATGACTCATGTGCTATGACGGCATGAATCATCGGCAATCATCGCACCATCATATGACACAGGATAACACGACTAACATATGTGTTATGCTAGCATGACTCCTCGGCAATCATCGCACCATCATATGGCTCAGATGCTATGCCGGCATGATTCATCGGCAATCCTCGCATCACAATACATACTCGTGTGCTATGCCAGAATGACTCATCGGCAATCCTCGCACCACAACACGACTCTGACAGGATACAGGACTCTGACCATGACACATGACACATGACACATATACTAGGCCGGCATGACTCCTCGGCCGTAGCATCTCGACACTGACTCATCGTCATGTTCGTCGTGTCCATCGTACTCATTGTTGCGTAATATATCTCGTCATGACTCACGTCTTTCGCCAAACGTATCGTACCTCACGACTTGACATCGTGATACGTATCTCAAAATCAACCCTTGAGATACCCTAATCTCGTGGTAGTTTATACTCATTTCGGAGTACTTACATCTCATCCATGCTCTAATTTAAATCTTGGAATCTATCTTCGAGATCTACCACTAAAGTATTAGTTTATACTCATTCCGGAGTGCTTACATCTCATAATTAACAATACCGGGTCCTAAAGCTAACCCATGGCATAGTCTAGATTTCCTATCATCATCTTGCATCATTCCCATTCCATAAATATATTATTAGTCAACCAAACAGTCATCACCACACACATAATCACATCAAATACTACTAACATAATTAAATCAATCATCATTCAAATGAAATCCCAATCATCACATAACAGTACATAAGTCATATAGGTATGAGTTTAAGAAAGAATTCCACTCACAGTACGTCGGGGAGAATTCACCCGACCAGATCCACTATTCCACGTACTTCAAGGCGTTCGCTCCCGGGAGTCCCAACGAGCTCCGTCTCAATCCACACAGCTCATCAGACTTTCCATTGACATAATACCTCATAAACAAGATTAATTAACATTAATAAATCATAATTCAATCATTATAATCAAAACCCTAACCCTCGGAAATAATTGTGCCCTAAAGATAACCAATTAGCTTAGGACACCCAAAACTAGTCCTAACGAACTCTGATGGGTCTGTAACCTACGCCATCGGATCCGGAACAACGAAAACATCGAAAATACAAGTCACAGGAGGCCGAGGGAGGGTCCCACGTGCCCTCACGTGCCGGTACACTCTCTGGGGGTTTTAAGGGGCGCGACTGTGGGGTTCAGTCGCCCCATACCTCGCGACTACCCTATAGCGGGATCAGCCATTAAAGGCCGGAATCCGAGCTCCTGCAACTCCTCCAAAACCCAACCAAAATATACAAGTAAATAGTATAGATTCATCTAATCAACGAGAGGAATCCAAAACTAACGTCCAAATTGACAGCCGCCATTGGGGTGGCCAGAAAACCCCTCGAAAGCCGTGAGATCCACGATCTTTCGCTGCTTCCTGCGCCGCGTATGGTGGAAGATGACTTCGATGGTTGATACGGTTGGGTTCACACGAAGGAGACGAAGAATAAGATGGTCTCATCTTGATCTAGGTCGTCGCCGTTTGGCGGTTGGGTTTTTGGGTCCTCCGCGAGAAGAGTCGCGGGAATGAGAGAGGAAGAAGGAGTCTGTAAGGAGAGAGGGAGAGACTAACTAATCCATAGGAGAGAGAGTGGCCCTTTTAAATATTTAAACTTTTCCAAAATTATCGATATGTCCGATCGTTCTTGACCCGTAACTTTCTCGTTCGAGCTCCGATTTTGACGTGCCACTTGTCTACGTACTCGTTAGCTCGAGCTCTATATAATGGTATAAAGAACACTCCCAAAAACCTCACCAACAAAAAAGTGACTTTCGGGCTTTTGAGAATTTCAGGGACAAAACGGTAAATTTTGTAGATTCAACTTTAATTTACGGTCCAACAACCTTCTTTGGGCCCTCTCTAAGGTTCATCTCCAAACTTTGACCCAAATTCAAACTCAAATCAATCTCGTAACTCCTGGTTATATAATTAAATTAAATTTTTACTTTTATTTTTCGGAACGGAACATATCAAATATGATTAAATTAAGGCTAAAATAAATTAGTAATATTAGTGACATTTCGCAACTCAAACAACTGTTAACATTTCAGTATATGGTGTTTTTCCTTTGGACCATGAGTAATGAAAATTTTTCAAATTTAATTTGTTACAATTACTGTAGTCTTTTTCGCATGCATGCTTGAGGAGATTCCCACGGCTTTACCTTTTTTCCGACTATTTTGGGAGCATTTTTGCTCACCACATGGTGAGCAACATTTTGCTCACCATCTCATTCACAGAGTGACATCTGTCCAATAACTTAATCACAGTTAATTTTATATTAAATGTCCCTTTTTAATTTTGAAAATTAATTTTAAACTAATATTAAATTGAAAAATATTAAAAGAAACCCAGCAACCATCGATCTCCCTCACCAAGCACTCTGACCATCCTCCAACGTAGTCATCCCACAACAGCAAGCGAAGACCACCACTGTTCATCATTGTCGCCGCTCAACTTCTCTCTCTTTTCTTGCATCCTTCGCTCTCTCTCACTCCCTCTTCTTCTGTCTCTGCAAAATATGGACATTCCCCAAAAGTAGTTCAAACCGTTCTTTAGATTTGGAGGGGGATCCTGGATATTTTGGATATTGATACAGAAAAAGAGAAAAGCATTTTTGTTCTTTAATTTAAACTCACCTCTTGATAAGAAAGAGAAAATGATTCAATTCATGCGGATGAGAGAAAGGATATCTTGTCGGTGGGGGAAAGCCAAAACCCATGATTCATTTCCATTTCATCATCCGCTGTATAAATTGGGGGACCTATATTTAATATTGATCATCATATTTTTAGCCCAGACCATATACTGAGGGAAATTTAGAGATGAGATTTCGAATTTAAAGAACGGTTTGAAATTTCAGTTACATATGAAATTTCAAATCTAAAGAACGGTTTGAACTAATTTTGGGGAATGTCCATATTTTGCTGAGACGGAGGAAGAGATAGAAAAAGAGGGAGTGGGAGAGAGGGCAGGATGCAAGAAGAGAGAGAGAGAAGTTGACCGGCGACAATGATGAACGGTGGTGGTCTTCGCTGTGGGATGACTACGGTGGAGGATTGGTCGGAGTGCTTGGTGGGGGAGATCGATGATTGCTGGGTTTCTTTTAATATTTTTCAATTTTAATATTAGTTTTAAATTAATTTTCAAATTTAAAAAGGGACATTTAATATAAAGTTAACTGTGATTAAGTTATTGGACAGATGTCACGCTGTTAATGAAATTGTGAGCGAAGTGACCAAAAATGCTCCCGATTGTTTTTTTCAAAATACTTTTTCCGACGACTGTTAATTCTTTTTATTTTTGTCAAAATCTTTATGATTGCCTTGGACCAACTTTTGGATTTTGTCAAAAACTTCAGATGTCATCGTACGGATAAAAAGAAATGCAATAACTAGAAATACAATGGGTTATCCATTGATAAATTATTGACAATATCAATATATTTATTCAAAACTCCACTAATTATATTTTTGAAACTTTTCAATTCCTAACCACCTTAATAATGATTCAATAATAAAATTGACCATTTAAAGCTTTTAATCCCTATTTAGTAGTTTTTTTTTTCCTTTCTATTTTATGAAAACATTATTCCCAGTTATAATTTTTTTTTCCTGAAAATTCATCTTTACTCCCATTAATCCCCATCCTTCTCACATACTCGAGGCACAAAACAAAAACTTATAAACTCAAAAGACTCACAAAGCACATAGATATCATATAGGACATTAGCAATAGATGCCTCCATACCCTTATGACAAAATAGCTGAACCAAGCCCTTGGAATTCGACTCCACAACTACTTTTTGGTGCCCCGCTTGAAGACAAGCTTCCAAACTAGCCAGCACTGCCTTTGCCTCAGCTTGAAGTGCAGAGGAATATAACCAATTTCCAGCACCCCCAGCCGCTTCAAAACAGCCCAGCCACGACCGTAGTTCCCACCCAAACGCACCACTCCACGTGACCCCTGACCAAGCGCCATCGTAGTTCAGTTTTAGTAAGCCTATCGCCGGACATTGCAAACAAAATTGTGACACCCTCGCCTCCACTACATCTCCGTCTCCCATGTCCACCTACCCAACACGCCCAGCTGCACCCTTGGCTTCCTTAAACTCGGCAACCTGTTGCAGCATCAGTTCAATAGCTAGGTCTGGTTGCTGCATCTCCTCTTGAAAGCACATTGCATTCCTAGCTTTCCATATTCTCCAACATCCAAAACTAATAAGCTGAAACACAGCTACAATATCATCAACCTTACGAAACAATTACTCCATGACAAGCCAACAATCCCTAAAAGAAAGCCCCAGAAACTGCAATATGCAAAGGCCCTCCAAACATGAAAACTCTTGCAAACTGACAACTAAAGAATAGATGGCCCGTAGATTCCTTCTCCTTATCACATATAGGACATACATTTTCTATCTGAATTCGTCGGCACACAAGATTTCCTTTTAGTGCAAGAAAACCTCTACAGCATCTCCATATAAAGTGTCGAATTTTGTTAGGAACATCAAGCTTCCAAATTCAGTTCCAAAACCTGTCATTAGTCCCTCCGTCACTCTGTTCTCCCCCTCCACATCCTGACAGCTCACCATTTCGATTCATTTCCAAAGCCAACAGATATCCATAATGCACATTATACAATCCTGATTTAGAAAAGTGCCATATTAACTTATCCTGACATCCAAACTTACTCAATTGCATAGCAAGAATAATGTGAGCATCCTCCATAGAAAACAAGCTATCAACGACATCAACATTCCAAGACCTATTTGATTGGCATATTAAGTCCTGAACCAATAAAGGAAATTGAGAAGTGAAAGGTCTTACCCGAAAAGGTCTACCAGTAGGAAGCCACAGGTCTTCTACCAGATTTATTTTAGTACCACTCCCTACATGCCACCGGGTACCAGCCTTGAGAATCCTTTTGCCCTGTAAAATCCCCTTCCATCCCCAAGTGGATCCAGGCACATCCTTTTGCTTCTAAAAAAGGAATATCATTATCGTATTTGGCTTTCAACAGCCGGGCTAGTAAAGAGGCTAGTTTAGTAAGCAGTATCCATCCAATCTTCGCTAGCATTGCTAAGTTGAAACATCTGAGGTCTTGAAAGCCTAGACCACCCTTGTTTTTTGGCATAGACACTTTATCCCACGAGGCATAGTGAATCCCTCGCTGCATCTTCTTTTTCCCCCACCAAAACCTAGCCAAAACTCACTCCACATCCTTGCAAACACCCACCGGAACTTGAAAGCAAGACATAGCATAGTTTGGCAAGACTTCACCAATACCTCATTCTCAGCCGTTGAAAGAAATTGCTCAGACCATCCTTGAGCTTTCACTTCCACTCAATTCCTTATGTCCTAAAAAACAACCCTCTTTGACACACCAAAATCAGCTTGTAAACCCAGATACTTCCCAAATGCGTCCTTCTTACTAACGCCCAAATCAGAGACTATTTGATTCTGAAGCTGCGAAGGGCAATCAGCACTAAACACCACTGAACTCTTCTCTAGATTTATCACCTGACCCGAGCTCGCTTCATACAACTTAGGAGCCTCTTTTAAACATACTGCATCAGCCACTGAAGCCTTCGAAAACAAAATTGAGTCGTCAACAAAGAAAAGATGAGTCAAACTAAAGGCCCCCGGTGCAACAGGAATACCCCTCAGCGCCCATAGGGTCTCATTTTTCTGAAGGATTGCAGACAACCCTTCAGTACATAGAACAAGCAAAAAAGGAGAAAACATGTCACCCTACAGACCCTGTGAAAGGTGAAAATTGCAGTTGGATTTCCATTCATTAGAACACTGAATGAAGCCGTAGAGATACACTCCAAAATCCAGTTACAAAAAACCTCATGGGACCCCAATTTCCTCAATACCGCCATCAAAAAAACCCATTCAACACGATCATTGGCCTTAGACATATCCAATTTTAGCATCAGCTCCACACCCTCCTTTCCACGCTTCTTCTTGATGGTATGAAAAATTTCATGCACCACCAAAACATTATCAGAAATCTACCTTCCTGCCACAAACCCTTCAATCTATTGGTGATCACCTTCGAAATAATCTTATATAGCACATTGCATAAAGAAATGGGGCGAATATGTGACATGTTTAGTGGACTCGAAACTTTAGGGATCAGGGCTAAATAAGTGAAATTAACCTTCCGTAGTTTGGAAGAAATGGGTTACTGCTCTAATTACCTCATGCCCAACCAGCCCCCAATGTTTCTGAAAAAAACTTGCAGTAAAGTCGTATGGGCTAGGCGACTTTATCGGGTTTATCTGCATCACAACCTATCGAACTTTCTCCTCTAGAACCGGGCAGATCGGCATCACATTATCTTCCTCCAAGACCCTAGGTGAAATACAATCCGTGACCTCCCCAATGTGGGAAGGCTGAGACGTCTCAAAGAGCCCCTTGAAAAAACTTCGAGCAATACCACCCATCTCATATTCAGTTTCATGCCACATCCCAAACTCATCATTCAGACATCAAATTGACAGGACCCTTCTCGAATTTCACCTCGAAATCCATGAAAGGGCCTCCTCCCGTCTGACAACCCTTGACAAGAAAATTTAATACCGGAAATACCCTTATTACCTTGGAAACATCAAATGAAAAATTTACCGGAAACCCAACAGAACCTCCCTTGTACTTGATGGACCTTCACCCACCGGTCAGACGAAGGATAGACCAGTAGTTCACAAACTACCCCTGAGGACTTCCTCCGGAGACAAAACAAAATAATTAACGTGTCACTCTCGTGTGAACCATCAACAACTCGTCAATCCGGGTCACTGCCCACACCACCCGCTGACCATGATGACGAAAGTACTCTCGCCAGTAATCATCGTACATATATACCGAAAAGCTCTCTGACTAGCGTATCGTTGATTCGGTTATTGTACCATAGCTACTCCCTGAATATGATAATCTGGTCAGGTTTCTGTTTCCCTGAACCATTATAGAAGTCCATACATGCCTCAATGATTTGATGCAATTCCATATTCAAGACTTGGTTGAATTGAGACTCACTGACTTTACCTCGAGTCATAAATCCGATATTGCGGCCCCTCCCGAGCCTTAACTCATGATCTCCCTCTCGAAATAGCCCTTGGCTAACACGTCTCCTCAACCCATAGAGTATACCCTATCAGTTGGCACCATCATCGACATATGAAATACAAACCAGCATGTGCCACGACTATCCCTAGCCACAGCTCGGTATCCGAGCCGTCCAACACGGGGACAAGCCCTCCTAACCACCGCCGATATTACCTCTAAAGTAGTGGCAAGAGTCTGAGAGGTCCAACCCAGGACCACTCCCCGCTCACCCGATATTACCTCTAAAGGTGTGTGGATCCCTGTACTACGCATAGACATCCTCAACGATGTAGCGTAGAAATACCCTGCAATGCTAGAAACGGAGAAATCCCTCCACATATCCGAGTATCTCAAAATATACGGATCTCTCTACTACGCATAGACAACCTCAACGATGTGGCGGAGAAATACCCTGCAACGCCAGCATCGGAGAAACCTCAACGAACAGGTGATGGGAAATACCCCTCATCACATGCAGGAGAAATCAAATGATACAGGGGATGATATACATAGCAAGAACTATCAATCCAAACCCAATCATAGTATATCCAAAATACCCATCATGGAAGCCCTAGTCCTGAGGAACCCTTTGGCATACTAATAACCAAGCTCCCTTGACCCCCCGATTCAAAACCCGCCCCGTGGTCGTCCATTACAACTGGGATTACTCAAACGGGATGATAAATGAACTCCAAGGGTCTCAAAACTGCCAAAAACTGATCTGAAATGCTCCAAAATGCTAGACACGCATCATCGAAGGCCGAGAAATGGCCCCACGAGCCGCCATGCACCGGTAGAAGACCGAACAACGTGCCATGCGCCCAACACGCCACCACGCGCCGACCAAGCGCCCCTACGCACGTCTGCATTGTCATGGCGGAATATTCCGTCTAACGGAATATCCTGACGAAATTGGAATATTCTATCCAACCTAACGGCGTTAAGGTTCCGTTATAACGATGTTACCCTTTGACGGAATATGCTAACGCTGTCAGCATATTCCGTCAAACCCTAACGGCGTCAGTGGACCTAACGGTTAACTAACCACTGGCTGGACCGTTGATTGTGCTGCTGACGAGGCTACCATGTGGCACCACGTGTCAGTTGAGTCACTGTTGACTAGGCTGCCACGTTAGCCCCTGCATCGAAGCAGCTCACTAGAGAAGATGGCCGAAATTCGCCATCTCCGGCGAGCTCCATACTCAACCAATTCTACATCATTTTCCACGATCTAAGTGCCTAGAATCATCTATTCCATGCCAAGAACTCGAATTCGAGCTTAAAGTCCAGAAAACTTACCTTCATCGATCGGAAAACCATTGGAAAGATTCGGCCCAAACCTCCTCTTCGATTCGCCATTTCTAGTGATGCCCATGTCTCGAAATCACCATTATCTAGCTCATGGGATCGTGGGGAATCGATTTTTGGCCTCAGCTTGGCTCAGTCTGGCCACCCACGGACTCACCCTTTTGGGGTTTTTTTGTGTGCTTTCCACGGGAAAGAGAGAGAGAGAGAGTTCGCGAGGGAGAGAGAGATTGGGTGAGGAAAGAGAAGATTGTCGAAAAATCTGGAAAATGGGGCTTATGAAATTGTCCACTTCCCCAAATTACCAAAATACCCATGGGCTTTTAGACCCGTATCTCTCATATATGGACTCCGTTTTCCGTGTGCCGCCTATCTACGAACTCGTTAGTTTGCAACGTACATGTTAGTCCACAAAAAACCTCAAAAAGTGTTTCCAAATACAAAGTAACCTCCGGGCCCTTAATAACTCAAGGGTAAAATTGTCATTCCCGAATTATTTTCCAAAATTCTATTTCTTTTTAGAAACGGGTCGTTACAAAATTTCTGTTGTTCCGCCATCTCTTCACTATTTTAGGATGGAAAAACTTAGTATTTTTATCCCCTTCATTTAACCACTGGACCCAGGACTGCAATTTCCAATAAATCACAATATCTTTTACAGCTGCCTTAAGCTGCAATTCCATGGCTCTCACTCGTTGCCCATCAAAGTCCGGCGCCTGATAACACTCCTTCAACTCCTCTTTTAACCTATCAATAACCTTCTGAGCATTCCCCCCAGCTTTCTTTTTCCATTCCAAAAGCCCCTTTTTGACCCACTTCAATTTCTCAGTGACACAATAGCTTGGGGAACCCGCAAGCTGCCTAGACCACTCCTTCTTGACTGTCTCCGAGCACTGGGCTTCCTTATTCCACTGTGGATCATAAATAAATCTACGTCGTCTTCGCCCAACTGTTAGAGATGTATCTAAGGCAAGCATTGAGTGATCAGACCCCGTCAGCAACAAATGAGTGACATGTGCATTAGGGTAGGCTTGCACCCAAGGCTCCATTGCCGAACCCCTATCAAGTCTTTCTTGCACAAAACCAATATCTCTTTTGTTTCTCCAAGTAAAAGGGTACCCCGTGAAGCCCAAATCCAATAGTTTCCCATCTTCCACAAACTCTCTGAATTTCCTCATACTAGCAGCAGAACGAGTATTACCTCCTACTTTCTCACCAGCATTAAGAATATCATTAAAGTCTCCCAGCAATAAACATGAATTTGTTTCTCTACGTAATCACTGCCGAAGAATCTCCAATTGATTCACACGTTTTCCACCATCAGTGCTAGCATAGATGGAAAACAATCTCCATTTCTGTCTCTTATCTTCATCATTATCTAGAACTTCAATCATAAACTCTGCATATTTCACTAACTCCACATGTCCCACCGTCCTCCAAAACACACATAGACCCCCACTTAGTCCCCTAGGTTCCACTATCTGCATGAACTCCATCCCTAGCTTCTTTTTCAAAAACCTGTACCTAGAACTTTTATTTTTTGTTTCTAGAATCACCACAATACTTGGTCGAAGGAGCTAGTTCTGCTCCTCCAAATTGTGAACCGTCAGGTCACCTCTGATGCCCTGACAATTCCAACAGAGAATCCTCATGGTGACTACAGCCCTTGGAGAGAGGTCGACTCATTACCCCTCCGCTCAAGAGACCCATTTAGGGAGGTCCCGACCACCTGAGAAGACGTACCAACCAAATCCACATGTCTGCGTTTGGCCACTCTACCTCCAATTGTTTTTGTCAAGTGAGTACCTGCTTCAGCACTGTCCCACTCCAACTGCTCATAACTTCTCCCATCTAAATCCAGCAGCCTCACATTGCCCCTTCGCTGACGTTTTTGCCTAGAGAGATTAGCAATTATTGGAGCCAACTAGAAGGGGTCAGAGTTCTGTGAACCATGCCCTAACCCAACCTCACTTACAACATGATCACCACCCCTCCCTCCTCCATCTCCCTGCGCCATCGAAACAACCTGCTCAGACCCCACAACCCCTTCTTCCCTTCGGTCACTCACGCCCTCATCTTGAACATTATTCTGGACCTTGATCTCACCTCATCTCCCAATTCGACCCTCATCGAAAGCCACCTCCAGGGCTCGCATCTGCCGAGCATACTCATCCTGTTGAGCCCGTATGTTGGCAACAAGTCCCGAAGCCACCCCATCCCCAGGCATCCCCCTTCCTTTAGGACATTCCCTTCTAGGACACCTGGAAAAACTTTTCAGTGGCCTCCCTCACAGGTCCAATGTGACCTCCAGATTTTTAAAAGCATACTAAGCCTCATTCTCTCCATCTCCTCCTGCCACTCTGGAGTTTCCACCCTCACCAGCACATTGTCGAGTAGTGTGACCAAGCAAATCACACACTAAGCAGTAGCTAGGAAGGAACTTGTACTGAAATCCCACCCACGTTTCCCCATAGCTGGAAGCTCCACCTTGGCCCCTCGCATCAGAGGCTCGCGCACATTGAGTTTGATTCGCACCCTAGCAAATCGTCCAATGCAATCACTCCCTTGTGACTTATCCACTTCTAAAACCCTACCAATCAGCCCTCTAATCTTCTCCACCGCCCGTACTGTCATGCTCAATGTGGGAATATCATGTAATTGCACCCACAGACTACACCACTCCAACTTTAAAGTACCTGGGTTCCTTGCCCTTGTTCCTTCTTCCACAAGCACCAACGCCTCATCAAAGGTCCATGGCTGCAAGTCTAAAACTCAAAGCCACTCCATCGGATCTCTTCCATAGACCCTTAAAGAGGGTGTTGAAAGCTTCGGCATTAACGTTCCTCCTTGTAAGGACTTCCGCCACCAAACAAAACTGAAATCCCAGGGGGACGTCGTCTGCCTCCTCCAAATCCACCCTCGTTCCATTATGTTCTCTTTCAGTTAGTAGCAAACCAGCCCCAAAACATTGCCCTAGATCATCCAGGTCCATTGCACGTCACACTTTACTCTTGGAGTCCAAGCAAAGCGGCCGCCGTCAAACCAATTTACCCTAGCGCCGACACCACTTAAAGTTGACTTGAATCTTTTTTTTTCCAAACCCTAGCAGACAAAAAAAATCTCCTTGCGAGAGACTTAATTTTGATATACCGAATAAATCTTAAAACAAGATAATTAAGAGCAAGAATTCTTAAAAAATACTTTTAAACTTCAAATTTCAAAAATCTTTATTATCTAAGATTAAAAGATTAGGTTAATCGCTTATGGTTTAGGGTTTAGTTCTTGGATTTTGTGCCCAATAAGGGAGATGATTTTCACACTTTATTTTTTATTAATTTTCTGCACTCCACTCATTCTTTAAAAAAAAAAAAATTAGAAGTTGAGTATATCAAGTAAAAAATGGAGTGTGAAAATTAGCTCTCTAAAATAACAGAGCATGCATGCAGACAATAGGCGCTAGTATTTTTTTTCTTTGTTTTTCATGATTATGTTATATATGGTCACAATTCTTTTTTAAAATTTTACTTTAATTAATGATTTTGACTATATGAACTTATTCTTAAATATTATCTACACCATGCTCGCTATGGTGTTTTGATCCATCTTTTTTCCCCTTAAGACCTGAACCTTTCAGCTCTTCCTCTAAAAAATGTTTCCATAAAATATATGCGCGCCATGTGCATGAGGTAGTTACTCTAAATAGAGCAACCTCTGTTTTGGTCGTGGAAATAATGGTCTTGAATACAAAGTTTTGTAGTACCAAATCGGGGTTGATCTGATCAGCTTCGATTTATAAAATCCTGACTTCAAATAACTTTGAGAAAAAGAGTGGTTTCGTTGCTTCCTCGATCATTGGCTTCTGGGTTTTTAACTTATTTTATACAACGGGTACCACCTGTCAAATAATTGTTTTCTCATGAAAGATCCATGAATTCAAACATGGGGCTGCCACAATGTCAGATCCAAGAAATATATATATATATATATATATATATATATATATATATATATATATATATATAATGTGGGAAGGAGGGAAAGAGCCCACAGACTTGTGATTTGCTTTATCTTCGAAAAGATATAAGGGCTACAAAATTATTGGCCTAAATCAAATGTTAGTGATCCCAAAAGATGCAATCATACACTTACGAACTAATTAACATAGAACATCCCCACAATCCTATTATTAAATAAATATACAGATAACTGATTTGGTTATAATTAGGAAGGAGGTAAAATCATCAATTTGAGTTTAGAAAATCTAGTTGCGAGTTGACTAATCGAGTCGATATTAGAAAGTATAATCATCATTTTGAGATTAAAATTTAGGCATTTTAGTTTCGGATAATAATTTACAATATGCAATGTCAAGTAGTATGATATTTTTGGGCATGCTTGATTGTATTAGCCTATTTAATCATCTTAGGTCTAATCTTGAATTAGTTAATCGCTTTAATATTTAATGCTAAGTATTAAATTTGAGTGTGGCCATTGATTGTGTTGGGATGTAAACTCATCATTGCGGTTTTAGAATTTACTAATTTAGGTTTCTATTTTCTCGCATTTGATACTTACATAAAACCTAAAGTCCTAATAAATAATATCAAATTAAAGAAAATTGAATAAAAGCGAAAACCGTGATATATATATTGAACACCAACCACGTTCACGTTCACGTAACAGAGCCTACATTCACCAATCAGATAACAGATATTAGAATATCAGAATTTCATAAACAAATGGAATATAAATTAATGGCCAAAAATGAAAGCGCCATCAAGAAGCACATGGCCTTGTTCCCTTTCCTCACTAGCTCTCATGAATAAATTTATCAGCACCTTCCTCAGAGAGAGGGCAAAAAAATTATTACAAAAATACAAATTCAATTTTTTTTTTTTTGGTACAGATGAGGAGGGCAAAGCCCAAGGGAAAACAGAAAGAAACTAGAGGAGCACAGCACTCATGAAATCCCTAGGGAGGGAATCAGAGTCCAAAATGCAGGAGATAGCCGAAGGAGGATCTTCAAGGAGGTGGCAACCCAAGTCCAGCCGATGGCCCCAATTGGCCAGGAAATCCGCAGCAAAATTCATTTCACGGTAAATATGGAGCAGCAAGCAAGTCCAGTCGTCCCTACTGATTAACTCTTTGTAGTTATTGATAAGGTTGAGGAGAGGGTGGCAGGGGTCAACACAATTTTTGAGGCAAATACATTATTGAATACATGCATCTAGAAAATTGATCACAAAATGATGAAGAATTTTTTGATGGAAAATAAATTAAAATAAAATAAAAAGTAGCATTATTAATTGGAAGGAATAAAACACACAACAACTATGACAACAAAGCCAGCAAGCAAAAAAAATAATGATAACTGGGTAATTATATATCTATAAAGAAATCCAATAGCAATAAATTAACTAGGTTAAGTTTTTTGCTTCTTGTTCCTTACAAATTTGCAGCATCTTTACTATTTCTACATACCATCACATAAAAATACAGACACAACCAAAGAACGTACACACCCAGCTCCATCCATCCATCCATATCTCTTGGATTCAGCATGAACTTATAAAAATACTAGACCCCTCAATCGGAATCATATCGATGGAATCGAGAATCGAGTTCAATCAGCTTCTGTTTTTGCATTTCTCCATAGCTCGCGGGGCTGGAAATGGTAATCAAAATTAGAATATTTATTGTAATTAATAAAATTAATATATGGACAAGGAAAAAAACCAAAATAGGTTAAGCTATGTAATTTTATGAGGAGGATATATACCAAGTCCAATTGCTTCTGATCCTTTCATTATTCGCAAGCGCTTGCATGAATCAACAAACATCCTGCATACAATTATGTCAATTATTTTTGTCAAATATTAACCGTAAGATGGAAATCCTAAACTTTAAACCCTAAATCCGACTCTAATATTTCTAATATTGAGCTCGACTCTAGTCCGACTTTGTGAAGATTTTATTTATGAATTTGTAGTTGAACTATAAGTAAATTATACAAGGAAAAACATGGAATTGGACACCAGAATTTTTGCAATAATATATTATACGTACTCTTGTGTTTTATTTTTATTTTTTTCTTTTTAAATTACTAATAATTGTTTTATGGTATTATCGGGAGGGAGATATGAAGAACTTACTCCCATGGAACATCACCCACGAGCATCCAATCACCATCCTTATCTTCATATGTTGGCACATACTCAGAACTGTTGAGCAGATCCATCAGCTTGCTCTCATTCATGAAGTCTATCATTCCTTGCGCCCCATAATATCCTTCAATAATAATCAGCACCAATAAGATGATGTATAATTAATTAATTAATTAAAGAGTCAAATAAAAAATTATAATATTATTGATTAACAATTAATTAATTAACATGTAACGCTATTATTTTCTCTTAAACAATTGTGCTTCTGGAGATAAATTATTGGCATCTAATTTTTTTATATATACAATTATTCTATTTAAAAAATGAATTAATTTAATTCGTCGAATTATTATATTATGGACTTAATTACCGGTGGTGAAGGAGCTGAACATCTTAGCCAAGGCATTGGAAAGCTCTTGGTAGCTCTTGTACATCTTTAAATCCACCTTACGAAGGTATGGAGCACCATCCATGCAAACCTTCACAAACGCAGCGCTGATGCCGCCGCCACCGCCAGCAGCGGCGCTTTCATAGCTTGTGCTCTTCTGTGTCATTATGTTCTTCCGGTATGATTGCACTGGTGGCCATCCCACAACTTGTGCCCTGAATTAATTAATTATTTCATTTAGGTTAAAAAAAACCCTAACCAAATAAAGAAAAAATTAATTCATCAAAACTATTATCAAAATATGAATTATATATTATAAGTTTGACTTAATTATGACCAAAACTAGAAGAGTAAAGGAAAATTTTGACTTAATTACTTGGCTGGGGGCTTTGCTGGATCTTTTGAGCAAGCAAGAAGGTTGTTCTTGTCCTTGGAAGCAACGCTCTTGACATTGTCAATACCTAGATCTTCCTTGGACTGAAGGTTGAGTTTGAGATCAACGGTCTCCGAGAATCCTCTCTTATTTCCAGTAGTAGCCTTGAGAGTTTCTGGCTCGGGGGCAGAAGTGGCCCGGCCGCCAGGCAACCCAAGGCACAGCTCAGTCTCCTTGAGATTGCGATCGCGCTCAACCCCAATCATGTTCGTCAGTTTCCGGCTAACTGTCGTGGTAGCATCCATGGAAGCAAATTCAATCAGCCACCGCCACAGCCACGAGAAAAAGAAAATCAAGAAATGATGCTTAGATATATAAAAGACGGTGAAGGTGATGTATGGTTGTGAATATATTGAGAGAGAGAGCTGCTTTCGTTGATGCTTCTTCTTCTTCTTCTTTCTTTTATTTTTGTGTCTTGTTGGGTTGGCTTTGGGCAGAGAGAGAGGGAGAGACCTGCAATAATATAACTGCGTGGGACGCTTGTGTCTCTGTCTGCATGTGTATGTCATATCGAGTTTCAGATGGTGGGATGGTTCGACACGTGGAGGGATCAGGATCGTTGATGTTGGGCGAGTTGTGAAGACTTGATGGCAATCATTTGCCGACGGGTGTTAGATTGTGAGTTAGTGGCTAATATGGCTCTCATCCTAGCTAGCTAGTTTGTTAGAGTCAACCATCACATGGAATGCGATGGTCACATATAAATGTGTATAGGGTAAACATAAACTTGTTAATTACTAGAGAATATGTATATATATATATATAGTGTATAATATCAAATTTTTGTGTATGAATATATCTTGGTACAACTTTTTTTTATTATCAATTATTGTCCATATATATAAAATGTTAAACTCTTAAATTATTATTTAAGATAAGCCTATGCAAAGAATCAACTAAATTGAAGATAATTTCGCTTATTCATCTTTATCAACTAAATGGACATTTCCTCATGAGAATATATTATAATTGTTTGTGACCAATATTGTTCATTTGTTTGATATATATAACTAACTAAACGACCTCCAACTTGTTGATTTTGCGAAAATGATATGAAATAATGATTTAGATAATGAACGATTTCGATTATGACATATGGATATGAAAAGTTTCCTAAATTATAAAAGTGGAATAAGCGCAAGTTCTCCCGATGGTGGAATATATAGAAGTATTATCCTATGGTATTTTCCATACATATATCAATAATTTTAGAGTTACCAATTTTAAATATAATATATGATATCATAAATCGAACGCAGACTCTTCCTATTCTAACTTTATTTTTATTGGTTTGGAATATAGGATTTGAATTTAAATTTCTTTTTTTATATATGGAAACGGGAAATATCATTGACTAAGAGTTATTAACTCCAGTTAGTGTCTAGGATAGTTTTTTTGGAGCTAGTTCTCATACAATATTTGGGAAAATTTCATCGTACGTACTTTCCATTTGAATAAATTAAGAACTTTTGCTATACACATGTTATAATTACAGCTTTTTATTTTCTAAAACGCCAGTGATCCAACTAAAAAACAAAGAAGAAGAAAAATGACTATTTTAGATGTCACGTACTTAGTACTATATTCTAGTGGTATTCCTCTATATATACTTGTGGTGGAAGGTCTAGTTGGGGTACCCAAATCTCCGTATAGGGCAAGGTTGATAACCAATGTATATATTGTAAGTAATCCCCTCCTCCAATCGGGAAAACTATGATTAGCACAGTAACCTATCGTCACAGCCTTTCATTTAAATCTTAGTCTAAATCCAAAGTGTAACGAACATATATACGACTTTTAAAACACACAAACACAAAATTCGCCCTAACATTTAAACTGCCCAAAAGTGGTTCGATTTAGATATATATTTTATTTTTGTGTCACATTATTAGTTAAATAAATTGATTAGTCAAGAGCGCGCTAGTTATGCTCCAACCAAGGCAGTGATCGAGCTAGATTTGTGTACATATGTTTTATTTCTTACTTTACAACATATATATATATATATATATATATATATATATATATATATATATATATATCCTAATTTCATGTGAATGCACATGCCACTACGAGTGGAACTGTTACACCCACCTACTTATTTGATTGGTTTTTTCAAGTTAGGAAATTAGGCCTAAACGCAAAAATTAAATTAAATTAAAAAAAATATAAGCATTGTCTGAAATATGGGTTCATAATTAATTGAACATGGCTTCCTGTTTCATCTGAGTATCATATAATATGTAGATCATCAATCTCCTAATATATGTTACGAACCGACCAAGAAATTAACAAACAAAAAAAATAAGAAGAAAAAGTTTGGTCCAAGTCACATTAGATCGATGCCTATTACTACAATGTATGTACCATGCATTATAATCATGTCAATTAATAAACTTTCTTTACTGATCAATTTCAATTCATCAAGTATAAAAAGATAACTCCTGGTTCAGGTGTAAAATCACATATGTACCATTTTAGATCGATTGACACAAATGACAAAACACGGCATATCCATATAAAATGATAACTAAACTATATGGAGGCAACGAGGACGCTGCAGGGCGCGCTAGTGAATGGTGTACATTTGCAGGTCCAACAAGACGCTTGTTATTTGATATAAGTAATTGTGTAAGTGAGAAATTTTATGTTCAACTCACTCATAGATATAGGGAAGATATTTATATTTGTGTTAAGTTCAATAACTAGTCACGATCGACCCATTATGTGTCTTCGCCATAATCCCTTCTTAAGTAAAATATTGTTGTATAAAATTACATACATCTAGTAAATTACATTTTGACACGTATGTACAAACAAATTTCTCTTCTATTAACTTTATATATGGACATTGTCACGTGACATTCTCATTTCACATGTTATAATAATGGACGACATGGTCAACATTTTCCAACTTTATATATATATATATATATATATATATATATATATATATATATATATCCATCTATATTATATGATGCGTGGACTGTGAAGACCACGTGACAATATTGTTATTTCACACAAAAAAAATACTCCTCATCTAGAGTACGAATAGTAATAAAAATAAACACGCATGTATATACTTACATATTACGTGACAATGTTTAAATACATAAGATATTTGAGATCGAATTATTATCCGATTTGCAGGTAAGTAAGGAGGAATGTAGTTGTATATATATATCCATCTATATTATATGATGCGTGGACTGTGAAGACCACGTGACAATATTGTTATTTCACACAAAAAAAATACTCCTCATCTAGAGTACGAATAGTAATAAAAATAAACACGCATGTATATACTTACATATTACGTGACAATGTTTAAATACATAAGATATTTGAGATCGAATTATTACCCGATTTGCAGGTAAGTAAGGAGGAATGTAGTTGTATATATATATATATATGTTTGCAAATACTATTACAGCATCTATAAGGCCGGACTGTTCGATGAACATTCACCGGTAGCATGTATATGTGTCGGACAAGATTGATCCTAAAGTTTGAGGACATGGTGATGCGTTAGAGACAAGTCACATCCCCCAGAGAAGGAAACATCCCTAACCCTAGCTGTGCCCTTGCCCTGTCAACGTCTTCCCAAACCCATTCTGGCTTGTTTTCTCTTTCTATCTATCCTACTATGTATATAATTATATATCTCATTGTCTGATGATCAGCTGGCCCTCTCTCCTGGCCACCAATTCTGGGAATAGTTTCCCAAAACGAAAAAACATATACCCTCGATCTCCTCCTTTTGGACTTGGTTAACTCAAATCAGATATAACAAGATCGAGTACAAGAAACCGATTTTTTCCCTTCAACATCCCAACCAGGTACCTTTATCCAGTAGTAAAGAGAGTGACTGCTTTCGGATTACTTTATCGATCCGGCCATGTCCAGTAATTTAAATTAAAATTTAGCAAAATTCACTTTAAATGAACAAAAAAAAATATAATTTTAATTAGTCACGCACGGTGTATGAAGTTAAATTTAACTTAAAAACAACTAGCTAGATGGTTTTAAATTAATTTTGTATAAATTTTCTAACTAAATATGTCCATCCAAATTGCGCGCATGCCTATTGTATATCATTAATTCCTTCGAGTAATTTCTTTCATCTTTTAATTTCATGGGAATATATATGGTATTTCATTTTATTTTGTAACATTAATTTGTTGTACAATCGACCTGAAATCTTTTTCTCTGTTTTGGCTGGATGATCGAGGACTCAAGTCTTACAACAGGAACACATATATGCAGTTCAATTACTCCTACGTACAAAAGGAAACAAAGAATAGTGTGGTGTGGTGTCGGTAAAATATTATTAGGCGTCGAGTACAAAAAATAACACACCGGCCGATAAATTACACGTGAAACCCTAAGGTATTTCAAAAAATTTTGTTGCTTTACGATCTTCTTCCCCCGTTCTATATATTCTTATATAAGGGGCGCCAAATCCAAAGTTGATCCGTTTTGATACTTTTCAAAGCAGACATATATTAGTAATACTCTGCAAAGCAGAAATATATTAGTAATTAACGAATGTTAGTTAATAACAAATTTAATAAAATCGAAGTATTCATACTGGGGTCCTACCTTCTCCAAAACCAAAAGTATGAGAATCTTCTTCGCAATAATATGGTACGTACCATCACAATAATTTTATTCCATCTGTTGGTAAAACTTGGGTCAATGGATACCACTGTGGGGATGATTACTAAACTATTTCACTATTTCCTTTTAATTTAATTTAGGTTACGATTTAGTAATATTATTTTTTATTTAATAAGTTAGAAATTTAGCATAATACATTCGAATTAGATGAAAGATATAATAATTTTGAGGTAATTATTATATATAGATCCAATTTTAACATGTGAACTTTTAATATAATCCACTTTATTAATGAGAGTCCTAATAAGTACCTCACCATCTTCAGCCCAATAAATAAACTTTTATCCACATTTTAATCAAAATTTACATATCATGCCATTTTTAACACATTCCACAAAACAATTATTATCTTCTTAATTATCTAAAAAAAAAAACCTATTTATCTTTTTAAAAAAATGCCTATTTATCATGCTAATAGAAAACCCTAAATTTTCCTATTTATTCTCCTGGTAAAAGTCCTTAATTTTCAAAAACTTATAAGCAGATGCAATCATCAATCTCCTTTAACATGCAATCTCCTTCAAGTTGAGTTTTTCCTGTGTGGTTATAGCTATCCTTAGGTATCTGTTTATTTATCCAATTTGGAGAAATAATTTATTGTTTTATTTTGTGTAATTTCATTATGTAAATTACGATTTCTTTTGTTTTGCTTGCATTGATGTGATTTTTTATTTGATTTTTATATACTTCCATCACATGTCAGATTAATTTTTCCTTTCTATGTAATCAGCAGATAATGTGTTAATTTATCTTTCTCAAAGGTATATTCTCGTTTGCCTTTTCATCAGATTTGTTTACCTCTATAGCAATCTTTTTTTTTCTGCCTAATTCATATGTAGGCTCATTCCATAAAACCTTTTCTTTAGGTATTTTAATTATGTTTTATACTTACTCTAGTATGTTTTTTTTTTCCATACAATTCTATGTGTTTTCTATTTGCATAGGTAGTCTAATTCCATAAACCCTTTCTTAAGGTATTTTATTTTTGTACGTATTCTTGTATGTAAACTATTTTTTTATACAATTATATGTTTTCTATTGGCAGGTAACTAAAGGGATGAAAACTTTATCCTTTTGAAATTCAAACACTTTAAAAATAAATTTAAAAAAAATTATATATTAGTTAAGATAATATAAATTTTTGGAGAAAAATAAAGATAAATTAAAGGGTAATCTAGGAAAAACCAAATAATATTTAAATAGTAAAAAATGTATACATATACTAATGTGGAATCTGAATCATTAATAAATAGACGATTTTAAATGTTGGCTATTAAAACTGGAGTGATATATAATTAGTTCATTTAAGAATAAAATATGATTTTATCAAAAACAACAATATAATTAAGGTGGACCAATCAGTGACACTACCAGGCTATAGCTGCCTCTTTTGGTTCATCATCATCGTCATTCTTAATTCTTACTTACGCGGTTTGTATTAAACTATAATCAAATCCAAGTTTCATATATAAAACTAAATATATTGATAACTATTTGTTAGTGATAATCAAATCGAACTTTTAAATAATAGTTATTAATGTAAATGATATTGAAGTCAATCATTTGTTCTTTTTGTAGGTTGGAGCCATTCATGACGAAATACACTGTAATTTGAGTACTGTGATTACATATATAGTTGATTATAGGCATGTTTAACAAACTAGCTACTTGCAACAATTTTTAAGTGAAACCAAGGAGGATATCGAATCTGTTAGTGGGTGACAAAAGAATTGCCAATCTTTTTTGACAAAATAAAATCATAAACTTTATATCATTTTCCCCTTTTTTAATCTTTTTTTTTATAAATACTACGATGTATCCCTACACTCGAAAAATGGACCTAATCCCTATTCGGGGGTGCAGTTTGCCCGTAACTATAAAGTGCTCCCAGCGAATTTCAAACTTCTACCAATTAAGCATCAGAATTTTTTAATTCTCTTTCAATATTACTTGATAACTAACATTTTTTTTTCCCAATAAAAGACAAACAACTAGTAGTTCTACTGCGAGAGAAAGAGTATGGCATTGTTATTTGTTGGCCAATGTTTGTCACTTATATCTGCATCAATATATCAAAATCATTTAGTACTTAGTAAATATTGAAGCTTATTTTAAGTGAATTCTTAATTATTTATTTTGCATATTTTTGGATACCTAAAGTAGATGATACCACAATTCATTATTAGAAAATGAAGAATATATATGCTCATGAATTTTTCTAATTCATTACCCTTATTTTTATTGTTTCCTACATTATGTTTATTTATAAAAAAATTAAAAAAAATCGGAAATGGAATCTAAACACTAATTACCGAACCATTTCGACCGAAAAAATAATACCCTTAATTAAAATTATCTATATAAAGTGCTTTTTATGACCTAAATTTATGACTACAACGACATCGGACCTAGAAAGCCTGTAAAACTTCTAAGGCCTGTAATCCAAATTAATTGACGTTGTAGAATTGGGCAACGAAGCAAGCGTCATCGGCCTAGATCAACAACTCCTATATATATGAAGAGCCCATCCATCCTTACACAGTTGCATGCCTTAAGAACCTTCATGGAAAGTCAATATTTGACAAAAATTAGCAGAAAAATTCTCATACGATGGCCACGTTTGCTGTGCAAGATTGGATTGGATTGGATTGGATAACTCTATAAATTCAATGTATTTTAAATATGAAAATGGATGCAGTTTCATTCTAAAAAGATTAATTATTAGATAAGATTAGACATAGAAGGAAATTTATTTCTAATCCTACTAATTAATAAAGGGATTGGATTTGATAAGTTTTTTTCTATCTCTACTCCCTTTAATCCCCCTATAATGAAAACACATTCATTTTCATGTTCAAAATACATTGAATTTGATGAGTTATCCAATCAAATTCTGCTTACCAAACAAGCCCGAATAGTATAAGCATTAAGCCTTTAAGGCATGTCACATGATCAGTAACGGCCACAAACTCCATCTTCTCACCACTACAAGAAATCATGGGTTGCCCAACCAACTTTGGCCCGACAAAGAAATTTTCGCCACCTAAGTTCACTTTGCCCCGTGAAAAAAACAGTTCACCGGGCAGCAACCTTTCCAATTTAGCCGGACGAAGGACTCCGTAGGGCAAACGTAGTTCGTGGGGGCAATACTCTGGCACGAAACAGAATTATTTCCCGCGTAATTTTGTTACATTTGCCCGGCAAAATTATTTGTAGGGCTAGATTAATTCGTCGGGCAGGATGTTGGGGCGAAAATAAAAATTTGGCGCCTAATTACAGATCTTGCCCGACGAACAGATTCGTCGCTAATGTATAATTTTCGTCGGGAAAATCTTGCGTGTTGATTGGTATGAAAGTTTGATATAAATGAAATTAAATTAGAATGGAAATTAGATATGGAATTAAATTAGTATGTAAATTTGATATGAAATTAATTTGGTATGAAAATTTGATATGAAAATTAATTTATTGAAATTTGATATAAAAATTAATTTATTGAAATTTGATATGAAAATTAATTTAGTATCGAAATTTGATATGAAAATTAATCTTTGAATATTATATGGAATTTTGGCTAGATTCATCGATGTGAATTAATTTGATACGGAATTAATGTAACGAAATTAATTTGGTATGAAATTTTGATATGAAAATTAAGTTTGTATCGAAATTTGATATGAAAATTAATTTCGTATCGAATTTGATATGGAAATGGCCTATATAGAGTATATGGAATGAGCATTCTCAAACCATCCTTCAAGCATTCTTTAATCATTCTCAAGATCGACCCCGTCCATTTGCCGAAAAACTAGAAGAAAAGGACAAGGGATAGGCATGTGGCCGGAAGGGTGAAATTTAGTTTGGTTTGGAAAGTGTTGGAAAAACTTATTTGAGTTTTTCCCTTTTCAATTTTCAATTGGACATGCCAAGTTCTTGCATTTAAAACTCGAAGCATAATGTCTCTAGAATTGATATCATGCAATTCTGGTGACGTTATGCTTCGGGTTTTGGATAGGAGAACTTGGTTTGCCCAATTGAAAATTGAAAAGGATAAACTGAAAGAAAATTTTCAAACCATTTCAAAACCAAGGCAACATGGTTGTCCCTTTTTTTTTTTTTTTTTCTGCTACATATTACCCGACAAAGATATTAATTTGTCGGGCAAGATTAGAAAACAAGTTGCCCCGCGAATGTTTGCATGGGGCGAATCTTTGTCATGACCAATGAAAAATATCTGGTCAATACGCATGCGACTAAGTCATTAAGCTTTGCCCGGCGAATGTCTTCGTCGGGCAAAGCTGTTATTACACATTAAGTGCGACAGTGCCGCCCCTCTTCTTTCTTCTTCTTCCTTGATTTGCTTCAGCTTCACTCTCTCTCTCTCTCTCTCTCTCTAGCTTTATAACACCAACAACCTTCAATCAACACCATTTTTACTACCAATTTCTCCCTCTTTCTCTCTCAAGCATCAAAATCCAAGTTTGAAGGTTTGAGAAATTTAAATGTTTTAGATTTGAAAATTGATTTTTGATTGGAAACTAATTATATTGGTTGTATTATAGGGAATTTGTGCTTTGGATTTGGAGGTATACTATTGAAAAGGTATGTGTGTTTGACTTCTAAATTTAATTTTTTTTGTGAGAATTTTGAATATATAAATAAGTTAGGAAATTGTGTATAATTTGTGGAAAATGTATATTATTTGATTTTGTAGGAAATTAGGAAAATAGAAAATATGTATGGAAATTAGGAAAATAGAAAATATGTATGGAAATTAGGAAAATAGAAAATATGTTGGGAAATTAGGAAATTAGAAAATATGTTAGGAAATTAGGAAATTAGAAAATAAGTTAGGAAATTAGAAAATTAGATAAATAAGTTAGGAAATTAGGAAATTTAAAAAATATGTTAGGAAACTATGTGATATGCGTAATTAATATATGTTTGTATTTGTGCATTTGTTGTGATATTTTCTGTAAAACTTTATATAGTTCAATGAAATATGTTGATATTTCATAACCGTTTATGTGAAGTTAATCGGGTTGATTAACTTCGTATAATGAAATTCAATGAAAAACGTTAGACCTATTTAAGAGTCAGTGAATCGGGTTGATTGACTGACTCTTAAATTGTCCATTTATTCAGACAGTTTGCGGGTGTGCAACTATGTGTTGTGTAGTTTACGGTCTACGAGGCTAGGTTTCGATTGTACGAAATACGGTTTGTATCCCGTCAATGTTCTCCGAATGCATACTAGATATTTGTTTATAATATCTACGTCGTGCATTTAGGGAACTGTAGGGAGATGCTGCCGAAATTTCCCTCGATCGAAACTTAGCCTCGTAGGTCGCAAACTACACAGCATAGAACGTGCACTCTCGAATGGGATAGGGCCAAATCACCGGAGGCATAAGGAGACGAGCGGCTTTTGATATTAACTTGCTCTAATTACGGGACAATGTTAACTTAATTACTTACGTTGACTCTATTATGTGAAAGCAGGCACAATGAACATAGGCTGGATGCAAATGGTGGATAGATGTTCTGATCGGTATTTGGATGGGATCGTCAGCTTTATGTCCTTTGCACGTAGTCATTGCAGTGATGAAAGACGTATCAAGTGTCCATGCCGTAAATGTAACAACTGCAGTTGGATGTCATTGACTGATGTCTAAAATCATCAGGAATGGAATGGGATCGTACACAACTACACTAATTGGATCTATCACGGCGCACAAATATTTACTGCATCGACATCTTCGGTTCCTGGGACCAGTCGGGATGAAAGTGCTTTGGATGGGTGATGTGATAATGTTCAAGTCGTTGAGATGTTAACCGATGCTTTTCTTCCCACATCGGATGATATGGATGATGAGGTGCCCAGGTTTCAATCTAAAGACTCTGAGCTCCTTTACGAGAGATTGTTGAAAGAAGCTCAGTGCGAATTGTACCCCGGTTGTAAATCCTTTCCGGTTCTAGGGGCAGTTGTAGAGTTGATGCACATGAAAGTTGAATATAATAAAACGAACAAGCATTTTGATCACATGATGGATATCATCATCCGAATGCTCCCTGAAGACAATCGTATGCCTAAAGATCATTATACCTCGAAGAAGAAGGGTCTCGGTTTAGGGTATGTCAAGATCCATGCATGAAAGAACAATTATGCATTATTTTACGGTGAATTCGAGTAGTTTGACAAATGTCTCGTGTGCAATGAGCCTATGTTTCGAAAGAATAAGATTCCGAATAAGGTGTTGCGTTATTTTCCACTGAAGCCATGGTTACAAAGATTCTACATGTCGTCCCACACAACCCGTGATATGAGGCGACACTAGGATGAACGCAATTTTCATGATGTACTGTGGCATCCGACCGATGGAGAGGCTTGGAAGCAATTTGATAAGATGTATACCAAGTTTTTCGTGGAGCCAAGAAATGTCAGATTAGGATTTGCTACTGACAGTTTTAATCCATTTGGGAGTTTTGAAAAGCCCTATAGCACTTGGCCGGTGGTTATGGTTCTGTATAACTTGCCTCCTTGGAGATGCATGAAGAAAGAATTCACAATCCTCAGTACTTTGATACTGGGGCCTAAGTCGCCGAGTAATTCCATCGATGTTTATTTGCGGCTGTTGATTGATGAGCTAGGAAAATGGTGTCCGAACATACGACAAGTGCAGTGGAGAAATGTTCACTCTAGGAGCAGCCGTAATGTGGACAATTAATGATTTTCCTACTTATGGTATGTTGTCGGGGTGGAGCAACAAGGGTTATCTTGCTTGCCTGACATGTGGACCAGACACAACGTCCTTTTGGCATGCATCAAAGTTTTGCTACTTAGGTGCGATAAGGTTTCTGCCCTGGGATCACCGATGGCGTATACAATCTGACTTATTTGATGGCAAATTAGAGTTACGGGCTCAACCAAGGGAAAGGCCCGGTGATGAGATATTTTCCAAACTGAACAATATACATGATTTCGTCACACGAGGACCGAAACCAGCTGAACAGGAAAATTGGACGAAAAAGAGCATATTCTTCCGGTTGGCGTATTGGTTGAAATTGAAAATCAGACACATCGTGAATCCTATGCTCATCGAGAAGAATGTTGCTGAGAGTGTTGTGGGAATGACTTTACCCATTGAAGTTAAGTCAAAGGACACAAAAAAGACTCGTCTAGGTATGCAAGAAATTGGGATTCGGCCTAATTTGTGGCCAAAAGTCGTAAATGGCAAAGACATCATGGCTCATCCAAGTTATACATTTACGCTGGAGAATAAGAAAAAATTCCTAAAGTGGTTACTAGGTGTGAAATTTCCCGATGGGTACACTGGAAACATATCCCGAAACGTTAGCACCGACGGTGGCACCATGTCTAGTATGAAGAGCCATGATTATCATGTTTTGCTACAACGATTCATTCTGATTGGTATTCGGCTCTACTTGGAGCCTAGTGTTGTTGAGACGATAGTTTATTTGTCTCAATTCTTCGAGATACTATGTGCCAAATTGTTGGTCAAGGCGGACCTCGAAGCAATTAACGAGGATATTGTCTACATCATGTGCCGGCTAAAGCAAATATATCCATCTGGATTTTTTGATGTAATAGTGTACCTACTAATACATCTGCCGGATGAAGCAATGCTAGCTGGCCCAGTGCATTATCGTTGGATGTACCCAATCGAGAGGTATAACTTATTCATGCTTTTGGTACTATTTCCTTACTATCCAGTGTATATGTAAATCATTATGTATATTTCCTTGCAGAATGTTAGTTACGTATAAGCGGTACGTCCGCAACAAGACACGTCCTGAAGGCTTTATAGCGGAGGCGTACATTACAAATGAGCCACTGATGTTTTGTGCAATGTACCTTCAGAATGTTGAAACTTCCTTCTATAAGGCCTCACGCAACGACGACGGTTGTCAACGTCTAGAGACCCTATCTGTATTTGCCCAACTCGCACGACCATTCGGCACTGGCCCAGTGTCGAAGCAGTTCACCAATAATGACGTGGAGGTGGCTCATTGGTTCATACTGAACAACTGTGATGAAATTTGGCCCTTCCACGAGCAGCACGAGGCGTTGATGAAGGCCCAATATCCTTCGAATTGGGAAGAAATGGACAAACAACTGTTTCCACGTTAGTTTTCCGAGCACGTAAGTCAAATATTTTATTTAAAAATTTCTTAAATTTTTTTTTAGTTTTCCAATTTCTTTTCTTGTGTGTATGTTACCAGATGGCACAGCTGAAAGATGACAACTCACCAAAATTCAATAAAGAATTAATGCAGCTGGCCATTGGCCCATTTCGAGGAGAAACGTACGCTGGTTGTCAAGTTAACAGAGTTAAGTTCATGTGCACAAAACGAGACGACAAATTGTCTACTCAAAACAGTAAAGTCTTCGTGCCATAGGATGGGGAAAATGCTGATATCGGGTTCTACGGCATATTGTTAAGTGTGGTTAAGGTGTTATATGCATACCGCAAGGAAGTCGTCTTGTTCAAGTGTCATTGGCTTGATACGAACCCAAGTCTCCCAGACAGGGTCATTAAAGATCATTTATGTACCTCTGTCAACACAAACACCCGGTAGTTTGAGAGTGATCCCTACATCCTCGCTAGTACGGCGAAACAAGTATTCTATGTGGATGATCCAAATTCTGGTACTGGTTGGAGAGTAGCTGAGATGGTGAATCATAGAAATATTTGGGACTTCGATGACCGATACCATGAAGAAGATGGGGAAACAGACGATAACCAAATTGTTTGCCAAGTGGATTCCTCGGCATCCACCCTATACGTGGATGCAGTACGGACCAACGACATCATCCCACTAATTGCGATGGTTGCCATTTTTATTGATCTCGGGGAATTAGAACAAATTGAAAGTGATTCTGAGGAAACAAGTATTGTGCACATCTCTAATGAGGAGCGTGATCGTGAGGGGGAGAGCGAATTCGACACCGAATGAAAGTTGTAAATAAATGATTTCATCTATATATGTAATATCAATCTTCAAATCAATAAGTTTGATGTTTTAAAAGTTTCAATTAATCTTTTATGTTTTGATGTACATGTATGTTTTGATTTATACATAAGCATAGTCGGTTTTGGCCTACTATTGTCCCTAACTGTCTCTCCTGGTTTCAAAGAGTGGAAGATCAAAAAAGATATATTTGGCACCAAGCTGGTATCTATGATATTCTCCAATTATCCAAAATTTGCATTCCGTTTAATTGATAATTAGTTCTTGCTGCATTATGCTTTCGGTCTTGGTCCCCTAACTGTTACTCTCATGGATCTTAGTGCTCTGGTAGGGCTTAGACCCGATGGCCCTCCGTTTGATGCATTTGCTACTAATCCCATCTCCATTCCGGATGGTAACTTTGGCATTGAAATTACCAAGTCTACCAGTTTTTCTTCCTTCATTATAGAGCATAATAGAATTGAAGGAGTTGAGACATCATAGCAAATAACAACATCGCGAAGAATGGCCTGTAATCAATCCAAACCTCTCATGAGCTCTTTCAAGAGCTATAGCCTTTTCATTTTCAGTCAATTAAGTTTTTTTGCTTGATAAAATAGTGTATAGAATTTTGGAAAAAATGGGTCAGAAACTTTGCCTAACGAATAAACGTAGAAAATTCGCCGGGCAAATTCTATTTTATTTTTCGCCCGACGAATTTTACTTATTCGTCAGGCAAAGTTGTCCAAGATATTTGGTCGACGGGTGCCGAAAATGGAAAGGCTTGCCCGGCGATTAGATAGTATTCGTCGGGTCATAGATACCCTATTGAATTTACATTTAATTATTAAACAACGTTTTAAAATTACTTGCGAAATGAAATGGACCGATCTAACCGTCCACATTTATTGCACGTACTTATAGATTTCCTACGCGGAAAATTAGCCAATTTGGAATTCTCGGGATTAGGTAACGGTGCGCGACGATTCAACGGTTACACAACGTTTCTTCTTGATCGGACGGCTTTAAATCCTGAAGACCTCACAATTTTCGATGGGCGAGATCTAGGCACATAAAACCACAAAATGAATGGTTAGATCGGTCAAATTCAATCGTTTGAATATCAATGGAACTAAATCTTCAAAAATTGTATTGAAGTTTCCTTGAAGTGTTTAAACTCCTTGATTAATATGCTTATTTTACGATTTTCAATAATTTACAAAATGAAATTGACCGATCGACCGATCTAACCGTCCACATTTATTGCACGTACTTATAGATTTCCTACGCGGAAAATTAGCCAATTTGGAATTCTCGGGATTAGGTAACGGTGCGCGACGATTCAACGGTTACACAACGTTTCTTCTTGATCGGACGGCTTTAAATCCTGAAGACCTCACAATTTTCGATGGGCGAGATCTAGGCACATAAAACCACAAAATGAATGGTTAGATCGGTCAAATTCAATCGTTTGAATATCAATGGAACTAAATCTTCAAAAATTGTATTGAAGTTTCCTTGAAGTGTTTAAACTCCTTGATTAATATGCTTATTTTACGATTTTCAATAATTTACAAAATGAAATTGACCGATCTAACCTTCCATATTTATTGCACGTCCTCATAGATCGCCAACGCTAAAAATTAGCCAATTTGGAATTCCCAGGATTAAATAACGGTGCGCGACGATTCAACAGTTACACAACGTTTCTTCATGATCGGACAACTTTAAATCCTCAAAACTTAACATTTTCGATGGGCGAGATCTAGGCACGTAAAACTATAAAATGAACGGTTAGATCGGTCAAATTCAATCGTTTGAATATCAATGGAACCAAATCTTTGAAAATTGTATTGAAGTTTCATTGAAGTGTTTAAACTCCTTGAAGAATATGATTATTTTACGATTTTCAATCATTTACAAAATGAAATCGACTGATCTAACCATCCGCATTTATTGCACGTACTCATAGATCGTATACGTGAAAAATTAGCCAATTTAGAATTTCCGGGATTAGGTAACGGTGCACGACGATTCAACGGGAACAAAACGTTTTTTGACGATCCGACAACTTTAATACCTCAAAACCTCAAGATTTTTTACGGGTGAGGTCTACGCACTTAAAAGTAACCATTGAACGGTCAACTTTTTGAAATTCCATTGTTTGAATATTAATTGAACCAAACCTTCAAAAAATGCCTTGATATTCACAAACTTAACGGTCGAGGCACATAAGCTCCGTAAAACATGACGATTTCTGCCGGTGGGGCTTTAGGCAGGTAAAACCAAAAAGTGAATGGTTCTGATCTTGAAAATTCTATCGTCGGACCTGATTTTTAGATCAGTCAAATTTTCATCAAAATAACCATCTTGCCCAACGAAATTTTAAAAAATTCGCTGGGAAATGGCATGTATTCGTCGGGCAACAATACAAAAACTCGCGCCAATTTTTTTAGCAAAAATTTCAAAAACTCCTCCAAAAAATTCGCAATAAATTCAAAAATGGCGCATTATTTGCTCCGCGAATCATTAAAATATGCCTGACGAAGATTCGTCGGGCAATGTCCTCCACTGAGACTAAAACAGACCCGACTCTTCTTTCGCTCTTCCTCTTCCTCTCATTGATTCCTTCGCCTTCTCTGCAAATAAACCCCTACCCAAACCCTAAACCTAGCAACAATCGATTCTCTCTCTCAAGCACTCTCCATCTCTCACTCTCCCTCTCTCTCAGCAACCCTCACGGCCCGTGAGCCTTAGCATCTCCCTCTCTCAGCCGCGAAGATCGCCGCCGTCTCCTCCGCCGCCAAGGTCGCTGCTCTCTCTCGGATTCTCTCTCTCTCATTCGCAACCATCTCTCTCTCTCTCTCTCTCTCTCTCTCTCTCTCTCGGACTCCCTCACTGTAAGTCCCTCTATTTCAAAACCAAATTATTTAATTAATTGAAATTTAGAAATTGATTGTTGATGAATTGTTGAAATTGTGATGCTTGAATGTTGGTGAATTTTTGGACTTGATTTCTTTTGAATGTTGGTGAATTTTTGGACTTGATTTCTTTTGAATGTTGATAGTATATTCATATGGTAGAAATTGGTTTTACTTTTGGGTTTGAAATTGGTTTTGAAATTGGTTTTGCTTTTGGTTTTGAAATTAGTTTTGATTTTGGTTTTGAAATTGGTTTTGAAATTTGTTTTGATTTTGGTTTTGAAATTGGTTGTGATTTTGGTTTTGAAATTGGTTTTGGTTTTGGTTTTGAAATTATATGGTTTGTATGTTTGGATTAATTTGTAAGTTTGTTTTTATTTTGTGAACTTGGGATTTAGAAATTTAGGTAGAATGTTGTGAATTTTGAGTATAGTAATTTAGGTTTAAGTTTGTTAATTTGGATTAATTTACTATTTTAGGTTTATTTTTGGTTTGTATTGGTTTAGTTTAATTTTAATGAATTTATTTTGAAAAATTAGAATTTGGTGGTTTTATTTATTTTTTCCAATTTACTAATTTTCAATTAAAAAAATTTGGTTTTTTTTTTATTTATTTATCATTCGAATTAAAAATGTTGGTTAATTTTATAGGTGGTTTTGTTTTTATTTTGTGAATTTAATATTTAAAATTAAAAATTTTGGTTTTTATTTTTTTATTTATTATTAAAATTTAAAATATGTCAGGTAATTTTATATTAATTATTTTAAATTTCTTAGTGTAAATGTTGCAACGCACCTTTATCACATCTAGGACCCGCCCTCGCCCTGAGCACGCTGATGATCATTCGGAGGAGGAGGCAGCCTCTGCCTCGGTAGCCTCTAAGGCGGAATCCGTTAAGGGACTGATCTTGGATTCGATGCGACCCGGTGCGCAATCGGCTCATCAACACCACAGCCAAAAACGGGGGGAAACCCGTACCGACCCCTAACCACCACATGATGACGCCAGAGCAGCCGAACCGGATAGTGTGGACAGAGTACTCCCTAAGGGTAAGTTGATTATTTTGTTTATTTAAAAAACCATTTTTATTTGTCACTCATATTTTGTACTAATGTTAATCGAATTTGTAGGGACTTCGGTGAACGTGCTCGGCATCAACCGGGGTTTGGCATCCCAGTGGATTTGTCGAACATTATTTTCATTATTTTTAATTATTTTACTAACTTTATTATTTTATTGCAGATCAATTTTGAGTTCGACCTAGAGGACGCCGATGTTAGTGCCTACTTGAAAAAATAATGGCAGAAACGGTACGCCGACTGGAAGTACGAGCTCCACAATTACTACAAGAGTTGTGAAGGAAGTTGAGGTTCCACCCCAAAACCAATTGGCTATGGGGGGAGAGGCCCAACTCCTTATAAGCCATTGCAAGGTTGTGTAACTTTCCAATATGAGCCTTTTGTACCTTCACATTCTCACACGCCCCCTCACGTGTGGCGAATTTTCAAGCTTAACACGTGGACAATTCATATTGGGTGACGTGGAGCACGTGTGGTGGTTAAGCCTTACACGTGGGATAACCTGCTCTGATACCATGAAGGAAGTTGAGGTTCCACCCCAAAACCAATTGGCTATGGGGGGAGAGACCCAACTCCTTATAAGCCTTTGCAAGGTTGTGTAACTTTCCAATATGAGCCTTTTGTACCTTCACATTCTCACAAGCTGGAGTTCCACGGAGGAAGCACGTGCAAATCCTCTAGAGGAGTTGGAGGTGGGGCCTCAGGTGGAAGGGTGGCTGTGGTTGTTCACTCATTTCGTGGACCCCAAATATCTGGTACTGTCCACCGAGTTAAATTATTATTATTTTTATTATTTTTTTCCATTTTAATATATAATGATTGTTTTTACTAATGAACAACGAAAATTGGTCACCAACACATCAAATCGGACAGCGAAGAAATTCAACCACCACAAGGGGTCGCGATCCTTATCACACCGACACGAGGAAATGCGCAATGTTGGGTCGTTGTTCCTGAAGGTGGATGCCTATGGGCAAGTGTACGCTGGCCGGGGTAACCAGTAGGCTGATGATATTTACGTAAGTTTATTTTTTACATATTAAATATTAATTTTTAATTTGATTATTATATTTCTAATTAATATTTATTCGAATTTGTAGGCAGTGATGGAGCAAGACGTCCAACAGACACAGGCTGAGCTCACGCAACAGCAACCCGATGTGCCATTGGAGTAGCAGCTACCGGATCCCGAGAGGTCGGTCGACATCCTGGAGTGACAACTTGGTAGGCGGCTGGGGAAGATCATTGGGGGGGGGGGGGGGGCGAGCGACGCGCTAGTTCAGGATGCCACCAGTGGCTCTTCAAGTTTTTCCCAGGGAGCAAATCTCAAGGAGATCTAGGAGCTCAGGACAAACTTTGAGAACGTCCAAGCCGAAAACGCTGAGATCAGGGCCGAAAATGTGGATATCAGGGCCACCCTCGACAAGGTGCTTGAACGCTTTCGTGAGCATGGGATGGATACGCCTCTGTCACAGCCTCAGTCCCCGGCCCAACAGCCCGCCCAAGACCCCGACCACTCCGACCAGTACCCCGTCCCGCCGCCGAGTAGTTAGAAATATTTTTAGAAATATGTAAAACATTATTTTTGTTTTAATTTGGTAAAAACATAACATTAATTTTTATAAATATATTTTTTATTTTCATTTGATTCATTTTATTATTTTTGTTGCTTATCACTCAAAATGCTCTCTGAATCGGAAATAAAGTATCAATTTTCTCCTCCAACGTAAAAACGTAATAATGTAATCCCTGAACCCCCCTTCTGTCAAGGCTGTTGCACCAAAAGTTAGTCTTCGTTACTAACGGTATTTAGAGTGCTTATATGGCACCTATGTGGCAAGGAACTAGCACGTCACCCCACTATAACGACGTGGAAAGGGAGAGGGCTGAATCATTTCGTGAAATCGATTAGGGGAAAAATTACAGGGTTGGGCAAATTCCAGGGTTTGTAGAGAAGATTGAAGAGGTGGAAACTTGAATCAAACGGGTAAAGGGTTGTTTGGGGTGTCAATCGGACAACAAGGCGAATTCAATCTGTGAAGAAACCGAGGTTGACAATCCCTCGAAAATCCGGTGGACAGTAACCTCAATATTGCAAGTTTGAGTTTTGAAATTTTGAAATCTGAAATGGTTTTGGAAGTTAATTGTCCTATTTGGTTAAAAGATTAAATGTTTTGGTTGGTGTTTGTGTAAGGCTTTGAAAATTGAACATTTTAAATTGTGTTGGCACTTAGTTGTGCTTTGTAATATGGCTTATTGGCTTAGAAAAGGCTAGTAGTGGGTTTATATTATGTGAACTTTTTGAAAGTGGCTGGTAGTGGGTTTATAATATGTGATTGTTGGTTGGAAAGTTGTGATTTTGACAGTGTGTAGGGTTTAGGTTTGGGCATTTTGGATTAGAGTAAAGGGTTGGTTGGGCTGTTTGGAACATAAATTAGGATATAGGGTAAGAATTTTGGATTAGAGTTGATTGTGTGCACAACAACCTTAATATGGTAAGTTTGATGTTGGCTGTGGGTGTGAGTGTAGATTTAGGCAGAGACTTGTGGATTGCCAATGAGTTGTGAAGTTGGGTCTGATTTTTGGATTAGGGTTTAGGTATAGGTATAGAGTTTAGGGTTTAGGTTTAGGGTTTAGGGTCTGCTTTTGGATTAGGGTTTAGGTTTAGGTCTAGGTTTAGGGTTTAGGGTTTAGATTTAGGTTTAGGGTTTAGGGTCTGCATTTGGATTAGGGTTTGATTTTCTAGTGTGTTTGATGTGGATGATTTAAGCTTATTATGCCTTATGTTTGTTTGATTGGTGTAGGGGACTACGATGACATAGTGTCCATCGCGCTACATCGCAGTGGCAAGATAATATATAAAGCGGGACAGTGGACATATGCAGATGGGGCATTGAAATTGTATGACTGGTGTTCTTGGGACTACAGTTCACTGATTGAATTGAAAGCACTGGTGAAGAAGGAAGGCTACATTGAGGATAGGGTGGAATTCTATACACAAGATGCCAGAAGTGGAGTGTTTTTCAAACTATGCAGAGATCAGCAGCTTTCGGCCCACATTCGAAGTGCTGCAAAGAGAGCAGATAAGGCACTGCATGTGTACGAATCCCATGTTGTGGACCAAGTGGCAGATGAAGATCTAGTGCATAGTATAGAGGTTGGTCCAAGCACATATGAAGCAGATGGTCCAACAACAGATCCAGAGGCTAGTCCAAGCACATTTGAACCAGCTGGTCCAAGCACAGATCCAGGGGCTGGTCCAAGCACATATGAAGCTGCTGGTCCAAGCACAGGTCCAGATGCTGGTCCAAGCACATACCCAGTTGAAGATGTAGAAGATGTGCCTGAATATGAAAGTAATGAAGAAGAAAGTAGTGAAGCTGATGATAGTGAAGACGAATTGTATGAAGTTCGAGTGGAAGAAGAAAGTAGTGAAGATGTGGATGAAGAATTTGAATTGGAAGAAGAATTGGAAGAACTGGATTTGCAAGCTTGTGGTGGCCAGTGTAGTCAGAGACCTGGTAAACAAAAGGTGAATGAGGATGATAAAGGGAAGGGCAACCCCGAGAGTGGTGATGATAGTGGCCAATTTGAGGAACTTAAGGACTTTGAAGATGATGGCTATGGTGAAGGGGATACTAATGCAATCAGTCTAAGTGATAATGATGACATCTTCGAGAAAAATGATGAAGAGGCAGTTCCTCCTCCACATACTGAGGAAGATTTTGAAGAAAGAGAGGTTCCTTTGTCACCAAGGAGTGCTGCTGTTAGTGGAGACTCGGAATAGGAGTAGGAAGAAGAAACCTCTTCCAAAGACAAGAGACTTTATTCCTGAGATGGAGATGAAGGATCCTCATTTTGAGATAGGGCAGAAGTTTGAATCAGCTACCATATTTAGAGAAGCTGTGAGTATCTACTCAGTGAACAATGGAAGACAGCTAACTTTTAAAAAGAATCAGCCTAATCGAATTAGGGTGGTTTGTGGGAGTGGTTGTGATTTTATGCTTTATGCTTCAACAATAGGAGGCAGCATGACTAGGCAAATTAAAGAGTTTAAGAGTGAGCACAACTGCGGTGTAGGGACTAAGAATAGACATGCCAATGTTAAGTGGCTGTCATGGAAGTATGGGAGGCAACTGACAAGCAACAAATGGGATTGGGTGGAATTCTAAGACTTGGTTAATGCAGAAACTAGTTTAAGTCTGAGTTGAAAGCTGATGATTGCCCTCGATTTGAGAGAGTGTATTTCTGTTTGCAAGCTTGCAAACAAGGTTGGATGAAAGGTTGCAGACCCTTCATTGGGTTTGATGCATGCCATATTAAGGGCATTCACCCTGGGCAATTGTTGGCAGATGTAGGAGTGGATCCCAACAATGGGATGTTTCCCATTGCATATGCTATGTGTGAATCTGAAAACTTCAATTGTTAGAGGTGGTTTATGGAGTTGTTGAATGAGGACCTGCAAATTCAAAACTCACACACAGTTGTGATAATGACTGAAAAACAAAAGGGGCTATTAGATGCAGTGACCCAAATATTCCTTGATGCAGAACACTAGCATTGCTTGAGGCATCTATACGGAAACCTCAATGCGACGCATAAAGGATTGGCTGTCAAACTGCAAATGGAGAAGATTGCTAGGGCAACTACAATACCTTGGTACAATGAAGAAATGAAGAAAATGCAAGTTCTCAATCAGTCTGCTCACAATTGGCTAAAAGAAATGGAGGCAAGACAGTGGTGTAGAAGTCATTTCAGGACTGACTATAAGTGCGACATCTTACAGAATAATCTATCGGAGGCCTTCAACAAAGCCATTCTCCCATTTAGGCCTAAGCCTATTATATCTATGGTGGATAAAGTCAGGCAATACCTAAGTGCATTCATGACTAAGAGAAGAGATGAAGGCAGTACTTGGGGGGAGCATCTGCTTGGTAAAAGAATCCAAGGGATTCTAGAGGTCAATAAGTGGGCAGGGCAGAGCTTAATTCCTAGTCATTGTGGTGGGAACATCTTCGAGGTCAAGCATTCACATGTAAGAAGATTCTCAGTTGATTTGAATGCTCACACATGCTCATGCAGAAGATATCAACTTACTATGATTCCCTTCCCACATGCTTGCTGTGCCATTAGTCGATTCAATGGCAACCCAATGAAGTATGTGCATGATTGGTACTCCCATGCTGCCTATACTAGGACATATGAAGGGATTATCAAACCAGTTCCTAGTGAAGATCAGTGGGAGAAGGTTGGTCCAGCAACCCTAAAGCCACCAAAGTATCGTAAGCAGCCCGGGAGACCAAGGATGAAAAGAAAGAGAAGTTAGAACGCGCCTCCTCCTCCTCCTCCAGATCCTACCAAGTTCCCTCGATACCACTCTACCATTAAGTGTGGTAATTGTGGTACTGATGGCCATAGACGAAATGCATGCACACAACCCCTTGACCCTACCGCTGAAGCTAAGTTCAAACGTAAGCAAGAAAGGAGGAAACAACGTGCTGCAGCCAAAGCTAGGTGGGACAAGCTACCTGTAAGTATACTATCGTAATTCAAGTTCATTTGAATGCTTACACATGCACATGCATAACCTGTTATTGTAGCTTAATCTAGAATTATAGTATCACTTAACATCCATGAATTTATGCCTACGTATCACTTAATACCCTGATTCTGTCATATCATATCACTTAACACCCAGAACATATATTAGTAGTCTCAGTTTACACCAATATTACGAATGTGTTTCTTGGCAGTCTGAGCTTCAGTGTGATTGAAGTGAGTTGTGATTGAAGTGAGTCTGATCTACATTGTATTGTCATTGAATTGAATTGTGATTGAAGTGAGTTTTGATTGACATTGAACTCAATTATGGCTAGGTGTTTACTATGGATTTGCATTTGATTAGGTCCGAAGACGAACAAGGAGCATTACCCTTGGAAATGAAGAAGGCAGGGCTGCCTATACGCAAGAATCATGCCCAAATCTTGTGCCAGCAAGTACATGCACTGCCCCAAGGCAAGAATTATGCCCAAATCCACCACCATCAATTACCAGCACTACCCAGAACACTCAATCAAGCACCACACATGCTGTCCAACCTGTAATAGTGCATCCAAGCCCTACCACTACTCAGCCAAGTGATTGTTCACAACATCAATCACCCGTATCAAGTGGAAGGAGGATGAGATTCAAGTCGCCTGCAAAGCGTGTGAAGAAATAGTTGGTTTACTGTTTAGTGCTTAGTGGAAGGACTTGTTATTTTTCTTTGCATACTATTCCAAATATTGTGACCGAATTTTGCTTACTGTTTAGTATACACCTAATTGCCTTAGTGGTGCTCCGTTTGTTCCTTTTGTTTAAATGACATGATGGTTTGTGAGGGTCCAAATTTGGTTTGTTATTATCAAAGTTTGATTTATGAATGATTTTGGGATGTTTCTCATTCTTAATTTATCAACTTCCATTCCTACTAGATATAAAATGCATTGCATAAACATCTTACATATTTCCACAATCCACCAAACTAACTTTTACATAATACAATGCCCTAAACATAACTAATAGTGCCAAGCTTGCAAACATAACCTAATCCATAACTAAAGTGAAGGATTGAAGATGATTCCAAACACTAAGACCCAAGTAACCAAGAGTGCAATCCAAAGCTAAGTCACCTTCCTCATCTCATTCAACAATTGCTCTTCAATTCTATCAAGCTTCCTGAACAACCCCGGAATTATTATCGTTGACCTTTTGCACATTTTCGGATCATGCAACTCCCAAAAATCACAACCTTTCTCTCTACCTTGTCCATTCTGCTGCAAAACATATTAGAGATTCAAACATACACCAATAAATCAAAACAACAACAATCGAAACATCAATTTCATTTTCTTCTTATTGAATCATTGTAGTTTCTCATAAACCCATCCAAATTTTCTTCATATTGATCCAACCAACAATCAAAAAACACCAATTCCTATTAATATCATAACCCAAAAACCAAAATCCCTTTCACTATTAATATCAAGAAACTTCTTCCTTTTCATTATCCTAACAAAACCCATAATGAAATCAAATATTAAATTCCATTATCACTTACCTTAGCATCTGGACAGACAACAAACCTCCCCATCTTCCCACAAATGCATCTTCCCAGTTGGAAATTTTCACTCTCCTCCATATCTGAATATCCCTTTTAACTGCAAATTGATTGATGATGTTGGTGTCTTGTGGTTCACAAACCTTTATATAGGCCTAATTCGCAACTTTTTGGTGGGATTACTGCTGAATTTTTCGAAATTTCCCCCCCTAGGGTTGCGATTTCACCTGGATTGGGGATGATTTTGCCGCCCAAATGTCATCCCAACTCCATCCTCAAGCCATCCCATTGAATTCTTGCCACGTCCTTGCCACATAGGTGCCACATAAGCACTCTAAACACCTTTAGTAACGAATACTAACTTTTGGTGCAACGGACTTGACAGAAGGGGGGTTCAGGGATTACATTGTTACGATTTCATGTTAGGGGAGCAAATTGAGACTCTCTGTCCGGTTCGGGGAGCATTTTGAGTAATAAGCCTATTTTTATTGTATTTATTTAAAAAAAAAATTATTTTAATTATATATATTTATTTAATTATATAAATTAGTGAAATTTTTTTTTAATATTAAATTCTTGCCCGACGAACAAGAACGTTTCGCTGGGAAAAGTGTAAGAAAATTCGTTGGTCTCCTACCGAATTTAGAAGCTGAATTCGGTGGAAATCGCCGTGTTTTGGTCACTTTGCCCTGCGAAATTTTCTAGTTCGTCGGGCCAGAGTTTACTACTTTGCCCGTCCGAGACACTACCTTCCTTGGGCAACAGTTGTTGACTATTGCTCGATGAAACTTAGGCGACAAATAGTTTTTCACAACAAGTTTATCTTTGCCTGTCGAATGCGCTATTTTTGTCAGGTAACGGCATGCCCGACGGTGGAGGCCCGACGAACTTTGCCTGACAGAGGTTCGTCGTGGATTAGTTTGCCCGACGAATGTAGTTCTTTACTCGACGAACCTGTTTTGCAAGGCAAGACTACTTTTCCTATAGTGCACATACATTTTAGTAAGCCTCTTAGCAAAGACCATTTATATACATGGAAAGTCTTATATAGAGCGGTCGGATCATTCGTCTGGCACGTCACCTCTCACATACATAGCACGTAGATGCTTTATTTTAGTAACAATTTTAATCTACTATATGACTTCACTCGTTGAGATATAAGCCTTATAATTAAGGTGGCTTATATGACTTCATTCGATCAAATATGTGAAGTTCGTCATTAGTGCTAGGAAGTCGGTACTCTTTTCATGGTCTTGCTTATATCACCATATTTATGTGAGCTTCTCTTCAAGATCAAATTTTCTCTAGGCCGGGCTTCCAAATTGTACTAATTTAAAAGTTGAACATATTCAAACTGAGCCCTGCCTACTCCTAATTGCTTTTGATGCGACAAATATGCGAGAAATAGATCCATCAAGAAGAGCAATCAAATATTAAATTACACGATATGCTAATTTGATTGTTCAATATTTTGTGCAACAAATTCTTTTTATTACTATTTATATCTAGAAGACATGCACATGCATGCATATGTGGGTTTTCTTTCTTTGGATTAACACTCATCGTGATTGTAAACATACTGAATTGGCTGCATGCCTTAAAACGACTATTGGAATAAGATTTTGATTCTTAATTTTCTGTTTTATATATATATATATATATATATATATATATATATATATATATATATAAAATAATTGTGTGTTTTTTGTTATAATTTGTAATCAGATTATGGTAGTTTGACATGTTTGATGAGTCAGATTTGATCAGAAAGAAGTAGCGATAAAAAGAATATTATCCAATTTAATTTATGACCTCAAAATAGTAGGATTAATTAAAAGATATAAGTTTTCTTCAATATCTAATCTCATTTAATTCTCTAACAATAAAAACACATTGTTATTTAGATCCAAAATATGTTAAATGTAATGAATGATCTAATGCAATCCAATTTACACCCACCAAACGAGCCGGTAAAAGTTTATCGGGACAAGACTAGAGAGATCGAAGAGAAGTGGGACCGATGATGAATGAGAAATGATAATGCAATTCATTTTCCCAGGTTGGTTTGGGGTCCATGCATGGTGTGCAGAGCTAGGCATGATGATAAGGATGTACTATATACCATGAATGGTCATGGATGCCAAGACGTGGCTACCTCACTCTAACAACCACTTGGAGTATTGCAATTATTTTCTGGACATCTATCAGTCTCCTAATCAGTCTCTCGATCGAGAGAGAGAGAGAGAGAGAGAGAGAGAGAGAGAGAGAGAGAGAGAGAGAGAGAGAGAAAGAGAGAGAGAGAGGTGGTGACAACCAGGCATACCAACAATAGAGATCCAAGACCCTGTGTGCTCCCAGATATGATGGCTCTCTGCATGCATGCATGCCCCAAGCTAGGCCCCCCACAACCTCCAACCCTACCTCTCGTGTGGTTTGCAACTTTAAATTTGGGACCCCCACAATAATCAACCACTTTTTATACACCACACGAGTGTATCCCTACCTCATGTCTCGAACTTGAATACTATCACCTAGTCTTTTCATTTAAAACAATATATATATGAGTGAAAAACAAGAGTTAGATATATATATATTATTGTTAAAAAAAAAACAATCTAGCGGCCGCCTAGGCGTTATGCGCTTAAGCACTGTTCCGAGTAAAGTCAAAACGAAAAATGTAATCGACTGATGATTAAACGGCCCTAGGCGGAACTAGGTAGATTTGGGCGGGCTAGGCGAGTTAAGCGTATTAGGCGGGTTTTGAATTTTCTTTTATTTTTTAAGGTCAGAAAATATGGTTTTAGCTTTTAAGTTTTTGAATACAATCCTGAATTTGAATCTAAAATCAAAATTGTGCATGTGTGATCTAGTTAAAACCTGAATTAGTTGATAAATTGTTATTTTTTGTATCATATATGTTATAAACTTTAAATTGTTGGTTATTAAATAAATCATATCATTTAATAGTGTTCATTATATTATTATTTTTTTTATTAATAAAAAAAACGTAAGCCCCGCCTAGGTGCTTAAGTGTTAGGCTCCTACCCACCGCCTTAGGAACACCTAGCATTCTTTTGAACATTATATATATATATACAACATTTATATAGTATAATAATATAAACACTACAAGAAATCAGGTTTTGCCCGACAAAATTTTGCCCGACGAAGCAATCTTTGTCACCCAAATATACTTAGACCGACGAAAACAATAGTTCGTAGGGCAAAAACCTTGCCCTACCAACATTTTCATAGGGCAAGGTTCATTCGTGGGGCAAGGTTTTGGCGGAAACAAATAAATTTTGGCGCGTGATTTTGTTACCTTTGCCCGACGAAACGTTTCGTAGGGCAAGCTAGTTTCGTGGGAAAGGATTTTAGCGCAAAAAAAAGGAATATAGCGAGTAATATTTCTAACTTTGCCCGACGAATACACAAAATTGTCGGGCATACTAAGCTTTCCCGACGGCATACTTCGTCGGCAAAAACTTGTGTTTGTCGGGCAAGGTTTACGCGTTAACCAGGTACGGAAACTTGATATGACATTTATTTGATATGAAATTAATTAGTTATGGAAATGAATTTAGTATGGAAATTTGATATGAAATTAATGTAACGAAATTAATTTGGTATGGAAATTTGATATGGAAATTAATTTCGTATCGAAATTTGATACGAAAATTGCCTATATAAAGTCGATAGAATGAGCATTCTCAAAACATCCTTCAAGCATTCTCAAATCATCCTTGCCTAGATTCGTCCATGTGCAAGATCGACCCATCCATAATCCTCTGGTGCACCACTTGACCAGGCCATAGAAATATGCGGCCCTTCAAACTTTCCCTCAACGAGTAAGTGGATGAGATTACTGCCTCTACAACAAAGGTATGGCTTGAAAAAATGAGGACATTAAGCTTGTTTTTCCAAGCCATGCTTTTGTTGAAGAAATTTCAATCACATCTACATACTCGACGAGGGAGGTTTGAAGGGTCATATATATCTGAGGCTTGGTGACCAAGTGTGCATCGGAGGGTTATGGATGGGGTCTTTCTTGCGTCTGGTGGATCTTGCCCGAAGAATACTCAACTTCGTCAGGGCAAGTTGTGTAAAGAACTTTGCCTGACGAAATATCCATTCGTAGGGCAAAACATGGTCAACATCGCCCCACCAATCTTTCATAAGGAAAACTCATTACGTGGCGTCAGATTTTGGCGCGAAGATCTGGTATTTGGCCCTTAAAATCAAGTTGCCGACGATTTGTGTTCATCGGGCAATCGTTAGCTTCGTAGGGCAAAGGGTGGGCGTCGACTGAAAAAAAAAAATATGTCGAACAAGTCACCGACGAAGTCATTAAACTTTGCCTGATGAAATGCTTCGTCGAACAAAGGTCTAAATGCATTAAGTGCAACCACACTCCCCTCTTCTTCTTCTTCTTCCTCTATGCCTTGCTCTCAGCTGCTCTCTCTTTCTCTCTCTCTCTCTCTCTATAACACCAAAAACTTTCATCTCATCACCATTTTCGCTTCCAATCTCTCCCTCTTTCTCTCTCAAAAACCAAACTCTATCAAATTCCAATTTTGAAGGTTTGAGAAATTTTAATTTTTTAGTTTTGAAATTTTATTTTTAATTGGAAACTAATTATTGTTTATATTTTAGGAAATTTGTGATTGATTTGGAGGAATACTTATAAAGTGGTATGTGTGTTTGCCTCTAAATTTAATTTTCGTAAGAATTTTGGATATAGAAATATGTTAGGAAATTGTGTATAAATTGTGAAAAGTGTGTAGAAATTGTGTATAATTTGTTGAAAATTGTGTAGAAACTGTGGAAAATGTGTTATGCGATTTTGTAGGAAATTAGAAAATATATTAGGAAATTAGAAAATATGTTAGGAAATTAGAAAATATGGTAGGAAATTAGAAAATATGTTAGGAAAGGTTGATTAGCTTCGTATAATGAAAATCAATGAAAAACCTTTGACCTATTTGAGAGTCAGTTGGATGTGCACGTGGACGCAATGCGAGACTGCGTAATTGACTGACTCTTGAATTGTCCATTTATTCGTACAGTTTGGGGGTGCGCAATTATGTGTTGTGTAGTTTGCAGTTTACGAGGCTAGGTATCGATCGAGGGAAATTCGGTTTGTATCCCCTCAATGTTCTCCGAATGCATACTAGATAATTTTTTATAATATCTACGTCGTGCATTTGGGGAACTGTAGGGGGATGCTGCCGAAATCTCCCTCGATCAAAACTAAGCCACGTAGGTCGCAAACTACAAACCACAAAACGTGCACTCTAGAATGGGATAGGGCCAAATCATCGGAGGCATAAAGAGACGAGCGGCTTATGATATTAACTTGTTCTAATTACGGGACAATGTTAACTCAATTACTTACGTTGACTGTATTTTGTGAAAGCATGTACATTGGAAAGAGGCTGGATGCAAACAGAAGATGGATGTTCTTATGAGTATTTGGATGAGATCGACAACTTTATAGCCTTTGTACGTAGTCACTACAATTGGGGGACGTTGACTGAGGTCCAAAACCATCTGGCATGGAATGGGATCATACACAATTATCCTCTATCACGGTGAACAAATATTTGCAGTATCGACATCTTCAAATCCCGGGACCCGTCGGGATAAAAGTGCTTTGGATGGGCCATGTGATGATGACCAAGTCTTTGACATATTAACCGATGATTTTCCTTCCACATCGGTTGATGTGGACGATGAGGCGCCCATGTTTCAACTCAAAGACTCAGTAAAACATTAACAGAGATTGTTGAAAGAAGCTCAGCGCAAATTGTACCCCGGTTGTAATTCGTTCTCGATTCTAGGGGCAGTTGTGGAGTTGATGCACATGAAAGTTGAGTATAATCACACGAACAAGCATTTTGATCACATGATGGACATCAACATCCGAATACTCCCTGAATATAATTGTCTGCCTAAAGATCATTATAACTAGACAAGCTGTTGAAGGGTCTCAATTTAGGGTATGTCAAGATCCATCCATGCAAGAACAATTGTGCAGTATTTTATGGTGAATTCGAGCAGCTTGACAAATGTCCCGTGTGCAATGAGCCTAGTTTCGAAAGAACAAGATTCCGAATAAGGTGTTGCGTTATTTTCCACTGAAACCAAAGTTACAATGTTCTACATTTCGACACACACAGCCCGTGATATGAGGTGACACAAGGATGAACGCATTGATGATGATGTATTGAGGCATCCGGCCGATGGAGAGGCTTTGAAGGAATTTGATAAGATGTATCCCGAGTTTACCGTGGAGCCAATAAATGTCAGATTAGGACTTGCTGCGGATGGATTTAATTCATTTGTGGGTTTTGCAAAGCCCTATAGCACTTGGTCGGTGGTCATGGTTCCGTATAACTTGCCCCATTGGTAATGCACGAAGAAAGAATTCACAATCCTTTGTACTTTGATATCGGGGCCCAAATCTTCGAGTAATTTCATTGATATTTATTTGCAGCCCTTGATTGCTGAGTTTGTGGATTTTTGGAAAAATGGTGTCCGAACATACGACAAATACAGTGGAGTAATGTTCACTCTACGAGCGACCGTAATGTGGACTATTAATGATTTTCGTGTTTATGGTTTGTTTCCGGGGTGGAGCACCAATGGTTATCTTGCATGCCCGACATGTGGACCGGACACAACGTCCTTTTGGCACGCATTGAAGGTATGCTACTTGGGTGAGAGAAAATTTCTGCCCTGGGATCACCGGTGGCGTATGCAGTCTGACTCATTTGATGGAAAAACAGAGCTATGGGAACAACCAAGGGAGAGGTCCGGTGATGAGATATTGTCCAAATTGAACAGTAACCAGGAGCTCGTCATACGAGGACCAAAACTAGAGGAATAGGAAAATTGGACGAAGAAGATCATATTCTTCTGTTTGGCAGCCTAGTCAAAATTGAAAATTAGACACATCGCGGATCCTATGCACATCGAGAAGAACGTTGCCGAGAGTGTCGTGGGAACGACTTTACTCATCGACGGCAAGTCAAAGGACAAAAAAAAAAACCCATCTGGGTATTCAACAAAAAGGGATTCGACCTAATTTATGACCAAAAGTCATCAATGGCAAATATATAATGGCTTATCCAAGTCATACATTTACGCCGAAAAATAAGAAAAAATTCCTGAAGTGGTTGTAGAGTGTAAAATTTCTCCATGGGTACGCCGTCAACATCTCCTGAAACGTTAGCACAGACAGTGGCACCATGTCCGATTTGAAATGTCATGACTATCATGGTTTGCTACAATGGCTCCTTCCTATTGGTATTCGGCCCTACTTGGAGCATGGTGTTGTTGAGACAATAGTTTATTTGTCTCAGTTCTTCCAGATACTATGTGCCAAAATGTTGCTAAAGGCGGACATAGAAGCAATTAATGAAGATATTGTCTACATTATGTGTCGGCTAGAGCAAATATATCCACTGGCATTCATTAATGTAATTGTGCACCTATTAATACATCTACCGGATGAGGCAAAGCTAGCTGGTCCGGTGCATTATCGTTGGATGTACCCAATCGAGAGGTAAACTTCATCCTGATTTCGGTACTATTTCCTTACTATCCTCTTAATATATGTGAATCATAATGTATATTTCCTTTTAGAATGTAAGATAAGCACAAGCGGTACGACTGTAACAAGATACATCCCGAAGGCTCTATAGCAAAGGTGTACATTGCAAAGGAGTCACTGAGGTTTTGTGCAATGTACCTTCGGAATGTTGAAACTTCCTTCAATAGGGCCTCACGCAATGATGACGGTGGTGAACGTCCCAAGAACCTATCTTTAGTTGCCCAACTAGCACGACCATTCAATGCTCGTCCAGTGTCGGAGCCTTTCACCAATAGCGACATGAAGGTGGCTCATTGGTTCATACTAAACAACTATGACGAAGTCTGGCCCTTCCACTAGCAGCACTAGGCGTTGATGAAGGCCCGATATCCTTCGAATTGGGAAGCAATGGACCAACAACTGTTTCCAAGTTGGTTTTCCCAGCATGTTTTATTTGAAATTTTCTTAAAGTGTTTTTAAGTTGACCAATTTCATTTCTTGTGTGTATCTTAACAGATGGCACAGCTGAGAGATGACAACTCGCCAAAGTTCAATCAAGAATTAATGCAGCTGGCCATTGGCCCATTTCGAGGAGAAACGTACGCTGGTTGTCACGTTAACAGAGTTAAGTTCATGTGCACAAAATGAGACGACAAATTGTCTACTCAAATCAGCAGGGTCTTCGTGCCAAGGTGGGGGAAAATGCTGATACGGGGTTCTACGGTAGATTGTTAAGTGTGGTTCATGTGTTATACGCATACCACAAGGAAGTTATTTTGTTCAAGTCTCATTGGTTTGATACAGACCCAAATATCCCATGCAAGGTCATTCTAGATCATGAATGTACCTCTGCCAACACAAACGCCCAGTGGTTTGAGAGTGATCCCTACATCCTCGCTAGTAAGGCGAAATAAGTGTTCTATGTGGATGATCCAAAAGCTAGTGCTGGTTGGAGAGTAGCTAAGATGGTAAATCATAGAAATATTTTGGAACTTGGATGACTGATACCATGAAGAAGATGGGGAAACATATGATGACCAAAATGTTTACCAGGTGGATTCCTCGGCATCCACCCTAAACATGGATGGAGTATGGACCGAGGACGTTGTCCCACCAATTGCATTGATCTCAGGCCCTTACCACTAATAGTTGACAGTGATGCTGAGGAAACAAGTATTGATCACAGTTCGGATGACGAGATTTATTGGGAGGGGGGGAGAGCGAATCTGACACTAAATGAAAGTTGTAAATAAATTGCTTCATTTATATATGTACTATCAATTTTCAAATCAATAAATTTGATGTTTTAAATGTTTCAATTATTATATTATGTTATGCTTTTATGATGTTGAGTGCTGGATAAAATAGACAACATAAATATGAAGCCTATTCTAAACAAAAAAGGTGAATACAAGCATGAAATCCCCAAAAAATTGCCATAAATCTTGCAAAGCAACTTAAAATGGCCCCAAATATGTTTTCGGTGGGGGCTGGTCGAAAAGCTTTGCCCGACGAATACTGGCCTTTTCGTCGGGCAAATCTATCTTATATTTGGTTGACGATTGCGGAATAAGAAACAGCTTTGCCTGACGAAACCACCAGTTTTCATCAGACAATATTTACTAGATTGATTTTACATTTAATTACTAAACAATGGATTTAAATTACTTATGAAATGAATCAACCAAATCTAACCGTATCCATTTATTATACGTACTCATAAATCGCCTATGCCAAAAATTAGCCAATTTTGAATTCCCGAGACTAGGTAACGGTGCGACATGATTCGATGATTACAAAACGTATTTTGACGATCGAACAGTTTTAACTCCTCAAAACCTCACGATTTTTTATGAGCAAGGTCTAGGAACGTAAAAGCACAAATTGAATGGTCAATTTCTTCAAATTCAATGGTTTGAATATCAATTGAACCAAAACTTCAAAAAAGGTATTGAAGATTCCATAAAGTGTTGAAAGTGTTTGATGAATAAGCTGATTTTACAATTTTCAATAATTTCCGAAACAAAATTGACCGATCTAACCGTCCATATTTATTGCACGTACTCATAGATCGCTTACGCAAAAATTACCCAATTTGGAATTCTCGGGATTAGGTAACGCGGCACGACGATTCGACGGTTACAAAACATTTTTTGACAATCGGACGGCTTTAACTCCTCAAAACCTCACGATTTTCGACGGGGGAGGTCTAGGCACGTAAAAACACAAACTAAATAGTCAATTTCTTCAAATTCAATCGTTTGAATATCAATTGAACCAAAACTTCGAAAAATGTATTGAAGTTTCCTTGAAGTGTTGAAAGTGTTTGATGAATAAGCTAATTTTACGATTTTTAATAATTTTCGAATTGAAATCGACCGATCTAACTGTCCACATTTATTGCACGTATGCATAGATAGCTTACGGGAAAAATTAGCCAAATTTTAATTGATGGGATTAGGTAATGGTGCACGACGATTCGACGGTTGCAAAACATTTTTTGACGATCGAACGGCTTTAATACCTCAAAACCTCACGATTTTCAACGGGCGAGGTCTACGCACATAAAATCACAAAGTGAACGGTCAATTTCTTCCAATTCCATCGTTTCCCTAGCAGTTAAACCAAAACTTTGAAAAATGCTTTGAAATTCACAAAGTGAACGGTCTATGCATGTAAACTCCTTAAAACATGACGATTTTCGACGGTGGAGCTTTAGGCACGTAAAAACACAAAAGGAACGGTCATGCTCTTGAAAATTCAATCTTCAGGCTTGGTTTTACATTACCCCATATTTTCATAAATAAAACCAAGTTTGCCCCACGAATACATTGGTTTCATAGGGCAAAACTGCAAAATGTCATTGGGCAATGCAGGCAATTCGTCGGGCAAGCTTAAAAAACAAAGGCAATTTTTTTTCGGGAAAAATAAAAAATTGTGCCAGTATTTTAACGAAAAATCAAAATTACCGTGTCCATTTTCCCGACGAATGCTTCAACTTTTGCCCGACGAATTGCACAACATTAATGTGCCCGACGAAGTCATTAAAAGTTGCCCGACGAATATTTCGTCGGGCAAAGTCCTCCACTGAGACTTAAAATTGACGAGATTCTTCTTCTTCACTTCGGTTCTTCCGCTTCCCTTCTCTGGAAAAAAACCCAAACCCAGCCGCACCCTCTCTCACTCTCCATCTCCCTTAGCCTCACCCTTTCTCTCTCAAGCACTCCCTCTCTCGCTGCAAAAAAAAAAAACCCAACCACGAGGTCTCTATCTCCCCTATTGCAGCTCACTCACGGCTGCTTCTCTCCCTCCATGCCGCCCCTCTCTTGTACTCCCTTTCACTACAAGTCCCTCTCTCTCTCTATGATTTTGTGAATGTTGGATATATGTGTTGGTTGAATTTGTGAATATTGAGTCTGTTAATTTGTTTGTGAATTTAAGAAAGAAATTTTTAAATTGGTAATTTAGTTTAATTTGGAATTGAATTTGTTAGTTGAATTTGTTGGTTGAATTTGTTGGTTGAATTTGTGAATATTGAGTTTTTTAATTTGTTTGTGAATTTACGAAAGAAATTTTAAAATTGGTATTTTGGTTTAATTTGGAATTTAGTTTAATTTGGAATTGAATTTGGAATTGAGTTTATTTTTAAAGAATTTTAGGTATTTTTGGGAATTTTAGGAAATTTAGGATTGTTTTGGAATTTTCCGGAATTTTAGGAATTTTTTGAAATTTTAAGAATTTTAGGAATTTTAGGAAATTTAGGAATTTTTTGGAATTTTAGGAATTTTTTCAAACTTTAAGAATTTTAGAAAATTTAGGAGTTTCTTGGAATTTTTTATGTTTGGTAATATGGTTTTTGAGATTATTTTTTATTTTGTGGAATTTGAATAAAAATTGAAATTGGAATTGGAATTGAATATATTATCGAAAATAAAAAAGAGGTGGTTTTATTTCATTTTTGTGAATTTATTATCCAAAATTAAAATTAGGTGGTTTTATTCTTTTATTTTGAAATTACTATTTAAAATTAAAAAAAATTGGGTTTTTATTTTTTTAAAGTTATTATTAAAATTTAAAATTTGTTTGTCTTATTTTAATTATTTTGAATTTCTTATTGTAGATGTCGTCGAGCCCACTAATCGCGTCAAGTACCCGCCGCGCTGCCCCTGTTGATGACCGTGCAGAGGTGGAGGCAGCCCTTGCCACGGTAGCCTCCACGATTGAGTTCACTCATGGACCCGTCGATACCTCGCAATCCGTGCGACCCGACGCTCGATCGACCCAGCGATGCCATAGGAAGAAACAGGGGGAACCACGTCCCGCCGGTCGATGAATCAACCGAATCAAATGTTGGGGACGAAGTAATCCCCGATGGTAAGTTCATTACTTTGTTTATTTAAAAGTGCGTTTTTCTTTTTTGTTCATATTTGTACTAAATTTCGTTGTATTTGCAGTGTCGTCGGTGAACGTGCGCGGGATCAACAGGGTTTTAGCATTGCAGTGGATTTTCCAGACAACGAAGGTAAAGATCCGGGTAGATTACATGCCTCATCTCCGGAAAGCAGTCCAAAAAATTCATAGCCTGGTGCCACACGATATTGGCGCGATCGTTAGTACCAAGTGCCGGATGCTGGCTGACACATTCAAGAAGCTCGAGGACGTCATAAGGAATAAATGTTGGGCGGAGCTATCGGTAAGTATTTCTCCTTTTTAACATTATTTTCATTATTTTAAATATTTTACTAACTTTATTATTTCATTGCAGGTCAATTTTGAGTACAACTTAGACGACGCCAACGCAAATGGGTACCTTACCGACCTCTGGTAGAAACAGTATTCGGACTGGAAGTACGAGCTCCATTTGTACTACCTAAGCTGGAGTTCCCAGGCAGAAGCCCTTGCGAATCCTCCATCCGAGTTGGCAGAGGTTGGTCAGTTGGAAGAGTGGACATGGTAGTGCATCCATTTCGAGACCCCCGCTTATTTGGTACGTGCCAACTAAAAAAAAATTTTCATTATTTTCTATTTAATTTCCAATTTGAATACGATGATTGTGTTTACTAATGAACAGCTGAAATCGACTGCCAACAAAAAAACCCAGGGGGAGAAGAAATACAACCACCACGGGGGCTTGCGAAACTTTGCGCACTGCCACGAGGACCGGCGAAACCAAGGTTCGAAGTGGCCGGAGGTGGATGTCTGGGGGTAAGTCAACGCTGACCACAACAACGAAGAGGCTGACTTAATTTATGTAAGGTTTTTTTTTGCATATTAAATATTAATTTTTAATTTTCATAATTAAATTGCTAATTAATATTTATTCGAATTTGTAGGCAATGATGGTGCAAGAAACGGAGGGTGTACAGGCTGAGCTGTCGCAGCAACCCGACGTCCTGACGGAGCAGCAGCTACCGGATCCTGCTAGATCGGTGGAGATCTTGTAGAGACACCTTGGGAGGCGTCTAGGGAAGATAATATGGGGGGCGGGAGATGCGATAATTCGAGATGTCAGGAGTTGCTCTTCGAGTTCTTCTTGGGGAGCCAACGAGTAGAGCCAGAGGTTCATGGAGCTCCAAACCAACTTGGAGAACCTCCAGACTGAGTTATCGAATGCCAAGGCCGACAACGCGAACATCTAGTCCACCCTCCAGATGGTACTTGATGCAATGCTTGCGAATGGGATGACTATTCCTCGGCAAGTCCTGGCGCATACTCAGCAGTAGACTCATCATCCGACCCCGCAGCCTGACCAGGACCCTAACCAGTCGTCAAACTTTTAGATATATAGGACGTTGTAATTTAGTTTGAATTATATAAATCATTCATTTGTAGAAATATTTATTTTATTTTATTTTATTCGTTTTATTTATTTTAATTGTATTTATTTAACAATATATTTATTTTAATTATATATATATATAATTATGTACATTATTAAAAAATTTATTTATTTTTCCTAAAATTGTAGGCTTGCCCGACGAAACAAGGATTTCATCGGACAAAGATATCCTGAATTCAGTGGTCTATCACCGAATTTTTAAAACTTTGCCCTATGATATTGTAAGTTTCATCGGGTAAACTTGCCCACTTTGCCCTACGAAAGCGAATATTTCGTCGGGTAAGGTCTTATATCCAATACCGTATGTAGAATACGTTTGCCCCGACCAACCCTTCATTTTCGTCATGTTCTTCATATCCAATACCGTATGTGGAATAGGTTTGCCCTGACCAACCCTTCATTTTTGTCCGGCGAACCCGTATTGACTAACTATGTTTGCCCGATGACGCCCACTGACCAATTTTTTTCATCGGGCAAGTTGTGGTTTGCCAGACAAACTAGGTTTTTTTGTCGAGCAACATTTTGTCTGACGGTTGAGACCTGACAAACTTTGCCAGATGAATTTTCGTCGTGTCAATTCTTGCCTGACGAATGTGCTCTTTGCCCGACGAACCTGTTGTGAAAATGTAATTTTATGTTATTATTAATCTAGTAATATTTCTAATTAGTGTGTATTGAGATATAAGTCTCGAGTTTGATACCCAATGTATATATTTCTCTCTGAATACCATTGATAAATGAATATATATATATATATATATATATATATATATATATATATCTTTAATAAATTAGTAGAATGATAACAATGTTTTTTCGTTTACTTAAGAATCATTCCAATCATCTCTCAATATTAATTTCTAAGTTAAAATACTAGACTTGGCATAGCCCAAATCGGATATTTACTTGTGGGTAGCTTTAGTGGAGAATGAGATTGCTTTTATGTGTTGATGTCAATTCGTCTTTTGAATCAAACTAACACTTAAGTGGAGGGTCTTGTGGTAAATTACAACGCTAATCTTCTTTAATTTACATAATAAGAGGGAGCTCAATGTACATACTTTAAAAATAATTGAACAGATGTTAGTAGGGACGAACGTACCTACTCCTCATCCTCAAATTTAAGATAAAAGAAAATACTAGCGATTATGCCCGCGCGTTGCCGCATAGCTATTGAATTGATTATAAAAATGTGTTACACAAAATAAAATGCATACGAAGACATGTTACATTAGAAAATATGTAGATGATTATATAATACAGCATATATCAAAATTAGGTTCAAGTTTGTTTGGCTGCCTATATGACATTACAAAATATGAATCCCATGAATATCTTACAAAATGTGAAGTTTGTGATTAAAGTATAAAACGAGAAGTCTAGTTGTTCATTTTTTGGTATACATAGGGTGTTCAAAAATTGCTAAACATTCATGAATGCTCCATCACTTCTGAGCATCGAGCTTCCTTTTTTTTTTCTGGAATTTCGTTCGTGATCTAATGAATCGAATTTATATGATAGGAAAAGTTAGTAAAAAAAAAACCAGCCACAGTTCATCATGAATGTTCAAAACTAATTTAATTTTTATAATCTTCATTCATCACTTTGACATAAAAGCACCACTATTCTACATCTTACACGGAAAAAAAAAAAAGCATATCAGCTAAAATTATAAAAGAAAGACACTTGTAGCTTCAAATCACATTGACATCATAAGGATGTCAAAATTCAACCCAACAGACCCTTTTGTTGCCTATTGTCAAGAAAAATTTGAATAAAATCATAAACAACTGTGAAATAAAAATCAATAAACCAAACTCTCGAATAATTTATCTGCGAGACCAATGTAAGTTCATATTCATACTAATTTTACCTATATATTTATTATTCTTAATCAGCTTGCTATCTCAGAAGATAAATTCTGAAGAGCAACATAAACGGGATGTTTTTGTATAAACTGGATAAAAAAAAACCAAATCGAGAAAAAAAAAATTATCATTATCTTTATATTTAATTGAACTCATCTGCTACATATCCAACTTTATCTATCCGGAGTCTTTGCATGCCATCTTAGACCCTAGATGCACAAACAATAGGATTTATCTTCTCTTTTCTTCTTTAGTACATGGACAACAAAATACTATTAAAAGGGCAAGGCAAGTCACTTTTAATTTGGTAGTAAAGTTTACATCTCGTTGTTCTACAGTAACAGACCCATATAGATTGACAATGTAAGAAATAGTAAAGATTAAAATTACACTTTATGCAAGTACTAAAGATTCAAGAAGTAGATGAGTAACATTTTAAGTAACTTGGGGGAGTGAAAAGGTTTCGAAGGTGTCCAGATTTTGAGGGATCTGCCTGCCTTGGTAAAGAAGAGCTTCCAAGCCATACGGTCTTATGCAAGTACTAAAGATTCAAGAAGTAGATGAGTAACATTTTAAGTAACTTGGGGGAGTGAAAAGGTTTCGAAAGTGTCCAGATTTTGAGGGATCTGCCTGCCTTGGTAAAGAAGAACTTCCAAGCCATACGGTCTCATGGGAAAAAAGAGGTTATAAAATGTCCCAGTATTGAGAACCAAGGCCAATGAAAGAACTATTGGCAATCAGACTTGCAGAGGATGATGATCTCCTTGAGTGCAAACAGAACCAGTTGATCTGATTCAGAGGAAATGCAAAACCACAAGGTACGAATCCCTAACTTCACTTTTAGCTGAATTGAATCGAGGCTAGCTCGTGATGTCTTCAATACTACTTTCTTTCTACACCTGAAATTTGGATTGAAATTGAATTGGAAATCAGGTGATGATCACTATGATGATCGGTGCACCCCAGGTGTTTGTGTTTTTGCTTGAATCAATTTTCTGGTTTCAGTAGAGGTCAGATATGACTGACTTCCGTGTGTATTTCTTCTTAACAATTGAATGAATGAATTACAATGCATATAGACACTCACACACTCTCCTTGATTCGGTTAGAGATGATAACAATGTCATTATACACACACTTCTTGCAGCTCACTCAAAACTGCTCACAATTACACTAACCGTTTCACACACTTACAACACACACATCCTCTCATTTAATGCCTTCATCTTGTGACACTTGTCCTCCTCGAGTCAGTAGCAGGTGTGCTGCCAAGTCAGCTGCCAGTGATGCAGCTTAGTCATCAACAGCCCCTCCTAAGCTAGTCACTGGAACTACTCCCAGTAGACCCCTTAGGTAGTCAAACTTTTCCCTAGGCAGAGCTTTGGTGAAGATATCCGCAAGCTGCTCTTCAGACTTGCAATAGTGTAGTGTGATTTCTCCATTTTGGATTGCATCTCTGATATAATGAAATCTTTTGTTGATATGCTTGGTCTTTTGATGAAAGACTGGATTTTTGGCCATGGCAATGGCTGACATGTTGTCACACAGTAGAGGAGTAGCCTCTAACTGTTCTTCTCCAAAATCTCCCAATACAAACCATAACCAGACAGCTTGAGTAGTTGCCTCTGGCACACAGTAGAGGAGTAGCCTCTAACTGTTCTTCTCCAAAATCCCCCAATACAAACCTTAACCAGACAGCTTGAGTAGTTGCCTCACAGGCACTAACATACTCTCATGTCATCTTCAGAGCCTCCCCACTGTCATAAAATCCCACCAAAGTAGCAGCTTTCCCTCTCTTGTATTCAATTCCATAGGTCAGTGTACCTTGAACATACCTTATGACTCTCTTAGCTGTTCCTAAATGCTTCTTGGTATGGTTGTGCATGAATCTAGACAGCAGACTTGAAGCATACATTATGTCTAGTCTAGTAGCTGATAGATTGAGCAAAATTCCCACAATCTGTCTATAGAATTGCTCATCAGCAGCTTCACTACCATCACTTCTTTGTAGCTTGTCACTAGTTGCTAGGGCAGTACTCACTGGCTTGCAGTCTTTGAGTCCAAACTTCTCTAGCAATGTAGAGCTATAATTCCTTTGATGAATGAAGATACCATTGCTAGATTGTAGAACACCCATTCCTAGGAAATGATGTAGTAATCCCTAGTCTGTCATTTCATATCTACTCATCATGTCTTGCTTGAACTCAACCATCATAGTAGCACTGTCACCTGTGTAGATAATGTCATCTACATAAATAGACACAATTAGAGTTTCTTCATCTTGCTTAACCTTCAAATACAAGGTTGCCTCGCTGGAACTTCTCTCAAAACCACAACTCAGTAAGTAGGAATCAATCTCTCCATACCAGACCCTTGGTGCTTGCTTAAGACCATATAGAGCCTTGTTTAATCTGTAAACTATAGCTTCATTACCTTGAACTTCAAACCCTTCAGGCTGATCCACATATACCTCATCTTCTAGAACACTATTAAGGAATGCTGACTTCACATCAAGCTGAAACAGCTTCCATTCTTTCTGTGCCGCTAAAGCAATTAGAGTTCTGATAGTGTCAAGTCTTGCAACTGGTGCAAATGTCTCATTGAAATCAATTCCTGGTTTCTGAGCATATCCCTTAGCTACCAATATGTCCCTGTGTTTCTGAACAGATCCACCCAGATTGAGTTTAGTTTTATACACCCACTTGACACCAATCACTGGTTTGTTAGTAGGTCTCTCCATTAGCTCCCATGTATCATTCTTGTCAATCATCTGCATCTCAGCTTCCATGGCTTTCTTCCAAGTTGAATCCTTGATTGGTTCACTGAAACTCTCAAGTTCTATTATGCACATGTGACATCTAGCATAAACATCACTTAGGCTTCTTAGCTTCACAGGTGTATCACCTGAACTTGAACTTGATGTATCACTGGAACTAGGACATGAGCATGTACTAGGACCAGAATCAAAACTTGAACTTGAACTTGTGTGTGTTACTGGTGTAGCTTGATCAATTCCAGTGTCAAATCTCACTGGTATAAATTTCTGGACTTCTGCATGCTTCTTCCAATCCCAACATCCTTCTTCATTAAATATTACACTTCTGGACATTACAATCTTCCTAGTTTCCAGACTATAAACTTTGTAGCCTTTTTCACAGCTACCATAGCCTACTAGAACACCTTTCACACTAGAATCATCTAGTTTCTGTCTCCTTTGGGATGAAACATGCATGTAGCATATAGAGCCAAATACCGTTAGGTGTGACACTTCTGGTCTTCTACCCAAAAACTTCTCAAATGGAGTCTTACCCTGCACAGCCTTGGTAAGACATCGATTGAGAATGTATATTGCAATGTTGACTGCTTCACCCCAGAACTCATAGGTTAGTTGTTTGCCATGTAACATAGACTTAGCCATCTTTACTATAGTCCTATTTTTTCTCTCAGTAACACCATTCTGCTGAGGAGAGTAAGCCACAGTTAGCTGTCTCTGAATTCCATGTTCTTCACAATAACTCTAGAATTCATTTGAGATATATTCTCCACCTCTGTCACTTCTTAACTTCTTCACTTTGACCCCACTTTGTAGTTCAACCATAGCTTTGAACTTTTTGAACATATTTAACACACCTGATTTTTGTCTTAGAAAATATAACCAACACATTCTAGAATGATCATCAATGAAGGTAAGAAAATATAGATTACCTCCCATTGTTTATGTTTGCATAGGGCCACACACATCTGAGTGTATTAACTCAAGAGGTGTAGATGCCCTCCAAGCCTCTTCTGTGTCAAAAGGACTCACATGATGTTTCCCTGAAATGCATCTTTCACAGAGTTCTTTGTCACCTTCTAGACTAGGTAGTCCAACCACCATGTCCTTCTATCTTAGCATCTTTAGGCTTGAATAGTTCAAGTGGTCAAATATTTTGTGCCATAGTTATGTGCTTTTCTTGGCTTCTGCTCTTCTAGCAACTTGATTCACATAATCTAGAGAAATCTTGAAACATCTGTTGCATGTCATAGGAACCTTAGCAACCATGTGCTTCATGTTCTTATCTTCATAAACCTCTTATGAACTGTCTCCAAACATTAGACAGTATCCATGTTCCACCATTTGACCTACACTTAGTAGATTCTCATCCAATCCATGTACAAGCATCACTTCCTTGATGTACTTGTCACCTTGGTCAGTATGAACCAACAAAGAACCTTTCCCAGCAGCTTGAACTAGTTCACTAGTTCCCATCTTCACTTTCACATTCAGACTTCAATCAATATTAGTCAATAAAGACTCATGACATGTCATATGGTTACTACAACCATTGTCCAGATACCACACACCCACATCCTTCTCAATAGAGGCTGAATGGCAAGCATATAACATGTTTCCTTCAACTTCATCTATTTTCTGAGCTAGGTTAGCAATCTTTTTTACAGGACAATCTTTGGCAATATGGCCAAATCTAGAACACTTGAAACATTTCACTTTTCCTTTGAACCAGCATTCACCCCAGTGAAGTTTGTTGCAATTCTTGCAAGCATCCTTAGAACCACTAGTTTCTCCTTTCTGATTTCTAGAGAACTTGGTCTCATACTTAGCATTGCCTTTGGAATTTGTGTTAGTCCAACCCTTGTTTCCATCTTTGAACTGATGCTTCTTGAACTTTCCCTTATTAGAACTTGGTTGTGCCTGTGACTTGTTATTCACACTCATTGAGAATGCTTTCTCAACATCACCCTCAGTGTGCATCTCCAAACATTGATCGAATGCCTTAATTGATGCAGTGAAACTTTCAACATTAATATGTTCTAGATCTCTAGTTTTTTCAAGTATGGACACAATTGAATCATAGGGTTTAGTCAAACTTATCATAATTTTCTGTGCTAATCTCTTTTTAGTCACTTCTTCACCATACGTTTTCATTTGATTAACAACACCAAACAATCTAGTTATATATGTAGAAAAGGATTCATCATTTTTCATATAGGTATACTCAAAATCTCTTCTAAGACTTTGTAATTTAACTGCTCTCACCTTAGGATCTCCTTTGTATTCCTTTTTCAGAATATCCCAGGTACTTTTAGCTATCTCCTCATTCGAGATTCTTGGGAAGATTTCTTCAGAAACTGCGATCTGAATCAGATTCAAGGCCTTGACATTCTTGATCTGATCAGCATGACTTCATGCCGTTTCAATCTCCTCATCTTCACTGTCATACTCAGGATCTAATAAGCCTTGAGTGACAATCTTCCACAAATCACATGCTTTCAATGCTGTTTCATTGTAATATTCCAGAAATCATAGTCAACTTCTGTTAATACAAGAATTTTCGATTCTCCTCCTCTAGTACCAGCCATGATGACTTGGCCATGAGAAAACTTCAACTCCTGCTTAGCTTCACCACAATTAGACGCCCTAGAGATATGATCTCAAAACTTTGATACCATATTGGCAATCAGACTTGCAGAGGATGATGATCTTTTTGAGTGCAAACAGAACCAGTTGATTCGATTAAAAGGAAATGCTAAACCACAAGGTACGAATCCCTAACTTCACTCTTAGCTGAATTAAAACGAGACTAGCTCGTGATGTCTTCAATACTACTTTCTTTCTACACCTGAAATTTGGATTGAAATTGAATTGGAAATCGAGTAATGATCACTATGATGATCAGTGCACCCCAGGTGTTTGTGTTTTTGCTCGAGTCAATTTTCTGGTTTCAATAGAGGTCAGATATGACTGACTTCCGTGTTTAGTTCTTCTTAACAATTGAATGAATGAATTACAATGCATATAGACACTCACACACTCTCTCCTTGATTCGGTTAAAGATGATAACAATATGATGTCATCATACACATTTCTTGCAACTCACTCAAAACTGCTCACACTCACAATTACACTAACCATTTCACAATTACAACACACACATCCTCTCAGGAGGCGTGCTGCCAAGTCAGCTGCCAGTGATGCAGCTTAGTCACCAACAACAACAGCCAAAGTAACCACACCTTCTATTAAACCAAAGGAACAGTGCAATATCGCTGAAATAACAACTGCAATTCTCATAGAACTAATTAGTAGGTTATAATTAACTTGAATGAAAGAGGCATACAAAAAATTAAAATCTGTAGTAAGTTAGATATATACCTTATTCTAATGATATATGGACCCTCCAACATCCAAAATCCAAAATCCTTCTTCTACCGATATATGGACCCTCCAATACTCCCCAACGCCGCTCTGAAGAATCCCACTATTGATCTCACCACAATTTTCCAACCAAACTTCATCTGCTGCTCAAACAAAACATGTTTCACATAAATATATAATTAATTTCATAGTTGAGCAGATAAACGATGCATCTCTTATTGAATCTCAAGAGAAATAAATGAATACCTTTGGTCGCTTCGGGCTTTCTATCTAGTTTCATGATGATAGGAACATTTGGTCCGTAGACATCAGCATCGAGCAAGCCAACCTTCATTTCGCACTTGTTAGCATATGCAACAGCCAGAATAACTGCAATTTACACCATATGCATAAGCTAATCTAAATCAGCAGAATACGAAAGTAAAAATTTCTATAGAGGCCATTGCATTAGAGTTGATTTGCAAACATACTTCTCATTTGAAACAAAAAGAGAGCAAATTCTACTGCAGAAACAAAAAGATATATGGGCAAGCAAACTCAGATATAGCAATTAAAATAATTGGAAAATTCATTGATCACTTCAAATTGATTCAAGGGATCAAAATATGCAAAAAACAAATCCAAAAAATACTCTTATGAGTTCTTACAACGAAAACTAAGTTCTTAATCAAAACTAAAACGGTAAAACCCTTAATCAAATACAAAATATTCTAAATTCCCATTTAAAGTAACGGCAAAGCACCTTAGAATCCGAGCTTGGTGTGGCGCCAGTGCCTACACTTGGCATTGTACCTGAAACAAAAAACCAAAACCTTATAAGCATCTGAGAACCAATCAAAAAATTAATAATCAGAACAAAAATTTGAAGTGAAAAAGGAAATACTTTGGACCTGATGGTGTTATCAGTCCTTAGAAGGATCCAGTGGGGGATGGGAGATGGGCCTGTTCTGCCTCATCTTCTCCGCCAGCTTCTTCTTGATGATGAAGGTCTTGTGTGACGGCTGTGCATATTCATCACAAAAACCAACTCAGAAACTCAATTATTTTCAATTGAGCCAAACATGGTACAGTAGCAGTAACCAACATAGATATACAGAGACTGAAGCAATATGACAATGTACATAGAACACAAATCCCAAGGCCTTCCACCTTGCATGTTAACTTGGTATTCAAATTCAGACTCATGCCGCATATATACTTTTGGCAAAATGGGTCTGGATTAGGCATCCTAATTTTTCTTTTTTTATTGATTAACTATACAATGACAACCTGCATATATCATATATGCCAAATGCAGAATGTGTAGCTCAGTCATCTAAGAAAGCTATGGTAGTTTGTTTTTTCGTTATTTCATATTTTCATATCAAAGTTTAAAATGTCCCTCAAGTGAACTCAATATCCTAGTCTGGTTTTTCCTTCATCTGAGGATGGCAAAAGGTAGGTATGGAAACAATAATCAAAATTCCAAACCATAACTTCAAAAACCTGTTTGCTCCAAGGATGATAAGAATACATATATGCATACACATACTATCAGATCATGAAAGAAGATTACTTCAGATAACCACCTAAATATCCTAGACTGATTCAATTTTTGTTTACAGATTCTATAAGTGATTACCTCCTAACAACAAAGGTTTTCCATGATATAAAACCTTAATAGTTTCATCTTCTACAATTTCAAAATAGATCATTGTGATTATCCTCTTAAACTCATCTTGAGTAGTGTACTACAATCAATTTTGAAGCAAACTTATAGAACTAACAAATAATCAAAGTCTTACTCTGTAAGTTCGTTAAAATTCTGCCTTCTTCCAGTTACCCAAAGTCAATGACAGCTTCTTCTTCATCCTCAAGCCTTCCAAAAAAGCAACATGCAAAACAATCAACCCACCAAAACAACAATTATAGAACATTAGCTTTAAAACAGTGGAATTAAAAGTGAATGGGGAAAAAAATTTACACCAATTTGTAAAAATAAAACTCAATTTATGAATCAAAAAGCAACTAAATTGTACTTTGTAATATGGTTATAAGTGCAGAAACTTAAATCACAGAGGAGTACAAAAATAAATCGAGTAAAGAAGATGGCGTAAAGAAGAGAAATCGAGTAGAACGGAGAATTCGAGGGAAGAACCCATAACTCAATCTACGACCGATCTCTTTCTTCTTCGCGAAAGGCTAAGATCGCAGAGGAGTACAAAAAAAGAGTCAAAAAATTCAAACCAAAATTTAATTAGCATCAAAAATAAAATTTACCTGAAAAATGCGGTAAAACCTTTTTCTTCTTCGTCAATCCTTAAAAATTAACATGCAAGAGAATCAACACACAAAATCCATCCCAATAACAATCGATGATTGTAAAAGGTATATACCGAAAGAAAACAGAGAGCTTAGTCGAAGAAAACAAAGCTGAAGATTGTATTTCAAATTACTGAAATTAAAAATGTTTAGAGAACAGAGCTAAAAATTTTACCTCGAAATTTCGAAGCTATGACTGAATGATAGAGGATTGTCACTCAATGAAAGATGATCGCAGACCCTCGCTCCGACCGTCGTGAAGATCGACAGTCGAAGGCGGTGGAGATAAAGATGGGTCGGCTTAGGTTTTCTGGATATAAAAAATAACAATCGATGATGGGAGATGGTCAGCGAAGACGATGAGTTCGATGACACTGAACGAAAATTGGAGACTGAAGAGTTCGATGACGATGAGTTCGCTGAGATAAAAAAGAAAATTGGAGAGTCAACGTGTCCAAATCCAACTGAAAGAAGAAGCAAGATGTCGACACCTTGAAGCAACAGGTGTCTGGTAAGGGTAAAATCGTAAATGCACTGTTTACAACAAAGAAAAAGAAAAACAAATAAGGGCAGAATCATCAAATCACTATTAATGAACAGTGATTTCATCCATTCAGTTTTATTATAGGTATGTTATTCCTTAGCACACCCAGCCCACTAACTATACTAGTTTGAGTAATTTTTGTCTATTTCAATTCATGTTTTAGGTTTTTTTGGAATTTTCTTATTGGCTTTTATTACTTTATAAGCACAATACAAATTATATAAATTTAATTAGTTATGTATGTTGTAGTTGAGAATGAAATAAATAATAAAATTAATTAAAAAAATTAGTAAAATATGGGTATTATTATAGAAGGTTAAAAATATTGCTAAAATTTTGATAAAAATTACAAAAGAGAAATTAACTTTAAATTAACTCATTTTTAATTTCAATTTTGAATTCGTACTCGTTTAATTTATACTCTTGCTTCTCTTAGAGAAGTAATTATATATTCATATTTTGCATTGTTTTGTGTGAACTAATTATGCATGTATTGGTACATATTACATGCTTTTGCACAATATGCATCCCACCTCTATGAATGCACTATTATTGAGCTAGATATACATCTTGGAATTTGAAGTGCAGAGGACTATTTAAAAAAAGTAATAAAAAACAATTACTAGAAAATGAAGTTGATCACCTTGTTGGGTGCTAGGGCTACACGTACGTACTCCCATCTCACACTAGAATTAACCAAGTAGTAGTAAAATTTTAATCGAAAAATTGGTGATCACATTCATTATTTGTGAGTGAGGGCGTGAGGCCAGGTATATGGATTTCATATGAGTCGAGTTAAAAAAGTTTTAAATTAAAAAAATTATTGTTAAATCGTAATATACTGAATTTCATCAATATTAGTTATATAGATTAAGAGTTGTCATCGTTATTAAAATGTATATAAATTTTCAATTTCGCCGCTAAATTTTAATATATTAATGTTGAAATCAGTATCGAGCAACATCAATTTATCCTTTGTGGAGGGAAGTTTATTAATTGGTGGGGATAATATATCATTATACCTAGATCATAGGAATATAACTTTGCTCTTAATTTAATAGAAAATGTCTGTTAAGAAAATTAACGATAGATAATCAGTGTAACTCGATACATATTTAAGAGACTACATATTAAAATATAAAAATTTTAAATTTGTGTATAGTTGAAGACGGATATATAACAACCTGCATATTATATACATATATTCCAATGGAGCATCGATCTGAGAAGAAAGAGTTGAAGCAGACGATGCCCACGGATTTTATTGAACAAAGGTGACCGGGTTGACGACTCAGTGAGTCAATCAGTGACCCTTTTAAAATTATGATGCCCTAAATTTTGTCTGGCGTTCCTCAACCCCCCCTCCTCCTCCTTATTTTAGGGTGTCTCTGTGGGGGACCACTGCCCCAAACTTCACTTGTGCTCTGTCGTTTTGTCTAGGCCCGGGGGATACCCTACAGCCTTGAAACAGTCCTTATTCTTAAAGCTAGCTTTCCACTCGTTTTTGGGTGCCCTAAGTTTGATTATTTTAGCACTAGCACTGACCCGCGATGCTTAATATCATCGGTATATGCTTAACGCATATTTAAATTCTTAGCTGTCTAATTTTGTTTTTTCATTTGGAATTTGGGGTACAAAGTGAACAAGAGGGGGGGTCTCCAAAAATAAAGCATATATTATATATATATATATATATTTATAATTTATATATGTACACCGACATGCTAATAATATTGATCGAGCCTGCAAGCTGGCTAGTTCTTTGCCATCCTGTAACACAGCTTTTTGGGTATACATGTTGTTCATCACTCTCTCACAATGATGTCAACCAGACGTCTTTTATTTATTTATTAAAATATCACAAAATATCATAAGTTGTATTGTATATGCTAAAAGGTTGTAGCTCAATTATTAATAGCCTTAATCTGTTAATCCACCGTCTCATGTTTGAACTCCAAAGACATCATTTGTGTGAAAAAATTCTTTTTTTCTTATATTAGAATCAACCTAGAATATCCTTGTATGAAAAAAATTATATTAGATATTCGATAATTGGAAAAAAAAAAAAAAAAAAAAAAAAAGCATTGAAGAAAAAACTAGGTATATATCTATTTAAAGCATTGATTTGATTAAACACATGTCATGATAAAGGGAGACAAATTAATCCCTTAAACTACCTCCTACTTACGACATAAAATAAATACTTTTAAACTTTAGTATATACGTTCTTGTGATAATGTTTCTTGAGGTGTTATATTAGAATTAGGTTTTGAGAAAGAACTAGGTTGATCAAAAAATCACATAATATCATAATCCATTTTCATCGTACGGAGAAAATCGGAAAACAAATAAAAGAAATAATTAGGTATCCATTTTAAGCATTTATATGATCAAATTCATAATAGAAGGGAGGCAAATTAATTCCTTTAGTCTACCTCGAACTTACCAAATAAAGACAAATAATGTTAAATTGTAATTCTCCTATTAATGTTTTTTTTCAGAAAACTCGAAGTGTGATACTATAATGGATAATACTTGCATCTCACCCTAGTGGTCCATTCTCGTACCACTCTTTCGATTTATCGAATAATCCTTATACATATATCATGCCGTTCAATTCCTAAATTATCATTTCAATATTAGTTATATAAAATATCAAATCAAATTTGAGATTATCTAACCATTTTTATATGGATAAACTAAATGGGCGGTAAACTATAAGAATCTTAATTGTTACTACCGTTGATTTATTTTATATATATGAATGACTAAACGACGTTTAATGTTGTTGACTTTTTACAGAGATGATATTGAAATGATGATTTAGGAGTTGAACGGTTCCGATTATAATATATGTATCAGGTATATTATTAGACAAGTCGAAAGGGTGATACGAGGAGGTACCACTTGTGTGGGATGCAAGTATATCCTATTATAATTAGGTTTGAGACCAATGAGTGAATTGAGAAAATGGATAATACTTGCATCCCACCCTTGGGGTACCTTCTTGTACCACCCTTTAAATTTACCGATTTGTCCTTCTACATATATCATAATCGGAACCGTTCAACTCTTAAATTTTCATTTCAAGATCATTTATGAGACAAAATCAACCAAATTGAATATCTTTTAGCCATTCATATGTATCAACCAAATGAACGACTGAGCATAAGGAGCTTAATTATCAACAATATCGTTGATTTGTTTTATACACATGAATGACTAAACGATCTTCAATCTAGTTGAGTTTTTTAGAATATAATATTGAAATGATGATTTTGAAAATGAACGGTTCCAATTATGATATATGTATAAGGACAATTCGATAAATTGAAATGGTGGTACTACCGGAGTGAGATGCAAATATATTATCCTGAAAATATAACAGAAATTTATATATATTTATATATAACATTAATGTTTCGTATCCAAATTCCATGCAAAGCCATCGCCACCACATATAACGAGACGTTTCATTTTCTTGGATACCAAACAATATTAATTAGAATCTTTGTGCACCACCAATGCAAATCTCGTGGTCATCCGGGTCACGTATATATCCTGTTCTTGGTCAAAGTTTGTGGAGCTGGAAATGAATATATGATCGATCCCCATTTCTACATAATTAACTTAACGTATGCAACCTTCTATTTTCCTCATGCATCATATCATGTCTAGCCTGGAGATCAAGCGGCTACATATCAAAAACAGAAAAAATATTGTAGACCTAATTAGCTAATTAAATCTTATTAATATTATTATTATTGAAGGATTAATTAAGTAGTTGTGTATCGTTTTCTGTCTTAATTTCTTGCAGCGTTTTGTTCATGGGGTTGCTGATGGATACGAATCTTGCACACGTACTACTGGATAATATGGATATGAATATGCCATGTTCATTGCTTGCATGCCACAAATTTGAGCTAACTTTGTGGATTTGATGATCTTCATGCTGAATATTTGAATATGTAAATGTGTACGTTGCTATCAATCGGTGCATTGATGAAGATAATATGACAAAATTCCAGACAATGCCAGCAAGGTGATGATCGATGAGATAGTTTTAACATTCTTATTTGGTATCCTCCTCATTTTTTTTCCTTAAAATTATGCTTTCAAATTTCAGGTAATATATTTTTTTATACAATGATATGAAAATAAGGGGTATATACATTTAGTGTCAATTTCGTTCTTTACCAGCTAGTGTCGTCATACAGCAAACCTAATTAAGGCCTTCCACACTATACGTGTGAATGCATGCCACTGAATTAGCTATATACATTGATTAAAAAGACGCGTATGTAGAATCTGAATATTTTATTTATGTAGTTTAATTCAAATTAGATGGAAGTAAAATACAAATAAAATAAAAAATGGTTGAGGTTTGGTATTTGGAAAAGACCATTCATGGGTCATGGCAAACTAATCATCTTCTTAATACACACGACTGCGGCAGATGCATTGAATCACACCCTAAATCCTAAACCTAAAACTTAAAAGGGGTAGTCTTTCATTCTTTTTGAGCTTTTAAAACTTTTAATAAAAATCAACCTTATGGTACGTTTACTTACCAGGAATGGAAATAGTGGGTAATATGAGAAGTAGGTAATCGGAGAAGTGGGTAATCATTCTCATTGAGTTGTTTATTAACTATATAAAATTATAACAGTAATGAGATTGATTTTCATTGTTATTGTTTATTAACTCCTAGGAATCGGAATAAAAACTAACTTGATTACTAAAATGTCATTGCACACACACACACACATATATTATATTTTCTTTATTTTGGTTTTTTTAAGATCGAGATTGAGTCATACATAACCAATTAATAACAAATCCAAAATGTCATATCTTGTTGTGATTATTCACTAATAAAATATGAGAAAATATGTCTGATTGGTTTTTTTAGTAGTATATAGTTCATTGATTAATATTGTAAATCATGTTTATAGTTGTTGAAGGAGTTGGCTCAAAAATGATGATTTATTCACATGAGTACATAATTATTAATTACTAGTTAGATTTATTGTAATTAATACTTGTAAACAATGTTCTTAGTTTTTTGTTTTTAAATATTGGGTTGGGGCATTTGGAATTATTGTAGGATTGTAGGTTACTTTAGAAATTAAAATAATGAGATGAGGTAATGGGAATCATTAACACCCCTCCCCTAGTTAATGGGATTACCCAAAATGGGTAATGAGATTACCTATTTTGAATAGGTAATGATTATCAAGTTGTAAGTAAACGTAGGAAAAGTAAGTAATGAGAATCATTATCATTGATTTCATTATCATTACTGGTAAGTAAACATGTACTTTCTATCCCCCGAAATAAAAAGTAAATAATTAAAATCAACATATTCAAGTTTTCACTTTGGAAAAACAATTAATTAAAATCAACATTACCTTTTGCTTTGCTAATGCTTAATGCCCCTTAAACAATGCCACTAATTTTTTTTTTGGCCCTGTTTTAAATACAAGAATATTAGAGATGATGGATTATAATATCATGTATCGACCTTATTTTTTTATTAAAATCGAATTATATGACTAAATTAAAAACTTTAACAATCAGTTAATTAAGATAATTAACAAAAGAGTATGATCTATATTATTAATATTTCTTCTTTCTTTTTTAAATAAAAGACTTCAAGTTCAACTAAGATAAATAATGGATATATTTGTTAAATTTGATACGTATACGTGATAGCTCCATAATTGTTTCCTAAAATAGATCTAGGTATTTGCCTTCAAAAGCAAAATAATCGATATGTGATGAACATTCAACGGATTTTTTAGATTTATATATTTTGATTATGAAAAAGTCCACCCTTGCCGTTTTTTATTCATTTCAAATGCTTAGTTATGAAGGCTTTTCTTTTTTTCTTATTATATATGGTGCATTTATTTTATTACCCGTAATATTCAGTCAAACGATAGTGTAATGTTTAGCATATATCTATAGAGTACTAAATCAGTACGCCGGGTCAGTCGGTTTGGACAAAGCTTTGTCTGGTCAACACATTTTTATATGGAGGAATATGCTAGCATTCTTTTCCCTTCATCTAATTTTCTTTCCTAATTTTTCATGATATTTAAATCTTTTTTTTATATAATTGAAATGATTTGAGGTGACCAAATATTACAAAATGCCAAGTGTCCTTTGAAATAACATCATGTCAATGAGCTCTGAAGCCAATATCCCAATCTCGTGAAGCTGCAGTAAACAAAGTCATTATTCGCCAACAGTACCAGTCTTGTGATGTTATAGTATTCCGACAACACACTATTCATGAACAGTGTCGCCGCGTGCTGCTTCGTCACCTTTCTGACTATTTGGCAACGTGCCACAGTAAACGCCAAAGTTACTTTCGGTCACAGTATTTTATAATCATTCATGTCCTGATGCCTCTGCCTATATAAAGAGAGCTCATTCCCAGTTACAAAGGACTCGAATTTTCATTCTCTTTTTCATTTCTTAGTTTTCATATCTGTTTTGAGATTTCTAAGTTTTCAGAAGAACTCCAGTAAAGCTCTACTTAGTTATTTTATATGTAAGCTTTCAAAGTTTCAAATCAGTAAAACAAAGTTATTTCAATCATTCATGATTTTAAGCATAATCAATTTACATATCATTTTCTTATTCATATATGTAATTATTTTGCATATCATTTACATTCTCTCATGTTATTTAAATTATTACCTTATTCCTAAATTTCTTCAGTTACATATATATATATATATATATATATATATATATATATATATATATATATATATGTTGATACAAAAAATGGACCACCTTAGAGTTGCCTCGGTGAGCTTGATTGACTCGTTCTCCTTGGGAGTAGGAAGACTTGTAGAGAAAAGATAAGAGCAAATGAGCACCGGTGGGATGCCGGCCTAACAGTCTCCGATGCTTAAGTTAGTTAAGTGTTGAGGGTACTATAGCAATTAGACAGCATAAGGGCAAGGTTGTCATTACCTTTTTTTATGACAGGTGCCCTTGTATTTATAGTGGCATTGAATGTTGTAGGTCAAGCCTTTCGATGTGGGATAAATGTCCCTGATCCTAGAGCTGACACGTGTCCTAGTGGTCTCGAATCCCGTGGTTGAGTTAGTACGGTCGGTCGATAGACGGGTAGGCCGACCAGATCTGGTCGAGCTAGTGGCTTTTGGTGTCTTTTGCCTAAGGCTGTGTTGGTGGGATGCACCTGATGTTGTAGATTTGTATTGTTGTTTTCATGTTGAGCCGATGGCCAAGATTGGTTTTGGCGGGACTGATTAGTCTTGACCAGGTTGACCAAATTAGGTACGAACATAAGTCCCCCAAGTCGTTGACTGAGGTCGATTTCCTCAGTTGAGGGTTTGTCGTCATTTGTCGGCCTATACGCATATTTGTCCTATACCAGTCCCTTGTCCCCCAAGCCCTTGGCTGAGGCGATTCGCAGTGGTCAATCACTGCCAAAAAGGGATTGTGAGAGAGCATTGTAAGGACCCTTCCCGAATTTCGCCTCGAAATCCGTAAAAAGTCCTTATCCCGTCTAACAGCTCTTTTTCCTCAAATTTTAATACCAGGAATACCCTTTTTCCATAAATATATTGAGTAAACCTTACAGGGTTCCCGACAGAACCTATGTACTTATTGACCACACCTACCTATCAGACGCAGGATAGCTTACAGGTCAAAGCCGAGACCACAGAATAGTGGTGGTCCAAAAAGTAACACACTCTGACACCAAATGTCAGTAGGTCAGACACTACTGAAACCTCTACTGGAATAACACAAGACAACTAACAAGTCAGCCTCTTGTGAACCGTCAATAACTCACCACTCTGGGTCACCGCCCACACTAACCCACTAACCCGGATGACGCAAGAACCAAACTTGGTTGAATTGAATCTCACTGACTTGCCCCGAGTCAAACTCGATATCCCTGCTCCTCCAGAGCACCCCGAGTGATTGCTCGATATCCCTGCTCCTCTAGAGAACCCCGAGAGATAACTCGATATCCCTACTCCTCCAGAGCACCCCGAGTGATAACTCGATATCAAGGCTCGAGCAATCTTGGACCTCAAGGCGGAGAAAGATCCCTCGAACGCCAACATTGGAGAACCCCTCGACGATCTGGCGGAGACATACCCTTTAATGCCAATCGGAGAACCCTCAGCAATGTAGCAAAGAAAAACACCCTCCACGCCAATCATCGGGAATCCCATGGTATAACCCAATACCTAGAAGTATGGATACCCATGCAATCCCGGAACCCTAGTCCATTCACTGTGCGAATAAAATACCAAATCATGGATGCCCTATCCCCAAGGAACTCTTCACACATTAATGACCCAACTACTTTGACCTCCAGAGCTCAAAATCTGCTCCATGGTCAACCGTTACTGCTGGGATTGCCCAACTGGGGCTCTAAACTAACTCCTATGGCCTCAAAACCATCAAAATCCGATCTGGAACGTCCCAAATCCCTAGCCATGCATAGCCATGACCCCGGATTCGGCTCCACTCGCCGCCACGTGCCGGTAGATAGCCGGACCACGCGCCACTCGTCGGCTACCCGTCATGCGCCACGCGCCACGCGCTGGCCACTCCCCACGTGCTGACCCGATCCAACCCGGCCTAACTCGACCTGACCCGTTCCATCCGACCCAGCTCAACTCAACCTGACCGGTTCACTCAACCCGATCGGTTCACTCAACCCGATCGGTCACCAGCGACTCACCGGAGAAGATGACCGGACAGTCGTCCGCCACGTCGCCGTCATCGGAGTCTCACCAGGGAAGATGGTTGCACCGCCGCACTGTCGCCATCCACCTCGCCGGAAATTGGAATTTATCGTCAGAAATTGCCATTTCCGGCGAGCTTCTAACTCCTTCATTTCTTGATCGATTTTCACGATCCACAAATGTAAATTCATCTACTTTTCACCAAGAATATGAAAATAAGGTCAAAGTTCTGAGACCGTACCTGGTTTGGCAGAAAATCGACGGAGAAGTTTCGGTCCACCTCCCTCCTCCGGCGGTGCTCCTACCTCGATGGTGACCCCAAAATGCTCGTGGAGTCACGGGAAAGACCCTCTCGGCCTTGGTTTCGGTCAAGTCGGATCGAAATCTATCCGATGAGAAGGGGGGTTCGATGTTCGCACGGAGAAGGTCGGGTAGGGGAGAGAGACTGACATGGACCAATCTCCCGAAGAGAGAAAAATATCCTATTTATAGTTCAAACTTTTCCAAAATTATCAAACTGCCCCTGAAGCTTCTAGACCCGTAACGATCTCACCGAGTCTCCGTATTTCGCATACCGCTTGTCTATGAACTCGTGAGTTCGAGACCTACGTAATGACCCATGAAAAATTTCCAAAAGCACTGCTAGTCAAAAAGTGACTCCCGAACCCGTCCAAAACTGAGGGTAAAATCATCCAATACTCAAATTAATTTAATTTTTGGTCCGGGTCGTTTCAGCATGGTCGGTGTGAAATTTTAATTCAATTCGTACGATCATGTGGTCGATCAGCTAGGAATGTCTATGGCCGATCGAGTGTCATTTGCAAGATGAGTGTATGTCATTTTGTACGGCCCGTAGGAGAGGAACCTCGCACCATCATGTGGCCGATCGGCTAGGAATGTCCATGGTCGACCGAGTGCCACTTGCAAGATGAGTGTATGTCATCTTGCACCGTCCGTAGGAGCGGAACCTCGCACGATCATGTGGTCGATCGGCTAGGAATATTCATGGCCGATCGATTGCCACTTGCAAGATGTGTATATGTCATCTTGTACGGCCCACAGAAGTGAAACCTCGCATGATCATGTGGCCGATCGACTAGGAATGTCCATGGCCGATCGAGTCCCACTTGCAAGATGAGTGTATGTCATCTTGCACGGCCGGCAGGAGCGGAACCTCGCACGATCATGTGGTCGATCGACTAGGAATGTCTAGGGCTGATCGAGTGCCACTTGTAAGATGAGTGTATGTCATCTTGTACGTCCCATAGAAGTGGAACCTCGCACGATCATGTGGCCGATCAGCTAGGAATGTCCATGGCCGATCGAGTCCCACTTGCAAGATGAGTGTATGCCATCTTGCACGGCCTGCAGGAGCGAAATCTCACACGATCATGTGGTCGATCGACTAGGAATGTCCATGACCGACCGAGTGCCACTTGCAAGATGAGTGTATGTCATCTTACACGGCTCTCAGGAGCGGAACCTCGCAGGATCATGGGGCCGATCAGCTCGGAATGTCCATGGTTGACCGAGTGACACTTACAAGATGAGTGTATGTCATCTTGTACGGCCCGATCGAGTGCTACTTGCAAGATGAGTATGTCATCTATTACGGCCCGCAGGCGCGGAGCCTCGCAAGATCATGCGGCCGATCGACTAGGAATGTACATGGTTGATCGAGTGCCACTTGCAAGGCTCGCATTCTTGGTAACTTGATATCCCTGCTCCTTCAGAGCACCCCGAATGATAACTCGATACTCCTGCTCCTCTAGAGCTATCTTAGATCTCAACGATATGGTGGAGAAAGATCCCTCCAACGCCAACATTGGAGAACCCCTCGACGATCTGGTGGAGACATACCCTCTAACGCCAATCGGAGAACCCTCAACAATGTAGCGGAGAAAAACACCCTCCACACCAATCACTGGAGAGTCCCATGGTATAACCCAATACCTAGAAGTATGCATACCCATGCAATCTCGGAACCCTAGTTCGTTCACAGCGCGAATAAAATACCAAATCATGGACGCCTTAGCCCCAAGGAACTCTTGACACATTATTGACCCAACTACCTTGACCTCCCGAGCTCAAAACCATCTCCAAGGTCAACCGTTACCACTGGGATTGCCCAACCAGGGCTCTAAATGAACTCCTATGGCCTCAAAATTATCAAAATCCGATTTGAAACATCCCAAAACCCTAGCCACGTGTCACCGTGACCACGGAATCCGCTCCACCCGCTGGCAGAAAGCCAGACCACACGCCATCACGCGTGCCCACGCGCCTGCTACAATACCCACATGCTGACCCGATCCAACCCGACCCAACTCCGCCTGACCCAATCCAACCCGACCCGATCGATCCACTCAACCCGATCGGTCCACTCAACCCGATCGGTCCACTCAACCCAACCGATCCACTCCACCCAACCAGTTGCCAGTGACTCGCCAGAGAAGATGATCGAATCGCTATCGCCGAAGGCTGGCCGGAGAAGACGATCGAACCGCCGTAGCGCCGCTGTCACCATTGCCGGAATCCCCCATTTTCCGACCAACCTTGAAGTTTTTCTAACTTCCTCAAAACTCAACCGTTTTTCACAAATTGTATGTCTAAATTTATCTACTTGAACCCAGGAATCCAAAAATGACCTCAAAATATTAAACCCGTACATGTGGTAGCCGAAAAATCAATTTATACCTTCGGTTTTAACTTTTCCTCGGTTTGGCGTTTCCCGTGGTTGCCTCCTCCGATGATTTGTACGGCTGTGCTCATGGAAAGGAGGAGATTCCGAATAGTTCCACCAAAACGGGAGATATGGCCTTGAATCAAAGTCCATTTTCATGGGTTTTGGGTGTTTGTCTCACGCGGGTTCGGAGGGGGGGGGGGGGGGGGGGGGGGGGGGGGTGGGTGGGGGGTGGGGGGTGGGTGGGGTGCTTGTCTCAAATTAATTTAATTAATGGTCCGGGTCATTACAAATTTCCCCCATTGTAGAAATTTCATCCCCGAAATTTCCCTAACTCAAGTCAAGAACCAACCTCTTATTCAATTCCTCTCGCGTCACCACCGACATGAACTTGGCCCAAGACGCGATTCCCAAAAGAACCTGTGCACTCTGCACATTTCTTCAGTCCAATCTCGACAACAAACCGTAGGCGAGAACTACATCCAGGAGACATCCTCGAGACACCAGTATCCATTCAACACGGAACATACCTCGAAACACGTCTCTGAGCCTGAGAAGTCCACTGTGGGTCCTATTCCCAACATGACTTCATTACGTCACATGACCGAACATACCTCAAAACCAGGTGTCAGATAGGGGTACGTGCACTACGTGCAGTCAACCTCAACGATCCAGCGGAGCACTACCTTACAACGCCAGCATCAGAGAACCCGTCAACGATCTGGCGGAGAACTACCCGCCTACGCTAGTCAGAGAAAACCTTGACGAATATGTGATGGAGAAGACCATTCATCATGTATAAAACAAGGTGTGCATACACAACATTTCTTTTCAAACAAGTTCATAAGAATAAACCAAAAGCTCACCGGAAAAATCCATCTTTTGTAAAAGCATTCGATGGGACCCACGAAATCCAAATAATGAAAACATTCCGTGGTCCGCAACCCTGCTTTGAAAACCCTCCTCAAAGGAGTTCAAATCATGTAAACCAACCTGGACACATAATATATCCAATCCACTGTTCCCGACATATCCTTCACACACCAGGGTATCCCTTGAGATATGCTAACCCTCAACAATCCGGCAGAGAACACCCTCGACACCAGCATCGGAGAACCCTCAATAACCAGGGGAGCAAAATCCATCAACGCCAGTCGGAGCAACATTGACATCGGGAACAGAAGACCAGTGAAAATCAAATCCGTGTTTTGAAATCTTTATTTCTTGGCCTAAGCCAAAGTCATTGAAAAATAATTCATGGCCAAATCCAGTAAAATCACAAATACAGGTCCAACCCAAAACATGGACTCAATATTTACCACGTCAAAACAATATCAAAACCGAGTCCAAAAACAAGGCCATTTCCCAAAACACATTTTCACTAAAATGTTGAAAACCTATGCCCAGTAACATTTTGTAAAATACATAAAAGAGTTTAATTCAAATATACGTGTATGCATGCATTGTCATCTCCAAAACTAGGGTCCACTCACCAGCAACAGCGACGCCTACCTCGCCCGTGCATCACCTTACCTCTGCCTCCTTCAGTTCAAGGTCACTAAAGAGGTAAACGTCTCAGAGGCATCTTGTTAACAAAATCCTTAAATAATTTGCACACAAGTGTGCAGTCTGCAGAAGTTAACCTAGAGCTCTGATACCAATTGTAAGGACTCTTCCCGAATTTCGCCTCGAAATCCGCGAAAAGCCATTATCTCGTCTGACAGCTCTTTTTCCTAAAAATTTAATACCATGAATACCCTTTATCCTTAAATATAATTAGTAAACCTCACAAGTTTCCTGACATAACCTCTGTATTTACTGACCACACCTACATATCAGACGCAGGATAGCTTACAGGTCAAAGCCGAGACCTCAGAATAGTGGTGGTCCAAAACGTAACACACTCTGACACCAAATGTCAGCAGCTCAGACACTGCTCAAACTTCTACTGGAATAACACAGGACAACTAACTAGTCAGCCACCGGTGAACTGTTAATAACTCGTCACTCTGGGTAACCGCCCACACCAACCCACGGACCCGGATGACGAAGGAACCAGACTTGATTAAATTGAGTCTCATTGACTCGCCCTGAGTCGAACTCGATATATGTGCTCCTCTAGAGCAACCTGAGTGATAACTCGATATCCCAGCTTGTTCAGAGCCCCCGAGTGGTAACTCGATATCCCTGCTCCTCCAGAGCACCCCGAGTGATAACTCGATATCCCGACTCGTTCTGAGCCCTCGAGTGGTAACTCGATATCCATGCTCCTCCAGAGCACCCCGAGTGATAACTCGATATCCCTAGTCCTCTAGAGCTATCTTAGATCTCAACGATATGGCGGAGAAAGATCCCTCGAACGCCAACATTGGAGAACCCCTCGACGATCTGGCGGAGACATACCCTCTAATGCCAATCGGAGAACCCTCAACAATGTAACGGAGAAAAACACCCTCCACGCCAATCACCGGATAATCCCATGGTATAACCCAATACCTAGAAGTATGCATACCCATGCAATCCCGGAATGCTAGTTCGTTCACAGCGTGAATAAAATACCAAATCATGGATGCCCTAGCCCCAAGGAACTCTTGACACATTATTGACCCAACTACCTTGACCTCCCAAGCTCAACACCCGCTCCAAGGTCAACCGTTACCGCTGGGATTGCCCAACTGGGGCTCTAAATGAACTCCTATGGCCTCAAAACCATCAAAATTCGATCTGAAACGTCCCAAAACCCTAGCCACACGTCACCGTGACCCCGGAATCCGCTCTACGCGCCGGCAGAAGCCTGTACCACGCGCGGACCCGGTCCAACTCAGCCTGACCTGGTCTAACCCGACCTGATCCACTCGACTCGATCGGTCCACTTAACCCGATCGATCCACTCGACCCGACCGATACACTCCACCCGATCGGTCACCGGTGACTCGTCGGAGAAGACGACCGGACCGCCGTCGCCGTCACCGAAGGCTGGCAGGAGAAGACGATCGGACCACCGTAGCGCCATCGTCACCGTCACCGGAATCCCCTATTTCCGGTCGACCTTGAAGTTTTTCTAACTTCCTCAAAGCTCAACCGTTTTTCACAAATGTTATGTCTAAATCTATCTACTCGAACCCAGGAATCCAAAAATGACCCCAAAACATTATACTCATACCTGTGGTAGCTGAAAAATCGATTTGAACCTTCGGTTTTAACTTTTCCTCCGTCTGGCGTTTCTCGTGGTTGCCTCTTCCGATGGTTTGTACAGTTATGCTCGTGGGAAGGAGGAGATTCCAAATAGTTCCACCAAAACGGGAGATATGGCCTTGAATCAAAGTCCACTTTCATGGGTTTTGGGTGTGTTTCACACGGGTTGGGGGGGGGGGGTGGTGCGCGGGGGTTGTGGTTTGTGTGGTCCAGAGAGAAAGTGTGAGAATGATGATTGATGGTTTGGGGGTTAAAATATCTACCCGAGCCGAAATTACCAAAATGCCCCTGAAGCTTCTAGACCTGTAACGATCTCACCGGGTCTCTATTTTTTGCTTGCCGCCTGTCTACGAACTCGTGAGTTCGAGACCTACGCAATGACCTAAGAAAAATTATCAAAAGCACTGCCAGTCAAAAAGTGACTTTCGAACCCCTCCAAAACCGAGGGTAAAATCGTCCAATTCTCAAATTAATTTAATTTCTGGTCCAGGTCGTTACACTTTCAATGCCTTGAGTTGTGTGTGTGACCCTTCGACTGGCCGAAGTGGGTTTGTAACGGTTGACTTTTGTTCTCCTATAAAAGCTCAAATCCTTCCTTATTTGTCACTTTGGCTTTTGAGAGAAATTTTTGAAAAGTTGAAGGCGATTTCCGGCAACTCTGAATCCAGTTCAAGGCATAAAATTTTAGCAGTAGACACCTAGGTTAGTTCGAAAACTTGTACGGATTTGATCACCTGGATTCATGAGGATGGTTATAGCATGAGTAAGCATCCATGAAGCTAAGTAATTCATGTCCCGTGGTGGTGTCTACAAGCATATCGATCTTAGGTAATGGGAAACTGTCCTTGGGACAAGTCTTGTTGAGATCGGTGAAGTCGATGCACATGTGCCAGGATCCAGATGGTTTCTTTACGAGCACCACGTTTGCTACCCAAGCGGCATATATGGATTTCCGGATGAACTGTATGGTGCTCAGCTTTATGATTTCGGCCTGCATGGCCAATTGTCTCTCGGTGTCATAGCTTCGCTGTTTCTGTGTGACTAGATTGAATGATGGGTCGATGGTGATCTTGTGCCAGATCACATCAGTGGAGATGTCGGGCATGTCTGCGTAAGACCATGCAAAGACTTCGACATGTTCCTTTAAGAATTCCACGAGGGCTGCTCGTATGGTGGGTTTCAGCTTTGATCCTATCCGGACCATGCGATCTTTGTGTTGATCAGATAGAGGTATTGCCTCTGTCTCTTCCATCGGTTCGGCATGTGGCATGTTTGCAAGGTCTTATGGATCTTCCGGAGGGCTGTCCTGGAATTCTTCCATGAGTTTTGGATTGATGGGGTCATCTCCCAGGGCGGTTTCGGTGATTGATGAGTTTCTATTTGATCTGGCTGATCCTGCTTGCTCGTCTTGGTTAAGGTCGTGGCATAACATGTTCTTCCAGAGAGTTGGTTTCCTCGCACTTGTCCGGTTCCATGGCGGTTGGGAATTTCATCAGTAGTAGGTGGGTTGCCACGATGGCCTTCATTTGATTGAGTAATCCTCTTCCGAGAATGGCGTTGTAAGCCGTGGGACAATCGACCACAAGGAAGGTCGTTATGGTTGTGGCTATCTTTGGGGTAGTGCCCATTGATACTGGTAGAGAGTTGATGCCCTTGGGTAAGATTGAGTCCCCTGAGAAACCCAAAAGTGGTGTGACCTTTCGGTCGAGCTCCTTTTCGTCTATGCCCATTTGTTTGAAAACATCCCAGAATAGTACATTGACTGAGCTTTCGGTGTCAATGAGTATTCTCCCTACGTCGTAGTTGGAGATTTGGGCCCTGATAATGAATGGGTCGTCGTGCGGGAACATGATGCCTTTCTCCTCTTCCTCTGAAAATATGATGGGTTGCCATCCATTCTTGGCCACTTTAGCTGCTCAATCGGAGTCGATGTTGAGTACTTGGTGGTTTGTTTGGGTAGCTCGAAGGAAATTCTTCTTTGCTCGGTTGGAAGTTAGTGAAGAGGATATGGTCAGTCCTCCGCTGATGGTGTTGATCTACTGTTGTGCTAAGGGCAAAGGAGCATGTTGTAGGAACTGATTAAGTCTGCCTTCGCGGACTATCTGCTCGACAATGTCCTTGAATGTAATGCACTCATCAATGGTGTGGCCATTGTACTTGTGATATTGGCAGAAAGCTTCTTTGTTGACGATGGGGTGGTAGTTGGAGTTTCTGGGCTTGGCCTTAGGGATCATGCCTTTCACGTTTAGCAGTACGTGGTCTAAAGAGGTGTTCAGTATCGTGTATGTTTCGAAGCGACGCCTTGGTCCGGAGTTGTCTCCTACCAAGTTTCGTGCCCCTTGGTGATGGTTTTCACCTCAGTTGAATCTCCTGTTATCGTAATTTGGTCAACCCTTCTTGTCATGATGTTGTTCGTCATAGGTAAGTTTCCTCTTTCCTTGATGAGATTGGTTGGAGTCATGATTGTAGCCTCCCGAGTTATGGTTGGTTTTACCTTGGCTGTTGTTTCCTGGGGGAGTTGAGTATGAGGGCGTTCTGGTCTCCTTGGTGGGAGTGTGGAAGAATTCTACTTTGGCATGGATTTTCGCCCTTCGCATGATCACATTGTAATCTTTCCAATCTTCGGTGTGGGCTGCATACTTGAAGGGCGACTCCCTGAGGCCGTTTCAGAAAGTGTTGAATGCAGCCTTGTCATCTGTGTCCCGGCAACGGGAGTATTCGAGGCTAAACCTAGCAACATATTTTTGAAGTGTTCCGTCTTCTTCCTGCCTGAGGGAGAAAAGATCTTTCGTGGTGAACATCCTATCTGTCTGGATCATGAACTGGTTAAGAAAGGTTGTATGTAGTTCAACGAAGGAGTCGATGGTATTGGGAGCCAGGCGGTATAACCAATTGAGAGCTGTGTCGGTAAGAGTAGAGCTGAAGATAAGGCATCGGTCCTCGTCCGTCACGTTCTTGTATGCAAGGGCGGAGACATAATTGTTTAAGTGGGTGACGGGGTCACCCTTTCCTATGTAGAGAGCTATTTTCAAAGGTTTGACCTCTGATCTATGTCTTGACCGAAGGATTCAGTTGGTGAAAGGACTAGTGCTAGTCTTCCCCCAAGCTGGTGCTTTACCTTTGTCTTTCTCTGCCTTAAGGTTGCGCACTCGGCGTAGGAGGCTTTCCACCAAGGCATTGTCGTATTGAGGTGGAGGCGGGTTTGGTTGGTGTTCCTCTTGATCATTGCCTCTTTCTCGGCGATCTCTATTTCTCCTTCGGCCATGAGAGTAGCTCCCGGCAGTTGAGCCGGTCTCATCTTGCATTTCTCGGGTGTTTGCCCTTTGTTGTGGTTCAGGACCTCTTGTCCTTTGATCTTCCCGGCCATTGGCCATGCCAGAAGCGTGTCCCATCGGCGGGCGGCCCGTCGTAGTTAGGATGGGTTAGGGAGGTTGTCCCATTGCCCTAGGATCTGATGTAGCATAAGTTAGGCGGAGAGGCTCTAACTCAACTTGGCGATCTTATAGTAGTTGGCGGGAGTCCCGATAGATTCTTGGTTGAGACAGGCTGGCGCCATTTTGCGGTTGGATGAGCAGTCGCCCTCCAGTTGAGCTAGGGTTTGCCCTAGACTAATGTTTCTTATGCTTGTTCGAGGGAATTCGCTCGATAACAGGTTGATCGACCGGGGTCTGATCAGTCACAATTTGGCCGGCCTGTACTTGGTCGACTGGTCCCTTTTCTCACCCCCGATTGCGCTGGGAGATCCTTACAAGGGCGACTGTGCTCTCGTACTTCTCAGACAGGACTAGATTCTTAGCATCCATCTTGGCGTTGTGAGCCCTGAGCTCAACCACTTCTCATTAGAGGTCCTCCAACGTCTGCCTCAGCATATTAGGGATGTTGTCCCTTGAGCTCCTTTGTAGGAAAGGAGTGTTGTTGAGTTCTCCTTCATCTTGATCGTCCAACATGATGCCCAGAGGGTGTTGGGACGGCCTGGGTGGTAAGTGAGTTCGTGGGAGGTTGTTTCAGAATTCCCACAGACGGCGCCAAACTATTGACGCCAAAAATGGACCAACTTAGAGTTGCCTTGCTGAGCTCGATTAACTCGTTCTCCTCGGGGGTAGGAAGACCTGTAGAGAAAAGGTAAGAGCAAAGGAGCACCGGCCTAACAGTCTCTGATGTTTAAGTTAGTTAAATGTGGAGGGTACTGTAGTAATTAGACAGCGTAAGGGCAAAGTTGTCATTACCTTTTTGAGGGGAGGTGCCCTTGTATTTATAGTGGCATTGAATGTTGTAGGTGAAGCCTTTTGATGTGGGATAAATATCTATGATCCTAAAGCTGACACGTATCATGGTGGTCCCAAATCCCGTGGTTGTGTTAGTACGGTAGGCCGATGAACGGGTAGGCCGACCAGATCACCTGATGTTTAGTGGCTTTTGGTGTCTTTTGTCTAAGGATGTGTTGGTGGGATACACCTGATGTTGTAGATTTGTATTGTTGTTTTCATGTTGAGCCGAGGGCTAAGTATGGTTTTAGCGGAACTTATCGGTCTTAGCCAGGTTGACCAAATTAGGTACGAACAATATATATACATAAAAAGAATATGAAAAATAAGCCCTAGGAACACCAATGAATATATCATTATCTCCAAGGGTGAACTACTTCTATCGGACTCCCCTCGATTCCAATTCCTTTTTCTGGGGGCTATATGAGCTAGCTATGTGATTGTTTACATCTATATGATATAAATCAACCTTTGCAGTTCGCTTACAAGTGATGGCTGGAACTTTATTCAATGAATTCAAATGTCCATCAGATTAAAAGTGCTACACTCTTTTTTCTTTGTCTTGAGTTTTTCTTGGCAAAGTTTTTTAATGAGTCAACACAGCACATGTTACCGCTTTCTCACTATTGTCTAACGGAATCAATCATTAGTACTAGTTTACAAGCTGTAATAAATAACAAAGTTGTAAATTTTCTTTATTTTAATTTTATTTCTTTGGTTCTAGTTTTTGTTCCGCGTGAATTTGTTTAGGCTGCAAATTTTTTTTAAAGATTTTGCTTTTGTTTGTGATATTCACAATTAGGTGCGTAAAAGATTTTGTTTTCGTCCTTATACTGTTTCATGATATGGTTGAATAAAACATTCTTCAAAGAAAAACAAAAACTGTTCAACTGAAAAATAGTTAGTAACTTTACTTGAGCATGATTAAAGATATTGAAAAGAAAAAAAGCACGATTAAAGATATTGAAAAGAAAAAAAGCACGATTAAAGAAAAAATTATGGCTAAAGTTGATGGTCAATGAGGTTTGAAGGGACTTTCACTGAAGCCTAAACCAATTCAATCCCAAATTTTAAGTAATGTGAGGTGGTGATTGGGTCGGATGAGGGGTTGGTTATGGTGGCTGGGAGGGTGTGGTTGTTAGTGGGAGTGGATGAGTTTTAATTTTCTGTATTTTGATAAATATCTTAGGAATTTACTGTTTTTACTAAATAAGGGTCAATAAGGAAGTTAGAGTGCAAAAAATTGAAGGGTGAGTGCTTTCATAAGATTGAGGGGCGGTAAGAAAACCTCCCATGAAAGAATTATAATAATTCATCTTCTAAATCATCATTTCAGGTATCTTAATAAACAATTTGTCCAATTGGAAACCATTTAATCATTTTTATATATCAATTAAATTGACGGTTCACCAACAGAAACTTAATTCTTGCCAAATTTTTTTATAAGTTATTCTATGCATATATCATATGAATGACTGAACGATTTCCAAATTTATTTATTTTTACGAATATGATATTAAAATGATAAATAAGAGAGCGATCAATTCCGATTGTTGATATTTATAAAAAAAACTATCAAAATTAAAAGAATGAAACGAAAAAGTTTCTCCAAGAACGTACTCTGCTATTGGTTAAAGTGCGCTTTAGCCTAGCTCAATTTGAGGTAAAGAAAAAAGTACAGACATATTATTCCTCATCTGTTTCATCCAGCCGGCTTATTAAATACCAATTATAGTATTTATTTTTTCTTTTGTTTCATTCCATATATCAGGTTTTTTATACCTTTTTATTGTTTTTTATTACTTTGTAAATACAATATATATTTTATATAAATCTATTTACTTATTTAGTCATGTTGTAGTTAAGGATAAAATGAAATAATAGAATTAAGATGTTCTATCAATTCTCATAAAATCCAATGAACTTTTGAATTGAATTAAGATGTTATATGATTTATCATAAAATCAAATGAACTTCCTTCAAAGTTTTGAATTGAACCTTTTTACGAAAGAAAACTGACTTTAAATTAGTTCACCCCTAATTTCAATTTTAAATTCTCCCAAAATAAAGCACCGAGTATTTTCCATATATATTTTAGATTACCCTCTAAAATTCAAACTAAGGGACTTGTTATGAGTTAGGGTGACCACTAAGTTGAATGAATTAAGAATTGAAGGAAAAAAGAAACCAAACTTAGTCTCACATGGTTATGCTAATGCACTTGTACACATACCAAACATTCATGTGGTCCCTCCCTATTCACATGGGAATGCTCCCCAAGTCTCCCTTAAAATTAACGGTTGTGATTGCTTCCCCACAATCCCCAAAACGCATCTTGACCGTCCCTCTGAGTCCATAGTCTTCAATAGGGGTGGCTCAGCCTTGTCCCACACTTGTCCCCCAAATGCTGAGGCAAACTGCCTCAAACCTGCTGCCATTGCTACCGACAGCTGAGCTTTCCTTTGTCCATAATTCATGCAATGAGATGAGATTATGAGAGAGATAGAGAGCCAAAATAAAATAAACTAACACAATTTAAACAAAGGCCTCCCACAACTCTCATCATAATCTCTATAAAATTCAACACAAAACCCTTGCATTCCCACCTCCCCACCAACCCAAAACATTTCTTAACTTTCTCTATCTCACAAGCCAAAAGAAAGAAAAACTTGCCTCATCAACCAGGAAGAAGAATTTCATTGAAGAAAAAATAAAAATGGAAAGCAAGGCACATGAGAATGATCTCAACCTAAAGGCAACAGAGCTGAGATTGGGGCTGCCAGGCACAGATATTGAAACTGAAAAGGATCAAGCACTTGTACCTGTAAGCAAGAAGAGAGCTTTGCCAGCTGCTGATACAAAAGCTGAAGAAGAGTATGGATCAAAGGCAAAGTCTGATGCCAACAAGGAAGCTGCCCCTCCTGCAAAGTAAGTCATCTTATTCTTCAAGAACATAAGAAAAATGTTTTAATGAGCAAGATTTGAACTTTTGTACTTATAAAGTTTGATATTTTGTTATGGCAGGTCACAAATAGTGGGATGGCCACCAATCAGATCTTATAGGAAGAACAACCTTCAGGCAAACAAGTCTGAGGCTGAGACTTCTGGGATTTATGTGAAAGTAAGCATGGATGGAGCACCTTACCTGAGAAAGATTGACCTGAGGGTTTACAAAGGCTACCCAGAACTCCTCAAGGCATTGGAAGTCATGTTCAAATTTACCATAGGTAAAAATAATTAAGATATTTACCATCATTGCTACTGTAATTGTTATTGGAAATAGATTATGACCAAATGGGTTTGATTTTTTAGGCCAATACTCAGAGAGGGAAGGCTACAAAGGATCAGAATATGCACCTACTTATGAGGACAAAGATGGTGATTGGATGCTGGTTGGAGATGTTCCATGGGAGCTGTTCATGTCATCATGCAAGAAGTTGAGAATCATGAAAGGATCAGAAGCCAGGGGGTTGGCGTGTGGTGTATGAAAACAAAGGCCAAAACCCATAAGAGCATGGGAGAGAAGAAAAGAGATGTGCAAACTAATCTCACAGCTTGGGTTTTCGAAGCAAATCATCAGATCGATCTTAGTCTCATCCATAATTACTGACAGAAGGACAAGATATCTAGTGAAGTAATTAAAGGCTCATTCCATAAGTTTGACAGCAAGATTTGTTTGTGATGATTCAGTGCAGCCTGCAAAGAGAGAGAGATTTTGGTTCCAAAGAGATTGTGTAAAGGGAATATATATATATATATATATGCATATATATATGTATGTATGACATGTTTTATGGTTATGAGTTGTGTATTATTGATATGGATGTATAATATAAAGCCTATACATATCTATGTATGTTTGAGTATGTGTAGAATTTTCAGACTGCATGCAGATTTTGTAACAGATTGAGAAAGATTTGGATGTTCAATGATGATTATTCAGTTTCAGTTTCATTCCAACTCCCTAAAACTTGATCAAACTTCCAACTGCATACTAACATTTCACTTACGCAACTTCACAAGACACCATTAAATTTCATCACAACTTCACAAGACAATCAAATTTCAATGGACCAAGAACTTGTTACATAACAAGCAAAATAGAAGGTTGTATAGGGGAATATAATTAAGATAAAAATCACGTAAGAGATAAAAATCACTTGAGAGTTAAAGATTAAGAGGCAGTAATAATCACTGAACCTTAAATTAGAGTTTGAATAACCACAAATTGCCTTGCTTGTGTGGATTAATTCATCCAAAGCCTATCAAAGACTCCCTAAATCAGACAACCATAGAAATATCAGCAAGCCATATGACTATACAAGCAGCTACAAGTGGTTGAGAGCATTTACGCCTACAAGTGGTTGAGAGCATTTACGCCTACAAGTGATTAAGAGCATTTACGCTTACTCAGATTAGAGATCTCATGTTCAGATCCCCTCCTCCAATATGGCTTTGTGTGATAAAAAAGAGAAAAAAAAAGTCTATGGTGCTGAAAATTTCAGTCATCCAAACAAAATTCAGGTTTGATTTTAGGAATCTAATAAAGGCTTTTCCAATTCCACCAGGACCTCAATTATTTTGAGTAAGATTTTAGGATCAATATAGTACTGTAAATAAAATATGAAAAGTCTCTTTTCAAGTTCAAGGGTTGAGACATCAGGTAAAACAAAGATTAATGCATATGGGGGAGGGGAAGTTATCAAGGGCATATTTGGTGCCTAAGGTTGATTGGATTGGATAACTCCTTACATTCAAAGATTGTTGAAGCAAAAAATGAATAACTTTGAAATTATGTCCAATTTGATATGAGTTAGTCATGAAAGTAACTTATCGCTTCCAATTCCCACTAGTTTTAAAGGATTGGAAGCAATAATTTTTCTCTATTAATTTAATATATCGTGAATCTAATGAGTTATTAAACCCAATCTAATCCTAAATACCAAATGTGATATAAGTCATATGGGAAATAGTGCTCCCAAAATACACATGGCCCCTGATGGAGTTTCAGTAAAGATTGCTATAATGATAAGTAAGTGTGGAAAATGGATTTCCTTTTCTCCTGGCCTTTTAAGATTTGGCTGTCCATATATCTACCCTAATTGTCAAACATGTCAGCAAGTCGGTGGTTCTGTAAAATCATTAAACTTTGTTTCTTTTTGTCTGCAAATCTTAACAGCAAAAGAGAAATTTTTTCGAACTTCTCAAACATTTGTATTAACTAATCTTGTATTAGTAGATGGTCATTAGTAGTGGATGCATCTGATTTTTTTCTATTCTTTGTTTATATTAAATTCAATTTAATAACAAATTCATCTTTATTGAAGTTTATGTTTTAAATATAAAGTTTCAAAACTTTTACTTTCACTTTTAACTTTTTTATTCTAAAATCTGCACATTCCATGTGATTTCTTTCATTCAATGTTACTCTTTTTTAGTTATTTTAACATGTTATTGCTAACTTGTCAGAAGTTTTGATGCAGGCTATGAAAACTCCTCTGATTAGGTTTTAAATTTCAAAATAATCTCCTATTTTTCTGTCTTTTAGTTGACATATTAAGGGTAGTGTAAGAAACAAGAGCCAGACATAATTCCAGGCCTTGACTCTAATAGTTCTGAGTTCATTCAGATGTTGGTTTGATGCTTATTAGATCCAGTTGCAGAGAGTTATTAGAAAATGGTTATTCCAATATTAAACTAGGTATAAGCTTGATTAGTACTATATTGATTCTGCAGCAAGATAAAGAATTCCAGAAAATATTATTTCATTTCAACATTTCATTAAGGATGGCTCTAACATGTTACCTCATTCTGCAATCATCGAAAGAAAAAAAAACTAAAGTTTTTAGGAGACCTAATTTGTGGCTCTAATTAAATCAGGTTTATGTAAGGAGTCAAGTCATTATATGCCAAGCTATATTATAAACATGCTGATGTGGTCCTTACCAAAAAAATACGAGGAAAAAAGGGTCATATTTCCCAAAGCTTGCAAGGCCATCTAAAAAGTAAAAGTTTCCAAGTATTGCACATAAAAATGTGTTCGACATGAGTTTTAGAAAATTTTGGTTCTCACCCCGCTGGGAGAGAATAGAAGAGATCCAACAAAAGTTGGGAAATGGTTCGACTCTATGCATTTTCTTCTTTACAATCCAACAATAATGCCCCATAACTCACTAATATTATCCTGACTACATTAACATATCTTTTATCCTCATTTAACAAAGGTAGGGTTAAATATCTGGGGAAAAAGAAAGAAATAAAAAGGAAACGAAGGTTATTAAGATATGAATATACATGTAAAGGAAACCACAAGAGCACATACAGAGAGAGTGGCTCAAACCTCTTCCTGACGGAATGCCACCATTGAGGAAAATTCAGACTCACTCTTGGTAGTTGGTATCGATTCTAGGCAATACAAGGCATCTTCTACGTTGTGTCTTTTTGTAGCAGAGGTGTAACTACTTAGCCATTCATCAGCTGCAGTGCTACGAAATGATCACGAAAATATAACATGTAACCTTCAGCAGCAATTAATACTCAACTAATTGAATTCTACAATGCCATAATCTCAAACGATTCGGATCGGCTGCATGATTACATCTTTGCTATATATTTAATCTACTTGTGAATTGAACAATAATTATATGCAGCCTAGTTAGGGGTAGTCAGAAAGAAATATGTATTAGATCTGGTGGCCTGGTTGGGACAAAAGTTGGAACATTCACGGTAGTACTTGGGCCATAGTCAAAACATTATTATGTATCATTCATCAAAGTTTGAAGCAAAAATACAAAATCAAAGGATGTAAGAAAACTTAAAAAGCACTGAAAGAATAAGGCTCATAATCACAGACCTTATAACGTTTCCTTGGCGACTTCTTGATCGAGAGTCTTTACATTCAGATTAATAGTCTACGGCTCCACAGAATTAAAACAAAATGATCTTAAAAATGGAGAAGGCTCTGGTACGTAGACACCATCCATCGACCATATAGAGGATCTTTTAATTATAAGGCAGAAAAATATTTCGTTCAGAACATCCTTATGTTTTATTCTGTGTTGGTATTGTACCATAATAGAATAGAATTCCATGTCGATTGAGAGAAGCAATACATCTCTCTTTGAAAACATATATTTTACGGACTATCCAAGCTCAAATCCATATCAGAATTCCATGTAGAGGTTAACAATACTTCTTCTTTTTCTTTCAAGTCCATTATATATCCCAGCAACTTCATATCTTCCCTGAGAAAATCCAAGATAAGGTATATCCGTTCGGAATCACAGTGGGACATATCTCCCATAACAAATTCATTGACTTCGCATCCCAACTCAATCCAGCTCGACCCTCTATTTTTTCTAACTCGCTGCTCTCTAATCTGTGCTCTCACTTTCACAACCCCATCCCACCTTCCTGCTGCAGCATAGATATTGGATAATAGGATATAATTTCCAGAATTTTCTGGCTCAATCTTGAACAACTCAGCTGCAGCAACTTCTGCCAACTGGACATGGCGATGGGCCCTGCAAGCTGCAAGTAAAGCACCCCATACAGCCGAAGGGGCTGCATATGGCATCTTACATATAAGGTTGTAAGCTTCTTTTAGGCACCCTCCACGACCAAGAAGATCAACAACACATGCATAGTGCTTCTCAGAAGGTTGAAATCCATAATCAGCTGTCATTTGTTTAAAGTACTTCCTGCCATCAGTGACAAGACCAGTATGATTACAAGCACTCAGAACGCCAAGAAAGCTCACTCCGTCAGGCTTTATGCCTTCTCTTTTCATCTCCTCAAACAAAGAAATGGCATCTTGACCTAATCCGTGATTAGCAAAGGCTGAAATCATTGTGCTATAACAAAGCAAATCTTTTTTATGGGCCATTTCGAACATTTGTACTGCCCTTTCAATGCTTCCACATTTTGCATACATGTCGATCAAACTAGTGACCACTTGAAGATTAGACAGGGTTGATTCTCCCACACAATCACCAACAATCAATTCAGCTGTACCTAATATTCCTAGCTGTGAGCAAGCTGAGATGACTCCCAATATAAAAGTCTCATCCGGTCTAACTCCTAGCTCCTTGAAGTGTTTATACATTTCTAAAGCACTGCGAGGCTCCCCATATCTTGCATAACCCCCAATTATGGTAGACCACGAAATCATATTCTTCTCAGGCATCTGATCAAATAACCTCCTCGCACTATCAATCTCGCCAGATTTTACATAACCATCCATCATTATGGTCCATGAAGCAATATTCCTAGTTGGCATCATGTTGAAGAAGTCTTCAGCGCGTTTGATATCCCCTGCTTTACAGAGCCCTGATATTACCAGATTCCAAGTCCCAACATCATGAATTGGCATTGCTTCAAATAAATAGAGAGCATTTCCAATATCACCAGCATCGGTGTATCCAGAAATCATCACATTCCATGATACCAAGTCTTTGGTCGGCATTTTCTCAAAAAGAACCCTTGCCTCCAACATGTCCCTGGACTTAACATATCCACAAATCATGCTGGTCCAGGAAATTTTATTCCTTTCAGGCATCCAATCAAATAATTCCCTTGCAACATCGACCCTACCATTGCTTCCATAACCTGATATCATCGAATTCCAAGAAACCACATCTTTTTCATCCATCTGGTCAAATATCCATCTAGCATCATCAACTTTACCGCATCTCATGAACAAGTCAAGTACCGCATTTTGAATAGTCAAGTCTGAACTGAATCCAATTTTCAAGACAAACCCATAAATTGCTTCCCCATCTTTAGCTCTACTCTGACGAGCTAAAGCCTTAAGCACAGAAGCAATAGTAAAATTTAAAAGCTCAACGGACTCACCGTGCATTTTGGTAAATAAAGAAAACACTTCTTCATATCGACGATTCTCAACATGCCCATGAATTAAGGCTGTCCAAAGGAAGGAATTTGGTTGGGTAATTTCATCAAACAGCTTGCGGGCATAATTGATAGCGCCAAAGCGTGAATACAGCCGGAGGATCTTGTTGAGGATAAGGTCGGACGAGAAGACTGAATCGGTTACCAGAAGATGAGCGTGGATAGATTTTAATGATCTGAGAGTATGGCACTTGTTCACAAATTTCAACAGGGAGTGATTCATTTCATGGCGCCAAATGGAAGGAGGAATTCTAAGCTCCAACGGTCACAGCAAATATTTAAATTGATGACCAAATAAGAAAGAATTGGGCCTAGTGAGTTGGCCCAATAGTTCAATTTTTGAATTGCCAAGTGAAGCTACTAAGATTGATGATTGGGAAGATCAACAGACAAATACTGCCTAATAATTGTTGGTTTTCTCTTCTCCATTAAAGAAAGAAGTCTGCCTAATAAGTGTCGAGCCACTTAGTATTATAACCTAGTGATATTCTTCTTCATGCATTATGTGAGAGGTCTCGAATCAACTTTCATAAATGGCGAATTCGATATTCAATCTGTATATATAATCCCCTCCCCCAATATCCTCGTATTAACAAAAAAAAAAGTATCACTGTTACTACAATCAGTGATAAGTTCGACTGTCCTAAAAAGTAAGATCGATCGATATTCATATGCATAGCAGATATGGACATAGGAGCATAGGCTAGAGCAGATGTCCTCCATATCCCTCTATGGAATTTATTTTCAAGTAAAATGTCGCACAATAAAATAAATAAATATATTATAAAAAATGAAAAATAGATGGTTCTTCCTATAATATAGGATAAACTACATAAAAGTACCCAAAATATAGGAGTCATTTCAAACTCATATTCCAATTATGAACATTTTCATCTAGGTACCCAGACTATATGGTCACCATCAAATCACTACTTCCGTTAGGGTTTCCATCCAAATTACCGTTAAAAATACACGTGGCAACTCTTTGATTCAGTCAGCTTATGATTTGGCCAAAAATTAGAAGGGTATTTTCGTCCCAAAATTTATTATCTTAATTTTCCTCATAATCTTCAACAACCATAATCATCATCTTCATCATTCTCATCATCCCCAGATTGAAACCCCTCCCCAAATTGAAACCCCTCCCAGATTGAAACCCCTCCCAGATTGAAACCCCTCATCATCGACTTGGATGGAAACCCATTCCCATATTGAAACTCCTCCACTTCTCAACCCCAATCTCCTCCTCCCCTATCCATCACTGCCTCTTCATCAAATCTCCACCCTTGATCTTCTCCCCACTCCTCAATCCCCATCCCCACATTTCATCAAGTCCCCACCTTCCATTCACTCTCTGTTTTCTCTCCACCTCACGTCCCGGCCCGATCAGGCCCACACTCGTCGATATTGGGAAACGGGTATGTCAGCTCCAAACCCGACGACTCTGGACCTATGCTCTAACCTTCATCTGCATCGCAGGCTTCATCGTCATCTTCATCGACGTTCTGGTCTTGGAAGGCAGCGTCGTCCAACCGGCTTCCTCGCCCATGATGGAGTTCGTCGTCACCGATTTGATGACCGACATCTTGGTCCGATATAAGGGAGGAATGCCCCAAATTGACACTTCCTCAAGCGGAACAGCCGATTGTGCTTCTTCTTTGGCTACTTCTTCAGCTTCCTTTAATGGGTTTTCTTCGATTTTGAGTTCGTGGGTTAGTTTGATTTCGGATTCAGAAATGGGTGGACCAAAATTTTGAGTTCGTGGAAACCTTCTCCTTCTAATCTGCTTATGGCTATGAATTGAAATTTATCTGCTTATGGGGTATCAAAGGCTGATGTGCAGGCAGAAGCTGCTGCTGCTGCTGGTGAAAGCAGTTTCAGATCCTTCATGGTTGCTGGACAACATTGCGGTAGTAGTGTGGCTATAGTTCAGCAAGTACGTTAGCTGGATTTTCATTATCTAAATGCAATAATGTTGCTTTTAATGGGATGACATGATATGTTTTGAGATGATGATGATGAAGATGGTGAGCAGGACAAAGAAAAAGGAAGAGGATTTTACTTTATTTTATTTTTTTATTTTGTTAGATTTAGTTTTATCAAATTAATTTTGGGGTTGGGGGTGTTAGATTAGGGAATTTGAAGACTCAATTTTTTATGACAAAATTGCTCTTTAAATATGGGCCACATCATCAGTTGATTGGAACAAAAACTTACCACGTGGACATTTAACAGCGGATTGAATGGAAAACCTAACGGAAGTAGTGATTTGATGATGGTCACATAGTTTGTGTACCTAGATGAAAATTTTCATAGTTGGAGTATGAACTTGAAATAACCCTTATAATTTTGGTACTTTTATGTAGTTTATCGTATATATTTGCAACACAATTCAACTGATAGAAATTAAAAAGTGAAGAGAACGCAGAAAGAAATTGAAAACTATGTTTAATCTGTGAAAAAATTTAGACATGAGTATATCAATCTTCAATCACAAATTTAACATAATATCATCTAAATCAAGCCTCTCACCTGCGTCCCGTATAAATACACATCGTGAAACTATAAGGTATCTCTGTAAATCATGGGTCCTGTCACATAAGTTTCAAGAGTGAAAATGTCCAGCTCCTGCTGTTTCTTGAAGAATATTTGAATTCCCATCCATCTATAAGCTGATGACCCCAAATTATACTCAAACTTTGGAGACCTACCAAAGAGACAACAAAAATGTACAAAAATATGCTACTATCCCAAGTTACATGAGCCTATAGCAGGTGGTCAAGTGCCGGTTTTTGAGTCTCAACTCTCAAGGGCAGTATATCCAGCAAGTTGCCGGTCTCAAGAAATTTCCACGTAGTTTACATTTACTCCGAAGTTGAGAATCTTGAGCAGCTCCAGGCTTCAAGTAGACAGAAGGGACCAGTTGTTTGACATGCCAGACACTTGGCAAAATCGCACTTTTTTGTCTATGATCATTTAGCTGAAGTTCAATAAATAAAATAAATGCCATTATAACTTTTGAGGTGTATCACTCACTGATCCTTCCTCGTTAGATTCTGGAAATTTCTTGTGATCGTTGTTGTTCTCTGATGGTGATGTTTGGCTTGGGACAAGCACCAGGGAATGGCTCTCAGCAACAGTCTGTTCTCTATGGTTTCTGGACTTCCGACGAGATCTGTGACTTGGTGCCACATATGATATACCAAACTTTTGCCCATGAGTTAGTCCTGGGCAAATGCCCTGCAGAGAGACATGAAAGTTTCAATAGACTTCAAAGTGATACTCAATAATGCATCAAAACTTATGGAGACATAAATTCTATGAAACTATTTAATCTAGCCCCTATGACTATTTCATTATTTATTAATCTATGTTATGTAGCTTTTTCTGCCATTTCAAAACATTGAACGAAATTTTCTTTAACTTTTCATTGTTAAAGATGGTCAAAATTTATCAGTGAAATCAAAAAATAATAATCTGCAGAGGAGAAAGCAAGTGAGAATGAAGACAATCCAATAATACATGTATAAAAGATTCAAGAGAAATGCCTGGTATGTAATTCTCACTTTTATCAATCCTGATATAGGGGTCGAATCAGAGAAAGTGGAGTCTGACGGAAATCCAGTGTGAACCCTTCCATGTAAGCTACCAACATCATTAGTTTCTTGAGGATTACTTGCAACATGAGATCCATTTCTAATGTTACCAGTATTACAGTAAGCCCCAAAATATGAACAATGTTCTTGCACAAGAGATATTTCAGGGGTTGCAGGCAATAAGTGGCCTTCTGTGCTAAAGATGTACCTGCAAAAGGGGTTGAAGAAATAGATAAGTTAGCTCTTTTGTGGAAACAAGTTATGGGCGTTGAGGAGCTGTGGGAGAAAATGAGTACATTTTTGTCTCTTTGGGCTTCGACCTCACCTGAATTCAAGAATGATTCCATCTCATCTATTCTACTTGACTGGAGGGCTGTTGTTTAATGAGTGTTTGACCTATTTTTCTTGAGTTTTTTAATTCTTTCAATTAACTGGATACCTGATCCTCTTATTTGGATTATTTTACAAGCCTTTGTTCAATAAAATTTTGTGTCTCCTTAAAGAAATGTAAACAAGCTATGACAATAAAACTTAATGATAAGAGTGCGCAGAACTTACTTGTATGGTCCATTTTCAACAAGGTTATCAGGTCCCGCAGCCAAATCAAAAAGAAGCCACAAGTATTTAACCTAATTGCGCTATAGATTGTTAATAATAGGTAATAGAAGAGGAAAAAAGTAAAGGATAAATGAACGAAAAAATCCAAACAAATAAAATGTGTTCGAGAAAGAAGTTAAGAAATATACGAAATATATATATAGGGTTGGGTATAGGGTATATATATATATATATATATATATATATATTATACATAATATATATATATATATATATATTTTTTTTTTTCCGATATTAATCGTAGTCTACTGAGAATGTGGACAAAGTATTTGGCTTCTAAGTGCTCTTACTGTTTCTGCTAGGAAAAAGCTCTCCATGTGATCTTCCTGCTTGTGGAACTCTACATCTGATATATGACAATATCCACAGGGACATCGTGCACTGTACTGCAAACTGGCAACCATGTCGCGTCCAGCGTCAAGATACCTACACAGAAATATGTAAGACATGGTTTAAAGATGCCTATTCTGAAGTAAACCTTTTACATATTCCATTAATAACAGAAGTGTCCCTCTTACTTTGGATCTCTAGTAGCTTTGTAAAGCCAATATGTGCTCTCCATTAACTCAGGACGCAGTGGATAACTTCTTTGCCCATGCTAGAAACAAATGTAAACTTAATATTACACATGCAGTTGATATAAAGTCAAATTCAAAATCTAGGTGGTATAAAGAATTGTTGATTAGGAAACACCAAAGAGTACAAGGAAGGAACAAATTCTGAGCCACCAAAGAAGCTATAATTAAATTACCTAACTAGCAAAATAGGGGCACTAATTTAGAGATTTCACGGACGGCTCTAATATTCGTAACATCCTATAAGGTTCCCAAACACCAGAGGTTATAACCAGGCCAAAAGTTCACACCTCAAACTAAGACCTGTCTGACCATTTATATTGGCCTGTGGGATGGAAAGAGCAATATGGTAAGTTTTACCTATCTATTCATGAATACAAGATACACCTCAAGTGCTGATAGACTTAAGGTATAAGATTTGGCTAACATACCACAAAGATGCAACAACATAGGTTTCCCTTACGAAGAATGGATTCTAGTTAGATGCATCAAGCCATTATATACGACACTAGTGTACCCCTATTGAAAACCCCTATAAGTATAATAAGAATAAATCAAATTGTATTAGGGTTCAGAAAGTGTTGCTAATGGTACCTGAACACTAAGTGTAGCAAGATTAAAGCCCTCGGGAGTAAAACCATATCTTTTCCACACACTAAAGAAGGCAGTATGAGTTCGAATTGCAGGATCAATATCTCCAGCTAAAACCTTCCAAAAGATAAGGTAATCAATCTCACTGAAACCCAATAAAAAAAATTTCAATTATCCAGTGTCAACTGTATACATATTCAATATCTAACAAATGACAACACATATTTACAAACCTGAAGTCCTGGCCAGAATGCCTGCAAACTGTTAAATAATGGCCAGACAACAGCAGCAGAATCCATATTCACCTCTACATACCTACAAATGCAAGTAAAAATGAAGTGCTATTAAGCTAAAGGGGAATGTACAATCGCATCGAAGAGATAGTAGTAAGTAGCATTTACCAAGGATCATTATATAGATACTGCATAACAGCGGCATAAGCTTCTTGAAATATGAAAAGATATTCTTCATCTCCAAACAATAAATAAGCCTGAAATGGTAATCAAGGATATAAAATACAAATCAACCACTTTTCAACATAACTAGGAGGAAAAAGTAAACAAAAGAATGAAGATCGAGGATGTGTAAATACATGTGCTTTGCAACTCATTTCACGTATCAGTCTGTATATACAGTATAAGGGCAAATAAAAAGTTTGGAGTGAAGCTACTATTTTGTTTAGAAATCAAATGGCAATTTTCTAAGAAGACATAAAGGTTCAGACCTGTTTAATTTTTCATGCTGGTGTACTTGAAGTAGCACTGATTTGAGTGACATGCAACTCTCTTATGTTAGTGAAAATGAATATATATTATAAGAAACTTGGAAGGAGGAAAATTCGTTGTTTCTCATAGGAGATAAAAAAAAAGTAAATGTACTAGTCCACAAAGGCATAAAAACAAAACCAAAGCACAGAGTTCTCTAAAAGCTACAATCTCTGCTAAGTGCTAAGATAACTACAAAAGACAGAGTTCTCAACCTCTGAATTAATAGACATTATTTGAAAGGTCCTAAAGCTAACAGCTACACCAAATGACTACGTGATCATACAAACTTCCCTTCTAACCAATTCTCACAAGACCATAAACTAATTTATTGTAACAGGAATAATTGTCTTCCAACAATCTTGGTAATTACTTTATCTGGTATTTCCCTGTTAATCCCGAAAAGTACAACAACACTCCCGTTGTAACCTCTAGCACTAGTTACCCTTTCTTTCCAATTTAACTTCCAGGATCTCTCCTCATCAGTCCTGATGTAAAGATATCAAGTATGATCTAGTGATATGAAAATCCAATACTGACATTTCCATAATTTAATTGTGGCCAAACAGTTAAGGACGGTATGAACTTTCCAAGGGATGTTACAAACCTTTAGAAGATACTCATAGAAAGAGTCAATACTAGTTCCTATTCCAGCATCCTGCAAAAAAGCAGAGAACATAATATCGTTAATGCACAAGAAGAGCATAGGAGAGAGGATGCTTCATGCCAGCTCAAAGATCTAAATTAAAAAATATAAACGAGCACATATCATGAAAATGAAAAGGAAAAAAACCCCATTAGTTATCCTATTAATGTATCTCGTCTAGGTCTTTTTAGAAGGTCAGACTAGACAGGAAGTTAAGATTAGAATCCCAGTTAGCGATTTGGTGCGCAAGGTTATAATCCCATTTTAGTAGGATCGCCAATAAATTTCGCGTACTTAGTAGTAATGGATAAGCCATAAGCAATGGGTAAGGGTGTTCATTCCAGCACAATCATATCAGATCTCCAAAAACTGGGCCCAAGGGTTTTTCTAACTTCATAGAATTCAATTCTTTGGTAGTAGACCATAGCTGATTAGAGAAGATGATTAGTTCAACATGAAATTCCTAACTAAATTGTGTTAAAAAAAACCAATAAAACTCAATGTTATATGACCAGAATAATTCTAATAGTATAGGTAAAATCCAAGGATTAGTCAGACAATTCATCATCCTAAGGTGTGTATTAACCTTCGAAGTAAGGAAGACCTTGAAATCACGTGTTTTCTTTGTCAGTTTATTTTCACTATTCCGTTATTGAAAATAAAAGTTGTGCAGAGGTTGTTATTTATCTTGATACTAAGTACTATTTCCACTGACTCAGAGTTGTAATGTAATCATGTTAAAAGGCATGTTACCTTCTGTGTCCATTCACCGGTAAATACATTTATATGAGCACCAACTAAATTGAGCCTAGAACGGCGAGCCCAAAGTCCACGGACTGCATTCTTGGTAACTTGTTCAAAAACTGCATTCCCACGAAGATGGAAAAAAGTAAAATCTCCCATCAATAAGATAGAAATCGCAAAACAGGACAAAAGGAACAATCAGAGAAGGTTAGAAAATAAGGGGAAAGTAAGATGGTAAAGGATACCCTATTCCAAGAATCTGTTTTACAAGATGAACTATTTGGGAAGGAAGTTCACAATTACAACTTCAACATGAAATAAGATTAAAAGTAAAATGTCTCTGTGTGTTGTATACATACAAGGACGCAAACAAATAGTATATATATATATAGGTTTTTTACCTTAAATACACCATGTTCTGGCATGAAAGTCCCATTTTGCACCCTATTCTCATTATTCGTTCAAAATGCACCCTGAAACTGCCGAGTCATCCCACTCAGCTGCTTGTCCGTTCAATCTGTTAAGTGGGTGTCAATTTTAAGGGTAATTTTGGAATTTTAAGGGTAAATCCATCATCCCCCAACCCAGAACACTAATTTCTCTCACACAAGGCTTGGCACGAGCGGGAAGACGATGATCCTTCCTCTTCATCTCTCATCCCCCAAGGCTTGGCACGAGCGGCAAGCCTTCGACGGTCGGCGACTCCAAAGATCAGAGCCAAACGCTCACAAAGCCAATTCCACCACCCAATTCAACGGCATCAAACATTACACCAATTCAATTGGATGACAAAAAAAATGGAATCCCCTAATCACCAATTCAATTCGATGAAACCCATGGCACGAGCGGGAAGACGATGATCCTTCCTCTTCATCTCTCATCCCCTAAGGCTTGGCACGAGCGGCAAGCCTTCGAGGGTCGGCGACTCCAAGGATCGGAGCCAAACGCTCACAAAGCCAATTCCACCACCCAATTCAACGGCATCAAACATTACACCAATTCAATTGGATGACAAAAAAAATGGAATCCCCTAATCACCAATTCAATTCGATGAAACGCATCCCTATGAACAATTCAATTCAATAAATAAACCGTCCATCTTTCCTGCATCCCAACCCACCTGCATCTCAAACCCAGAAACAAAAAAACGATAAGGAATTCAAAGAGACCAAAGAGAAAGTCAAAGACACCAAAGAGAGAATGTCATCGAATTGGACAAAATCCCCAGCCCACCTAAACTGACTTGTACCCTTTTTCAATTGGAAACCCAAATCCAAGCTAACCATAATGAACTCCATCTTCGGGCAAGAGATCAAATTCATCGTCGATTGTGGGTGGAGATCAAATATATTCTTAAAAAATAAACACAAATCGATTTGTGGCCTTTTTTTATATAAATTGAACTAATATGAAATAATCTGAGTTTTATACAATTGAATAGAAAATTCCTAACTGAGGGAGCTGTCTCTGCTACTGGAACCGTCACTTAGGGCCGAACCTGGGACGCGGTGGAGGCTTGCCATCAAAAAGGCGGGCAAGGCGGAACGACGCATCATCTTCGACAAAGGCGGGGAACGACTCGTCGTTGGAGAAGTCAAAGACGGAATCCGCTGGGTTCTTGGAACAACCTGGAGGTGAAGAACCCACAGTCGAAGAGCGCAACCTTCTCTCCGTCGCCTATAAGAACGTGATAAGCCGTTAGCGCACGCCGTGCCTCAAGGCGCATCGTGCATCGATCGAGCAGGAGGAGACGACTTCCAATGAAGTAGATGGCATCGCATGGTGAAATGGCAGCCACAATCGACGTTGCCGATGAAGTAGAATCACTATATCTCACTCAATTTGGATTTTGGTCAAATTGTCAAAGGTTGCCGCTGGTCGAGGAATTGGGTTTATGGTAGTCCCCATAAGGAGGAAGCGAAGGCAGCGGTGGCGGGGACAATGAGGGTTCACATGATGTGGGTAATTGGCTAAGTGGCATTGAGGCTGCAGGTGGGAGAGTCATTTGGTGGGTTTTGTCGCAGGTGTTGGAGGCGGCGTGGAGGTGTCGAGAGGGAAGAAAGGTCTCGAGGGTACATTAGTAAAACCTCTTCCATTTTCAGGGTAAATTTCCAATTTTTCCCTAGTTTTTGACGCCCATTAATAGATTGAACGGAAAAGGTGCTGAGTGGGCCAACTCGGCCGTTTCAGGGTGCATTTTGAATGAATAATGAGAATAGGATGCAAAGTGGGACTTTCATACGAGAACATGGTGCATTTAAGGTAAAAAGCCTATATATATACATATATATATATTTATGCCTGTGGGTGCTTCAATATAAATCTGTCCCAATAAAAGCTGCAATGGTGCACTTTTTTTCTACTGGCGAAGATCAAGAGCATACATCTTAGAAGCTAGAATACAGTAAAGTTAGATATTAGACTTTTAACGTGAAGAAAAGTTAGCTACTACTTACTATGATCTTTTGTCAAATGGCTTAGCACTCCAAATTCCAAAGTCAAAGTGCCACCACCAGCTGTTGATGTTATCTACAGAAACCAAAATTCAAATTTAAATTCAAAATGTTTGCCCAAACTAACAAATAAATACTAGTATTGCTGATGGTTAATAACAAAAATACTCATGGTGGTTAAGATCCTACACCTTCACTTAAACTTTAGCATGAACAAGGAAAATTTATTTTTTATCTAGGAAAAATATGACAGTTGCCATAAAATGTGCGTCGAAAACACAGTAAAGAGGACAAGAAACTTGCACATAAAAGAGAAAATGTTGAGATGCTTTGCCTTGCTTTCATGTTCATCAACTCCGTGCATTAGATTGACAGATCCAAAAGGAATTCCTGCAATGCAAGACAGCTTAAAAAGGAAAATTATGCAAGACAGCTTAAAGAGGGTACTTGGAATGCCAGTACTAAAATGCATACACTTCTGAAACTATAAACTTGTTGGACACTCATGGTTCAGTAGCCAATTCAATCTTTCTTTCTTTTTTGGTCGAAAGACCCAATCTTTAGATCATGGTTTTAGGATTTAGTTAGCTAGCTACAACATCCTTCCATCAATGTAAGTTCCAATCATTCATCCATAAAAGTAAAATAATGTAGCGCAAATAAAAATCATATGGCTTCTTTCACCCTTTTAAGCCAACCTGTCCATAATAAACACTGGGGCTACGTTTGGTACGCTATATAAGGAACCGGATAGGATAATATAGTACGAAATCGGTGTTTGGTACCACTCGTATTAATTAGCCATCGAATAAGTTAATACGGTTGAGTACCTTTATACGGCCCACACCCGCTAAAATAATACCCACCAAATTGTCCGTATTAAATAGTCGGATGACTAGTAATCTTGAAAAGTAATAATAATAATAATAATATTAATAATAATAAAATAAATAGTAATAATAATATTAACATTTAATTAAAATATTTCTGACCTGAAGCCCGGGCTTCATGGTTTCCATGTTCATGCGCATAGAACTCTTTAGATGATTTGAATAAGAAAATCCATTTGTCATGTTTGAATGATCATTTGGTGCTATTTCAAGTGTGTTCTATGTTACTTTTCGATAGTAATTTTGTTATGAGCTTAATAATTAATTAAAATTAAATTAAATAAATAATGATGATAATAAGAATAATAATAATAATAACATACAAATTTAATATTTATGATATATAAATATTTATGATCAGATAGCATAATATAATCCGGCCAGTATAATATATTCAGCATTTTAACCTGGTAGAGCACCAAACGCTTGACTAAATAGTCAGTCTATCCGGTGGACAGATTAGTCTATCCGACTGAAATAGTTGCGTACCAAACGGGCCTGGGTGTTTTTCTAACATAAAAATATCAATCTTATCTATCACTATTTGTCTATGGTAAAAAACTAAATAAAAACTTATATTCGCTGCAGTATCTACCAACAAATGTCATAAATTTCCTAAATTCATACATTAGGAGCAAACCTCTGAGACATTGGGAATAGCATAGAATGCAAAACAAGGAGAGTTCAGTTGAAAAAATATTGCATAGAGTTTTCTGTATACTGCATGGAAACGATAAGCTGGTAGATATACCTGAAGGAGTGTCAAATGCAGGTAACAATCTCCGAGCTAGATCCTCAGCTAAGTTAAGTAACTGATTGTCATAGTTTGAAATTTTCATGCCCTGCAATGGAATGATGAATAAGTACTTCAATAATGACCTTCAAATATCCATATCCTATGGCATTGCACTCCTTAGAAGGATAAAGAGTGAAGTCATATTGTTATGCATCATTTCTTACAAACTAAAACATTTTTCTTCTTTTTTATCCTTGTAATCTTTTTATGTTCTTTTTCAAAAACTATAGTTAGAGCCCAAAGTCAAACCTGAGTTATAGCTGATCGCATAAAAAACTACTCATGCATTTACCAAAAATGATGAAGTTTGAAACATAGAGGTACGCAACTAGTTACTACCGTAGCATAATCACTTGCTATAAGATGAGCAGAGAGTAAGCCCCCAAGGACGCGGATGGTAGTCTCGAAAACAGATACTGTCTTATTCTGCACCATTATCCAAGATTCCAAAATTAGATTGACAATGTCATCTACTATTACTAGCAAAATATTTAAATGATAGCCAGTGGAATTGTGGCAAAACAAATGAATGTATGACTACAATTAAATAAGTCATAAGGAAACAAATTCAATAAGTAGGCAAGCCCAACATGTAAGCAAGAGGTTTTGATAATCATAGTGACAGTCTGCCACCTTATCTCATAATAGACTATTAAATGACATGTGAAATGTCAACAACTGCCACGCTTCAAATCAAGTAAAACAGCCTTTTCTGGTGTTAAATAAACTATTGGGATAACCTTGATTTGAACTAGTCAGCCCATCAAACTAAGGTCCCTGGTTTTAAAATGAACTAAACACATATATTCCATGAAAAGAAAAGGATGAAGGTTCTTTCCAATTATTCCAGAAAAAAAAAAGGTTGATGTGAGCTCTTAGACATAAGCCAAAACACAACTTGCAACATCTTGAGTTTAGAACATCAATTGGGGAAGAAAAAACTATAGAAGAAAGAAGAATGCTACTCACTATATCAAACTGAAGGTTTTTACCAATCCACTCAACAGAGGTAGCAAAGCGATCTCGATCACCAAGTAAAGCTAGTGTGTCTAAGGAGTCAATCTGTGACAATGGTATGGCAGAAGCATCACATAAGAGCTTAAAAAAATAGTTTTTCAGTAGAACAAGAAAAAAGTAGAAAATTAGAATCTAGTACCAAAGTTAAAGCATAACCACCAAGCGAATCTTCACCCCCACAAGAGCCAGGCCTTAATTCATCGAGTGGAAAAGCATGGTCCATATATCCATTGAATGCATGATAAAACATATCCCTAACCTACAATAGAAAATATATACGTACAAATTGTTGTAACAACATATTGTAAGTTGCAATACATGCTATCCCACCAATTTATGGTGATCTTTTAAAAATTTACAAGCAATGAACAAAATATATGATTAAAACAAACTCTCTTAACATACTTTCATGCCAAAAGTAGGATTATAAGAAACACATACATGGAACAAGTAGATTCTCAAAATGCCAAAGAACGAAGGCTACTATTGTCTTATTGAGTCATATTGAACACAAGACATCATGAGTTGAAAGATATTTGTCTAATAATGCGTAAAACTGCAGCCAATTGGTTACAAATTTGATAATCATAGTGACATGAACCCTAAGGCATTAGGAAATGTAACACAAACTAGTAATAGCAATTATCATAAAAAGACATTCAACAAAATCTCAAAATTATCAAAACAGAGAAGTCTACGTTTTTATTTAAGATCCAGAAAATACACTCTCACAGAATCATATCTAACTTTCCTAACTTATACCAAAAATCAAAACTTTACCCAACTAGCTAAGTGAAGTACATTGCACTCATACTGAAATGCTCAACACTCAATACATTAATTCAATAATGGCAATTCAGTCTTATGCAAAATTCAAAATTTGGATTTTCTGAAATGGGTTTCCAAAGCCAAAGCTCCCGAATTTGCTTTAATCAGTACAAAATCACGACAACTTTTCAATTAAACAGCAAGCTAAGACTATGCAAAATCCAATAGCACTGTCAAGTTGAACCCAAGCCCTAATCGGGTTCCCCTTCAGAAGATGATTGGAAATAATTACGAGAACAGGATGGGAATTACCTCGTCCCTGAGTTCTTTGGCTTCCTCGGGAGTGACGCCATCGGCGAAAGCTCTGAGGATGAAGGTATTGGAATGTACAGAGAGCAACAAGAAGAATGATAGAATTGGAAGTGAAGATTTCAAAGCTTCCATCGTCTCTGTGCCTCTCTCTCTGAGTTTCTACAAGACTGAAACTTTGTAATGTGCTATTGGAGAGGGGCGATGAGTGCTAGTAGTTAAACTATGTTAACGTGTGTTTTCTTTTTGCCTAACTTTTGCTGCAACTGAGCGCTTGTTACGGTCGGCAAAGCAAACATTTATCTAATTATTTATATTTATATATCAGATTTTGGAATACAAAGAAAAACCAAAATACACCCAATGCACAATTATTAAATTTTAAAATTTTGCTTTTTTCTTTTTTTATAAAATAAAATAAAGCTTTTATCCTCTCAAAATACACAAGCTTTTTAGTCTTCGTCTCACTCCCTAATCGAACAAAACCCTCCGCCTTCTCCCCTCTCCAAAATCCCCCAAATTCTATGTTCACTGAAACTAACGGTACCTAAAAGCATATTCTCAGGTACCCATATTCTTAATATTATTAAAAAACTTCTCTTTGCTGCAGCTTGATTTGCGTTTTCATCTCTATCGTCGTCCTTCACTGCAATATATATATTTAATTTCTGCATCTAATTCCAGCTACCTATATTCAGTTGTTAATTTCTAGTTGAATTTTGCTTGTTTTAGGTTGATTTATGGTTTTTCTATTAATTTTTATTTATTTGGTAATTAAGTTTGTTGATTTCTAGTTGAATTCTTCTCCAAATACAGAGTTATTACCTCTTTGTCTTCTTCATTTTGTGCTGATGGTTACCAATAACAGGGCTTTTATCTTAATTTCTTCTTGATTGTGTGCTGGAAGAATGCAATTAGTTTGATCAGTGAGTTTTGCAGAATCAAAGTAGTTTGCTTTTAGTATAAGGTTATGATTCACTCTACCACATGATTTTTTGAATACGTATCATTGATGTTATGTGCATTGCTTGCTCTAAAATTACTAAAGCATAAAATCGTGACAAATTTATGAAATGAAAGTAATCTTTTTCATTTGTTGTTTTAGGGGATGCCTTCTAAGGGTGCAGACTACATTTAGTGCCAAGTCACCAATCAAGTAAGATTATTTTGCACTTGGATTGCATATTGAGTTATTTGCTTTCAATGAGTCATGCTAGCAAGCAATAGCATCGTTAGTTTTTATTGTGCACTGGTTTTCTAGTAGATTGAATCAACAACGGGCTACATTTGGTTAGTCATATTGGGTTTGATAGGATAATTCATCAAATTTAATGTATTTTGAATGTAAAAGTGAATGTTTTTCATGGTAAGGGGATTAGAGGGGAGTAGACATAGAAGAAAACTTATCCAATACAAACCCCTCATAATAGTAGGGTTAGAAGAGGTAAGTTTCCTTCTTTGTTTGATCTCCTTACGATGAAAAATTATACCCTTTCACCTTAAATACTTTGAATTGGGTGAGTTATTTAATCCAATCCAATACAACCTACCAAAGGTGACCAGCCTTTATAGAACCTATATAGCTCGCTTAGACTAAGATCACCAAACGTCACATATCATCACACTAGCTGCTGGTTATTTGACTGCAAAAAGGAGTTTCATTAGTATTGGTACATTTCCTTACTGCTACATATGTTGCTTTTCTCTGTAATCAGAACTAGTTTTGTGTGTCATGGTTGAGAGCGATGGTTGACAGTGACTAACTGTCGGCTGATAAGGAGGGGTGGCGGAAGTCCTTTGGGGTGGCCGTTGCTTTAGTTGTTGGGTGGGTGTTCGGTGGACGGCTTTTTGACATTTTTCTCTCCTATTTCTTTTCATTTTCAGTTTTGCGATTTCAAATCAGGCAGAGCAAAGATGGGTGTGGGTCTATCAGTTCTGATAGGCTTGAAAGCAGCTGTACTGTTCTTGTTGTTTGCATTTCTGAGAAGCTGTGGTTTCACATTGCTATCGATTCCATTTTTGTATGCTTCTTTGGTATCTGTGTTGGTTTCAGTTGCTTCACACCCATCCATTGACCTTCCCATGCTGCTGGGCAAGTCCTCAGATGGGAGTTTCCCCATTTGGTCAATCATCATGTTCAGCCCATACTTGTATTTTGTCCGGTTATTCTCAGCATTGCGGAGATTACACAGCGGGGAGGCTCCTTACACTGAAATCTGCGAGAGTGTGTATGTGGGTGGATGGCCTTCTTCGCATGATAAGATGCCACCCGGTGACCCTGCCATTATTGATTGCACTTGTGAACTGCCAAGAAGGTTGGAGGTATCAGGGCATTCGTATTTGTGCGTCCCGACATGGGACACAAGGGCTCCTCAGCCAGCTGCCATTGAGTCAGCCGTCAAGTGGGCTTGCCAGAAGAGGAATCAGAAAAGGCCTGTCTTGGTCCACTGTGCATACGGTCATGGGAGAAGTGTGGCTGTCATGTGTGCTCTATTAGTTGCTCTTGGAGTGGCGGAGGATTGGAAAAGTGCTGAGAAGTTAATTCGAGAAAAGCGTCCCTACATTAGGATGAATGCCCTACACCGCCGTGCTCTGGAAGAGTGGTCGAAACATCGGTTATCTCCTCCTAAGAAGAATGGAGCAACGAATATAACTTCAGCTGTGTTTTTTTGACGGTTCACCATCCACATAAAACTGTTTAAGATCGTGAAACAAAATTTGTTGCACAAATTCTTCACATGTATAACTTATTCTTCAGTAGAATCCTCCAAATCATCGTTTGGTGCGTCGTATTGTACTGACTACTTTGATCGGATGGACTGATATGTCCACCGGATAGACTAACTATTTAGTCGGACGTTTGCGTTTGGTGCTCTACCGGATTAAAATGCCGACTATATTATAATGGTCGAATTATACTATATTGGTTGGTCATATTATATTGTGTCTAGTGCGAGTTTACAAATATTTTTTTACGTAAATTAATTTTTTTTGTATGATAAAAGGAGAATAAAAAAAATTAAGTCTAAGCACACATTTTATTTAATTTTTTTTATACAGTATTTCAAGTGTTTATTATGATCAAGTATTTGGCAAACATGTATCTATATCAAACATAACAATTGCATAGGAAACAAAGAAGCTTCATAATATCATCGAATTCCAAATATTCTCACATGTTCAACATCATTAAATAACATCCGAAAATGCAACATTACAAACCAAATGCATAAGGGAAATTGTTCATCCAATAATCAAAACAAAGATGCAACAAAAGTTATTGAGACAACTACGTTCACCTAATTCAACAATTTGGACTCAATTAGGGTTGTTTCGCTTAAGTAGCATAAACACGAATGCTTCTCTCATTGTACCCTCCAATGATATTAAGTTGTAATTTGATCATCAATAGACAAATCCATCTTTGCCAGCTCATAAGTAATTTCAAGCTTTGGATCCAACCCAGTTCCAAGTGTAGTTGTTAAAACTTGACTCAATCGGTCAACCGATTCAGTAAGCATTTCTTTAAATGCCTAAGTAAAATCATTTTGATTATCATTAGGTGCTGATCGCTTCCTCTTTCGACTAGTTGAAGTAGTAGAGCTTTGAGCAATTGGTGTTGATAGAGAAGGAGAGTGATTGGGATCTACCTCATAAGGATCTTTATTAAGAGGTTCATCCATCATCTCTGTAGGAGTTGCAGATCCTACTCCAGTTGCTCAGTCTTTCCCAAAAATGAATTTTAGTCGATCATACAAAGAATAACTCTTTCCTAACCAATTTTCCTGCATCTGGATTATGCTGCATATACTTACATGAAAGAAAGGAAATTTGCTAACCTGCACATAAACTTCCCATACTTGTTTGCTATGAACTTCAATGCATTTCAACCTGCACAAAACCACTTTCATTCCACCTTCTCATTTTGGACTCAACATGTGGAATCGAATTTATATTCGCTTTGGGACATTTTTGGTTTATAATTTTTGCAAACTTGACCATTGTTACTAACTAGTTTGAAAGAAAGAAAGAGCCATGATCACATCGCTTACCATGGTTGACTGCATTCTCCAATATAGATATATAGCAATACCTCTTCTTCATTTTTTTCTCCATACCCGTCTACTTCCTTTCCCTTGACTAGTTTGTCCACTTCACATTCATGTAATCCATTCCATTCCATACACAGTATATAACAAAGATAGATAATCAAAGTAATTAATATCTTAAATTTCAATTAAAAACAAAATAGTCTACTACAATCGCAACTTTTTCCAAATATAATCATAATCCATTCAAACTTATTCAACCACTTCAAAAAAATATGAAAAATATATTACAATTATACTTGTACCACGAACTTATACAAATTAAACATACTCAAATCACACTTGTTCAATCCACTCATTGTACAATTGCATTGCCAAAGTGTCTCTCCATGTAGTCCATTGGTTTGAAGGTTCAATAGTACTAATGATATCGTCATCTTGCACATTTTCATCATTGTCAGTACTATTCATTTCATTATTCATTGGAACAACGGACATCTCGCCTCGCCTCTAATTAGATTATGCAATAGGCAACAAGCTGTCATAATTCTAAGGCTTATTACTCACTTTGCTCCCCGAACCGGATTTAGAATATCAATTTGTTCCCCGAACGCGAAATCGTAACAATGTGAGGCCAAAACCCCCCCTTATGTTATGTCTGTTGCACCAAATGTTAAACACAGTTACAAACGGCGCTTAGAGTGCTTATGTGCCACCTATGTGGCAAGGACCTGGCCCACGTGCGGAATCCACTATAACGACGTGGAAAGGAAGAGGGCGGAACTAATTCTGAGAAATCGATTTGGGGAAATAATAGAGGTGGGCGAATTCTAGGGTTTTTAGAGGAGATTGAAGAGGACAGAAACTTGAATCAATCGGGTAAAGGGTTGTTGGGGGTTTCAATCGAACAGCAAGGCGAGTTGAATCTCTGAAGAAACCAAGGATGACAATCCCTCGAAAACATGGTGCACAGCAGCCTCAATATGGTAAGTTTGAGTTTTGAAATTTTGAAATCTGACATGGTTTTGGAATTTACTGGTCCTATTTGGTTAAAAGATTCAAGATTTAATGTTTTGATTGGTGTTTGTGTAAGCCTTTTAAATATGAACTTTTTTAAATTTGTTGGCACTTAGTTGTGCTTCATACAAACACAATTGTCTGGTAGTGGGTTTAGAAATTGTGAACTTTTTGAAAATGGCTGGTAGTGGGTTTATAATATGTGAAATTGTGGATGGAAATTTGTGATTTTGACAGTGTGTGGGGTTTAGGGTTGGACATTTTGGATTAGAGTAAAGGGTTTAGGGTTGGGCATTTTGGATTAGAGTAAAGGGTTTAGGGTTGGGCTGTTTGGAACAGAATTTAGGATATAGGGTAGGGTATTTTGGATTAAAGTTGATTATGTGATATTGCCTTGAGATGTGATGTTGGCTGTGGGTGTGAGTGGTGATTTAGGCACTGAGTTGTGGATAGGCAGTGAATTGTGATTTTGGGAGTGAGATTTTAGTGGTGTTATTTGCATTGAGTTGTCATGTTGGGTCTGTTTTTGGATTAGCATTTAGGTCTAGGTTTAGGGTTTAGGGTTTAGGTTAAGGGTCCTTTAGGTTTAGGTTTGGTTTTAGGTTTCGGTTTAGGGTTTAGGTTTAGGGGTTAGGTTTAGGGTTTTTGTTTAGGGTTTAGGGTTTAGGTTTAGGGTTTAGGTTTAGCATTTAGGTTTAGGTTTAGGGTTTAGGTTTAGGTTTAGGGTTAAGGGTTAAGGGTTTAGGGTTTAGGGTCTGATTTTGGATTAGGGTTTGATTTTGAAGTGTGTGTTGGATGTGGATGATTTAAGCTTATTATGCACTATATTTGTTTGCTTGGTGTATGGGACAGCGATGACATAGTATCCATCGCATTACATCACGGTGGCAAGATAGTACATAAAGCAGGGCAATGGACATATGCAGATGGGGCTTTGAAATGGTATGACTGGTGTTCTTGGGACTACACTTCACTTCTTGATTTAGCTACAATGGTGGAGGATTAAGGGTACATTGAGGATAGGGTGGACTTCTACACCCAAGTTGGAAGTTGACAGTTTTTCAAACTATGCACAGATCAGCATCTTTTGTGCCACATTCGAAGGGCTACAAAGAGAGCAAATAAGGCACTGCATGTGTACGCTTCCCATGTTGTGGCCCAAGTGGCAGAAGAAGATCTGGTGCATACTATAGAGGCTGGTCCAAGCACAGATCCAGATGCTGGTCCTACCACAGATCTAGTCGATGGTCCAAGCACATATCTAGAGGTTGGTCTGGGTACATATCCAGTTGAAGATGTAGAAGATGTGCCTGAATATGACGAAGTTGAAGTGCAAGATGAAAGCAGTGAAGAAGAAAGTAGCGAAGCTGATAATAGTGAAGACGAGTTGTATGAAGTTCAAGTGGAAGAAGAAATGGATGAAGAAGAGGATGAAGAAGTTGAATTGGAAGAAGAAATGGAAGAAGTGGAAGTGCAAGCCAGTGGTGGTGAATGTAGTCAAAGACCTGGTAAACAAAAGGTGAATGAGGATGATCAAAATGAGGGCAACCCCGAGAGTGGTGATGATAGTGACCAATCTGAGGAACTTGAGGAATTTGAAGATGATGGTTATGGTCAAGGGGATGAGAATGCAATCTGTATAAGTGATGATGATGACATATTCCAGACAAATGAGGAAGAAGCAGTTCCTCCTCCTCCACACACTGAGGAAGATTTTGAAGAAAGAGAGGTTCCTTTGTCACCAAGGCTTGCTACTATTCATGGAGAGTCAGATAAGGAGGTGGTCAAAAGGAGTAGGAAGAAGAAACTTGTTCCAAAGACACAAGATTTTATTCCTGAGATGGAGATGAACGATCCTCATTTTCAGATAGGGCAGAAGTCTGAATCATCTGCCATATTTAAAGAAGCAATGAGGATCTACTCAGTGAACAATGGAAGATAGGTAACTTTTAAGAGGAATCAACCTAACCGAATTAGGGTGGTTTGTGTGAAGGGCTGTGAGTTTATGCTTTATGCTTCAGCAATAGGAGGCAGCAAGAGTGTGCAAATTAAGGAGTTTAAGAGTGAGCACAACTGCGGTGTAGAGACTAAGAACAGACATGCAAATGTTAAGTGGCTAACATGGAAGTATGGGAGGCAGCTGGCAAGCCATAAATGGGATTGGGTGGAATTCCAAGACTTGGTTAATGCATAAACAGGTTTAAGACCCTTAAGGGTAGCATGCTTTAGGGCAAGGGCCAATGTATTGGAAGTGTTGGAAGGGAGCTACAAGAGGCAATATGAGGTATTGGGGGAATATTTCTTGCAAGTGCTGAACACTAATCCTGGTTCCACAATGATAATCAAGTCTGAGTTGGAAGCTGATAATTGCCCTCAATTTGAGAGAGTGTGTGTGTGTGTGTGTGTTTGCAAGCTTGCAAACAAGGTTGGATAAAAGGATGCATACCCTTCATTGGGTTTGATGCATGCCATATTAAGGGTATTCACCCGGGGCAATTGTTGGCAGCTGTAGGAGTGGATCTCAACAATGGGATGTTTCCCATAGCTTATGATATGTGTGAGTCTGAAAACTTTAGTTGTTGGAAGTGGTTTATCGTTGAAGGAGGACCTGCAACTTGTAAACTCACACGCAGTTGTGATAATGACTGATAAGCAGAAGGGGCTGTTAGATGCAGTGACCCAACTAGTCCCTGATGCAGAGCACATGCATTGCTTGAGGCATCTCTACGGAAACCTCAATGCCACGCATAGAGGATTGGCTGTCAAACTGCAAATGGAGAAAATTGCTAGGGAAACTACAATACCTTGGTACAATGCAGAAATGAAGAAAATGAAAGTTCTCAATCAGGGTGCTCACAATTGGCTGATGGAAAGGGATGCAAGACAGTGGTGTAGAAGTCGTTTCAGGACTGACTATAAGTGCGACATCCTGATGAATAATCTCTCGGAGGCATTCAATAAAGCCATTCTCCCATTTAGGCCTAAGCCTATTATATCTATGGTGGACAAAATAAGGCATTACCTAAGTGCATTCATGACTAAGAGAAGAGATGAAGATAGTAATTGGGGGAAGCATCTGGTTGGTAAAAGAATCCAAGGGATTCTGGAGGTCAATAAGTAGGCAGGGCAGAGCTTAATTCCTAGTCATTGTGGTAGGAACATCTTCGAGGTCAAGCATTCACATGGAAGAAGATTCTAAGTTGATTTGAATGCTCCCACATGCTTATGCAGAAGATATCAACTTTCTGGGATTCCATGCCCATATGCTTGCAGTGCCATTAGTCAATTCAATGGCAACCCCGAGAAGTATGTGCATGATTGCTACTCCCATGCTGCCTATACTAGGACATATGAAGGGATTATCGAACCAGTTCCTAGTGAAAATCAGTGGGAGAAGATTGGTGCAACAGCCCTAAAGCCACCAAAGTATCGTAAGCAACCCGGGAGACCAAGGATGAAAAGAAAGAAAAGTCAGCACGAGCCTCCTCCTCCAAATCCTACCAAGTTCCCTCAATACCATTCTACCCTTAAGTGTGGTAATTGTGGTGCTGATGGCCACAGACGCAATGCATGCACACAACCCCTTGACCCTACAGCTAAAGCTAAGTTCAACCGTAAGCAAGAAAGGAGGAAACAACGTGTTGCAGCCAAAGCTAGGTTGGACAAGCTACCGGTAAGTATTCTATCGTAATTCAAGTTACAATATCAATGATATGTGATCATATATTTAAGCATTCACTTAGCTATTATATGCAATTCATATAATTGAGTCCAACCTGAGTTGGCAGAACCTGTTATTATAGTTGAATCTATAATTATAGTTTCACTTAACATCCATGAACGTATGCCTAAGTATCAATTAATACCCTGATTTTTTACTATCGTAGCACTTAACACCCTGAACTTAAATTTGTAGTCTCAGTTTGCACCAATTTCGAATGTGTTTCACACGCAGTCTGAACTGAATTGTATTATCATTGAATTCAATTGTGATGATCATTTACATGAATTGTGATTGCTTGGTGAAGTGAATTGAATTGTGATTGCTTGGTGAAGTGAATTGAATTGTGATTGAAGTGCATTGTGATTGTGATTGTGATTTGGCTTGATGCAGTGATTGAACTTAGTTGTGATTGTCATTGAACTCAATTATCATTATGATTGAACTTAGTGCTACTTTTGCCTGATATGGATTGTCAAATGGGATGCATAAACTAGGTGTTTACTATTGCTTTGTATTTGATTAGGTCTGAAGATGAACAAGGAGCACTACCCTTGGAAATAAAGAAGGCAGGATTGCCCATACGCAAGATTCTTCCTCAAATCATGTGCCAGCAAGTACAAGAACTGCCCCAAGGCAAGAATCTTGCCCAAATCATGTGCCAACAACAAATCGCACTGCCCCTACTGCCCCAAGGCAAGAATGTAGCCTAAGTCCTGTGCCAGGAGCTACCAGCACTGCCCCCACTGCCTCATCTCAAGTACAACCGCGAAATAGGCTTACAAGGGCTGTATAGAACACTCAAGCTGCTCCCCAACCTGCAGGAGCTACCCCCACTGCCCCCACCACACATGTTGCCCAACACGTACTTGTGCATCCAAGCCCTAGCCCTACTAACCCAACTGACAGTTCACAACAACAATCACCCGTATCATGTGGAAGGAGGATGAGATTCAAGTCACCTGCAAAGCGTGTGAAGAAATAGTTGGTTTAGTGTTTAGTGCTTAGTGGAAGGACTTGTTTTTTTTTCCTTTGCTTAGTGTTCCAAATATTGTGACCCTATTTTGCTTAGTGTTTAGTATGCACCTAATTGCCTTCAAGGTGCTCCTTTTGTTTGAATGACAGGATGGTTTGTGAGGGTCCAAATTTGGTTTGTTATTATCAAAGTTTGATTTATGAATGACGATGGCACTTTCTCATTCTTAATTGATCAACTTACATTCTTACTATATATAAAATGCATTGCATAAACATCTTACATAATTCCACATTCCACCGAACTAACTTTTACATAATACAAAGCCATAAACATAACTAATAGTGCCATCCACATAAACATAAGCTAATACATAACTAAAGTTAATGATTGAAGATGATTCCAACCACTAAGACCCAAGTAACCAAGAGTGCAATCTAAAGCTTAGGCACCTTCCTCTTCTCATTCAACAATTGCTCTTCAATTCTATCAAGCTTCCTTAACAGCCCCAGAATTATTGTCGTTGACCTCTTGCTCATTTTCGGATCAAACCACTCCCAAAACTCACAACCTTTATCTCTACCTCTACCTCTACCTTGTCCATTCTGCTGCAAAACAGATTAGAAATTCAACCAACAAATCAACAAACAATGAAAACAAAAACAATCAAAACATCAATTTCCTTTTCATTATCACTTACTCCATAAACAGGGACAAAGATGCAATCAATGCTTCATAAGTATTCACTATTCGATTGATAAGAAGCTCAAACAACAAATCAACAATCAATCAAAACAACAACAATCAAAACATCAATTTCCGTTTCATTATCACTTACTCCATGATAGTTTCTCATAAACCCAGCCAAATTTTCTTCTTATTTACCCAACCAACCATCAAAAATCAGCTTCCTTTTCATTATCACTTACCCAATCACAGTCAAGCAACTATTAATACCATAACCCATAAACCAATATCCCTTTCAAATCCATTTTTTGCTAACTTTACCCATAATGAAACCAAATATTAAACTCCATTATCACTTACCCTAGCATCTGGACAGACAACAAATCTTCGCCCTGGGTTTTCATCCGTCCATGACGTTTTCATTCTCCCCATCTTCCCACAAAAGCATCTTCTCGGCTGCATGGTAATTACACTCTCCTCCATACCTCAATCTCCTTTTTAACTGCAAATTGATTGATGATCTTGGTGTCTTGTGGTTCACAAACCTTTATAAATGCCCAATTCACAAGTTTTCGGTGGGATTACTGCTCAATTTTTTGAAATTTCCCCCCCTAGGGTTACGATTTCGCCTGGATTAGGGCTGATTTTGCCACCCAGATTTCATCCCCATTCCATCCCCAACCCGTCCCATTGAATACTTACCAGGTCCTTGCCACATAGGTGCCACATAAGCACTCTAAGCGCCGTTTGTAACGGTGTTTAACATTTGGTGCAATGGACATGAAAGAAGGGGGGCTCTGACCCCACATTGTTACGATTTCGCGTTTAGGGGAGCAAAGTGAGTAATAAGCCTAATTCTAAATTGAGGTCTAACTGGAAAAAATGATGGACTTCTCAATATTGCCCAACGCATCTTAAGTAACCCAAAACATCTTTCAATTACATTTCTTGCTGCAACATGTTTCATATTGAAATACTCCTCATGATTAGAAGGTGCCCTTCCATTTCTCCATTCCAAAGGATGATATCGTACTCCCCTATAGGTGCAAGGTATGCTTCACCATTTGTGTACCCACCATCCACAAGGCAGTAACACCCTAACAATTAAAATAATAGTATACATATAAGGAAGATACCCAGTTTAATATTACTAATATAAGAACACAAAGTAGTCTTATATTACCAATAGGAACTTTTAATCCATGTAAGTCTGAATTGAAATACCTACTTATAGTCTCCCCTATTCTGTTAAACCTACTTCCCATGGTTCGGTTGTTTACATGATGTGCAAGTATACGTAAAAACATACACACTTCTTCTTCCATGCCGTCTGTTTTTACTCTTCCATCATCATGAAGCAACTGACATAGAAAATGAAACATTCTCCTATCCATTCTAATTTGGTTCACACATTGTATATCATCATGTCCTATTATACTTTCTAAATAACTTGACCCACCAAATCTCCTAAGAAATGTGCGATTCCTAAGTGCAAGTCGTTCATTGCGCCTTATTTCAAAATTAGAATTTATCAATAACCAGCTTGATTTAAGCCTCGATCAGCACACACTTCCAAGTCCTAATAGACCTAATTAGCCAAATCCTCAAAATCACTTTCAAAACCCCAACCAATAGAACAGGAATAGGACAAAAAAATAGTCCTAAAGTCAGCCCTTTCAACCACTCAAAACTCCAAATGAACCACAAAGCATGCAATTCTCCAAAATTTGTACAGAATACCCAAAATGCAATTGTCAGCCTAGACAAGGAGAAAGAAACAGGGAGAAGCCGCAGCGGACCTTTCTGCCATGATCGACCGAGCAAAGAAAGAAACAATTTCGATTCAAATCCTTACAACATATATATACAATCCAAGAACATACACCCGTAAATGACTATAACAAAATTTCGATTGCACACAAAAAATCATCAAATATGCTTAAATTATTAGAAAACCCTAATCTTAGAAGAAAATGGTAATTAAAGATTGGGTTTTAATTGAAAGAGATATAGGACTGAGAGAATAAAGAGAAAGTGAGAAGAAAAATTATGTAATTGAAGAAGACAAGATGGAGAATAAGGGAAATGGTGAAGATGGAGAAGAGAGCAGACAAGAGAGGAAAGCATGTTCGATTAAATTATACAGCATTTTTCTTCCGTATGAAAAAAGCGGATCAAGGCTAAATAAGTTTACTCAAGCTGTTTAAATAAAACAATGGCTATATAATACATGAGTGTACAGCTTTATTTAACCAACTCGATGTCTAATACGGCATACCAAATTTAGCCGAAAGAATGGTAGGATTAGAAGATGATTAGTTTCCCTTGTGCCCAAGTCATCTCAAAATGAGAAAAAAAAACAGTTACTTCTATCCTCGAAACTATTGAATCTGCGTCAAATTCTATCCAATTTCGGGTACCAAATGAGCCCTGTTTATTATAATATTGCACGTCTTGCATGTCTTCGGCTATGCCAAACACCAAAGATTGGTATGAATGAAATGCAAGACAAACTCAGTAGGAAAGCAAGTCATAGACACAGAAGGGTGAGTAGCATTTTGGTTGCCAACAAATTGCCACGCAATGACACAATAATGAAACAAACTAGGGCAAGATCCAATTATATTTCTCAATCGTTAAAAAGAAACCTATGGCAAATGGAAACCAGATCAGATCAAGTTTGTACAATTCTCAAGAAAAATCAAGCCTTGACTCGGAGTAGGCATGGAGCCGGACTGATCATTACATAAAGCAGTAAACACCGGCTTCCAACTAGTTGCACGGGCAAAAAAGAAAATCAGCAATTCCTTATCAAGACTGAGCTGTGAGAATTTTGCATAAACAGCTCAAAGTGACGAAATCATTAAAGCAAGCTCACATCGGCACCAAGCAACTTCGACTCATCACTGCAAATATACAAGGTGTTTGTGAAAAAAAAAAGTTAGAATCGCATCCATTGTAATAGGATTACCAGCGAGTGAAATGAGTTGAGCAAAAATAAAAAAATAAAAACAGGAGGAAGCAAATATTCATGTAAATCTACAAAATAATCAGACATTTGAAATCTATGAAGGGAAAGAATGATGTCGGCTCTTAGCTATTGCAATGAGATACATGGATAGCAGCAAACATAGGGCTGACCATAACATCACATAGCTTGTAGGAGATTATGATTCTACTCATTTGAAGAAATTCAAATGGCACACGTGCACGCCAATTGGCTTTTTCTTATTGTCATGTAAAAAATTTGGAGTAAATATATTTTTAATAGAAAAGATAAATAGAAATTAAAAAGACTAAAGAAGACAGATGAAAAGGAAGGGGAGGGGCTTGTTAACAGCTAGTACTGCAGGTTCTTAGTTTTTGTAATTTTATTATTAATTGTACTTAAAAGTGGCAAAATGTCCATGATTTATTATTACATTTGGAGATTTTTACCAGTAGACAGACTTTAAAAGCATCCTAAAAAATTTTCAACAGAACAAGTTATAGATCTCATGGAAAGGAAAAAAAATGTTCAGCATATCTAACATTAACAAGTAACTCGAACCTGCTGTTTTTTCTTCTTTGGCCTCCGCTTTCTACGAGGCTTATGAGCATCAGAGTTGGAGCTCAAATTACTACTTGGAGCAGCCGTTGAATTTGAGGATCCCCTTGCTTTGAAGGATGTTCCGCTTCTGCTATTTGATGTATTGCTATTGTAAGTATTGAAGGAAGTTCCACTTCTGCCGTTTGATGTATTGCTGGATGTAGACATTTCAGTAATCTGTTTAGAGGAATTTTTGCTTGATGAAGGACCAAACCTTGATTGGGAGCGAACTAAACTTGTGCGAGATTTGATAGATGGTCGAGGAGGAGGCATCAAAGCTCTAGCAGAAATCTGTTGCTATTTAAGAAATTCAAGTGAGGAGGGCAAAAATATAAACAATCAATAAACAAAAATATTTATCACAAAAGTGAAATAGTCAACAGATGGAAAACCTGATTTCTCTCATCACTGGACATGCCAGAAGTTGCTTTTCCAGAAGCACTGGATGCCTGTTCCCTGCAAACCAGAATGCAAATATAAGATGTACTTCTGCTATCTAAAAAGCAGAAAAACATAAAGTCCCAGGGATGGGGAAGAAGGCCTAAGAATTGTGGGGATGCATAGTTTTGGCTGTTCTTTGGTAATAAAGCTGGAAAGAAATAAAATGATTTTGAAGATTTTGGGGGCAGCAGATCAGAGGATTTGCGAGATAAAGTTAGATTCTGGTCATCTTTATAGGCTTCGATTTCTACAAACTCTAGGGATTTATCTCTTTGGGAGATTTGGCGAGACTGTGAAGCAGCTATTTGTTAGGCCCTTGTTGTTTCATCGTGTCTTAGCTTAATAGTATATTTCTCCTTCTATTATCGTTGTGTTTGTGCTATTATTGATGTGGCCATCCTGTCCAATCTTTCTGTAATTTCATTGTTCTCAGTAATAATATCTTGTTTCGTTTCAAATTCCATCAAAGCAGATAATATATAAGATTATATAGATAAATATATAAGATGCAAATTCCCTCAAAGCAGATAATATTATTAATAAGCACATAAAAGGAACTCTAATATAGTATAGACTCTTAGCTCAAAGATATATTAATTCAAATAGGTTTTTCAAATTTTAGCTTCCCCGGCTAAATTTTCAGGGTCACCTAATTCATGAACGCTCCTACTATTGTGAGCAATTTACAATGTAAGGGCAATTAACCAATCAAAGAGACAGTCCTTTAAACAAAAACAAACATTTAACCCTACCTCAAAAAATAAATATAATAAGGTTCTCATGTATAACATCTCAATCACAGTTAGATACATACCTAGTACTCTTATCTGTCCATTCATCGTCTGCATCTGCTTCGTCACTACTCTCACTTAAGAAGAAATCATCTCCACTCTGATCCAGAAGCCCATCATCCTCACTCCCTGTTTCTGTAGGAAGTCCAAGAAAAGACAGCATTGGTGTGAGTGTAACAAAATAGTTCGATAATCTTCAATCCTGAGATTATGTTCATAATTGACAATTTCAAGAAGAAAGGTACATCAAGCATCCCTCAAAGAAAACATACACGCAATGACTCAAACGACTTCTCTATTTTTTTCCATGCAAACACTCAAACAACTCTAGACAGCTATGAATAGGTGCATAAGAACAGATGGTTAAAATATTGAGGTTAGTTGACCATCTCATATGAAGAATAACTCTGAAAAAAATCTGGTGGAAGTAAATAAAGCATAAAAGAGATACCTTCCAAATCCTTTCCACTAGCTGCTGCAGCAACTATGTTGGCCTTAATCTGCTTCCGCAACTTATTTCTCTTATCAACTATATCTGAACCTTCACCTCCGGTAAACAAAGAGACATATTTCTCGGTCTTGGGAAAGAACTGTTTGTAAAATAAAATATTAGCCTTTTAGTTTGACATTATTGAAAACAAGTATAGTGTTATTTCAAGAAACAATTCAAAGCCCGTACCAAGCAAAGTCAAAACTCAGCTATTCACCAGTAAGGAACAAGGTCAACTAAAAGTTCACATTTCAAATTCAATAAAAGCTTATGATAATTTCATGACAGAAAGACATACCAAATTCCCAACCATATGCATGCATTCACATAAAACCAGATAGACCAAGGACCACTATATAGCTTACCCTAACATATTCAAGATCTTCTTTCAATTGGGAAAGTTGTGCAGAAGTCTCTGCATCTTGTGCCTGACCAGATGAGGTACGTTGGAGTTTCTCCAAACGTCTTATTCTTCTCTCTATCTTTCTTCTCTCTGAAAGCAATGTGCAAGTTACTTACACGATTTCTGTAAAACACTTCACCAATGCAATTAAGCTGTAAATCATGCAAGAAGTCACCTATATAAGTAATAAATAAACAGTTGTTCATACCAAAAAACTTTATCTTCCTGTCACGAATAAATATTTTGCGTTCCACCGCTAGACGAAACTGAGTCTCCTGCTGTTCCTTGAGTCCTTTTAATTTCAGTTCCTGAGCCTCTTTAACTTCAGCTGGTAGATTCTTGGGACAATAATGGTTGTGTTAGGCCATATTTCACAACCCAAAAAACTAAATCCAAACTAACATTTTTTTAAGAGTGGGAAACCAGTTAAATGATTACAGTTACAGTAACAACAATTTAATAGGATATGGCCTAAGGTAATTGTAGAGTATAAAACCACAACTTTATCTACGATTCCACACTGGTAAGAGGAACTACCCACCACCAGAATGAAGTGAAAGGTTGCAAGCTCAAATACCCTTAAACAACTCCTCTCACATCGAAAAATATGATTGTCAAATATTTAGTAACTAAAACCAGAACCTTCCCTATTATAATCTTAGGGAAGAGGCTGAAGATTGTTCTAAGCTCTATTAGGTCAGAAAACCAATTATAGGAGGAAGGCAGTGAAATGTTTGTGGAATCAAATTCACTTTTGGGTATTGATGTGGGATTTCTCTGTAATTGCATATATCACTGATACACAAAAGGGCTAGCAAAGAAGGCAACTTTATTAAAAAACCCCATCCCACACAAACCCAAACCCTAGAAAGCAACGTGAACTGAAGTAAAAATCGAAATGGACAGTGAGGCAAAAGGGTAGATTATGAAGAAAGAGTGTACCTTACGGAGGAGCAGGCGCTCGACGGAGCGAATCTGGTTCTTGAGAGTGACGGACTTGGGCTTCTTCTCAGGGCCCAACGCCGACTTCGACCGACGTCCTCCCGCGGGATTCACCCGCCGCTTACTGTAGCCTCCATGAGCCATGGCTTTACCTCCAAATAATCGCTAAGACACAACACAAAAGTAGCAAGCATCGAACTTCAAGAGCAATTGGTTTTGATAAAAAAAATTTCTTTTTGTTTTTAGTCTGAACTGAGTATTAAAAATTTTAAATTAAAAGAAACTATGTTCACCAAGGTAACCTAGAGTTTTTAAAAAAAAATAATCAATATCTCTAGAATTTCACAATTACAAATAAAAAATTTTAATTAAATAATAATTGACAAATTCGTTAGCGTGTCTCAAGGAAATAATGTTTTTACGATTTTTTAGTACGACAAAAGAAAATTGAAAATCTTCCTCAAAACCCTTGGGAATTTTAACTGAATGTCTATATGAAATTAATTTTGATGGATTCATGAAATATTATGTAGCCACCCTGAGGTTTCAAATTGTTTCACATAACCCTTTTCATAAATTTCCATAAATATTCCTGACTCGTCAATAGATTTTCTCATGAAAAATTTGCTTTACAGTAATTAATACGGACATCTTATAGATCTATCGTGTTTTCATCAAACCCCCAAAGTTAAATCCGACTTTACATATTGATTTCAAAAAATGAGCTGATTTTTGTACTTACCTGACAGTAGTTAGAAACTTGCTGGAAGAATTTTATGGCCAAGGGCAAGCCGCACCCCGAGTTAAGATTAAACCTACCATTTGGGTGTAGACACATATCGTGAGAGCCAGGATTAGGCCCAACATTTGAGTGTCGGCACACATCGTGATATTTACCAAAAAAATGAGCTGATATCTACTCTTATCTACTATTTTATATAGCCATCAAATTGAGTAAATTAAAGAAGAATCAAGGGACAGAAATCACTTGCCTTCTGAAAATTAGAGTAAACCTCCAATTTTCTAGAGGGGTTCCTTGTGAACCTCCCTGGCGTCCTTTATTTGTCAAATTTCAATGAATTTAGTTCCTAAATCAATGTCACAACAACCAATAGCTAAGAATGACAAAGAAAACTAAGCTAAAAGTCTCCTCACTGTTCTAATGCTGCTTCTATTTAACAAGGGAATCAGACTTTGAAGAGCAAAATTTGGTGAGAGTTTCGACCCAAAAATAATCATATAAACACTGCAAAAATGAAGAATGGAACCAAGACCAAATGTACATTCTACACACAGATTGGTTGTTCTCCTTCAAGTTCAGATATAACGATTAACGAATCTGTCAACTCAAGGGAGAGGGGTTCTGATCTGGGAACTGGGTTAATAACCTGCAACATGAACGACGATAGGAATGGAATGAGATGAGATGTCTAAGAAGACTTCAGTGACATACTCTGGTAAAATCAAGATGCTGTTTAGTTACCTTCTTGTTGTTCTTCACATAACCGATGGCAACTTCTTTTCGTAATTGTGCTCTTTCAGAAAGCTCAAAGAACGAAGGGTTCTCTCCATCTTTGATATAGAGGCTAATATCCTGTCAAAAGAGAAGAAAAGCATGCAAAAAACTAAAATACGGCCGTGATGGATATACAGACATGCGAATAAATAATCACTTTCATATTTTTGAAAATCTAAAATTTTCATCGAACAGTCACATCATCCCTCAAATAGTTTCGCATAATCAAAAACAGAAAGCAGGTAATAAGCTTCTTTAGATTATTGCTTCGGAAATAAAAAACCATATTAAAATTGAGGATTCGAGGCACATACCTTTACATATATTTCATCACCTTCTGCATTTAGGATGTCCTTCCACACCTCATTTAGTTCAATGTTCTCAGCAACTGTTATGCAAAAACAAAACCCTACTGGTTATTTTCGTATACGACTAATATATATGTTGTGAGAGCTAAGTTTAGTACAAAGATTCACGACCTTGAGCTGTCACGAGGCTCATTACTTCCTCTGCGGCAATGTAAGTCAGAGATGGCTTAATTCTTGTGATCTGCAGCAATTGTGGGTGTAAAATAATTCTTAAGAAATGCTAATATGAACAAATATCGATAGAGATTGTAAACATAGAGAAAAGGACGGTGAAGTTTATACTTGTTTGCCCAATTTCGAGTCCACAATCTCTGCGACTAGATTCTGTACCTGCAATGCACTTCCTTGTTACTTTCTTTATTTTCTCTACGCGAAGATTATAGCGTAGTTGCAAATATTTTATTTGAACTCAACCTACCTTTACACCAAGTTTATTGCAAATATTTTCAGCAAGAAGAAGAGAATACGCAGATTGCTTGTCTGCCCTGGTTGGATCTGAAGAGAGCGCATTTTAATGCAATGTCACATTAAGCTAATTGAAACACCACAAAACCAAGAGGGGACATCGTGTATGTTCACCTCCAAGGAGCCATTCTCTATCCGATACTACAACAACGGACAAGGGAGTATCGTCCTTCTTCAAAGAGTTCTGGATATTCAGTATGGTTTCTTGCAAGGTGTCAAAGTTCATCGGATTTCCAATCTGCGGCACACGAAAATGAAAAATGAAGGTTTAGAAAAGGGATAAAACAAAGAAGGTTCTACTTTCTACATGGAAAGAGTGAGGCCGTACCCTATGAGAAACATTGACGTTTTTGAGCTTGCCTTGACCAGAAAGTTGCCTTGCCCTATTTCTGTCATCTAATGGTACATCCGATAATATTTCCTGCATACATAAAGAAAAAGAAAAACATAACGACACAGAAGGTTCTTCTACTCTCTATATAACGGCTACAAACTTACTCTAAGTGTACAATGAGAATAAGAGCTTACCACGACGCTGCCAGGTCCAAGATAATTGTCATATTCTTCAATCATTTCTATGATATCGGGGCGCCAACCAAGCAGAAGTATAAATTCTTTTGGTCCTAGATTATAGTCTGAGGCCTGCATTAATAAAAAGAAAAGTGATTAAGATTCCGTTAGAAACCAAATCTTTCAAGCCGCGGTGGCCTTCAAGCAATTATGTTTATGTCTTAGTAGAGTCGTCGTACCTTGGAACCTGGTTTATTAGGACGCCTGACAATGTTTTCAAGTCGTGTTTTCCTCAATTGCAAGGCATGTGATTGAGTACTATCGTTTGTTTCTAGATCTTCCAAACTCTCTTTAATACTGCTTATTTCTTTGACAACATTCGAATAAGTAACATGCGGTGTCTTACTCCCATTAACGGGAGCAATGAATAATACCTACAAGAGGAAATTAAAGAATCACATGAAGATTAAAATCTCAAAGTTATAGGTGCTTATTTTAGTTGTATTACAATGTAAAATATGTCAAGAACTTCTCATACCTTGTCAGTTTCCCTCAAGATTTCATTGTCATCAGGGTGGAAGTATATCTTCCCATTCCTATAAAGCCCGCAAACAACTGCCTGAAAAAATCCAAATCAGCCAACGGCAATAAATCCTTCACTACCAGAATTACGTTTGGCAGATGTGTTACCTCTTGAAATCCATGGCGTAATCTCCTATATTTAAGCCCTGCTAGACTCGGAAAACTGTAAAGATTAAATACATTTTCTGCAATGAGTAGAAATGACACCAATTAGAATGATATAAATATCTTAACAAAAAACTAGTTTTTCCTTCAAGATAGACTTCTATCGTACTTCGATAATTAAGCAAGTGCCTGTAGATCTTTATGAGTCCCTTTTGACGAGAGCATTGAACAAATAATTTTGATGCACCATTTTCGACTGGCTCTACTTTTAACCCTGAGATTGACTTCAAAAGCTCACACGTGTTGGAACTTGAAACCTGCATTCATTGGAGAGGGAAAAATTTAACAAGATTTCAGCAAACTCCGGAACACCGTTTGACAGCAAGAAATTCACGATCTACCTCAACAACTGTGGGTACAGATTCCATCTGGGGGATAGGTTGAAGAGCCAGAACCGATAAAAAGGCATCAGTGTCAACTTCATACCTAAAAATTTGATGATTTCAAGTCAAACAAGTTCAAGACAGTGGAAATTTTCGATATGCTAGAAAAATTCAATGGCATTTTCGTAATAGCTCATGAATCTCACATAGATGTAAAATTTGATCAATTTCTCACCGATCTCCCTTCGTTGGTAGTATGATTATGGCACGTGCTTTGTTAGCAGCGGCTCTTTCAAATGATTTCGTTAAACTAAGGCTGCAACTGAAATATTAGAGCCTCAATGTAAGAACCCGAAGCACATAAAGCTTTAGTTTTATCTCAAATCCAATTATCCATTATATCATAGGGCATGGGGATTGAAACACATCAGACGGAGATTAATCTTACATGATGATTTCCTAGTATTCGTACCTCTTTGTAAGGATATCGATATGAATAAGATCTTTGGCTAAATTGTCAGCTAGTTTGTCCATCTGCTTTCTCGGGAGATCAGACATAAGAAGAATCCGCTGCCTCCTGTGAACATATAAGCAAGAGAAACAAAACAAGCCGGTGATTTAACCATGCAATCCTGGTGATTAACCACGTAATCCCAATGTACAAGAATTAGATTACCTAGCTGTAGCAGTACCTAAGCGGACAGCAAATTCGTGATACTTGTTTAGTTGCTTTAGTATGAACGAAAGATGACTGTTCACTCCACAAATTATGATATGATCACTCTCCAGAACTTGCATTTGTGCGCCTTCTCTGAGCTTGTACATATTATTCTGCGCAAATGACGGCCATAAGAGGATGCGATTTACGTTCAAGATGTATGATAATGTTTTTTGATTCAAGAACTTACCCTGAACTGTTCAGTCATTGTGCTCAATAAGCGAGAGTAAAATAATATGCCCCATATTGCAAGAATGAAACCAATAACACGCTCAATGCGTGTTCTTTGCTGAAATATACATGTTGTTCACAATCATATAAACAAATACGAAAAACAGTGAAATTATTTACAAAAATGAACGAAATGATAATCGGGAAAGGCTGACATACTTTAAGATGTGTTGACGATGAACAAAGACATGCCCAAGCCTCCCAGAAGCAGTCCTCCAAAGACTCGTTACTACCCCTGCGGGATTTCAAAAGCATCCAGATTGCAAACAAGCATGAGAAGATAATTTCATTTGAAAACACTACAACTGATGGATTGAAGACACAAAAAAGTAACACGAAGCACCGATGACAAGATTGTAGGTTACCTGAACTTGTAGAACAGGAAACCACCGATGACAACAAATGAAAAGCATGCTACCAGGAGCACTAGAAAGAACCTAGAAAACATTTACAAAATAAATTAGCTTGATGAGTATAAAGACCAAATAAATACATGCATAAAATGTAGCAGAACGAAACAAATTATATACTTACGTGGCAACATTTTTCTCAAGTTGGATATTAAATAGATACAATAACCGCGCAAAGCTCCATCTAATATGTTGAAATGAAGGCAAAGACACATCTAATTGAAGAGGCACGGCTTTATTCAAAGAATTAGAAACACAGGCAAACGGCGAGGTGGCTGCCCCAAGAGTTTGAACAATATGGGGAAGATTGTCTTGGACAACCTTAATGAACGTATTAACAACAGTCGACTGTGCCAGTTTAAGTGAGAAAAACAAGGACACCAATCCCATCGCGACTTTAGGTAGGTGAACCTGTACATACAGTGAAATCCAACAACAAAGTTACTAAGAAAATTATTACTAACAGAAGAAAGAAAGTGACAGCTTTGTTTAAAGCAGATTCATACCAACTAATGCTCTCGTAACAAAAAAAAATCTTACATGTAATGCTCACCTGAGAAATATCTATCCGGTCTATACTAAGGGGTTTGTCATTTGAATCATCTGCACAATTTATATACATAGTGGAACCTAACTTAATCCCGGCCTTTTGAGAACTGGCCTCCCATTTTCCTGTAACCAAAATAATCACAATATCGGTAAAACATGAAAGAATGCAAAGTATATCCTTGTGACTCACCAAAATATAAAGCCAAGTAATACACATGATCATGAACGACATAGCAATTGAAGAACAATTTAATAAAAGGGAAAAATTAATCCGTAAGTTGAACAAACTTTCATGGTTTGAATCCTTGGACAGTAAAGTGACATTGATTAGAACATGTTAAAAGGGGCGGTGGCCGTGACAACAAATTTCAAAATCTGGAGTTCCATAGAATTGCACACTATCAACTGATGCACGCATCAGCAGTCCCGTAAACAATGGGTTGCATACACAGGTGATCTGGTCAACAAAGAGCAGCTATATGCTGTAAAGAGCAAGTTGGAACAACATGTGGAACAATTCGCAACGTCAATTTATAATGACAAAAACGAGAAGAATGTAGACAGGCAAACTAATCCCACCCTCTTCCGCATGTGAATCATGTGTTAACTCAACTCTGTATAAAGAAAAGCTCTAAAATTTATTGAATTGAAGATCAATGCTTTCATGGTTGACAAAATATAGATCCTGGCATCCATTCCAAAATGCAGCCAGATTATTCTCACCTCTACTTTGTACTCTGAAATTGCGTGCGTGTAAAGATGAAGATTTGATCCAACAAAATTGGGACGGCCTTAAGTTCCTGAGAAAAATTATCATGTGACATTTAATCATGTATATAGTGTACAATCAAAGTCAGTGTGTATGGTGTACAATCAAAGTCAGGTTAAGTATCGTATTGCTACAATGTGCTTCGGAGTCTCAGAACACAGTAATGGGAAAGATTTCATTCATGAGACCATATAGCTAATAACTCAATGTCCAATTTGAAAGGAATTTAATACTACTTAAAACAATAAGGTAGTGATCATTTCACTCAAGACATGAAGAATAGAAAGATTTCGAGCCTGAATATTTAGATTATTAAAGGAATTCCAGGATGCCAATCTGCAGAGGAACCCCAGAAAAGTACTCATTTTGGCACTACCCAATAGCTAAAAACCTGGAATTTCGTGGTTCTGGTTTCGCATTAAGATCAAAAGTTGAGAATTTCAAGCACTCCCCAGTCCCCAGTTCCCAAAATCACAAGAAGATTAAAACCTACCCAGAAACAAAGCTTGAAAATTTATCAACTTCCAAGTAGAAAGCTAATGGGGCTGAAATTTGTTTCGGCTAAGTAATTCATAAACCACCAGTCAATGTACCCTTCGATCTTCAATGTCCAGAAAACCCATATGAATGCCAATGCCATATACTCAACTAGAACAACTGACAACAATCACTAATTAACCGCAAAAAATAAAATAAAATAAACAAAATGGCAATCAAGAACTACCATTTTTGGGCAATTGAAAAATCATGAAAGGTACCTTTTTGAGGAAGAAAAACGGTTGGGTGTGGGAAGGCGAGGAGGCAAAACGCATAGCTGCAAGGTTTGCAACTGGCTCAGAACAACCATCTCTGTGTCAGAGAAGAAGGGAGGAGACAGAACACAAACGTAGGAAGAGCAAAGTGAGCAATAACATAAAAGTCTGCGACTTTGAGCTGAGCTGTCTTCTTTCTGAAAGGAGTAGCCATTTGGGAATCTACACGGATCTCCACGTGGACCACTTGGTCCCTAAGTCCGTGCAACGCAGTTGGGTGCAACTACAGTCGATGGTCATTGTCATCCTTGTTGTGATCTTAGGGAACTTTGCATATTCACCCACCGAAAACAACAAGAGCACAAAAAAGATAAGGCGATTGTGAACATAATGTGATGATTTTTTAAAGGAAAAAAAAATGATACGATCATATTTCTTCTTTGAAGATTACCATAGAAAATGTTTGTGGTGTCTGTTGTCTTGTGCAATGTTTTCTTCTCATATGATAAATATCTCAAATTTTTATGTATGATAAAATAGTATATCAATCTCTTATATATATAAAATTTCTTAAGATAAAGTATGTGTTTATTAGTATATATACATATATTTAATTTTTTTATACATATCACTTTCATAAATAATTTGAAGAGTTATTTATACAAATACCCCTCAAGATTGTTTGTGTTTTCACAAACACCACTTAAGATTTTAGACCTTACTCAAATATTCATTTAAATTCCAAAAATATCACACATAACTCATAAAATATGAAAAATCATTAATTAAATGTAATATAATGTATGTAAATATTAAAATACCTTTATAACGGTTATTTGGATATATTATCATTCTAATTCTTACTAATTTTAATTAATTAATTAAAAAAAAATCTAATCGGCGCAGACTTAGTATGATAAAAAAAAAACCTTAATTCTATATTTCTCCCTTTACATGAAAAACACCAACGTCGAGTTGATTAGGGTTTTTCTTATCATACTAAACCTGCGCAGATTAGAGTTTTTTTTCTAACTAAGGTAAGAATTAGAATAATAATATATAAACCAAACAGAAAAAAACTAACTATAAAGGCACACAGAGCGTCAGTCCGACACGGTGGAGAGGGAGAGAAAGAAGGCTCTGAAGATGATGGGCAGGGGAGGCATGGATGATAAGGAGGGGAACAAGGGTTTGTTGTGGAAGCTTCCAGTCATCAAATCCCAGCAACGCCCCGCCTTCGGCTTCGACGTTGGCTGTGAAATGGGCTTTGGCATCGGCCTCCTCGGCGGTGTAGGAATTGGTCCTGGGATATTCCTGGCTTGCAGGTTGGCTTTAGCCTCGGTGCTGGATGTAGGGTTGGCTTAGGATTCGGGTATGACGTAGGCAAGGGCATTACTCATGATGAGCAGCGCAGATTCTCTAATGTTGGCAATCTTTTTCATGCTGAAAATGTTGGCATTTCTCGTGGTTCTGGAAATTTGCCCAATCAGGATTATATTGCTACACTTGTTGAGGAGCTTCGTGAAAATACTAAGAAAATTGTTAGAGCTACTACGAGAGAGATGGAAAAGTGGAGAAGATGAGTTTTCTTTTGTGAGTTCAGGTAGCTGACTTCTTATTATTGTTTAGATTTTAATTGATTATGACTCGTTAAATTCAGGTATGTACCTAAGTTATAAACATAGGCAGGTTTGGGATTGAGAAATACAAAAACTTTCTGTGAACATCACCATTGTCAAAGACTCAAAGGCATGCTTACTATAGTATTAATTTTTTTTTTTTTAAATGTATCCAAACAACCATAACCATAAGTGTATTTTAGTATTTACATAAATTATATTACATTTAATTAATAATTTTTCATATTTTATGGGTTATTTATAATATTTTTGAAATTTAAGGGGGTGTTTGAATAAGGTCTAAATTTAAGGGGGTGTTTGTAAAAACACAAACAACCTCGATGGTGTTTATGTAAATAACTCTAATTTGAACTCAAAATCAGTTGAATTGGTTCAATTTAGTTTGATTTATAGTATCAATTTAGTTTGATTTGATTGATTAGGTATCCCAAATTGATTTGAAACAATCTATGGAGGGATCCATATCAGAACCACAACCATAGGACGATAGATTCTTTCAAAAAAAAACACTCACCTATAACATCTACATCATCTTTTGAATTATAACTTGTATAAAAAATTATGTCGATATATATAATATTTATTCTCTATATAACAATTATTGTATCAAAAATTTTAAATTAAAATAAAAGTCAATGGGGATCCTAAATTGAAGGCTCTATATAATAAAAAGAAGAGTAAATTACACTTTAGTACCCTGTGGTTTATACCAAATTTTAGAGTTATATCTAACGTTTCAAATTTTGCATTTAAGTACCATGTGGTTTATACCAAATTTCAGAGTTATACCTAACGTTTCAAATTTTACATTTAAGTACCCTAAACTTTTTAAAACATTACAACTTGGCTCCACTGTTAATTATTTCGTTAGGATCATGGTCACAATCATGTATTATGTTATGTTAATACATTTGATTTTTAATAAGAAATACATTTGATACATACTTGGTATTATGTTGTGTTAATACATACTTGGTATAACATACATCGATCAGGGTAATGTTTTAAAAAGTGGAGTCAATTTGTAATGTTTTAAAAAGTTCAGGATACTTAAATGCAAAATTTGAAACGTTAAGTATAACTCTGAAATTTGGTATAAATCATAAGGTACTTAAATGCAAAATTTGAAACGTTAGGTATAACTCTAAAATTTAGTATAAACCACATAGTACTAAAATGTAATTTGTTCTAAAAAGAAAATTAAAGTTATAAGTTATTACCTTGCTTATAAAATTATGAATTTAATTTATAGGCTGTATCAATTCACAACACAACTCATCTGCCATTTTCAAACTAGTGTTCATCTTCTTCAACTCACCTTGCTTGAGTTAATGAATCATTCACGTGGTTTAAGTTTTCAAGTTGTCAGTTGCCTCTTATAATTTATATTTTTTTGGTCTTTGCATTTATCTTCGATCAACATCAACAAAATAACACATGGTTTGAGTATGCAGCACTTTTAAAATTGACAACCCAACTTTATTGGCTAGTCATTAGGAAAACATTTTTAACTCTGCTTTCAAGCTACTTTTAGCTCTACAGTCTAGTAGTATTTTTCTCTATACGTTATATGGAGGGTAAAATTTGACTCTTATAAATAGAGAGGTCGATACCCAATATTTATATTATAATCCCCACCGCCCAATATAATTCTATCAAAAAAAAAAATTGTGCTATTAGAGGTAAACATATAATAATAATCAAAAGTGTTTACGATAATGGTTAGTAAAAAAGAAGTAAACGATAATCTGTGATGTTGTTTTAACGAAAGAATTTAGAACAAAATCATCAATATATGGAATATGAAACATACATTACTGGATAAAGAAATCATTAAAACATACTATTTCCGATAACAAGAACTTCCAATTTTGATCTCCAATTAAGTTCAAATCTAACATAATATTAAGTTCGCTTTTAAATTAAGAGTTCATTTACAATGTGTTTGGATGAAAAATTTTAAAATTACTAAGAATTTTAAAAATGACGGAATTGAAATTAACAGAAATTAATTCCTTAGAATTTGTGAAGCTTCTTGTTTGGGTAATATAAAAATAAAATGAAATTTAAATATATAATTGGTAGTTACAAAGATGAAATTTTGAAAAGAACACTTTTTTATATGGAATTTAATATTGGGATTTGTAGCATCCAAATTTCAAGTTTTGTTTTTTTTTAGAATTTTAAATTTTTATATTTATGCATCCAAACAAGAAAATTGAAGTATAGGAAATTTTAAATTCTAAAAAATTAAAAAAAAAATTTCCCTCGTATACAAACACACACTTGGGGCTTGAAATTAGACCAACTAACTTCGGGTTGAAATCCCCGAAAAGGTTTTAATGAGGCCACAATGTTTTGTACCACTATATTTTGTACGATTTTCAATCAATTTATATGAATTATCGTACTTTTTTCAAAAAAAAAAACTCACTTGTTGGAATAGTCTACCAAAAAAGGATGCTTTGGCATTTAACAAAAAAATCTCTAGAACTAGGGTTACAAAAAGAGAGTCGTTTTCGTTGTAGAGTGCGACGAAAAAGAGTGTTTTAGCAGTTAGCTGAAAAGGATAAATATACGAAGCATGGTTCCAGTCATGGAATTGGAAGGACATGCATGGAATAACAAGGACCACGGTGACCACACCTACTGATTATAGGTATAGCTAGATGGGACCCCATCTTAACTTGCTCCACCCCAAACAGACAAACAAAGTGTCCAAAACAAGCAGTAACTGCTATACGATGTAAAATCTGGATTCCAATGACTGCTACCTCAATCCCAGAACAGACAAAACTGACAAATGCAAGAAGATGAGGAAGATAATCAACAGCAATTTTTACAACCACTCATTGAAATACAAGCTCAATGGGTTTTCGTTTTTGATAGAGTGATATTAACAAAAGGAAATTTGGACTCTGAGTTTAAAAGAATAACATATTTGTTCTAATCAATTTGATTAATAAACATAAGGATGTAAACTGGTTCCGTACAACTCAAATTTGGTTGGTTTTAACTTGACTCATAATACCTAGCTCTCTCTCTCTCTCGTGAACTTCTAGAGAGAGAAAAAGCTCTCCCCTCACTCTATTTTTTTCACGCTTCTCCCATGCTCCGCTCCAATTGGTGGCCGTCGGCGGCTGGCTTGAGAGTCTGTGACATGATAACCCAGTGTTTATCGTCGTTTGCTTGGCCTATTTGGCCACTTTTGGTTTCTTTCTTTCAGTTTTCTTCCTTTCAGCCCATGCCCTCCCTCACCAAATCCCATCTATCATTTCATCTCCAACCAAATCTCCTCCTCCATAAACAATTATCATCTCCCCCAAATCCAATGTCCTTAGATATATTCTTTCATCGGTTTCTTTATCGATCGGCTGCTCCAACGGATTCTGTGACTGCTGCTTCCCATCGACTGCTCTTCTCCAAATATGTGCTTCCGATTTGGGCATATGGGTTTGTAGTTTGTCGGTCAATCTTGACATTCTTTAATCGATTCAGTATGATGATCATTGGCGGATTTTCGTCTCAAAACCATGCTCTACAGATCGATCTCCTTGGTTCCTTCGACTGGTTCCTATTCTGCAATGGAGGCGTGATGTTCGAAGGTGGTAGTTGGTGGTAGAGGCGTAGCCAAAAATTTAGGTTAGGAGGAGTGCTTGATATAGATAAATTATTAGGAATTTTTTCAGCCGAAAAGAAACCATTGTTTTAATTACATTTTAAATTAAGAAGTTAATATTAAAAGAGACACTTTATATAGACATCATAATGGCGAAAAATCACAAAATCAATATATTGCAATGTCAAGTTGAAAGAATTTAATGGGCATTATATGTTATCCATTTTCCAAAAGCATAAATTTATAGTATCATCTAAGGGTGTTAAACGGTACAATCGGTTTGGTATTTTAGCAGAACTGAAACCGAACTGAAGTACACTTTTAGTATCGGTATCGGTACCGGTTTGGTACTGGCATTTTTTGTTGTTTGGATCGAAACAGGACTGGACATGCCAGTTCGATTTGGGATGGGTTTTTTTACAGTAATCCAACAGAATGTGAGAGAGAGGGATCGATTTCACAGTACTAAATATCATCACGCAATTCCTACCAATTCATTGAAACCTAGATAAAAATTCCTAATTTGTAGAGATTTACTGGAATGGAGAAAGTGAGAGAGAGAGATTGGAATTTACCGTCCGGCGCAGTCTTATGAGAAGCTGCTCGGTCTTCTTGCACTTCCACATGAACTTTCCAGGCTTCACCTCCTACTTCTTGCACCGCGTCTTCACCACATTTCTCGTCGAGCATCGCTCACCGTCCGATCCAGAGTTGATGTCGACCGCTGTTGAATTGTTGTTGTCTTCTTCATCGTCCTTCTATACCCACCCCATTTTCTCTTTTCTCTTCTCGCTTTCCTTCTCTGTGATTGTGGCTGTGATTCCTGTGAAGGGTTTTGAGATTGAGTGTGCATGCGTGAGGGTGAGAGTGAAGCAGATAAATGAAGATCGATAATATTGAATGGTGAAAGGTTTGGCCAAAACGATGTCGTTTGGGTTTAAGGTAGGGTTATTGTACAAGTAGTCAAAATGATGTAGTTTTGACTAAAACCGGTTCGGTTCAATTTTTTGTTACTTGAGAACCAAAAACCAAAACCGAATCGATTTCACTTCGGTTCGATCCGGTTTTAATGTCTCTATTATGGTTTTCTTTTGTATGGTTCTTTTTTGGGAGTTCGGTTCGGTCATTTAGTCAGTTTTTCGGCATTGCGCAACTCCCCTAGTATCATTTATTTTGAGTACTCAAAATTATGCAAGACAAATACTCATGCATTCAAATTCTCAATACTTATTACGTGAAACTCACATGTTAATAGGGAATCAATTAGAAACAAATAAGCAAAAGAAGATAAATCAACTTCAAGAATTTTAACAATATTTGTGTAATTTGCATATACATATATAAGTAAAGATGTAACCAAAAAAAACACTGGTGGGCCTTGAAACCCCTATGGTCCCAAGATATGTTACGACCCGTACCGACAAAGAATTATTTTTACGATAATTTTAAACCGAGCTACGGTGAAAAAGGAATTTTTACTGCACCATTTCACTACTTTCAAGCTAGTCAATCACAACAAGAAACAAGTTGCTTTGTTGCAGTCAAGACATTACAGGTGTAATGCATGCAAAGTAGGAGTGAGGTGTTCTAAACCCACTTGATTTGTGAGTGGTTGCAGATGAGGGAACACTCAGTTGAGCAATTCAATCCAACTCCACTTCTCTCTCTCGACTCGTGAACCAAAAAGGCCCAAACACTCATCTCTCCTTCATCACTCTCAGATGTGAGCGAGAGGCACCACCACCACCACCACCACCGTACACCACCCTCACACTCTCTCCCAACTTTGAAAATAAACCCCTTCTGCCTTAGAGAACGAAGTGAAATCACAAAAAAAAAAAAAAAACCTCACCCTTTTCTCCTTCACGATTTCATCGTCCTTGCGATTTCTATCCAAGAACCGCCAAACCCAGTAGCTCCAAGCTTCGAACCAGGGGCTTCCACCTCCACCAATGGCCTCGCCTGAGCGCTGCGAGGTGGAGATCACCGGAGTTGACCAGAAGGAGGAGATCGGCGTAGAGAATCAAAACTTCCAAACGAGCCCTTGAGCTAACTAGCTAACGTCTCAAGCCAAAACCCACACCATTCGACTCGTCTCGTCAAGAGCGTGCTAATCCATCCATTGCATGTCATTTTTGACTCAGTTTCGTGACGGGAGGAGCTCGGGAATACGGTGGAGAGCGGAGCTTTTAATGAGGATTACGGCCTAACGAGGTAAGCACGCGTTATGAGGATCTCACCACTGGAATCGTCTCGTTTTGGGCTTCGTTTCTGACCCATATAATGCAGGTTTCAAGTGGCGGTCGAAGGTGGACAAAGCTCTCCGGATTCTGGATTTTTTATGGAACCACCAAGACTTCACGGAAGTTTTCTAGCTTCGTCAGGTAATCTCTTGGCCTGGAAATTGGATATTCGTAATCCTTGGTTCGATTATATTAGGATTGGTTATTTGCATGTTTGTTTTGATTGAGATTCAAGGGAGAATAGCCCCACCGGAGTCGCTGGTTTCCGACGAGCAAATTCTCAATGCGAAGAGGCACTTGGCGGCGCGTGGGGGACTTTTCTAGGCATGTGGGGGAGTTTCCCGGCACGTGACAGCGCGTGGCATAACTCATAAGACGTTTTGAACATGTTTCACTCGCCTAGTTACTTTTTTTAAACACCTTAGGGGTCATTTTTGTGCAAATGAAAGTAGGTAGAACTTAGAAGACTTTAACTTAGGTTCTAAACTTTGTTTTTGGGTTGGTTTGTGACAAGAGATTAGCCATAAGGAGCTTACGTTCACCCTACTATGTTGGGTGACTTTATCCCCGACTACTTGTGTGTAACAACCCGTACGTTTAATTAAGTGAATTTCGTAATTTATTTTAGAAAATGACGATTTCACCCTTGGGTTTAATAGGAGTTCGGAAGTCACTTTTTGTTCAAAGACACTTTTGAAACTTTTTCTTGGACCGTTGCGTAGGTCTCGAACTCATGAGTTCGTAGACAAGCGGCATACGAAAATTGGAGCTCGTTGGAAAGAGTTATGGGTCTAAAACTATGAGGGGCATTTTAGTAATTTGGCAGCCAAGATATTTTCGATCTTTATTTTCTTATTTTCTCAGACTTTTTGCCCTCATTTTTCTCTCTCCTCTCTCCCGATTCTTCTTCCTTTCTCCGTGAGAAAACAAAGTCACCCATAATCTTTAATTTTGATTTAGGCCATTTCGACCCAAATCAAACACACCATGACCTTCCTCTCAACCTCACGAACTCATCCATACCTTCCTTGGGCCGTGAGGATCGATGTGGACGACATGGTGAGGCTTGGAAGTTTGGACGAAACTTCTAGCTCGATTTCTGGCCACCATATGTGAGGTATCTTAGTTTTGACTTCAGTTTTGGATTCCTTGGCTCGAGTAGACAGATTTTGACTATTAGAACGTTAAATTTGGTTGAGAAATAAGGTAGTTACGAAGCTTTGAAAATTGGCCAACAATGGCGGAATCCTGCCGGCGAAGGGCGGTGCCGGCGAGACCGAGGTAGGGGGCGAGTATCCCCTACAGTAGCGCGTGGGAGGAACCACCCGCCACCCCACTGGCACTTGGCAGTGCGTGGGGCATTTCCTCGCGTTCTGAAGAACACGTGTTTTTATGTTTTCGACGTTCCAGACCTTTTGCCACATGTTTCAAGTCAATCAAAGTTCGTTTAGGAGTCGTTTTAGACGTCTAAAGTTACTTTGTACGTGTTAGAATGTGTGGGTATTCCCGGAGGTTAGAAGGGCTGAAGTTTAGGTTTAGGAATATTGGTTAGTAACTCTGGTGGTCGTTTTTGACAGGCTACGCTGCTCCGGGGACTGCAGAGGACCCCAAAGCTCGAAGTTAGGCTTGCTTGGGCTTCTAGTGAGTGGATTTTGACTTTTAAATTATAATGCATGCATAAGTATACGTTCTATTTGTTTTATTATTGATTATGCATTTTGGAAATTAAAGGTGATCCTTCCTAATATTTAATTGCTAGTTATGAGACCAGAGAACTGCGGATAATCGTTTTAATGATTTATTACGAATCATGAATTTATTGAATTGCTTATATTTATACATTTATGGAATTAAGGACGATTATGCTTGAATTATTGATCGTTAATCGCGGATTATGGATTTTGGACTATGATTTAATACATGTGATAATTAAGGTTAATGATTTGGGAACTTTTTGGCTTGGGTCGGTGACATGGTTTGGCTACGGCTAGGCTTTGTGGATTTGTTATTGATTATGGATTCGGTAATGATTTGGTTATGGTTTGGGGCTTTTCCGGATAAGGATATTGGGCCTCAGCCCCGAGTTTTAGGCTTAGGCCCAGGGTTACGTATTTGGGCTTAGGCCTACATATCTGATAGTTTTGGGGTTTCGGCACAAGATGGTGGGTTAGGATTCCATCATACTCTCGGGATGATATGAGGTATGTTATGGAGGATTCCATCATACTCTCGGGATTATATGAGGTATGTTATGGAGGACTCCATCATACTCTCGGGATGATATGAGGTATGTTATGGAAGATTCCATCATACTCTTGACGAGATATCGAGCTAAAACCGGGATATCGAGCTATGACTCTGGAGGATGACTTCGGTCGGGATGGGGGGGCTAAGGCTCGAAATAGTGGCTTCAACCAGGTTATCATTATGACATGTACGATTAGATATGGTGTGGACTCCTTCGTGGTAAACCAAGCGGTACCCAGTAAATTTATATATATATATAAATATATATATATATATATATATATATATTTGTAGATGAGAGCCTTATTGTAAGTATGGTTTACCACGAGGTAGGTTATCATGATTTTACGTATTATGGTTATCATCACTTTACTAGCATGGTTATACTTTATTATCGTTCTTTTGTCCACTCACGGTTGTTTTGGTTCTATGCCCTCCAAGCTGTAGCGGAACGAGGTGACAAGATTAGGAGAAGGCATCATCTTTTGTTGCGCTGCCATCACGTAGGATTTCCACTAGTTCTATAAAATTAAAATTAACCTAATTTGATCTTATCCACTCATGGGTATTGTAAATTTTGAGGACTTGGATTTTGTTTGATGTAAATTATTCTAGATTGTGTGGATATTAGTTTAGTGTTTAAATCCTTCGTATGACAAGTGGAAGACAGGTTGACCAGTTTATAGGTTGACCTTGTTGATTATTTTATTATTATATTCCCGAGCATGCGTTGTTGATTATTGTATTTTTATATTCCTGAGTATGCCTTGTTGATTAATTTATTAATATATTCCCGAGCATGCCTTGTTTTGTCTATGATGGTTGTATGTTACTATAAGAGTCGTAAAGTATGTGCGATATACATGAGTTGTGTAGTACCCACTTAGGAGTCGCCGGTATCTTTAGTGCCCGTATGTTGGCCACATACCAGCCTCCACGTGATTAATCACCCGCGCACACTCGAATACTAGTTGAATAGCGCCAGCTTGTCCCCAAGCCAATTAGTTGCGGTTCTAACACTTCTTTTTCAAGTACCAGATGAAATCCCGAGATTACCTCGTAATTCATGTATTTTTAATTTATTTCGAATCATCATGCACACTTACAATTTCGTATTATGCTCTGTATAATGTAATACTAACGTTTGATGCCTTTTCTTAATCAGACTTTTCATTTCTTCGTTTTATTTTGTTCACTATTTATCCTTACTTCCTAAACGAACTATTTCAAATTGGGCTTTGTCACGTGGGCTCCGTGTTCACGTGTCGGCCAACATGCCTAGATTTCATAATCCCGGTGAATTTTCGGGTCGGGGTGTGTCATTTTGGTATCAGAGCATAGTTTGGGAAGTTTTGTCTTGGGTATTCTCTTATTTGCATAATGATCAACTAAACATTATTTTTTGTATCATAACTATGCCTTTTAGTGGTGGTCTCCGTAACCAATCTACGTAACCACAAGGCGATGAGAACCCCATTCCTGACGGGGGTCAACCTGGAACCTTTGATTTTGCTCAATTGGGTCAACAATTCGCTAATCTTATAGCCGGTCAAAGGTCCGACCGTACCTCTGCAGAAATTGCTCGTTCTAACAGTGTGACGGAGTTCTACGGGCACGAGGAATGCGATGAGGCCAAACTTTGGGTCAAAACTGTGGAGGAAAATTTTGTGGTGATGGAACTACCGCGGGGTCAAAAGTGAGTTGTCACTTCTACTTTCTTTCTTCGTAACTCGGCTAAAGATTGGTGGTTTGTCGAACAATACCTACTACCATAGGAGAACTATACTACCTGGGAAGTGTTCAGGCGGAGATTTGAAAACAAATTTGTTCCACGGGAGTATATCAATCGTATTCAGGAGGAATTCCTACATCTGAAGCAAGGGGACTTGACTGTGGTAGAATATGAGAGGAAATTTCATAAACTTGCTCGTTACTATCCGCCGATTCGTGACAGTGTTGAGGAAATGAAGAAGCATTTTCACAAGGGTTTAAGGAAGAATATTCGCTCAATCGTGACGGCTCGGGCTTCTACCTGCTACCATGAGGTCTTCGAGGCAGCCTTAGAGATCTAGGGATCAGAAAAAGCCAGTTCTGATAAAGAGATGGACCGGAGTCCGAACAAAAAGGGTAATCAGCAGTAGTCTCAATAGTGACAGCAGTCTTACCAAGGAAAGAACTAGATCTCTATCGGTGGTCCGAGAGGAAAACAATTTAAGAAGGGGACTTCTTCTGGTTCTTCTGGCGAGGGTTCGAGCTCAAACTCTGCACGTTCCTCAGGAGGGTCTACGGGATCTTCACATATTCGTCCACAGTATGGTGGCGGATGATATAACACTTCCGGGGAAACTTTCTACCGGAAGTGTAATCGGAGGCACATTGGTTCTTGTAAGTTAGGGGATTATGCAGATGATCAGTGTTTCACCTACGAACAAAAAGGACATCGGTACAGAGAATGCCCCTATAACCAGAGCCAGCTCCATGCCCTACATGCAGCCAACCAACAACCAACCTACTTCCCTCCACCAGCAAACCCGCCATTGCAGTTCACTACTCCACCACCCCAGCAGTTTCGCTATCCTGCTTAGCCGTACGACATGATGGCACAGTACTATGGCTATCCACCACAACAGTTTGGCTTTGCACAATCACACCCGGAATTCACTACAATGCAAGCTCAGGGTGGTCGTACCCAACAGAGTTTGGGAGGTGCATCTAGTGAGCATCGAGTAGGCCGACAAATAGGGGAAATTGGGCTTCTGGAAACTGAGGTGGACGTTCTAGAGGTAGGACATCAGGCAGTATATTCAACCTCAGCTACAGGGGGCTCAAGCCAATCCAGATGTGATTGTCGGTACGTTATTTGTTTGTGGTTTTTCTACTCAAGTTCTTATTTACCCTAGTGCTACAAATTCGGTTGTGTCCCGATTATTTGCTCAATGAGCATAGTTAATTTCCACCCCACTTGAATCCGTTTTAAGTGTGGCTCTTCCAAAAGGTAAAGTTTGCACCGTATCTTACAAGTACATGAATTGCCCCGTTTTTGTCGAAAATAAGTTATTGATGGCTGATTTTATCCCCTTGGGGATCATTGACTACGATGTGATCTTGGTTATGGATTGGTTGTCCTGACATCATGAAATAGTGGATTGCAGAAAGAAGGTGGGTACCTTCAATCGACCTGGGTATCCAATAGTGACTTTTACCGGAGAAAATCGCAAATAGCTGTACGGGATAATTTCTGCATTTAAGGTGGAAAAATTGTTAAAGAAAGGTTGTCAGGGCTACTTGGCACATGTGGTGGCAGCGGATCGGTCAACTGTTCAACTTCAGGATGTGCCGATCGTAAATGAGTTTCCCGATGTTTTCCTAGATGATTTTCCCGGTTTACCACTAGCGCGGGAGATAGAGTTTACCATTGATCTACTGCTAGGTACCAGCCCCATTTCTCTAACTCCCTATAGAATGGCCCTGGCCGAGCTTCGGGAACTGAGTATTCAACTTCAAGAGTTGTTGGAGAAAGGTTTCATCCAACCAAGCACCTCACCTTAGAGAGCTTCAGTGTTGTTTGTGAAGAAAAAGGACAGCTCTATAAGGTTGTGAATAGATTACCGTCGACTCAACTAGGTGACTGTTAAGAACCGTTATCTATTACCTCGTTTTGATTCCCTTTTTGACCAACTGAAAGACGCACAAGTGTTTTCGAAAATTGATCTTCGGTTGGGTTATCACCAACTTTGTATTCAAGACGAAGACATCCCTAAGACAGTATTTCAAACCCAGTATGGCCACTTCGAGTTTTGAGTAATGCCTTTCGGGTTAACTAATGCTCCAACAACCTTTATGGATCTTATGAACCAAGTTTTTCGACCTTACCTGGATCGTTTCGTCATCGTATTCATTGATGACATCCTTATCTACTCAAGGAGTTCCGAGGAGCATGCTAAGCATCTGAGCATGATTTTGAGAAGATTGAGACATGAAAAATTATATGCCAAGTTTGAGAAGTGTCAATTCTGGCTAGATCAGATTAGTCATGTTGTTTCGGCGGAAGAGATTTTCGTGGATCCGAAGAAGGTTGAAGCAGTGCAGAATTGGGAACAACCACAGAGTGTGAGTGAAGTTCGCAGCTTTCTGGGTTTAGTCGGTTATTACCGACGTTTTGTGAAGGACTTTTTGGTAATTGATCTTCCCCTCATGAAGTTAACATGGAAGGGAGTACCTTTTGTGTGGAGTGAAGATTGTGAACGGAGTTTTCAGACCTTGAAAGAACGACTTACCACTACACCGGTGTTAGCACTTCCTGAGTCAAACCAACTGTTCAAGATTTACAGTGATGCCTCGCTTCAAGGTTTGGGTTGTGTATTGATGCAAAATCAACGAGTAATTGGTTATGCTTCTCAGAAACTGAAGCGTCATGAGTTGCACTACCCCACCCCTGATCTTGAGTTAGCCGCTGTGATATTTGCGCTGAAGATTTGGCGACACTACCTATACGGAGAAACATTCCGAATCTACACCGATCATCAATGCCTGAAGTATCTCATGACATAGAAGGATCTTAATCTGAGGCAAAGATGCTGGGTTGAGTTGTTAAGTGATTACGACTGCACTATTGATTACATACCACCCGGGACGAGCAAACTTAGTAGCTAATGGCCTGAGTCGTAAGCCTTACAGACTGGTGAGTTCTATTCGGATTACGGAGCCTTCGTTGTTGATTGAACTAAAGGAGACGGGAGTGTCAATAATGCCACATCCAGAAGGGAGTTTACTTGCTCATTTCTAGGTACGATAAGCACTCATTGATCGTGTCTTGGAGGCTCAGGGCAACGATGCTACATGCTAGGAATTAATTCAAAAGGTGAGTATCGGAAAACGAAAAGATCTTAAAGTTACCAAGGATGGAATACTCCGACTGGGAAGCCGTATGTATGTACCGGAGAACTGGGAGTTGAAGAAGGTGATCTTGGATGAGGCTCATGTATCAACTTCTGCAATGCACTCGGGGAGTACAAAGATGTACCACACTATTCGACCATACTACTATTGGCCGAGAATGAAGAAGGAACTAGCGGAGTACGTACGAATGTGCCCTGTTTGTTAGTTAGTGAAGGCAGAATGACAGAAACTCTCGGGCTTGTCACAACCACTACCGATTCTGGATTGGAAATGGGAACACATAACCATGGACTTCGTGTTCAAGTTACCTCGCACTAGCTCCAGACATGACAATATTTGGGTGATTTTTGATCGGTTGACCAAGTCGACACACTTTTTACTGGTATGAGAAGATTCTGAGTTGAGTCAGCTTGCTTGGTTATTCGTGAAAGAAATTGTTAGGATACACGGTACGCCAGTTTCCATCATTTCGGATTGAGACCCTAGATTCACCTCTAACTTTTGGAGAGCCTTCCAGGAATCTTTTGGCATTCAATTGTCCTACAATATCGCTTTTCATCCCCAGACAGATGGACAATCCGAGCGGACTATTCAAACACTAAAGGATATGCTTAGATCATCCGTTCTGCAGTTTCGTGGCAGTTGGGATCGGTATCTACCATTGATGTAGTTTTCTTACAACAACAGCTACCACTCTAGTCTCGGCATGACACCATTCGAAGCCATGTACGGGAAATCGTGTCATACACCTATTTGCTGGACGGAGGTTGGGGAAAGAACTATTGATGGATCGGAGTTAGTGAATCAGACCAAGGAACAAATCAAAGTGATCACCAGTAATCAAAAAATCGCTCAAGATCGATAAAATAAGATATCGGATGGACATTCGAAGGATCGAGAGTACGAAGTGGGTGATCTGGTATATTTGAAGCTTTCACCTTGGAAGGGAATAGTTTGATTCGGAAAATGAGGGAAGTTGAGCCCTCGATATATTGGACCATATCCGATTATCGAGAGGATTGGAGCAGTCGCATACCGTTTGGAGTTACCACATCAGTTGTCCATAGTACATAATGTGTTTCATGTATCGTTGCTACGGCAACACGTGCCTAACCCATCCTACATTATTTTTGCACCCACCCAACCTTTGAAGGTAAACGACGACCTTACTTATGAGGAGAGACCAATGACAATCTTGGATCGAAAAGATAAAGTTTTGAGGAACAAGACTATACCACTAGTTAAGGTGATGTGGAGGAACCATACTATGAAAGCATCCACTTGGGAGCCGGAGGAGCAGATGAAAGAGAAATACCCTCACCTTTTTGTCACATAAAAGCTTTGTTGTATCAATTGTTTACTTCTTTCATTTGAACTTGAGTTGTACTTTTCTGAGCTTTAAATGGAAAAAAAACTTTGAGGATGAAATTTCTTTAAGGGGGTAAATTGTTACGACCCGTACTGATAACTAATTATTTTTACGGTAATTTTAAACTGAGTTACGGTGAAAAGGGGATTTTTACTGTACCATTTCACTACTTTCAAGCTAGTCAATCACAACAAGCAACAAGTTACTTTGTTTCAACCAAGGCATTACACCAGGTGTAATGCATGCAAAGTGGGAGTAAGGTGTTTTAAACCCACTTGAGTTGTGAGTGGTTGCAGATGAGGGAACACTCAGTTGAGCAATTCAATCCAACTCCACTTCTCTCGCTCGACCCATGAAGCAGAGAGGGCCAAACACTCATCTCTCATTCATCACTCTCAACTGTGAGCGAGAGGCACTACCACCACCGTACCCCACCCTCACACTCTCTCCTAACTTTGAAAACAATCTCCTTCTACCTTAGAGAATGAAGTGAAATAAAAAACAATAAAAATTAAAAATTAAAAATATAACCTCACCCTTATCTCCTTCACGATTTCATCTTCCTCGCGATTTCCGTCCAAGAACCGCCAAACCTAACAGCTCCAAGCTTCGAACCAGGGTCTTCCACCACCACCAACGGCCTCGCCTGAGCCTGAGAACCCCGTGAACTGAGCCAAGAGGCGTGGAAGTCACTGGAGTTGAGTTGGAGGTGGTGATCGGCGTAGAGAACCGAAACTTCCCGACGAGCCCTTGAGCTAACCATGTGACGTCTCGAGCCCAAACCCACACCATTCGACTCGTCTTGTCAAGAGCGTGATAATCCAGCCATTGCACATCATTTTTGACTCAGTTTCGTGATGGGAGGAGCATGTTGATTTCAGAAGCTTCAACACAATCGGAAAGCATTTGCAGATTCAATCGAGTAAGTTCTCTAAACTCAACACGAATCGAATATGGTTTTATTTCATATTTGGATTGATAGTTCTTAGATGTAGGAATGAATCCTTCGGGTGATGAACTCTAGATTTAATTTCTGTAGGAATGGGATGGTTTTGTTTGTTGCATACCAATTGTTTGATGAAATGCTACTATGAAATTCTTGAAGGATTCGGGTGCTCTCTTCTGCTATAACAGAGAGAGTATTCAATTGTTATTGAATTTGTTATGATTACACTCTCACACTCACCTTACATACACTCTTACATTCTGTTAGTGTAATGACACTATGATGTCACACACACACACCCACACGGCTCTTCTAGCTTGGGCGCCAAGTTAGGCTCACACACTCCTTCACTGTTTTCTGTTGTAACAAACTCTTCTCAGTTCTGCTTAATACCTCCTTTGCTGACTTGTCTAGGACTTAGTTACCTAGATGCCTTGTTGACAGCTTAAGCACCAACATCCCTTCCTAAGCTGTTCACTGGCATTACCCCTAGCATACTCCTTAAGTAGTAGAACCTGCTTTTAGGAAGTGCTTTAGTAAACACATCTGCAAGCTGCTCCTCTGACCTGCAGTAGATTAGGTCAATCTCACCAGCTTGCATAGCTTCTCTTATGAAGTGAAACCTCCTGTTGATGTGCTTAGTCTTTTGGTGAAAGACTGGGTTCTTTGACATGGCTATAGTTGAAGTGTTATCACATATGATAGGTGTAGCTCCAACTAGTTCTTCTCCAAAGTCCTCTAACACGAACCTCAGCCATTTGGCTTGAGCAGTAGCCTCAGATGCACTTACATATTCTGCCTCAGCAGTAGATAAGGCAACACTGTGCTGTTTCACAGAGGCCCAAGAAAATACCCCACTGCCAAATGAGAAGGCATAACCAGAGGTGCTTCTCATATCATCCAAACTACCACTCCAATCACTATCACAATACCCTACTAGAGTAGCTTGTTTTCCCTTTTGATATTCAATCCCATAAGAGATAGTTCCTTGAATGTATCTCAACACTCTCTTAGCTATACCATAGTGTTTCTTTGATGGATTATGCATGTACCTAGATAGCAAACTAGATGCAAACATGATGTCTGGTCTAGTGGCAGTTAAGTATAACAGACTACCGACAATCTGTCTATAGGTACCTTCATCTGCAGCTTATGAACCATCACTTCTGCTGAGCTTGTCATCAGTAGCAAGTGGTGTGCTCACAGGTTTGCAATCTTTCATTCCAAACTTGTCAAGTAAAGCCTGTGCATATTTCTGCTGATGGATGAAGATGAACTTCTCTGTTTGAATAACTCCCATACCGAGAAAATGATGTAGAAGTCCCAAATCAGTCATCTCATACTTAGTCATCATGTCCTCCTTGAATTCCTTCATCAATATGTCACAATTGCTAGTATAGACAATGTCATCTACATATATTGAAACTATTAAGGTCCTGCCATCCTTAGTTGCTTTCATGTACAATGTTGATTCGCTAGGACTCCTTAGGTATCCACAGCTGAGTAAGTGAGAATCTATCTCACCATACCAAGCTCTAGGGGCTTGTTTCAAACCATACAAGGCCTTTCTGAGCTTATAGACCTTCCCTTCTTCTCTTTGTACTTCAAAACCAGCAGGCTGATCCACATAGACTTCCTCTTCTAGGACACCATTTAGGAAGGCTGATTTGACATCTAGCTGATATAGACTCCATTCCTTCTGTGCAGCTAGGTCAATCAAAGTTCTGATTGTATCTAGTCTTGCAACAGGAGCAAATGTTTCATTGAAGTCAATTCCAGGCTTCTGTGCGTAGCCTTTAGCTATTAGCCTTGCCTTATGCTTCATGATTGAGCCATCTAGGTTCAGCTTGGTCTTGTATACCCATCTAACCCCAATAACTGGTTTATCAGCTGGTCTGTTAACCAACTCCCAGGTTGAGTTCTTCTCAATCATCTCAATTTCATTCTTCATTGCTGTCTTCCAGGCATTGTCCTTTACTGCTTCTTCAAAGTTCTCATGCTCAACAATAGTTAGGTTACATCTAGCATAGATATCTTCAATACTCCTCATCTTTGCTGGAATGTTTTCTGACTCAGCTGAGGTTTCTGAGGATGAGCTGATGCTTAAACTTGATTGTGAGTCCTGAGCTTGAAGGTCTGGTTCTTGAACCATAGGAATGTCAGTCTCCATCTCAGGAACTTGGATTATGAGTTCTTCATTTGTTTCCCAGTTCCACATTGCTCTCTCATTGAAGGTCACAGTTCTGGAAATCACAATTTTCTTGGTTTCCAGATTGTGAATCCTATACCCTTTCTCACAACTTCCATAGCCTACAAACACCCCTTTTGAGGCAGTTTCATCTAGCTTATGTCTTAGCTGTGAAGGTACATGAGTGTAGCACACAAAACCAAACACTCTTTAAGTGTTTTACTCCTGGTTTCCTCCCACTGTACACCTCAAATGGTGTCATCCTTAGAACTGCCTTTGTAGGGCACCTGTTGAGTAGATAGACTGCTGTATTAACAGCTTCAACCCAAAACTGATATGGCATCTTCTTGTCATGCATCATAGATTTAGCCATTTCCACAATAGTTCTGTTCTTCCTTTCTGCAACCCCATTCTGTTGTGGTGAGTATGCCACAGTGAGCTGCCTTTCTATTCCCATTTGTTCATAGTAGGTCAGAAACTCTTGTGATGTGAACTCACCTCCTCTGTCACTTCTCAACCGTTTGATCTTGTTTTCTGTCTGCAGTTCAACCATTGCCTTAAACTTTTTGAATGCATTAAACACCCCAGACTTGTGTTTAAGAAAATAAACCCAACACATCCTAGAGTAGTCATCAATGAATGTTAGGAAATACTTGTTTCCTCCCATTGTCTCAGTCTGCATTGGACCACAAACATCAGAGTGGATAAACTCTAGTAGTTTTGATGCTCTCCAAGCTTTATCTTTGTCAAAACTTTCAACATGTTGCTTGCCAACAATGCAGCCTTCACACATTGCACTCTTCTTGGATAGCTTAGGCATTCCCACAACCATATCTTCTGTGTACAGAACATCTAGGCTAGAGTGATTCAGATGACCAAACCTCCTATGCCATAGCCAGGAACATCCCTCTTCAGTGGCAATCCTTGCTACTGGAATCACTTGGTTGAATGAGAGTGGAAAACACCTATTCCTTGTCATTGGAACAGTTGCAACCTCATTTCCCTGATTATAGATCTTAGCAATCTTGTCCTCAAACACAAGATTGTATCCATGCTCCACCATTTGTCCAACACTGAGCAGATTCTCATCTAGACATGGCACTAGCATCACTTCCTTTATCAATCTGTCTCCATTCTGTGTCTTGATCACCAGTGTGCCTTTACCACTTGCATCCACAAGTTCACCAGTCCCCATTTTCACCTTGGACTTTAGAGACTTATCTAAGTTTATCAATGAGGCTTCATTCGATGTCATGTGATTACTGCATCCACTGTCAAGGTACCAGATATCAGTGTCAGGTTTAGATGTAGCAGAGTGACAGGCATAGAACATTGCACCTTCCTCATCTGCTTGTCTTGCAACATTTGCATTCTGCTTCCCGTTGCAGTCCTTGGCCATGTGACCAAACTTGTTGCATTGATAACACTTGGTTTTCCCTTTGAACCAGCATTCCCCATAGTGTAGTTTGTCCCAGATCCTGCACTTAGTACCACTGCTCTCAGCTTTACTGGGATTCACACTTTGCTTGTAGTTAGGCTTTCCAGAATTGAACTTCTGATTCCAGTTTTGTTTCCCTTAAATTGCTTCTTGAACTTGCTTTGACCAGTCCCTTGCTGTCCCTTATCATGCATAGATAAACTAGAAAATGCTTTATCCACAGTACTCTCATGCATTTCTAGTCTTTGATCAAAAGCTCTAATGGAAGCCACTACATTCTCAACATTCACAGTGTCCATATCTCTAGTTTCTTCTATAATAGATACTATAGAATCATAGGATTTAGTTAGGCTGATCAATACTTTCTGTGCTAACCGTTTTTCAGTAACATCTTCACCATAGGTTCTCATTTGATTCACTATTTCATATAGTCTAGACAGATAGTTGGATAATGATTCAGTTTCTTTCATCCTTGTATACTCAAAATCACGTCTTAAGGATTGTAACTTGACTGCTCTTACCTTCTGATCACCTATGTACTCTATTTTCAGCAGATCCCAGGTTGATTTGGCAGTCTCCTTGTTTGAGATTTTTGAGAAGATAGTATCAGCAACTGATGTTTGAAGCATCCCCAAGGCTCTTGCATCCTTGATGTAATCTGCTTGGGTTGGTTGGTTAACCACATCACCAGCAGCATCTCCTGCTTCTTCATGCAGTCCAACATCAACATACTCCCAGAGATCATGTGCTCTGAGGATGGTCCATATTTTGATACTCCAGAATTCGTAGTTAGTTCCATCAAAGATCGGAGCTCGTAGCTCTGATCCACCAGCTCATGTCATGTTAGACGCAGCTGCTTCTTCTTCACAGATGATCGTCCCTAGTGCCAATGCTCACGGATCAAGTAGCTTTGATACCATGTTGATTTCAGAAGCTTCAACACAATCGGAAAGCATTTGCAGATTCAATCGAGTAAGTTCTCTAAACTCAACACGAATCGAATATGGTTTTATTTCAAATTTGGATTGATAGTTCTTAGATGTAGGAATGAATCCTTCGGGTGTTGAACTCTAGATTTAATTTCTGTAGGAATGGGATGGTTTTGTTTGTTGCATACCAATTGTTTGATGAAATGCTACTATGAAATTCTTGAAGGATTCGGATGCTCTCTTCTGCTATAACAGAGAGAGTATTCAATTGTTATTGAATTTGTTATGCTTACACTCTCACACACACCTTACATACACTCTTACATTCTGTTAGTGTAATGACACTATGATGTCACACACACACACAACCACACGGCTCTTCTAGCTTGGGCGCCAAGTTAGGCTCACACACTCCTTCATTGTTTTCTGTTGTAACAAACTCTTCTCAGTTCTGCTTAATACCTCATTTGCTGACTTGTCTAGGACTTAGTTACCTAGATGCCTTGTTGACAGCTTAAGCACCAACAGAGCACGGGAATCCAGCGAAGGGTAGAGTTTCGACGAGGATTACGGCCTAACGAGGTAAGCTCTCATTATGAGGATCTCACCACTAGAATTGTCTCGTTCTAGACTTCGTTTATGACCCATTGCAAGTAGGTTTCGAGTGGCGGACGAAGCTCGCCGGATTCTGGGTTTTTGCTCGAACCACCGAAACTTCATGGTAGTTTTTCGGCTTCGTCAGGTAATCTCTTGGCCTAGAAATTGGATATTCGTAATCCTTGGTTCGAGTAGATTAGGATTGATTATTTGCATGTTTGTTTTGATTGAGATTCGAGGGAGAATAGCCTCACCGGAGTCGCTGGTTTCCAGCGAGAAAATTTGCAGAATCAGACCAACTTAACCAGGCGCGTGAGCCCCATTCTCGGCGCGTGGAGGAGTTTCCCGGTGAGTGGCAGCGTGTGGCACAACTCCCGAGACATTTTGAACACGTTTCACTCGCCTAGTTACTTTTTTTAAACACCTTAGGGGTCGTTGTTGAGCAAACGAAAGCATGAAGAATTTAGTAGACTTTAACTTAGGTTCTAAACTTTGTTTTTAGGTTGTTTTGTGACAGGAGATCAGCCGTTGGGAGCTTACGTTGACCCTACCATGTTGGGTGACTTTATCCCGATTACTTGTAAGTGAACCTCTTTCTTAAAACCTCGTTTTTAGCACTACCTTTTTACTTGCACGTTTTTCCATAATTATAATATTTGAAATCATGGTTAGCTTACGTCGTTGAGTCGTGGTACCTAGAGAGGTTGACTTACTTTATTATTTTATTATTATATTCTCGAGCATGCCTTGTTGATTATTTTATTATTATATTTCTGACCATGCCTTGTTTTGTCTATGATGGTTGTATGTTACTATAAGAGTCGTAAAGTACGTACGATATACATAAGTTGTGTAGTACCCACTTAGGAGTCACCGGTGTCTTTAGTACCTGTCTGTTGGCCACAGACCAGCCTCCACGTGATTGATCACCGGCGCACGCTCGAATACTAGTTAAATAGCGTCAGCTTGTCCCCAAGCTCTAGGGGACATGAGGTGACGGTGCTTAGCACCCAGCCTTCACGTGGTCGAGGTACACGAGCAAACCTTAGATACCCAGCCTATCATGAGCGCATGACTCGAGCGACTCAAGAGCATATTTAGTGGGTTAAGTTCTATACTTTTTCTTCGGGATGATCTTTTGACTGCCTAATATTTTATTATTATTTCTCGTAAAACGTACATGTTTACTATTATGTTAACTTTGTTTCTTCCAAAACTGAGGGGTTAACTTTTATCTTTCAACTTATAGTTTTACACTGAAATAACTGTTAGGCCCACTCAACCTTCTGTTTTTCACCCCCACATGACCTAGTTTGCTTAAGACCATCATCGAGGAGGATACAGCTAGTTGCGGTTCTGACACTTCTTTTTCAAGTACGAGGTGAAATCCCTGGATTACCTCGTAATCTGTGTATTTTTAATTTATTCGGATCATCATGCACACTTACAATTTCGTACTATGGTCTGAGTAACGTAACACTCACATTTGATGCCTTTTCTTAATCAGACTTTTCATTTCTTCGTTTTATTTTGTTCACTGTTTATCCTTACTTCCTAAACGAACCGTTTCAAATTGGGCTTCGTCACGTGGGTCCCGTGTTCACGTGTCGGCCAGTATGCCTCGATTTCGGAATCCCGATGGATTTCTGGGCCGACGTGTGTCAAGATAGCTCCGCCCTTGGCTGGTGGAGTGCCTTTTTAGATTCTAGGGTTTTGTTTGGGCTTGTTTTATGTTGTGGGTTTTGTTTTGTTTTTGGGTTTTATTTTTGTTTTTGGCTGGTTTGTTTCTTTAGTTGAATCTTTTAATTTCTAAATTATTATTGTTGGGCTCCTCTAATTTGTAATTCAACTCGGGAATGAATATCATTCCCTTTGACCAAAATTAAAAAAATTTGACTCATAATAAAATTGAGTCAAACATAAGATAAACTTATCAAGAAACATGTCAAGATAAGACTTATATATCTTTGACTCTCGTAAATCTCATGAGCTTCTCATATTTTATTACTATATAGCTCGAGCTAAGTTGAGCTCAGCTCATTCATCAAGCTCGACACATACAATTTAAAACATTTTACCTCGACATTATTATGAAATCATATAAACTCTTGGGTATAATTTAGTTTTAACACATTGCTAATTCGATACGGCTAGAGCTCATAGTCTAAGCTCTAATCATAAAAAAGACGAATCAAATTCTTACTGCTCATGTTATTTTCTTGTACATTCCATATACCATTAAACCCAAATAGCTCCTAACACCCCTCATCTCTCATTCACGATAAGAATTCGACTCTCGTCTCTCTCGATTCATCTTGCTCTTACCAGTGGAGCCGTCGATCCATCATCAGAGATGTCAAAAAACAAATCATCACTCTTACACAAGGCATACACAATGTCCACCATACTCGGCCTTTTTGAAGGATCTCTATGCAAGCAAGCAATGGCAACACTGACAACATTCAGTATGCTCTCCATTGAGCATGACTCCAAGAAAATCTCCTTATCCACCCACTCCTGCAATTTCCTTGCCTTCTCCTCGTCACTCCCCTCCAAAACCTTTCCGGCTTTCGCCCACAAAACATTCCCGCTTTCATCAATGGCTTGCCTCCCCGAAACCAGCTCTAACAAAACCACCCCGAAAGAGAAAACATCCATTTTTGTTGACACAACCCCATCAGCCAGATACTCGGGCGCAATGTACCCTTGAGTTCCAACAATGTGCATTGTTATTGCATTGCAACCCGTCTTTGCAAGCCCGAAATTCGCTATTTTCGCTCTCATGTTGATGTCCAAGAGAATATTGCTGCTCTTGATGTCTTTGTGCACAACCCTTGGCCTTGTGTGCTCATGAATGTATTGGAGACCATTTGCAACATCGATTGCAATGCGCAACCTTGTTTTCCAGCTCAATTTCTCGCTCTTGTTCTCGTGCAGCCATGCGTAGACAGATCCATTTTCGACATACTCGTAAATTAGATAGCAACAAGCATCCTCTGGGTCTATGCAGAAGCCCTCTAGCTTCACCAGATTGCCATGGTTTACCTTCAAAAGTAGATATAGCAGAAGAAGTTAGTTATTTGAGAGCTCAACAAAATATTTGAATCAAGTGCAAAAAGGTGAGCACATCTACCTTAACCAACTCGATTACGCCCGTGTTTGCAATTACAAGCACCAATCTTACATGAAATTTAAATGAATTAGAATCTTCAAATGTTCTCGAGTTTTTTCAAATCTTGAAAGGCCCATACACCAAGAGCCTAGGAATATTGGGCCTTCCAACCAAGCCTGGGCTTTTACCAATTCTTCTGACCCAAAGAAAAAAACCGGAGACAAGGAAATGCCCTTTTTGACCTTACCCAACCTATCACAATGAGACTTGAAAATTGAATTCAAGGTTTCCAGCAACTAAATGGACCCTCCAATACAGTCCAACAATTGAACAAAAACAAAGACTCAAAAACAAAAACAAAAACAAAAACAAAATGTAAGGGCACTCACTAGTGGAAGTTTCTAGTACCACCATCTGCTTTATTTGACTTTTTTAACAGTCCAATAAACACAATATTGACTTCATTTTCTATCCTTATCTGAATCATCATAGCTTCATTTTTATCTACAAAACAAATGTGCTTTTTCGTCTGTTGAATTCATTTTAATTTACTTGTGACAGGTTAAAACAAAACGGGAAAAGTACAAGAGAAAAAAAAGGAAAGTGAAAATTACTTGGGAAATTATTATTGGCATTTAAAAAAAGTTATTATGCACTTGGTTTGGTTTTCATCCTAGGTCAATTATAAAATAGAAATTTCATTTTCATTTTCATTTAGAAGTGCATAATCCCTGTTTTAAAGCGCCAATAATAACTTCCGTAAGTTTTTAAACACTCCCTTTCCTTGTTTGAGCATATTCAATGCAATCGACCCAAAAAATGTGACACATCTGACGGCAGACGTTTTTCCTAGCGTTGTTTTTTTTCCTACGTTAACACTAAACCATATAAATATAATATTTAAGGTTCCGACTAATTAAATTTGATATTTTAAAACTTAAGAAAACTCCAACAAGCAGATGAGTTTTATAATGAGGTTAATTAACACCTGTCTTATTCTGAATCCTTTTATCTTTTGTTTGCTTCAAACAATGACTTTGTTCTTCTTCTTCCTCCCACCCATTAGCTTTACTAATAATTAAATAAAGACGGATTTTAAATTAAGTTAGTTAGAGTATATACACATGCTTTCTTCTTGGTATACGATTTATGCTTTCGTATTTAAATTATAATAAAATGTAGGAAGAAGAATCATTCAAATGTATTTAATCCTACTGGCTCGAGTATTTCTAGATGATTTTTTTAGCCAAAGAATAATGAACCCATTCGTTCAAATCAGGTTACCTAATCTTTTGGATTATGTTTCTAATTGCAACTGTGCTTATTTTGTCCAAAATAACCTAGTTATCTTTCTCACATGAACCATAAATCTTCAATCGTAAAACGCGATTTTGATCTTAACCCTAAATCCTAAATCCTAAATCCTAAGTAGTAAGACGATGGATCCTATTTCCTAGTATTCTCTTTTACTAGGAAATAAGTGATATGAGATAACTTCCAAAGTTCAAATTCTTGGACACAAGCATATTGAAGAATGAGATTATATACCTTACGTATCAATCTCATTTTGTATGATAGTCGAATCCGAGACCTTCCAGTATATAGGAGTAGAAATACCACTGTACCAATAATTCTAGTGGCTCTAAGTTCAAATTTTAAACGAGAATAAAATGGATTCTAGGGTAGACATCCATCCTAAGTGCAAATAGTGTCTAGAAAGTAGAAACGCATAATAGTGGGACTTATAAAGAGTGTCTTTGGGGTCGATCAACATTAAAAGGGATTCTAGGGATAAATACGTAAATAACTATAAGTAGTTGGCGGCTATCGACTTTATCACGAGACCAAACTGTCTTTACCAGCCTAGTTTTGACATATTTTGTGTGTGTGGAAAAGTCCTTGTTTTCATGTGAACTTGTGAAGTTAACAAATGCTAAAGTAAAAATAGCCAGAAAGTGAAAAACAGAAACAAGAAGTTGAAAAATACCTTTTGCAAGATCTTGAGCTCCTCACAAGCATTCCACTTCATCTTCTTGATGGCAAAGACCTCACCATTAATGGATCCTTTGTATACAGACCCTTCAATCAAGCAATTCTCTTTGAACCCATTTGTAGCTTCTCTCAATTCTTCAATCTCAAACACTCTGTACTTGTCCAAGCAATCTGAAACATCAGCCATCAAATTCACCTCCATTTCCTTAGACCTCTTAGATCCATGCTTGCTCCTATTCAAACCCCGGTTTTCCTTCTCCTCATCTCCCTCCTTCCCAATCCTCTTCTTCAAATGGCCATCTCTGTAAATCGAAAACCCGACAACCAAAATCAGCAGCAACCCAGTAACCCCCAACCCAATTGCGAGGCCGGCGATTACCCCTTTCCTCTCAGTCTTCCCGGAGTTTGCAGCCGGAGCAACAGCAGGCTGTGAGAATTGTGGAAGCTGAGCCACCGGCACGAAAATGGTGTCAAAAGGCTGGATGTTATTGCCATTGGCATCAGTTATGGCTTTTGCTTGCGCCCCAAACCTTGAGGCAACGGTTGAGATGTTATCAGAAGGCTGAAACACATAGGAGATGAGATACTTGAGGTTGCTCTGCAACTGGGTTGTGTTTGGGCACTTGCAGAAGATGGGGAAATAAGCAGTGACACCGATGGATAAGTTGGTAGCAACCAAATTTGGGTTTACAATCTCAACAGATTGGTATGTGGTGAGGTTTTGGAAGTTGTGGGTGGAGACTTGGTAAAAAGTGTCGCCTGATTTGATGGTGAAGGAGAGATTGGCGTAAGAAATGGTGATGGAGGCGTTGACTGAGTTGCAAGAGCAAGAGAGAGGGACGAGGAGGGGCTGGTCTTGGAGGAGCGGCGAGGTTGGGGAGGAGATGTTGCTGGGTTTTGAGATCATGAGGCGGCTGACGGAGAAGAGGTCGGCTATGGAGGCAAGGTCGAGGAAGTCAGGAGCCATGGCTCGGTAGAAGGCGTAGGTTTGGCAGGGGTAAGAGGTCTGGTTGGCCGGGCAGGCGTAGCCTTCGGTGCTCGGAGCTGGAGCTGGAGCTTGAGCTTGAGAGTGATGGAGGAGGTGGTGGCAGCTGAGGAAGAAGAAGAGGGCTGAGGAGATATAGGGGGTTTTGGAATTCATTTTGGCTCTCTGTTTTTTTGCCTTCGGCCCTCCGAATGAATGGGTATCGGCTTCTGATTGATCTACCTGTATGTATACTAAGAATTGTGGAAAACCCCCGTCAAGATTTTAGTCAAAGATGCTTTATCTACAGTACTAAATTTCCATCTTCAATGTCATACTGGTCCTACCACACTAATTTTTCTAACTTATTATACAATTTCTAGGCAAACCCATCCACCGGGGTAACTCATCACTACATAGACCCGAGACTCGAAATGATGCTAGTATTAGTCGTTCATAAGTGAATTTTAAAATGTATTAAGAATTTTCAGTCACTCTCCGGCCAAAAAAGCAAAAACTATTAGTCACCCATGCTCGGGGCACTACAAAATCGATCAAGTGGATATAATACGACGAGTCTTCCTCTTGAGTGATGAGTCCCAAACAGGATGTCACCTTTCATTTGTTGGATTAAGCTATGCGAAATATCTAATGGCTAAAATGTACGTAACACCTTATTTTTAACACGAACCGGATCTCCGGTGTAGAAAATAGCTAATAATAAGATTGGATTTCCTAAGATAGTGCCACAGAACTACTCAATACTAACAATTGAAATGCTACAGTCAAAATAATAAGATTGGTTTTTAACTGTAATTCGTTATGTAAGACTTACAAAACATAAACAATCAAATTTGGTGTAAAAACTGACGTTTAGCAAAATTCCACTAACCATTTATCTAACTTATGCGAGGGGAAGATTCCATTTAATGTTATTCAACATACTTTCCAACACCAATAGCATTATAGCAGACACAGAATGTGACAGCAGTGACCCAAAGAGAGGTTAAAATTGGAAGAAAGAGGTGATAGGACAAAGAGCTTGGAATTTTTTATACCTCAAGAAAAATATCTGTGAGAAATTCAAGTCATTGGCAATAATGTTGACAATAGAGGCCACGATAGATTGCCGTATGGGTGAAATCACCAACAGAAGTCTTTCTCTCACAGAAGACCATCAGGTTTACAAACTGCTAATTCTAGATAACAAAATAATCCTGGTACAATTTTGACCCTATAATCCAGTGGAAAAATTGATACCTGATACCATGGCCAAATAGTCTTGTAAAAGCCTGAAACCATGGCCAACAAAAACAATACGGGTCTCAACTTTTGTAGAGACCTGTGAGAAGAGAGACAAGTGATATCCAGAAAATTTCTTTACCGATATCACGGGGTCAAAAGGTAGACTAAGTAGACTAGGGTAGTAGACTATTGATTGCATAAAAATAAAAATGAAATTTGACTGACAAATAGGCCATGCTGCAAATCTTATGGAATTTGTACACAATCCAAGCAAATGTGATAAATCATATGTTCTTATTCACTTCTGAATTTACAATTACCTCGAAGCTTGATATATAAACAGGAAAGTCAAAAAAGAAAATAGAGAATTGGAGAATATTCAAAGAGGCCTAAAAGAAAGAAAATAGCTATACCTTTTCATGTTCAAGTTGGCTGAGAATTCCCAACTTACAGTGGAATTTACAAAACATCCATTATCTCTTCATTATGTCTTCCTTCTTCACAGTCACGGTGAAATCCCAGAGATCTCCGTATTTCTTGTTGAAATCCCAAATGTTCATGGTATTGTAGTCGGATATCAGCTTGTCACGAGCTCCCCTCTCCATGTTGTATATCTGAGGCTCAAAGTTGTGGGGTTTATCTGGCTTATCCATCTCAATGATGCAAAACACGATTGTAAACAGACCGGCTCCAATGTACAAGTACTCTCCCTGAAATACAAAGTAATGGGATATGATTTCTGATAACGATGAACAAGATCGCCATGCTTATTCCTAAATAAAGCAAATAGGATCGCGTAATCAATCCAATCCCTCATCAGAAACTGATATTACCGGAGCGTTGAGAAACATCCCAGCAGCAATTGCAGGGAGAAAAAGCCAGGATATAAGACCTGCCAAAACAATCAAACCAGATGGTTAACATTAACTGAAATGTAGGTGAAGTGAATGATCAACGTTCTGCTTTAAGCAAATATATACCCTGAAAACCTGTAGGGGTTCCTACTGCTGCAACATCGTCTGCTATTGATCCCCAAAAGCTTACTGAAGCACAGAGATTGCAGAAATAAATAACAAACACTGAAATAAATAGATTCCTATTTGTTTTCCTCAAAATTTACGAGCTAAAATCAACAAAATAGAGGGAAAGTTGAACCAAATTCATAGCTCTAAACTCAATCTTGTCACACAGCAACCCCTAACTTGCATACTACTGTGCGTTTGGAAAATTTAATCTCATAGCTTCTAAATCAATAAGTCATTAAAGAATTTGTCAACATTACATTTTATAGTACAAAAAGACCAATCATTGATAAGTTGATAACAAATAAATATACCATGAAAATGTTTTCTTATTGAACAATCTAATATGTTACGCTTAATTCAATACTTGTGGTCCTAATTCGAAGTTTAGTAATATAACATGTCAGACTCCATCTTCCCAACTAATAGAATATTACTCCTGATGTCATAGCTATGATACTTGTCAAATTGACCTACTTTTTTATGTACAAAATTGGACAAAAATAAGAGTACCTTTTTCCTCCTCGCCTTCGTGGTAAGTGTGGTGCCCATCATACTCACCAAACTTAAAATCATCCTGAGAATAAATTAAGCAAACTTAATTATTCATCAATCAAAATATACTCTTTTATTTTTTTTTTTATCAAAATCAAAATAAAAATTCACGTGACATGTACTATCTGTGCGTTTTTACCATGCTGATACTGTTAGTCTCCCAACGATCATTGGGGTCTTCGTTAAGATCAGGCTCAATCTCCGCGAACGCTGCATTCAACCTAGTCAAACTTCTCTTCCCCAATTGTCCGTACAATTTGGAGACTGTGTAACTCTGATCAGCTCCGGAAACCCTAACCCCTGGCTCCGATAGTTTGGAGCTGAGTTTCGGCAGTTTATAGGGGGAGACGACTGCGAGTGAGGAGCACACCGCCATTTTCCGTTTATCTTCGATTTTGTGTGTGGCCCTTGTTTGAGGCTCAAATGCGCGCTTGTTCTCTGCAAAGGTAAGGCGTGTTCAAGTCACCGGCAGTGATTTTGAACCAGAAAATGCCTAACTAAAATTTGACACGTGTTAAGGAGAGAAATTTCTTTTGTATATATGCATGCGTGGCTCTCTTCAATTAGTTAGTCTTTCGAGCCTTTGCAAATTTTCGTTTTACATATACAAAAACAGTTTTAAAATGCGTATGGTAATTTTGTTTTGAAAAATGAATTTTGAAAATGAAAATACATGATACATTAATTTTCCTACGTTTTTTAAAACATCAAATTGATGTTTTCTAAGTTTTAAACTTTTAAGGATATCATCCAAAAAAATAAACAAACAAAATATATAAAATACTAAGTGAGGCCACCTCAATATTACCATAGTCATCATAACCACCACCCCACGACCGCCATTGTCGCTACCGTCTCCGCCACCACCTCCACACACCCACCATTGTTACCGCCGTCTCCGTCACCACCACCTCCACCCCATCACCTCCACTACCACCCCATACCCGCGCTCACACCCACCTCCACTTCCACTTCCTCCACCCCCACCACTACCTCTACCACCATCCCACACCCACCTCTACTTCCACCACCACTACCTCCACCTCCAGCCGATCACACCACCACTACCTCCACCTTCACCTCGACCTCCACCACCACTACGTCGACCTCCACAAGCACCCCACGACCACTACTTCGACCTCTATAACCAACACCCGTGACCATCTCCATCCCACGACCACTCCATCCAACTCCACAAATCACAACCATCACCCCCGCAAACACCTCCACCCCACTACCACTACGTCCACCTCCACAACCATCACCCCACGACCACCTTCACCCTACCACTCACCATTAAAACTCAATCACATTCTCGCACTACCGCCACTATCTCTACTACTATCTTACCTACGACCGTCATCTTAAAATCAATCTTTGGAATTCATCATCAAATGCGTATTTACTCTTTTTAATTTTTATATATATGTACCCAACAAGATTTACCTTTTTCATTCTTACAAAATTATATTCGGAGGAAACCACCAAATGCATTCTCAACTATTAGAAATGCGAAATCTTATTTGTTATTTTCGTTTTACAAAGTAATGTTCTAAAAATCGTTCCACAAAACATTACCAAACAGCCCCTTAATACTTCAAATGCACCTAAAACTTGATTTCGTCTCATTTGATTTTCTAAACTGTTACACTGTCAATCACTTGTGTCATTTCCATCAACCTCTCTAATCTCCGTTAAATTACTTACGTGCTTATAACGTGTCAAAACTTATACGGACAATTAAAACATTTTGACATAACAAAAAATTTGCATATTCACCAACCCAACAACAAGAAATATCAATATGAGATTACGCTCCGACAGTGTGATCTCAAATATAGCAGAAAACCTAGTAAAATAGACTCAAATGCCCTTAAAATTAATAAAATCGACAAATTAAACCACCACCACCAAGCCCCACTCAGTCACCATCTCCATTTTCCTCCTCCTCCCTACTGACCATGAACCTCAATTCTCACAACCAACAATTTGTTATCCAACACCTAACACCCACCAATTCGTCATCCAACTACTCTGTATTCGTATCCAATGCTCCTCGGCTGTGTTGGATGAGCGGGCTGAAACTGTTCCTGAAACAAGACCAGATGCTGCTTGAAACTTATACGGAAGCAACTGCAGGAATGGGCTGAATCGAAAATCGAAGCATCTGAAATAGCTTCAGACCCGTGTTATGTGGAAGTTGCTAGACATGGTACTTGATAAAAATCATGATATTAGTAAAGAAAATTAATAAGATTTGAGAGAGGGATTTAGGGTTCTAAGTTTGCTACATATAATTGTTTTTGAAGGAATGATTCGACCAAGATGGGTAAATCCATATTTTGGTTTTGTTAAATTGAATTATGACTTCCCTAGTTTGATCGAATGGACAAAGAAGATGATGCTTGGTCTAGAGTTGTACTGGTTGGCTTAAAGGCAACAAGTGGGCAAGGTGCCAAGGTGGTATTCCTCTAGCGTCGATCCTGATGGTAGAGTCAGATCATGCGAGTTGGATGATGAATTGATGGGTGCAAGGAGTTGGGTGACAATTGATGACTGCGAGAATTAGGGTTGATGATCGTTAGGTTCGCGGAGGAAGATGGAGGTGGTGATTGAGTGGATCTTGCGGTGGTGGTTTACCATGTTAAGTTTATTAGTTCAATTAAAAAAAAAATATTAAGGGCATTTGAGTCTATTTGATTAAATTTGGCTATATTTTTTTGTTATACTTAAAATGCGTTGGTTTATCTTCCTTTCACCTAAATTAAATCTTTAGATCTGGAAAGTTTTTATAAAAGTTGATATTTTTGAATTTAATGGATAAATTTGGACTATTTTTGAGCAAAACCACCTCGGATTGGTTCGTCAAGTTGCTTCGTCCAAGATACCCTCCTCCTTCTCCTATTTTATCTCACCCCCCAAGTCCCACTCTTCTTCTCACTTGGAGACGGCCCTTTTGCTCTTCTTTCTCAACGTAAGCTCTCTCATTTTTTATTATGCCCTCTGTGTGCTTCTTATCTTTACTTACACTCTGTTGACTTTCAGTCGTTCTATCTAATTTTTTGGGATAAAATGCTTTGATGGTATCTTTGAATTACTTGTTGCTTTGAAATCATCAAGTAGTAGCGTGCGATTGCGAATGTTAAGTCTGGAATTGATCACTTGATCTTAAAGTTTCTTGCTTTCTGATTGTCTGGAGAGATATGGTGGTGGTGCTGAACATTTGAATTGATCTTAAATATCATATCTGAAAAAGGGTAATTGGTTTTGGGAATAGTTAAGCAAATGTCATTTTCAAGTTACTAACAGAATCCCACTAAAACCACATCGGCCAAATTTTCTAGTAAAGCCTTACCAGATGAGATCATTTCCTAGGGATATATGGATTTTAAGTTTGTTTATGGGTTGTGTAAATTACAAAGTAGGGTAATTTTAGTTACCCAGAAGAGCCCTCAAGATTTTCTGTTATCAAAGGCGAGTTTACTAAATTCCAAGTTAAGTGAATTTGAGGTGGCAGATTGACTTAAGGAAAATAAAAATGGAAAACACGTAGCTTGTTATCTGCTTGGACCAAAAGTATGAAAGTAGTATCCAGTATAATATTTAGGCAAGTTGCCTGTTGAATCCAAGTTTTTCAATTAAGTTTTAACAACTTGTTCTACTATCCATTATGTTTAGTTCTTTGAGAAGCATGGGGGGTCCTTCATACTGCTTATGCTTTCTAATTCTCTTTAGTTGTTTGTGCAGTGCAGCATTCAATTTATGCTTTCTAATTCTCTTTAGTTTTTCTTCTTTTAGATGCCTTTTTCAGTTGTTCTTATTATCTCGTGTGTTAGACTCTTTCCAGAGCTTGTTTATGTCTTTTTTATGTATGTTATAACCTTCTCACTGTGCATGCATGTGAAAGTGCACATCTTTTGTACCCATCCATTTCTGATCTGGAATATGTAATGAATTAGCCATATGTTTATACCATAAGATGGGATACTCGGTTTTATCTTCTGTGATGTCAGAAAGATAACCATTTTCTAGGACAATATGTTTATTTTTTTAAATTTATTTGTTTATTTTCGTAACCAGTGCTACTGAAGATTCAATTTATGAGCTACTAGATACTTTCTTTACCCTTTTGACGTCATATATTGACTAATCCTTGCAATCTACCCTGTAGTAAAAGATTGCCAACATTTGTAGCCATGGACGGTTCTAAAGCTAGTCCATTGAAGGAGATGCCTTTGGGGATAGATCCAACAACTGAGGAAGAATATGCTTCGCAGTCTAAGTTACTTCAAGAATTCACTAGTATCTCGAGCATTGACAAGGCATGGATTTTTAAATCTGACAATGGTATGATTTCTCATTTTTCTAACTTGCATGTCCTTTTACATAGACACCTGCATCACTTACAGACGTATAGTCATATCAACACACACATATAATACATTTATGTTCCTCCTCTCCAACTGAAAGCCAAAGACCCATTTCTAAGGAAGATACTTTCACATTAACTTTTTTACAGGAATTGGCTCCCAGGCAATGTTTTCAATTAGTCAACCAAATCTTTTGGCAAACAAGAGGAAGAAATTCATACTATCCTCTCATATTTCAAGAGAGAGTAAAAATTCTGTAAATTTCCAATGGTCCCCATTTCCCGTTGAGATGACAGGGGTCTCTGTAATGGTTCCATCACCATCTGGTGCAAAGCTTCTAGTTGTTCGGAATCCTGAAGGTGAATCTCCCTGCCAATTTGAAATTTGGGGTCGAGCTCAAGTGGAAAAAGAATTCCACATCCCCCAATCTGTTCATGGCTCAGTATATGTCGATGGATGGTAATCAATCATGTGTGTTTATCTGATGATTTTATATGATTTTTACGTTAGCCTTGCGTACTAGACGCTTTGTGCCTATGCCTCTAGTGATTAGTAGTAGAGTTGCACTTCAATTTTGTCTATATTTTCTGTAACGTAGAGGAGCACAAACTTTCAATGGTACAGGTTTCAGGGAATTTCTTGGAACTCAGATGAAACTCTCATTGCTTATGTTGCTGAGGAACCATCTCCCCGCAAGCCCACATTTACAGGTCAGGGATATAAGAAAGGTGGTTCTGCAGATAAGGACATTGGTAACTGGAAAGGTCAAGGGGATTGGAAGGAGGAATGGGGGGAAACCTATGCTGGAAAAAGGCAGCCTGCACTTTTTGTCATCAATATTAATAGGTCTTGTAAAATTGGCTTAGTTTCTATCAGTACTAGGATTAGATGTAATGAGATTTTTTTCTTTAGATGGCCAACTTATTTTAACTATCCTACGATGTGCAGTGGAGAGGCACAAGCTGTTAAAGGAATTGAAAAGTCTTTGAGTGTTGGTCAAGTTGTGTGGGCGCCATCAGATCAATATTTGGTTTTTGTGGGGTGGTTAGAAGGTACCAGGAAACTTGGTATGGTGTACTGCTTTAACAGGCCTTGTGCGTTGTATGCAATTAGGGTGCCCAATTTCAAATCAGAAGCCAATGGACCTGAACTCAAGTGAGTCACTTTGTACGGTGCTTATGTCTCCTTTTTTTGGGTCTTTCTGCATGTTAATTGTTTTGGACATTCATTTGCTTAGACATATGATTTATCAATTCCTTTAACTGTTCCAGAGATAGTTCAACTGAAGATTTTCCAGTGGTAAATCTAACTCAAAGCATAAGTAGTGCTTTCTATCCACGGTTCAGGTATTGATTTTTGCCCTTCAGACACTTGATTCTGAATTTATGAACGCTTTACAGGGGTTTGTAACATCATGTGTTACTTAAATTAATTCTATGATATTCTTTTGTGGAGTGCCTTTTTAGATTTTAGAGAATTTTTCATAACTCCTTATATTGGAATACATTTCTTCATATCAAGTTTGGAATACATTTTCTTCATTTCAAGAACTCCTCTTGAAATGCTAGTCTAGATAGGGGAAAAAATATTTTTTCGACACTTGTTTCTTTCTTTCAATTTCAAAACTGAATTTGATATCTTAAGATAAACAGGAACTCTGCTGATTATTTCAAACATTATCCTAATAGATGGCTGATTGTTTCAAACATTATCTACTAGATGGTTGATTGTATCTGAAATGTGAGCAATGTAATTTTGCCAGCCCAGAGGGAAAATTCCTTTTGTTTTTGTCTGCAAGAAGTTCTGTGGATTCTGGGGCACATTCTGCAACAGATTCTCTTCACAGAATAGATTGGCCAATAGATGGAGAGCTATCCTCCTCTGCAAAACTGTTTGATGTGGTGAGGTTTCAACTTTTATCTTCCGAAATTGATTGCAATCAACTCTTTTTCCTCCATTGAAATTTGAAACTATTCAACAAAGATTCATTTTGTATCATGTGGATATAAGCATTAAGCACTTTCCAAATAAAAGTGCAAACCTATAAAAGCTCACATCTTTTTTGCTTATTTGCTTTTGATTGGGCAAGAAAGTGCTGTGTTACTACTTTCTAGTTGCTACTACGTACCAGTGGAGTTTTTGTTGTATATTTGGAATTGGTTGTTATTATGCGTATTGAGTGCAACATGAAATATAGAGAATGTTCCTTCACCTGTATTCTTTTTTTGGTGCCTGATACTTGTGTGCATGCGTAGCCTACCATTGATGCTTCATTGGTGAAATTTTATGTTGTCGTAAAATTATGTATCTTTCTGAAAATGAAATGGGAGGGGACCACAATTTAAACTCTTGGTTAATTACCTGAAATAATGTCATGAGGTTGATACCACACAACATAAATATGGAAGATTTAGAACATCTATTTATGAGGTTTTTTCTCTTTATCTCTCTCTCCCACCCTATATAATTACTCTTAACACACTTCTTTTTTGAAGGTTCCTGTTGTAATGTGTCCTGAGGATGGTTGCTTTCCTGGGCTTTACTGGTCAAGTATCCTTACTAATCCATGGCTTTCTGATGGATGCACGATGATCATATCTTCGGTCTGGGGCAGCTGTAAAGTGATACTTTCTGTGAATGTGTTGAGGTAACTATAGTGATTGATCATATGACTCTCCTTTGTTACCTTGTTTACAATAAACTTATGAGATTTACATGAAATTACAGTGGGGAAGTATTACGTATTAGCCCTACTGACTCAAATCTTTCGTGGAATGTTCTTACACTGGATGGAAACAATATTATTGCTGGTAACATAAACTGCTTTTTCTACTGATAACTATTAGATAGATTTACTGAATCATAACAAAATTTCACTTGTCTGATTTCTGAAGTGTCTAGCAGTCCGGTAGATGTACCTCATATCAAGTATGGTTATCTTGTTGATAAAGAAAGTAATAATACTGCATGGAGTTGGTCAAATGTATCAAGCCCCACAGACGAATGCTCTGAGAAGGTCTGTCAATTTGCTTTGCTAAATATTTCTACATATCAAAATCACCTTCAAAGCTTTCATTTGCTTTACTCAAATTTCTTCTTGCTACAGGTTAAATCTTTGCTCTCATCTCTTCAATTCAGTATAATAAAGATTCCCATCAGCGATGTTTCTGATAACCTAACAAAAGGTATTATAAGCCAATTTCCTTTCTTGTGTGCCAAAAAATAATTGATTTTGACGTCCTGTATATGCTTATAATCTTTCAGGTGCTGCCAAACCGATTGAAGCTATATTTGTGTCTTCTAAAACTAAAAGAAATGATTCAGTTGACCCATTAATTGTAATCCTTCATGGAGGCCCGCATTCTGTTTCATTGTCAAGTTTTACAAAGTCCTCAGCATTTCTCTCTTCAGTCGGGTTCAACTTGTTACTTGTAAATTATAGGTAAGTTATGATTCTTCCTTTTCCCTTCATTCTGATTTTTCTTTTCAGGCTCAGGGCTCCGAATTGTTGAGCTAAATGTATTTGATGTTCCAAGTAATTGTACTCAAATTTATCTGATATGATAGTATGATATTGGCATATGGTTGGGAAAAAAGGAACCATTTATGTTAAGATAGGTTCCTTCACGGTTTCGCTATTGACATGTTGTTTCTTCTGTCCAAAAGAAAAGACACGGTGCTTCTTGATGAGACAGTGGGAAGATTATAATACTTAAGAGAAAGAAAAGAGAAATAATAATTCTACCTTGAATGGAAAAAGAAATTCCTTGATGCTTATTTGTCCTTTTTTGTTTTTGTTGAACTTGTGTTAGTGGCTTAGTGCCTTACCTTGAAATATTTGAAATTATCACGGTTTGCATGGAGCATGCTCTGTTTACTATTCTTTCATAATGTCCCTACCCAATAGAGTCCACAAAGAAGAAATTCCCTTAGTGAAAATTCCTTTTCATTTGTTTTCGTATACCTTGGCAAAAGCAGTGGATTTAACCTAATCTTTAAACCCTTAGTTCTCACCTTTGGTGTTTAAGTGCTGTTTCCAGCGGGCAATTGAAAGATTTATTTGGGGTGAATGTGATTTGCTACGCATGAAACAAGTAAGCTGCCTTGACTGTAAAAACCACTTGATATTCTTGACAATTACAGTGATAGCACAAGGTTTGTAAGGAAGATAATAAAATTAGAGAAACAAACCACTAGTATAGGAGTACAGGTACTTGTGGGTGGTCGACCTATTTTTCTTTGGGCCATCTTTCTGCCCCAAGGCATTTGTTGCTGGGATTGGATAGGTATCAAGTGAAAATTATGAATGAAAAGATTTCAGTAAAGAACAATCTTAAAGTGTTATGTTTCTTTGGCCTGCTTCAATAAATTATTCCTGCCCAACAGAACACGATGTCCTTGCAATAAATACTTCCTAAGATATCTGATTAAAGTTGTTCACGATAAGGTAGTTCTTGCTTTCTCCTGGTATACCCCTTCCCTTGTAAACTTGTAGTCCCAATTTTTTTTGAAAGATGCTACTTACCTATCCAAAAAAAAAAAAGTTGTTCACGATCTACTGATTCCATTCTTATGCAGGTCACAACACCATTTATATTTTTTTGTGTCCTTTGGGATTTGTAGCATCCCCTAGTTGAAAAAAAAAGTGTCCTCTTTGAGACATTAGCTTATATCATCAACATTTTTGCCTATTTCTGACATATTAGTTTTATCTCAGAGGTTCACTGGGGTTTGGTGAAGAAGCACTTCAATCTGTTCTAGGGAAAGTCGGTACCCAGGTGCTTACCTATACATATTTACCTTTAATTTATTTATTTGTGCTAGCTGACATTGTGTCTTAGGGGTCCCTACTCTATACCTAGACATATATATAATTTATTTATTAATGTACCTATAAAACTAGTGCTATATGTGCTTTTTGCTTTTGGGCCCCTAATCTCTTAGCTTCTTCTCTACAGGACGTGAATGATGTATTGGTTTCTATAGACCATGTCATTGACCTGGGGCTTGCTGATCCATCAAAACTTGCAGTTCTTGGTGGTTCTCATGGTGGCTTTCTGACAACCCACTTGATTGGCCAGGTGTGGTAGCTTTGAAAAAATCATTTGTGTGCTTTATCAATGCACACATATATACACTATCTTCATGTACTTTCTATCTTGTTCTGATTTTGCATTTGCATTTGAGTCTTGGATACCACTAGGTGATGGTGTTATATGCAAAGATCTCATGTTTGGACAGCTGCATCTATGTGTGCGTCTGGCTTGGGGATTTCATTTGCTTATAAGAAATTCATTTTTAAAGCATCAAAAAATTGTGCACGTTTACTTTACTGTATACTTTAAGAATTCAATAATACTGTAATTGAAATGCTGCAGGCACCAGATAAGTTTGTTGTGGCAGCCGCGAGAAATCCTGTGTGTAGCCTCGCGTTAATGGTGGGTACAACAGACATCCCTGATTGGATTTATGCCGAGGCCTATGGAAGTGAAGGTAAAAATATGTATACAGAGGCACCTTCAGCTGATCATTTGACTCTCTTTCAGAGCAAATCGCCTATTGCACATGTCTCAAAGGTATATGGTTGTTTAAGCTTCTTTTCTGTTACTATATTATGAACCTACTCTTGATTTTGAAGCTTTTACTAGAAGTATATTGGAATGGAAGGAAAGTCTACATAATGCTTTAAAACCAAACGAAGTCAAGACAACAATTCTCCCGACACTGATTAACTGCATGCATTTTATTTCAAGCAACTCCAGAGACATTATAGCTGCAATTGCAACCTTACTTCTTCTGCATGCAATGACATTAGCAAAGGCGAGCAGCATGCTATTTGACATTTGCACAGGCAAAGCTGTGCATTGTCGCTGGATGACGTGAAGCAAAATATTAATTGAAAAGAAAATAGAAACAGAAAAGAGTGAAGAAATGGGAAAATCTTGATAAGTTCAAGTGTCTTGGAAGGGGACTTGATGGGAATGTAATGGTAAATGTCAAGGGATGTCAAATCCATGTATGCGGGTTTAATTCTTGAGAGTAGCTAGTTCAAGTGATTCAATTCCGAGGGATAAGATTGTGTTAAGATCTTCCCACCCATGACCACTTTGGTGGGCAAACCAAACCAATGCTGAGGTTTCCATGTTGGGTTAAAGTTCACCATTTAGTCATGAGGTGTAAAACATGCAATGACTTTTCTTTTCCATTTCTAACTTTTTTATTTTGATACTCTCTGCAGGTTAAAACGCCCACCCTTTTTCTTCTGGGCGCCCAAGATCTTCGTGTTCCATTTTCTACTGGATTGCAAGTAAGCTCACATGTTTCCCTCAAAATGAACTACACATTGAACCCTTACTATCTTAACTGTTTGATAACAATAACAAGTGCTTGGATAATTATTCTCCTTGGCTGCATTGCACTACAAAAACAATTGGAATCTACAAATTTTTCATTTATCGTTCATCTTAGATTTTGATCCATAGGCGGTTTCCCGATTTTATTGATGTGAGTAGAAAAATGAGTGTTTATTATTTGTAGTATGCTCGGGCATTGAAGGAAAAAGGAGTTGCGGTGAAAATCATTGTATTCCCTAATGATACTCATGCAATTGAGAGGTAGAGAAATTATCCAACTTGCTTTGCATTGCATTGTATTCACCAGTCATTTTTTGCAATTAAGCTCATAAATTTTCATGGTTTAATTTGATTTAAATTCGTGTGTGCAGGCCACAATCTGACTTTGAGAGCTTTCTGAATATTGGAGTGTGGTTCAAGAAGTATTTGTCGTGAATGATCGAGCCAGCATGAAGATACTCGATTCAGTTGAAGTCTGAGACTCAAGATACAACCAGAAGCCAATTTGGTGGCTATGTTTTGGTTGGATGACTAAGAAATTATAAATAACCAAGTGTACTTGGGAAAGCAAAATCAAGTTTTTTTCGTTGGGTTAATTTAGACGGTGCAAGGGAAATTGTAATAAATAAAAAATTACACTTAATTGAAGGACATAAACTTGAGAATTCAAAAAAAAACCTTGGTAAGATGTTTTCAAGGGCCACTTGAGAATTCAAAAAAATTGAGTCCAACTTCAAAATATTTGGTTAGCAATATCCTCCATCTCTAAATTACTGTTGTTTGAGCCATCCAGAGTTGAATTAAGCCATCCTTTCCAATCTCAAAATCTTCGATGAATATTTAGCAATATGCAAAACATTGTTTCAAAGCTGGCGACTCTAATTCATCAAAACTCAACTGTAACACTGACATAATTCTTTCTTCAAAATCCCTCCCATATTCTACTTTCTGGAATTGGCTTCCGTCCATCACTCTTTTTGGAATGCATCATATTTTCCAGAACCTGTTGACACATTAGTTCAAGTTTATATTTAATAATAGGACAATAAAGAATTTTTTTTTTGAAACAGTAACCATGCGCACTAAGAAATTTCATGTATATGCTGCATGATTATATTTCAACTTTATTTGTGGATTGATGAGAAATATATTCAAAGAAACTAGCATTTGAAACTTTGATTAATTAACAAACATACCTTTGCTACTAATGGTACACCTGCACACTTTTTGGCAATGTCCATTCCAATCTCCTCTTGATCTTTGGTTAAAAGAGCGCTCCCATTGGAAATGCTTTATTCTTCAATATCAGCCAACATTGATCATCTCACAGTTTTTCAAATCACACTAGTAAATTAATGGTTGCACGATCGATGCAACACTACCACTGCGAGTAGTGACCGTAATGATGCTTCCATGAGTTTCTTCAACACTAGACAATCAACTCATTCCATTTTTCACCATCTTCGTTCCAAACATCATCGAGCACGAGTAGATATCGTTTCCCTTTCAAATCCTTTTCACATATTGTTGCTTTACTTTTTATCCCAACCTTTTCAGGTCTAAACTTTTCTAAAATCTGACTTAAAATCGTCTTTTTAAAAGGGGTAGATACACATATCCATATTTTGGCATGGAAATGTCTACCAATCTCATAATCGTGATTAAATCGATTTGGCCAAGGTTGTCTTTACCAAGCCTCCCATTCCCACATTGGCCATGGCAGAAAGATAATTCTCTTTAGTATTTGTTGATGAGTTGATCAAGGTTGTAACTAGATCAAGCACAAGCTCCTCCCTTCTAACGATGTACTTTTCATCTTGATCAAAGCTCAAAATGGTTTGCATGTCAACTTGTATATGATCATGAGATGAGGAACCATCTTTGAATGTGGAGCTTGCAACTAGCCCAATACTAGCCATCTCTTATCAAGAGAATCATCTTTCTGCCATGGCCATTGCGGGAATGGGAGGCTTGGGAAAGACAACCTTGGCTAAATCGATTTATCACGATTTTGAGATTGGTACACTTCCATGCCGAAATATGGATATGCGTATCTACCCCTTTTAAGGTCAACGCGATTTTAAGCCAGATTTTAGAAAAGCTTAGACCTGAAAAGGCTGGATAAAAGGTAAAGCAACAATATGAAGAAATCTCCAAAAAGATTTAAAAGGGAAACGATATCTACTTGTGCTCGATGATGCATTGAACGAAGATGGTGAAAAATGGAACGATTTGATGAGTTGTTTGTCATGTATATAGTTATCATCCGAGAAGAATTAAGAGCTGGAGTGGCTGCTTTGGGGGGATAGATTGCGCGCACCCAGGTCTTAGTTTTCTAGATAAATGAGTTTTGTCAATTGCAAAACCAATAATAGTCAGCTCGACAAGGGGTGACATACAATACAACTAAGTGTTTGCAGTAAGGACCTCATATTTGTGACTTATTAAGCTCACTGATTAAAATAAAAAAACAGCCATATCATCAGCACGTATTCCCTTATTATATATACATAAGAAACACATTAGTTTGTATCGTAGCATCTCACCTACTTCAATCTAGCGTCACTGACAGCATCCAAGAAGGGAAAATATTAAAATGTTCTCAGAAGCGAACAAACTTGACTGAAACAAATGAAATTACCAGAACTAGAGGAGAGTTTTGAATAAATTTTACGGTCCAAAATACACTTAAAGCCATAAAGATATTATCATATAGAGGACCAGGTTAATTCATTTCAAGCATACGAATGATTTCACAGAAAAAGCAAATCAGAAGCTTCTTTTTCTTTCCTTGAGTTAATAGACTAACCTGCTTGTCTTCTATGTTGTACTTCTTCAGAAGTTTTTGTTTCTCTTGTTCTGTCAGTACATGATGCTTTGGCGTCAAGACATGCTTTGTGATATTAACAAGCAATCAGTAATATGAGAAACAAAGAAAGATACAGAAACATGAGAGGAGTGATAAGAACTTCATAAATGCTTGCACAGCATTCCAGTAACTATTCAGTACAAATGCTGTAAAAATAAAATAAAGAATAAGGTAGGTTAGCGAGGAAATAAAAAAAAACATTAACATACTATCATAAATCGATCCTAAATGTCTAGTGAAAAAAAAGACACAAACAACTATCATTGTCCATTTGGTAAACATTAGTTTTTAGTTTGATTGTTCTTTTTTGTGTTCAAGCATATCGTGAACTTAAGCACAAACCTTGCTAAAATTAACATATCGTGAATTACCATCGAAGAACCAAAAGAAACAACAGCACAAACCTAGGTAAAATTATCCAAGCACAAAACTGAGGCTTTTAAAGAAATGCACAGGCATGTTAAATATAACATTTCATCATTGCGAATTCCATTATTACGAATTCCATCATTGCGAATTCCATTATTATAAGAGGTTTTGTTAGCATTTCATCATTGCGAATTCCATTATTACAGTATTGTTCACTTTTCTTCAAGTGTCAATATAACATTGCAAATTTCTAGAATTTGCAATTGATCACCCTTAATTTCATTTCCCACTGTTCCTCGTTTCTAGACTACATAACAGCCAACTGTATCAATGCATTGTGATCCTTAAACAGCACTAGTTCATCAACTGTATCTTCTAGGAGGATGCTAACAATGCCTCTCCAATCACAAGATATTAATAAAGTTAACCAAGAAAACCAGAAACATAATCAAATAATATTATCATGCAGGACTAGTAATGTTTAAACATAATTGATATTTCGACACAAACCTGGAATATTTCAGTTTTAGAGCTTGATTTGTTATCAGGCTTTTACATTAATATGAGCCCCCACAATGTGTCTTTGTTAGCAATTTGAGAATGTAGACCACGAATCACATTAACCTTCACAATACCAGAACAGGCCCACAGTAAATGACCAAAATCTGCAAGTATAAGTGAAAAGCACGGAGATAAATTGCTAAGTCATGACTTTATCCATATGCAAATTAATCAGAAACACGGTAAATTGTACCCATTTCTTAAGCTGCAATGTTAAGACAAATCAAAATTATGACTAATTATTTAGTAAGTAAACAATTCCACAGATCTTCCAAAAGGAACAACCGGTAACTAAGTATAGATTGGGATAGAAACAATGAAGAGTATGAAGAAAAAACAACTTCCAGATTCTACGGGACCAGGCATCCAGAATAAAAGGAATCACTTTGCTACATGATATAGACATCACTCAAACAAGCTCCTAGCTATCAAACAGATGCACTACACTCACATCTCGAAAGTAAGCACAAGGAACTGCTTCCCAAACTAGAAACATGCTTTACAGTAAACATATATAATCACAAATTTGTGACAATTGGAAAACCTCAATATTAGCTAAAACCTCTATTTTTACATCAAGTCATTTCTTTAATTCCGAAGGGAAAGCAAGCATCTTTACTTTTTCACATGATTTATGTAAATTCCTTAATCTTATATATCTACGAAATTTTCAAATGAAATTAAGCTATATGTGGCACGGTAAACATCTGGTTACAACTTAACACTAAGAATGTGAAGGTCATATTGACATTTATCAAAAAAACAGAAAAAGGCCAAAGCACCAAAGAAGCCACACGCACTAAATCAGCCTTGTTTCTTGTTTGGTCAGTTTGAGAATACAAATGGGTAAGAAAGGCCTATAAAGTAGGGAAACCTGTGAATTTCTAATTAAACAAGAACATGCACCAGTAGATTAACAATACATATGTAAGATTGGCGCATGGCCAACCTCAAGTTGCGGCCATTAAAAAGCCTTGTGAACATCCTGCTTTTATAGATAGACAAAAGAAAAATTTGAAGGATAAACACACAATGCTAAACCCAGTTGCTTAAAATTGGCAACTTTGGGAACCATATAGATTTATCCAACCCATAAAGAAAATTTTTCTTCCATTATCTGGTCAATAGAAATAGAAAGTAAAAGAAATTGAAGAAAAAGGTATGAAAGGTTACCCTGTCAGAAAGGTCGGTGCAATGAGTGGCGGAGAAGCGGAGGCGATCTACATCGGGAGCGGGGCCATGGAGGGCTCGAAAGGCTTCGAGAGAGAGAGAGGTCGATCTCGGAGCTCGGAAGTCGGAACAGAGAAGCCTCTGTCCCTCAGCATCTCCAGAACAGTTGTCCGTGAGAGATAGTATCTGGAGCTTTCTGGGCTGCCGTCGTCAAGCAAGGCCCAAGAATCTCTCTGTTGGTGTCCCCATTGCCATTCGCCTCAATTCCCTCACCTTCCATATCCATACTCTTCTACTCATCTCTCTCCTCTCTTGGATTCTCCTCATTCTCCTCAGTCCTCAGCCCACGTTCAAAATGCTTCCCTCATTAATAGTAGGGCAAATAACATTTAACTGCCTTGGGATTTACACCTTATATCTTTCAAATGTTGCAATTACTCATTAACTTTTCAAAATGTAACATTTTGATCCATCTGTTTAAATTTTTTGTTCTAATTTCCATTAAATGCTGACATGACGTTTATGAGTTCCATCTTACAACTGTTATCAACCTCATTAAAACTGCATGTTTGTTAATTTACCTAATTTTGCTCCCAAAACTAATAGAAGGGAAACAAAATTGGGAAAAGAAAACCCAAATTGAGCATCAAAATGGGCAAATTGATAGACATGCCATTTTAATGAGGTTGATAGTAGCTGGACAATTGAACACACAAACACCACGTTAGTATCTAACGGAAGTTGGGACAAAATTTTTAATAGACGGGCCAAGTTGTCATATTTTGAAGAGTTCGGAGTGGTAATTGCAACATTTGAAAGGTTATCAACGAATCTGTTACAATGTGTAAACTACATGGTAGTAAAATGTAAGGGGAAATGGTTGTCAACGTCCATGAACTTTACATTAATTTTAGCTATCGTCCATGAACTTTATTATTAGTAGTAGACATCCCTGAATTATGTCTAAATGTGCAAGGATGGTCATTCAGTTAAATTTCTCAACGATTTATGTTAAAAAAATACACCTGATAGGACAATTTTATCCTTATTCTTAACAGAAATAATTGAGAAATTTAACGGAAGAACTGTCTTTGCACATTTAAACATAGTTCAGGGACATCTGCTATTAATAATAAAGTTCAGGGACGATAGCTAAAATTAGTATAAAGTTCAGGGACGGTGGCAATAGTTTTCTCTAAAATGTAATTTTCCCTAAATAGTAATGCTATGTATTTTAATTTTAGGCTATTTAATCAATTTATTCCCTGAACTTGTACCTCCTTGTTAATTTCCCCCCTCAAATTTTATTTCAGCAAATTTCCCCTGAATTCTTATTAATGGTCAATTTTCCACCTTGACCATTATTTTTAACATTTTCATCCAATTTTGAATCCAAAATTTTCAATTTCACGAACCTAACTCTGTGGCCTCGTATCTTGCTCATACTTCATCTGAATAACGCTTATGAGGTACCCTTGGAAAGATCTCGTGACAAGCAACATAACGCAGCTAAGAAACATTGCAAATCAACATTATAATTGCATAAAAATGACCCCCAAAATTGAAATCAGAACTTTTTTTAGCAAAAAATTTCTAGAATTTTTAGTTCCATACACCCTAATTTGTGACCTTATATCTTGCTCATATTTCATCAAAATAACACATATGAGGTATCGTTGGAAAGCTCTCATAATAGCAACATAACCCAACAAAGAAACACTGAAAAAAAAAACATTAGAATTTCATAAAAAAAGAACCCGAAAATTGAAAAAACAATAATTTCTTTAACCCAAAGTCAGGTTGATTTTTGTTCAATTTTCGGGGTTTTTGATGATATTCTAATGTTGTTTTTTGAGTGTTTCTTTGGTGGGTTATGTTGCTTGTCATGAGAGCTTTCCAAAAGTACTTTATACGCATTATTTGGAATGAAATATGAGCAAGTTATGAGGCCACAAAATTGGGTTCATAAAACTCGAAATTCTAAAATTTTTTGCCGAAAAAAGTTTTTTTCTTTCTATTTTCGGGATCCTATTTTATGCAGTTCTAATATTTGTTTACAGTGTTTTGTTGTTGGGTTATGTTGCTTGTATAAGACCTTTCCAACGGTACCTCATACGCATTATTCTGACGGAATATGAGCAAGATATGAGGCCACAAAGTTTGAATCATGTAACTAAAAATTTTAGATGCAAAATTGGATGGAAGTATTTAAGATAACAGTCAAGGGAGGAAATTGTCCATTAATAATAGTTCAGAGTGGAAATTGAATGAAAAAAAAATTTAGGGGAAATTGGCAAGTGAATGCAAATTCAGGGAGATAATCGATATTTTACTCTAAATTTTAAACACCCATCAAATTTTTAAAATCACCCCCGCTCCTCCTCTCCACCCCCCCAAAACCCCAAAATAAAAATTAATTATTAAAAAACTCATTTACCCATATACGAAATTACTAATAAGACCAAAAATATTTTAGAATAAAAAATTAATTAATAACAACACCCCCAAAACCCTACCACATTCAAACCCAACTGGATCCCTTTTTTTTCAGAGACGAGTCAATCTTCATTCAAGCAGCAAGGAGAGGGTTTTGAATTCTATTGCTTTTTATTTCTCTTTGTAGAAACTAGAAGCAATGGGACTAGAAAACATACTCCCCCATCCTTCTTGATGATTTACAACTCCCACACAAGCTAAAGATCCAGAAATTAGCTTTCTATAAAATTTCATAGTTCGCTATAACAGATTGCATAGAGATTATTAAGGCAAGGTTATGACATTTCAAATTTGCTAAACAAAACATGAACAAATAGAAAAATGATGTTTCTTCTTTGAGACGAAGGCATAAACATGAAAAGGAAACAAACGAAACAGGAAATGACTGCCACTTTGATACCAAATAAACGTCACTCTAATACAAGTTTTTTTTTGGGGTAAAAACTCAACTACAGGTTTACTACAACACACTTACCTTGTTTCAAGTACATCAGCCAGTGTGATGCCAGAAAAACCTCAGTCGACAAAAGGCTTACTATCAAAGATTTCTCTTGCTTCAAGTGCATCAGGACAAAAACGTTTCGACATAATTTCAACTTGTTCACGAAAAGACTTGATTCCATAGTGACCAATGTGTTTGAACATCTCCTTCCAACGCATTCGACATACATCTCCAGACCTATGCTCAAGCAAATCATCCCAATCCACATCTTCGATGCACGAAGCATCTAAGCTATCGAGAGCATAAACAAGGCGATAGTCATCAACATCAGCCCACAGTTTCTTAGCAACCAAAGGCGAAGTTAATTGGTCATACCATTTTTGGCAGCAAACAGGGTCGCTTCTGGTGCCCAAAGTCTCACTAATTGCCTCCCACTTAATATTATCTCGCAGCATGCCATGCTGGGATTTCTTTTCTTCAAACACCCTCATCTGCAGATCCTTGTTCACTAGATCAAACAAAGTTTGGTACTCCTCTTGGGACCATTTCCCATTCTTGAAGTTTGGGGATTTTATTCTACGATATGCATCCTTGACATGAACTCTATATTTGCCAAGTTCATTAGCCACCTTTCTCCAATCGGGTGTCTTACCTTTAGCCTTAAATTCATTAGCGGCAAGTTGTACTACTTTATACTCTTCAGGGGTCCAAGCACGTGTCTCACTTCGTTCAAATAGCAGATGGGCTCGATGATATATGCTATTCCGAGACCTCCAGGGCAAGGTTGCATTAATATCCTTCCAACAGTTTCTGGTTTTGGGGTTGGATTTACAATTGAGTACCATGCTTATGCCTTCCTCACCTAAGCCGTATTCCTCTATGTATGTCAAAACAGCCTCTTCAAGAAGTTTGTCTTCTTCCTTTGAGTACCGCTTAGCATGTATTATGACTGTTTCCCCAGGATCCTCTAAACTCTCTGTTTCCATATGACCTAATTCATCATTTGGATAGACCACCTTCACATCATCAGAAAAGCTTACTCTTTTTGATGCTTTACTACCTGTATCATTCTTTGTGGATCTTAGGCTTCGTGCCTCTAACTTGGCTTTTTTCTTTCTGTGCTTGCTGCTATCCTCTTCACTAACATGTTTCCCTGACTTGACCTTCTTCTTCTTTTTATTACCATCATCTGCGTTCTGTACAAATTCACTACCCACCTTTTCTCTCTTCTCTTTCTTCTTCTTTTTCCCAGTTTCTACTCCAGCTTCCTTTCCATCAGTTACGGCTTTCTGTGGCAATTCACCACCATCATCTGACTTGACCCTCTTCTTTTTATTACCATCATCTGTGTTCTGTACCAATTCACTACCCACCTTTTCTCTCTTCTCTTTCTTCTTTTTCCCAGTTTCTGCTCCAGCTTCCTTTCCATCAGTTACGGCATTCTGTGGCAATTCACCACCCACCTTTTCTCCTTTCTCTTTCTTCTTCTTTTTCCCAGTTTCTACTCCAGCTTCCTTTCCATTAGTTATGACATTCTGTGGAAATTCACCACCTACCTTTTCTCTCTTATCTTTTTTAGGTTCTACTCCAGCCTCCTTTCCATTCGATTCACCACCCACCTTTTCTCTCTTCTTGGTTTTCTTTTTCTTTTTTTCCACTTCTACTTTGTTCATCTTAGCAACATCTCCATCTTCGCAGCATTTAAGCCTCTTACCTGCCTCACCCATTTTGTCATCCTCACAGAATTTCTTTCTCTTCTTTTCATTATCTGCAAAGTCAACTTCTCCCTTGATTTCCCCATTGGATTTCTCACAATCATTTGCAGGCTCCTGTCCACTAACCAGGTTTGACTTTAATACACCACCAGCCCCCTCCTTCTCCCTCTTCCTGTCCTTTTTCTTTTTGGACCCTTCTTCACTTTTCCTGTTCAATTCATGCACCTGAACTTCTGGTTGTTGCTTTTGATCACCCATTTTGTCCTCAGAGACTTCAGTCAAAGGTGCGTTTTTATTAAGCTCATCCTTCTTCCTTTTCTCCTTGGACATTTTCTTCTCTTTCCTCGCTTCAAACTCCAAATCTTTTGTCTTCTCTCTTCCCATATGGGTTTCTTTTGACCTGGGACAGAAAAGAAAGAAAGAAAGAAAATAAAGATCAGGGACGCGCAAGTAGTTTTACATCAAAGGAGAAAAACAAAAGATTAGTGAGAAACCAGCAGTATTTCTAGAAGCATTTATTCTAACAGGTGCATATGAAGGCAGCACTTTGGAAAGTGTGCGACAAGGGAAAAAATAATATCCAGCAGCAGAAGTAAAACCAAAGGTCATACAATCTACGATTAGGAACAATTACAGGAAGGCATAGTCCAGACAATGCCCTAACAAACAGTGCTAGGAAGTGACAAACAGATTTCCCTCCTAATTAAACACATGACAGCAAGCACACTCAAAAACATACAGAAAACCAAGGACAATGTTAAATTGGGGGCAAAAAGGAATAAAAAAAATACTACAGCCATTATCCAACAAAGATAAAATCCACAAGATGCAAAATTAAGACAAAAAACTATCAGTAAAAAGTAGATTGAAAATTAAGCTAAATCTGCCGCCAGCAAAAACCTTTAGAGTATATAATTTGCAGTCACATCCTGAATAATTAGAGTATACATGTTACTCAAATATTTGAAGATCCAGCACAAATTGTGTTCACTCCAGCCATGCACGAAGAGAAAGAAACCAAGGCGTTTTGCCATCATTCAGATCTAACTTGAAATTCATGGAGAATTTCAATAGTAATTAAGAAAAATACTGGCTGAACAATGGGTTATAATACATGTATATGGTACAGCCATAAGGACTCCCGTGTGCAAATTTTACATGGGTTTGCTTTTTTTTTTTTTTGTTATGGTAAAGCACATCATCGATTAATACATCTTTCCCAATATATATTGGCTTTTGGTATTATCATGTGTTTGCCCTAATTAATATATCTTCTACTTGATCATAGTCATGAATAACTTCAAGCTAGCTCCAGCATCTGGACTTGTCGTCTATCAAATTCATCAGTTAATGTACGCTAGTCGAAGATTTTAAGGGGCCGGTGGATGAGTGAGCACCTGTAGAGTAAGAAAGGCGTTTTGCAATCTTCGAATCTAACTAAGCATAACCCACATCCAAAACTGAAACTCCCACAACTTTCAAATCCTAGCAATCATATGGTAACGAAAAACATCATATCAAATAATGGTAATACAGAGACAAGTCCAAAATCAACTGTGATAGGGAGGAAGAAGATTCAAACCCTACATTCAAATTAGTCAAGTTGAAACTGGCGACTGAAGAAGGTTTGTAGACAAAAAAGAGGGGATAATCAATCTGGCTTTGGCAAGGCAGCGAGGGTGAGAGAGAGAAAGAGAGGATGCGAATCCTACCCGTATAGACCGAATGAGAAGAGTTTAGTTGATTCTTGAATCCCATAATTAATTCCCATCCTTCACTCCCATCCATTTTAGGTTAGTTTAGGTTTAAATGAAATTCAATCATATACCTCTCAGACAAAGATATCGATAACGTGTTTCCACATTAGACATTTTCCCTATTCATTCACAGGAATCAAACCCTTGTTTCACAGGTCAATCACTGAAATTTCTGCTTAAAAACCCTAGGAAAAATTAATCAACCTTCTGACAGAGAGTAACAGAGAGGGATTAGTGAGAGAACTATTGGGACGAGGAATTAGACATCTCGAGCTCAACAGACTCCATGAACAGCTGAGCTGATCATGAATTGGGCTCAAAATTCCATAATGTTGTCACAGGGGCGGAACTATTTAGGGGCAAGGAAGGGTGGTGAACCCCTGAAAACCTCCATTAAAGCTTCCATCTTGACCCCTAAAACCTCTAATATCTTGCCCTATAAGTGCTTCTCTAATAAGTAATTGTCCTTACCTTTGGGTCCCCTATAAACCCCCCTTGCTTTTGCGTCTGGGTTTGAGAGTTCTGCTCGCCCACTGCCTCTGCGCTCCAACTTTGAGGCAGTCTCACGAAGAAAACTTCTGAAGGACTCAAAATAGAAGCAATTACAATAATGAGCTAAAGAAATTAACTGTCAAAGAAATTGAAAAATCGGAGTAAGATGAAAAACCTGACAGCTGAGAAGAGAAAGCGATCAGATGAACCGGAGAAACCAACGCCCTTCGCGGCTGCTGGTGAATTCGATGCCGGCGAAATCGCGACAACGACGATAAGAGAGAGAGAGACAGACGAGGAGTGGGAAGACTACGATAGGTTTAGCCGTTTGGGCTGTAGGCGGGTATAAGGGTTTTAGCATCTGGGCCCATTTTAATTTACAGTAATCAACCGCTGAAATGTGACGATGTTAATGTCAATTTGAGGTGTCTGAATTTTTATGGCATAGTATTCTACTAATAAGTGGATTTGATGTAAATCACACAACCCTTTTTTTAAATTTTAATATAAAATTCAATATGTTAATACATCGAAATCACCATTCATATAAAATACAAAATATTTCAATTCCAATTTTACAAAATCGATTATAATCGACTATTAACCATCATTTAGAAGGCTTCCATTTGAAGACACTAGGGAATGTATTAAATTAGAATTTGAGAGACTTTTGAATAATTTTTTTTAAGTGAACGATTTTTGAAATTTTATGGAATTTTATAAGAAGCGTAAGAATTTTTGGGAATTTATATAAAGTTTTATTTTATAACCTTGAAGGATTTGTATTACATGTTTTGGTGCATATAATTAGTTTTAGTGGAATTCCTTGGTTAATCTCACTAATAATCCAGTCGTTAAATATTAGTGGCTAATTGATCATCTTATTCGACTCACTTTTCAATTCCAGAGACTCTGACAGTTAACAAAACAAATTCATCTTTCAATTCCATGGGCACTTTTTACAGTAAAACACTACCTGATCATATTAAGGATGACCTAAACTGTAAAAAGTAACAATAAAATAGGCTTCAAAGTTCAAACTGAAATCTTAACAAAAAAAAGCTGAAAACTTTTATCATCATGAAAATCAACAGACGTAGAAGGAAGGGTTATACAATGTAACTTGTGTTTACTCATCTGAGTCTGATTCTGATTCTAAACTATCACTAATGCGCCGGTACTTTTCGGGGCTATCCCACCAAGTTGGGGTAGCGATTATGGCCTTCTCTAGCCAGTCCTTATCATCATACTCTTGCTTCTCAGTCAGCTGCTTGTAGAAACTTCCCCATTTGTACATGGAACGCTTCAAACGAATACTCTTCGACCCTGAAAACAGAAACTTGATGTAGTCCTTTGCTAGCCGAGTCAACTCCTCACCACTGATGATGTAAACATACTGCAAGAAAAATAAAACGCGTTTGAAATGCAAATAGATATCGGGTAGGGGAATAGTACACATCCAGATTCTCTTAAAACCATATCTTACGGTAAGAGTGGGTAAGCGGCTCATATACGGAACCCCTAGCCCCTACAAAAATCCTCTAATTCATTTCTGACTATCAGAACACTTAAACAATTTTCATCACAGCACATCTTCCATGCACCACTTCCCTCTTTCCCCCTCCGAAGAATTTATACCTCTCACAATACGACCTTACATGGAAATGGAATATCCAATCCCACATTAACAGTCTCTGCCACAAGGACAGAGCAATGAGACAGTGAAGCAGCACAAGATTACAGCCTTCAGGAGCATTTACACATCATACCACATAAAAGATGCCAAGACAACCGTCTCCAACCCATATCACAAGTATTTAACATACCCGGAGCAATATACCAAGCTAAGGCTCGTATCTCAGAAGGTACATAAACTTCCAAATAGCATACGAGGACTGAAGAAAGTGGGATTATTACCAGAAAAATAAATCCAATGGTTGCTAGAATCACTTGCAGTGTTTCATCAAGGATTCCAGAAAGGCCTTCATCCTCTGATCCACCAGAGCCACCTAAGCCATCGCCACCACTTCCGCCACCTTTCCCACCACTGCCTCCACCACCGCGTCTCTCTTCATAAAATTCGTTCTTTTCAATCTGCTGACGTAATACATCCTCTATAGAACCTTCCTTCTTCAAATTACCCATTGCTTTCTCGAGAGCTTTCCAGGGGGAACCCTGGTTACATAAAGAAGTGCAGTGAGAATAGAGTGTCGCTGATATGCATTGCATATTCACAAAGAAAATTACAGAATTTAATGAGTGCGCGTCATTCTCAACTAATGTTATTTTATAATTAGGGCCATTCCTGCATATATCTTAAACAAAATAAGACCCTGAATGCTCCTCACCAGTTACTATATACTTGAATTTGATTAGGAAGAACTGAAAAAATCTCGATAAATTAATAACTTGAAGTATATAAAGCATCGCAATGACCAGTTTTTCAATTAACTATATAGAAATTGGTAATCACATGATTATTTGACAGAATAGATGAATATTGAATTAGGGATCATTGATGAAATTTAGTATTTAGGTAAAGGAAAGAACTAACGTGATTGATGCTACTTTCAAATTTCAATTACATCGTATGCTCTACTCTTTAAAACTAGAACAAGATTCATGAGAAGATAAAACTATCATTCAACTTAAGATCTATATGACTAATCAAATGCCCTGCAATCCATCAATTTCCAGGGTAATGGCACTGAAGTCTCAGTAATAATAAAATAAAATAAAGAATTTAGGTGGGGCTGATCAGATGGCTAGGCGGTAGGCACCATGTGAACCAATATCCATGAGAAAAGGCATAAACTTTGAAGACAATTAGTCATCCCCATCACATTTCCAATACCTTCAAAAGGAACACAGTTTAAGCATATATAATGCAAGTATTTTGTAGCCACCTGCAGAGGGATTGACAGAAATGTCTCTTACCTCATCGCCACTTTCATTCTTTCCCTTGCCACCCAACAGGCAGACAGGTGCAGATTGGCGGTAATCAGACACAGCTCTGCATCGCTGGTTCTTCAATAAAGCCTTGCATTGTCGCTGAATTTGTGCATTGGGGGTTGATTTTGAAGAAGTTGCAAGGAAATTATTTGCATGGATCGGGAGAAAATACGGCTTAGAAGAGAGGCGGAGAGATTGAGATGTGTTTCTGAAACAGTTGCTAGGTTGGCAGGAAGTAATCTGAACAGCACTCATCCTTGGAAAAATACGTTCAGGTTCCTTGTATATGCCACATAAAGCTCCAAAATCCTAAATTAACATTCTCCAAGTGTCATTGAACAATTACCCAGCTAAACTTACTGAAAAATATTATCTTTAACTACATAACTGGATAATATAGCATAGCTCATTAATATTTTTTTCTATATATACGCAGTGGCATTGTATCTTTTACGACAACAGATAAAGTGGGAAATACATTATGAAGTGCAGAAATGGGCAAGGGCACAACAATACGATATGATCCATAAAAAGAACCAGGATCCAGGCACATCACAGATATGTCAATTAAAAGTGTATTTAAATATTTCAAAATTAAAAATACTCAAATCCATCCTTGCATCTAATATAAAAAATTTGAAGGTAAATAAAACATGAGAATTCAAATTCCAAGTACATAATAAAATTTTGGAAGTCTAAACCTTACTTCCCCAATCAACGTTCTCAAACATAATTTCCTGATAGCACAGTAGTAAAAATTCACCAAAAATCATTTTATATAAATCATACACCTTCTATTAACATAACAGTGTATATAGAATTACAGATAAGAAATAAAAAATTAAACTTGGACTGGTTCTTAATATTACTAGCAAAGGGAATCCAACCAACAAAGCCATAAACACGCTGACCCTTCTTTCATTAAGGTTCCGAAGGATCACATTGAAGCAATTACACTAATGGGCTTAAGAAATTAACTGTAGAAAATTTGAAAATTCGGAGTAAGAGGAAAAACCTGATAGCTGAGAAGAGAAAGCGATCAGATGAAACCGGAAAACCAACGCCGTTCGGGGCTGCAGGTGAATTCGACTTAGATGAAATCGCGAGAACGACGAGAAGAGAAGGAGAGAGGGAGAGAGGGAGGGATGATGTCACGAGGAGTGGGAGGACTACGATAGGTTTTGCCGTTCTCAACCCTCTAACTCAATCCTTCAAGCTGTTTCGGGTCTCTGTTTGGACGATACGCGGGTATAAGGATTATAGCATCTCGGCCGCTCATTTTAACTTACAACAATCAACGGCTGATATGTGACACTGTGAGATTCATCGTTCCCTAGATTTGTAAATTAGGCATTGAGTTGTTCTATTTTGTATCGCTATTGATTCGTTGTTCATTGTTATATGCGTCATTCTATTGGTGTGAATTTGGTCTAAATCACGCTACTGATTTGTTATAATTAGATATTAAACTCAACAAAAAAATATATCACCAATGTTATTTAGATGAATTAAAAAGTGTCTCAACTCCTAGCTGAAAATCTCAGGACAACCAACACCTCGGAATTAATTTGAATGTTATTACTTTGTGTTCAGCTATTCTATTGGGATAAAGTTTTTTTATTTTTTCTGTGTAGTCCTAGTGATATCATATTTATAAACTACATTTGTAAACTACATATATAACCTACTAATAGCGTTATATATCCCTAATCATATGAAGAAAAAAATAAAAACACAATAAAAATAAGAGAAATTGTCACAAATATCCCTTTCTCATAAAAAAAAAACCCCACTAATAACCACCTCCTATATACTCAACCATCTAAGATAATTAACTTTTGATATTTGCAATTTTGGCACAAGTATATAAACAAAACAAAATATCAAAAAACCTCCTTAGTTACTTCATTCACCTTCATTTCTCTCAAATACGAAAATACTCTACCATCCAAAGCCATCAATCCACTCCCATCTATCTCATTCCCTCTCAAACCCATCAATCATCTCCCAAATATCCCACCTTCATCCCTCTCAAACCCACCCTTCCCAAAACCCTTTCAATCTATCGCCGGAGAAGTTCGATTTCTTCATACATCCCAAGATTGACGGTTGAGAGAGAGTGGCCTGAAAGATATAAAAACATCATCGAAGTTGGAACCTGGAGAAGACCGTGCGAGGATGAAGAACGAGCTGGCGATGATCGCCTACAATGAGTTCTTCTTGTTTGCTGGGTTTTTTTTTCTTTTCTTTTTGCATCTTTTTTATAGTGAATCTAGGTTTCTTTTTCTGCTTTTTTTTTTATTAGTGAAATTGATTATAATGAAATCTAGGCAATTACTCTTGTGATTTTTCTTCAATTTCTTAATCTGGGTCTTGTTGATTAGTTAATTCCTTGATGGGTTTGATGGGTTTGGTTCTTTATTGAAGATCCGAACAAGTTTATGGATTTGATGGATTGGGTTGTTTATTGATGGGTAGAATTAGTGATGGGTTTGATGGATTAGGTTGTTTATTGACGGATTTGATGAATTGAATTGTTTATGGATGGATTTGTAGTGCTTCAAGCAATGATAAAACATAGTAAATACCCTTCTTGCTGAAAGTGGCCAACAAGTTTGGTTTTTGGTGTATCTAAGATCCCACATTCATGTAGAAAACCCAGAAATAGTTAGGTAACTAAGTGATTACTAATTGGTATGTAAGTGGAAACTAATCGGTAACTAACTGCAAAATCATGGAGACCCATAAACTAACTTCATTTTCCTCTTCATCTAAAAAACCTAGAAATAGTTAGGTGGTGGAAACTAATCGGTAACTAACTGCTAAATCATGAAAACCCATAAACTAACTTTATCTTCCTCTTCCTCTTCATCTTCCCATCTTCATCTTCATCTTTACCTTCACATTCACCTTCACCTTTACCTTTACCTTTACCTTTACCTTCATCTTCATCTTCATCTTCATCTTTGTTTATACCATTCTGACCGACCATCAGTAGGAAGACCAACGTCACAGAACATACCCATCGGCATCAACCTCACCTGCCTGCCAACTAGAACATCATGTTATGGTCGGCTGTCTAGTGTCAGCTACCAACTGCCGACCAGACCACGGCGGTCAGCACCCCCTCGGTCGACACCTCTGATCAGCATGCTTGCCCACGCAGGAACGACACTGTCCTGATGCCCAAACGAATCACCACCACATTTAACATCCTCATGACACGTGTTAGCATCTTGGAGGTAACTTGGGCTTCACAACATTAGGGTTTCAACCACCACATTCATTATTACTATAAATACGGGGTACACTCCCCAAGGAAAGGTAACTACTATTCACCTACCCTTATGTTGCCTAGTTCATGATTAATCTCTCACTCGCTTACTGACTTAAGCATCGGAGTCCACTAGGCTGACACCCCACCAGTGTCAATCACTCTTCTTATTGTCCCGCAGGTCTCTTGACGGACGAGAAAAAGACCCACCCCCCTTGTAACAACCCGGAATTTCAATTATTGGATTTACGTAAATTATTTATGCAAAATGACGATTTTACCCTTGCTTGTTAAGGGGTGTGAAAGTCAAATTTTGTTTCGAGACACTTTTGGTGGTGTTTTGGATACCGTTGCGTAGGTCTCAAACTCACGAGTTCGTAGACAGGCGGCACGCGAGAAACGGAGTTCGTGTACGAAAGTTATGGGTCTAGACGTGTAAGGGCAGTTTGGTAATTTTCCATAGAGGGGAGATACTTTTAACCCCCCAAATCAGATTAATCTGATCCACATCATTTCATCTTCATCTCATTATCATCTCCCTTTCTCTCTGTGAAACACCCACACCGAACCCGTGCGAAAAACATACCCAAAAACCCACAAACTCAACTTTAGATTCAAGGCCAAGACTTCCATTTCTATTCCACTAATCGTATTCTACTCCTTCCCATGATCACAACCGTACCAACCATCGAAGGAGAGAACCACGGGGGAAGCCGAACCGAGTATAGGAAGTTTCGGATCTTCCGATCGATTTTTCGGCTTACACAGGTACGTGTTTGATGTTTTAAGGTCATATTTGGATTCCTGGGTTCGAGTAGATAGATTTAGACATAAAATTTGTGAAAAATGGTTGAGTTTTGAGGAAGTTACGAAAGCTTGAAGTTTCGGCCGGAAATGGGGGATTCCGGCGGAAACCAGACAGCGGCGCCGGCAGCCGGTCATCTTCTCCGACGAGTCACCGGTGACCGGTCGGGTCGAGTGAACCGATCAGGTCGAGTTTGAACCGGTCGGGTTAAGTGAACCGGTCGGGTTAAATGAACCGGTCGGGACCAGTTGGGCCGGGTTGGACCGGTCCAAGCGCGTGGGCACTGTAGCAGGCGCGTGACCGGCGCGTGAGGGCGCGTGGCGGCGCGTGGGGCAGAGTCTGAGGTCACGGTGGCACGTGACAGCTAGTTTTTGACGTTTCGGACCTGTTGGCGCAGGTTTTGGGTCGATCGGACGTCGTTTAGGGGCTGTTTTGGGCATTTGAAGTTGCTGCGTTTTTTAGGCCAGCATAGATAGACTTCCCGGGGTTTAGGGGATTTATATTTAAGGTTCTTATTATTAGCTGGTAATCCCGATTATTAATTTGGACATGTGATACTACTCTAGGAACTTTAGGGGAGCGTACAGTTCGGGATTGAGCTTGCTTGGACAGGTTTGTGAGTGGACTTTTGGTTTATTAACTATAATGCATGCATAAATGTATCTTTGATTTAAATACTGTTATGTATGGGTGCAATGAATTTCTGGAATTTAGAAATGATGCTGGACACATGTTTTCCAATATTTCAGTGAAAGTATGTTTTGAGAAATGGGCTGGTTTTTGTACTCGATTTTGATATCGTTTTGAAGTGGTAACTATTTGAGTTTGTGATTTGGGTTTAGACCTGAAATTATGATTTTACCGATTTTGGCCGTAAATGATATTTCAAAGAATTTGGCTTAGGCCAAGAAACAAAGATTTCAAAATACGGATTTGGTTCACTGGTTTTCTGTCCCGATGGTTACAGTTGCTCTGACTGGTGTTGAGGGGTTTTGCTCCGCTGGTTGTTGAGGGCTCCGACTTTGGTGTTGAGGGGTCTTGCTCCGCTGGGTCGCGAGGTTGTCTATGCATAGTACAGAGAGTTGTAATACAGATTTTAACACATCTCAAGGGATACCCTGGTGTTTGTGGATATGTCGGGAACACTGAATTTGAGATATTATGTGTCCAGGTTGAATTAAATGATTTTTAACTCCTTTGAAGAGAGTTTTCAAACCAAATTGTGGATCACGAGGTATTTTCATTATACAGATTTTATGTGAGTCCAACTAAGTGGTTTTAAAGAGAAATGGAATTACGATGGTTTCAAATAATGTTTTTATATCATAAACTGTTTTATGTGATGCATGCATGGTTTTATAAATGGAGGGGAAAAAGGTAATATTTCCTTGAAAAACGATTTATAACTGATTATTTTTTTCCACTCACAACTTTTGTGTTTAAACCCCCTTCAGGCTGTTGAGTTGGGTTGACGCGGACACTTATCTCGAGGCAGAGGCATTAATATTTTCGGCTACGCTGTGTAGTTATACTTGAGTAGGATATCTAAATTATACCCTTTATCCTACTTAGACGATTTGATATTATATTGTATTTAGTTGGTTATTAATTACGGGAATTATTGAGTGCTTGAATCCCTTGTCTGACAAGTGGAAGTATTTATTATTATTATAATTTGTAAGGATTGAATGGTATTTTGGGAACCTTTCCTTAGGTTGCCAGACGGGATCAGGGTTCTTCCCGAGTTTCGAGGGAAAATTCGGGATGGGTCCTCACATCCCACCCCCCCCCCCCCCCCCCCCCCCCCCCCCCCCCCCCCCCCCCCCCAGCTTCAAGCAAGATCGTATTCCGTTGGGTCCATTTTTGGATCCAACATTTGGCGCTGTCTATGGGAATTCTGAGTAAGTACTCCCACTAGCTCACATACCACTATCCCACATTCCTACCGACCACAATGTCGGCCGAATAAGGTGTTGGAAAGCTGAACAATGCCCCTCTCTCAGGAGAGCAAAGCAGAAGTAGATCAGACACAACTTCAGAGGCCATGCTCATAATGATGGAAAAACTCCAACTTGAGGTCACTGAACTCAGGAAGAGCAACCTGGCCATCGAAAGCAGAAACCAATTATTTGGAGAGCAATACCAGAGCACATTCGCTCTACTCCACGCCACTAAGGAGGAGCTGAGAGAGTAGCTAGTGGCAATGGAAAGAGCACTTGTCAGCCACGCTGAGCAAGAACTACGGCACTAGGAGCACCTTAGACCGAAACCCTCCGAAAGAATGCTCATCCGCCAAAATGATGGCGATGGTCCTTCTGGAAAGCTAATCTTCCAGGATGCTCGTGAATTGCTCGACAGGAGACCACTCCCCATTGAGCCCGTCTGACTAACATATAAGGCGAATGATCCTAGGATCATAGAGCAGCCTCCCCTTCCTACTACTTCTCTCAGGCCAGTCATACTTTATCAGGGTTAGCCTTGATGAGGGCAAATTCTCTGCATGTGGAGGATGTGGCTGATTCTACCGCATCCAAATCGGGCGGAAGACCAAGAACGGCCAAACGGCCAAGGGGAAGCACTAGCAACGGGGGACGTCGTCCCATCACTGAGCGCATAAGGCCACAACCTAACCCTCCCACAACTGATGATGTTGTTCAAGAGCTTTTACAACACGTTCGAGATTTGGAGAGCGAGATGAGCAAAACCAAGTCTCCAACGAAGATCAAGACCAACAATGGTCCCTTCACTGCTCACATCCTCAAATACCACCAGGAATCAGAAGTCAAACCCCTAAAGATCACACCTTACACAGGGAAGGGTGGCCCAATCACACAAATGAACAACTACCAGTCTTCCGTGGCTTTCAAAAACCTCTCAGACGAGGTCCAATGCTTGATCTTCAGCTCCACCCTCACATAAGCAGCACTCAATTGGTTCTACTGGCTCAAACCAGGTACGATTGATTCCTTTGATGAACTCCATACTATCTTCTTGAACTAATTCATGATCCAGACAGAACGATTATTGACCACGGAAGACCTTGGGTCACTACGGTAAGGGGAGACTGAAACCCTAAAGAAGTATGCTGCCCAATTCAGGCTTGAGTACTCCAAATGTCAAGAAACTGATGACAAGGCAGCCTTCCATGCATTTCGCAGTGGTCTCAAGGAGTCTACTTTCAAGTACCAAGCTTTCACCCAAGGATGGGAAGACTACAACGAGGTGATGAGATATGCAACAATCCATGGCAAAGCCGAATTTTTTAATGCTCCACTAGTGGAGACTAAACAGAATGTCGCTCCAGTCTACTCCTCCCCTCAAAAGGCGCAACTTAGCGACCCCTATTATGATTCCAGCAGTCAGAACCAAGGCTATGGGCACAACTCTTACTCAGGTAAGAGGAAAGGCTCTTATGACAAAAATTACAAAGGGCAGAAGGAGAAGAATTATAACAACAACCAAGGCCACAAGACCAACAGCTAGGCTCCCCAGGGGCCCAGTTCCAAGGTATGAGACCTACACTATCCTCAACACATCTTTGGAGAATGTCCTGATGAATGTTGAGAATATGATTGAAAAACCAAAACCAAGACTAGCAAATCATAGACCGCCAGTCCACTCCAACTTATACTACTAGTACCAAAAATTCAATGGTCATACCATTGACGAATGTGTGGCCTTCAGAGACATTGTGGAAGGCTTAGTCATAGACGGGAATATTAGCCAATTCTTACAACATGCGCGACCAGTCGCCAGTCACCCTCAGATCAACACCAACAGTGGTGGACAAACGTTCTCTTCTGCCTACACTTCTAATAGAGCAAAAAAGAACTTTATTCGGACCACCCAATCGAACAACCAGATCTTCAACATTGAGTCTGGTAGAGCAAGGAAGGTTGGCAAAGCTAGTTGGGAGGCCATAGGAGGAACGAGGCATCGTCTTCCTTCACGATGATCCCCTCATTATCCGAGCTCAAATTGCTAATTTTGATGTCCGACGAATCCTCGTCGACACAAGGAGTTTAGTCAATGTGATCTTCATGGAAGCCTTCAATCAACTAGGGATTGATGACAAGGTGCTTAATAGGGCAATAACCCCATTACTAAGTTTCTCAGGAGACTCAGTAATGCCTATTCGTACAATCTCCCTCCCACTTTCAGTAGGTACCACTCCGCGCATAGCAACTACAATCGTCACATTCCTAGTGGTGGACTGCGCCACAGCCTACAATGTCTTCCTTGGCTAGGGACTACTGAACCAGATCAACGCGGTGTGCTCTACGCATTTACTCTTGATGAAGTTTCCAACAATCATGGGGATAAGAATGGTCAGAGGAGACCAACTCTCAGCACGAACATGCTACCAATCTGCTCTCACCAAAGTAAACCATAACGCTAGCAGGGAGACCATGTCCGTTACTGAGAAGGCATACGAGGCCAATCCCGTCGAATCCGAACTCATGAAACAGATCCAATCTAGTCCTCCAGAGGACCCAAGGGATCTATCTAAAACACAAACACCTCAACCAGTTGAGGAGACTGAGCCAATCACACTTCATGCAGATCATCCAAACTGACAGGTCAGAATTGGGACAACGTTACAGCAGGAGGCCAGGGATGCACTCATCCAATTACTTAGGGAAAATAGCGAAGTCTTCGCTTGGACATATGCCGACATGCCAGGAATATTAACATATGTCATATGCCACAAACTGACCATTGATCATTCTTTCAAACCAGTCACACAAAAGCAAAGAACGTATGACGCCGAGCATCAGCTGACCATATAAGAGGAGATCACCAAGCTGAGTACAATTCACTTCATGCGGAAGGCCATCTACACCGCTTGGGTAGCCAACGTGGGGCTGGTAAAGAAGCCCTCGGGGGCATAGAGGATGTGTATTGACTTCACCGATCTTAACGGGGCAAGCCCCAAGGACAACTTCCCTCTTCCTGAGATTGATCTTCTGGTTGACGCAACAGCAGGTCACGAACTCCTCAGTTTTATGGATGCTTACTTTGGATACAATCAAATCCTCATGCATCCGGATGATCAAATCCACACCAGCTTTCGCACAGATCTAGGAGTCTATTGCTACAATGTCATGCCATTCAGCTTGAAGTACACCGGGGCGACATACCAGCGCCCGGTGAATTTCATGTTTGCTAACCAGATCGGGAAGACCATGGAAGTCTATGTGGACGATATGCTCGTCAAGAGCAAAACTGCAGCAGACCATGTCCACAACCTCTCAAAAATATTTGAGGTATTGTAGAAGTATCGAATGAGGCTAAACCCAGCAAAATGTATTTTCGGAGTCAGCTCCGGAAAATTCCTTGGCTATATGATCAGCCAAAGGGGTATTGAAGCCAATCTTGAGAAAATCAAGGCCATCCTTGATATGCAACCTCCACGAACCATCAAAGAGGTCCAGAGCCTCACAGGAAGAGTAGCAGAACTCACCAGATTTATCTCAAGAACCACTGACAAGTGCATGCCTTTCTTCAAGGCCCTCAAGACTAAGGGAAGGACCATTGAATGGACCACCGAATGTGAGAAAGCCTTCACCGACCTCAAGGAATACATGACCAAGGCTCCCCTACTAACCAGGCCAGACACGGGAGAGCAACTCGTCGTTTACCTTCCGGTCTCCAATTCAGCTGTCAGCTCTGTCCTAATCAAGATGGTAGACAAAGTGGAACACCCAGTCTACTACGTCAGCAAAGCATTCCAGGATGCGGAGACCATGTATGGTGATCTCGAGAAACTTTCTCTTGCTCTCATAATCACTGCAAGGAGGCTCAGGCCTTACTTTCAAGCTCATCCCATACTGGTCCTCACCAACAAGCCTCTCAGACAAATCTTACAGAAGTCGGATACATTCGGAAGACTGACAAAATGGGCAATTGAGCTCAGGGAGTTTGATATTTCTTATGCCCCAAGACCATCAGAGAAGGGTCAAGCTGTTACTAATCTAATATCCGAATTCATATATAAGCCCAATCAATACATGCCGGAAGAATAACAAAACATACCAAGGCAGTCAGCTGGCAAAGTCAAAGGGGAAACTAGCTCAACCCCAATTGACAAATCTAAACCAGTTTGGATACTCTATGTGGAGGGATCGGCATGCAACTCTGATTTCGAAGCAGGGCTAGTGCTCACCACCCCAGATCTAGTGAAGCTTGAGTATGCTCTCCGCTTCGGCTTCAAAGCATCCAACAACGAAGAAGAATATGAAGCCCTTCTCGCCGGGCTTCGCCTTACTAAAGATTTGGGAGCAAACCAGGTCAAGATCTTTAGCGATTCACAACTTGTGGTGAGTCAGGCGAACAACAATTTTGACGCAAAGGACATCACCATGTCCTTATACCTCGACAAGGCTAAGACATTGCTCCGCCACTTTCAGGCCTATGAGATGACCAAAATTCCAAGATCATATAATAGCCATGCTGATGCTCTAGTAAGATTAGCCTCGTCTATCAACGACAAGATTGGTCGTAGCGTCCCGGTGGAGCTACTGAAAGTTCCAAGCACGCAAGAGCGAGAAGTCCATATCATTAACACCGATCCAACTTGGATGGATCCAATCATCCGCTAACTTAGGGATGAAGAACTACCAGAGGAAAAAAATGAGGCCAAACGCATCAAATGCCAACCTGCTACACCATTATTCACGGTCATCTATATAAGCAAGGATTTACTCTTCCTCTACTCAAGTGTCTACCAACAGACATGGGCCAAGCTGTGCTTAAGGAGACCCACGAAGGCATATGTGGCAATCATTCTGGACCAAGATCCTTATCCCACAAAGCTTTCAGACAAGGCTACAAATGGCCATCCATGCAAGCAGATTCAATCACCCTCACTCAACAGTGTGACCGATGCCAACATTATGCCCCCATACCACATCTACATGCAGAGAAGCTCACACCAATTCTTAGCCCCTTGCCTTTCTCGCAATAGGGACTAGATTTGATTGGATAAATGCCAAGGGGATAGGGCGGCGTAGTATACGCTGTTGTGGCTGTTGACGACTTCAACAAGTGGGCAGAAGCAAAATCACTTGCAACAATAACAGTCGCCCAAATCGAGACTTTTGTATACCAGAACATCATATGCCGCTTCGGCATACCACACACCATTGTCACAGATAATGGGAAACAATTCGATTGCGCTCGCTTTCGGTCATTCTGCGAAATATACGGCATCACTCACTGCTTCGCTTATGCCTCTCATCCACAAGCCAATGGTCAGGTAGAGGCCCTCAACAAGATCATAAAATACAACCTTAAGATCCGCTTGGATGAATATAATAGAGGGGCCTGGTCTAACATCCTACCAGACGTCCTATGATCTTACCGGACATCATACAGAACATCAACCAATGAAACACCCTTCACCATGGCATTCGGCACTGAGGCTATGTTACCAATGGAGATCGGCGAGACCTCCTACCGAGTAATCTCCTATGATCCTGATGAAAACAACGAACTTCTCACTCTCAACCTGGATATACTAGAAGAGCACCGTGAAAAAGGCAACATACGCAACATGGCCTATCAACAGGGGGTTGCACGGTACTGTTGGTAGATTTAAAGAGCAAGAAATATGCAATTCAATTCTAACAGTTATAAAATCCTTGCAAGTGCACAAATCGATAAGTATAGTATAGTAGCACAGCAAGAGTCGATCCCTCGAGGACTTGTATCAACGTTATGACCAATTTAGTTCATATTTGTTAACTTAAATAAAAACACACAAACACACACAGGGGGGGGGGGGGGGGGGGGGGGGGTTTATGATGTGATAACTGAAATTTAAAGACAAGTAAATCAAAGTGCAGAAAATAACAATGCAAGAATGAAAGGTTGTTAACTAAGGCGAATTAAGGCTTACTATCCACTCTAACCAATTATAGCTCTTAACCAGATTTCCTTGATCAAATTACTATGCATTTTCTGAATTAGGTGCCCGTGCCTAGGACCTGGCGTTGGTTCACTAGACACATCTTATTCCCTCTTACTTAGCATGTTCTAAACAGGGCATATGCCTAGAACGTCTATCACCTACCTTTTAAGATGATGCATGAAGTTTAAAGAGAATTTAATGACACCACATTAGCCTAGCAAAGTGGCATGCAATCCTAGGTTGTCATGAGTTAAGATTACAAGTACGAATACTTTCGATGCTCCAAATCACAAGATGATATGACGGTCACTCAAGCAATTACATCTATAATTATATGCAAACAAGGTAGCTAATCTTATAGGCATAAATTAAGTTCATTAAGCATAGTAATCCAACTTATTCAGCATGCATAGCAATCATAATCAAGAGCCAGAAATCCAATCAATAAGCTAACATGGCTAGGGCTTCAAGCAGCCCTAATCCTAATGACTACTCACACATAACTGAAATAAACACAAGTATAATTGAATCCATAAGTAAATTGCAATAATGAAAATAAGGGTACAAAAGAGATTGTTAAGAACAGATGCAGCAGAAGACACGACAGGGCCTTCTTCTCCAAGCTCCACGTCCAATAATCTAAGTGAAAGATTATCTCCGAAAATATATGGTCCCTAATTCTCTAGAAAACCAAAACGGAACTCTGTGGCTCAGGTCTCTGTTTTCCCAGAAAAACCAAAACGTCCCTAGCTAATTATCTCTCCCCTAAACACTGAACAAAGGCTCCCTTTTATAGACAAAGGGAAAACCTTGTTCTATAAGGATTGGTATAACCTTGTTCTATACAGATTGGTAAAACCATGTCCTATAGGAATAGGGAAAGTTATTTTACTTTTAATTAATTATAAAGTCTTTAAAATCTATTCGAACCAATCAGAGCATGGCCGGAAGTGTGAATGCAGGCTGGCAAGTGGGAACGCAAGCTGGCCAAACTTGGATTTTTGACTGTCTTCGTAATCAGGATCTGGGACCGCGCTTTTGAAGTACGTTAGGAGTATAATAGAAGCGCATCGTCGTTCAGGCTTGGCGCAAATGTTGTCAGGCTTGGCGCAGAGGGAGAACCTCTGATCCACCGCTGGCGGAACAGGGACCCCGGCTTGGGCGCACTTCTGGGCTTAGATGGGAGTTCTTGGGACATGTCCTCGACCTGCCTTGGCGCGACCTTGGCACTTCTAGGACTTGACCTTGATGTCATGAAACACAAGTTCGGGACCCGGAGGGCCTGATATGAGGTACTTGGCCAGTGGCCCAAAATAGGCGCACTGGCGCACTGGCGCACTCAGGACTCCGTTCAGGACCTGATATTGAAATGAGGACATCTCCTTCATCTGGACTCCGATTTGAGTCATTCTTTTTGCGTTCTTTCCAGATTTTTCCTATCTTTCTAACTCTGCACAAGTCTCACAAGATTGATCATTTTCTACTATTGATGGCACGAAATCATTCAAAAGACATGTAAGAGAGGCATATAAAGACCTCAAAATGATGCATAAATAACGACTGATCAAATACCCCCAAACCTATCTTTTGCTAGTCCCTGAGCAAAACAAATGCTAACAAAATGAAAAGACTCGATTTTAGTTAAGATAGAACATTTAAACCCCTAGGTTCACCTAGTAGGAGGAGTTTTGTCTCCTGAGGGTTATAACAGCACGATACCCACAACCGTTTTACTTAAACAAAAAGATGCTAGATATAGTACTCTTAACAAGCTAATAAGAATCAAAGTAAGTAGACATGCTTTGCAGAACTAAAAGGAATGCCATAGCCGTGAGTGTCATGTGAAGGTGTACGTGTATAAATGCCAATATTTTCAGGTGATCAAGTTTGAAAACAACTTCATCTAAGTGCCCTAGAAAGATTTCGCCTCGACTCTAATCCTCACTAGGCAACTCTCAATTCACACAAGAATCCTAGGCTTACACTCTTTTCAAGCATATGTGATGAGTTTATGTTATGAAATTCAAATTTAATCACATATGAGTAACAATGAAGAATAGCACTCTATGGAAATAAAGATCTCATGAAGGGAATTGAACTTTAAGAACATAGATACGTACCTTAATCCTCAGCATGATTGTCCATAAGATCCGTTAGGTCTTCCTTTTTAGGTTGTATTGGGGCTAAGCTTTGGGGTTTAGCAAGGAAGGATGGGATTCAAAGAACCTGAGTTGTGCCAAGGCATGAGAAGTCATGAATTGAACTTGGAATTTCCAAACTGAATCATTTCTTAAGGCCCACGACATTGTGCTTTCCTGATGACTTATTTTGTGGCTCTTGTGGCTTATTTTGAGGCTCTTGGCTCACTTGGCTCAATTCACTTTGTTTTTCACTTATTTTTTTCCTTCTTTTTCTCAACGTTTCTTTCTTTCTTTTGATTTGAACATTTTTTTTTTGTTTCTGTTCGTCTTTGAATTGAATTGAACCAAGATCATGCAATGATTTCCTCAAATTTTCATGCAGCTTGCAACTTGTAAATCTTTTCTTTACTTTTGAACTTTCAATTGACGCCAATGTCCTTTGAATTGGGCATCATCTTCTTTCACCTCTCATTCTCACCATGAATCTCATTTGTGGCAACCTTAGCACAAACTGAGGTTATAGGGTATGGCTGTGATGAATGGCTAAGTATTTTGGGTTAGGTTATACTTTGGGTGATGAAAGAAAAGGTTGAGTGTTTGGCTTCAAAATTGGCTTAGGGAGCATGCAATAGGGTAGGATAAGGCCTTTAGAGGTTAAAGCACACATAGCCTACATCACTTCTTATGGCAAAACATACATTAAATCAAGAGTATCTAAATGATGTTAGTTCTTTAAAATTCAATGCAAATATGATGTAATGAGATCAACAATTAAGAACAAAATTGATGAGTATTTAAGAGTAGAAACAGGTATATCCCTCAGAAAGAATGGCAATTAGGCTCAAAGATCTCACAGGGTAGTCTCCACTAATTTTCTAAGGTTCACTCAAATTCAGTTATTTCGTTCACTTAATCACTTAAAAACATGGCATTGTGAAGTGCAGATTATGAACTACTTAACCATGGCATGACTCTTAGTAAAGCAAAGATAGTTAACTTAGCATATACATTCCTATTAACAAGTTATCATACCAATCACAAGCAGAAATTTAAATGTCCTGGCCGTGTATCACCCCCAAACCTACTTGTTTCTATATGTAAAATTTAAATTCACACCCCCAAACCTAAACTGAACATTGTCCTCAATGTGATAAGCAATAAGCTTGACAACAGTAGAAAGGTTTGAGAGATATAACGGGCAGCAACAGAAAAGGAAGTGAGAAATACAAACCAGGGCTAGGCTGCCTCCTAGGAGCGCTTTATTTAACGTCTAGGCAAGACGGGGCTGCCATGCTAGGAGCTGGGCGCATGCGGAGTTGCAAGGTTGACTGCGCTTGGATTAGAAAGGTCCTTCAAGTAGTGTTTGAGGCGGTGGCCATTTACCTTAAACGGATCCTGCCGTTCCGGGTGCTGGATTTCAACTGCACCATGAGGAAAAATGTTAGTAATAATAAATGGTCCAGTCCATCTTGAACGCAACTTACCTGGCATTAGTCTGAGCCGGGAGTCAAAGAGGAGGACTTCCTGTCCGATGTGAAAGTCCTTGGGCTGAATGCGCTTGTCGTGGAAAGCTTTGGTCTTTTCCTTGTAGATACGAGCACTGTCAAAGGCCTCGTTTCGCAACTCCTCTAATTCACTTAGCTGAAGCTTCCTATGTATTCCAGCGTCATCGAAGTTCAGGTTCATCTGCTTAATAGCCCAGAATGCTTTATGCTCCAATTCCACTGGTAGGTGGCAGCCTTTTCCAAAAACCAGCCGGAAGGGAGACATGCCAATCGGGGTCTTGTATGCGGTCCGATAGGCCCACAACGCATCATTCAATTTGCTGGATCAATCTTTGCGGTTAGGATTTACCGTTTTTTCCAATATGGCCTTTACTTCCCGATTGGACACTTCCGCTTGGCCACTCATTTGAGGGTGATACGGTGTTGAGACCTTGTGGGTGACGCCATACTTCTTCATTAGGGCTGTAAACGAATGATTGCAGAAGTGTGCCCCCCCATCGCTGATGATTGCCCTAGGTGCGCCGAATCTGGCTAAGATGTGACTCTGTAAAAAACGCACCACTACTTTGGCGTCGTTAGTTTTGGTGGGAATTGCTTCCACCCATTTGGAGACATAATCAACTGCAAGCAGAATATAAAGATTGCCAAAGGAATTCGGAAAAGGCCCCATAAAATCAATGCCCCATACGTCGAAGATTTCGACCACAAGAATAGGGTGTAATGGCATTTGATTTCGAGGGCCGATGTTACCTAGGCGTTGGCAGCGGTCACAGGTGAGTACAAATTCGTGTGCATCCTTGAAAAGTGTGGGCCAGTAGAGTCCACTTTGGAGTACCTTGAGGGCTGTCTTCTTAGCTCCAAAATGGCCCCCACATGCCAAACTATGGCAAAAAGTCAAGACAGATTTCATCTCGTCTTCTGGGATGCAGCGCCGAATGATTTGGTCTGGACAATGCTTCCATAGGTACGGCTCATCCCATATGAAGTACTTAGCTTGTTTAGCCAGCTTGTCCTTTTGGTACATGTTTAAAGATGAAGGAATTTGCTTAGTGACAAGGTAATTAATGAGATCGGCATACCATGGATCAATAGCTTGGATTGCGAAGAGCTGTTCGTCAGGAAAGGTCTCGAGGAGGGGCAACTGATCAGCCTCTTCATTGGAACTGTGAAGCAATCGGCTCATATGGTCAGCGACCACGTTTTCGCTGCCCTTCTTGTCTCTGATTTCAAGGTCGAATTCCTGGAGCAGTAGCATCCAACGTAGCAACCTTGGCTTGGCGTCCTTTTTAGTGAGCAGATACTTCAAGGCAGCATGATCCGTGTATACTATGACCTTGGTTTGAATTAGATATGAACGGAACTTTTCCAGGGCAAAGATAACAGCAAGGAGCTCCTTCTCGGTGGTGGAGTAGTTCAGCTGGGCATCATTCAGGGTTCGGCTTGCGTAGTAAATGACATGAGGGAGCTTGTCAACACGCTGTCCCAAAACCGCTCCTATGGCGAAGTCTGAGGCATCACACATTAGTTCGAATGGTAAGTCCCAATTCGGTGGCATGATGATGGGTGATGCCGTGAGCTTTGCCTTGAGTGTGTTGAATGCCTCACGGCATCCCTTAGTGAACTCGAATGTGGCGTCCTTGGCTAGAAGATCACACAAAGGTCTTGTGATTTTCAAGAAATCTTTGATGAATCTGCGGTAAAAGCCAGCATGCCCTAAGAACGATCGAACCTCTTTGACTGTAGTGGGGTACGTCAGCCTCTCTACTATGTCTAACTTTGCTTTGTCCACTTCAATGCCTCAGCTAGAGATCACATGACCCAAGACAATTCCCTGTTGTACCATGAAATGGCACTTTTCCCAGTTCAGCACTAAGTTGCTTTCTCTGCACCGTTCCAGTACTCGGGTTAGGTTAACTAAGCACAGTTCGAATGAATGTCCAAACACTGAGAAGTCGTCCATGAATACTTCAATTATATCTTCCACCATATCGGAGAAGATGCTCATCATGCAACGCTGAAAGGTAGCTGGGGCATTGCACAATCCAAACGGCATTCTTCTGTATGCAAAGGTGCCATATGGGCATGTGAATGTTGTTTTTTCTTGATCTTCGGGTGCAATAGCAATCTGATTGTATCCTGAGTAGCCGTCCAAGAAGCAATAGTGGGAGTGTCCAGCCAGGCGCTCGAGCATTTGATCAATGAAGGGCAAAGGAAAGTGGTCCTTGCGTGTGGTTATATTTAGCTTTCGATAGTCGATGCACACTCTCCATCCTGTTTGAATCCGTTGAGGTACAAGCTCATCCTGCTCGTTTTTAACCACTGTGATCCCACTTTTCTTTGGCACGACCTGGACTGGGCTCACCCACTTGGAGTCACTAATTGGATAGATGATTCCAACGTCCAAAAGCTTTAGGACTTCTTTCTTCACGACCTCCTTCATAGGTGGATGCAATCGCCTCTGTGCCTCCCGTGATGGTTTGGAGTCTTCCTCTAGCAGTATCCGATGCATGCATTTTGCGGGACTTATGCCTTTGATGTCAGCTATTGTACATCCAATTTCCGTTTGATTGACCTTAAGGACGTGAACCAATGCCTTTTCCTCTTTCGTACTTAGGGTAGATGCAATGATGACTGGAAGGGTTTGATTGTCGCCCAAATATGCATACTTTAAGTGCTCGGGCAAGGGCTTCAGCTCGAGTTCAGGAGCCTTTATGATGGACGGCAGGGTTTTCTGACTTGTGAATGGTAACGCTTCGAAGGGAGGCCTGTGCAATGGGAGGGCTGGCATGATGTCAAGGGCTCGTACCTCTTCAATCACGCTATCTGTAAGTGAATCCACAGTGTGTGGGTTACTAGTAACGGCCTTCTCAAGGTCATCTGTTATGCAAGAATGAGCAATTGTCTCCCGTAGCAGTAAGTCCATTGTGTTTAACGGAAAATCTACAATAGGCTCGGCAGGGTACTGGATGGTGTCATGGATGGAGAATGTCCGAAGCTGGTCCAGGACCTTGATGGAGACCTGGCCCTTTCTGACGTCGATGAGGCACTCGGCTGTGGCTAGTAAGGGCCTTCTGAAGATGAGGGGAGGTTCCTCACTTTTGTCAATTCTGTCCATTCTTAGTACGTAGAAGTCGGCAGGGATGCATGTATCTCCGATTTGTACCAGTACGTCCTCAAGAACCCCCATTAGGTTGGTTACGGAAGCGTTAGCCAACCTGACACATAGGTGCGTGGGCTTGAGTGCGCCTAGGTTGAGTGACCTGTAAATGTGGAATGGCATGATGTTCACTGATGCTCCCGTGTCGCAAAGGCAATGTTCGAATCTTTTTGACTGAATGACACATGGAAGGGATGGCGGCCCAGGATCATTGGCCTTCAGGGGCATGCGTAAAAGGGCAGCCGAGCAGGCCTTAGGGATGTCAATGGTGTCCGTGGAGCTAAAACCACGCTTGCCTGCAACTAAGTCCTTGATCAGCTTCGCAAAGATAGGCATGTGCTTGACAATTTTATGGAAAGGCAGTGTGATCTGAAGCTTCTGCAACATGCTGATGATTTCTTCCTCAAAGTCCTCATTTTGCTTATTCCTGTTTTGGAACCTGCGAGGAAATGGATAATCAACATTATTAGCTAACTCAAAAGTGACTTTTTTAGAATTGGAATTCTGAGGTTTAGAGTTAGAAGTATTCGAGTGCTGCGACTTGGGCTTAGGAGCAGGTTGCAAGCCAGCCGTGGCCGAAGTAGGCGCAGTGTCAGGTCCTCTTTGCGGTAGGGCACTTGGTGACTCATTGGACTGGTTCTGCGCCAGAGGTGTTGGCCGTGGCATGTTTTGCGGCACGCCCTGGTCGGTGATCCTTGGCAGAGTAGGTTGAGGCTCGGTTTCAGGTCCTGCGAGGATGGCATATGTGGGGTCTTGAAGTGGTGTTTCCTTCTCCAGCGTGATGGCATTAGCCGTAGGATTGTGAAATCCTTTCGGATTTACCAGGACTTGACTCGGTAGCTTGCCCTGCTCCCGCTGATTTAGTTGGTTCGCCACCTGTCCCATTTGACGCTCCAAGTTTGCAATTGCATTTTTGAAGTCTCCCGTCTGACTCTGGCTATCGTGCATGAATTTTATGAGTTGAGCCTGCTGTTGAGTCAGGATATGGATGGAGTCCTGAACAGACTTGCTTCCGCCATTCTGGTTTGAGGAAGGACCGTGGTAGTTCCCTTGAGGGCCTGCGGCTTGCTGCTCAAATCCAGGGGGTGGCAAGGGATTCGCGGCTGCTTGATTGTTGCTCCAACGGAAATTAGGATGATTTCTCCACCCCGGATTGTAAGTGTTGGAATATGGGTCATTCCGGGGTCGAGAATTGCTATTGAACCCTCCAGCAAAGTTGGCCTCTTCCACAACCGGGCAGTCCTGGGATGTGTGGCCCTGAATTGAACATACCTCGCAGATGTGAACTCCTTTGGCTTTCTCGCTACACAATTGTTTCACCATTGCCGTGAGCTGAGCAATGACGTCATCTTTGTATTTGGAGGATGCATCACCCGTAGCTCTAGAGGAGGGACCCCTGTAGCTGAACTGTTTTTCCCTTTGAGCAATGTTCTCAAAGGCGGTCCTTGCTTCCTCGGCTGTGCCTTCTAGAATCCCTTGGGATTGAGAATCCACCATTGTCCGATCGCTAGTTTTCAAGCCTCCATAGAAGTATAGCATAAGATGATGGGCATCAATATGGTGGTGGGGGCACGCCCGTAACATCTGATTGAACCGCTCCCAAAACTCGTAGAAAGACTCCTCCATGTCTTGCCGTGGGTTCATGATCTTGGACTTTAACTCAATTGTCTTTTCCACGGGAAAGTACTGTGTTAAGAATTTGGACGTCAAGTCCCTCCAAGAGTGAATGGAAGCCGGCGCCAATGAATGAAACCATGTCTTGGCGCGATCCTTGAGACTGAAGTGAAAGAGCCGCATGCGGATTTCAGATTCTGTCATTCCATTGATGCGCAGTGTTGAACAAACCTCAACAAATTCCTTGATATGAAAGTGCGGGTCCTCGCCCGCAAGGCCGTGGAATGTAGGCAGCATGTGAATTGTCCCCGACTTTAATTCGAAGTTTGCCACTGTTGACTCGGGAAAAACAATTGGAAATTGATCCTCCGAGACATGGGGCATGGCAAAATCCTTAAGGCGCCATGGGGCTTGCGGTACTAGGCCACGTTCCAGGCCCTGCTCTTCTATGTGGTCCGCCATCCTCCTTGGGCTTGGTGGCGGGGAGTCGTGGACTGAATATGCTTGCGATGATGGTCCACTTGATGACCCGTGCACTGAACCTTGGAATGACATACACGGGTACCTAACAAAAAAGAAAAAAAAAACTAAGTTACAAATCTAAACTTGAATGGGCACCGTTGAGGGACAAGTCCCCGGCAACGGCGCCAAAAACTTGTTGGTAGATTTAAAGAGCAAGAAATATGCAATTCAATTCTAACAGTTATAAAATCCTTGCAAGTGCACAAATCGATAAGTATAGTATAGTAGCACAGCAAGAGTCGATCCCTCGAGGACTTGTATCAACGTTATAACCAATTTAGTTCAGATTTGTTAACTTAAATAAAAACACACACACAATTATAAAGACAAGTAAATCAAAGTGCAGAAAATAACAATGCAAGAATGAAAGGTTGTTAACTAAGGCGAATTAAGGCTTACTATCCACTCTAACCAATTATAGCTCTTAACCAGATTTCCTTGATCAAATTACTATGCATTTTCTGAATTAGGTGCCCGTGCCTAGGACCTGGCGTTGGTTCACTAGACACATCTTATTCCCTCTTACTTAGCATGTTCTAAACAGGGCATATGCCTAGAACGTCTATCACCTACCTTTTACGATGATGCATGAAGTTTAAAGAGAATTTAATGACACCACATTAGCCTAGCAAAGTGGCATGCAATCCTAGGTCGTCATGAGTTAAGATTACAAGTACGAATACTTTCGATGCTCCAAATCACAAGATGATATGACGGTCACTCAAGCAATTACATCTATAATTATATGCAAACAAGGTAGCTAATCTTATAGGCATAAATTAAGTTCATTAAGCATAGTAATCCAACTTATTCAGCATGCATAACAATCATAATCAAGAGCCAGAAATCAGATCAATAAGCTAACATGGCTAGGGCTTCAAGCAGCCCTAATCCTAATGACTACTCACACATAACTGAAATAAACACAAGTATAATTGAATCCATAAGTAAATTTCAATAATGAAAATAAGGGTACAGAAGAGATTGTTAAGAACAGATGCAGCAGAAGACACGGCAGGGCCTTCTTCTCCAAGCTCCACGTCCAATAATCTAAGTGAAAGATTATCTCCGAAAATATATGGTCCCTAATTCTCTAGAAAACCAAAACGGAACTCTGTGGCTCAGGTCTCTGTTTTCCCAGAAAAACCAAAACGGCCCTAGCTAATTATCTCTCCCCTAAACACTGAACAAAGGCTCCCTTTTATAGACAAAGGGAAAACCTTGTTCTATAAGGATTGGTATAACCTTGTTCTATACAGATTGGTAAAACCATGTCCTATAGGAATAGGGAAAGTTATTTTACTTTTAATTAATTATAAAGTCTTTAAAATCTATTCGAACCAATCAGAGCATGGCCGGAAGTGTGAATGCAGGCTGGCAAGTGGGAACGCAAGCTGGCCAAACTTGGATTTTTGACTGTCTTCGTAATCAGGATCTGGGACCGCGCTTTTGAAGTACGTTAGGAGTATAATAGAATCGCATCGTCGTTCAGGCTTGGCGCAAATGTTGTCAGGCTTGGCGCAGAGGGAGAACCTCTGATCCACCGCTGGCGGAACAGGGACCCCGGCTTGGGCGCACTTCTGGGCTCGGATGGGAGTTCTTGGGACATGTCCTCGACCTGCCTTGGCGCGGCCTTGGCACTTCTAGGACTTGACCTTGATGTCATGAAACACAAGTTCGGGACCCGGAGGGCCTGATATGAGGTACTTGGCAAGTGGCCCAAAATAGGCGCACTGGCGCACTGGCGCACTCAGGACTCCGTTCAGGACCTGATATTGAAATGAGGACATCTCCTTCATCTGGACTCCGATTTGAGTCATTCTTTTTGCGTTCTTTCCAGATTTTTCCTATCTTTCTAACTCTGCACAAGTCTCACAAGATTGATCATTTTCTATCTTTCTAACCCTGTGTGTGTGTGTGTGTGTTTTTTTTTTTATTTAAGTTAACAAATCTGAACTAAATTGGTTATAACGTTGATACAAGTCCTCGAGGGATCGACTCTTGCTGTGGTACTATACTATACTTATCGATTTGTGCACTTGCAAGGATTTTATAACTGTTAGAATTGAATTGCATATTTCTTGCTCTTTAAATCTACCAACAAGTTTTTGGCGCCGTTGCCGGGGACTTGTCCCTCAACGGTGCCCATTCAAGTTTAGATTTGTAACTTAGTTTTTTTTTTCTTTTTTGTTAGGTACCCGTGTATGTCATTCCAAGGTTCAGTGCACGGGTCATCAAGTGGACCATCATCGCAAGCATCTTCAGTCCACGGCTCCCCGCCACCAAGCCCAAGGAGGATGGCGGACCACAGAGAAGAGCAGGGCCTGGAACGTGGCCTAGTACCGCAAGCCCCATGGCGCCTTAAGGATTTTGCCATGCCCCATGTCTCGGAGGATCAATTTCCAATTGTTTTTCCCGAGTCAACAGTGGCAAACTTCGAATTAAAGTCGGGGACAATTCACATGCTGCCTACATTCCACGGCCTTGCGGGCGAGGACCCGCACTTTCATATCAAGGAATTTGTTGAGGTTTGTTCAACACTGCGCATCAATGGAATGACAGAATCTGAAATCCGCCTGCGGCTCTTTCACTTCAGTCTCAAGGATCGCGCCAAGACATGGTTTCATTCATTGGCGCCGGCTTCCATTCACTCTTGGAGGGACTTGACGTCCAAATTCTTAACACAATACTTTCCCGTGGAAAAGACAAATGAGTTAAAGTCCAAGATCATGAACCCACGGCAAGACATGGAGGAGTCTTTCTACGAGTTTTGGGAGCGGTTCAATCAGATGCTACGGGCGTGCCCCCACCACCATATTGATGCCCATCATCTTATGCTATACTTCTATGGAGGCTTGAAAACTAGCGATCGGACAATGGTGGATTCTCAATCCCAAGGGATTCTAGAAGGCACAGCCGGGGAAGCAAGGACCGCCTTTGAGAACATTGCTCAAAGGGAAAAACAGTTCAGCTACAGGGGTCCCTCCTCTAGAGCTACGGGTGATGCATCCGCCAAATACAAAGATGACGCCATTGCTCAGCTCACGGCAATGGTAAAACAATTGTGTAGCGAGAAAGCCAAAGGAGTTCACATCTGCGAGGTATGTTCAATTCAGGGCCACACATCCCAGGACTGCCCGGTTGTGGAAGAGGCCAACTTTGCTGGAGGGTTCAATAGCAATTCTCGACCCCGGAATGACCCATATTCCAACACTTACAATCCAGGGTGGAGAAATCATCCTAATTTCCGTTGGAGCAACAATCAAGCAGCCGCGAATCCCTTGCCACCCCCTGGATTTGAGCAGCAAGCCGCAGGCCCTCAGGGGAACTACCACGGTCCTTCCTCAAACCAGAATGGCGGAAGCAAGTCTGTTGAGGACTCCATCCATATCCTGACTCAACAGCAGGCTCGACTCATAAAATTCATGCACGATAGCCAGAGTCAGACGGGAGACTTCAAAAATGCAATTGCAAACTTGGAGCGTCAAATGGGACAGGTGGCGAACCAACTAAATCAGCGGGAGCAGGGCAAGCTACCGAGTCAAGTCCTGGTAAATCCGAAAGGATTTCACAATCCTACGGCTAATGCCATCACGCTGGAGAAGGAAACACCACTTCAAGACCCCACATATGCCACCCTCACAGGACCTGAAATTGAGCCTCAACCTACTCTGCCAAGGATCACCGACCAGGGCGCGCCGCAAAACATGCCACGGCCAACACCTCTGGCGCAGAACCAGTCCAATGAGTCACCAAGTGCCCTACCGCAAGGAGGACCTGACACTGCGCCTACTTCGGCCACGGCTGGCATGCAACCTGCTCTTAAGCCCAAGTCGCAGCACTCGAATACTTCTAACTCTAAACCTCAGAATTCCAATTCTAAAAAAGTCACTTTTGAGTTAGCTAATAATGTTGAGTATCCATTTCCTCGCAGGTTCCAAAACAGGAATAAGCAAAGGGAGGACTTTAAGGAAGAAATCATCAGCATGTTGCAGAAGCTTCAGATCACACTGCCTTTCCACAAAATTGTCAAGCACATGCCTATCTTTGCGAAGCTGATCAAGGACTTAGTTGCAGGCAAGCGTGGTTTTAGCTCCACGGACACCATTGACATCCCTAAGGCCTGCTCGACTACCCTTTTACGCATGCCCCTTAAGGCCAACGATCCTGGGCCTCCGTCCCTTCCATGTGTCATTCAGTCAAAAAGATTCGAACATTGCCTTTGCGACACGGGAGCATCAGTGAACATCATGCCATTCCACATTTACAGGTCACTCAACCTAGGCGCACTCAAACCCATGCACCTATGTGTCAGATTGGCTAACGCTTCTGTAATCAACCTAATGGGGGTTCTTGAGGACGTACTGGTACAAATCGGAGATACATGCATCCCTGCAGACTTCTACGTACTAAGAATGGACAGAATTGACAAAAGTGAGGATCCTCCCCTCATCTTCGGAAGGCCCTTACTAGCCACAGCCGAGTGCCTCATCGACGTCAGAAAGGGCCAGGTCTCCATCAAGGTCCTGGACCAGCTTCGGACATTCTCCATCCATGACACCGTCCAATACCCTGCCGAGCCTATTATAGATTTTCCGTTAAACACAATGGACTTACTGCTACGGGAGACAATTGCTCATTCTTGCATGACGGATGACCTTGAGAAGGCCGTTACTAGTAACCCACACACTGTGGATTCACTTACAGATAGCGTGATCGAAGAGGTACGAGCCCTTGACATCATGCCAGCCCTCCCATTCAACAGGCCTCCCTTCGAAGCGTTACCACTCACAAGTCAGAAAACCCTGACGTCCATCATAATGGCTCCTGAACTCGAGCTGAAGCCCGTGCCTCTCAATCTGCTGACAGCCGTGTCTCAGCCCCTGCCCAAGGACAAGGACCCGGTTTTGAAATTCAATACGCCTTCTCAACTCAATGCTGAAACATTTAACTTTCATTTTAATAAGGCAAACTTGGATTTGAATTCTGATTTAGCTCCTAATGCTGTTGAACTTTTCCCGTGCAGGTTCCACCATAAAAACACCAAGAATATGCTAAAGGCACTCAACTTGGTCCCCCTCTTCAAGTTCCGAAGGAAAAATCAACAGAAGGGACCAAGGATGAAGTATAGAACGTACATGGCACAACGAAAGCTGTTCCCCCACGGGCATTGTCCAAGGAAAACATTCAAGAGTGGACAGCAACTGCTCTCATTCAAATCACTCCTCAATCTCTTTCCCGATAAGTTACGTTCTCGTCGGTGGATTCCTTTTTGTGTCTCTAACTTTTTTCTCCATGCTGCAGCGCAGATTCTACAGCAAGAGGCTCATAATCGGTTCCATGTTGACGCTGAAATCTTGGGCACACCATCAAAAGCCTAGCATGTCGGCCCCGTCTTGCCTAGACGTTAAATAAAGCGCTCCTAGGAGGCAGCCTAGCCCTGGTTTGTATTTCTCACTTCCTTTTCTGTTGCTGCCCATTATATCTCTCAAACCTTTCTACTGTTGTCAAGCTTACTGCTTATCACATTGAGGACAATGTTCAGTTTAGGTTTGGGGGTGTGGATTTAAAATTTTGCATATAGAAACAAGTAGGTTTGGGGGTGATACACGGCCAGGACATTTAAATTTCTGCTTGTGATTAGTATGATAACTTGTTAATAGGAATGTATATGCTAAGTTAACTATCTTTGCTTTACTAAGAGTCATGCCATGGTTAAGTAGTTCATAATCTGCACTTCACAATGCCATGTTTTTAAGTGATTAAGTGAACGAAATAACTGAATTTGAGTGAACCTTAGAAAATTAGTGGAGACTACCCTGTGAGATCTTTGAGCCTAATTGCCATTCTTTCTGAGGGATATACCTGTTTCTACTCTTAAATACTCATCAATTTTGTTCTTAATTGTTGATCTCATTACATCATATTTGCATTGAATTTTAAAGAACTAACATCATTTAGATACTCTTGATTTAATGTATGTTTTGCCATAAGAAGTGATGTAGGCTATGTGTGCTTTAACCTCTAAAGGCCTTATCCTACCCTATTGCATGCTCCCTAAGCCAATTTTGAAGCCAAACACTCAACCTTTTCTTTCATCACCCAAAGTATAACCTAACCCAAAATACTTAGCCATTCATCACAGCCATACCCTATAACCTCAGTTTGTGCTAAGGTTGCCACAAATGAGATTCATGGTGAGAATGAGAGGTGAAAGAAGATGATGCCCAATTCAAAGGACATTGGCGTCAATTGAAAGTTCAAAAGTAAAGAAAAGATTTACAAGTTGCAAGCTGCATGAAAATTTGAGGAAATCATTGCATGATCTTGGTTCAATTCAATTCAAAGACGAACAGAAACAAAAAAAAAATGTTCAAATCAAAAGAAAGAAAGAAACGTTGAGAAAAAGAAGGAAAAAAATAAGTGAAAAACAAAGTGAATTGAGCCAAGTGAGCCAAGAGCCTCAAAATAAGCCACAAGAGCCACAAAATAAGTCATCAGGAAAGCACAATGTCGTGGGCCTTAAGAAAGGATTCAGTTCAGAAATTCCAAGTTCAATTCATGACTTCTCATGCCTTGGCACAACTCAGGTTCTTTGAATCCCATCCTTCCTTGCTAAACTCCAAAGCTCAGCCCCAATACAACCTAAAAAGGAAGACCTAACTGATCTTATGGACAATCATGCTAAGGATTAAGGTACGTATCTATGTTCTTAAAGTTCAATTCCCTTCATGAGATCTTTATTTCCATAAAGTGCTATTCTTCATTGTTACTCATATGTGATTAAATTTGAATTTCATAACATAAACTCATCACATATGCTTGAAAAGAGTGTAAGCCTAGGATTCTTGTGTGAATTGAGAGTTGCCTAGTGAGGATTAGAGTCGAGGCGAAATCTTTCTGGGGCACTTAGATGAAGTTGTTTTCAAACTTGATCGCCTGAAAATATTGGCATTTATACACGTACACCTTCACATGACACTCACGACTATGACATTCCTTTTAGTTCTGCAAAGCATGTCTACTTACTTTGATTCTTATTAGCTTGTTAAGAGTACTATATCTAGCATCTTTTTGTTTAAGTAAAACGTTTGTGGGTATCGTATTGTTATAAGCCTCAGGAGACAAAACTCCTCCTACTAGGTGAACCTAGGGGTTTAAATGTTCTATCTTAACTAAAATCGATTCTTTTCATTTTGTTAGCATTTGTTTTGCTCAGGGACTAGCAAAAGATAGGTTTGGGGGTATTTGATCAGTCGTTATTTATGCATCATTTTGAGGTCTTTATATGCCTCTCTTACATGTCTTTTGAATGATTTCGTGCCATCAATAGTAGAAAATGATCAATCTTGTGAGACTTGTGCAGAGTTAGAAAGATAGGAAAAATCTGGAAAGAACGCAAAAAGAATGACTCAAATCGGAGTCCAGATGAAGGAGATGTCCTCATTTCAATATCAGGTCCTGAACGGAGTCCTGAGTGCGCCAGTGCGCCAGTGCGCCTATTTTGGGCCACTGGCCAAGTACCTCATATCAGGCCCTCCGGGTCCCGAACTTGTGTTTCATGACATCAAGGTCAAGTCCTAGAAGTGCCAAGGTCGCGCCAAGGCAGGTCGAGGACATGTCCCAAGAACTCCCATCTCAGCCCAGAAGTGCGCCCAAGCCGGGGTCCCTGTTCCGCCAGCGGTGGATCAGAGGTTCTCCCTCTGCGCCAAGCCTGACAACATTTGCGCCAAGCCTGAACGACGATGCGCTTCTATTATACTCCTAACGTACTTCAAAAGCGCGGTCCCAGATCCTGATTACGAAGACAGTCAAAAATCCAAGTTTGGCCAGCTTGCGTTCCCACTTGCCAGCCTGCATTTACTTGTCTTTAAATTTCAGTTATCACATCATAAACCCCCCCCCCCCCCCCCCTGTGTGTGTGTGTGTGTGTTTTTATTTAAGTTAACAAATCTGAACTAAATTTGTCATAACGTTGATACAAGTCCTCGAGGGATCGACTCTTGCTGTGCTACTATACTATACTTATCGATTTGTGCACTTGCAAGGATTTTATAACTGTTAGAATTGAATTGCATATTTCTTGCTCTTTAAATTTACCAACATGCACGACCAAGGTCTGGTCAATAGGCTCGAGCACAGGGACATTCAGCCTAACACCGCAGAAGGTCTCGTTGGCCACATATTTGTCCTTCCGAGGAGGCAACTTGAACGATCGCTTCAGCACAGGAGCCTCGTCGAGCCAAGGGAATTTGATCGGCAGGTCCTGGTTGAAGAATAGCACCTTCTGCATGATCTCAGCTTCAACCAGGCTAAGCTTGATCTCTACTTCATCCACATAGTCGGCTAACTGCTTGTATTTGGCCACCACTTGAGCACATGCACCAGATATGTCGGTCATGACCTGCTGGAGTGCATTCTACAGATCCAGCACCTTCGTGGTCTCCTTGACCCGGCCCTTCTCGGTAGCCTTCACTTGCTCATGGAGTGTTTTGTTCTCCTGGAGATGATCGACACACCTCTTCAAGGCCTGCTCGGTATGCTGCTCCTTATGCTTCAGGTGCTTAGTCCTCTCTTTCAGCTTGGCCCGCTCTTCCTCCATCCTCTCAGCCTGCTTCGCTGCCTTTTGAAGGGTTATGAACACCTCCCCAAAATACTGCCGACCAAAAGACAATTAGTCAGAAAATAAATATATAAAAAATGAAAGGAAAGTAGAGGACCAAATACTTACGTGAGTGCCCTCGGCCACAACCTTGGTGTACCGATCAGGAAGGGAGGATGAGCTCATCTCCTCAATCTCCTTCAGCTTCTTCTAGTTGCTTAGGATAAGGCCGTTGATGTTCGGCACCAAGGTCGGATGCATGCATTCCAACACACTCGGCCATGTGGTGACAACAACCGATGTCCGAACTATGTCGGGAGCATCACCAGGATTGGCGAAGTAAGCCTTCAACCCGTGGTTAAAGATCGACTGGTGCAGAGGTTTCAACACTTACCGAGGACCTAGGGGCAGAGCAGGCTCCTTGGTCACGATTGACTGGGCGTGCTCAATGGCCCTCACTTCCACCTGCCTCTTCTTCTACTGGGCTTCCTCGATATCCCCAGCATCCTACTTTGCCAGGTAGGCCTCCACCTTCCGACGACAGACCTCTAACGGGTCCAGGCCAACCTCGTCCACCGACAATTTTTGTGGTGGCTTTCTACCAAGGAAGGGTATCGACCAACTTCCTACCGACTCAGTGGTCGGCACCTTATTCCTCAACTCCTTCGTTGGTAGGACGGGCTCGTTATTCTTCTAGGTCGTCGTCTTCCTATTCTAGCACTTACTGCCCCCAGCCGACTCAGCAACCCCTTACCCTTCTTAGCCGCTTGCTCAGCCAGCTTCTTCTCAGGCGCCTCGTGTTTTGCAATAGTCTCAACCATTTTCTTCTTGGTAGCTTTAATTACGTCGGTGTGCACTGAACCACAAAAGCAAACTCAAAAGTTAAATCTAGTTGGCACTGATAAACCACAAGTGCACATGCCGACCAAAACAAACATATACAACTTACCAGGAGGTTGGATGAGGCCAACTACAATCAAGGTGTCAGGAAGATGAAGAATGACCCTGCTCCTCCTGAGCTTAGATAACCGACGGCGAACGTCTTCACACTCCTCCTCTTCGGAAGTCGAACACCCACCTTTGAATACTCCTATAGACCACACTTACCGATCAGAACACATTCATAGCCAATTAAAAACTAGTTATACAAAAAGACAGAATCCTAAGTCTAGTTCTACGATCAGCAATCACAACCTTCCGACAGAAAGGAGGGCATGATCCGCCTCTACAACTTACTTGTCTCCCCCTCCCATGGGCCGGACACCTAGAAATACCTGTGATTCCAGTTCTTCTGGGAAGACGATATGTCAGTAATAAAGGCTTATTTCTTTTCTTCCCTACACATTCAATCTAGAACCACCCAATTCCATACTGCTGCCTCCTAAACTTATACAGGTAGCACAGTTGACCCCAACTCGGCTCCCCATTATTGCACATGCGGAAGGCTATGTAGAGGCTAACCAGTGTGATCTAGCCGTTCACGTTCAGCTGACCATATGCTATCCTCGCCTGAGCAAGGATATCCTGCAACCATGGATGGAGGGGCAAATGAACACCATACTCGAACAAGTCAATGTAGAACAACATGGACCCCTCTGGAGGCTCGTTCGACCTAGCACCTAGAGGAGGGATGGTGACCTTAATATTGTTCGGCACATTGTGTCGATCCCTAAATTTAACTAGGTCAGCCTCTCTCAAGGTCGTCACCTGATGATCTACCATCCTGGGTGACCTATTTATAGGGATTACCGTACTAATTGGCTCAACATCCTCTTCTTCCTCATCGGCCCTCTCATCTACCCCATCTTCTTCGGCCCCTTCCTCATCGGCCTCCTTCTCTTCATTGGCCTCATCTCCATCGGCCCCCTCCACCTCGGCCCCTTCTTCCATATCTTCAGCCTATGATTCTTCAAACTCGACCACATGAGGCTTGGACGAAGATGCCTCATTTATATTCCCGTCGGCATCGTAGGTGGCCACATCCCTAAAGAGCAATGACATACTATCGGTGGGCGACGAAAATCCATTGCTCGTCCCACCACTGGCCGACGAGGACCCGCTAGTGGATGTGGAACCACTCGACCTACTCGACGCATCATCTGTCAAGCAGGACGGTGCTTCACCTCCAAAAGTTTGAGGGGATCTTTCCCTAGATCCGTTTGTTGACTCGGACTCTGACATCTACAAACGAAGGGGAGACTACACTAAGCATCAACCTATCTTATTGCAAAATGGAAGAGAAAAATGAAAGAAACAAACTTTACCTTTAATCTGACGCAAATTCGGTCGGACACAATTTGCTCGGAAGCTAACTTGCTCTGCTCACTTGATCGAAAGCTCACTTGCTCTGCTCACTTTATCGAAAATTCACTTACTCTGCTCAAATTTTGATCTTGGTCGGTCACAACGAGAGCTCTCCAAAAAGTACGCTCAAATGAGCCGCACCCCCCTTATATAGGCGCTCATGAAACATTATGATTACACCTCCTCGATTTTCGCACCCACTAAGTAGTCATTAAGACTCCACTCACCTATTATTAAGATCTCACATGTGTCAGACGATCAGACCATAATCCAATAATCCAACTCACAAGTGTGCGCTAATCGACAAGCCTTCAGAGGCGACCGATCTGTCGCATCATTCGAGGTCCTTCTCCGAGATTGCGCTAGTCGGTAAGCCTTTAGAGACGACTGATCTATTGCATCATTCAAGGTCCCTCTCTGAGATCGCGCTGATCGGTAAGCCTTTAGAGGCGACTGATCTATCGCATCATTCGAGGTCCCTCTATGAGATCGCACTGATCAACAAGTCTTCAGAGGCGACCAATCTGTGGCATCATTCGAGGTCCCTCTCTAAGATAGAACTGGTCAGCAAGCCTTCAGAGGCGACTAATCTGTCGCATCATTCAAGGTCCCTCTCTGAGATCGCGCTGGGTGGCAAGCCTTCAGAGGCGATCGATATGTCGCGTCAATCACGTTTCCCTCAGGGGATTCGCCCGACTAAGGCGCACTTCCTCACCCATGGACTTGAGGGACTATAGGGTATAGCCCTACTGGTCGGTCTACACGGTCTGCACGAAACTGACAAGTCCTCAACCGAGGAAATCCACCTCAGTCAACGACTTAGGGGGCATATTTTTATACCATTCCAACCGACCACCAGTAGGAAGATCAACGTCACATAACACACCCATCAGCGTCAACCTCACCTGCCTACCGACCCAAACATCTCTGGTTGACCGTTTAGTGTCAGCTACCAACTACCTACCAGACCACCGCAGTCGGCACCCCTCGGTCGACACCTCTGATCAGCATGCTTGCCCATGCAAGAACAACACTATCCTGATGCCCAAACAAATCACCACCAATCGTTTAACATCCTCAGGACACGTGTCAGGTATGAAGGTTTGGCTGAATAATTGCTTCATTACTTTGAGGTAAATTTATACAAGATTGACATAACGTGCTAAGCTAAACTAAGTAAGTAATTACACCAAATTACAGGAAACTAAATCTAAATTTACAGGAAGCTAAATTAGATTGTGTCTTGTGGAACAAGAAAGAAATCAGTTGACTGAACATGAAGGAATCGGGTGATGGAGAAGCTAATTAGGCAGGTGAATCGCTGATACGCCCCCGCAAGATGGTGGTCCCATCGGAAACACCAATCTTGGTGTGAAGAAGTTCGAAACGTTGGCGAGGCAGCGCCTTGGTGAGTGCATCAGCAGGTTGGTTTACGGTGGAAATGTGGGACACTTTGAGTAGGCCCCGCGAAACACGATCACAAACAAATTGGACATCAATGTCAATATGCTTCATTCTTGAGTGAAGGACAGGGTTGACGCAGTAGAAGGTAGCCCCTACACTGTCGCAAAAAATTGTAGGAGGACTTGGGAGCTGAAGGCCAAGCTCACGAAGCAGATTTTGAACCCAAGCAAGTTCTGCGGCAGTGGAAGCTATGGTCATGTACTCGTACTCGGTGGATGATCGGGCCACTGAACGTTGTTTGTGAGAGCTCCAAGACACGAGGGAACCACCAAGATAAATAAGATAAGCTGTGTTTGAGGAACGATCGTCGGGGTTTCCAACCCAGTCGGTAAAAGAGAATGCAGCAGCTGTGAGGTGGGCAATCGATGAGTGACGCAGCTGCAACCCATGGTAAATGGTGCCTTTGAGATAGCGGAGGAGACACTTGAGTGCTTGCCAATGATCGAAAGAAGGCTGGTGCATAAATTGGGACAATTTGTTAACTGCAAATGAGATGTCCGGTCGAGTCAAGTTGAGATATTGAAGAGAGCCCACAAATTGCCGATAAGCTGTAGCATTAGCAGGTGGAGTGCCATCGGTCAGGGACAATTTTTGAGAAGTGGACAACGGAATTGCAAGGGGTTTTGCATCCTCCATCTTGGCCTTGGCGAGAAGGTTTCGAATGTATTTATGTTGGGTCAGCAAGAGGCCTTTGCGAGTGGGAATCACCTCAACACCCAAAAAGAAATGCAGGGGACTAAGATCCTTGATGGAAAACCTGCGGGCCAGCTGGGAAATGAAGTCTGTAACAGCGGAGGAATTGTTCCTTGTGATTATCAAGTCATCCACATAAACAAGAAAATAGATAGTGGTGTTAGTCTTGCGAAAAATAAATAAGGAGGCATCAGATAAGGTGTGTTGGAACCCAGCCAAGAGGAGGAATGACCGCAGCTCTTGGTACCAACCTCGTGGGGCCTGACGAAGACTGTACAGGGCTTTTCGGAGCTTGCATACGCTGGTAGGAGAGGTGGTGTCTGTTGGTGAAATTAAAGAGCAAGAAATATGCAATTCAATTCTAATAGTTATAAAATCCTTGCAAGTGCACAAATCGATAAGAATAGTATAGTAGCACAGCAAGAGTCGATCCCTCGAGGACTTGTATCAACGTTATGACCACTTTAGTTCAGATTTATTAACTTAGTGAAAACACACACACACACACACATGCAGGGGGGTTTATGATGTGAGAACTGAAATTTAAAGACAAGTAAAATAAAATGCAGAAAAAGAACAATGCAAGAATTAACGGTTGATTGATTATTAACTAAGGCGAATTAAGGCTTACTATCCACTCTAACCAATTATAGTTACTAATTAGATTTCCTTGACCTAATTACTATGCATTTTCTGAATTAGGTGCCCGTGCCTAGGACCTGGCGTTGGTTCACTAGATACATCTTATTCCCTCTTACTTAGCACGTTCTAAACAGGGCATATGCCTAGAACGTCTATCACCTACCTTTTAAGATGATGCATGAAGTTCAAAGAGAATTTAATGACACCACATTAGCCTAGAAAAGTGACATGCAATCCTAGGTCGTTATGAGTTAAGATTACAAGTAAGAATACTTTCGATGCTCCAAATCACAAGATGATATGACGGTCACTCAAGCAATTACATCTATAATTATATGCAAACAAGGTAGCTAATCTTATAGGCATAAATTAAGGTCATTAAGCAAAGTAATCCAAATTATTCAGCATGCATAGCAATCATAATCAAGAGCCAGAAATCCAATCAACAAGCTAACATGGCTAGGGCTTCAAGCAGCCCTAATCCTAACGACTACTCACACATAACTGAAATTGAAACAAATATAATTGAATTCATAAGTAAATTGCAATAATGAAAATAAGGGTACATAATATATTGTGAAGAACAGGTGTAGCAGAAGACACGGCAGAGCCTTCTTCTCCAAGCTCCACGTCCAGCACACTCAACTTCGGGAAGAACTAAGCTTTAACATAAAACTCTAAAAAACCAAAATACTATTTGCGGCTAAGGTGTCTCTGTATCTCCCAAAAACGCCTCTAGCTAATTATCTCCTCCTCCAAACACTAAACAAAGGCTCCCTTTTATGGACAAAGGGAAAACCTTGTTCTATAAGGATTGGGAAAGTTATTGTACTTTTAATTAATTACAAAGTCCTTAAATCTATTAGAACCAATCAGAACACGGCTAGGAGTGTGAATGCAAGCTGGCAAGTGGGAACGCAAGCTGGCCAAACTTGGATTTTGGACTGTCTTCGTAATCAGGATCTAGGACTACGCTTTTGAAGCAAATCATGAGTACATTAGAAGCGCATCTTCTATCAGGCTTGGCGCAAATGTTGTCAGGCTTAGTGCAGAGGGAGAACCTCTGATCTACCGCTGGCGGAACAGGGACCCCGGCTTAGGCGCACATCTTGGCTCGGATGGGAGTTCTTGGGACATGTCCTCGACCTGCCTTGGCGCGACCTTGGCACTTCTAGGACTTGACCTTGATGTCATGAAGCACAGGTTTGAGACCCGGAGGGCCTGATATGAGGTACTTGGCCAGTGGCCCAAAATAGGCGCACTGGCGCACTGGCGCACTCAGGACTCCGTTCAGGACCTGATATTGAAATGAAGATATCTCCTTCATCTGGACTCCGATTTGAGTCATTCTTTTTGCGTTCTTTCCAGATTTTACCTATCTTTCTAAATCTGCATAAGTCTCACAAGATTGATCATTTTCTACTATTGATGGCACGAAATCATTCAAAAGACATGTAAGAGAGGCATATAAAGATATCAAAATGATGCATAAATAACTACTTATCAGTGTCCATAAAGCCCGGAGGTTGTTTCATATAGACATCCTCGGTTAAGGTGCCATGAAGAAAGGCATTGTGTACATCCAATTGGTGAATGGACCAGCCTGTGAGGACCCTTCCCAAATTTCCCCTCGAAATCCGGGAAGAATCCTGATTCCGTCTGACAACCTAAGGAAAGGTTCCCAAAATACCCTTCAATCCTTACAAATTATAATAATAATAAATACTTTCACTTGTCAAACAAGGGATTCAAGCACTCAATAATTCTCGTAAATAATGACCAACCAAATACAATATAATATCAGAGCGTTTAAGTAGGATCAAAAGTATAATTTAGATATCCTACTCAAGTATAACTACACAGCGTAGCCGAAAGTACTAATGCCTCTGCCTCGAGATAAGTGTCCGCGTAAACTCAACTGCTTGAAGGGGGTTTAAACACAAAAGTTGTGAGTGGACAAAAATAATCATTTATAAATCGTTTTCCAAGGAAATATTACCTTTTTTCCCCTCCATTTATAAAACCATGCATGCATCACATAAAACAGTTTATGATATAAAAAATTTATTTGAAACCATCGAAATTCCATTTCTTTTTAAAACCACTTAGTTGGAATCACATAAAATCCATATAATGAAAATACCTCGTGATCCACAGTTTGGTTTGAAAACTCTTCAAAGGAGTTAAAAATCATTTAATTCCACCTGGACACATAATATCTCAAATCCACTGTTCCCGACATATCCACAACACACCAGGGTATCCCTTGAGATGTGTTAAAATCTGTACGACAACTCTTTGTATTATGCATAAACAGCCTCGCGACCCGGCGGAGCAAGACCCCTCAACACCAAAGTCCGAGCCCTCAACAACCAGCGGAGCAAAACCCCTCAACACCAGTCAGAGCAACTGTAACCATCGGGACAGAAAACCAGTGAACCAAATCCGTATTTTGAAATCTTTGTTTCTTGGCCTAAGCCAAATTCTTTGAAATATCATTTACGGCCAACATCGGTAAAATCATAATTACGGGTCTAAACCCAAATCACAGGCTCAAATAGTTACCACGTCAAAACGATATCAAAATCGAGTACAAAAACCAGGCCATTTCTCAAAACACACTTTCACTGAAATATTGGAAAACATGTGTCCAGCATCATTTCTAAATTCCAGAATTTCATTGCACCCATACATAACAGTATTTAAATCAAAGATACATTTATGCATGCATTATAGTTTATAAATCAAAAGTCCACTCACAAACCTATCCAAGCAAGCTCAATCCCGAATTGTACACTCCCTTGAAGTTCCTGGAGCAGTATCGCCTGTCCAAATTAATAATCGGGATTACCAGCTAATAATAAGAACCTTAAATATAAACCCCCTAAACCCCGGGAGGTCTACCTATGCTGGCCTAGAAAACGCAGCAACTTCAAACGCCCAAAACAACCCCTAAACGACGTCCGATCGACCCAAAACCTACGCCAACAGATCCGGAACGTCAAAAACTAGCTGTCACACGCCACCGTGACCTCAGACTCGGCCCCACGCGCTGACACGCGCCGACGGATGGTCGGAACACGCGCCCACGTGCCGCCACGCGCCCATGCGCCGCCACGCGCCCTCACGCGCCGGTCACGCGCCTGCTACAATGCCCACGTGCCTAGACCGGTCCAACCCGGCCCAACTCAACCCGACCGGTTCACTCAATCCGACCGGTTCACTTAACCCGACCGGTTCAAATCGACTTGACCGATTCACTCGACCCGACCAATCACCGGTGACTCACCGGAGAAGACGACCGGCTGCCGGCGTCACCGTCTGGTTTCCACCGAAATCCCACATTTTCGACCGAAACTTCAAGCTTTTATAACTTCCTCAAAACTCAACCAATTATCACAAATTTTATGTCTAAATCTATCTACTCAAACCCAGGAATCCAAATATGACCTGAAAACATCAAACACGTACCTGTGCTAGCCGAAAAATCGATCGGAAGATCCGAAACTTCCTATACTCGGTTCGGCTTCCCCCGTGGTCCTCTCCTTTGATGGTTGGTACGGTTGTGATCGTGGGAAGGAGTAGAATACGATTAGTTGATCAAAAATGGAAGTTAGAGCCTTGAATCAAAAGTTGACTTTGTGGGTTTTTGGGTGTTTTTTTTTCGCACGGGTTCGGTGTGGGTGTTTCACAGAGAGAAAGGAAGATGATAATGAGTAGAATACGATCATATTAATCTGATTTGGGGGGTTAAAAATATCTCCCCTCTATGGCAAATTACCAAACTGCCCTTACACGTCTAGACCCATAACTTTCGTACACGAACTCCGTTTCTCGCGTGCCGCCTGTCTACGAACTCGTGAGTTCGAGACCTACGCAACGGTATCCAAAACACCACCAAAAGTGTCTCGAAACAAAATTTGACTTTCACGCCCCTTAACAAGCAAGGGTAAAATCGTCATTTTACATAAATAATTTACATAAATCCAAGAATTGAAATTCCGGGTTGTTACAATCCACCCCCCTTAAGAAATTTCGTCCTCGAAATTCAACTCTACCCTTGGAACAAATGAGGATACTGCGCCCGCATTAGTTCCTCGGTTTCCCACGTGGCTTCCTCCACGTTATGATTCCTCCACAACACTTTAACTGGAGGAATACTCATTCTGCGCAGTACCTTCTCCTTCCAATCCAAAATTTGCACCGGTTACTCCTCAAAGGTGAAATCATCCTTCAGCTCAAGTGGCTGCTCTTCCAATACGTGAGACTCATCAAACAAATATTTCTGGAGCAAGGATACATGGAAAACATTATGAACTCTGGATAAATCCGATGGTAAAGCAAGATGATATGCCACTGGTCCTATCCTCTCCAAAATCTCATACGGACCAATGTAGCGAGGACTCAGTTTTCCTCGTCTACCAAAACGTACCACTCCCTTCCAAGGAGATAATTTCAAGAACACCCAGTCACCTACCTCAAACTCAAGATCTCTGGTTTGACGGTCTGCATAGCTCTTCTGGCGATCATGAGCTGTCTTCAACCTTTCTCTGATGATTCTTATCTTTTCCTCAGTCGTATCCACCAACTCTGGTGTTAACAGTTTCCTTTCACCCACTTCGTTCTAGCATAACGGTGTCCTGTACTGCCTCCCATACAGTGCCTCGAAAGGAGACATCCCAATACTCGACTAATAACTATTATTATAAGCATATTCCATCAGAGCCGGGTGTGAATCCCAATTCCCTTTAAACTGCAGTACACAAGCTCTCATCATATCCTCCAAAACCTGGATTGTCCTCTTAGACTGACCATCCGTTTGAGGATGAAAAGCTGTACTAAAATGCAAGGTAGTGCCGAAAGCTTTCTGCAAACTCCGCCAAAACCTGGAGGTAAATCTAGGATCCCTGTCCGAAACAATTGACTCTGGAGTCCCATGTAGCCGTATGATCTCATCAACGAATAATTTGGCATACCGACTCATCCGAAAATCTTACCGCACTGGCAAGATATGTGCAGACTTCGTGAGTCTATCAACAATTACCCATATCCCATCATGTCCTTTCTGTGTCCTTGGAAGTTTATACAAAAAATCCATCGTAATGTGATCCCACTTCCATTCCGGAATAGGTAATGGTTGAAGTGCCCCATATGGTTTCTACCTCTCTGCTTTCACTTGCTGACATGTCAGGCATCTACTCACAAACTTAGGAATTTCCCTTTTCATCCTAGTCCACCAATAGTGTTTCCTTAGGGTATGATACATCTTGGTACCTCCTGGATGCATAGCGTAAGCAGAACTATGAGCCTCATCAAGAATTTCCCTCTTTAGCTCCAGCTCATTCGGTACGCACAACCGGCCATCCCTAACCAAGGCTCCATCATCCCTAAGCGCATAGTCCTGCCTGTTTCCAGCCTCTAACTCCATCCTGATAATGCACAATGTAGGGTCCTGGAGTTGAGCCTCAATAATCCGATCAATCAGAACATGTCTCACATGGAAACTAGCCAATAAAGCCCCCTGGTTATCCATATCAAATACAATCCCCGCTCTACGGAACTCTAACAACAATGGTAGCAAGATTGTGTGCAAATGGGCCAAAGAACCCATGGATTTCCTGCTCAAGGCATCCGCCACAACATTGGCTTTCCCTGGATAGTACTCTATAGTACAATCATAATCCTTTATTAGCTCAAGCCATCTTCTCTGCCACAGATTCAGGTCCTTTTGGGTGAACAAGTACTTAAACTCTTATGGTCGGTGAAGATCCGACATGTCTCCAGGTACAAATAATGTCGATAGATTTTCAGTGCATGCACCACTGCAGCTAACTCCAAATCATGTGTGGGATAATTCAACTCATGGGGTTTAAGTTCTCTAGAAGCATACATTATCACCTTCCCATGCTGCATCAACACGCTACCCCGCAATGATGCATCACTATACACCTCGAATCCCCCAGTATCATCAGGAAGGGTTAATACTGGAGCAGAAGTCAATCTCCTCTTCAGTTCCTGAAATCCTTGTTCACAATCAGCACCCCAGTCAAACTTGACTCCTTTCCTAGTCAACCGAGTCAATGGGCCTGCTATCGTAGAAAATCCTTCTACGAACCGTCGATAATATCCTGCCAAACCCAGAAAGCTCCTCACCTCTGTCACTGTCCTCGGTTGCTCCCAGTTTGCCACTGCCTCAACCTTTTGGGGATCTACGCTGATACCCTCAGCCGAAATCACATGACCTAAGAATCCAACTTCTGTCAACCAAAACTGGCATTTACTGAACTTGGCAAACAAATGCTTTTTCCTAAACATATTCAGCACCAACCTTAAGTGCTTCTCATGTGCCTTAGCACTCCTCGAATACACCAAGATGTCATTGATGAACACAATCACAAACCGATCCAAATACTTTTGGAACACCCTGTTCATCAAATCCATAAATGCTGCTGAGGGATTAGTCAACCCGAAGGGCATCACCAGGAACTCATAATGACCATAACGAGTCCTGAAAGCTGTTTTCTGAACATCCCCTTCCCTGATCCTCAACTGATGGTACCCGGATCGAAGGTCAATTTTTGAAAAATATCTTGCCCCCTTAAGTTGATCAAACAAATCATCTATCCTTGGCAGAGGATACTTATTCCGCACCGTAGCCCTGTTTAGCTGCCGGTAGTCGATACATAACCTCATACCACCATCATTTTTCCTCACAAATAACACTGGTGCACCCCAAGGTGAAACACTTGGGTGAATAAATCCCATATTCACCAAGTCCTGCAACTGAGTCTTCAACTCTCGTAATTCTGCCGGTGCCATTCTGTACGGTGCCTGTGAGATAGGTTGAGTACCTGGTAAAAGCTCTATGGTGAACTCAATCTCCCGGTGAGGTGGCAATCCCGGAAGATCCTCTGGAAACACATCAGAGAACTCACTCACCACTGGAATATCCTCCACTCTCATCGGAGTATCCCGAGAATCAAACACATGAGCCAAGTAACCCTCACAACCTTTCCTCAACAATTTCTCAGCGGTCAAAGCTGATATCACTCCACAGGGTAGTACCCTACGATCTCCCCTGAACATAAGTTCCGGTAAATCTGGACTCCGGAAATTCACTCTCTTGTCATAACAATCAATAGAGGCATGGTGCATAGTCAAATAATCCATCCCCATAATCACATCAAAATCAAAAATATCTAAGGGGATTAAATCTGCCTCTAATGCATGACCTTCCACTAACACTGGACAACTACGAATCACGAGATTCGCCACTAACATATTCCCAGTAGGAGTACTAATACCCATGTCCCAACCAATCGGAGACAATTCTCTATCAGCAAACAATGTAAAACCCCGAGAAATGAAAGAATGAGTCGCCCCATATAATTGTACTGACATCCCAGCCTGATAGCTCTAATGCGTTCCACCAATGATAAGCGGTACCACCTAGCAGAAAAGTGGCTAACAGCACCTTGTCCCCTTGAGGACAGCTCATAACTGAGAACACTTTCTCTAAACGAGTAATCCACTCCGCTGCATCATCTGGGCTTGAGTCGCCCATAAATATTGTAGCCCCTAATCTATGGGCTTTCTCAATGTCCGAACCTTCAGTAGCAGCCCTACTCTGAAGTACATAAGTCAAAATGTGACCCAATTGTTCCAGTGGGTGCCTCATATCAGGCTCCACTGCAGGTTCATGTGTGTCCCCACTATTTCCAGACTGTTGACGGAACTCGAGTCTCGGAGGCATTACGCTGAAAAGAATTATAACTCATCAATACCAAAATAATTGTACACTAAGTGTATAGTCTACAGGAATTTAACCTAGTGCTCTGATACCAATTGTCAGGACCCGTCCCAAATTTCCCCTCGAAATTCAGGAAGAACCCTAATCCCGTCTGACAACCTAAGGAAAGGTTCCCAAAATACCCTTCAATCCTTACAAATTATAATAATAATAAATATTTTCACTTGTCAGACAAGGGATTCAAGCACTCAATAATTCCCGTAAATAATGACCAACCAAATACAATATAATATCAGAGCGTCTAAGTAGGATCAAGAGTATAATTTAGATATCCTACTCAAGTATAACTACACAGCGTAGCCGAAAGTACTAATGCCTCTGCCTCGAGATAAGTGTCCGCGTCAACTCAACTGCCTAAAGGGGGTTTAAATACAAAAGTTGTGAGTGGACAAAAATAATCATTTATAAATCGTTTTCCAAGGAAATATTACATTTTCCCCCTCCATTTATAAAACCATGCATGCAACACATAAAACAGTTTATGATATAAAAACTTTATTTGAAACCATCGAAATTCCATTTCTCTTTAAAACCACTTAGTTGGAATCACATAAAATCCGTAAAATGAAAATACCTCGTGATCCACAGTTTGGTTTGAAAACTCTTCAAAGGAGTTAAATATCATTTATTTCCACCTGGACACATAATATCTCAAATCCACTGTTCCCGACATATCCACAACACACCAGGGTATCCCTTGAGATGTGTTAAAATCTGTACTACAACTCTCTGTACTATGCATAGACAGCCTCGCGACCCGGCGGAGCAAGACCCCTCAACACCAAAGTCCGAGCCCTCAACAACCAGCGGAGCAAAACCCCTCAACACCAGTCAGAGCAACTGTAACCATCGGGACAGAAAACCAGTGAACCAAATCCGTATTTTGAAATCTTTGTTTCTTGGCCTAAGCCAAATTCTTTGAAATATCATTTACGGCCAACATCGGTAAAATCATAATTACGGGTCTAAACCCAAATCACAGGCTCAAATAGTTACCACGTCAAAATGATATCAAAATCGAGTACAAAAACCAGGCCATTTCTCAAAACACACTTTCACTGAAATATTGGAAAACATGTGTCCAGCATCATTTCTAAATTCCAGAATTTCGTTGCACCCATACATAACAGTATTTAAGTCAAAGATACATTTATGCATGCATTATAGTTTATAAACCAAAATTCCACTCACAAACCTGTCCAAGCAAGCTCAATCCCGAATTGTACGCTCCCTTGAAGTTCCTGGAGTAGTATCGCCTATCCAAATTAATAATCGGGATTACCAGCTAATAATAAGAACCTTAAATATAAACCCCCTAAACCCCGGGAGGTCTACCTATGCTGGCCTAGAAAACGCAGCAACTTCAAATGCCCAAAACAACCCCTAAACGACGTCCGATCGACCCAAAACCTACACCAACAAATCCGGAACGTCAAAAACTAGCTGTCACACGCCACCGTGACCTCAGACTCGGCCCCACGTGTCGGCATGCACTGACGGAAGGTCGAAACAAGCGCCCACGCGCCGTTACGCGCCCTCACGCGCCTACTACAGTGCCCACGCGCCTGGACCGATCCAACCCGGCCCAACTCAACCCGACCGATTCACTCAATCCGATCGGTTCACTTAACCCGATCAGTTCAACTCGACCCGACCGGTTCACTTAACCCGATCGGTTCACTCGACCCGACCGGTCATCGGTGACTCGCTGGAGAAGACGACCGGCTGCCGGCGCCACCGTCTGGTTTCCGCCGGAATCCCCCATTTTCGGCCGAAACTTCAAGCTTTTATAACTTCCTCAAAACTCAACCAATTATCACAAATTTTATGTCTAAATCTATCTACTCAAACCCAGGAATCCAAATATGACCTTAAAACATCAAACACGTACCTGTGCTAGCCGAAAAATCGATCGGAAGATCCGAAACTTCCTATACTCGGTTCGGCTTCCCCCGTGGTCCTCTCCTTCGATGGTTGGTACGGTTGTGATCGTGGGAAGGAGTAGAATACGATTAGTTGATCAAAAATGGAAGTTAGAGCCTTGAATCAAAAGTTGACTTTGTGGGTTTTTGGGTGTTTTTTTTTCGCACGGGTTCGGTGTGGTTGTTTCACAGAGAGAAAGGGAGATGATAATGAGATGAAGATGAAATGATGTGGATCAGATTAATCTGATTTGGGGGGTTAAAAATATCTCCCCTCTATGGCAAATTACTAAATTGCCCTTACACGTCTAGACCCATAACTTTCGTACACGAACTCCGTTTCTCGCGTGCTGCCTGTCTACGAACTCGTGAGTTCGAGACCTACGCAATGGTATCCAAAACACCACCAAAAGTGTATCGAAACAAAATTTGACTTTCATGCCCCTTAACAAGTAAGGGTAAAATCGTCATTTTACATAAATAATTTACGTAAATCCAAGAATTGAAATTTCGGGTTGTTACACAGCCGCTTTTGAGTGCAAGTTGGAGGACAAGGTGGATAGTGGTGGGTTTTACAACCGGACTGAAAGTTTCTATGATGTCCAAACCCGGGCGCTGATGGAAGCCCTTTGCCACTAACCGCGCTTTGAAGCGCTCAATTGTTCCATCAAGTTTTTGTTTGATACAGAAAACCCGTTTGTAGCCAACAATAGTGGAACCATGGTGAGGTGGGGAAACTAAATCCCAAGTTCCATTGCGCTGTAAGGATGTGAACTCCTCTGACATGGCGGAGCACCATTGTGGGTCCATAAGAGCATGGGTAACTGAGGTTGGTTCGGCAGATGGGGGAATGGGATGTTTGGCAATGGTGAGAGCTCTGGGGTTTTGAAGCTTAGTTTTGGAGCGAGTCATCATGGGATGGCGACTTGGAGGTAGTTGGAATGTTGCGGCAGTAGGTGGATGGGATGGTGGAGATGGATTGGGCGATGGGAAAGTGACAACGGGTTTGTGGGGGTTGCAGACAAAGATTTGGAGTGGGGGATCAGGGCGAGGTTGCGAGATTGGTCAGGGTGTGGTTCACTGTTTAGTGGTGGCGTAGGAAGGTTCAGATCAGCATGGCAGGGAGGTGTTTGGGGAGATGCAGTGGCTAATGGTGATGTGGGAGGAGCAAGGGAAGAGATCATACCTGAGGGAACAGTGGCGGAAGAATCAGAGAGATGAGGGCTGCAGCCTGCGGACGAAGAGGCAGGAGGTGCGTCAAGAGGCCCTGGGTGGAGTACGCTGCTTGGAGCAGGAATGGCGTGAACTGAAGAAGGTGGTGTGGTGGGGCCCATCCATTCGGTCACAGTGGCAGATGAGATATGTGGGGATGGCTGCACAGGGGATTGGAAGGGAAAGAAAGACTCATCAAATTTGACATGACGAGAGACGTATATACGATGGGAAGATGGATCTAAATAGTAAAAGGCACTTTGAGTGTGTCAGGACCCGTCCCGAATTTCCCCTCGAAACCCGGGAAGAACCCTGATCCCGTCTGACAACCTAAGGAAAGGTTCCCAAATACCCTTCAATCCTTAGCATAATAATATAATAATAAATAATTTCTCTTGTCAGACAAGGGATTTAAGCACTTATAATTCCCGTAAGTAATTACCAACCAAATACAAGAATATCAGAGTGTCTAAGTAGGATCAATGTACAAATTAGATATCCTACTCAAGTACAACTACACAGCGTAGCGGAAGTGCTAATGCCTCTGCCTCGAGATACTGTCCTCGTCAACTCTACGGCCTGAAGGGGGTTTAAACACAAAAGTTATGAGTGGACAAAAATAATCGTTTATAAAACGCTTTCCAAGGAATATTACCTTTTTCCCCCTCCATTTATAAAACCATGCATGCATCACATAAACAATTCATGTTATAAAAACATCATCTTTAAATCACCGGCATTTTCATGTTCAAAATCATTTATTTCCACCTAGACACATAACATCTCAAATCCACTGTCATCGACACATCCACTAGCCACCAGGGTATCCCTTGGGGTGTGCTAGTACTGTATCACAACTCTCTGTACTATGCTATCACATCAGTCGGCCTATCTCTCGACTAGCATATCATATCAGTCGGCATATCTCGACTATCATATCATATCAGTCGGCATATCTCGACTATCATATCATATCAGTCGGCATATCTCGACTATCATATCATATCAGTCGGCATATCTCGACTATCATATCATATCAGTCGGCATATCTCGACTATCATATCATATCAGTCGGCATATCTCGACTATCATATCATATCAGTCGGCATATCTCGACTATCATATCATATCAGTCGGCATATCTCGACTATCATATCATATCAGTCGGCATATCTCGACTATCATATCATATCAGTCGGCATATCTCGACTATCATATCATATCAGTCGGCATATCTCGACTATCATACTTTAACTGAAATAGTGGAAAACATATGTCTAGAAATCATTTCTAACATTCAGAAATTCAATGCCACAATACATAACCGTATTTAACAAAGATATTTTGATGCATGCAATTCAGTTTATAAAACAAAGTCCACTCACAAACCTGTTCAAGCTAGCTCAATCCCGTCTCACTCGTTCCTCCGAGGTTCCCGGAACAATATCGCCTGTCAAAAACAACAATCGGGATTACCGGCTAGTAATAAGACTCGTATATAACAACTTCCTAAACCTCGGGAAGTCTATACATGCTGTTCCTAAAATCACAGCAACTTCGGACACTTAAAACGACCTCTAAACGATGTCCGATCAACCTGAAACCTGTACCAACAGATTCAGAACGTCCGAAACTAGTTACCACGCACCGCCGTGACGTCAGCCTCGACCCCACGCGCCGCCACGCGCCGCCGGAAGGTCGGCACACGCACCCACGCGCCCTCACGCGCCGGTCACGCGCCTGCTACAGTAACCACGCGCCTGAACCGGTCCAACCCGGTTCGGCTCAACCTGACCCGGTCTAACTCGACCCGACCGATTCACTCAACTCGACCGGACCGGTCACCGATGACTCGCCGGAGAAGACAACCGGACGCCGTCACCGTCGCCGGAGGCTGGCCGGAGAAGATGACCGGACCGCCGCCTCCGCCGCCGTCTGGTTCGCCGGAATCCGCCATTTCCGACCGAACTTCCAAGCTTTACAACTTCCTCAAAACTCAACCGTTTTACACAAATTTTACGTCTAAATCTATCTACTCAAACCCAGGAATCCAAATATAACCTCAAAACATCAAACACGTACCTCTATAAGCCGGAAAATCGATCCAAAGATCCGAAACTTCCTTTACTCGGCTCGGCTTCCACCGTGGTCCTCTCCTTCGATGGTTGGTACGGTTGTGATCGTGGGAAAGAGTAGAATACGATTAGTTGATCCAAATGGGAAGTTAAAGCCTTGAATCCGTCGTTGACTTTTAGTTTTCTCTTGGTTTTTCTCTCGGTTTCGGTTCAAAGTAATGGGTGTGTTTGTGTTTTCTTTGTTACAGAGTGAATGAGTGAGTGCAGATAAGGAGATGAAGATGAAATGAAGTGTACAATAATTGAGGTTAAAATATCTCCCCTCCATGGCAAATTACCAAAATGCCCTTACACATCTAGACCCACAACTTCCGTATACGAACTCCGTTTTCTGCGTGCCGCCTGTCTACGAACTCGTGAGTTCGAGACCTACGCAACGGTACCCGAAACAACACCAAAAGTGTCTCGAAATAAAACTTGATTTCCAAACCCTTTACCGATCAAGGGTAAAATCGTCATTTAATAAAAATAATTGCATAATATCAATTATGAAAAGTCCGGGTTGTTACAATCTACCCTCCTTAAGAAATTTCGTCCCCGAAATTCATTCCTAATCATGAAATAAATGAGGATATTGTGCCCGCATTAGTTCCTCAGTTTCCCACGTGGCTTCCTCCACGTTATGGTTCCTCCACAACACTTTAACTAGAGGAATAGTCTTTCTGCGAAGTACCTTTTCCTTCCAATCCAGAATTTGCACTGGTTGCTCCTCAAATGTCAAATCGTCTTTCAGCTCAAGTGGTTGCTCTTCCAACACATGAGACTCATCAAACAGATATTTCCGGAGCAAAGATACATGAAAGACATCATGAACTCTGGATAATTCCGAGGGTAAAGAAATACGATATGCCACTGGTCCTATCCTCTCCAAAATCTCATATGGACCAATGTAGCGAGGACTCAGTTTTCCCCGTCTACCAAAACGTACCACTCCTTTCCACGGAGATAGTTTCAAGAATACCCAATCACCTACCTCAAACTCAAGGCCGCTGGTTCTGCGGTCTGTATAGCTCTTCTGGCGATCCTGAGCTATCTTCAACCTTTCTCTGATGATTCTAATCTTTTCCTCAGTCAAATCCACCAACTCAGGTGTTAACAGTCTTCTTTCACCTATTTCACTCCAACACAAAGGTATTCTGCACTGTCTCCCATACAGTGCCTCGAAAGGTGACATCCCGATGCTTGACTGGTAACTGTTGTTATATGCGAATTCCATCAGAGACAAGTGTGAATCCCAGTTCCCTTTAAACTGTAGTACACAAGCCCTCATCATATCCTCCAAAACCTGGATTGTTCTCTCAGATTGACCATCCGTCTGAGGATGAAAGGCTGTACTGAAATGCAATGTGGTGCCAAATTCCTTCTGCAAACTCCGCCAAAACCTGGACGTAAATCTCGGATCCCTGTCCGAAACAATAGACTCTGGAGTCCCATGCAGCCGTATGATCTCATCCACGAACAATTTGGCATACCGACTCATCCGAAAATCTTCTCGCACTGGCAAGAAATGTGCAGACTTCGTAAGTCTATCCACAATTACCCATATCCCATCATGTCCTTTCCATGTCCTTGGAAGTTTATACACAAAGTCCATCGTAATGTGATCCCACTTCCATTCCGGAATAGGTAATGGTTGCAGTGTCCCATAGGGTTTCTGCCTCTCCGCTTTCACTTGCTGACATGTCAAACATCTACTCACAAACTCAGCAATTTCTCTTTTCATCCCAGTCCACCAATAGTGTTTCCTTAGGGTATGATACATCTTGGTACCTCCTGGATGCATAGCATAAGCCGAACTATGAGCCTCATTAAGAATTTCCCTCTTTAGCTCCAGCTCATTCGGTACGCACAACCGTCCATCCTTAACCAATGCTCCATCATCCCTAACCACATAGTCCTGCCTGTTTCCAGCCTCTAACTCCATCCTGATAATGCACAATGTAGGATCCTGGAGTTGAGCCTCAATAATCCGATCAATCAGAACAGGCCTCACATGGAAACTAGCCAACAAAGCCCCCTGGCTATCCATGTCCAGTACAATCCCTGCTCTCCGGAACTCTACCAGCAACGGTAAGTAGACTGTATGCAAATGGGCCAAAGATCCCATAGATTTCCTGCTCAAGGCATCTGCCACAACATTGGCTTTTCCTGGGTGGTACTCAATAGTACAATCATAATCATTTTTCAGCTCAAGCCACCTTCTCTGCCTCAAATTCAGGTCCTTCTGGGTGAACAAGTACTTTAAACTCTTATGGTCGGTGAAGATCCGACACGTCTCCCCATACAAATAATGTCTCCATATTTTCAGTGCATGCACTACTGCAGCCAACTCCAAATCATGTGTGGGGTAATTCCTCTCATGGGTTTTAAGTTGTCTGGAAGCATATGCTATCACTTTCCCATGCTGCATCAGCACACATCCAATACCCCGCAATGATGCATCACTATATACCTCAAAACCCCCGTTACCATCTGGAAGGGTTAATACTGGAGCAGAAGTCAATCTTCTCTTTAGCTCCTGGAAGCTCTGCTCACAATCAGCATCCTAGTCAAACTTGACTCCTTTCTTAGTCAACCGAGTCAATGGGCCTGCTATCGTAGAAAATCCTTCTACGAACCGCCGATAATATCCTGCCAAACCCAGAAAACTCCTCATCTTTGTCACCGTCCTTGGTTGCTCCCAGTTTGCCACTGCCTCCACTTTTTGGAGATCTACGCTGATACCGTCAGCCGAAATCACATGACCCAAGAATCCAACTTCGGTCAACCAAAACTGGCATTTACTGAACTTGGCAAACAAATGCTTTTTCCTAAGCATATTCAGTACCAACCTCAAGTGCTTCTCATGTGCCTTGGCACTCCTTGAATACACCAAGATATCGTCGATGAACACAATTACAAATCGATCCAAATACTTTTGGAACACTCTGTTCATCAAATCCATAAACGCTGCCGGGGCATTAGTCAACCCGAAAGGCATCACCAGGAACTCATAATGACCATACCGAGTCCTGAAAGCTGTTTTCTGAACATCCTCTTCCCGGATTCTCAACTGATGGTACCCGGATCGAAGGTCAATTTTCGAAAAATACTTTCCCCCTTTCAGTTGATCAAATAAATCGTCAATCCTTGGCAAAGGATACTTATTTCGCACCGTCACCTTATTTAACTGCCGGTAGTCGATACACAATCTCAGACCACCATCCTTTTTCCTCACAAATAGTACCGGTGCACCCCATGGTGAAACACTTGGGCGAATAAATCCCATATTCACCAAGTCCTGCAATTGAGTCTTTAACTCTCGCAATTCTGTCGGTGCCATCCTGTACGGTGCCTGTGAGATAGGTTGAGTACCTGGCAAAAGCTCGATTGTGAACTCAATCTCACGGTGTGGTGGTAATCCTGGAAGATCATCTGGAAACACATCAGAGAATTCACTCACCACAGGAATATCTTCCACTTTCATCGGAGTATTTCGAGCATCTATCACATGAGCCAAGTAACCCTCACAACCTTTTCTCAACAATCTCTCAGCTGTTAACGCTGATATCACTCCATAGGGTAATACCCTACGATCTCCCCGAAATGTAAGTTCAGGGAATCCTGGACTCCGAAAAACTACTGTCTTATTATAACAGTCTATGGAGGCATGGTGCATAGACAACCAATCCATCCCCAAAATCACATCAAACTCAAAGATATCTAAGGGGATTAAATCTACCTCCAAACCATGGCCTTCAACCATCACCGGACAACTGCGAATCACTAGGTTCGCCACTAACATATCTGCGGTAGGAGTACTAATACCCATGTCCCAACCAATTGGAGACAATTCTCTATCCGCAAACAATGCAAAACCCCGAGAAATAAAAGAATGAGTTGCTCCCGGATCTAATAACACACAAGCATTGCGGTTAAAAATAGATAACGTACCCGTGACCACATCCGGTGCTACTCGAGCTTCCTGTTGCGTCATGGCAAACACTCGAGCTGGTGTACCTGAAGATCGACCACGATCCCCATACCTGCCTTTAGCACTGCTGGTCCCACTAGCTCTACCAGTCCCACCGTAATAGGTCTGCCTCTCAGCTGCAGTATCATACATCTGTCCTGCACTCGGGCTAGGATCAGTCGCACCACGACTAAAGGAACTACTGCCCGGACGTCGTTCTGGACAGAATCTCTTGATGTGACCAGGCTCCCCACAGAAATAACAACCGGCATCACTGAAGCCACTAGCTCTGCCACCCTGTCTCCTGTTGAACTGCACTGAGGCACCCCGAGACTGTGCAAAAGATTGTCGTGTCTGACCAGCTCCGCCACTGCCTGTACTAGATCTCCCAGAAGATCCAGAACTATGACTGCCTCTTTTTGATGGTCCCTGACTAGAGGTTCCGGCAGTCCAGTGATCTCGACGTCTCCTGTTCCCACTGTACTGCTGTGGCATTGGGAAACCCAAACTCAACTCTACTCGAGCTGCAGCATCAGCCAAAGTCCTCAACGAAGTGTGGTCCATAGACGTAACTGCTGACCGAATCTCACTCCGCAGTCCACTCTCAAATCTGTGGCACTTGTCTGACTCGGTCGCTACCAACGTCGGTGCAAAGCGACTCAGCGCTATGAATCTTTGTTCATACTAGGCCACCGTCATGTCTCCTTGCTGTAAATGCAAGAACTCGGCCTCCTTAACACTCCGGTGTGAGCGAGGGTAAAACTGCTCCAAGAAACGTTCCCGGAAAATCTGCCAAGTAACCGTATGGACATTCCAGCCTGACACCTCCAATGAGTGCCACCAGTGGTAAGCAGAACCACCTAGTAAAAATGTGGCCAGTAGAACTCTCTCCTCTAGAGGACACCTCATAATCATAAACACCCGCTCCATGCGAGTAATCCACTCCTCAGCTTCCTCTGGGCTAGAGTCACCCATGAATATCGTCGCCCCCAGTCTCTGGGCTCTCTCTATATCAGAGACTTCATGAGAAGCCCTGTCCTGGAGTACAGAAGCTAACGTCTGACCCAGCTGTTCCAGTGTCTGCCTCAAATCAGGCTCCACTGCAGGTTCATGGTCATCTCCACCATTCCCTGACCGTTGACGGAACTCTCGTCTCGGAGGCATTATACGCTGAAAAGAAGTTGTAAACCATTAATACCAAAATTTCACCTGTACACTAGATGTACGGTCTACAGGAATTTAACCTAGTGCTCTGATACCAATTGTCAGGACCCGTCCCGAATTTCCCCTCGAAACCCGGGAAGAACCCTGATCCCGTCTGACAACCTAAGGAAAGGTTCCCAAATACCCTTCAATCCTTAGCATAATAATATAACAATAAATAATTTCTCTTGTCAGACAAGGGATTTAAGCACTTATAATTCCCGTAAGTAATTACCAACCAAATACAAGAATATCAGAGTGTCTAAGTAGGATCAATGTACAAATTAGATATCCTACTCAAGTACAACTACACAGCGTAGCGGAAGTGCTAATGCCTCTGCCTCGAGATACTGTCCTCGTCAACTCTACGGCCTGAAGGGGGTTTAAACACAAAAGTTGTGAGTGGACAAAAATAATCGTTTATAAAACGCTTTCCAAGGAATATTACCTTTTTCCCCCTCCATTTATAAAACCATGCATACATCACATAAACAATTCATGTTATAAAAACATCATCTTTAAATCACCGGCATTTTCATGTTCAAAATCATTTATTTCCACCTAGACACATAACATCTCAAATCCACTGTCATCGACACATCCACTAGCCACCAGGGTATCCCTTGGGGTGTGCTAGTACTGTATCACAACTCTCTGTACTGTGCTATCACATCAGTCGGCCTATCTCTCGACTAGCATATCATATCAGTCGGCATATCTCGACTATCATACTTTAACTGAAATAGTGGAAAACATATGTCTAGAAATCATTTCTAACATTCAGAAATTCAATGCCACAATACATAACCGTATTTAACAAAGATATTTTGATGCATGCAATTCAGTTTATAAAACAAAGTCCACTCACAAACCTGTTCAAGCTAGCTCAATCCCGTCTCACTCGTTCCTCTGAGGTTCCCGGAACAATATCGCCTGTCAAAAACAACAATCGGGATTACCGGCTAGTAATAAGACTCGTATATAACAACTTCCTAAACCTCGGGAAGTCTATACATGCTGTTCCTAAAATCACAGCAACTTCGGACACTTAAAACGACCTCTAAACGATGTCCGATCAACCTGAAACCTGTACCAACAGATTCAGAACGTCCGAAACTAGTTACCACGCGCCGCCGTGACGTCAGCCTCGACCCCACGCGCCGCCACGCGCCGCCGGAAGGTCGGCACACGCGCCCACGCGCCCTCACGCGCCGGTCACGCGCCTGCTACAGTAACCACGCGCCTGAACCGGTCCAACCCGGTTCGGCTCAACCTGACCCGGTCCAACTCGACCCGACCGGTTCACTCAACTCGACCGGTTCAACTCGACCCGACTGGTCACCGATGACTCGCCGGAGAAGACAACCGGACGCCGTCACCGTCGCCGGAGGCTGGCCGGAGAAGATGACCGGACCGCCACCTCCGCCGCCGTCTGGTTCGCCGGAATCCGCCATTTCCGACCGAACTTCCAAGCTTTACAACTTCCTCAAAACTCAACCGTTTTACACAAATTTTACGTCTAAATCTATCTACTCAAACCCAGGAATCCAAATATAACCTCAAAACATCAAACACGTACCTCTATAAGCCGGAAAATCGATCCAAAGATCCGAAACTTCCTTTACTCGGCTCGGCTTCCACCGTGGTCCTCTCCTTCGATGGTTGGTACGGTTGTGATCGTGGGAAAGAGTAGAATACGATTAGTTGATCCAAATGGGAAGTTAAAGCCTTGAATCCGTCGTTGACTTTTAGTTTTCTCTTGGTTTTTCTCTCGGTTTCGGTTCAAAGTAATGGGTGTGTTTGTGTTTTCTTTGTTACAGAGTGAATGAGTGAGTGCAGATAAGGAGATGAAGATGAAATGAAGTGTACAATAATTGAGGTTAAAATATCTCCCCTCCATGGCAAATTACCAAAATGCCCTTACACATCTAGACCCACAACTTCCGTATACGAACTCTGTTTTCTGCGTGCCGCCTGTCTACGAACTCGTGAGTTCGAGACCTACGCAACGGTACCCGAAACAACACCAAAAGTGTCTCGAAATAAAACTTGATTTCCAAACCCTTTACCGATCAAGGGTAAAATCGTCATTTAATAAAAATAATTGCATAATATCAATTATGAAAAGTCCGGGTTGTTACAGAGTGGGTGAATAGCCAAAGAAGACACAAGGACGGGACCGAGGTTCCAACTTGTTGGAGGTGTATGGGCGGAGCCAGGGGAAGCAGCGACACCCAAAAACTCGAAGGTTGTGATATTTGGGAGAATTTTGGAAGAGAATTTGATATGGGATTTTGTAGGAATTGGACGGTGAGGGAAGGTGATTGATAAGATGTACTGCGGTTTTAAAAGTATAAGGCCAATAGGAAGGTGGAATGGATGCTTGATGAATTAATGTGAGCGCAGTTTCAACGATATGGAGATGACGATGCTCAACCATACCGTTGTGTTTGGGTGTATGGGGTGGTGTGGTGAGATGAGTGATTCCATGTGTAGCTAAAAAATGTTTCAGTTTAATGTATTCTCCACCACCATCAGTGTATAATTGTGTGATTTTGGTATGAAAATAGTTTTCAACAACTTCTTTGAATTTAATGAAAACGGATGAAACATCAGATTTTAATTTCAACGGAAATAACCAAAAGTATTTCGAAAAATGATCAACAAATAAAAGATAATACCGAAAACCATCAGTTGATGTGTGGGGAGATGGACCCCAAACATCACTAAAAATGACATCAAGGGGACCCTGACTCGATATGGAGGAGGTCCCAAATGGAAGCCTGTGGCTTTTATTACAAAAACAGGAGACACATGTTGACTCAAAACTAGAAGACCCAGAAACTGGAAGAGAGTATTTGTGGGCGAGATGATGAAGGACACGAGAGTGGGGGTGACCATGACGACGATGCCATTGTGTGATTGGAGTGGCCATACCGACCAAAACGATGAGTTATTATGAAGATTGCAGCGGATGGTGGGGCCACTCGAACACATCTCCGTTACTCCGTCCGTGGACTAGAACCGCGCCCGTGCTCCGATCCTTCACATGAAAAGAATTGGAAAACATTTCAATAGATGTTTTGTTTTGCTTATTAAACTTAGCTACGAAAATAATATTATGGGACATATGAGGAGTACATAAAACATTATTGAGAATTAAGGAATGGTTAGAAGGTTTGGGTAAAGAAGTTGAACCAATGTGGGTACTTTTTAACCCATGCCCATTACCAACAGCGACTTTGTTGGGCCCATCATACATGGTGTGAGGCTCATGAGTCAAGCATCCAGGTTGGAGAACGTGGATTGGTTAGCACATTGGCGTTGGGCTGAGGCTGTGAGCGCAATTGAGGGCAAAGTGGAGCATAATGGCCCTGTTGGTTGCACAATTGACAGAACCCACGATATCCACGACATGCGGCAGAGGAATTACGGCGATCAGATGGTGGTCCTGATGGGTGGGCTGATAGTCCAGAGGAGGGAGGGCCATTTTCACGTCGTGGGGAGCCATTGGAAAGGCTGAAATCAGCAGGGGAACGACTCTAGGTACGATGTGGCTGAGACCGATTACGGGAGAAGGATCGGGTGGAGGTGTTGTTCACTGTGACATCGGCTGTCTCCTTGTCATCAAGGCGATGTAGGGCGGCCTCATGTTCCACGAATTTGTCGTGGAGATTCTCGAAAGAAATGGCGGTGTCTCGCCCACAAACAACAGCCGCGATTTCTTTGAATTCAGGTCCTATTCCATTGAGGACATGAATGGCGAGATCATCATCCGAAAGAGGTGCATCAATGATGGCCAACTCATCAGCGATGCCCTTGATTGTGAGGAGATATTCGGAGACTGATTTATTATCTCGACGCATGAGCGTTAGTTTCTCCTTGAGTCCCATAACATGGGAACGTGCTTTATTCGCATACAGTTGGACAAGTTTGGTCTAAGCAACATGGGAGGTTGTGGAAGTGGCGATGAGAACAACCACTTCAGGGGAAACCGAGGTAATCAGGCCATGGAGGAGGAGTTGATCCTGGCGGCGCCATAGAGAGTAGGCAGAGAGCGGATCAGGGGTTGGAGGGCGTGGAGGACAGGTGTTGGTGCCAACAATGAAACCAATGAGATCATGGCCTGAAAGGAGAGCCATAATCTGTGCTCACCAAGAGGGAAAGTTATGGGCAGAGAGTTTGATGGGTAGTTGGGGAGCGTGAATGGTGATGAGGGTAGAAGAGGAGGTTGTGTTGGCATAATTGCTGGCTGGAACTTCGACGGCCATGGCTGATGTTGGATCGAAGAGGGGAGGGCCAGGAAAGGGAAAACTGTCTCGTTAGAGAGAAAAAAGCTGTGATACCATATGAAGGTTTGGCTGAATAATTGCTTCATTACTTTGAGGTAAATTTATACAAGATTGACATAACGTGCTAAGCTAAACTAAGTAAGTAATTACACCAAATTACAGGAAACTAAATCTGAATTTATAGGAAGCTAAATCAGATTGTGTCTTGTGGAACATGAAAGAAATCAGATGACTGAACAGGAAGGAATCGGGTGATGGAGAAGCTGATTAGGCAGGTGAATTGCTGATATCAGCATCCTGGAGGTAACTTGGGCATCACAATATTAGAGTTTCAACTACCACATTCATTACTACTATAAATACGGGGTACACTCCCCAAGGAAAGGTAACTATTATTCACCTACCCTTATGCTGCCTAGTTCATGATTGATCTCCCACTCGCTTACTGACTTAAGCATCAGAGTCCACTAGGCTGACACCCCACCGGTGTCAAGCAATCTTTTTATCGTCCCGCAGGTCTTCCGGCGGACGAGAAGATGACCCCCCCTAGCGTCAAGCAAGACCGTATTCTGTTAGGTCTATTTTCATATCAAATAATCTTCATCTAGAAAACCCAGAAACATTTAGGTAACTAAGTGGTTACCGATTGGTATGTAAGTGAAAACTAATTGATAACTAATTGAAAAACAATGGAAACTCATAAACCAACTTCATCTTCATCTTCACCTTTATATTCACATTCACCTTCACCTTCACCTTCACCTTCATCTTCATTTTCATCTTCATCTGAGTATTTTGTGTGGTTGGGTATTATTGGGTAGAGAAAGAGGTAGAGATTTGAGTTGAGAGACTTGAGTAACTAAGTGTGAACTAACTTAATTTGTTGTTGTTTATATATTTGGGCCAAAATTGCAAATATCAAAAGTTAATTACCTTAGATGGTTGAGTATATAGGAATTGGTTATTACTAGTTTTTTTTTTATGAGAAAGGGACATTAGTAACAATTTCCCTAAAAATAATGACAATATGTGAATTTTTTCATATAAGGGTGATATGTTATTTAATTTTTACTAAGTATTTGTGATACTATATAATATTTAGGCAATTGTGACATAAATTTTTTTTGATTTTTCATTATTATTAATATGTTTTTTGAAAAATTACTTGAAAAATTACTTAAAAAAATTATTTTAAGTAAAAGGGAAAGAAAAAATTAAGATACGAAATTGTAAAATTCACATTCACATCACCATGAGATGTAAAGGGAAAAGTGTATAACTTGGAAGATATAAAATTATAAAGGCTTATTACTCAAAATGCTCCCTGAACCAGGCATCGAGTCTCAATTTGCTCCCCGAACGCGAAATCGTAATAATGTGATCCCCGAACCCCCCATTCTGTCAGCTCCGTTGCACCAAAACTTACACTTTGTTACTAACTCTATTTAGTATGCTTACGTGGCAGCAAGAGATTGGATGTTATTTGAATTAGGTTTTAATTTATAATATATATAAATTATAATTATCAATTTATAAATCTAAATACCCAACCCACGACGTCGTCGTCCCTAACCCACCGTCTTCCACAAACCCACAGTCGTCGTCCCCAACCCACTATCTTCCCCTTCCTACTTGCTCTCTTTGTTCGATTCGACTCGATGACGAAGCTCGCTCTTCGTTGCGATCGAAAATCGATTAGCCTAAATGACGAGGCTTTGGTCCTGATCTTGATTCGTTGCAGGAGCCTCACCCGTCTCAAGCTCCGTGGCTACTGCGAAATCACCGATCTCGAAATGGTAATTTTGGCGTAGAATTGTAAAGGATTGAAGAAGCTCTCGTGCGGCTCGTGCATGTTCGGTGCCAAAGCCATGAACATCGTCATCGAGCACTGCATGGCGCTAGAGGATAGGAGGGAGAGGTCGAGGTGGATGACGGCGAAGAAGTAGAGAGGGACATGGTCGACCCATGCATCCACTATCCCAAGCCCGACTCGACCCGCTTCGACTGTGGCGAAGGTCGACCCGCGGAGAAGCAGAGAGGGACAACGGCCGGTTGATCGCCCACTTGGAGTTGGTCGAGTACGAGAAAGCAAACTCCTTTAGCCTCAGTAGCCTCTTTAACTTCCTCCTCAATTTCGTGGTTCGATTATCGCCGGCATCGGAGGAGTCACGTGGTGTGTATGGCCCCGGATGAGGAGAAACTCACTCGTCGCAACCCTTTCGATTTCCCAATTATAATTATGCTCCTCCTTACTCTAATTGTTGCTTAATTTGTCTTTGGAGTCTTTGAATTTGGTGGATTGGGTTGCAATTTTGGGTGCTAATTTGTGTAATTGTGTATTGTGGAGTGGGAGAGTAATTTTTGGTAGTGTGATTTCGAATTCAGTTTGGGAATTTTTGGGGCGTGGTGGTGTGATTTTGATTAGTTTTGGATGAATTAAGGTTGTTTTGATTTGATTTGATTTTGTTGTTTCTGTGATTGTTGCAATGGTGGCCGTGCTTGTTGTTTAGAAACATGATAAAAGAAAAAGAACCCAGATTTCAGAACAATAAGAGCCTAGAAGAAGAAGAAGAAGATTAAGAAGAGTGAAGAAGAAGAAGAAGAATTATTTTAGATTAATTAACTTATAAAAAGAAAAGAATTTCAGAATAAATAAAACATCCAATCTCTTGCTGCTACGTAAGCATACTAAACAGAGTTAGTAACGGAGTGTAATTTTTGGTGCAACGGAGCTGACAGAAGGGGGATTCAGGGAGCACATTATTACGATTTCGTGTTCGATGAGCAAATTAAGATTCGATGTCTGATTCGGGGAACATTTTGAGTAATAAGCCAATTATAAATGCAACCTCCAAACATGGACTTAAAGAAAAACTACTAATAGAGCCCTAAAGGCCCATTGAAGACTGGGCCAATTTGATGATATGAACCCAGAAAGAATCAAATAAATAGATTTGCAGGTTTTGACCTAATTCTCGCGTGCTCTTATTTACCCTCAAACCCTCTTTCAGCCGCCACACTTTTCCGTCTCCCTCGTCATTGAAGCTCTGCTACCAAACCTCTTCAAAACGGTAAGTCCTCTTTATTTGTTTCTTTTTCATGGGTATGGTTTAGTTTATCATTCTTTTCAGCAATCTTATTTGAGTAGAATCTGAATGTTTTTACTGTATATTTTTTAATTTAGCGAGTCCTGATTATTTTGTTTCTGATACGAATCTCCAGTACATTTCGTTAACTTGTTTATGTGATGTCTTTTTGTTGGGCAGAGATGAAGGTTGTTGCTGCATATTTGCTCGCTGTTTTGGGAGGCAATGCCAGCCCCTCAGCTGCTGATTTGAAGAACATTCTTGGATCAGGTAACTTTTATTTTCAAACCATTTGAAAGAAAATCGTATGACTCAAACTAAAATTTCCATTGAGTTGTTTGTTTTTAATTTGGAACCCCATTTGTGGGTTTGGTCTAATTTTGATGTTTTAAATGGCTTTATGATGGGCTTCTAGTTGTTTCAATAGCATCTATTTGTGTTATATTTGGATAGTTGTTTTTGGGTTTGTTCTGGCTTTGTGATGAGTTTCGTACTTTTGTAATAGCATCTAATGATATTGGTCGTTTTAGTATTTAATATATAGATAACTTCTCAATTATGTTTTCAGTCCTGTTACTTTGAATTGGATTAAGCATCTGATCTAGATGTTTGTGCTTCCAGCTCTGTGGCAACACTTCAAATCTTGCACTAACCATTCTCTGAATAAAATTTTTGATTTGGACAATATTGGAAAGATTCATTTGGTCATACAATGATGGTTCCCTCTGTTAGCACTTGTTAATTTTACCTTGGGTTGCCATTTTGGCAATTAATGTTACTGACTATAAGCCTCTTCATAGTTGGATTTCTCTATCATGGAAATAGGGGTGATTTATTATTGGTATTTGGTCAGTCATTGTTTGGAAATGAGGAAAAGATGATGGTTCCACATTTTGGCGAAAGTCTTGAGACTGAGGTTACTTCTGAACGCATTCCAACTTTTTTGTTTTGTCTATGATTGTTTCTTTTGTGTTTTTGAATTTGTATATTGGGGTTTAATGCCTACGATTCATGCGATTGATTTTTGTTTTTGAGTTGTTTTATGGTGTTGTTGATTTATTGGGGGTAAATTAGATCCGTGCACAATAAGCCGATGCTCTGGATTAAAAATAATGAAGGAAGCATGGTGATTTGCACGGAAATTGAATAGCTTTGGGTCCGCATGTCTGCTCTCTCTGATGATTTCTGATTTGAGGGCCTGGTTACGACCCACATTTTTCTTTCTGATTTCATTTTGTGAAAAGTCTTGACAAAGTAATGGTTGAGCGAAAAAGATTCTAAAATGTAATGTTGTATTATTTTTTGCACTAAAACTTTGGCACTTGGTCATTAATTGGTTTGTTTTGATACAGTTGGAGCCGAGGCTGATGGTGACAGGATTGAGTTGCTGTTGTCTGAAGTCAAGGGTAAGGACATTACTGAGCTAATTGCATCTGGGAGGGAGAAGTTGGCATCAGTTCCCTCTGGTGGTGGTGCAGTTGCATATTCTGCACCTGCAGCTGGTGGAGGTGGTGCTGCCGCTCCTGCCGCTGCTGAACCAAAGAAGGAGGAGAAGGTAGAAGAGAAGGAAGAGTCAGATGATGTAAGTTGGTTCTGCTATAAAAGCATCCGATGTTTTAAATCTATTGTCATCGTTTGTATTGGTTATATATATTAACTGGGTAAATTTTCGTACTGCAGGATATGGGTTTCAGCCTTTTCGACTAAGAAATTTACATTTGATGCATTGTTCGGATCAAGACTTCACATTTTCATAACTCGCTGTGATATGTTTTGTAGTTGGATATGGTTTTAGATCTCAAAATTTTTGTTTATGCAAGCGATCAAAGAGATTGCTTAAGATAATTTTTGAATTCTATCTATTTGAGTTGACTTAAGATTGCTTGCTCGCTCGCTGTTTATTGTGTGCTCAAGTTCATCGACTTTTTGCGGATGCATGTGTTTTTCTAGGTCCAATTTCTCTTTTCTTATGCTACTTAGAAAGTTATATACCTACACACCAAAACTTGTGAACATTTGTGGGTTGAGTACTTGGAATGAGTTCTGAAAATAGATGGAATTGCAATTGGGATGTATTCTGAAAAACCTTAATTTTGTGCATTTATATGAAGAGAAGCCTGCTTGTCATCGGTCAAAGCCCATGCAAGCTTAACCACCGTGGGTGGTCTATTAGTAAGGGATAAGCTTGGGTTGTCTTAGGTTTTGTGTTAGATCCATCTTGGACTACTATTTGTACGGCCAGTCCTAGGGGCCTAAGTTCGTTCGTGGAGAGGGCTTGGGCTTGTAAACTCAGCCGTGGTTAGCATCTTGATCCCTAGACTGCCTTTGGTGAGGTGCGCGCATAAGATGGGATTTTCGTGCATCCCATGCTTAATACATATTTAATGTAGGGAAAATATTTGTATTTCATTCTGGTGATACTATCACCTTTTCAATTTATCGAATTATCTTTATATATATATCATAATCGGAACCGTTCATTCTTGAAATTATCATATCAAGATCATCTCTGTGAAAAATCAACAAGATTAGAGGTTGTTTAGTCATTCATATATATAAAATAAATCAACAATTTTAGTAAGAATTAAGATCCTCATGGCGAATCACCTCCAATCTTATTGATTTTTTACGGAGGTGATTTTGACATGATTATTTAGATAATGAATGGTTCCAATTATGATATATGTACAAAAATAATTCGATAAATCAAAAAAATGGTACGAAAAGTTACCATCAGAATTAAATGCAAGTATTGTCTTTAACGTAGTGTGTCTTAAATATATTTTCGTACCTAATAAATGGAAACCCATGCAAGCTAAGTAGGCCGGACATTGTCCAAACCCAAGTGAGGTGAAGAATATTTAGCATCAACGAAACGAGATGAGTAGCCAAGTTCACATTTTTCTGTTTAATATTTGTCCAACATGGATAGATTGAAATATGATGAAATATAAAGAAAAATAAAATGAAAGATTTAAAATTCACTGAACCCACGAAAAAGTATCACAGCCGGTGACCTGGGAAGAAGACAGTAGACAGTGGTGGTTTGTCCAACTCCAACATCCCCCTCTTGTTTTCTCTCATCCTCTCACTCTTCTCACTTGGTCTACGCAAGGTAAGCTCTCTCTCTCTCTCTATAATTTTCATTCTGTTGACTTTTAGTTCCTGAATTTAGTTAATATGCTGGAATGAATTACTGCTTGTTTTCTTAGAATTTTTCTGGGTAGAGTGGAATGTTCCTTTGAAATGTTGAAGTTACTTTTTACCAACATCTGAAAAATATCATTGCTTTCGGGTTCGGGCATTGCTATGAAATTCTAAATTTGAAGTTACTAACAGTATTTCAATAAACACATTGGCCAAATTTTCTAGTGAATCCTTACCAGATGAAATCATGGGGGTGAGTTTTAAGTTTGCTTATAATGCAAGTATGAATCGAAAAGTAGTGTAATTTTAGTGACCCACATGTTCCCATGCTTCTCGGTAGTTGTTTTCTTGTTATTGATCTTCCTTGCAATCTGCTCTGCAGTAAAAGATTGTCAAGCATTTTAGCCATGGATGTATCCGAAGCTGGTCCATTAAAGGAGATACCTCTAGGGATAGATACAACAATGGAGGAAGAATATGCTTCGCAGTCTAGACTACTTCAAGAATTCACTAGCATTTCCAGCATTGACCAGGCATGGGTTTTTAGATCTGAAAGTGGTACCATATCTACTTTATATTACACAACTTTATGTTCCTCTTTGTAATTGAAAGCCAACTCATTTCTAATGAAGATGTATATATTTACACATTAAAACTTTGTCATAGGATTTGGCTCCCAGGCAATGTTTTTGATCAGTCAACCGAATCTTTTGGAAAACAAGAGGAAGAAATTCATAGTATCCTCTCATGTTTCAAGAGAAAGTAACAATTCTCTAAAATTTCAATGGGCGCCATTTCCTATTGGGGTCGAGCTCAAGTGGAGAAAGAATTTCACATCCCCCAATCTGTTCATGGCTCAGTATATGCTGATGGACGGTACCTTAATCATTTGAATGTAGATTTTTAGATACTGCTTTTATATGATATTTGTTGTTATTCTGGTGTACAACTAAATTGATGCCTACTCCTTTTATTTGTCTATATTTTCTCTGATGTAAAAGAGTTCAACTTGCAATGAATACAGGTTTCAGGGAATTGCTTGGAACTCTGATGAAACTCTCATTGCTTATGTGGCTGAGGAACTATCTCCTTCCAAGCCTACATTTACAGGTCGTGGTTACAAGAAAGGTAGTTCCGCAGATAATGACTTTGGTCACTGGAAAGGTCAAGGCGATTGGAAGGAGGAATGGGGGGCGGCCTATGCTGGAAAACAGCAGCCTGCACTTTTCGTCATTAACATTGACAGGTCTAATACTTGGTTTTTGTTGGGTGGCCAGAAGGTAACAGAAAGCTTGGCATTAAGTACTGCTATAACAGGCCCTGTGGATTGTATGCTGTTAGGCCACCGCTTTTCGAATCAGAAGCTGATGGACCTCAACTCAAGTATGTTTCTAATTATTTTGGAGATTTGTTGTGCTTTTACATATGTTATAATTATAAATTTATTTAACTATTTCAGAAATAATGCAATTGAAGATTCTCCTGTGGTAAATCTAACTCAAAGCATAAATAGTTCTTTCTATCCTCAATTCAGGTATTGCTTTTTCCCCTTCAAACACGTATTTTTGTGTTTATTTGCACTTTATGTTTCAAACATGAAATTGATATCTTAAGATGAAGATGAATTTGATGAACAGCATTATGGAAATTGTCCTAATTGCTTCAAACATTATTTACTAGATGGCTGCTTGTATTCGAAACATGATCAATGTAAATTTTCCAGTCCAGATGGAAAATTCCTTCGGTTTTTATCTGCAAGAAGTTCTGTGAATTCTAGGGCACACTCTGCAACAGATTCTCTTCATAGAATTGATTGGCCAGTGGATGGAGTGCTATCTTCATCAGCGAAAATTGTTGATGTGGTGAGCTCTTCAAATTCATCTTTGTAATTATAGTATACTCAACTTTTTCTTCCCTTATTGAAAATTTGTGCACTTCTTTGATCTGGGTACTTGTAAATTATATGAACAAAGATGCATCTGTTAGCATGGGCAAATAGGCGAAAAGCACCTTCCTTGAATCCTCGCCAAAGTGATAAGTTTATAGTTTACCTTAATTATATTTGACAAGAGATTTTAGTGTCATGAAGTTGATATCACACCTCAAAAGTACTTGATGTTACCATGAAGGTTATATCTCCCAATAACATACTTATTCTTTTAAGATTCCTGTTGTAATGTGTGCTGAGGATGGTTGCTTCCCTGGGCTTTACTGTTCAAGTTTCCTTAGTACTCCGTGGCTTTCTGATGGACGCACGATGATCATATCTTCCATCTGGGGTAGCAGTCAAGTGTTACTTTCTGTGAACGTGTTGAGGTAACTATAGAAATTGATCATATGACTTCTGTTAACTTGTAGTTATAGTAAACTCATGAACTCTATATGAAATTACAGTGGGGAAGTATTACGAATTAGTCCTGCTGAGTCAAATCTTTCATGGAATCTTCTTGCACTGGACGGGGACAACATCGTTGCTGGTAATACAAACTTCCATTTTCTTATTGATTACTATATGGACAATTCTACCGAATTACAGAGAAAGTCACTTCTGGTTTAATTTCTGAAGTGTCTAGCAGTCCAGTAGATGTACCTCATCTCAAGTATGGTTATCTGGTTGATAAAGAAACTAAATTCTTGCATGGAGTGGTTAAATGTATCAAGCCCCACAAATGAATGTACTGAGAAGGTCTGTCAATTTGCTGGTCTTCGTATCGTATATTATTGATTACTACATATCATGATTTTCTACAAATCTTGCATTTGTTTTACAGGTTAAATCTTTGCTCTCGTTGCTTCAATTCAGTATATTGAAGATTCCCATAAGGGATGTTTCTGATAGCTTAAAAAAAGGTATAAGCCTCATTTTTTGCTTCGAGGACATTTTCTTCTTGTGACTTAAAAAAGTAATTGATGGACATTTCAGGTGCCACCAAGCCTATTGAAGCTATTTTTGTATCTTCCAAAACTAAAAGAAGTGATCCATATGACCCATTAATTGTATTTCTTCACGGAGGACCGCATACTGTTTCACTGTCAAGCTTTTCAAAGTCCTTAGCATTTCTCTCTTCAATTGGGTTCAACTTGCTAATAGTAACTATAGGTAAGGTATGATTCTCCTTTTCCCTTAGTTCGATATTTCTTATCTGGCTCAGGGCTCCAAATTTTCAGCTAAAGTACTTGATGTTCGACCAAATTATGCTTCAACTATTTTGTATCATATGCTATATACCGTGAATTATCAATAAAAGAGATTGATCAAAATATCTATTGCAACATTTACTTCCCAAAAATATCTGAGTAAAGTAGATCACTTGATTTATTGGTTGTGTTCTTATACTGTGTTATCTTTTGGGATTTTTAGCATCCCTTACTTGAAAAAGAGCTTCTTTTAGATATTATTAGCTCATATCGTGAGCTTTTTGGCCTGCATTGTTCTGACATGCTAGTTAATCTCAGAGGTTCACCGGGGTTTGGTGAAGAAGCACTTCAGTCTCTTCCAGGGAACATCGGGTCGCAGGTGCTTGCTTATGCATACTCTTTAATTCATTTCACTGTTATCTACTTCTGCTATGCTATCTAGGCTGCTGGTGTTTTCCTTAGGGATGCCTACCCTACCAAATATGTATTTAGCTAGAGCCTTATTGTTGATCAATTAACAAAATAGTATTCACTTTATTTGTGTTTGTGGTGTTTTGAGGCCTTGATTTCTTTTTGTATCTTTTCTACAGGACGTGAATGATGTGCTGGCGTCTGTAGATCATGTCATTGGCATGGGACTTGCTAGTCCATCAAAAGTCCATCACAACCCACTTGATTGGCCAGGTTTAGAAAAAATGACAACTATCCTCTTGTTATCGTTATGCAATCCGAGTCCTGGATACCCCTAGTTGATGGTTTCATATGTGAAGATCACATTCGCTTGTAAATCCTGCAGGCACCGGATAAGTTTGTTTTGGCAGCAACAAGGAATCCTGCTTGTAACCTGGCATTAATGGTGGGTACAACAGACATCCCTGATTGGTGCTATATCGAGGCCTATGGGAGTGATGAGGTAAAAGCAGATTCACAGAAGCACCTTCAGCTGAAGATCTAACTCACTTTCATACAATATCTCCTATTTCACATATCTCAAAGGTATATATATATATATACTCAGCGGGTGTCTTCGTTTATGTTACTGTGTTATGAGCCTCTCCTGGACTTTGAAGCTTTTACTAGAAGTAGAATGATATTTGATGCTCTATGCAGGTCAAAACACCCACCTTTTTTCTTCTGGGTGCTCAGGATATTCGTCTTCCAGTTTATTCAGGATTGCAAGTAAGCTAGTATCTTCCCATTCTAATGAACTGCACATTGAACGCTTAGTCTCTCTTGATATGGTTCGAAAATAATTACAAATGCTTGGATAATTATTTTTCTTGGCTGCATTTTTTGTTGTTTGAATTTAATTCGTAGTATGCTCGGGCGCTGAAGGAAAAAGGAGTTCCTGTCAAAGTCTCTCTTGTTTCCTCATGATACTCATGCAATTGATAGGTAAACACAAGACTGAAATTTGCTTGTGCATTTTAATCACTAGTCCTTTAACCAAGATCATAAATTTTCATCCTTATTTCGATCTCATTCGAATTCCTGTTTGCAGGCCACAATCCGACTTTGAGAGCTTTCTTAATATTGGAGTGTGGTTCAAGAAGTATTTATCGTAGATGAGTATGGATTTTTACACTACACTATGCTGAGAGTGAGAGTCATGGTGAGAAGGAATTACAGAGGAAGAAGAGAATGAGTGATTCCTGTGAAAAATCAATTATCTCAGTGTTTCACATAAAAAAACCCAAATGATTTACAACGACTGACTTTACAAAGTCCACATGGCTTAGCTGGAAACAGAAATTTAACTAACTAAATTCTAACTAATATATTTAGTCCATAACAGTACGAGCATAAACAGCATCAGCTGCAGTACAACCAAAAACAGCAGCTTAATCATAAGCAGCAGCAAAGAGCTTTCTTTGGTAATGTTCTGTATCATCAATTTCGTTGTGGTTGGAAAATATTGTTACCTCATAAATTATCATTATCAATAAGAGCAATGATACAAAATCGTGTTTTATAAATAAATGCTAACTTTAGCATTACAAAACTTATCATTACTTATCATTAAAAGTAACAATTAGGATTAAAAACAATGGGTGTACACATTTGAATTTAATTGTTTTTTTTTTCTTTTCTAAAAGATTCCCATACAAAATCTATGCACAATATCCCATAAATACATATTTTAGGTCAGCAATTTAAAGATCCATGTCACACTTAAGTCTAGAATCAAATATAAACCTAATGGAACAAGAAATTTGAATTTCAACCAAAAACCGAAATTCTTTTTTCAAATACTGGAATCCAAACAAATTACTTTGAGTTTAATTCATCTAGTTTTCTCCAATGTCTCAATCAACTAAAATTGTACGTTCAACCATCCAACTCTAATGCTACTAGCTAGTTTTTTTTATTAATAATAGATTCGAAGAAATGAGCTTGAACAATTAGAATGACAGCTAATACTTTGCCTATTATTGTAACAAATTAACAATTATAAAGCGAGGAAGCAATATAAATTGAATGACTAAAGTCATTAGAAAATGATGCATATATTAGTCATTCTAGTCATACCTTATAAGTTATAGTCATGAATTATGAATATGCATATACATTGTATATGCACTATTACCATAAAGTGAAAAACAAATACCAAACTTCCAACATATTCTTACAAATATATTATAACGTACAATATTAATACGTTTTGTTTTATTATTGACTATGTTATTTGATAACCGATACAATATTGACAATCATTTTTTTATAAGCAACATCTATTCGTTTATAATCAAGAAGAAGTACCTCATATTCAATTATCATATATTATAGTTTACGAATTTGGAATTTGTAATTACTAGTCTCTACTCAAATTATTTGTAACTTTTACCATTAAAATGTTTTTTAATGATACTTTAGCTTTAACCGATCGTGATCAAGAAACTACAAGTTTCGCTTACCAATTTATCTGATAAACTACCACATACATAATAATGCTGAATTAATCAAATTTCAAGCCGAACTAATAACCCTATTTCATACCAGGGTGAGTTTTGTTTTGGTGGGATCTCAATATATATTGAAATGGTGTATATGATAACATGTTCCCGTTCTAATGAACTCCCCATTGAACACTAAATATATTGTTGGAAAAAATTTGGATAATAATTCTTCTAGGATATATATTTATCATTTGGGAATGTAATAAGAAATATTTGGATAATAATTCTTCTGGCCTGAGAAATTATCATTATCGATCATAGCAATGCTACAAAATTGTATGTGTTTTATAAATAAATACTAAAGGTTCGGGGATTACAAAACTTAAAGAACGCAAACATACTTATATTGCTTCATGTTGATACTATATTGGATCAGACTCAATGGGCCATATACTTCAAGCCCAAAACCCAACAAACCAAGCCAAAAGACAACTCTACAAGCTCAAATACCATATAGGCCAAAGCCCACACATCGAAACTATTCATCAAACCTCCCTCAAACATCAATACAAAAGAAGGCACATTTCCAAAAAATGTAACTAAGATTCACTATTTACTGTTACTCTATCAAAATCACTATTTACCACATATCTCTTCCATACACAGACCTACATATTGATTTGGGCATCCAAGAGCCTTTAGGCCGGCACCACACCGGTACTCATCCCTAACCGACGGCCAATCTACTATCTCTTATAGGTTTCCCGAAGAGCACGTGGCACACGCAGAGTGGACAGAGTATCATCTCTAAGTTGGTACATTTTGTGCATCAACAATTTGGCGCCGTCTGTGGGAATTCTGACTAAGTCTGCCCATCACTCTACCGTGTCGAGCACAACCCCCCAACCTTCACACACTAAACATGCAAGGTGACTAGGGGGACGACGAAGTAACGACCGGACAAGGTTCAAGAACATCGAGGGACAACTCTCCCAACGTAATGCAATTACTAGAAAAACTCCAACAAGACATGGCTGAGGTCAAGGCAAACAGTACTCAAGCTGAGTACAGAAACTAGGTGCTTAATGAACAATACGCCGACGTAGTGGCCCAGCTCAAAATCGCCCAGACCGAGCTGGAAATTCATCGAACCAAGGCTGCAATGGCCAAAAATGAGCAAGTTATGGTAAAATGTGTTGAACAGGTCGAGCGTGTCCGCCAAGCCACCGAGAAAGACAAGGAAAAAGCACATGCTGAACCGACTAATTAGGCCGCTCGGCTATTGATTATCCCTGGCATGGGCCAGGCCGGGACAAGGGTATATTGAGACGCCAGAGAAACCATGAGTGAAGGATCGAACAGGGATTGCTCTGCCCTCGCGCTAACTAGGCTGACATTCCCTGACAATGTGGGAGCAACCGTTCGGCTGACACACGAACAAGCCGATCGGCCTAGAAAATATACTGAGCCACAATACGCTCCACGGACTGAGCTCCCTGTGCCAATCCTAGTTTCGGAAGGTGTAGGATCCTCCCAAGAGGCTATGAGCGCGAGGAAAGACGATCGACCTCCACGTGACAATAGGCTATAGGCACATGGTCAGGACCCGTCCCGAATTTCCCCTCGAAACCCGGGAAGAACCCTGATCCCGTCTGACAACCTAAGGAAAGGTTCCCAAATACCCTTCAATCCTTAGAAATTATAATAATAATTAATACTTTCTCTTGTCAGACAAGGGATTTAAGCACTTAAAATTCCCGTAAGTAAATATCAACCAAATACAAAAATATCAGAGCGTCTAAGTAGGATCAAGATACAAATTAGATATCCTACTCAAGTACAACTACACAGCGTAGCCGGAAGTACTAATGCCTCTGCCTCGAGATAATGTCCGCGTCAACTCTACTGCCTGAAGGGGGTTTAAACACAAAAGTTGTGAGTGGACAAAATTAATCATTTATAAATCATTTTCCAAGGAATATTACCTTTTTCCCCCTCCATTTATAAAACTATGCATGCATCACATAAACAGTTCATGTTATAAAAACATCATCTTTAAATCACCGGCATTTCCCTTTCTCTTTAAAACCACTCAGTAGGACTCACACAAAATCCATATAAGGAAAACACATTGTGATCCACAATCTGGTTTGAAAATCATCCTCAAAGGAATTCAAAATCATTTAATTCAACCTAGACACATAATATCTCAAATCCACTGTTCCCGACACATCCACTAGCCACCAGGGTATCCCTTGGGGTGTGCTAGTCCTGTATCACAACTCCCTGTACTATGCTATCACATCAGTCGGCCTATCTCTCGACTAGCATATCATATCATTATATTGCATCAGTCGGCCTATCTCTCGACTAGCATATCATATCATTATATTGCATCAGTCGGCCTATCTCTCGACTAGCATATCATATCATTATATTGGATCAGTCGGCCTATCTCTCGACTAGCATATCATATCATTATATTGGATCAGTCGGCCTATCTCTCAACTAGCATATCATATCATTATATTGGAGGTTCACCGGGTTCACCGCTAATAACGGATCCTCATCCCGAGTCCTGGCCTCCCTCAATTCAATGTTTATCTTGGAGGTTCATCGGGTTCACCGTTAATAACGGATCCTCATCCCGAGTCCTAGCCACCCTCAAATCAATGTTTATCCTGGAGGTTCATCGGGTTCACCGTTAATAACGGATCCTCATCCTGAGTCCTGGCCTCCCTCAAATATGACCAAATCCGATAAACGCATACAACAAGGTCAAAACCCAAATCATTGACTCAATAATTTCTACGTCAAAACGTTATCAAAATCGAGTCCAAAACCATGATATTTCTCAAATCATACTTTAACTGAAATAGTGGAAAACATGTGTCTAGAAATCATTTCTAACATTCAGAAGTTCAATGCCACAATACATAACCGTATTTAACAAAGATATTTTGATGCATGCAATTCAGTTTATAAAACAAAGTCCACTCACAAACCTGTTCAAGCTAGCTCAATCCCGTCTCGTTCGTTCCTCTGAGGTTCCCGGAACAATATCGCCTGTCAAAAACAACAATCGGGATTACCGGCTAGTAATAAGACTCTTATATAACAACTTCCTAACCTCGGGAAGTCTACCCTTGCTGTTTCTAGAAAACACAGCAGCTTCGGACACTCAAAACGACCTCTAAACGATGCCCGATCAACCTGAAACCTGTACCAACAGATTTAGAACGTCGAAAACTGGTTACCTCGCGTCGCCGTGACGTCAGCCTCGACCCCACGCGCCGCCGGAAGGTCGGCACACCCGCCCACGCGCCCTCACGTGCCGGTCACGCGCCTGCTACAGTGTTCACGCACCTGAACCGGTTCGGCTCAACCTGACCCGGTCTAACTCGACCCGACCGATTACCGGTGACTCGCCGGAGAAGACGACCGGACTGTCTTCGCCGTCGCCGGAAGCTGGCCGGAGAAGATGACCGGACCGCCACCTCCGCCGCCGTCTGGTTCGCCGGAATCCTCCATTTCCGGCCGAAACTCCAAGCTTTACAACTTCCTCAAAACTCAACCGTTTTACACAAATTTTACGTCTAAATCTATCTACTCAAACCCAGGAATCCAAATATAACCTCAAAACATCAAACACGTACCTGTATAAGCCGAAAAATCGATTGGAAGATCCGAAACTTCCTTTACTCGGTTCGGCTTCCACCGGGGTCCTCTCCTTCGATGGTTGGTACGGTTGTGATCGTGGGAAGGAGTAGAATACGATTAGTTGATCCAAATGGGAAGTTAAAACCTTGAATCCAACGTTGACTTTTGGTTTCTCTTCGGGTAAGTTTCGCACGGTTTGGTTCAATGGTTTCGGGTGTGTTTGTGTTATGTTTGTTACAGAGAGAAAATGAGAGATAGAGATGGAATGAAGATGAAATGAAGTTGTACAATAATTGAGGTTAAAATATCTCCCCTCCATGGCAAATTACCAAAATGCCCTTGTACATCTAGACCCATAACTTCCGTCCACGAACTCCGTTTTCTGCGTGCCGCCTGTCTACGAACTCGTGAGTTCGAGACCTACGCAACGGTACCCGAAACACCACCAAAAGTGTCTCGAAACAAAACTTGATTTCCAAGCCCTTTACCAACCAAGGGTAAAATCGTCATTTAATAAAAATAATTGCATAAAATCAATAATTAAAATTTCCGGGTTGTTACAATCTACCCTCCTTAAGAAATTTCATCCCCGAAATTCATTCCTAATCATGAAATAAATGAGGATACTGTGCCCGCATTAGTTCCTCGGTTTCCCACGTGGCTTCCTCCACGTTATGATTCCTCCACAACACTTTAACTAGAGGAATAGTCTTTCTGCGAAGCACCTTTTCCTTCCAATCCAGAATTTGCACCGGTTGCTCCTCAAATGTCAAATCGTCTTTCAGCTCAAGTGGTTGCTCTTCCAACACATGAGACTCATCAAACAGATATTTCCGGAGCAAAGATACATGAAAGACATCATGAACTTTGGATAATTCCGAGGGTAAAGAAATACGATATGCCACTGGTCCTATCCTCTCCAAAATCTCATACGGACCAATATAGCGAGGACTTAGTTTTCCTCGTCTACCAAAACGTACCACTCCTTTCCATGGAGATAGTTTCAAGAACACCCAGTCACCTACCTCAAACTCAAGGTCTCTGGTTCGATGGTCTGCATAGCTCTTCTGGCGATCCTGGACTGTTTTCAACCTTTCTCTGATGATTCTAATCTTTTCCTTAGTCAAATCCACCAACTCGGGTGTTAATAGTCTTCTTTCACCTATTTCACTCCAACACAAAGGTGTTCTGCACTGCCTCCCATACAGTGCCTCGAAAGGTGACATCCCAATACTCGACTGGTAACTGTTATTATATGCAAATTCCATCAGAGACAAGTGTGAATCCCAGTTCCCTTTAAACTGTAGTACACAAGCCCTCATCATATCCTCCAAAACCTGGATTGTTCTCTCAGACTGACCATCCGTCTGAGGATGAAAGGCTGTACTAAAATGCAATGTCGTGCCAAAAACCTTCTGCAAACTCCGCCAAAACCTGGAGGTAAACCTAGGATCTCTGTCCGAAACAATAGACTCTGGAGTCCTATGTAGCCGTATGATCTCATCCACGAATAATTTGGCATACCGACTCATCCAAAAATCTTCTCGCACTGGCAAGAATGTGCAGACTTCGTAAGTCTATCCACAATTACCCATATCCCATCATGTCCCTTCCGTGTCCTTGGAAGTTTATACACAAAATCCATCGTAATGTGATCCCACTTCCATTCTGGGATAGGTAATAGTTGCAGTGTCCCATAGGGTTTCTGCCTCTCCGCTTTCACTTGCTGACATGTCAAGCATCTACTCACAAACTCAGAAATTTCCCTTTTCATCCCAGTCCACCAATAGTGTTTCCTTAGGGTATGATACATCTTGGTACCTCCTGGATGCATAGCGTAAGCCGAACTATGAGCCTCGTCAAGAATTTCCCTCTTTAGCTCCAGCTCACGCACAACCGTCCATCCTTAACCAATGCTCCATCATCCCTAACCGCATAGTCCTGCCGGTTTCCAACTTCCAACTCTATCCTGATAATGCACAATGTAGGATCCTGGAGTTGAGCCTCAATAATCCGATCAATCAGAACAGGCCTCACATGGAAACTAGCCAACAAAGCCCCCTGGCTATCCATGTCCAGTACAATCCCTGCTCTACGGAACTCTACCAGCAACGGTAAGTAGACTGTATGCAAATGGGCCAAAGAACCCATAGATTTCCTGCTCAAGGCATCTGCCACAACATTGGCTTTTCTTGGGTGGTACTCAATAGTACAATCATAATCCTTTATCAGCTCAAGCCACCTTCTCTGCCTCAAATTCAGGTCCTTCTGGGTGAACAAGTACTTTAAACTCTGATGGTCGGTGAAGATCCGACACGTCTCCCCATACAAATAATGTCTCCATATTTTCAGTGCATGCACCACTGCAGCCAACTCCAAATCATGTGTGGGGTAATTCTTCTCATGGGGTTTAAGTTGTCTGGAAGCATACGCTATCACTTTCCCATGCTGCATCAGCACACAGCCAATACCCCGCAATGATGCATCACTATATACCTCAAAACCCCCGTTACCATCTGGAAGGGTTAATACTGGAGCATAAGTCAATCTTCTCTTTAGCTCCTGGAAGCTCTGCTCACAATCAGCATCCCAGTCAAACTTGACTCCTTTCTTAGTTAACCGAGTCAATGGGCCTGCTATCGTAGAAAATCCTTCTACGAACCGCCGATAATATCCTGCCAAACCCAGAAAACTCCTCATCTCTGTCACTGTCCTTGGTTGCTCCCAGTTTGCCACTGCCTCCACTTTTTGGAGATCTACGCTGATACCGTCAGCCGAAATCACATGACCCAAGAATCCAACTTCGGTCAACCAAAACTGGCATTTACTAAACTTGGCAAACAAATGCTTTTTCCTAAGCATATTCAGCACCAACCTCAAGTGCTTCTCATGTGCCTTGGCACTCCTCGAATACACCAAGATATCGTCGATGAACACAATTACAAATCGATCCAAATACTTTTGGAACACCCTGTTCATCAAATCCATAAACGCTGCCGGGGCATTAGTCAACCCGAAGGGCATCACCAGGAACTCATAATGACCATACCGAGTCCTGAAAGCTGTTTTCTGAACATCCTCTTCCCGGATTCTCAACTGATGGTACCCGGATCGAAGGTCAATTTTCGAAAAATACTTTGCCCCTTTCAGTTGATCAAATAAATCGTCAATCCTTGGCAAAGGATACTTATTTCGCACCGTCACTTTATTTAACTGCCGGTAGTCGATACACAATCTCAGACCACCATCCTTTTTCCTCACAAATAGTACCGGCGCACCCCATGGTGAAACACTTGGGCGAATAAATCCCATATTCACCAAGTCCTGCAATTGAGTCTTTAACTCTCGCAATTCTGCCGGTGCCATCCTGTACGGTGCCTGTGAGATAGGTTGAGTACCTGGCAAAAGCTCGATTGTGAACTCAATCTCACGGTGTGGTGGTAATCCTGGAAGATCATCTGGAAACACATCAGAGAACTCACTCACCACAGGAATATCCTACACTCTCATTGAAGTATTCCGAGCATCTATCACATGAGCCAAGTAACCCTCACAACCTTTTCTCAACAATCTCTCAGCAGTCAGCGCTGATATCACTCCATAGGGTAATACCCTACGATCTCCCCGAAATGTAAGTTCCGGTAATCCTGGACTCCGAAAAACTACTGTCTTGTCGTAACAGTCTATGGAGGCATGGTGCATGGACAACCAATCCATCCCCAAAATCACATCAAACTCAAAGATATCTAAGGGGATTAAATCTACCTCCAAACCATGGCCTTCAACCATCACCGGACAACTGCGAATCACTAGGTTCGCCACTAACATATCTCCGGTAGGAGTACTAATACCCATGTCCCAACCAATTGGAGACAATTCTCTATCCGCAAACAATGCAAAACCCCAATAAATAAAAGAATGAGTTGCCCCGGGATCTAATAAAACACAAGCATTGCGGTTAAAAATAGATAACGTACCAGTGACCATATCCGGTGCTACTCAAGCTTCCTGTTGCGTCATGGCAAAAACTCGAGCTGGTGTACCAGAAGATCGACCACGATCCCCATACCTGCCTCTGGGCCTGTTGGTCCCACTAGCTCTACCAGCCCCACTGAAATAGGTCTGACTCCCAATTGCAGTATCAAACATCTGTCCTGTACTCGGGCTAGGATCAGTCGCACCACGACCAAAGGAACTACTGTCCGGACGTCGTTGTGGACAGAATCTCTTGATGTGACCAGTCTCCCCACAGAAATAACAAACGGAATCACTGAAGCCACTAGATCTGCCACCCTGTCTCCTGTTGAACTGCACTGAGGCACCCCTAGGCTGTGCAAAAGATTGTCGTGTCTGACCAGCTCCGCCACTGCCTGTACTAGATCTCCCAGAAGATCCAGAACTATGACTACCTCTTTTTGATGGTCCCTGGCTAGAGGTTCCGGCAGTCCAGTGATCTCGACGTCTCCTGTACCCACTATACTGCTGTGGAATTGGGAAACCCAAACTCAACTCTACTCGAGCTGCAGCATCAGCCAAAGTCCTCAAGGAAGTGTGGTCCATAGACGTAACTGCTGATCGAATTTCACTCCTCAGTCCACTCTCAAATCTGTGGCACTTGTCTGACTCGGTCGCTACCAACGTCGGTGCAAAGCGACTCAGCGCTATGAATCTCTGTTCATACTGGGCCACCGTCATGTCTCCTTGCTGTAAATGCAAGAACTCGGCCTCCTTAACGTTCCGGTGTGAGCGAGGGTAAAATTTCTCCAAGAAACGTTCCCAAAAAGTCTGCCAGGTAAGTGTATGAACATTCCAGCCTGACACCTCCAATGAGTGCCACCAGTGGTAAGCAGAACCACCTAGTAAAAATGTAGCCAACAGAACTCTCTCCTCTAGAGGACATCTCATAATCAAAAACACCCGCTCCATGCGAGTAATCCACTCCTCAGCCTCATCTGGACTAGAGTCACCCATGAATATCGTTGCCCCCAGTCTCTGGGCTCTCTCGATATCAGAGACTTCATGAGAAGCTCTATCATGGAGTACAGAAGCTAAAGTCTGACCCAGCTGTTCCAGTGTCTGCCTCAAATCAGGCTCCACTGCAGGTTCATGGTCATCTCCACCATTCCCCGACCGTTGACGGAACTCTCGTCTCGGAGGCATTATACGCTGAAAAGAAGTTGTAAACCATTAATACCAAAATTTCACCTGTACACTAGATGTACGGTCTACATGAATTTAACCTAGTGCTCTGATACCAATTGTCAGGACCCGTCCCGAATTTCCCCTCGAACCCCGGGAAGAACCCTAATCCCGTCTGACAACCTAAGGAAAGGTTCCCAAATACCCTTCAATCCTTAGAAATTATAATAATAATTAATACTTTCTCTTGTCAGACAAGGGATTTAAGCACTTAAAATTCCCGTAAGTAAATATCAACCAAATACAAAAATATCAGAGCGTCTAAGTAGGATCAAGATACAAATTAGATATCCTACTCAAGTACAACTACACAGCGTAGCCGGAAGTACTAATGCCTCTGCCTCGAGATAATGTCCGCGTCAACTCTACTGCCTGAAGGGGGTTTAAACACAAAAGTTGTGAGTGGACAAAATTAATCATTTATAAATCATTTTCCAAGGAATATTACCTTTTTCCCCCTCCATTTATAAAACTATGCATGCATCACATAAACAGTTCATGTTATAAAAACATCATCTTTAAATCACCGGCATTTCCCTTTCTCTTTAAAACCACTCAGTAGGACTCACACAAAATCCATATAAGGAAAACACATTGTGATCCACAATCTGGTTTGAAAATCATCCTCAAAGGAATTCAAAATCATTTAATTCAACCTAGACACATAATATCTCAAATCCACTGTTCCCGACACATCCACTAGCCACCAGGGTATCCCTTGGGGTGTGCTAGTCCTGTATCACAACTCCCTGTACTATGCTATCACATCAGTCGGCCTATCTCTCGACTAGCATATCATATCATTATATTGCATCAGTCGGCCTATCTCTCGACTAGCATATCATATCATTATATTGCATCAGTCGGCCTATCTCTCGACTAGCTTATCATATCATTATATTGGATCAGTCGGCCTATCTCTCGACTAGCATATCATATCATTATATTGGATCAGTCGGCCTATCTCTCGACTAGCATATCATATCATTATATTGGAGGTTCACCGGGTTCACCGCTAATAACGGATCCTCATCCCGAGTCCTGGCCTCCTTCAATTCAATGTTTATCTTGGAGGTTCATCGGGTTCACCGTTCATAACGGATCCTCATCCCGAGTCCTAGCCACCCTCAAATCAATGTTTATCCTGGAGGTTCATCGGGTTCACCGTTAATAACGAATCCTCATCCCGAGTCCTGGCCTCCCTCAAATATGACCAAATCCGATAAACGCATACAACAAGGTCAAAACCCAAATCATTGACTCAATAATTTCTACGTCAAAACGTTATCAAAATCGAGTCCAAAACCATGATATTTCTCAAATCATACTTTAACTGAAATAGTGGAAAACATGTGTCTAGAAATCATTTCTAACATTCAGAAGTTCAATGCCACAATACATAACCGTATTTAACAAAGATATTTTGATGCATGCAATTCAGTTTAAAAAAACAAAGTCCACTCACAAACCTGTTCAAGCTAGCTCAATCCCGTCTCGTTCGTTCCTCTGAGGTTCCCGGAAAAATATCGCCTGTCAAAAACAACAATCAGGATTACCGGCTAGTAATAAGACTCTTATAAAACAACTTCCTAACCTCGGGAAGTCTACCCTTGCTGTTTCTAGAAAACACAGCAGCTTCGGACACTCAAAACGACCTCTAAACGATGTCCTATCAACCTGAAACCTGTACCAACAGATTCAGAACGTCGAAAACTAGTTACCACGCGCCGCCGTGACGTCAGCCTCGACCCCACGCACCGCCACGTGCCACCGGAAGGTCGGCACACGCGCCCACGCGCCCTCACACGCCGGTCACGTGCCTGCTACAGTGTTCACGCGCCTGAACCGGTCCAACCCGGTTCGGCTCAACCTGACCTGGTCCAACTCGACCCGACTGGTTCACTCAACCTGACCGGTTCAACTCGACCCGACCAGTTCAACTCGACCCGACCGGTTACCGGTGACTCGCCGGAGAAGACGACCGGACTGTCGTCGCCGTCGCCGGAAACTGGCCGGAGAAGATGACCGGACCGCCACCTCCACCGCTGTCTGGTTCGCAGGAATCCTCCATTTCCGTCCGAAACTCCAAGCTTTACAACTTCCTCAAAACTCAACAGTTTTACACAAATTTTCCGTCTAAATCTATCTACTCAAACCCAGGAATCCAAATATAACCTCAAAACATCAAACACGTACCTGTATAAGCCGAAAAATCGATTGGAAGATCCGAAACTTCCTTTACTCGGTTCGGCTTCCACCGGGGTCCTCTCCTTCGATGGTTGGTACGGTTGTGATCGTGGGAAGGAGTAGAATACGATTAGTTGATCCAAATGGGAAGTTAAAGCCTTGAATCCAACGTTGACTTTTGGTTTCTCTTCGGGTAAGTTTCGCACGGTTTGGTTCAATGGTTTCGGGTGTGTTTGTGTTATGTTTGTTACAGAGAGAAAATGAGAGATAGAGATGGAATGAAGATGAAATTAAGTTGTACAATAATTGAGGTTAAAATATCTCCCCTCCATGGCAAATTACCAAAATGCCCTTGTACATCTAGACCCATAACTTCCGTCCACGAACTCCGTTTTCTGCGTGCCGCCTGTCTACGAACTCGTGAGTTCGAGACCTACGCAACGGTACCCGAAACACCACCAAAAGTGTCTCGAAACAAAACTTGATTTCCAAGCCCTTTACCAACCAAGGGTAAAATCGTCATTTAATAAAAATAATTGCATAAAATCAATAATTAAAATTTCCGGGTTGTTACACACATCATGGGTCGCCCACCAGAAGAAGAGCCTACCGACCTACCCGCAACACTAACCAAGGTGACCGGGACATACCGCCTGTGGTAAACCCAATCGTCCAACAGCTCCTTGATCGAGTCAGGAACCTTGAAGCCAAGAAGGAACAAACACGAACACCGACCTGGGGAAAGAAAAGTTGCGGACCCTTCAGAGAGAGGATCAACCAGTTCAGACGTGACCAAGAGATCAAAACGCTCAAGATCCCACTTTACACCGGTCATGGACACCCCATCACTCACCTGAACAATTATCAGTCGGCCGTGGCCTTCAAGAACCTCTCAGATGAAGCACGTTGCCTCATTTTCAGCTCAACCTTGACCGAGGCAGCCATCAACTGGTTCTACAGACTGGGGTCTGAGACTATAGACTCCTTTGAACAACTGCAAACGGTTTTCCTCAATCAGTTCATGATATAGACCGACCGATTTTTCTCGGCAAAATACCTCTTCCTCCTAAAACAAGGAGAAAATGAACCTCTATAGAAGTATGCAGCTCGGTTCAGCCACGAGTACCCTCGGTGCGCTGAAACAGACGACAAGGTAGCTTTCACAGCCTTCAAGGGTGACCTGAGGGACTCCCCCTTCAGATACGCTGCACACACTCAGGGTTGGTCCAGCTACAACGATATCATGAAACAAGCTGCCATACATGCCAAGGCAGAGTTGCTGAAGCACAAGGGGGATGCTACAAAGGCTAACACTTACCATCCTAGCACCTCCGACTCGGTCAACACATACTGACCGAGCAACCCCAACCCTCAGCACTTGCCTCAACAACATCACTCCAATCAAAATTAGAACCAACAATCCCCCGGAGGAAAAAGAAAGGACTATTCTCACAACTCATACAGCCCGGGCAAGAAGGGAAAAAATCCAAATTATTCCAACAACTCTCATCAAGTTCAGAATCGTCAGGATCACCAACCCAACAACAATGCTAACCGACCACATCCTCGGTCAAAGTACGAGACATACATGATCCTGAACACTTCATACGAGAACATCCTCATGAATGTAGAACACATGATCCGCAAGTCAAACTAGGCACCAGCCACTAGAAAGCTCGCCAAAAACAATGGCACCTATTGCCAATACCACAAGTACAACGGTCATAACATTGACCAATATGGGGCTTTCAAGGACCTAGTGGAAGCTCTGGCTAGGGATGGAAAGATCAATCAATTATTACAAAATGCACCTCCACCACCTCGACACCCTCAGATCAGCACAATCAGTGGAGGACCATCCATCTCTTCGCCTCTGACCTCCAATCGGGCTAAGAAAAACTTCCTTCGCGCCTCATAGAGCAACCACCAGATCTTCAACATTGAAGAGGGGCGAGCGAAGAAGACGACCAAGGTCGGTTGGGAACCCATCACCTTCTCAGAGGAGGAAGAACGGGTAGTGGTCTACCCACATGACGACCTAATTGTCATCAGAGTGGAAATTGCTAACTTTGACGTTGGTCGGATCATGGTCGACACGGGTAGCTCCATAAACGTGATATTCATGAAGGCATACAAATAGTTCGGTATCCCAAACTCTGACCTAGACCGATCCCCTACACAACTATTCGGCTTCACTGGAGACTTCGTGATACCAGTCGGCACTGTTACCTTACCACTCTCCATTGGGACCATCCCCAAGCGAGCCACCGTCTTTGCCCCTTTCTTGGTAATCGACTGCCCAACGGTCTACAACGTCATCTTGGGCAGATGACTCATCAATCAACTCAAGGCGGTGGTATCCACCCACCTACTCTTAATCAAGTTCCCTACCCATATGGGCATAGGGCAGGTTCGCATAGACCAAATGGCTGCAAGAACAGGCAACTCCACAGCTCCGATTGGGAAGACCACTACCCAACCTAAAGAAATAATGGCAGTAAGAGAATCCACGTTTGAGGCCGACCCGGTCGAACCTCAAGTTTCCCAACACATCAAGGATGGACCGATCAAGGACCCTAGGGACCACTCGGCCACTCCTCATCCACAACCCATTGAAGAAGTTGAAGGGGTCATCCTCTCATACACCCATGCCGACCGAAAAGTCAAGATTGGTACCAAACTCAATCCAACCATATGCTCCGACCTGATCAAGTTCCTACAAGACAACTCTGAGGTCTTCGCATAGTCATACGCCGACATGCCTGACATATCGACCGACGTCATTTGTCATTGCCTCAGCATCAACCCATCCTTCAAACCAGTCGAATAGAAATGTCGCATATATGACCCTGCACGGATAAAGGCAATGAAGGCAGAGATTGTCAAACTTAGTACTATAAACTTTGTATGAAAGGCAGTCTACGTAGTCTGGGTGGCCAACGTAGTTCTAGTCAAGAAACCTTCTTGGCGAATGTGCATCGACTTCACCAACCTAAACAAGGCATGCCCCAAGGATAGTTTTCCTCTGCCCAAGATAGAACAATTGGTTGACGCTATGGCTGGGCACAAGCTCTTGAGCTTCATGGATGCCTACTATGGATATAATCAGATCTTCATGCATCCAGCCGACCAGATCCACACCACTTTCTGCACCGACCAGGGCCTCTACTGCTACAACGTAATGCCCTTCGACCTAAAAAATGACGGCGCCACCTATCAATGCCTAGTGGACCTCATGTTCGCCGACCAGATCTGCAAGACCATGGAAGTGTACGTGGATGACATGCTGGTCAAGAGCAAGACCGCTGACTAGCATATTCCCAACCTCACACGAATGTTCGAAGTCCTCAAAAAATACAAGCTGCACTTGAACCCATCCAAATGTGTCTTCGAAGTGGGTTCATGCAAGTTCATAGGCTTCCTGATCAGTTAGAGGGGTATAGAGGCCAACCCAGAGAAAATCAAGGCACTTATGGTCCAGAGCCTCACTGGAAGAGTGGCAGCTCTGACTCGGTTCATCTCTAAGGCCACCGACAAGTGTGTCCCATTCTTCAAAGCCCTAAAAGGCAAGTCCAAACACATTACCTGGATGGAAGAGTGTACGATAGCATTCACCGAGCTGAAGGAGTACATGAGCAAGGCACCCCTACTTGCCAGACTAGAACAGGCAAACCACTGACCATGTACTTGTATGTATCCACATCATCAGTCAGCTCGGTAGTCATTAAGAGATAGGATGGGGCAGAGCATCCGGTCTACTATGTGAGTAAAGCTCTTCAAGGCACCGAAACAAGGTACATCGACTTGGAAAAACTTCCCTTTGCCTTGATAATATCATCTAGGAAGCTCAGACCTTACTTCCAAGCTCATTCAATCATAGTGCTGACCAACAAGCCACTCCGCCAAGTACTTCAAAAGCCTGAGACATCAGGACTCCTTCTCAAATGGGCAATTGAACTCAGCGAGTTGGATATCACTTTCACGCCCAGACCAGCCGAGAAGGGGTAGGCAATCGCTGACTTCATTTCTGAGTTCACATACTTACCAGTTGAGCCAGAAGGGAAGACCGCCACAGAGACCACTACAGACTCCAAAACACCTACCTTGGACACTGACCAGCCCAACTGGGTCTCACATGTAGTTGGCTCTGCCTGCCATATTGGCTCTAGTGTAGGACTCGTCCTCACAACTCCAGATAAGCTCCGACTAGAATACACTCTTTGCTTCATGTTCAAAGCCTCCAACAATGAAGCAGAGTACGAAACACTATTTTGAGGTCTCCGCTTGGCCAAACACATGAATGCCATGCAAATCCAGATATACAGTGACTCCCAGCTCATCGTCAACCAGATCAACGACGAGTTTGAGGCCAAAGACTCTTCCATGGCTCTGTACAGAACATTGGCTAAGTCATTCTTGGACGGTTTCAAAGCACATACCATCACTAGAATACCAAGGTCAGAGAACAGCCACGCTGATGCCCTTGCACGACTGGCATCCTCCATTGATGAAAAGATAAGTAGAAACGTCCCTGTGGAGATCCTCCAGCAGCCGAGCACCAAGTGCTCTTCCATCAATGTAATCAACACCAACTCGACCTGGATGGCTCCTCTGATCAGATACCTCACTGACGGAACTCTTCCAGCTGACAAGGTTATGGCAACAAAAATATGCCGACAAGCCGCTCGGTACAACATTATCCATGGCCAACTCTATAAGCAAGGATTCACTCTTCCTATACTCAAATGCCTCGAACCAGAGGCTGGAAAGGCCATTCTTGAAGAAATACACGTAGGATTCTGTGGCAACCACTCTGACCCACACTCTTTGGCACACAAGGCTTTCCGCCAGGACTTCTATTGGGCGAGCATGCACGCCGTTGTAGCCGACTTCACTCGGCTATGTGAAAAATGCCAGCGCTTTGCCCCTTTCATACTTTTCCCACCAAAGAACCTTAAACCAATGCTCAGTCTATAGCCATTCTCTCAATGGGGACTAGACCTGATTGGCAAGATGCCAACTAGAAAGGGACAAACCGAGTATGCTATAGTCGTTGTGGATCACTTCACCAAGTCGGTCGAGGCCAAAGCTTTAGCCACCATCACAACAGCTCAGATTAAGACTTTTGTCTTCCAAAACATCATTTGTCGTTTCAACCTTCCACACACCATAGTCACAGACAACTGCTGCTTCAGAGCATTTTGCGAAAGGCACAAGATCCACTTATTCTTTGCCTCTCTTGCACACCCACACTCAAATGGCCAAGTCGAAGCTGTCATCAAATGGCCAAGTCGAAGCTGTCAACAAATTTATCAAGCACACTCTGAAGACCCAACTCGATGAAACAAAGGGAAAATGGGTAGACATTCTACCTAATTTTCTATAGTCATACGGAACATCGTACCGAATAGCCACCAAAGAGACACCATTCTCCTTGGCCTTTGGAACTGAAGCGGTTGTCCCAGTAGAGGTCCATGAAACCTCATACTGAGTGTTGACCTACGATGCCAACCAGAATGATGACCAATTAGCTCTCAGCCTAGACCTCATTGAATAACACTGAGAGCATGCCAACCTACGCAACATCGCTTACAAGCAAAGACTATGTTAGTACCATGACGCCAAAGTCAGACCACCAAACTTTCAGGTCGATGACTGGGTCTTGCAGAAAGTCAGTCTGGCAACAAGAGTCCGATCAGCCAGAACACTTGGACCGAACTGGGAAGGTCCCTACAAGATCACAAGAGTATTCCGACCTGGGACTTATGACCTCTCATACGCTGAAGGCCGCCCACTCGGTCACCCATGGAATGCAGACCACCTCAAGCGATAATACATCTAGACCGGTCGACCTAACTCATGAGGCAGACCTCCACTACACATTTTGTAAAGGTAAACTTGGGCTCCATTGTAATAGGTATTATTTGGCCTAACACTTATCAATGGCAAAAAATGGCTTCTCACCAACTTGCATTTTCTTTACGCTCAACACTCACCGAGCAATCACACAGTCTCATACTTACACTGTCTACTCAGATCACACATTGTTTAAAAACCCTCAAAATTAACCGAGTTAAAACAACATCGATCATATTACACAGCTGACAACATCAACTGTTGTATCAAATTGTGGCTGACTGCACTTCAAGGTCAAACAATTTATAAAAAAAACTCTAAGTACCAACACATACTATGGTATAGAGCACAAACACCGATTGCAATAAAACATTAAACAATAGTCAGCGTGCTCAGACAAAACATGTTCTTCCACAAGAACGGACTACAACTTAGTCGGTATACACCAACTTTGACTGACCACTATCCATGGTTCAACCCCAACTGTATACTCCATACTTGGAATAAAGACAAACTTGTCTTGACCTACTCAAACTGACAAACAAATGGCTTGGTCAAACCACAACCAAATACAAGGCATGCAGAGCAAACATAAGCTCAAACAATGCCCAACACAAAACAGATAGAGCGAACCTTAGCTCAGACAATAGCAAACACAAATACATGCCAAAACAAGTGCACACTTACAAACTACAAGTTCTCCACTCATCATCCTACCTTGACCGAGGACTTAGGGTGTTAGGACCCTTCCCGAATTTCACCTCGAAATTCGCAAAAAGCCCTTATCCTGTCTGACAGCTCTTTTTCTTCAAAATTTAATACCAGGAATACCCTTTATCCTTAAATATATTTAGTAAACCTTACAGGGTTCCAAACAGATTCTCAGTACTTACTGACCACACCTACCTATCAGACGCAGGATAGCTTACAGGTCACCTCCGAAACCTCAGAATAGTGGTGGTTCGAAGAGGTAACATTCTCTAACATGAGCTCTGATACTAATTGTACAGTCGGTTGTACACTGCCGAATCTTCCACAGTAATCACACAAGACAATTGGCTCGTCCATCTGGTTCACCGCCCACACCAACCCACTGACCCGGATGACAAAGGAACCAGACTTGGTTGAATTGAGTCTTACTGACTTGCTCCGAGTAGAACTCAATATCCCGGCTAGTCCTGAGCCCCCGAGTGATAACTCAATATCCCGGCTCACCCTGAGCCCCTAAGTGATAACTCAATATCCTGGCTCATCCTGAGCCACCGAGTGATAACTCAATATCCTAGCTCACCCTGAGCCCCCAACTCCCAACGATATGGTGGAGAAATATCCCTCGAACGCCCACATTGGAGAACCCCTCGACGATCTCGCGGAGACATACCCTCTAATGCCAATCGGAGAACCCTCAACAATGTAGCGGAGAAAACACTCTTCACACTAATCATCAAAGAATCCCATGGTATTACCCAATACCTAGACATATGCATACCCATGCAATCCCGGAACTCTAGTCTGTTCACAGCGCGAATAAAATACCCAAACATGGACGCCCTAGTCCTAAGGAACTCTTGACACAATATTGACCCAACTACCTTGCCCTCCCGAGCTTAAAATCTGCTATACGATCAACCGTTACCGCTGGGATTACCCAACCGGGGCTCTAAATGAACTCCTATGGCCTCAAAACCATCAAAATCCGGTCCGGAAAGTCCCAAACCCTAGCCACGCACCGTCGTGACCTCAGAACAGACCCCACGCACCGCCACGCACCGGTAGAAGACCGGACCACGCACGTCCACGTGCCCTCACGTGCCAGCCACTCACTGCTACAGCGCTGCATACGCCTGACCTGGTCCGACCCAGCCCTACTCGACCCGATTGGTCCAACTCAACTCGATCGGTTCACTCGACTCAACCCCGGTCTGATTCGACTTATCCCAGTTTGACTAGACCCGACCGATCACCGGCGACTCACCAGAGAAGGTGGCCGCGCCGCCCCCTTCGCCGCTGTCGCCGTCGTCGAAATCCGCTATTTCAGACCGATGTTCAAGCTTTCCTAACTTCTTCAATACTCAACCATTTTTCACAAATTTTATGTCTAAATTCATCTACTCAATCCCAGGAACTCAAAAATGAACTCAAAACTCTAAACTTGTACCTTTACTGGCTGAAAAATTGATCGTAAGCCTTTGGTTCCTTTTTCCTCCAATCGTCGCCTCCCGCGACTGCCTCCTTTGGTGGTGGGTATGGTTGTGCTCGCGAGGAAGAGGAGAAGGTGATGGTGTGGATGTAAAGTGTCGAAGTTCCCCAGAATTGAAGGTCCACATTCAAGTTTTTTTTGGTTTCGGTCGGTCACAGGTGTGGATTGGTGAGTTGTGTCAACTGAGGAACTGAGAAAATAATGCAAAATATTTGGTAATTTCGCTTTATATATATCTCCCAAAGATAAATGACCAAAATGCCCCTAAATAATAGAGACCCAACAATTCCTCGCACGGTCTCCATTTTCCGCGTACCGCCTGTTTACAAACTCGTGAGTTCGAGACCTACGTAACGGTATCCGTAAAAACTGTCAAATGGCTCCACACAAATTGAATTCCAAGCCCCCTTTAAAACCAAGGGTAAAATCGTCTTTTCACAAATTAATTTACAACAATTCAATAATTAAATGTCTGGGTCGTTACCTAGGGGACTGACAGTGATACACCGAGTAAACTGAGGTATTAGTACCTCTTTAGAAGTCCTCAACCAAGGCAGACCGCCTTAGCCAAGAACTTGATAAGCAAACACAATACTACAAATTTCTAAGGCATTCGCACACAAAATACTGAGCTTAAACTCGCTCAACACATACCGAGCGTACGTTTACTTAGTCTAATTGAGCATACATGCATACAATACATACAAAAATACATAGATAGATCGACCTTTGGTCAATTCAACACTTAGAAAAATATTCATTATATTAAAGGCAAAGACCCCAAGGTCTGCCAAATTACTTGTTCACAAAACATAAAACAAAATACATCATAGACTGACACTTAGGTCGGCCATATTAAAAATAGAAAAAATATCCTACAAACTAAGTAGCAGGAGGATCAACTTGGCTGGTGTCTTCATCAGCAGTTGAAAGATCAACATGGCTAACATCCTCAGGACGGGGCTCGGCTTTGCTAGCGTCTTCAATTACCGGAGGCGGATATGTTGCACCGGTCTGTTCCTCATTGTCCGAAGGAGGGTCGGCTGACTCAACCTCTTGCTCAGCACCTTCCTTCCCTTCCCCCTCTTCATCCTCGACCATTGATGGAGTCACTTGAATACCAAGTCAGGGAGTAGTATCAAACGAAATACCTTCGTTGCACTTGTAGAGGTTGCGGTAGATGGTCCACTCACAAGTAGAGGTGAAGTCGTCCAGCCTTTTCTGGTACTCCTTGGACTTCAGGAACTCGGCCACACCAGCTGACCTGGCAGACACAACTTCCACCTTCAGCTTCTCTATCTCTGCTCAGTCTGCCTCCCTGGCTATCTTCAGCCGCTCGAGCTCTACCTCCAAGCCATCCATCTGGGCTTCCACTTTGTACAAATCCACCTTCAACTGCTTGGCCTCTACTTCAGCCGCCCTGGCAACCTCAGCCTCATGTCGGAACATATCCAACTGAGCAGCCTGCTCCTCCACTTTCCTCTGTTCGGTCGACAGCTTCCTTTCCAGATCTCCCTTGGTCTTCAGAACCAGCTCGGCCTCCTGAGCCTTTCAGCCTACAGTTGCCTACTATTCTTTGAGCTTAGCCTTCTCCTTATCAGCAGCCACCATACACCTCTGGGCATTGCTGTAGTTGATGAACATCTCACCAAATGACTGCACACTGAGCATATATGTTAGTACAAAACAAAACTACAAAAAAAAAACACAAGTATTAAAAAAATCGATAATACTTACGTGGGCATCAATAAGGAGAGACTTCTCCATCCGCTCCAGCATCGTCCTCTCGGACAGGCCATCCATCTTTGACAGCTCCATGGACGACCCAATGGTGACACCGTTGATGATGGGCATCATCTTTTCCTTCATACTGACCGAGACGTCCAACCATGTGATAGGACCAGTGAACCGACCCATATCAATACCATCGTGGTCGGCTAGCTCAACATACCACCGACCGGGGAAACGAAGTGGAGAGAATGGTATGTCAAATCTTAGCTCAGGGAACATAGGCCCAGACCCCCCACCTAGTAGGAATTGAGCCTGCTTCTGCCTTCTGAGCAGCCTGGAACCTCAGGTCAGCCTCATGCCTTGGCTACAGCTGCCAATTAGCATCAATCAGCCTCTGGTCAGCTTGTTCTGTCAGCCTAACAACAGACTGAACCTCGGCAGAGCCACCCTTCTGGCCCGGCCTAACAACACTTTGAACCTCATCGGAGTCGATAATCCGTTTCGAGGTCTTCTTTGGGGCTTCACACCCTTCTTGGTGGGCTTAACAGCCTCTTCCTCATCAGCCTCATCACCAAGGTCGACGACCACAGTTTTTGCACCGACCGGAGCCTTCTTCAATTTCCTCTTCTTCTCAGCCAAGAGGGCTATTCTCTGCTGAGCCCGTCAAGACCCTCAATCCTCTATTTTGGCCCAGAGGACAAACCACTAGCGGTCGGTGGCTCTTTCATTTTCTGGCAAGAGACTGACCCCTCAGCACCATAGGCCATCTCACCATCTTCTGGCACTGACTCGCTGGCATTAGGGACTGGGACCCTCTGATTGATGACTTACCTCACCTCCTCAACATTCTTCAAGATATGCTTCTCTGCGTCCTGAGGCATGACTACAAAGCAAAACATAAACATATCAGATACAGACCAAACAACCTACATAATTACACTGAGTTATAAGGACTCACCTGTTGATGAAGTCAAGCCGACCTCTTTAAGGATATAAGGCAAACGAAGAATGAACCGATTCCTCTCGGTCGGGTTCTGTTTCTTCCTCACTTCTCCACAAATTTGCTTGCCCTTCTCACCACTCATCAATCCTCATCAAACTCTGACCAACCGCTCAAGTGCGCCGACTCAACCTCTGGCTCGGCATTCTCATCATAGTCTTGCACTTCGTTATTTTGACTATCCGAGTCTGACATGATGACAATCTAGGGAAGGAAAAGAACAAAAATCTATGACCGACCGAGCTCTGTGCCTACACGGATCCAACCACCATCCGACCACCAGTTCTTCACTAGTTCATCAAAAAAACACAACTTTGATTCAAATCAACAAAGGAAAAAAGCAACAAACCTTGTTTTTACACGGCGGACTTGGCTCACCGGAAATCGTACCACCGCACTGACCGCAGCAAATCCCTTGCCAGAAATCACCTTTTCATTTTGACAGCAGCTCCGCAAAAGTGAAAAGTGAAGTTGGGAGCAAACACCTCAACTATTTATAGAGGTCCAGGTCGGGGAGATGAAATGTCGCCTTGGTAAAATGAAAACACACCACCATGCGACACATGTCCAACATGTAGTGGCCACAGGCGCTCCTACGCGCCTTACCTAAAGTCCAACGGACACCTCACCCGGCCATATGACCGACCAGACATTCATGCACCGACCAGTCTCTCAAGGGACGACCTGTCCACGCGTAACACAAGCTATGCACAATCAGGCATTAGTTAGACACCTACTCAACTACGCTAGTCGGCAAACAAAGCACACAGACCGGTCGGCCATCAGCAGAAGACTGACCCAGCTAAGGACCAATCACTCCGACTCAACTCTCCAACAATGGTTAGCCTCCACAACACCACCAAGCGGTACAACCACATTAATCCATACAGGACACACCCACCTTAAGCACTCGGTGCTCTCTCTCCCTTGGGGGACTTGGGGGACTAGAGGTATATCTCCCCATCGAGTATGAAAAACATGACAAGTCCCCAACCGAGAAATTCCACCTCGGTCAAGAACTTGGGGGACTTCTGTTGACACCATATTGGACCAGACTCAATAGGTCACATACCTCAAGCCTAAAGCCAAATAAACAAAGCCCAAAGCCAACTCTACAAGCTCAAATACCATATGGGCCTAAGCCCACACAACAAATAACCCTAACAAGGGTCAACAACTCACTGACACGTGGACACATCTCCACCGTCCATCTAGATACCACGTGTCAGCACCACAGCAGAAGTGCATTTATCCCACATTGAAACTATTCATCAAACCTCCTTCAAACATCAATGCAAAAGAAGGCACATTTCCCAAAAAGGTAACTAAGATTCACTATTTATTGTTACTCTGTCAAAATCATTATTTACCACATACCTCTTACATACACAGACCTACATACTGACTTGGGCGTCGAAGAACCTTTAGGCCGGCATCACACCGGTGCTCATCCCTGATCAACGACCAATCTACTCTCTCTTACAGGCCTCCCGAAGAGTACGTGGCACACACAGTGTGGACAGAGTATCACCTATAAGTTGGTACATTTTGTGCATCAACACTTCATAAAATCATGATAACGCCATAGAATGGAACAATGAATGAAATGCATACAAAAGGGTGGGAATTTTAATCATTCTTTTCTAAATATTCACTCACACAAGAGGTGTGAACAATGGCCAATAAATAACCAACATGGGTTGGTTCGAGTGGAAAAGGCTAGGGCCCCTTAAGCAAGTGATCATGGGTTCGATCCCGGGGCCTTGTGTATGGAGCAAAACTTGGTTGAGAGAGGTCCCCGCCACTAGCGCCTGGCAGTACCTCGAGGGATTAGTTTTCGCCGTCCGGGTGGGATACCCTGAGCTCACCCAAACATGTCTAATAAATACATTTTTGACTTAATGTTAATTTGATATATAAAGTATAGGGTAGTAAAAAATTGCAAACCCGAGTCAAATGCAATGAAGAATCATAATTCTAGCCAGGTTAAACCCAATGATTTATTTTTCAAAAACCAGTATTCAAACTATTTATGTTCACATTAACTCCAATATCCCACCCAACTAAAACTACATGCCCAGCAATCCACCTCGAACACTAGTGCTACTATTTACTTTCCCTACTTATTGTTAGCAATATTAACTCATTGTATTAAGTCATTCTATTAGTGTTACTATATAAAGTGAATGTGAGAGTCAGTCAATGTATTGAGATATTTTTATATAATGAAGATTACCAAACTTACTCTCATAACTTTCTCTCTTTTCCTTCTCTTGTTTGATATGTGAATCTTATTCCTCATCACTAACATTCATACCTAAATTCCATTGTTACACTAACCTACTCTCAATTGAATAAGGTTCCATGATTTCTTTCATGGTATCAGAGCTACAAAGCTAATAGCTCGTGGTCCTGATATTTTTTGCTTTCGTTGCTATGTAGATTTTTAAGCTTTTGTTTTCAATTTCCGTTTACCAAAAATTTTTCCTTGGTTTCCATATCGATGGCTGTGACTCTTCTGTGCAGCCTTCCCGATTCGATCTCTACTGCTCACTGAAGACTTATTCAATTGCAATTGGTACGGGGTTTGACCTAGATTTTCTAGTTTTTGACATCGATCGTGATTCTTCATCATACCTGCTCCACTGCGATTGCCTCTACTTCAATCTTGCTTTCTTGCAGCGGCTTCGATTTTTCAGTTCGGCTTTTCAGCTTCTTCGATCTGCAATGGCTTCGAATCTTGACTTCCAGAATGCTCAACTTCTTCGATTCTTGCTTTGTGCTTCTAGTCTCCGATTCAGTATTGAAGGATTTGTGTGATTGAAATTTTTTCTCGGCTCAATCTCAGTTTTCTCTACTCTTCAGCGATTGCTTGCTACGATTTCTTCATCAGACATGTTCATCAGCGATTGCTTGCTACGAGGAGCTTCAGCTACGATTCCGTCGTCTTCTTCGTTCAATTGGTACGAGTTTGCCCTAATTTTCAGCTCCTTCGACTTCTTGATTTCTCGATTTCAAGTTTTCGAAGTTGCTTCCATGGCGATGGCCCTCTGTGTTCTCGGTTTCTTGAAGCTCCTCGATTTCTCTTCAAGTCTGCTTCTATCCTTCGAGCTCTTCGATTTCAGCTTTGGATTTCCAGATACTCATCTTCGGTTTCAAGCTAAGTTTTCTTTTCGATTGCACCGTTCTTCTTCTAGAATGCGATTCAGAAGCTAAGGTGTTATCTGCTCGTCTACATCAATCTTCGTTCTTGCTACTTCGAATCTCTCCGACTCAGAATCAGATGTCTTCCGATCTTGATTCATCTCTACTTCGATCTGTTTGGTGTCTATGGAAATCTTTATGGAGGTTCTATCCCCAATCTCAGGTTCTTTCTTTCGCTCTTCAATCTCTTGATTAAACACATACATAATTGTGTGTTTCTTCTCATGCGAATTTCAAGAATTCTTTCTACCTTCTCAAATTCTTTCGATCCTCTATTCAATCCTTTTTCTTTCTTCTTTCGATTCCTCTATTTATTGCTTAATCATAGAATAAATTGTGAGCTTCTTCTTCTTCTTCGATCTTAATCTTGATTCTTTCCCTGTTTGATCTCACTATTGATTTTGATCTTCGATCTATGATTCTTCTTCTATCTCAAATTCCTCTTCGATCGTACTCTTGATTCTTGCTGCAATTCTCTCTCACAATTGAATTGTTCTTCTCTCTCACCTTCTCTTTCGTTTCTCTTTCTGCCTTCCATCTATCTGTTTTCCTATTACGCTGAGTTAATAGTTGAGTTACTTATTGTGTTGAGCTGAGCTATCATGAATGAGTTGTGCTGCTGTGATTGTGTTTGATCTGTGGTGATGCATTCTGAGATGAGCTAGTGTTTGTGTCTGGGTTATATTGTCTGTGATGGTCTGCATTGCTGGTGAATTGAGCTGCATTGTAACGTCTATATGACTGGAATGGACCTCTTCAATATGCTGTAGTGTTTGTGCTACTGAATTGGGTCCGCTCTTATCTTCCTATTGCTTCTCTGAGCTGTGGATTTGTTTATCAGTTGGGCTTATGTGTATTTTTGCTCTGTCCTGAGTTGTAGCATGGATGATACTATGTATGTTGCTACTGTAGTGTTTGTGTATGCTGTTGGGTTTGCTACTTCTGTTTGTTGTTGTGTTTCTCTCTGTGTTGAGCTGCTCTACATTTGGTTTGGCAAAGTGTCAAGCCCATTATGCTGTGGACACTGCTGTTTGCTGCAAATGTTGTTTACTGAGCTGAGCTACTGTGTTGTGGTATTACCTGCCATGGATCTCCTTCTGAGTTATCATGAATGAGTTTTGTGTTTGTATATTTTGGGCTAGCAGTCAGATTGTTTTGGGCTGAGTTGAGTTGTTTGTTGGTGACTACTGCTTTCTGTGCTCGTTAGTGTGGGGTCTGCTTACTGTGCTGCTGTGGTTTTTTGGCCTATTACTGAGTGGGGCTGTTGTGTATTGTGGTGTTGTGTTGGGTTCATTGTTGCTGCTGAGATATACTGGTTGAGTTGAGTTCGTTGATTTTTGTATGTGCTGATGCACTCTGGTATAAGTTGCATTTTCATGTCTGAGTTGCTGTGGACTCTACTGATTTGCTGCAGAGATTGATGGTGGTACAGTTTCATGCTCTGCCTATGCATGTTGTTGCTTTTACTGATATTGCCCTGATCATATTGTTCTTTCCATTGCTGTGCTACATTGCTGGTGCATTTGGGTTGTTGTTACGACTGTTGTTGCTCATATTGTCTTGTGTTGTCCCAATCTCATGATGGAGCTTCTCCACATGAGATTGAGGGGGGATGTTAGCAATATTAACTCATTGTATTAAGTCATTCTATTAGTGTTAGTATATAAAGTGAATGTGAGAGTCATTCAATGTATTGAGATATTTTTATATAATGAAGATTACCAAACTTACTCTCATAACTTTCTCTCTTTTCCTTCTCTTGTTTGATCTGTGAATCTTATTCCTTATCACTAACATTCATACCTAAATTCCATTGTTACACTAACCTACTCTCAATTGAATAAGGTTCCATAATTTCTTTCATTTATTCTACCAATTATATAAAAGGCAGCAAGCAATATAAATGGAATGACTAAAGTCCCTACAAAATAATGCATACCAATATGAGTCCTTCTAGTCATACCTTATAAATTATAGTCACGAAGAATGAATATATATATATATATATATATCGTACTGTTACCCATAAAGTTAGAATCAAAAACAAAATTTTTACATATTCTTACAAAAATTGTTAAAAACTTCAAAAAAAAGAACAAGAAAAGAAAAGAGTAAAGGCTGGATTAGATGTAACTTACTGTCAAGAATTCACTGTGCATTTTAGCGTGGACATATTATTGAAATATATTTCAAACAATGTTGATATGTTTTGTTTTTGACATAATTGATATATTATTGACAATTCATTTCTTATAAAATACATATTTTTGTTCTTGATTTTGTATCTTATAAAAAACAGAGTTTCTTTTATGATCGAGAAAAAATATCTTATATGTCACATTTTCATTAATGACTGATCATTACCTAAATTATTTGTGATTTTTAAAGTAAAAATGCTCTTTAATGAAACTTGAACTTTAATCAATTGTTACCAAGAAATTATAAAATTCGCTTGTCTAAAATGTTTAATTTCCTAATTTATCTCGTAAATTATTATGTAACGGGCAATAAATTAATCGTATTCAAAGCCGCAGCAATGTAACCGAGGAGCCAACATATTGGGCGAATGTGAATCTTGTTTTGGTGGGCTTGGTCGACCCGTAATATACATAATATTACCCGAGGTTGGCATATGGAGGGTCTGAATCATCCGTTTGCAAAGTATCACTAGATTTTAGGCGACTGCCTCTGTCTGTAACTAAAGTCTACGGAGGTTTATACTCTGGGACCCCAACAAGTTTCGGAGCACTATAACCATGTCATTATCATTTTCCTGATCATCAAGAAAACAATAGTATGTGACAGTTTCTGTGATGTGAAACCATGTTCGCGAAGCTTCAGTTGGACACCAGCTGCTTCCACATTTTGGGTTCCATAAAGACCTCACCCAACATAGGAAACTCTCCACTGGACAAACTTGACGTCATTAACAAGGAGAGGAAACGTAGAGTGATTCAGAGTCCCAATGGAGGAGGAGTAGGGGTCAAGAAGGGGTTGGGCCAAGTTCATAGACCCACGAATGATAGATGTGGAAATGGCGGTGGTGCTGTTCACGAGGTTGAGTTGAAAAAGCACAGTTTTGTTAGAAACCCAGGCGGGGAAAAGAGGAAAAACGCCGAGGGTAGTGGTGCTTTTGTGAAAAGCAGGGATTTTGATGTCGAGTTGAGGGATTGGAAAGGAGATGGAGTGGTGAAGAAAGTGCACTCTAAGTGTTCGACGAAATGCGTCACTTATGGCGGTTGCATACCTGCAATTTTGAAGGCGTTGGATGAAGTTGAGGATTTGGATAAGGCTTTGATTCCTTGGGAAGCTAGGCTTACTAACAAGGAAAGGAGCATAATTTTGAAGGAGCAGGTGAGTTGGGAAAGGGCTTGGGAGATTTTTGAATGGTTCAAGAGGAAGGATTGTTATGAATTGAATGTGATACACTACAATATAGTGCTTAGAATTCTTGGGAAGGCAAGGAAGTGGAGCCACGTAGAGAGTCTTTGGGATGATATGAAGCTTAAAGGAATAGCACCGGTTAATTCGACTTATGGAACTTTGATTGATGTTTATAGTAAAGGTGGCCTTAAGGAAGAAGCCCTTCTTTGGCTGGAGAAGATGAACAAACAAGGAATGAAACCTGATGAGGTTACTATGGGGATTGTTGTGCAATTGTATAAGAAGGCGGGAGAGTTTCGAAAAGCAGAGGAATTTTTTGACAAATGGTCTTTGAGTGTATCTATGAGACAAGAGGGTGCTACTACATCAGGTGTGTCTGGATTGGAAAGCTCTTTGCATTCTCATGTTTCTTTGAGCTCAAATACCTATAATACCTTGATTGACACGTATGGAAAGGCTGGCCAGCTTAAAGAAGCATCAGAAGTATTTGCATTGATGCTTAGGGAAGGGATTGCTCCAAATACGGTGACTTTCAATACAATGATTCATATTTGCGGTAACCATGGCCAGCTAAAAGAAGTTGCTTCCCTTATGCAGAAGATGGAAGAGCTTCGATGTCCACCCGACACAAGGACATATAATATTCTGATTTCCATCCATGCTAAGCATGATAATATAGATATGGCAGCAAACTACTTCTCAAAGATGAAGAAGGCTCGCCTTGAGCCAGACCATGTGAGTTACCGCATCCTTTTGTATGCATACTCAATAAGGCACATGGTTACCAAAGCCGAAGACCTCATATCAGAGATGGATGAAAGGGGTCTTGAGATTGATGAATTCACTCAGTCAGCTCTGACTAGGATGTACATCGAAGCTGGGATGCTTGAGAAGTCATGGTTTTGGTTCATGAGATTTCATCTTGCAGGGAAAATGAGTTCTGAGTGCTGTTCTGCCAATATCGATGCATATGGAGAGCGCGGGCATATTTTGGAAGCTGAGAAAGTTTTCTTCTGCTATCAAGAAGTGAAGAAATTGAGTGTCCTTGAGTTTAACGTGATGATTAAAGCTTATGGGATGGGGAAACATTATGGTAAAGCATGTCAGTTGTTTGATAGCATGGGGAGTCACGGTGTAGTTCCGGACAAATGTAGCTATAGTTCTCTCATACAAATTTTGGCCAGTGCAGATATGCCACATATAGCGAAACCCTATCTCGGTAAGATGCAAGAAGCAGGATTGGTAAACGATTGCATCCCGTATTGTGCTGTGATATCAAGCTTTGCAAAGTTAGGACAATTGGAAATGGCAGAGGCGCTATATAAAGAGATGGTTAGGTTCAATATTCAGCCTGATGTTATTGTCTTTGGGGTGTTGATAAATGCTTTTGCTGATGTTGGAAGTGTTAAAGAAGCTCTCAGCTATGCTGAAGCAATGAAAAAGGCAGGCTTGCCCGGGAACACGGTAATATACAACTCCTTGATCAAGCTTTATACTAAAGTTGGCTTTTTGAAAGAAGCAGAAGAAACATACAGGCTTATTCAGTCATCAGAGGATGATCATGCTATATATGCTTCAAATTGTATGATTGATCTTTACAGCGAGCGATCTATGGTTAAGCCAGCAGAAGAAATCTTCGATAACTTGAAGAGGAAGGGAGAGGCAAATGAGTTTACATATGCAATGATGATGTGCATGTATAAAAAAATTGGGCGGTTCGAGGAAGCCATTCAGATAGCAAAGGAGATGAGGGAACTGCGCCTTTTAACTGATTTGCTGAGTTATAACAATGTGCTTGGATTGTATGCAATGTATGGAAGATTCAAAGAGGTAGTGGCAACTTTCAAGGAGATGATCAAAGCTGGCATTCAACCTGATGATTGTACATTCAAATCACTTGGACTTGTTTTGGTGAAATCTGGTATTTCAAAGCAGGCTGTCGCCAAGCTGGAAGTATCGGTGAAGAAGGATGCTCGGAATGGTTTGCAAGCGTGGATGTCAGCCCTCTCGTCTGTTGTCAGATTGAATTGAAGTAATTATTTGTGGATACTTACCTTCTGCGACACGCATTTTGAGTAATGACCTTTCTTCGGTGATTGATTGAATCCGAGGTCATTGGCACCCCGCTCAAAGCCAGTGACCTGTGGTTGAGGAAGAAGACATAGATCCGGATTTCTGGGAACAAGAAATTGTGTTGTATATCCAACTCTACAGTTATAAGTTGAGTAAACTACTGCCAATTGTGCATCACTGGATGCTGTTCTCGGGTTTTCCGGTATTTTTCAATCTGGCACTTGCCTTGTGATTGAATGTTTACTTAGCAGAGGTTCAAATACCATGTTAGTTAACTCCATAATGTAGCATGTTTCACCCTTGAGTGTTTCTTGAATTCAGAGAGCTGATCTTATAGAATATTCATTTTCTTACTAGAGTATGTTTCTGTTTGGGAAGATGCTTCATGGAATTTGATCTTTTCCAATACTTGGTAATAAATAATTCTTGAATTTTGGTTATCCTTCTGGTGTTGGTGATTAGAGGAGACCGATCATTATTGGACTTGTTGCCATAATCATCATGATTCACTAGGTAAACAACAAGATTTTGTAATTAAAGAATTTCCTAAAAATCCTAAAAAGGAGGAAGAAATTGATTTCAAACAGTAAAACGGAAAGAAGAAGATATTTTGTGTTTTCTGGTTCAGTGTTAAATTTGATGCCAATTGATGATCAGATTCTTCTGCTATTTACAGCTCTGTGAAGTGTGAACCCCAACCCATATTTTGACTTATGTGAGTAATTTGACAACTTGACATGCAATGATGCACACCAAATAACATAATATATTTGAACAATTTCATTTGTAAATAATATCGGTGTGGAATTCTCGAGTCCATTTTTAAAAAAAATAAATACAGACGCAGGTGGTTGCTTACGGTGTGTTTGAAGCAGGGGTGCTAAAATTCGGAGTAGCTGGTTCCAGCAAATACGTTATGAACGGTATCTTCTAACGCTGAAAAGCCAAAAGAAGAATCGATATCTTTGTTTTGATCTTTCTCTCTGTTGAAGCAACTTGAAAGTTGAAACAAACTGCCCACAAATTAATAACAAAAACAAATTATTGAAATTAATTACAATAATTGCATCAAATTTAGTTTCCACTCGGTTGTCGATATTCGTCAGAATCTTTGATTTTATGCCCTTTTCTGTTGTGGGCCGATCCGATGGGATCAGCGATTCGGCTGGGAAGATGGATCTAAAACACACCATCAACATCTCTCAGCCTGCATGGATGTGTCATGTGTGTAACTGTGCATGCATGCTTCATGCCTGTGTTTCTTGTTCGGACATACACATGCATATGAGAGGTCACGCATTCGATTCTTGTAGAAGGCAAAATTGTTGTCCAATATGTATAATATATTACATTAGGTGAATTGCTTTATAATAAGAAGTCGTTTATGACTTAAAAGTTAATTCTGAAAATTTAAAGGGAATTTGTATGTCATACAAACATTTCAATATTTGTGTATAATCAAAATTCGGGTCGTCTCTGCTCTCTGGTACTCCTAGTCAAGAAATAGAGTAATCCTGGTTTAGGTATATTGCCCAGAACTTACCATATATCTTTCCAAATAACTTGCTACAAATCTTTGAAGCATGAATATAAATCTTTGGGGCATGAAAATGAATTTGAAATACATCTTGTAGGTGGAAATTTAGACTTTTAATTAATGAATAAATTAGTGCTACCAATACAACTACTAGAACCACCATGGATCTGAATTTCTGAATTACTCAAATATTGTAATGTACAGCTTCTAAATTCTAAACGTACACTAAAACTCAATCAATCCATCAATCGCCCATGTCGATGTGTACACCCATGTTTTCTAAACGATGACGTCATGCCACGAAGCGCCAACGCCTTGCATCCCAGCCTTCAACTCCTCCCAAAGCCTAACCTCCTCATAAACCCCGCCACCACAACCACCACCACCCTCCACCATCTTCACTTCCGCCAACACCAAACTGGGCGCAATTTCCATAACCTCAACCGCCATCACCACCTTCATCAACACCCCTTTCCCCAACCCCAAACTAACACCACTCTTCCCCCTCTCCATTTTATACCCGAGCTTCTCTCCAATTTCTCCCACCTTCTCCACCACCGTATCCGCCGCCGCATCCGCCGTTAACCGCCTACCCCTCCGACTCTCCACCTCAAAAAGCCCGGACAAATCCAACCCCGACGACATCGAGATTATATCAAACGCATTCATTCCAGGGGGAACGACGTCGCATTTCCCGCTTGCCAAATTGTCTCCGATTTCGAATTGACCCAGCGACTTTTTAAACCACGCCTTTTCCATCAAGGCCTCGATCCCCAATCTCGTGCTCGGGTTCGGGTCGAGCAGCTGGTATATGATCCGACCCGCCGGCTTCGGAATCAAAGTCGGAATCTCGTAATCCCGCCTCTGAACCTTCTTATACATGGCGATCAAATTGCTATCATCGAACGGTAGACGCCCAGCGAGCAAGACGAAGAGTATGACGCCGCAAGACCACGCGTCGGCCTTGGAGCCGTCGTAGCCTCGCCGGTAAAGCACCTCGGGCGCCGTGTACGCGGGGGTCCCACAGGCCGTGTGGAGCAGCCCGTTTTTGAGCTGATCGGGTAAAGCCGAGAGTCCGAAATCCGAGACTTTCAAGTTCCCGTTCTTGTCTAACAGAATGTTCTGGGGCTTCACGTCTCGGTGAGCAACGCCGTTTTGGTGGCAGAAATGCAAGGCCGAGATGAGCTGCTGGAAATATCGGCGGGTTAGTGACTCCGGCAATTTTCCGTGGCGAGAGATTTTGGCTAATAACTCGCCGCCCGTGGCGAGCTCTACGACGAGGTAGATTTTGGACTTGGTGGCGAGGACTTCGTGGATTTTGAGGACGTTTGGGTGGTGCTGTAGGCGGCGCATGGCGGAGATTTCTCGGAGGATGCGAGGCTCCATGGCGGCGTCGATTTGAGATTTATCGATGATTTTGATGGCGACGGCGGTGTTGTCGACTAGGGATTCGGCTTTGTAGACCTTGGCGAAGCTGCCGCGGCCCAACAGCCGGCCCAGTTGGTATTTGCCGAGGAGGGTGGTTGGGGTGGCTGTTGTGGTGGTGGTGGAGGGTAGTGGGGTTGGTGGGGCCCTAGGGTCCATGGCTCGTGGGTTGGAGAGAGCTAACGCAACAGCAGCAACCCAGAGACTCTGGAGGACAGAGGCTGCTTTGCTCTAGGGTTGAGTTTTATAGCATAATTTTCGGAGAGTACCAGTTGGCTTCTACTGTCAAAGTTTCCCATACTACCCTTTTGTTTGAAGACCTCTAGTCAATCATTATCTTTTCGTGGCAACCCAAAATTATTTTGCAACGATTTTTTTTTGTATGCAGAAAAAACAAAACTAAAACTGTAAGCCACGAGGACAACATAAATTCACACGTTCAAATTGGAGAACTTTAGAAATTGACGGAGAGATCGTACAAATCGACACATGAGAGCTGTTCTTCTTATGTCTCTAAGAGGCTATGACATCTGCAACGAAATTCGTTTCACGAAATATATGCTTGAAGTAAATAGATGTAAATTTTGAAGTAATGTCTTCAATATTCTTGATGAGCGTGAAAAGCTACCAAGGAACATCACATTTCTTTAGAACACAGTCAATAATGAACTTTGAGTCTCCTTCAACAAGAATATTATAGTAGCCTGCCTGAGTAGTTAGCAAAAAGCCTTCTCTCAAAGCAATTCCTTCAGTAATAATCACTTTTGAAGGACCTATGGGGTAGAATTAGCCACAAGAGGATTACCATTCACATCTCTTATGATGAAGCCTGAAGAACCAAATGACGTGGTTTGCAACGGTTAATTATATCAAATTCCACTCTAATTTCATTTTCTTCTCTGAAATTAGTTTTAAATTTTTTTAATCAAATTCTATCATATGTGATATTCTAGTCTTTTACCGTCACTACTTCCACTATCTATTTTAGGAGGAAAAATATCCCACGCAAGTCAGTTTGAGAACGATAAAATTTTGTGAATTTAGGTACTGTAACAAAAATTTGATAACGATAGAATTCAGAGATCGGAACAAAAGTAATTTAGGGACCAAAATGCAAAAACGGAGAACTATAGAATTTAGTGAATTTAGAAATTACAACAAAAGTTCGAGAAAGATAGATTTTAGGGGCCATGACCGAAAATGAAAAGTTTGAGAACATATAATTAGTGAATTCATAGACCAAAATGTATAGTATGATAATTATATAACTTAGTGAATTCAATTTAGGGACCAAAGTCCAACTTATGGTACAATTTAAGGACAACAAATTTCATATGATTTCATTCTTATTATTGGTATTTTTATTTCTCTGTAAATTCTATTTACAATATCAAATGGGAAAAACGTGAACTAAACAATAAATATTGAGAGATTTTTTTTTCTTCGTGTATTCAATTGCATATAGTTTCGCTGTGCTTGATCTTTTATTAGATTATTATTGTATTAGCCATCTTTGTGTTTTATGTTCGGTTACATTTTCATTTCTGTTTTTATATCTTTCGAAAGCTTTTTTCAAAAACAAAAACTTACATGATATCAATATGAGATTATATATTGGGTAAATAAGAATACTACTAAACCAATAATATTAATGAACACTTAATTATGAATACTATTAAACTAATAATGCTAGTGGACACTAAAAATATATATATATATATATATATATATGTTACGTTATTGAATATTATATGAAAATAACATCAATTTATATCATAACACATAGGCTGAGTGTGTCATATATGTGGCAATAAGACAATACCATGCAATATAAATATATATATATAATAATAGCATATATATATATATATAATTTTGGTTTTACTATCACTCCCATTAAGCCATTGTCCTTAATCGAAAGGTGAAAAGATTTGCAAAACTATATAGAGTAATGCAATTTTGGAATAATTTGGCCTTTTTCAACGCTACATCATAATATTTTCTTTTTCTTTTTAATAACCTATCAATTTAATTACAAAGAGAAAATCAGAGAAACGTAAAAAGAATGAGCAAATTGATTAACCCATCGGTGGTGGGGTGATGATTTTAAAACTCTCTTTTTGTCCAATTTCACTTCTATTTGTATTTCTTTTTGTCCAGTGTTTTCCCATTTGTTTTTTGCAAATGACAGTCTGCTATTCTGCAATGTTCACTTGGTGGAATGTCAGTCTCTCCTTCGTATATTAAAGTGCTATGAGCGAGCTTCGGGGCAAAAAATTAATTTTGAAAAATCTGCGGCCTGTTTTAGCCCTAACACTGATCCCATTTTGAAGCACCTGATTGCGTCTTTGTTGGGGGTACGACTTGTGGACTGGCACGAGCGGTATCTGGGCCTCCCTACGTATACCAAGCGGAGTAAAAAACGTTTGTTCAGTCATGTGAGGGATTCCCTGTGGTCCAAGCTTTCTATTTGGAACACTAAAGCTGTTATCGGCAGTCGGGAAAGAGATTCTTATTAAAACTGTAGCTTAAGCCTTGCCAACTTATGCAATGAGTGTTTTCCAGCTGCCACATGGTTTATGCCATGAGCTCTCAATAGCTATTGCGGTGGGCGAAGAAAGGCCAGAGAAGAATATATTAGATGGTGTGGCAAAAACTATGTAAACCAAAGTGCTTGGGGGGGGATGTAACTGCTCTGACATTCCTGTTTTTTGAAAGGGGGGGGGGGGGGGGGGGGGGTTTGGGTTTCAAGAACTTCAAAGCTGTTAATCGAGCTATGGTGGGCCAAGCAGGCTTGGCGGCTCTTTGAACGACCTGACTCTTTGGTCTCCTAAAACCTTAAAGCCAGGTACTACCCAGATCGAGATCTTTTTAATGCCAAATGGAAATTTCCGGTGAGAATTCCCAGATTCCGGCCACCGGGTACGACGGTGCAGCGGTCCGGCCGTCTTCTTCGGCGAGGCTCCGGCGATTGAGTCGGTCAGAGGGGGCAGACGTCATCACGTCAGTTGACTAACGGCCAGCTGACACTGTCAAGGGTTGACGGAATATGCTAACGGCGTTAGCATATTCCGTCAAACGTTAACGGGGTTATGACGGACCTTAATGCCGTTAGTCTGGACGGAATATTTCGATTTCGTCAGGTTTGATGGAATATTCTGTCAGGGTGACGGAATATTCTACCGTGAACAGTACCGGTGAGTAGGGGCGAGTGGCGGCGCGTGAAGGCGTGTGGCCGGCATGTGGCCAGCGCGTGGCGCGTGGTCCGACCTTCTACCGGCTCGTCGGGCTTTTTTCTGGCCCACGACGATACGTAGCTAGGGTTTTAGGAGGTTCTATATCGGATTTTGAAGGTTCTGAGGCAATAGGAGTTCGTTTGGAGCCGTATTTGAGTAATCTCAGCGGTAACGGTTGACCAACGGATGCGGGTTTTGACTCGGGAAGTTAGAGGAGTCGGGATATGTTTATATCAAAAGGTTCCTTGGGGTTGGGGTTTCTTTGAGTCGGTAATTTGGATGTAGTAGGAACGGGCTGGGTTTCCGGGATCACAGGCATGCATACTTCTAGGTATTAGGTTATACCATGGGTTCCTCTAATGATTGGAGTGGAGGGTGTCTTTCTCCGCTACATTGTTGAGGGTTCTCCGACTGGCGTTAGAGGGTACGTCTCCTCCAGATCATCGAGGGGTTCTCCAATATTGGCATTCGAGGGATCTTTCTCCACCATATCGTTGAGGACTGAGGTATCTCAGGACGAACTGGGATATCGAGTTACCACTCGGGGCGCTCAGGATGAGCCGAAATATCGAGTTACCACTCGGGGTGCTCAGGACGAGCCGGGATATCGAGTTACCACTCATGGTGCTCAGGACGAGCTGGGATACCGAGTTACCACTCGAGGTGCTCTGGAGGAGCAGGGATATCGAGTTACCACTCGGGGTGCTCTGGAGGAGCAGGGATATCGAGTTACCACTCGGGGTGCTCTGGAGGAGCAGAGATATCGAGTTATCACTCGGGGTGCTCAGGACGAGCCAAGATATCGAGTCATCACTCGGGGTGCTCAGGATGAGCCGGGATATCAAGTACGACTCGGGGTAAGTCAGCGAGACTCAATTCAACCAAGTCGGGTTCCTTCGTCATCCGGGTCAGTGGGTTGGTGTGGGTGACCCAGATTGACGAGTTATTGACGATTCACAAGAGGCTGATGAGTTTTGTGGTATTACAGTAGAGGTTTCAACATTGGTTGACCTACTGAAAATTGGTATCAGAGCTTGTTAGGAGAGGGTTATAAACTTTGAATCATGATCAGGGGTTCTCACATTGTGATCTGTGGCGAAGCATCGACTCTTACCTTGACATGACCAGGCCGGTTAGCCACCGGTGCGGTTGCTCAGTCGAGAGGCTGTGGCGTAAAACAAGTTCTTGAGGTTACCTTTTCGGGCCACCACTTTTTTTAAGGTTTCGACTGTGACCTGTAAGCTATCATGCATCTGACAAGTAGGTGTAGTCAGTAAGTACAGAGAAGGTTATGTCGGAACCCCTGTAAGGTTTATTTAATTTAAGGCTGTTAGACGGGAACCAAGCTTGTCGCTGATTTCGAGGTGAAATTTGAGAAGGGTCCTTACATTTGGTATCAAAGCGCCAGGTTTAACTTCCTGCAGACCGCACACTTGTGTGCAAATTATTTAAGAATTCTTGTCAACGAGATGCCTCTGAGACGTTTGTCTCTTCAGCGACCTTGAACTGAGGGAGGCGGAGGTCATGTAATGCATGGGCGAGGTAGGCGTCGCTGTTGCTGGTGAGTGGACGTTGGTTTGTAAATTATAATGCATGCATACAAGTATATTTGAATTAAACTTTCTTATGTATTGCTTTTGACAATTTCCAGAATTTAAAAATCTTACTGGACACAGGTTGTCAATATTGCATTGAAAATGTGTTTGGGGGGAAATGGCCTGGTTTTTGGACTCAATTTTGGTGTCGTTTTGACGTGGTAATTATTGAGTCCATGATTTTAGGTTGAGACCCGGACTTGAGATTTTAATGGATTTGGCCATAAACAGGTTTTTCAATGAATTTGGCTTAGGCCAAGAAACAAGGATTTCAAAACACGAATTTTGGTTTTCACTGGATTTTGTCCCCGATGGACAAGGTTTCTCCGACTGGAGTTAGAGGGTACGTCTCTAGATCGTTGAGGGGTTCTCCGATTTTGGTGTTCGAGGGATCTTTCTCCACCACATCGTTGAGGTTTGAGGTATCTCATGGAGGATTCCATCATAGTCTCAGTATGATATGAGGTATGTCTTGGAGGATTTCATCATACTCTCAGGATGATATGAGGTATGTCTTGGAGGATTCCATCATACTCTCAAGACGAGCAGGATTTCATTCGGGAAACAGTGGGATATGTTTGATATATTTTGTGTCCTGGTCTGTTTACATGATTTTCAACTCCTTTGAGGATGGTTTTCAAGCAGGGTTGTGGACCACATGATATTTTCATTATTTGGATTTCGTGAGTCCCACCGAGTGTTTTTACAAAAGAGTGATTTTCCCAACAAGTTTTTGACTTATCTTTATGGACTTGTTTGAAAAGAAATTTTATGTATGCATGCATTATTTTACACATGATGAAGAGTATTTTCCATCACGTATTCACCGAGGTTTTCTCCGACTAGAGTTGGAGGGAATTTTTCCTAGACTAGCATGGTAAGGTTTTTCCTTCGCCAGGACATCGATATGCTCTGATTCTGGCGTGGTAGGAAGCTCTCCGCTAGATCGTAGAGGCTGACTGCACTTGGTACACATGACCCTATCTGACACCTGCCTTCAAGGTATATTCGGTCATGTGCCGTCGGGACTTGAGATGATGGTAGTCATGTTGGGATTAGGACCCGCAGTGGACTTCTCGGGCTTAGAGACTTGCTTCGAGGTATGTTCTGGGTTGAATGGATACTGGGGCCTCCAGGATGTCTCCTGGATGTAGTTCTCACCTACAATTTATTTTCGAGACTAGAATAAAGATATGAGCAGAGTGCACGGGTTCTATTGGGAATTGCATATGGGGCCCAGTTCGTGTAGGTGGTGACGCGAGAGAACTTGAAACAGGAGGTTGGTTCTTTGACGTGAGTTAGGGAAATTTCGGGGATGAAATTTCCTTAAGGAGGGGAAATTGTAACGACCCGGACCAGGAATTAAAATAATTAAGGAAATGATGATTTTACCCTTGGTTTTGGAAGGGTTCGAGAGTCACTTTTTGCCTGGCAGTGCTTTTGGGAATTTTTCTTAGGTCGTTACGTAGGTCTTGAACTCACGAGTTCGTAGATAGGCGGCACGCAAAAAATGAAGACCCGATGAGATCGTTACGGGTCTAGAAGCTTCAGGGGCAGTTTGGTCATTTTGGAAAAGTCCAAAATTTGGGGGATATTTCTTCTCCCTTTTCAGACTCTGCCCGAACCAGTTAGAACCCCCTCTCTCCTGCCCGACTCCCTTACCCGTGCGATCATCGAACCCCTCACCTTCATCGGACCATTCCCAAACTGACTCGACCGAAACCAAGGCCGTGGATGTCTTCCCCGTGACTCCACGAGTGTTTTGGGATCACCATCGAGGTGGGAGCACTGCCGTAGACGGAGGATGAAAAATTGAGGTGGACCAAAACTTCTCGGCCTTTTTTCAACCAAACTAGGTACGATCTCGGAACTCTTACCTCATTTTCATATTCCTGGTGAAAAGTAGATGAATTTACATGTGTAGATCGTGAAAATCGGTCAAGGATTGAAGAAGTTAGAAGCTCGCCAGAAATGGTGATTTCATGCGAGAATTCCAAGATTCCGACCACCGGGTACGGCAGCGACGGCGGCGGTCCGGCCGTCTTCTCCTGTGAGGCTCTGACGACTGAGTCGGTCAGAGAGGGGCTGACGTCAACACGTCAATTGACTAACTGCCAGCTGGTGCCGTCAAGTGTTGACGAAATATGCTAATCGCGTTAGCATATTCCGTCAAACGTTTTCGGGGTTATGACGGACCTTAACGCCGTTAGTCTGGACGGAATATTCCGATTCCGTCAAGTTTGACAGAATATTCTGTCATGATGATGGAATATTCTACCGTGAACAGTACCTACGCGTGGGGGCGCGTGGGGCTATTTTTCGGCCCACAACGACGTGTGGCTAGGGTTTTGGGACGTTTCGGATCTGATTTTGATGGTTTTGAGGCCATATGAGTTCGTTTAGAGCCCCGTTTGAGTAATCCCAGTGGTAATGGTTGACCAACAGAAGCAGGTTTTGACTCGAGAAGTTAGAGGAGCCGAGATATGTTTATATCAAAGGGTTCCTTGAGGCTAGGGTTTCCTTGAGTTAGTACTTTGGATGTACTGGGAACGGACTGGGTTTCTGGGATCGCAGGCATGCATACTTCTAGGTATTATTTTATACCATGGGATCCTCCAATGATTGGCGTGGAGGGTGTCTTTCTCCGCTACATTGTTGAGGGTTCTCCGACTAGCGTTAGAGGGTAAGTCTCCGCCAAATTGTCGAGGGGCTCTCCAATGTTGGCGTTCGAGGGATCTTTCTCCGCCATATGGTTGAGGTATGAGGTATCTCAGGATGAGCCAGGATATCGAGTTACCACTCGGGGTGCTCAGGACGAGCTGAAATATTGAGTTACCACTCGGGGTGCTCAGGACGAGCTGGGATATTGAGTTACCACTCGGGGTGCTCAGGATGAGTCGAGATATCGAGTTACCACTCGGGGTGCTCTAGGGGAGCAAGGATATCGAGTTACCACTCGGGATGCTCTGGAGGAGCAGGGATATCGAGTTACCACTCGGGGTGCTCTGGAGGAGCAGGGATATCGAGTTACCACTCGGGGTGTTCTGGAGGAGCAGAGATATCGAGTTACCACTCGGGGTGCTCTAGAGGAGCAGGATATCGAGTTACCACTCGGGGTGCTCAGGACGAGCCGGGATATCGAGTTATCACTCGGGGGTGCTCAAGATGAGCCTAGATATTGAGTACGACTCGGGGTAAGTCAGTGAGACTCAATTCAACCAAGTCGGGTTCCTTCGTCATCCGGGTCAGTGGGTTGGTGTGGGTGACCCAGATTGACGAGTTATTGACGATTCACAAGAGGCTGATGAGTTTTGTGGTATTACAGTAGAGGTTTCAACATTGGTTGACCTACTGAAAATTGGTATCAGAGCTTGTTAGCAGAGGGTTATAAACTTTGAATCATGATCAGGGGTTCTCACATTGTGATCTGTGGCGAAGCATCGACTCTTACCTTGACATGACCAGGCCGGTTAGCCACCGGTGCAGTTGCTCAGTCGAGAGGCTGAGGCATAAAACAAGTTCATGAGGTTACCTTTTCGGGCCACCACTGTTCCGAGGTTTCGGCCGTGACCTGTAAGCTATCCTGCGTCTGACAGGTAGGTGTAGTCAGTAAGTACAGAGAAGGTTTTGTCGGAACCCCTGTAAGGTTTATTTAATTTAAGGATGTCAGACAGGAACCGAGCTTTTTGCGAATTTCGAAGCGAAATTCGGGAAAGGTCCTTACAACCAGCTCCAATGTCGCCTAGTGTATAATTCACCGGAGGGTGTGTTTGCTGATATTTTCTTTGCAGGTTGTAAGCTGCTAAAACCTGACCAACTTGAGGAGCTAGATTGGCTATGCTGGGAAGCGTGGAACATCTGCAATCAAATCATTCACGGTTGCTGCCCACCTAACCTTTGTGGTACGGTGGAGGCCCTTTTGGAGAAGCAGTCCATGTTCAAACAAACTGAGAATCGCACCCAAGTTGTCATTCCGCGAGGTGGTAGCTGCTGGCAGAAACGCCCCCTGACTGGGTGAAATTAAATACCGATGGCGCTATGTGTCGAGTTGGTCGAGCTCGGGGTGTGGGGGGAATCCTCCGAGATCATGTGGGTGCAGTACTTGGCGTTTTTGCAGGTCCTGCTGCAGAGGGTTTAAACATTGTGGCGGTGGAACTAGCGGCGGTGGGGCAGGGACTCATGTTGGCACGCCGATTGGGTATAGGGAATTTAGTGGTTGAATTGGACTCCCAACAAGCTGTAAATATGATCAGGGAGAATGTAGAAATCTGGAGCAGCTTAAGTGTTTTTACTGCTTATATCAATTGGCTTCTAGGCTTGATGGGAAACTCTCGTGTGGTTTTTCAAGGGCGTGAGGCCAATAAGGTGGCTCATCAACTGGCGAGGGAGGGTCTGGGTCTGCCGGCAGTTATGGAATGGCTTGCCGAGGCGCCTCCCTGGGTGCTCTCGCTTGCTGCAGTAGATATGGAGTGATTTTGAGTTTGGGATTGTGGGTTTGGAAGGAGGGGTCTGCGTGAGTGGGCAGAGGGAAGGGTTGGCTTAGGGTGTGTGTTTTGACTAGCGGAGTGGTCTCTTGCCTGGGCGGTTTTTTCCTTTTCTTGTGGGACAAGTTTAGTGAAGCTTTGTGCTTTTTTCGGTTGTATTGTTGTTTTCGGGTGGGGTACTCTTTTCCCTTCACCGAATTTTTCCGAGTAGCAAATTTCATGACAAAGTTTTGATAAGGCCCCATGTTAGCCTTAATTGTATTGTTTCTATTCTATCCAATGAAACTCTCGTTTAGATAAAAAAAAAATACGAATAAGCACTGTATCAAAAGTTTTGGAGCTAACTTTCTTTGCAACTTCCTATCAAAAGTCACATTTCACAAACATGATAATGTAAAGCATGATTTAAAGACAAAGCCATCAATGTAAAAATTATAAATAAAGCATTGCCGCTACCAAAACTAATCAATAATATAATTTCGATTAATAAATAAGAGCGTCGACACAAATAAAAATTATAATATCAATTCTTCTCTTTCACAAAAAACAAAAATCCAAGTAAAGTCCACTATTATTTATTTACATTACTGTTAATAAGAGGTGAAATATTAAATTTGTCATCAACTTTATTGATCAAATATTGTAATTTTGCTTTGTTAGAGTTTTACAAGAGAAGCCTTGAAGTCACACTTGGGTCTCGGCTCCCTAAAACTTCAAAATTTCATAAAAAATTATATTAACATTTTCGTAATTATAATGAGAAAACGGTAATATCTATATTGTTGGTCTTTCAAAAAATAAAATTATATTGCCAATTTTCGTAAAAATAGAAAGTAATTCCGCCACCGACCGCGAGATCTTTTAATGAAGAAAACCTAGACCAAGAATTTTGGCGTGTCTACCACTCAACTAGTTACTAGTAAACATACATGCATCTGCTTTAGACGACGAAAATTCATCGATCATAGATGTTTCTATTTTTATTAATGGAGCACTCGGGGTGCAAATTGGCTTTGAGGTGAGTCAAATTAAAGTAGGTGGGCAATACGACCATTCCTCATGCCGTTTTGTTCAAAAGCTTCACGTGTTGCTCCGCTTAATTTAATTACGTGGTCAATGGCTCAATTTTCTTGTGTCAATGACTCAATTATTCACATGTATGCATAGAGGAACAAAAACAAGAAAAAGAAAAGGGTATTTAAGTAATTTAGATAGGTATACAGTCACTTGGTCAGTAACGCACGGCAAAGAGTCTCAAAGCCTGTAAAGCTGGAAGCTGATGAATTTGGGCACGTTGAGATGACCAAGGCGTCTGGGTCTGCGCCTGCATCTGGCCCCAACGACGTATCTTCTGTCCACTGGCTGGGAGGCTGTTGGCTTGTTGCAGCATGATTAGCCTACAAATATGAATTGTATCACCACAAAGTGTGACATCATAAAATGCTATCATTTCAAATTCTTCTTCTTTAAATATAATTTTGTAACAAAATGCTGGCCGATAGATCAATTATACGTGACTCGCTCAAACTTCCCTTCTAATATCATCGTCCTTGTAACAAAATTAACATACGATACATATCTATAATTAAACATATAGTTCATAAATGGTATTTCAAAATTTTATTCTATTCTTCATATCAACCATAATTTCCATATTGTTTACATGGTTTCTTGAGGATTCGATGGTTTATGATTTTATATTCTTCTTAGCAAATATTAATATTTGTTTATTCAAAATTTGCTCGAGTTCTTCTTCCTAGCTTATTTAATTCAAATGTATGTGTCACTCTTTGAGAAAAAAAATAGTGATCTTATATTCTTATTAACAATCAATTTAGTTTAATTTGCTAGACAAAAAATATTTTATTTAAATTATTGTTTTAGGTTCTTTTCACGAACCATGCTTGTTCCAAATTGGAATATTGATTCGAATATAAATGAAGCATGAACAATTGAACATATCATACGAGTTTTATACTAGCTTTTATATAGATTCCAAAGTATTACAAGTCCCTCCCACCTAAGTAATAAGAGTGCCCACTGTGTGACCCAAACTATATATCTCAATTCTTATGTGGAAACAGTCTACCCATAAGTTTAAAAATATGTATTATTAGTCCCACCTATATAGTCTCATTTAATAATATTAGTAGACAACAAATTTGATATTTTTTCATTTTAAATATATTATTAATAATTATACCCATCGATACGAAACTCCAAGTCAATGTTCGACTTCTATATGTTTATTTTTATAGTATTATTTGGATGCTAATTTCTACGCTTAAAGTGATAATCCTTAAAGTTTGTCTGATATTTCATTACATATAAAAAAAATTAATCTAACACTAATATATATTAAAAAACTCAATTTCACGAAATATATTTTATATATAATATATATATATATATATATATATATATATATCATATAGGTAAGATGATACCGTAATATTATGAATGATATAAAAAAATAATTCAATAATATTGTACACATAAGGGAGTTGGATCTCGTTTTTGCTTTGATTGGACACGTTTGACGGCCCAAGAGATGCCACTTACCGCATCGACCAACTATTGACCTGTAATTGCTTTGCTAGCGCCCGGGCCCACGCATTACAAGACAATGGAGAGTAAACGGACGGTTGATAACACGCATGCTTTTGCATGCGCTCCAAAACATTTTCCAATATTATTCATAAGCCATGCACATCGATTCAAAAACACTTTTTTCAGTACCATCACTCAAATTTAAAGAAAATTATACATATTAATTATCAATTTTAATTTTTATAATAATTAAATTTTAAAATCATACTATACATAATTGATAAGAATATTATTATAATAATAATACTAGTGAAATCATATTTAGATAACCGTCGTCTAATAATTTAAGTACTAATTTGAAATGCTTTCAGGTTCAGTATTTGAATCTCATTCGTTGTTTTTTAATCAACGAAAGACATAATGGGTGCCCCTAAATTAATATCGACCTCATATGGGCGTTGAGTACCAAGAAGGAAATTATTCCCACACCAAGGTGTATAGAGACACCTAATATAATTTCCAAAAAATAAAAACCCTGATTTCTTTTAGGGTATGTTTGATTTAGGGTATGTTTGAATGAGGTACTTCAAATTAATCTCCAACGAATTTAGGTTAAATAAGTTAAAAATGATGAATTTCAAAGTATCAAGGGAATTCAAATGATTAGATGCATGATATTTAGATGAAATTTATAAATAATACCCTTGATACGTGTTACTTCAGAAATCATTTGTCTAGTTGGTTTGCTATGCTTATTTGAAATCTTTTGATACTTTAAAGTTTCTTATTTTTAACTAATTTAGTATAAATTCATTGAAAATTCTCATCCAAATATACTCTTAAGAATTGCATAAATATCTTTTATCCAAAGTTGTGGAAAAATATGCATACATTTAATTATGTGAAAACAAGTTAATTTTTTTTAATAATTATATATATATATATTCTAATTTACCAAAAATTTAAGATAAGAAATGATACTTCTGGAGGCACAAAACATCTGATTGAATTGTCTGATTGAATTATCTGATTGAATTGTATGATTGAATTATCTGATTGAATTGTCTGATTGAATTGTGGTATTGTCCAAAGACGTGTCAAAACATGATACGTTTCAAAACATGATTTGATCTTCAAGAATTCCCAACTATATATTGCTTGCTAGGAGGCCAAACCAAATTATGTGTGGCTACTAATGGTCTTCATTTTTTATGTTTTTTGTTTTCTATTAGGAATGCTGGGGTTATCAAATTGTTAACTTATTCGATGGCTCCTTGTCGATCTGCAGCCTCAAAATTTAGTGGTGAAACATCGACCCAAATGGGCCTTTCCTTCTACCACCTATATTTTTAATTAGGACGACGTCTATTTCATTGTCTGAGCATTATATTATTGAATTTCTTTAAAAAATAACCTAAACTAGCCCCCGTTTTGTCCTCAAACAACTGCTTATCAGAAGTTGACTTTGCACAGAGACATTTTAAAATTTCATACCACGTAACTACAATGAGTAATTTAATAGTTCAAGCGTTAATTTGATTTGGTCTCAGATATAAATTTAGTGGTCGAATTTGACTGATTGTCTCTTCTAATCACCAGAGGGCGTAAATGATGTCCTTTGCTTGATATCGACCTCATGTGTGGTCACCGGAAGGTATAAAGAGTGCTCATGGGCTGATATTAATCTCATGTACGTGTTGCAGCCAGATGGCCTAAGGGGTGCTCCTGGCCTGCAGAGATTGACCTCTTGTAACCTCCGAGATTTAAAAAGGGATGAGGTTAGTTGCATATCAATATGTATGAAGCCACCTCATACAATAAAAAATAATAAAAAAAATTCAAGCCATGTATCTTAATGTGAGTGAAAAAAAAATTCAAGGCAATGATATTCTATATAGATATGAAAATCACTCGTTTGAATTCCTTTGCTCCAAACAACTCTAAATAGAAACAAACATTCAAGATGTTCTTTGCAAGAATATACCATGGCGGTATACCAGAATCTTTATAAACTTCTCTTGGAAACTTCATAGTACAAGTTAAAAAGATGCTTATTTAACGTATATTTTGTCTTTGTGCATGAGCTTTTAAATTTAATTTCTCTTTATAAATCAAACTACATCTATATTCACTTTTTTTGTTAATATAATGATATTGGGAAAGTAGGATTACATTATATTTATATTGGATATCGATCTCACTTGAAGATAATTGAACCCGAGACCTCCCATATGATATGTACAGAGAAATATCACTAAGTCATAATATTAAGTGTTCGATGACTACCCACTTTGATTCATATAAATAAAAGTAACAATGCACAAGTGTGAAGATGTATTAATAACTAATATAGTAAGAACACAGCCTTTCAAAGCTAATCTTTCCATGGTTAAAATATCTTAGATTAAAAAATATTATTCTTGAAACAGAATTGTTAGTTTTATAATTTATATTATTATAAAGTTAGGAAGGTCAAAAGACTTTATCAACTTTTTTAACAAAAAGATCCTTCTATTAATTATCTTTAAATAAATAAATTATTTAATAAATAAAGATAAAATAGTAAAATCAAATATTAAATTTATGAATTATTAAATATTAATGGTTAATGAGGGAAGGGAATGCGTAATGGGTTCATGTAGATATTCCTCTCATTTTTATATATATATATATATATATATATATATATATATTTTTTTTATTTTTTTTTAAATTAAAATTTATTTTATTTTAATTTTTTTTAATAAAAATAAAAAATAAATTAACACACGCGTTAGAAGGTTAATCTAGTTTAAACCATATCCAAGGATTTTACCAATGAAATGCTTGGATGTTCTTGTTTATTTGGAGTTCGGATGATTAGATGCTTCGTGTGCCTTGTTGGACCACAGCAGAGAGAGCATTAGATTTACAAATCTAAATAATCAAGTTTAATAGAACCCTAATCCAAATCCTTATCACGGTACCCTTTTTAACAATGCAACGTTGGATTAATTAATCCAATGATGACAATGTTTTTTAAGTATAAACATCCTCACTAGCTATTGAACTTAATCCGGCGACTAATTTGAATTAAGACGCTTACTGAAGACTTGATTCGGCTACTAATTTGAATTAGGACGCTTACTTAAGATGAGAGCGTTTTTAATTTGGTCGATGTTAATATGAAACCGAGGATCATGGAGTAGGTAGCTTAGGCAAACAAGCAGCATGACAAGAATTATTTAGATTGGCTTAATTAATTTTCTTTACTATTAATTACTCTGAATAAAAAAGGCGTTATCGATCAAGCTAACGTGGGTTACTACGCCTTGGAATGTTTCGGTACTTTCACATTTGAATGAGAAAAAAAACACATAAAAATAGATTGGATTGGATAGAATGGAATGATGAAAATTATTATAATTGATGGTAATAATTAGTATAATGCTATAAAGTTCGTGATATTTCAGTTTTCTACATCACAATGAGTTTGAAAAAATTCAAGGAGGAGGAGGGAATCAGCAGAAGGGAGAGGGATGTATGCTTGAGATTTTAGTTTCATTTATCATTCATAATGGGGTGGGCTGCAGCCCAATCCATCCTTCAAAGCGGCAACGTTTTGAATTTGGGCTCATTGGATTTTGTCCACTCAGTTCATAATGGGCCTATGTGTTAGGGAACTAGACAGGCCCAGCCTTGTAAACCCCTCTTCTGAATCTGACCTTCTTTATTCCTTGTAAAGCTGCACTTCATCTTCTTCTCATTTTTGGGCCACAATACGCTGTTCTTCTTCCAACCAGGTATTTCCTCTTCTTTTCAATTCATTTTTACAATTTATGATTGAATATGGTTGCGTATTGAGATGATAAATTTTTTATAGCTTCGGTTATGATTCTAAATGGGGAGGAAATCAATTTAGGGATTTGTTAATGATTGGTGATTGGGGGTGTCTGGATTTTCTTCTTAATTATGGAATTTTGAGCTCAATTCATGATAAGCTCAGCTATTTAAGAGTTGGGTTGAGCTCAATCATTGTTTGATGGATTCGATTGAGCTCACCATGTCCAAATACTTTTTCTTGGTTTTTATGTGCAGAAATTTCAGGGAGTGAACTGTGTAACATTTTTTTTATTCCTCTGGTTGAATAGGAAACATGTCTAACGTGGGAACGGCAAAGGGTCTTCTGGAGATTGCTAAGTTTGGGCTCTACGTCTCCATCCCCATCGTTCTTATGTACACCTTCGCCCACAACTCTAAGAATCTCCAGAAGTTCATGGGAAATGTAATCTCCCTCTCACTTTGATCTCTTACTGATGTTGTATTAATTTCTTTTCGATATATAAACTGTTACTGATGTAGTATTAGGTTTTTTAAATCATATAATGAACCAAGCTGTAAATTGAATTGTTCAATTTTGAGAGCATCTGTCATTAAGGAAAGAGTAAATATTGAAAAATTCACTTGAAATCAGATGGGGTTTATCGGGTTAGAATGTTGTAGTGTTGTTAAATTGAATGCTTCAAGTTTGCTTCGATTAGCTTAAGAATGTGGCAATTAAAGTTAGTTGAGAGGCAATCGAAGTCTCAGTCTTTGTTCATGGCATAAAGGGGTTTGCTTTTATAGATTTGATTATACTCATAGCTCTTTATTTTTTCGTTTGCAGCATTCTTATGTAGTATATCCACCAGAGGCACCGAGACCTCACTCACCGGAGGAAATGAGGGAGATGGCACGGGAACTAGCTCGGAAGAACAATGCTCGTTGATGCTTTGTTGGGTGCGTTGTAACTTGTAAGCGCTGCTTGTTGCTGTTGAGAAAATGCTATGTTTCTATTTAGATTTCAGTTAAAATAATGGTGAGGCCAAATCCAAGGCCGGATAGTGAGCAGATTAGAGCTTCAAGTGTGGCCTTCTAACATGGACGATGGCTTGGTCTCATCTGTTTGTAAAATACGAATGTGAGGCCCTATTTCCATGCTCAAGCTGAGTGTATCGTCATGGGATGAAGGAGCTTTTGTAAGTTATGTTATGATACAATAAAAGCATGAATGGATTTGAAGTATTTTACTCAACTTTCATTTCGTTTCAATGTGGAATTGGAATTTCTTTCCTGGGTTGGGATTAAATATATCCAAGTTTGAATTTCGAGGCTTAGCGGACGATTGAGTTTTCATTCAACGTTATATTTACGAAAAAGAGGCAAGATTATAATTGATTCAGAATTCGATTGCCTTCCATATGAAAAATACCCTAGTTTATGCCATTCGTATTACGGCCAGTGTTATTCCTCCTTAATATATATAGTGGGTGGTTTTGAGGTTGAGCCTCGTAACGGGTGAGACTTATTCAAAAATGAATATATACAAAAGTTCTCACAATTTCTTAAGCACGTGGAAATTTTTTTTTTTGGGTCTTAATTTCGTGGAATATCCTTACCCTTTCAAGAAATGCATAAAATATTAACAGTCAAACGAACCATGGTTAACATTGCAAAACACCAACTTCCTGGAAAAAAAGACGACGAAGAAGCTCAGCTTTGGTGGGGACACTCTCTCCGAGTCTCCCTCTAAATTTTCCACACCGCGTCTCTCCCTCTGAATTAGATTACTTTAAAATTAATAATTTAATAGAGCCACAGCCACAGATTGAATTTTCTTAACAAAGCTTGACTTCCCTAAAGTCTTCTTCTCTTTTCCTACAGCAAGTTCTGATCATCTATTTCTACTTTCCTCAAAAATATATAGGCAAGGAGGATGTAGCTCTCCAAGTGAATGTCGTGAGTCTCGTGACACTTTACTTGTTCTGGGTTCTTCAATCTTTTGTATTTTCTTCTTACTTGTTTGGTTGCCAAAAAAACCTGAGAGAAAATAACTCAAGAGACCACTTTCCAGTGTTCCAATCTGTGTGGCTAAAACTAACCTGAGATGACCCAAGTTCATTTTATCTCATCAGTTGGATTGCATACTTTTCTTCCTGTTACAGGCTTTGAGAAAGGAAATGGTAACAAATTAAAGACTAAAATTTCTCTGATTTTCTTGTATGGGATTCTCAGCTTAGCGCCTGTTTGATAATCATTTCGAGTTTCGTTTCTAGTTTTCAATTTAACCACGCATTTTGGTTTCTTTACTATGATTCTTTTCCTCTTTAGAAATTATTAAACGTCTGGTTTTTGTTTACTGATGCTTTCCTAGTTGGATTGTTGCTTGTCCTTTGAAATTGGATTCTGTTTTTTTCTTAAATTCCTTCAATTTTATAAGTAATCAATCCTGATAATTTTAATGGGGTTGGTTTTATTATCTTTTTTCCATCTATTATTTTGATGAATTGTGTTTGTTGACAGGCTTAACCTAATTAAATTTCTGCCCTTCGTATGTAAGAATGATGCTAGTCTCTATAACTTCCTCTTAATTTTTTATATTAATCAGAATCAGATTAAACTTTTCTCAATTTCTTCAATTTCATCTCCTTCCCATTTAATTTCAATTTCTCATTTCTTTCTTTCTTCTCCTTCTCCAGGTTAAAGTCGATTCTTGAATTTCGTGTGTTTATTGGTAGATGTTGGATGGTCAGAAGGTGCAATAAAAATAGAGGTTTGGCATAGATTTGTTATAATGGCATTGGAGCTCATACCAATTGGAACCATCTTGGCTGTGGTAACAAACCAGGTCATCAAAACAGGTCTTGCTGCAAAAGATGTTCTCGAAAAAGAGAGCTTCAAGGTCCTGTCAAAGCACTTACTTGACATCGAAGCCGTGTTGAAAGAATTGCAGCACAAAGAACTCAATGATTCTCAAGCCACAAGGCTTGCATTGGAGTCCCTTGAATCAGATGTCAAAAAGGCCAACAATCTGGTTGAGAAGTACAAAAACCGACAGCGTTTCTATTTGCTTGTCAAGTGCCGAAACATAGTCAAGGAGGTGCAAGAAGTTACAAGGGACATTGGAAGGTCTTTGGCTTCTCTATCCCTTGCGAATACCGAAGTCTTGTTGGGGATCTCTGATCAGGTGAACCGGTTACACAATGAGATGCAACGTGTGGAGTTTGAGGCTTCACAGTCTAGGCTTCAAGCCTCTGACAAGCTCAATCAGGGACTTAAAGATCAGACCTTTGATCAGGGTTTTGCAAATGCAGTGGTTGCGGAGATAGCAATGGCAGTTGGGGTGCCATTGGAGCCCGAGGAGATAAGCAAAGAGTTAGCAGATTTTAGAAAGGAGAAGGAAGAAGCCGCAAGTAGGAAGGAAAGAGCTGAAGTTTTCTTCTTGGAGCAAGTCATTCAGCTGCTCTCTCAAGCCGATGCTGCAAGAGATTATGAAGAAGTAAAGAAACAATACAAGCAACGAGTTCAGACCATACAGACGTATGATCCAAGTGAAGAATATATTCCGCCACTTAATGCTTTTAAATGCTACATCAAAAAAACTGTGATGGTGGAACCGGTCAGCCTTTGCACCGGTACTACATGTGAGAGAGCCGCCATAATAGCTTGGTTCGAGAGTGGAAAGGTTAGTGACCCGGAAACCCATGATGTTCTTCAAGATACTTCTTGGAGGTGTAACCTTCCGTTGAGACAATCAATTGAAGAGTGGAGAGAGCTTAATTACTGTCTGAAGATCAGATCCGCGAAGACAAAGTTGGTATCAGGTGTTGAGATGTCCATCTTAGAGGGTTTAAGCCAAATGCAAGATCTTATTAGGGATAATTCTATTAACAAGGATTGGATTACAATTGAAGGACTCACTGATATTATAATCTCTATCCTTGGAAACTCTCACAACAGAGATGTCAAGAGGAGGATTTTGGTCACGATCAAGGACATTGTTGAAGGGCATGCAAGAAACAAGGTAAATTTCATGCTTCCAAGTTCCAATTGTTTTCAAAATGAATGCAACTGAAAAAAAAAATTACTTGAGGATTTAATATTCTGATCTAAATTTCTTTTGAACAAATCTGTTAGGAGAAAGTGGTTGAATCCGAGGGGTGGGATCACATCTTACCCTGCTTAGGCCGTGACTCAAGCATCTCAAAGGCTGCAATTGAATTGCTGTATGAGTTATTACAAGATAGGTCTGGTTGGAATGTGTCTGTATGCAAGCAACTCTCTCAACAAAGCAGTATTCTTTTCCTTGTTTATACCCTTTTAAGGGGTTCGGTGAGGGAGTCAGCTGAGATTGCAGAGAAAATCTTGTTGAAGCTTTTCGACATAGATGAGGAAAACATTTTGCTTGCAGCTAAGTCTGGCTGGTATAAGCCTTTGGTTGATCGCATAGTTCAAGGTAAGTAGATTCATTTCCTACCACTTAACGCAAATTTTTTCATTTATATATATTTTTTCAATGACAAAATATTTTCAGGGCCTGAAACTTCGAGGGTGTCAATGGTGAAAACACTAATTAACATGGAATTGGTGGACTTAAATTTGAAGCTGCTCGGCGAGGAAGGGGTCATACCTCCTTTGCTTGAAATGGTATCCGGAAATATTGAATCAAAACAGTTGTCTTTATCTGCGTTGGCTGAATTATCAGGTTGCAATGCTAACAAAGACCTGATTGCTGCTGCTGGTGGGGTTGATCTTGTTCTAAAACTAGCGGTCTCTCCTCATTTGCGCTCTCTCATTGTAGTTCACTGTTATGAAATCCTAGAGAAATTTACTTCTGAAGCAGATGGGGCGAAGTTCTTTGTTGATGAACATGGGAGGCGTCTCGAGTTAGAGCCAATTGTGACCCATTTGATAGAATTACAACAGAAACCCAACTTGTATTACAATGTCCGAAAGCCTGCCTTGCGCTCACTTCTTGGAATCTGCAAGTTTGATGCAGGGTTGGTTAAAAAGGCGGTTCTAACTGCCAATGCCGTATCTCTAGTTCTTCCTCTTCTTGATGACTCAGACTCAGAGATTCGCGAGATTGCAATAAGCCTCCTTTTCCTCTTCTCCCAGCATGAGCCCGAGGGGGTGGTGGAGTACCTTCTCAAGCCAAGAAGGCTCGAGGCGTTGGTAGGGTTTCTTGAAAATCAAGACGAGGACGATGTCCAAATGGCTGCTTCTGGCTTGCTGGCCAATCTACCGAAATCAGAAAGATCACTAACTAAGAAGCTAATCGAATTACAAGGTCATAATGCCATCATAAACATTTTGAGAACAGGTACCATGAAAGCAAAGGAGAATGCTTTGAGTGCTCTTTTCAGGTTTACAGACCCAACAAACATGGATTCGCAGCGAATACTGGTTGAAGCCGGGGCATATCCTCTCCTTGTCAACTTTCTTAGGTCCAGCTCAGTGACAGCGAAGGCAAGAGCTGCAGCTCTGATTGGGAATCTCTCCACGAGCAGCCAGAACCTCGCGGTGGTGTCCAAATCATCAAATTGTTGGTTCTGTTTCAAGCCATCCGGGGCTCCTATATGCCCGGCACATGGTGGATTCTGCAGTGTGATTTCAACATTTTGTCTTGTGGAAGCTAAAGCTTTGCCTGATTTGGTGAGGCTCTTAAGCGGGGAGGTTTATGAGACCGCGATCGAAGCAATTCAGACGCTGTCCACTTTGGTTCATGAGGCTTCCCCTCAGAGAGGGGCTAGTGTGTTGCATGAGGCTGATGCTATAAAACCGACATTGGAGGTGTTGAGTTGGGGAAGTGATTCTTTGAAGGAAGAGGCATTGAGTCTACTTGAGAAGGTTTTTGTGTCACAAGAAATGGTTGAGTTGTATGGATCAGCTGCTAAGTTAAGTCTCGCCGGTCTCACTGGCCGGAATATTTATGAGGATGGTCACCATAGGAGGAGGGCTGCCAATGTCTTGGCCCTCCTTGAACGTTACTCAAAATCATCATCGTCTATTATTCCAGGGTTGTATAGCTAAAAGTTGTGGTTTATCATATCAGAAAAAAAAAAAGAGGAGTAGAGGGAAATTAGATGGTTAGGAATTCCTTATTTATTTTAAGATCATAGGATAAGTTGAATGTTACATGATCATAAAGCAGAGAATATAGTGATTCGAATTATAGACAAAAAATATGTAAAATTGAATAATAAAATAGTAAGAGCATCTATAGCATAATTGTTAAATTTAAACTGAATTTTAGCTAAAGTAATTGAAAAGTTATTTTAGAAAAGTGCTTTTAAAAAATTTACTCTAATGTGTTATCAATTTTGGAAAATCTCTAATATTTTATTATTTATTTGAAGTTAATTTTTGAAATTTGAATAAAATTCATCTCATTGGGAGGAGATAGAAATTACTATGTCCTCTGTTCTATTTGCTAAATTTAGAGATTAAGATATTTAAAACTCCCAAAATATATGCGGGAGATGCTCTAAGGTGAAGATGTTGACAAAAGATATGTAAAATTGGATCATAATCCCCAAAAGTATGTCCGTAACTATAACATAAGTCGAATGTTTTAACTATAATCTAAGTCGAATGTTTTCATGATTAGTAAGCGATGAGCATGATAATTCGATTTACAGACAAAAGAAAATGTAAAATTGGATAATGAAATAGTAAGCGGTGAAGATTGGATCATGACAAAAAAACACGCAAAATTGGATCAGGATTCCAAAAGGATATAGGTAACATGACCATAGTTTAAGTGGCAGTAGTAACTGTTTACACCCGAAAAATCCCATTCTAGGCCAAAGCAAGTGATCAGCTAAAATAAATACGCTACTCACAAAACTCAGCCCAAAAGACGCCCACTTGGAACGTGGGAGCGTAGAAACGAGAAGAAGGGGAAATTGGCTATGAAGCGCCAAATGTGTCAGAAGGCAAAGGGGATGTTCGAGCCACGAAGATCTACTTGACAACGCGGGACCCACGAAGATCTACTTGGCAACGCGGGACCCACGAAGATCTACTTGGCAACGCGGGACCCACGAAGATCTACTTGGCAAGCCAAATAAGCTCCTCACCGTCTATAAATTGGAGAAGAAGCTTTCTTCCCAGGGAGGCCCAATCAATCAACCAAACAAACAAATTGATTAAACCAATCAATTTCAAAACAACTGCAAACCCTCAAAAGTTTTTTTGTTTAAAGGCTCGCCTATTTAGGCACAACCTGTTTCTTCGATCCATGATCAAGATTCAGTCTATTTTCTCACCTCATTCTCAATTCCCGACCAGGAATACAAGCTTTCTCCTCATCCCGACTGCCAGTTCCTGAGGAATTCCCAAACACTACCTCATCCCGACTACCATTCAACCCAGTCTTTGAGGTCCCCATACACTCATCCCTTGACGTATCACCGTCGTTTGAATACTCTGCCAACCTATGACATGATTCTGACTGATGTTCATTTCAGTTGATGATTTCTACAAGATTGTGCCCCTCAACAAGGCTTGATTGCGAAGGAAATGTTTACTTACAGTACTTGTATTTCGTTTGTTGCATCTACCATTCACGCATTTACTTTCCAGTAATTGTATTTTACTTTCTTTACATTTCAAAGGATTTTCTTAAGAGGAATTGTCAGTATTCGGAATATACCAACCAGGGCATTGTATGGATGTTCTAAGTCATAGAATCATTTATGTGTTTGGTCCAATACCATTATCCCGACTTAAGGAAATCCTTACACCTAACTGCTTCCAAACAATAACAAGCTGCTAACATGAACAAATCGGAATTAACATAATCTGAACTTGGACTGGATTGGAAAGAAAATTTATTAAAGTCCTTGGATACATTAAGAAGAAGGCATAGAAAAGAACAGTGCGAGCTATTTGCCCGCTCGCCTCACAATTACTTGATTAAGGAAAGGTTCTTGTGCCGCAACAAAACTCATTCATCACTGTCTAGTAGTAGCTTCTACTAGTGGCACGCCTACTTTGAAGGCATCTAAGGCTTATACTTCCTAGTCTTCCCATCTAGGGATAGACCGTGATATCAAGGCCCTTAAGTCCATAACCTTCAACCCAAATCCAACATCCAAACAAGTCCACACCACCACCATCACTAAAGAAACCCACACAAGCCCGCTCCTTCAAGCACAGATTTTAACTGAGATCCATCGAAGTCGACCCCCGGCCCGCTGTCGCATTTTTGGGCAGAACATAATTTGGCACGCCCAATGAGACTCTTTTTAGTGCATTTCCAAGTTCAGAAATTCCGAACGACGCCGAGATGCTAGAGGGAGAGTTCTAAAAGATCCTTCCTAAGAAACGGTGTCTGAGTTATCTCTACCACCAGTCGACATGGAGCCTCCTCAAGATGGAGCAGTGGAAGAGATTTTTGCCAAGGAGACGTAGGAATTTGTGTCTTTAGAAGATGTAATGCAAGCTGTCAAGGACAACATGACACCACTCCTTGTCCACATTGAAGCCATGAACGTACAAATTCAAGAGCTCAAGCGAGAGAAGTCTGAAAAGAGGTCAGAAGCCAACATCCCGACCTTGGGGTTCTTAGGCCTAGACAAGGGCAAGGGAATCATGGTGTTTGGAGCACCTATGTTGGAAACTATTTTTCCTGGACCTGATTTCTCAAAAGGATTCGGGATTGAAACCCCAGAAACAAGAAAGAATCGTGATGGGCAAGCTAGGGAAGAAATCAGAATATCTTCCAAGTATAGACCACCTATGGTCAATCAGAAGGAATCCCAGTCAAAATTGACCAAGATTACCCAGATCGGGGAGAAAAGAGATCTAGAGAATTGGAGGAAAACTGATCCCAATGACACTGGATCAAAAGAAGAAATCAAGATCAATCACAGAGCGCCGCGCAATCCCGAGCACTAAGCCATCATGAACGAGATGGCAGAGATCAGGCGAATGATGCAAGGCTAAGTTGTGGCCCCAAGAACAACTAATGTTCTGGTGTATAGAAAGCCATATCCGGCTTATGTAGACTAAGATAATCCAATCCCAAGGAATTGCAAGCCACCAACATTTTCACTCTTCAATGGAGATGGGAGTACTTCATCTCTAGAGCACATCGAGAGATTCTAGGCACACTGTGTGGCCGTAGAAGATAATTCGTACCTCAAACTTCGATTGTTCAACAGTTCCCTCTATGGGGATGCTTTCTGTTGGTACACTTCACTACCTGAAGCATCCATACTCACTTGGGGGCAAATGGAGGCCAAATTCCATGAGGAATTTTACAGGATTGAACCTGAGGTAACCATTAGTGATCTAACAACCATCAAGCAAGGGGAGTACGAATCAACTGAAGAATTCATTGTAAGATTCAAAAGATTGAAAATGAAGTGTAGATTCCCCATGAACAATGCCCAAATGGTGTCCATAGCACAAAGAGCCTTGAGATTCTCTCTCAGAAAGAACTTCGATGATACTACCTTCTCTGATCTTCAAGAGATAGTAGTGTCAGCAACTAAGTTTGAAAGGTTGTTGGAGGAAGAACAAAGACAAAAACACAGCTCTAAAGTACCCCCATTCTACAAAAACAAGATCCATGTGCATCAGATAGAGCATAAGGAGATCGAAGAAGAATCCTTGACGGAAGAAGAGGGGGAGGAACTACAAGTTGCGTCTGCTGAAATCCAGACCACTGGAAAGGGACCAATAAGTCTTTAATCGTTGGTTAAGCCTGCTCGAGAACAAAGACCAGTCAACCTGACTGGAGGTTACTTTGCGAACAAGGTACCAGTGTTTAACTCGTATTCATTCGACCTTACCAAAGCTAGAGAGATCTATGATGAGTTAGTAAAAGAAAAAGTAATCAAACCAGATCCTAAGCAGGAGATGCCTCGACAAGAAGACTTCAAAGGAAAGAAATTCTGAAAATGGCATGTCTCACCACATCATGCCACAACCAACTGTGTCCAGTTCAGGGACACGATTCAGAGTTTGATCAACCAGGGGAACCTCTCATTAGCCCCAATTCCAAAAGCGCCAATAGGAGTAGTCACAAATCCTTTACCGATGGAATAAGTAAATATGCTAAACTTGGAATGTCCAAAATGCGAAAAGAAAGCCAGGACTATAAAAGAGGATCAACCTAGACCCCAGGGAGGAATCCAGCAACCCAGAAAGTTGCTAGCCACGATTGTTGCCGGAGTAGTAATGTGCAGCAAGTGCAGGACAGAATGTGTGCTAGAGATCCTGACCCCAAGTGCTAAAATAGACCTAGAACTTAAAAATTCAAAGGATCATCAAGATTAGGATTTTCTCAAGGTCTAAGAAACAAGCTTTGGTCCATATAGTCCTAAAGGAGGGCTACCTCGCAATCTATTTTCTAGAGGTTGGGGAACATTAAGAGAAAACATGAATGGATTGCTAGTCAAGAGACTAGGGGGCAAGCTAGCCAGCAAAGTCTCTATAGCAAGAAACCTACTCTTCCAGAGCAAACGACCGCGAAGACAAAGCCCCAGAAAGCAACGATCCGGGAAGGAAGGTGGTATGTGGCTAGCAAAGATGGAAAGCCAGTTAAAGAATTGGGAAGATCTGCAAAGCATAGAATCCAGAGATAATTTGGAGCTTACATGCGCGCCTAGAAGAACTTGGGGGCAGTTCTTCCCAAGGAGAAAAAAGAGCCAAAAATCCCTCATGTGACCAAAAAAGAATCAAGAAGTCCTCCCAAGAAGAACTTGAGGAAGAAAGAAATCGTGATCAATACCGTTTCCCTACTTGATTCTATTTCGGGAACATCTTCTAAGGTAAGGAGGTGAATCGTGTTTGGTAGCTTCGCTCAAGATGAGGCACCCAATGAGCAATTTAAGGATCCGGAGATCCCAAACTTAAAAGGGAAGGCTAAACAAGTCTTTCAAGAGGATTACGGTCAAGACATGATCGAAGAAGAACTAAGAGAGTTCGAGAAAGAATTTTTAGAAGTCATGGAGATGGATGACTTGTTTGACAAGAAACAACAAGAAGTTCAGGCAGAAGTAGACCTGTTAATCGTATTACTAGAGCATTTAGCAGCAGTTTATCAGCAGGTGAACCACATGAAAGGGGATGTCATTACCCACGAGCCATCCTGAGCTTTGATCGAGATCCCAACGGACCATAAGAATAATCAGAATATCATCTCGGAATCCAACATGCACAAGGGAAGGATGATGTTCTCAAATTCGACTAAAGAAATGACGGATCACTTGCGACCTATCTTCATCACGGCCCATCTGGAAGGGATCCCGATCGACAAGATGATGATTAATGGAGGAGCATCCATTAATGTCTTACCTTGTTGGATGCTGAAGAACTTTGAAAAAACCCTTTGGGACTATTTACCGACTATGGCTATAATGTCAAATTTTAGTGGAACCATTACTAAAACTCATGGAGTTCTACCTCTAGAGATTAAGGTCGGTTCCAAGAAGATGATGCTAGCATTCTTCGTGGTAGACAATATTGCCAGTTACAACGTACTTCTAGGAAGGGATTGGATACACAAGAGCATGTGTGTTCCTTCCACATTACATCAATAGATCATCATATGGAATCCTACTGAAAATGCCTACGAAGGGGGTTTTTGGGAGATAATTCAGGCTGATTCAAGGCCTTTCACAGCCAACCCCACCGTTGTTGAAGCCAGTTTCTATGATCACGAAGTGGGAAACATTAAGTTAGCTGGAGAAGATGAGAACGGCCGCCCTACCAAGGTGACGACCCAGAAACTATTAGAACAAGGGCTCCTAACTCATGAACAGTGGGACATGCCCTTCCTAGAGGAAATTAATTTAGGGACCAAGGATGATTGCCGACCAACTTACATCTGCGGGATGTTAGAGGAGGCACTAAAGGTAAAGATGATAACACTCCTGGAAGAGTTCAAGGATTTCTTTGCATGGCATTATACAGAAATGCCAGGATTGGACAGACAACTTGTAGAGCATAGATTACCTATCAAAGAAGGATACAAACCCGTCTGTCAAGCAAGAAGAAGGATGTCAGTAGAAACTGAACTCAAAGTCAAAGAGAATATTGACAGACTTCTCAAAGCTGGTTTCATCAGAATGACCAAATATGTGGAATGGGTGGCCAATATAGTACCTGTCATCAAGGTGAAAACAGGATAGGTCAAGATATGTGTAGACTACCGCAATCTCAGTGAAGCTACCCCGAAAGACGAGTACCCAATGCTGATGGCTGACATGTTAATTGATGGTGCATGTCGAAATCAGCTTCTGTTGGTCATGGATGGCAACGCAGGATATAACCAAATCATGGTCGCATAAGAGGACGTTCACAAAACAGCATTCAGATGCCCTGGACAGTTGGTGGCATTTGAATATGTCGTCATGCCATTCAGATTAATGAATGCAGGGGCTATTTATCAGCGAGCGATGAACGCTATCTTCCATGAAATGATAGGGATGAACCTGGAAGTGTACATTGATGACGTGGTGGTGAAGTCTCAAGGAAAGGAAAAACACATTGAAGATTTAAGGCAAGCTTTCCTAAAGATGAGACAACACAAGTTAAAAATAAACCCTAAGAAATCTGCATTCAGGGTTCAAGCGGGACATTTCTTGGGATTCCTAGTTCACGAGAGAGGGATCGAGGTGGACAAAAACAAAGCAAAAGAAATCACGGAATCACCTTCACCCAAGAACAAGAAACAACTTCAAAGTTTGCTTGGAAAGGTCAATTTCCTCAGAAGATTCATAGCTAACTTATCTGGAAAAATCCAACCCTTTTCCTCTTTTGTCAAACTCAAGGACACAGAAGAATTCAAATGGGAGGAAAAGCATCAGGTAGCCTTTGAAGAACTCAAAAACTACCTATCCAGACCACCAGTACTAATGCCTCCCAAGAAAGGAATGCCTTTGAAGTTGTACATATCGGTATCCCTCAACACCATCGGAAGATTACTAGTCCAGGACAATGAAGAAGGAAAGGAGCAAGCAATATACTATATGAGCAAGGCATTAACAGAAGTAGAGGAAAGATATACGGCAGTGGAAAAATTATGCCTTGCATTATACTTTACGGCTATTAAATTGAAGCATTATATGCTACCCTTTTTTGTTCGGATCATTGCTTAGACGGATATGTTGAAATACATGTTATCCCGACCTACTCTGAGAGGTTGAATAGGCAAATGGATCCTAGCGTTATCTGAGTTCAATTTCCAGTATGTACCATAAAAATCTCTGAAGGGCTAGGCTATTGCCGACTTCCTAACGACGTATCCCGGTTTGGATGTTGAAGAGGAAATCATCCCGCGAGTAAGCATGGTGACAACACTGCCGTGGAAATTATACTTCAAAGGATCCAAAACCAAAGATTCAGCGGAGCCGAAGTATGTTTAGTGGATCTCGAAGGAGTATACCACCAGTTCTCATTCAAGTTGGATTGGGAGAATATAACAAATAATCAAGCAGAGTATGAGGCTTTGAATATCAATTTAGAGATCTTAATCGAGATGGGAGACTGACAGGTGGAAATCTATGGGGATTCTGAGTTGGTAATTAATTAGGTCACAAGCACCTACACATGTAGGAATATTTGTTTGACTAGCTATTACGCCCCAGTTACAACTCTTGCGTCAAAGTTCATCACCCCAACTATTGAACATATTCCACGAGAAGAAAACTTGGCAGCCAATGAAATGGCCTAAGTAGGGTCTGGAGTATTACTCCAAGAGGGGCAATTGGAGAAATGGATCAAAGTCAAAAGGAGATCCTTCCCTTTTTATTATGGAAAGAGATGTCGAGCTAGAGATTATGGACATCGAAGCTGAACCTGACGACTGGGGGACACGCTTTATGAAGTACCTAAGATATCCATCCAACGAGGATAAAAGCTTTAGAAATAAGGCTTGTCATTACACCTTATGGGGACAAGACTTGGTAAGAAAGAATTATGATGGTATGCTATCCCGATGTGTTGGCCCCAAAGAAGCCATGGTCATAATGGGAGAAGTACACGAAGGAGTGCACGGAGCGCACCAAGCAGGGCCAAAAATGAAATGGCTCATACGAAGACATGGTTACTACTGGCCAGACATCCAATCTGATTGTTATGCCTATGCTAAGGGATGTGAAGCATGTCAAAGGCATGGCCCATTTCAACATGCACCTGCAGTGCCAATGAATCTAGTGGTCAACCCTTGGCCATTTTTGGGTAGGGCCACATATTTCATAGGGAAAATCTCCCCAAAGTCATCAAAGAAACATTGCTTTATCATCGTGGCTAAAAATTACTTCACTAAATGGGTTGAAGCAAAGGCTGTGAAGCAGATCACAAGTCGTAATTTGATAAAATTTCTGAAGCAAAATATTTTGAGTCGATTCGGGGTACCAAAGATGATTGTTACTGACCGTGGACCATCGTTTATCTCTCGAGAGTTACAGGAATTCGGTGAACAATTTTCCATGAAATTTGTGCAATCTAGCCCCTATTATCCTTAAGCCAATGGCCAAGCAGAAGTTAGCAACAAAAGCATCCTCACAATCTTGAAGAAAATACTAGACAAAAACCCCGACAATTGGCATGAACAGTTGATTTACACCATCTGGTCCTATCAGACATTAAAAATGGGAGCGATCGGAACCGCACCGGCTAACTTAGTCTATGGTCGGACTCTTATGCTACCCATGGAATTAAATGTGAACTCATTGCGACTTCAGCACCAATACGGGATAGAGACCAACGAGTATGCCCAAGCTATGTGTTACAAGTTGGAAGATCTAGATCATAAAAGGATTGACGCTTTGAACAAAATCATGGCCAACAAAGCATCTGTGTCAAGAGTATACAACAAGAGGGTGAAAGGAAAGTAATTTAAGGAAGGTGACTTAGTCTGGAAAACTGTTTTACCATTGGGAATATCTGTGCTCAGAAGGGGGAAGTGGAGCTCGACTTGGCCAGGGCCGTTTGTCATCCACAAAGTGCATGGAAAAAGATAATACTACTTAAGGGACAACGACGGAACGGTGGATAAAAATCCTACCAATGCTATCCACCTCAAGAGGTTTTACCCAACACTTTGGGATTCAACTGAAGGAGTGATCTGATAGGGACCCCGTGTTCACAAGGCAGAAAAATTGCTTGGAACCACCTTAACATTTGATTGGATAGTAAAAGTTCCATTAGACGTTAAAAAGACAAAGTACAAGCAAAAGATAAAATGAGCATTACAGGGAGAAGTTAGCCTAGGAACTAACTTATGATACAAAAGAAAAGCCACACAATGGCCAGAAAACCCAGCAAGGACAAGACGATGCTATCATTACTGAGGAGTGGCCCATCCAACAACGACGTTGAATTGGGATCTAGCGGCGATTTTCGCCACCAACTTATCCTCAGACCAACCATCAGGATAATGATGGCCAGAAGCATGAGTGATGTATCCATCATCATAGCCATTCTTGTACGAGACCTGAGAGATAGACTCAACGACATGGTCCCTAGATTTCACCATCTCCACAAGTTCGGAAATTCGGTTCTTAGAGATAGCATGTTCGCCATGCGCTTGCTGGAGTTCCAGACACTTCTTTTGGTAAAACCTTCTAGGGTTTGAATTTGATGCTGGAAGGAAAATAGAGAAACAACAGAAAGATGAAGGTTGTTTTGCTTATCAACCTGGTGCGCGTAGACCAAATCTTGCAAATGCTGTATTTCCGATGCTTGGGCTTCAACCAAGTGGCGAAGGGAAGTAGTCTAGCTCTCTAAGAAGACTACATGGTTTTGAGAGCTATTAGGATTAGAAGATTCAGCTTGGGCATTCATGGGGTTGCTAAAGCTGGCCATGATCATAAAATGAAATATGAGAAGTGAATGTTTGATGTTGCATGCATGTTCATGGTATAATTTATAGGCCAATTATTATGGAGTACATCATCACATAATTATTACTCCATGCAACTTGAAGTTATCCCAAACCAACACATCAGCTCTGACAGACAGTAAAACTACGCCTAGGCCTGAACTTAGCTTACAAAGAAAGCGGTGGAGGGAAGTAGAAATGCTATTTTAAGCTTAAAAGATAAGGTTACAGCAGGAAGGTAGTAGTATAATGCTTTAAAAGGAAAATTACAAATTCAAAGTTCGGGGATGAGGCTTCCCAACAACACAATCGGTAAAGCCTTAATCAAACCCATCCCGATAAGAGGCCAATCTCAGCTGTTTGGTTAGCACATCACGAAAAGCAACATCCGCCCTAAGTTGTTCTATTTCATCCTTCATAGCAGCTACCTCACCTTCAACATGAAGGAGTTCATCTCGGGTATCTCTAATTTTCTCGCAGATGGAGATAGATTGAAAATGAAGCGAGGTTTGCTTATGATGATATTCAATGGGGCCATTTTCTTCAGCAACCTGTTGTACAAATAGCAACCTAAAAATTACGCAACTATATGCACGTTTTAACTCGCAAGTGCACAAGATCAGACAAATAGTATAGAAAGCAAATACGAGATCATTCCCACGAGGATTGGATTAATATGTGTTTAAAATAGATTTCCTAGAACTACTAAGTAAATGGCAAAAACTAAGAATGCAGATGTGAAAGAAAACCCTAAAAAAAACTTATTTCAAACCCTAAGATGTCTAATCAAAGTTTATGTGCAATACACAAACGCACTCGGTGTTCAAAATGATGATTTTAAGATGATTTTGAAAACTGAAAATTTCGAAACAAAATATTAAAAACAGCTTTTGATTAAAAATAGAATTGGATCGAGGTTAAAACAATGAGAAAACCAGTTAGGGATTCGATGTTCACCGCTAATCTTCTTCCTTAAGCAAATGACATGCACAATGCTACAAAACAACAAGTTAGGCATGGGTATATACGCTAACTCTTTTCATTCTTAAAGTGCTTAGCATGGTATCTACTAAGTTGCACTTTAAGAATGCATAACACAATGGAAATCGACAAACACACAACTCCTAGAACATGATAGCTATTCTAGTTATTCATGATGATTAATTTCAAGAACTTATAACTAGTTCTTTTTTTACTCTTCCAAGCACAAGATTCGGTCATCTAAATTTACCTATATAACAAACTCAAGATTCGGTGATCAAACATAACATAACTTATGTAAAGAGTAAAATATAATCTGAAATTAATCAATTAAGCATCACAAAAGTTGTTTACAGCAAAGGCATATCGAAATCCTTAAAGAAACATGATTAGGGCTTCAATCGAGCCCTAACTAAAGTACTTAGTTACCCATAATTTAAATAGACAGCAAGAACATACAAAGCATAAACTAAAAAAGAGGAAGAAGATAGCTCTTTGATGATGTGTTGGTAAGCCAGAGTGATTGTATGACGCTTTGACGTTCCTCCTTGCTTCCTAAGCCTTTTAGACCTTGGAACCTTGAAGGATGGAGCAGAATGGGATGGTGTGGCTGAGTCCTTCCTTGTGGTGAGGGAAAAAGGAAGAGAAATGGCTACCTTTTTTGAGAGCTCCCCCGTTTCTGCAGTTTTTAGGGAGAAAAAGAGTCGTTTCAAAGTGAGGTGAGGGGGAGACTCTTCGCTTCTCTGACCTTTGGCTGCCAAGAATTTATGTGCATGTTAATTCACTGAATGAGGGAGAGAGACGTTTTTTTTTTGTTTTTGTGAGGGAGAGCAAGCGTTTCTTTGATCTTGTGTGCTTGTTTGCTTGCCAAGTCCTTCCTCCCATGACCCTAACAAACTGGGCTTCTAGTTGTCCAAGCCTGATAAGGATTAGAAAACTTGAAATAGAAGGAATGCTGAATTCCCGCGCAGCCTGACCTTGCTGTACTAAAACGGCCATAACTCCTTCTAGAAAATTCCAATTCACAAACCGTAAATTCCTTTATAAACTAGACTTCGGTATCTTTTCAAGATATATGGCTCATCAGCTAGTTCTTCCCGAGCATGTGCAGTTAATTTCGAGAAGTTGACACATCTGCTGAAGTCTGTTTCAAAGTTTCCTCTATAGATTTCCCAAACAACACTCATTAACTCCTTTTGTAACTTTACTTCCAAAAATCCTACAAAACACGAAAACAAGCCAAGTATTAAGAAAACATAGGAAACATTCTAAGAAAAGCATTAGAAAACAAGATAAAACGTCGCATAAATACGCTTCTATCAAATTCCCCCACACTTAGCTTTTACTAGTCCTCGAGCAAAACAGAAAAAAAGAATGAAAGAAAAACAAAGAATCAATGATTCAACCTAAACCTTCCAACATTTGTCTTAGAGATTTTCAATGAATCATGACATATTAAGATTCATCATAAGCATAAGAATTGGTCCACATGATTCGAGAGTTAATACACCTTCATAGAAATCATACACATACTCACAATTAAATCAATCAAAGCAAAAGTACAAACAGAGATACATGGTGCAAATAATTAGCTCAAAATTCTCACCGAATAAGCTCTGATTTTACCTCATATTTTCTGGTTAAGTCACTCTTCCTATACTAGTTATATGTGAGAGGATTGATGTAAAATGGAAACAAATTGCTCACATATGATATAACAAGAAAGAAAGGCACTTTCAGAATTTTTTTCTTATGAATATGACTCATGAAAGGAATGCTACTACTTGAATGCAAGAACAAGTGACACCATATGCTCATACTTCATTCAAATCTCCACATATTGATATAAACACAACAAACAAGATCAGAAGGTCTTTATGAGGATTGTAATGAGGCCAAAGGGTAAGGGGTTAAAGAAATAATGGTTATGGATAACACAAGTGTTCTTAAAGAAAAATAGAAGCATGCTATGACGTTAGAGACATAAGAACTTGTATCACCATCAAGGCTTAAAAATCATATAAGTACCGAGCAAGTACATACACTCAATGGCCGATTTGAACATTATGGACCATACTTCAACAATCAATACATGAACGGTAAGGGAATAACAATCCAAACAAAATGCCGATTTTTTTTTCTTTTTTTTTTCTAGTGCACACTCCGAACCGTGTACAATTCTTATCTCTTGTTTTTTTTTTTTTTTTTTTTTTAACATTCCCCCAAACTTGCTCTTTTAACACCCCTTTATTCACAATTAAGTCTCTACAAATTTATGCTTCACTAATCTTTAAGAAAAAGGGTAAGGATGAAAGTGTTTAGGCTAGGTGAGGAAAATGAGGGTTATGAAACAAAAAGTCTTAAACAAAGGCTCAACATGGGTTTATCTAGAGGAAAGTATATCATGGGTCAAAGGCCATTCGGCAGTGGTGGTAATCTAGGTGCCTTAATCATCTCAAGTATGTCATGCAAATTAATTCAATGCCTCGAAAAGAAATTAGTACAAGTTCTAGCATTTAGTTCCAATGATGATAAACAATTCAAGTAGCAACCAAGCAAAGAAAGATACGATCATACAACAACTTAATTGACAAGAAAGTGATAGATTAAACAAATACAACTCTTTCAAACAAAGGATAAAGGCTCAAAAACTCACAAAAGGATTGTATTGAGCTTCATTCAATTAAGCATGTTATGGGTACCACTTACTCGGGTGATTACATGTGGTTTTGCATATGATAACCATGAATAATTGAGTATTAACCAATTGAGTAATTGAGTATTAACCATGAATAATTGAGTATTCACCGCTAATCTTCTTCCTTAAGCAAATGACATGCACAATGCTACAAACCAGATTTTAGATGCTCATGTTTGTCAACCTAAAGGCATGATATATACTCTTTAAATTATTGATTTCCCTAAGCAACAAGTTAATTAACCATGAACAATTGAGTATTCACTGCTAATCTTCTTCCTTAAGCAAACGACATGCATAATGCTACAAAACAGATTTTAGATGCTCATGTTTGTCAACCTAAAGGCATGATATCTACTCTTTAAATTATTGATTTCCCTAAGCAACACGTTAGGCATGTGCATCTACGCTAACTCTTTTCATTCTTAAAGTGTTTAGCATGGTATCTACTAAGTTGCACTTTAAGAACGCATAACACAATGGAAATCGACAAACACACAACTCCTAGAACATGGTGATCAAGCATGATGATTAATTTCAAGAACTTATAACTAGTTCTTTTGTTACTCTCACATGCACAAGATTCGGTCATCTAAATTTACCTATGTAACAAACTCAATACACAACATGCATATGGTGATCAAGCATAGCATACCTTATGTAAAGAGTAAAATATAATTTGAAATTAATCAATTAAGCATCACAAAAGTTGTTTACAGCAAAGGCATATCGAAATCCTTAAAGAAACATGATTAGGGCTTCAATCGAGCCCTAACTAAAGTACTTAGTTACCCATAATTTAAATAGACAGCAAGAACATACAAAACAGAAAATAAAAAAAGAGGAAGAAGATAGCTCTTTGATGATGTGTTGGTCAACTAGAGCGATTGGATGACGCCTTGACGTTCCTCCTTGCTTCCTAAGCCTTTTAGACCTTGGAACCTTGAAGGATGGAGCATAATGGGATGGTGTGGCTGAGTCCTTCCTTGTGGTGAGGGAAAAAAGAAGAGAAATTGCTACTTTTTTTTAGAGCTCCCCCGTTTCTGCAGTTTTTAGGGAGAAAAAGAGCCATTTCAAAGTGAGGTGAGGGGGAGACTCTTCGCTTCTCTGACCCTTGGCTGCCAAGAATTTATGTGCATGTTAATTCACTAAATGAGGGAGAGAGACGTTTTTGTTTTTGTTTTTGTGAGGGAGAGCAAGCGTTTCTTTGATCTTGTGTGCTTGTTTGCTTGCCAAGTCCTTCCTCCCATGACCCTAACAAACTGGGCTTCTAGTTGTCCAAACCTGATAAGGATTAGAAAACTTGAAATAGAAGGAATGCTGAATTCCCGCGCAGCCTGACCTTGCTGTACTAAAACGGCCATAACTCCTTCTAGAAAATTCCAATTCACGAACCGTAAATTCCTTTAGAAACTAGACTTCGGTATATTTCCAAGATATATGGCTCATCAGCTAGTTCTTCCCGAGCATGTGCAGTTAATTTCGAGAAGTTGATACATCTGCTGAAGTCTGTTTCAAAGTTTCCTCTGTAGATTTCCCAAACAACACTCATTAACTCCTTTTGTAACGTTACTTCCAAAAATCCTACAAAACACGAAAATAAGCCAAGTATTAAGAAAACATAGGAAACATGCTAAGAAAAGCATTAGAAAACAAGATAAAACGTCGCATAAATACGCGTTCCTATCACAACCCTCGATGAGTGAAGCTATTTCCTCATATCAATAATGATCCTTAGCTGCTCTTGAGATTGAGCATGAAGGCGTTGAATGAGCCTATCATAGTGAGAGATGGGAAGAAAATGGGATTCATAGCTATTGGACGCCATGTCAGTGCAAGAAACTCACTGGAGAAGAGTTAATTTATAGGCAAATGGATTGAGATATCACAATAAATGATGCGGTTGGGAGTTAGAAAGAGTTGAAGAATTTAAAGAAAGAGAGACAAAGAACTTCATGCCAATATGGTATGAGTAATGTATTAAGTCTCTCGCAAGTAGAGGTGGTGTCTGCTAGGGTTTAGGAAATAAACCATATTTTTCTGAGGGTGCCGGCGCTACCTTCTTGTTTGACGGTGCTGGTTTTGGAAGGTGACTTCATTGGCGTGGAGTAGAAGCATCCATGGCAACGAGACATGGATCTTGATGACCTTGGGCAGAGGTTTGGGGCGAGATTGAGGCTTTCAGAAAAAAGGAGCAGAGAGGGACTCGCGTGGATCAAGATGAGGCTGATGATATTCCCCTAGGGCTCCAATTCTGTTTGGTGGCGGAGGTGCTTTCTCATAAGGCAATCAATCCAGACGCTTTCATTACCTTATTCCAGGGGTTGTGGAAGGGGATGGATGGAGTGGCTATAAATTCGATTGGTGATAGGAGATTCTTGGCTAGATTTGTGTTGGCGCGTGATTTGAAAAGAGTCATGGATATGCAACCATGGATGTTTGATGAGGCGTTGGTTTTGGTTGAAAAAGGGAACGGGATCGCGAAACCCAAATCACTTGAGGCTTGCGTGGTGTAACTTCTGGGTGCAGCTGCAAGATATTCCCATCTTTAGCAAGACTGTTAGGGTAGTGGAGAATATTGGGAGTTTGTTGGGGGCTGTGTTGGAGGTGGACAAGTCCAGAGGCTGGGACTGTATTGGGATGTTTCCGAGGGCTAGAATACGAGTGAATGTGTGTGAACCTTTGATGAGAGGAGCCAGGGTTGATTTTCCTGGGGTGGAGGATACGTGGGTGGGTTTCCAATATGAGCACTTGCCGACGTATTGTTTGGTTTGTGGCTTCATTCGACACCCAACACGAATCTGCATGGATGGGAGGGAGCATGGCCAGGGGACGAGAGTGGATGAGACAAAGGAAAGCCAGCTTGCTTTGAAAAAATTGGAAGTTGAATTTGATCTTAGGGGCAACAGGTTGAAGAGCCTGGTTCGACGGGGGAGAGGCGAGAATTTATGGCATAGGGCAATGCCGAGAGATAGAGTGGCTTCGGGTTTAGCAGCGAGGACCCAAGCAGAGAGGGAAGAGGATGTGAGACGGAGGGAGGTTCTAGCTAGGACCTTTGATGCTGGTCTTATTTCTAGGGGGGTGTGATTAGGAGAGAAGAGGTTGGCACAGTGGAAACCAGGATGGATACACATGAGGTTCTGGGGGAGGAGGTTGGTCGTGGTTCACAGGGTGAGGTCGAGGGCTTGGAAGGGGGTGAGCAGGTTTTGGTAGGGGGTGAGCATGTCATGCATTTGGGTGAGACGACTTAGAACTCTAACCCATTTTTATTGGCGCCAATCATTGTAAGATTGGCCAAGGCTCAGACTAAGCGGAAGAGGGATGAGAGCTTGGCAGTGGTACGGGTTGTGGAGGGAGGACATGTTCTAGCATCCCAGGTGGGAGACAGGGGCACTGAGAACGTAGCTGGGGGGGGGGGGGGGGGGGGGGGGGGGACTATTGGGAGTAGGGTTGCGAAGCGTAGGCAAGTTGGGAGTAGGGTTGCGAAGCGTAGGCAAGTTGGGAGTAGGGTTACGAAGCATAGGCAAGTGGATTGTAGTGGAACTTCTTCAAAGGTGGTTGGGACCTCCCTAAATCGGTCTCTTGAGCGGAGGGGTGATGGTTCCACCTCTCCCCGGGAGTTGTGAGTCACCATGAGGATTTTTTGTTGGAATTTCCAGGGCATCGGGGGTGCCTTAACAATCCACAACTTTGTGGAGCAAAACAGGCTTCTTCAACCACATAATATTGTGTTGTTAGAAATGAAAAATAAGCGTAATCGGTACTAGTTTTTGAAAAAAAAATTAAATATGGAGTTTATGCAGTCTGTGGAACCAAGGGGTTTGAGTGGTGGTTTATGTGTGTTGTGGAGGATAGCTGCTCACGTTGAGCTTGTGAAGTATGCTGACTTCATGATTGAAGTCTTAGTACCGGACATGGACTTGGGGAAGAAGTGGAGGTTTTTCTCCATTTATTCAAATACCGATGATGAAAAGAGGGCCAGACAATGGGATATTCTATGGCAGCGGCTATGCAGGGAAAGAGATTCATGTCCATTGATGGGTGACTTTAATGACATTCTTGATGTCCATGAGAAGGAGGGGGGTAACCCACGTTCAATCTCGAGTATAAGAACTTTCCGATCTTTTGTGGCTGATGGGCAGTTGCTTGATCTAGGGTTTACTGGTTATCTTTTTACCTTGAGGAATAAACGTGATAATGGTTTTGTCCAGGAGAGACTTGATAGAGGGTTGGTCACGGAATATTGGGTTCATACATATCCGAATGCTGGCATTACTCATCTTCTTCTTCCGGGTTCTGATCGCTTGATGCTTGTTTTGGATACCACACCAAAAGTTAAGAAAAGATTCCATCGTTTTATTTATGATCCTAGGTGGAATAAGGAGGTAAAAAGTGCTGAGGTGGTTCAAAAGGAATGGTCGAAAGAGGTGGCCGGTTCTGCTTGGTTTAGGGTTACGGAAAATCTAAAGGGGGTTAGAAAGGGATTGCTTGTTTGGAAGACGAAGGTAGGGACAAATGCACAGAAAACAATAGATAAGCTCAAAGATGAATTACGGGGATGTTACCAGGCAGCAGTTTATGATGGGCAGAAAACCAGGAATTTGGAAGCGGATTTGAAGAGGGCAGTGCTTGAGAATGAGGTTTCTTGGAAACTGCAATCTCGGGTTCAATGGCTTAATGAAGGTGATAAAAACTCAAAGCTTTTTCACTCCAAAATGGTGAAAAGAAGAAGTTATAACAGAATTCGAGGCCTCTATGATGAGAGTGGAGTGTGGCGTGACAAGGAAGAGGAAATAAGGGGCGTTGGTTTGCGTTTCTTCCAGGACTTGTTTGCATCTTCGGGTCCTACTCAAATTGAGGAGGTCATGGAATGTATACAACCAAGGTTCTTAGCTGAGGATAATGCATTGCTTGAGGACCCAATATTACTAGAGGAGGTACGCTAGGCAGTTAGACAGATTAACCCAATTAAATCCCCAGGTCCGGATGGCTTCACTGCGAGTTTTTATCACAAGCATTGGGGTTTAATTGGGAATGAAGTAATCCAGGAAGTTTGGAGAAATTCTACGGAAGGTGAATTTTACTTATCTAGTTCTGATCCCAAAGGTACCTATTCCTGGTAATATGTCACAATTGCGCCCTATCTCGCTTTGTAATGTTTTATACAAGATAATCTCCAAGGTGCTTGCTAACCGTTTAAAAAGGTTGATGAGAAATGTTATTAGCAATTCCCAAACTGCTTTTGTTGCTGGAAGGCAGATCACAGACAATGTCCTGGTGGTTCATGAAATCCTCCACACCATTTGTAAGATAAGAGGGTTGGAGGGGGTGGATATGATGCTTAAATTGCATATGTCCAAAGCATATGATCGAGTAGAGTGGGATTTTTTATTGGCTGTTATGAGACAATTGGGGTTCACTAGGGTGTTTTTTCAGTGGATTTGTGAATGTATATCTACTACTTTTTTTAGTGTCTTGGTGAATAGTGAGCCTAAAGAGATTTTTCAGCCGTCTAGGGGGCTAAGGCAGGGGGACCCCCTATCCCCATTTCTTTGTGTTCTATGTGCAGAGGGTTTATCTGCCCTATTGAGAAGAAAAGAGGAAATAGGAGCACTGCTTGGCATACCTGTGGCTTCTGGAGCGTTTAGTCTAACACACTTGTTCTTTGCAGATGATTCGGTGTTATTTTCGAAGGCGTCAATTGTTGATGCAGAGTGTATCAAGGAGGTCCTTCAAATTTATGAAACAAGCTCAGGTCAGATGATTAATTTTGTAAAAGTTCAGTCCTATTCAGTGCTGATTATCCTTCTTAGACTCAGGATCAAATTGTGTCAATTCCGGGGGTTAGTAGAAAGGAAGAGTTTGGAAAATACCTGGGTATGCTTGCTGAATTTTGGGTTTCAAAGAGAGTGGTGTTTTAGGACATTCGAAATAGAGTTGAGTCTAAAATCAAAGGATGGTCTGAACAATTCCTATCAATGACGGGGAAGGAAATTATGGTAAAGGCTATTGCGCTAGCTCTGCCAAACTATGCAATGTCTTGTTTTCAGATTCCAGTGGGGGTGTGCAGAGATGTGGAACGGATACTTGCTAGGTACTGGTGGGGTATGCAACATCTGCAGCGTGATATTCACTGGGCTTCTTGGGATAAGGTTACCACGCCAAAGTGTAAGGGGGGCCTAGGGTTTCTGGATTTGAGGTGTTTTAATTTAGCCATGTTGGCGAAGATAAGGTGGAGAATTATTTTATATCCTATTTCTCTTATTGCCAGATTGTTAAAGGCTAAGTATTTCCCTCAGGCAGATTTTCTGAATGCTAAGGATGTGGTTAGGTCCTCATGGGGTTGGAAGGGCATTTTTTATGGTCAGTGCATTTTGAAGGCGGGAGTAAGGTGGCGTGTAGGTAAAGGGGAGTTGATTCACACGGTGGGTGATCCATGGCTACCTTCGGGTAGGCCTTTCAAAGTTAGGACTGGTGGCGCTCATTTTTCACCTCTAGTTGCTGACTTGGTGTGCCACTCGAGGAAGGCGTGGAAGGTTGACTTGGTGAAGAGTGTATTCATGTCGGAGGAAGCACGTACCATTCTAGATATTTCTTTGAGAAGGTTTGGACATGAAGATAAATTAGTTTGGCATTTCTTAGAGAATGGTTCTTATAATGTGCATTCCGGTTACTTGTTGGCGTCGGAGATGAGTAGAAATGGGGAATTAGCAAGGAAGGGAGGAGGTGAACCTAGTAACTCCGGAAATAATGATAAGTTTTGGACGTCTATTTGGAAGCTGCATGTGCTTATAAGATCAAGCAATTTATTTGGCGTTGTTGTAGGTGCTTATTAGAAGTTCGCCATAATCTTGTGAGGCGTAGGGTCCCGGTAGAAAATATTTGTCCTATGTGTGGTGAGGAGGATGAGTCCGAGTCTCATCTATTTTTTACATGCATGTATGCAAAGATATTTTGGTTTGGGGGGCCTCTTCAATTGGAAACTAACATATTTGAGGGCCTTTTTTTTTGGGACTGTTGGACTCACCTAGCAGGCTTATAACAGAAAGTGGATAATTTTTATGCTGTTTTTCAGCTCCTTGCTTTCGGGTGTTGGAGGCTTTGGAAGGAAAGAAATAGTCGGTGCTTCTAGGATATAGATGAGCCACCGGGTGAGGCTATTAATAGGTTGAAATTGCAGGTTTAAGAGTTTCTTGCTGCCAAGGAGGCAGCTGCACCTTCTGTGACACAAGTAGTGATGAGCAGCCAATCTGCATTCAGGCAGGGAGGAAAGAAGTGGGATAGACCAGGTATGGGGTTGTTGAAATTGAATTGTGATGGTGCGTGGACTACGTTGTCACGACATGGTTCGTTTGGTTTGGTGCTGCGTTCTTGATGGGTTGCTTTGAGGGTGCGGGAGCCATGGGTAACTTCCACTGTGATTCTACTATATTGCCAGAAGCCATGTCTATTCGCGCAGGCTTGGAGTTCTGTCGTGAGGCTGGGCATAGAAGGGTGATAGTGGAATCCGATTGTCAGCACCTAGTGTCCTTGCTGGAGAGAAAGGAAAGTGTGGAGTCCATTTTTAATGTGTTACATGATATTCAAGTTTTATGCTCTTCTTTTCTTTTTATTCAGTTTCATTATGCCCCAAGGGGTTGTAACATGGTAGCACATGAGGTTGCTGACCATGCCAAACGTTTGGGGATTGTGTCACAGCTGGGTGTTTGAACCAAAGTGGCTTTTTAACCTTCTCGCTCAGGATGTTGGTGCTTCTATTCGCTATTAATTTCAAAAAAGATGTCATTCCAGTAAAAAACAAAATATGAATATTTTATTAATGTTCAAAATGGCGGGAGTATAACATAAAAAATCAGAAGATGTACAAGGACATCTTCAAGTAAAGCCCACTTTATCAAAACCGACCCCAAGTTCAACAGTAACGACCTCATCCAGATTCCGAGTGGCCTTCTTCTCTACCTTGTGAACCTGGCCTAGGTTAGCCTGCAGCTCTTTCCTCCTCGCCTGAAGATTGTTTAGCGCCTTACGATTGACATGGCCAAGTTGGTGCAAATCGTGTTTGCACTTTTCCCATGCCTCTCGGGCTACATGCAGCTGGGCCATTAACGTTTGGTTTTTGGTCCGGTAGTGTTCAGCCTTTTCCAGGAGGGCTTCATACGTGGGATAAACGAACTCGTCGAAAGAAGAAGAACTGGGATATGATGGAACACGAGAGGAAGAAGGAGAGGAAGACATTGTTTAGGCAATGACGAGGTGTGCAAAACAAATGCAATTCTGCTTTGTACTTATAAAGGAAGAGGTTGGTTGGGTGTTAATCTCAAATTACGCGAGCAGTAGTGGGGATTAAAGAGAGTATTATTACTGTTATAATTCCAAGACAAGCAGGAATGTCAAAAGTATCAAAGGTGTAATTACTCACGAAGCAAAATGAACTACCATTGTCAAAGAGAAAAGGGCCTGCAAAGGCCCAAAAGTTAAAATTGAAGAAATTACTAAAAGTCCAACAACTTGCCAAGCATGGCTTGAAGGCCCACTTTCATAATTCTCGCATCATGGGAAATTATAGAATCCTGACGAGCCGTTTCACCAACTCGCTGCTCGCCTTCCTGAAGTCCTTTTTGTGCTGCATTTCTTTTAGCTTTGGCAAGATCATATTGCTGCTTGACCATCACTTGATGAGCCTCCACCTCAATAACCTGAGCTTTGAGAGCTTGTAATTTCTTAAGCTCATCACGCAAGGCAGCTCCCTAGCTAAGGCAGTCGTCATTTTCAACAGACCATATATGACGGATTTCCTCCAGCTCAATGCTAGTTGGAACCTTCGCTGGATGAGAGAGTTGTTGTAGGCCAAGGGAGCTATTGTGCTCTCGGTAGCGATTTAACATCACGACCACAGGATGAGAAGATGCTGAAGCTATAGGGTAGGAATTGGAAAAGATATTCACTGCTCGAGCCAATTCCCCCATATCTTGTGAATCACCCTTGGCAACGAAAGACATAATGATATCCCGAGTGGCAGACAGTTCAGGAGAAGATGAACTCGTGGGTGATACACTAGCTTGAGCAGATGAAGAAAAATAATTCATCTCTGCCTCTAAAAGTTCAAGCTCAGACGGAGGACGTACCTGTAAAGCAAATGGACAGATCAAAAGATTAGAAACACCAAGTAACACACGATCAGAGTCAAGGTTAAAAGAATTTACCAAATCAACCCCCAATCCTTGGTCACTAGAGGGGTATGAGGATTGAACTTCAGAGAAAGATCGTGTCGGAATGAGTTGACAAGGGTTACTGCACACAGACAAATCGGCCAATGACGCAGCTTTCCTCTTTGGAGTCTTTGGTGAAGAAACTAGAATCTGATCAGAAGCAGGGGTAGATGATGATATCATGAGCGTAGGATCAGGACCACCTGATAAACAACTACTTCTTGGAGGACAGTCAGTTGATGGTATCATGTCCAGATCACGAGGCGAGATGTCTATTACAATTCGGGGACGCCGTGAGAGGTGTAGAGAAGACAAAGGGACCTCATCCTTAGATTTTTTCTCCTAAAAATTAGAAATTAGCAAAGGATGAACTATACGCAGGGACATCATAAAGAAAATTCTAAGAAAAAATTTACCTCAGGGGATCTCTTGCGCCTTTCCTCCACAAGAAGAGAAGCTGTACCTGATGCGGCCACCTGGGCAATACTCTCATTTGGGACACCTAAATCATCCAGACTTGCCAATCGGTTGAGGACAACAGGATCGTACGTGACATTTTCAATTTGGAGCAATCAGTCCTTACCACCAATAACTCTGTTTCATCCGATCCAACTGGATAACAAAAAGGATTAGATGAAGTGATGAAGAAGACAATGGTACCACCATAAAGCATACCATTGGAAAGGGCAGCATTGTTCTCGGACAGTAGGTGGGCAAGGATAATCGAGTTGGCTGAATCAAAACTAATTAGTTTTTCCAGTAGAAGGAATTGATGGTTCCACACTACCCCAACCTTAGCCTTGAAAGTTGCTCTGAAGTAGGTAGCCCACCATGCGTCAAAAGAGGCTATACACCCATAAGAAGCCTCCTTGGCAGTCGGAAATTGCACGGGCCAAGCAGGCAAGACATCCAGAAAGGCGATTTCTGTCGCAATTTCAAAATCATCAAGTCGGTATGAAGTACCTCCATTCATTCCTTTCACAAATGGAACCTGGATGGCCTGACAAAATCCAAATTGGCGAGCACAGTAGTTGGGTTGATAAACCTCGAAGCCAGGAGTCGATGTACGAGTTTTCCCACCACCCTTCAAAAGATCACGGGTCAAGATACAACTCATGAAATCTCTGGCAAAAACCTTCCTACGCACGGGATGAGAAGACAGACGCAAGAAACCTTCCTCTTGGAACAAGGGATACTTCCTGATCACACTAGCCTCCCAGTGATCACAAGGACAAGAAGATAACGTACAAAAGAAGGTTAGATAATCCTTGGTAGAAAGAGATATAGGAGGGAGAGGCATCAACAGTTGAGCCGAAATGACGTGATCTGGATAAGCAATGGGATGACCCCGAAATTGGGGAAATGACCAATTGAGCCATACTTGAGCCACCCAAAGTAGGCCATTTAAGGGGAAATGCCTCAAAGGTTGACAAGTGATGGAACGCAAAAGTTTATACAATTGAGCCAAAATTACAAGTCCCATGGCTATATTTGAGCAAGAGGCCAAAACTTTAGCCAGTGGAATCCATTCTGATGTTGAACTCCTAATGGTGTTGGGAAATACGAACCAATCTAGCTAGAGATGGTAAAATTGGATCTTCTCAAAAATGGATCCCAAATATGGACCCGAGAAACCTAAATCCCCAAAATCACTTTTTGCCCTGATTTGCCCATTGCTACTGAAGGGGCAGAAGGTGGTCAAAATTGGGGAAGGGAAAACAAAGTGGGGACTTACGAAGGCAATCTAACGATCGAGGGGTCAGAATCTATACTCAGGCATGATTGGAAAGAAGAATTAAAATCGGCAATATTCCCTGATGGAGACAGCCCGAACAAGACAAACATGTCTAAAAGAGTCGGAGGCATTGGTCCAACCCGAAAATCAAAAGTGTTCGTGCTACTGTTCCAAAAACATATTTCAGCACTAAGAAGATTAGGAGTCGGGATGGTAGAAAAACTCACCAAGTGGTAAATTCCATTACTCTAGAGATCACTGGAATACAACCGCTGCATCCTTTGGACCCACAAAATCCAGAGATTGGCGAAACCCAGTTCATTCACCAAAGGAAAAAGGTGTCCCCAATCTGAACGAAGCTTCTCCCACGGAAATGGTTGCCGATGGTAGATTGGAGAGGCTTGAAACTTTTTAAGATGGGTATAAAGGAGTTCTACGCTGGTCGAAATAGGACCTCTCCAGCAAGGACCCAAAGCAAAGTGGCGCTCAGAGTCAATCATGAAACAGGGGTCGTGGATAATATCACTATCGTTCTCAAAAGTCGACAGAACGTCTCAAGAAATAGCTGCATGTTCTTCAAATCCCGGACCACATATCCATGGAGAAGTAGCGTTGGGTTCTGGAACAAGAGGATTGGAAGGTTCCGCTTTTCGCCTTGAGACAAGTTTCGGAGCCATATTTGCTAATGGAACAGTATGGGACAAAGGATGAATCAAGATTTACAGTTGAAATGACAGGAAGCAAGAAGAACTATGCTTAACCGCCAAAACACAAGAAGCGGAACCGATAGGGTATCAAAAGTAGGGCCATCCACGAATTTAGAAGAAGATGAAGAGCTAGTGGGGGTCTTTCCTTTCGAAACTGCGTTAGGAGCCATATTCTTAGAGCAAGTTGAACTGAGTCTTGGAAAGTAAATAAGAAAATGGTGATTCACCCGTAGGGAGAAGATGACAAGAACAATTGCGATAGTGGACCCGAAAACACCAATACCCAAACTAAAAGGACTTCAGGAAGTGGATCCAACAGAATCGCGAAAATGGAAAATAGGCAAGAAAAACAAGGTGAATTTGAAATGTTTTAAATTAAAACATTTCGAATTCAGGGGGCAATGTTTACACCCGAAAAATCCCACTATGGGCCAAAGCAAGTGATCAACCAAAATAAATACCCAACTCATAAAGCCCAGCCCAAAAGACACCCACTTGGAACGAGGGAGCGTGGAAACGTGGAGGAGGCGAAATCGGATCTAAAGCGCTGAATGTGTTAGAGGGCAAAGGGGATGTTCTAGACAATCCAAACTGCAACGCGGGACTCGTGGAGATCTACTTAGCAAGCCAAATCAACTCCTCACCGCCTATAAATTGGAGAAGAAACCCTATTCCTAGGGAGACCCAATCAATCAACCAAACAAACAAATTGATCAAACCAATCAATTTCAAATACTGCAAACCCTCAAAAGCTTCTTTGTTTAAAGGCTCGCCTATTTAGGCACAACCTGTTTCTTTGATATAGGATCAAGATTCAGTCTCTTTTCTCACCTCATTCTCAGTTTCCGACCAGGAACACAAGCTTTCTCTCGTCCCGACTGCCTCACAAACCATTCCCTGAGGAATTCCCAAACACTACCTCATACCAACTACCATTCACCCCAGTCACTGAGGCCCCCATACACTCAGCCCTTGACGTATCACCATCGTTTGAATACTCTGCCAACCTATGGTATGATTCCAACTGATGTTCATTTCAGTTGATGATTTCTAGAAGATTGTGCCCCTCAATAAGGCTTGATTGTGAAGGAAATGTTTACTTACATCACTTGTATTTCGTTTGTTACATCTAACATTCACGTATTTACTTTCCAGTAATTGAACTTTACTTTGTTTACATTTCAAAGGATTTTCTTATGACGAATTTTCAGTATTCGGAATATACCAACCATGACATTCTATGGTTGTTCTAAGTCATAGAATCATATATGGGTTTTGATCCAATACTATTATCCCGACTTAAGGAAATCCTTCCACCTAACTATTTCCAACCAATAACCAGTTGCTAACATGAACAAATCGGAATTAACATAATCTGAACTTGACTAGATTGGAAAGAAAATTTATTAAAGTCCTTGGATACATTAAGAAGAAGGCATAGAAAATAACAGTGCGAGCTATTTGCCCGCTCGCCTCACAATCACTTGATTAAGGAAAGGTTCTTGGGCCGCAACAGAACCCATTCATCACTGTCTAGTAGCAGCTTCTACTAATGGCACGCCTACTTTGAAGGCAGTTAAGGCTTGTATACTTCCTGGTCAGCCCATCTAGGGATAGACCGTGATATCAAGGCCCCTAAACCCACAACCTTCAACTCAAATCCAACATCCAAACAAGTCCACACCACCACCATCACTAAAGAAACTCACACGAGCCCGCTCCTTCAAGCGCATATTTCGACGGAGATCCACCGAAGGATATCTCGGGCCCACTGTCGCATTTTGGGCAGAACAGTAACGGCTAATAAGTGATTCGAACTCAGATATAGACAAAAAATAGGTCAAGTTTAATTATGAAATGGATTTTTACTTCAAATGCTCATTGAACTCACTACTCAATCTCAATTTACCCATTTGACTAAAGTTTGTCTCAATTAACCATCTGAACATGGCTTCCGTCAACAATGTTACTCCATTTTCGTCCAAAAAGTCTAACTTCAGTTAGAGTCCATTAAATTTGTTGATGTGACATAATATCATCCCTTAAAATATAAATAGTTTCTTCCTAACTTGACACATGTCCTTCTAATTCATTATAATTAATTATTATCCTAAATATTTAATTTTAATTTTAAAAAACAATTTAAAAAAAATAATAATAATTGAACTCAAAATTCATCCTCTTCACCCACCATCTCCGATAAGCACCCACCACACAAGAAGGGGTTTACCCGACGATTGGTCTTTCATAGTCCCCAATATAGTCAAACCCCCATTAAATTTGCATCATAAACAAAAAGACAGCATCTTTTCCCCTACCCAAATTTCCATTTGGGTCCTAAACCATGACTGAGGTGCTCCAATTCCCGTCCCCATCTCATCATCACTTCCCTTCACCTTCAAGCTCTTCCACGCCATGTGCTCCACTCACACCTACTCCCATTGATGCCTTCACTTACCCACATGCTCTTATTAACAGCCCTTCAATAGGAGATAGCCTCCAAGGGTATTTGGGTTCAGAGGAAGATGAATTAGAGGAAGAGGAAGAGGAAGGAGAAGACGAAGAAGAGGAGAGGAAAAAGAAAGAAAGGGACAGAGAGGGAGATCAACTTTCGCTAGTGACCCTTTTGGTGACGGCTTTTTGGAGGACTTTGATTGGGTGTAGTACAACGACTAGCACTGGTAGTGGTAGAAGAAAGCTTTCTGCCATGGAGATTGGTTGGCGTTCTAATGTCTGACATGTTGCCCATGTCACCTTTGATCACTTCAATGGCTTCCTGTGTTTGCCTGTTGTGCTTGAACCTGAGGTCCCCAGGAGGGCTCCAAGTGCTAGGTCAATTGAAAATTCTCATCTTTTTAGATTGTTTTCATGTTATGGGTTTCTGGCAATTGGTTAGGGTGTGCTATATGCTTTGAATTTCTTCTGTTGTGTGTTTCTAATTTATGGGTAAGCTTCATTTTTCTTGAATATTTTTCTTTTCATGGTTGCATATATTGATTGTTTTCCAGTGTTCTTGATTGAAATTGGTTTTGTTGAATTAGTTTTGTTGATTTTGGTTGTTGCCCTTTCCAAGAAGAGGTTTACCCGGCGACGGTGATGGTAGGTGTTTACCAGAGATGGTGGATGGAGGAGAAGAGGTTTATTCCTCTGGTGATGGTGGGTGTTAATCGGAGATGGTGGATGTTAATCGGAGATGGTGGGTGAGGAGGATGAATTTTGGGTTCAATTATTTTTTTTTAACTTTAAATTGTTTTTCAAAATTAAATTTAAATATTTAGGATAATAATTAATTATAATGAAATAGACAGACATGTATCAAGATAGGAGGAAATTATTTATATTTTAATGGATGATATTATGCCACATTAGTAAATTTAATGGAATATAACAGAAGTTAGAGTTTTTAGACAAAAATAGGGCAACCTTGCTGATGGAAGACATATTTAGAGGGTTAATTGAAATAAAATTTAATCTACGGAGCAAACTAAGATTGAATAGTGAATTCAAGGGGCATTAGAAATAAAAAGCCTTAGGAAATTGATCTTGGTCCGATGTGCCTTTTGAAATTTATTGTAAAACAACCAAAAGAGGTCCCAATATCTGTCAAGACTTATCAGATTGATAATAAAATGCGTAAACTAAAAGTAGTTATCACATATTAATCCAAATGAATATGGAATAAATGCATAAACAATCCTAATTAGTTGCCCCTTCCATCTATGCTAATTAACTTCGGAATCCTTATTGGGGCTGGCAAGGATCGGGTCGTGTCAGATTCGTATCGTGTCATGAATTTTGTTTTATTCAAATATGTCCACTTCAAATCCAATCCGTTTAATAATTATGTTAAGGATGACCAATTCGACCTGTTAATGAGTCAAATAATCCGTGTAACCCATTTAATAAACAGGTCGTATTCGAAACTCAATTAACCTATAACCTATTTAAACTATTTGACCTTCTAATTTTATAAATTTATGTTATATATTCTAAAAATTCAATATATATTACAAAATACCATCAATATATAATAATTTCATTCCCAAATAACTTTAAAATTATAAAGATTTAATAGGTATATAGGTAGGTAAATTGGTAGATATATGGGTTAATGATTGACACGTTTATTAAACGGATTAATAGGTCACTACACGAGTTAACAGGTTGACCCAAAACCCACCAATTTATTAAACAGGTTAATAGGTCATTATACGTATGGGTTAACAGGTTGACCAGAAACTCACCCGTTTATTAAACGTGTCATAACGGGTTGATCTGAAAATGACCCAAAATTTTAATCGTGTGAGTTGATCTGGATAAATTTCGTGCGGGTTTCGAGTCCTTTATCGAGTCGTATCCTTTATCGATAAATTTCATGCGGGCTTCGAGTCCTTTATCGACCCAGATAAATCTACTAATTAAATTTGTATATAACACCTATATTACTGATGAATATATATATATATATATATATATATACGTATTTTGTTTTAAATACTTTGATTCGCCGTATATTTTACAAAGATTATCAAAAGTAGACGTTTTTGTAAATCAACATACATGATTCTTTTTCACGTTCTTATTATACGTGCAAGTAGGTACAAACTTAGAATTTAAAAATAGAGTGGTTAAATTTTAGTGTCAGTGGCATAGTCAGGATTTAATTTGTGAGCCTTTTCATAAAATAGGTTATAAAAAAATTAAACTTTTAATGTGATACAACTCATAACCAATGTATTCAAATTGTTCAAATCAACATAACCATATTAAACTAAATAACGATCCAAAAAATCATATCATATTACTTATTCTTTTCATAATTATGCTCGACAAATTCTCATTTTTGATATTGATGTTATTTAGCATTTGATTTTCTTTTGTGATATTTTTCCATAACTAAAAGATATATTTGACTAATTTAAATTCAAACATTTTTAATAAAAATCTATAATAGGAATATAAAAGAAAAATAAATCATAAACACAAAGCTCATAATTAAGTGCAACATTAATAATTTGATCAATTTATTTAAAACGAATTACAAAGGAAAGAAAAATATTTTCTTAATTTCTTCATGAAAGAAAGATTTCATGCCGTAAGCTCTGCTAGGGTTAGGGTTTGAAGTGGTTTTTTTTCCATTGACCTTTGAGTTTTGTGTGTGGCGGCGCAGTTTTCTGGTGTGGTCGCAAATGTGGGGTTAGGGATCCTTTTGTCGTGACTTGATGATCCTGGAGGCGAGCATCTTGTTTTAGGTCTTCCCTTCAGTGTCTTCCTCCATTGTACATAGAAGGGTTCTAACTGGTTCATGAGTGATTGTGTGCGGACACTAGAGAGATCGTTTTGTTTTTTGAGAGTGCTCCAACATTGGTTTGAGGCATAGGCTGTGATGGATAATATCTTTGGTCAGTTGGCTTCTCATCTTGCCATTTCGGAGGCTGAGACCGATGAGTTGGATTTGTGTGTGGAGGCAGGAACGATGATGGCTTCTAGATTTCTTTTGGTTGGTCGTCTAATCATAGGTAAACCCTTTAATAAGGATGCTCTGTTTGGTACCCTTCGGAAGATTTGGTATGTACGAGAACCTTTCTCGACTGTCCCTATGTGAGACTCTGAGAAATTCTTATTCTCTTTTGAATCTGAGGGGGATCGCAAGAAGGTTTTGAATGGGGCTCCTTGGTCTTTCGATAGGGCTTTGTTTTTGTTGGCTGCTATTGATGGCTTCTCTGACCCGGGGGATGCGTGCCTTGAGTATCAAGCTTTCTGGATTAGGGTTAGGAAGATTCCTCCCATATTCTTAACCCCATCTCTTGCCGAAAGGATTGGCAATCATGTGGGACGATTTCTGGGTGTTGATAAAGGGATGAATGGCGATTGTTTGGGGAGCTTCCTTCGAGTCCGAATTGAATTAAAGATCACGTAACCCCTCAAATGTTTCATTACTTTGAAATTGCTACCTTGAATATGAGCGACTTCCTTATTTTTATTTGCGGTGTGGCAGTTTGGATCATTTGGGCACTTCTTGTACCCTTGTCTCTTTGGATGCGGAGGTGGCGAAGCCATTTGGTTTTTGGAAAACCTTGGAGAAGGAAATGTACAAAATTGAACCTAAGAACATTCTGGGTGGATGCATTTTTGGGCTGACGCTTAGGGCAAAAGGGATGCATCCTGACATAGGGGAGGCATCAAGAAGTCCTAGCACCATTCGTTCATTTGGGCTGCTTTTGGAACACTGGCAGACGGTGAGGGGATGATTGATAGAACTGGAAATGAAGAAGGAGCGGGGGTTGGAAAAGACAGCGGCCAGAGGACCCTAGGATGCTGCGTGGCACGATTGGAGTCAATGAAGGGGGGTCTCGGTGCTAGGATGGATCAGCAGTCTCATAAGGACCAGAGTGTTCTGGTGGGGGGGGGAAGCAGTGGAGAAACCCCAACAAGGAAATGGCCGACGCCGGGGGATAGCATTGGGGGCTCCCGGCTCAAACTAAGTCCCCAAAAGTGACGGTAGTCAGGGAAGAAGCCTAATTCTTCGAAGGAAAAAATTTGGTGGAGCAATCCACACTCGTGATGGGGTCCGAAGGGGCAGCCTGTCACGTAGGATGAGTATCCTTTGCTGGAATGTGCGTGGGCTGGGATGCCCACGAGTTCTTCGTGCCTTGAAGTATTTCTTCAAGGCTAAGCAACCATGAGTTTTATTTTTGATGGAGACAAAGAAAATTGTTCTTCAGATGGATTATGTGAAACAATCACTAGGAGTAGCATGTGGTTTTTGTGTTAATAGGGTGGGTATGGCAGGGGGCCTTGCTTTACTATGGCTCATGAAATTGAAGTTACTATTAGATCATACTCTGTTGGACATATTGATGCACTCATTTTAGGGTTAGGAGAATCATTTTTTTGTTTTACTGGTTTTTACGGTCATCCTGAGGTTCGTTGGAGACATTCATCTAGGGACCTTCTTTGCTGCTTGAACTATGATAGTGGGTCACCTTGGATGGTTAGTGGTGATTTCAAAGAAGTTGAGATATCATCTGAGTAGCAAGGTCATCGGCTTCGACCTTTGGCACAAATTTGGGGTTGTTGTGATGCTTTGGAGGATTGTGCGCTGGTATCGGTTCCTTTTAAGGGGCGGAAATTTACATGGAGCAATTGATAGAGGGGAGATGGTTTAGTGCAGGTCCGGCTTGATAGGGTTGCGGTTAATAATATGTTTCGACAGTTATTTCCCGAAGTGTTGACTATTCATTTGAACTCATGGGCTTCCGATAATCTTCCCATATGGATTCGTCTCTTCCCTAAAGTGAGAAACTTTCGACGCCGGTGGCATTTTTTCTTTGAGGAAGCGTGGGCTAATACTGAAGGATGCAAAGAAATTATTACTTATTGCTAGGAGCAAAGTTGTAACGACCCGGACACTAAAGTGAGAAACTTTCGACGCCGGAGGCATTTTTTCTTTGAGGAAGTGTGGGCTAATACTTAAGAATGCAAAGAAATTATTACTTATTGCTAGGAGCAAAGTTGTAACGACCCGGACACTAAAGTGAGAAACTTTCGACGCCGGAGGCATTTTTTCTTTGAGGAAGTGTGGGCTAATACTGAAGGATGCAAAGAAATTATTACTTATTGCTAGGAGCAAAGTTGTAACGACCCGGACACTAAAGTGAGAAACTTTCGACGCCGGAGGCATTTTTTCTTTGAGGAAGTGTGGGCTAATACTGAAGGATGCAAAGAAATTATTACTTATTGCTAGGAGAAAAGTTGTAACGACCCGGACCAGAAATTAAATTAATTTGAGAATTTAATGAAAGAAATGATGATTTTACCCTCGGTTTCGGAAGGGTTTGGGAGTCACTTTTCGTCTGACAGTACTTTTGGAAGTTTTTCTTGGGTTGTTGTGTAGGTCTCGAACTCACGAATTCGTAGAAAGGTGGCATGCGGAAAACGGAGACCTGGTGAGAGCGTTGTCGGTCTAAAAGCTTCAGGGGCAGTTAGGTCATTTTGGAAAAGTCCAAAATTAGGGGGATATTTTCTCTCTTTTCGGAGACTCTGCGCGGACCCGTCCCAGAATCACTCTCTCTCCTCCCTCGACCACTCTCTCTCTCCCCGTATGATCACCGCACCCCATTACCTTCATCGTCCTGTTTTGGGGTCAAGTCGACCAAATCCAAGGCTGTGGAAGTCTTCCCCTCGACTCCACGAGCAGTTTGGTGTCACTATCGAGGTGGGAGTGTCGCCGTAGATGACGGATGGAAGAGGAGAGGTGGACCGAAACTTCTCGGCTGGATTCCGATCGATTGAGGTATGTTTTCTAAATTCTAAGCTTGGATTTGGACTCCTGGGAAGGAGTAGATGAGTTTACACACTTGGATAAGAAAAACAATGGTGGAGTTTGGAGGAATCTGGGAAGCTTGAGCTTTCGGCAATTAATGGCGGACTTCGGCGAGGAAACCCATATTCCAACCACCGGTGACGGCAACGGCGGTGGTCCGATCGTCGTCCCCGACGAACTCCGGTGACTGGTTCGAACTACGGAGGCTAACGTGGCATGCCACCTAACAGCCACGTGGCGACCAGTCAGCAGCTGACTCAGCTGCCATGTGGAGCTACGTGGCAACACAGTCAGCGTCCAATCAGTAGTTAATTGACTGTTGGGTCAACTAACGATGTTAGGGTTTGACGGAATATGCTGACGGCGTTAGCATATTCCGTCAAAAGGTAACGGTGTTATGACGGAACCCTAATGCTGTTAAGTTGGACGAAATATTCCGATTATGTCTGGATATTCAGCCAGGTTTGATGGAATATTCCGTCAGAGCGACGAAATATTTCACCGTGATTGTACATACGCACGTGGGGTGAGTGGCGTCCCGTTGCGGCACTTGGGGGCGCATGATCCGGCCTTCTACCGGCGAGTGGCGGAGCGTAGGGCCTTCTACCGACGCGTAACGGCGCGTGGGGTTGTTTCCCGGCCCACGGTGGTGCGTTTCTAGGGTTTTAGCATATTTCGGATCGGATTTTTTGCGATTTTGAGGTCATTGGAGTTCGTTTAGAGCCCCGTTTGAGTAATCCCAGTGGTAATGGACGACCACGGAGTGAGTTTTTGGCTCGGGAAGTCAAGATGAGCCGAGATATCAAATTATGACTCGGGGTGCTCAGGATGAGTCGGGATATCGAGTTACGACTCGGGGTACTAAGGATGAGACAAGATATCGAGTTATGACTCGGGGTACTCAGGATGAGACGAGATATCGAGTTACGACTCGGGGTGCTCAAGATGAGATGAGATATCGAGTTACGACTCGAGTTACTCAAGATGAGGCGGGATTTCGAGTTACAACTCGGAGTACTCAGGATGAGCCGGTATATCGAGTTACGACTCAGGGTGCTCAGTGTGAGCCGGGATATCGAGTTATGATTCGGGGTGCTCAAAATGAGCCGTGATATCGAGCTACGACTCGAGGTGCTTAAGATGAGTCAGGATATCGAGCTACGACTCGGGGTGCTCAGGATGAGCTGGGATATCGAGCTACGACTCGAGGTGCTCAAGATGAGCCGGGATATCGAGTTATGACTCAAGGTGCTCAGGATGAGTCGGGATATCGAGTTACGACTCGGGGTACTCAAGATGAGACGGGATATCAAGTTACGACTCGGGGTACTCAGGATGAGACGGGATATCGAGTTACGACTCGAGGTGCTCAGGATGAACTGGGATATCGAGTTACGACTCGTGGTGCTCAAAATGAGTCAGGATATCGAGTTAAGACTCGGGGTACTCAGGATGAGACGGGATATCGAGTTACGACTCGGGGTACTCAAGATGAGCTAGGATATCGAGTTACGACTCGGGGTACTCAAGATGAGCCGGGATATTGAGCTACGACTCGGGGTGCTAAAGATGAACCGGTATATCGAGTTACGACTCGGGGTGCTCAAGATGAGCCAGGATATCGAGCTACGACTCGGGGTGCACAAGATGAGCTAGGATATCGAGTTAGGACTCGAGGTACTCAAGATGAGCCGGGATATCGAGTTACGACTCGGGGTGTTCAGGATGAGCCGGGATATTGAGCTACAACTCGGGGGTGCTCAAGATGAACTGAGATATCGAGTTATGACTCGGGGTGCTCAGGATGAATTGGGATATCGAGCTACAACTTGGGGTGCTCAAGATGAGCTGGGATATCAAGTTACGACTCGGGGTGCTCAAGATGAGCCGGGATATCGAGCTACGACTCGGGGTGCTTAGGATGAGCCGGGATATCGAGTTATGACTCGGGGTGCTCAAGATGAGCTAGGATATCGAGTTACGACTTGGGGTGCTGAAGATGAGCCGAGATATCGAGTTACAACTCTGGGTAAGTGAGTGAGACTCAATTCGACCAAGTCGGGTACCTTCGTCATCAGGGTTAGTGGGTGGTGTGGGCGGTGACCCAGATGGACGAGTTGGTGACGTTTAACACGAGGGTGACACGTCTGTTGTCTTGTTTGATTGCGGAGGAGGTCTTCCAAGGTAGTTTGTAGACTACTAGGCTTTCCTTCGTCTGAAAGGTTGGTGAAGGTCAATCAGGTACAGAGGAGGTTCTGTTGGAACTCCTATAAAGTTTATTTGATGTTTCTAAAGATTAAGGGTATTCTAGGTATTATCTTTTTGTGATTAAAAGCTGTCAGACGGGAGCTGGGCTTTTCGTGAATATCGAGGCGAAATTCGGGAAGGGTTCTGTCAAAAGTGGAGTAGGGTCTGTAACCGGAAAAATTGCATAGGTTGAATCCTCCTAGATGTATTGGAGCCGAACTTCAATTGGCAATATCCCAAGGAGAATCAAACGGCTTCAAGCACAATTGGATGAGTTCTCAACTCCTGATCCGTCAGTCAGTGACTTGCAGTTGCAGCGCCAATTGGATTTAGAGCTGGATAGTTTCAGGGCAAAAGAGGAGATGTTATGGAGGAAACGTTCTAGAGTTTCATGGCTCAGAGAGGGGGATACAAATACAAGGTTTTTTCACTAATTTGCGAAGGAAAGGGGCCGAAGGAATACTATCAAAGGAGTATTTGATTCATAGAATGAGTGGTGTTCATCAGATTCTGCAATGGAAGGGGCATTTGTGGGGTTACTTTTCCAAGCTATTTGCTTCGTCAGGTGTGTCGAATATTGGAGGAGTTATAGAGACGGTTCAACCAGTATTAGGGGTTGTGGAGAATGCATCACTATGAAGACCTTTTAGTAGGGCTGAAATTGAAGCTGCTCTCTTTGGAATGTTCCCTACTAAGGCTCCAGGAGTGGACGGTATGCCGGCGTTATTCTATCAGTTGTTTTGGGACACAATTGGGGATGATGTCACATCTTTTTGCCTTGGGGTGCTAAATGAGGGATCGAGCGTCAAGGAGGTCAACCATACTCTTATTTCCTTAATTCCGAAGGTGGACCACCGAACTCAGGTAACAGAATTCTGACCTATTGCTCTCTGTTGAGTTATTTATAAAATTATTTCCAATACTATTGTGGACATGTTGAAGATGGTTATGCCTACTCTCATTTTGAAGTATCAGAGTGCTTTTGTTCCCTCTAGATTAATTACTGATAATGTTATTGCCGTCTTCGAGAGCATTCATGCCATTCAGCGATGAGGGGATAGTGACCTTAAGAAAATGGTTCTTAAACTTGGTATGTCAAAAGCTTATGACCGAGTTGAATGGGTCTATTTGGAAGAGATGCTTCGGAAATTGGGCTTTGTAGAAAGGATGGTGGCATTAATTATGAATTGTGTTACTACTGTGAGTTATTTAGTGCAGGTTTGGGGCCAAATCTCCGGGCACATTGTTCCTACTAGGAGGTTGAGGCAGGGAGACCCTCTTTTTCCTTATTTGTTTTTAATATGTGCTGAAGGTTTCTCCGCTCTATTATCTAAGGCCCAACGGGAAAATCAGATTCATGAGGGTGGCTTCAGGGGCTCCAGTTATATCTCATCTATTTTTTGCTAATGATAGCCTTCTTTTCTGCAATGCCCAGTTGGTTGAATGTATCTACTTTCTGTTATGCAATAGTATGAGAGGGTGTCTGGACAGCTGATCAATTTTGAGAAGTCTACGGCGTGTTTCAGTCCTCACACTGATCACATTTTGACTAGATTGATTTCCAATATGATGGGAATCCGTGTTGTAGATTTTCATGAAAAATATTTGGGGCTGCCAATGGTGAATTCTAAGAATAAACGGAAGATGTTTGTCAAGGTCCAGGATGCCCTTCATTCTAGACTCTGCTCTTGGAATGCAAAGTTGCTCTCGGCTGTTGGGAAAGAAGTGCTGGTGAAGGTAGTGGCTCAGGCTTTGCCCACATACTCCATGAGTGTTTTTCAGCTCCCTCAATCTCTTTGTCAGGACCTGTCTGCTGAGATTACCCGATACTGTTGAGGAAAGGTGGGCCGGAGGTGGATTCACTGGTTATCTTGGCAGAAGTTGTGTAGTCCCAAGAAGAGGGGAGGGCTGGGCTTTAAAAATTTTGAAGTTTTTAATCAAGCAATGGTGGCCGAAACAAGCTTGGCGACTCCTGGAAAATCCGCAATCTTTGGTTTTCAAGATGTTAAAAGCACGATATTTTAATGATCGGGACTTTATGCAAGCTGAATTGGGTCCGGCTCATTCCTTGGTTTGGCAGTCTATTCTATTGGGCCGAGAGGTAATTGAGAAGGGTTTGATTTACCGTGTGGGATTGGGTGAGTCCATTGGGGTTTTTTCGTGACTGTCGGATTCCAAAACCATCCAATTTTTGGCCTATTATGAATGTTGGTCTGCCGAGTGACTTCTTGGTTTCCTCTCTTATTAACTCTGATAGAAAGTGGAATCAGGAGCTACTTCAGGACTCATTTTGTGAGGAGGATGTGAAGGCTATTAGTAGCATTACCCTCCCTTCACTGCTCAACTTCGCTGATGGTCGTTATTGATTCTTTTTCAAAAATGGGAAGTACTCGGTTAAATCAGGTTATCATGTAGCGTTGACCTTGTTGGAGGGTGTTTTAGGGGTTGGAGCGGAATGCTCGGATATGGTGAAGACTGAGCTATTTTGTAAGCATCTTTGGAAGCTTCATATTCCAAACAAGCTGAAATTTTTTTGTTAGAAGGCGAGCCTGGAAATCCTCCCTACATCTGTGAATCTCTTTATCAGGAAAGTCATTCCCTCGGGATTATGCTACCGATATGGGAAGAAAAGTGAGGATGTTTTTCATGCTATTTGGGGTTGTAAACTGAGTCAAAAGGCTTGGCGGAGTACTAATCTGCCATTGGTTGGATTTCTTACTACGGGTCGTTTTATGGAGCTGCTTGAGTTTGCTTTTAACAAGTTTTCCATTTCTGAATTAGAACAATTTATATTTATATGTTGGTAGGTGTGGAGTTGCAGGAATAAAATTGTTCATAAGCTGCCAAGTCGAGAAGCCATGGAAATTGCAGCAGCTGGTTTGGCTGCTCATGGAAAATACTCGGGCCTGCACGCCAAACCCCAGGAGCTCGACTTGTGAGGACTCCTAGATGGTCCAAACATGCAGCTCTGCACTTCAAATTAAATTGTGATGTTGCGGTTTAGGTTCAAGGCGCGTTGAGGGGCATTGGAGGTGTTTTAAGGGACTCAGGGGGGACGATCATAGCAGGTTTTTCTGGCCCGGCCTCACCAGGGATTTCGGTGCTTGCTGCTGAGCTTGAAGCTTTGAAGTCTGGGCTGCTGATGTTGCAGTTTTTGGGGCTGAGTCGGGTTGAGGTGGAGACAGATTCTATGGAGGCTCTAGCAGCCGTGAAATCAGCTCAAGACAGCTGGAGTCCCGTGGGGCTTCTTGGCCGAGAGGGGGCTGCTCTCATGGTTGCTATTCATCTCCCACATGACAAGTTGGGCTTCGTTCCTAGAGGGGCTAACCATGTGGCTCACCATCTGGCGCATGAAGGACTTCAGACTCAGATAAGGACAGCATGGGTGCCCCCAGCTCCACCGTGGCTTCATCCTCTCATTAAGAAGGACTTGGAGGTTTATATTTTGTGTTATTTTTACTGGTTTTGTGTTATTTTTACTGTGTTATTTTTAAAGTTTGTGTTATCCCGGACTAGCTGGGTTTTATGGTGGGGTTTTAATGTGGGGTTTTAATGAGGCCCCTGCATGTTTATGTGCACCCATCCAGGTGTAATCCCTCATTTCATCAATGAAATCTTCATTTAGATAAAAAAATATATATTTTTTCTTAAAATACTAAACTAAAAAAAATGCATTATATTATATATTAAATAAGAAGGGCCCAGGACCCCATGGATTCCTCTTGCTTCCGCCTCAATTTAATGTTAAATATTATCAAAACTGAAGATTAGGACTTACCTTCAAAATGCATACTCAATTATATATACAAACCATAAGAAAAACAACAAATAATAAGAAGTTCTACCATACGAGTCTTCAAGACATTACATTTGTTAATTATTGAATTTATGTGATATTGACAACAAGTTCCCTTTTTATTTGAACCATGTATTATACAATACCAAAGAAAATCATCCTCTATCTTAATTTTATTTAGGTTTTTTACCTTAAATGCACCATGTTCTCGCATTAAAGTCTCACTTTGCACTATATTCTCATTATTCGTTCAAAATGCACCCTGAAACGCCCGAATCGTCCCACTTAGAAACTTTACCATTAAGTTCGTCCATTTGCCATAAAAAATAAAGAAAAATTTAGACAAATTGACCTAAATACCCTTAGAACTAAAAAAGAGACCCAACTTCATATTCATCATTTTCTCTGGAAAAATCCAGAAGTTGTATGCCATATTCTAAAGCCCAAATCTTGGGACGAGGCCGAAAATCTCAACTGTAAATTCAGAACGATTTGGCTGTACCGAATGAAAAAGATTCTGGACCTGACTTGGCTGTGCAAGTTTCCCATTGATCAAGTACTTATTCCTTCCACCAACCACAAAAAGCCAATATCTTCTCATCAAACGCTGAATAATTCGATTCATTTCCACCTAAAAATGAAGAACTCAAATGCAATTCAATAATTTAAAAGCATCTAAGTATTAGCACTACAGCAAGTACCCCTAAAATGAACAGCAAAGTAAGACCCAATTACCCAAATTTCATTCATTTCTACCAAATTCAACGAAATTTAAGGAAAATTTGGGAGGGAAAAAGGAAACCAAAGTTGAGCACCAAAACAAGACTCAATCCGGAAAATGAAATACCTGACGGGTGACGGTGACTTCAGTATGGGCCTCGTAGCCGAAGGGGCTGCGAGAGCGGTCAGAATTGTCGAGGACGATAGACACGGTGGCCTTGGTAATTCCGGCCTGGCCTTGCTTGTAGAGGAGTTCTTGGAGATTAGCGGCGCTGACCTGCTGCAAATTGGTGATGCCCAAGACGAAGCAGATGGAGTCAAGGATGTTGGACTTACCCGACTCGTTTAGACCCGTTATGGCGTTGAAAAACGGGTCGAATCCGGGCACCACCGTCCTCGTCACGTACGACTTGAACCCCTCCAAGCATACCTCCTTGATGTACATCTCTGAGATTTTCCCAATATCAGAGGAAGGTGTTTGGGTTTACAAAGTCGTTTTTTTTCTTGAATTTTTTAAAATCAAAATTAAAATAGTTCATAAAAACATTTGAATATTGATTTGGGTTAATGCATGGAGGAGGATGAGTGTTTTGGGTTGGGTAATGGTAAATTCCAAAATTATATTTAAAATTGACATTCACTTAATAATTTTAACCGAAAAGCACTTGAGTGGGACGACTCAGACGTTTCAGGATTCATTTTGAACGAATAATGAGAATAGGGTTCAAAGTGAAACTTTCATGCGAAAATATAGTGTATTTAAGATAAAATGTCATTTATTTACTTTTGATCAATCATTCGTCTTAATAAAGTGTGGAACCAAATAATAATAAAAAATATATAACCAATTAATAGAATAGGCTATATAAACTAATATTACATTAAATTTTATTTTGGATAATCAATTTCGAGTGGGCGGAACGTACCCTAAGGTTAGCTCTGTGCCTTCGTACAAGTATTAATGTAGATAGGGTTCTTTTTCATCATTAGTTTTTGGTTTCTTGTGTTATTAGAATATAAGTACAAGAGTATACATACGCCTAAGATTGAAACATGTGTACTAATCATAGTTTATTGAGTAAGTTGTACGAGTTGTAGGTGATTATCATGTTAATGATAGATATAAGCCAAAGATATATACGTACTCCTATTGCATTCAGTAATCTAAAGTACTTAATACAAAACCGATCTCCTTGTATCTCATTTCTTTCCTTTCACTTATTCGATTTTTCTCGAATTTAATATCTAATTATGATTACTCATTGTGTAACTATTTACGATATAATTAATATCGTTGTATAATAAAACAAAAAATTGCATGATGCATGCATGCTAATAAAATAGCATGGTTGACGTAGCTCTACATTTTCCAAGTCTCTATGGGTTAACAAAGGCAGTGATGGAGGAGTGAGCAGTCTCCTTCAGATGTGTGGTGGTGAGGAGACTACCCTCATGAGGCTTGTGACTTGTAAAGTAGAAGAAGAAAGAAGACGGATATATGATGCTCGTATTCACCTACATTCGATCGGTGCAACTATTTATTAATGTCAGCTTCAACTAAATTGGACGTTGGGCCTTTTTCAATCCATTAACTTTGATCAATTAATATATGTATACATGATTCATAAATATTTTGTAAGATGAGACAACATATACCCGACTATATATACAGGTCACCCAATGCATGTATAGCTTAATTAATTAATGTGTAATAAGAGGTTACACTTATCAATCACATGAATCAACTAGACATTCTTAGTTCTTACGTACCATTATTGACTACTGATATTCTTCTTCATTATATATATAGTGAGAGGTCTCAAATTTTAGATTCGATACTTGTAAAGAGTGAAGTTGATACTCAATCCCTCTTTTCAAATACTGTTATATAAGAAAACAGTGATATATGCTACATATATTGGGCTAGCTAGTAAATTGTTGGCTTATTACTTGATATGCACCCAGAACAAGTCAACGAGTCTTAAAATGCACTCAAAATTGAAATTTGCATCAGTTTGCATCCAGAACAGATATTCTGTTACCTCCGTTGCACCATCCGTCAGTCTCTGTTACTAACGCCGTTAAAAGTGCTGATGTGGCAGTAATATTACAAAATTGGTAGGGGCAATTAAGATATTTGCTATAATTTATTAAATTATATATTAAAATTCTTTTTAAAAAATTAAAACTAATTTTATTATACGTTTAATTTTATTTAGCCTTCCCCTTCCCTTTCCCCTTCCCAACCCACTCGATCCTCGTCTCCCTCTCTCCCTCTACTGGACCTCCCCCCACCGCCCACCCATTTCTTCCTTTGTGGAAGCTTTGGGACAAATTCAATGGAACCCTTCTTCCTCATCCATCGCCACAGAGACGCGCAGAAAACCCCAATCCCCTTCCTCATCTTCTGCAATATTATACCGCAGCCTCTCCTCCTCCTCCTCCTCCTCCTATACCATAAGCTTACATTTGCCGAATCAAGTTTGAGCCCGAGAAGCAGACCCGGGATGGGTCCGAACAAGTAATTCCCACCCAGCAACAACCTCTGGAACGGCGAGACTCCAGATCCGAGTACAGCCATTTTGAACGCATACTAGGTCAGAATCATGCCCGTGAGCTTGTTGTTCTCGAGGGTTAAAGCAAAGAGCTTTGGCATCAGAGCGATGAAAGAGGGCAAAAGGCCTTGGAGTTCGTTGTTGCTGAGGTCGATGGCAATGAGCTGGCTTTGGGTACCCAGAGAAATTGGGGGCTAGATGGAGGAGAATTTGTTGAAAGAGAGGGTGAGCTGCTGGAGCGACGGGTGGTCGAACAGGTGGTCGAGGACAAAGCCGCCGTCGAGATTTTTGTGGCTCAAATTGAGGACTTGTAAGAAACCCAAGTGTTTGATATTTTTCGGGACTGTTCCGGTTAAATTGTTGTTTCTCATGGAGATTTGGAGCAGAGAGGCCGGGAGGTTTAACGAGATCTGGTAGGAAATGGCGTTGTTGCTAGCGTCTAAGTAGTAGAGGTTTTGGATCGAGCCAAGTCGGGAACTCGCCGGCGAGTGCATTTCCCTGCAGCTCGAGCCTCCTCAATTTCGCCAAGCGGTCGCCGGAATTGGGCCGAGGAGTTGGTTGTTGTCGAGGTAGAGCTCTTCGAGGCTTGAGAACGAGCCAATTGAAGTTGGAATTTGGCCGGAGAAGGAGTTGCCTGAGAGACCGAGGTGGTTCAGGCGAGTGAGGTTGGAGAGGGAGGTGGGGACTGAACCGGAGACATGGCGTGAGGACATGGTTCTTTGTACTGTCCCATTAGGTGTACTTAAGAAGGGTTCCATTGAATTTGTCCTAGAGCTTCACAAAGGAAGAAATGGGTGGGCGGGGGAGGTCCAGTACAGGGAGAGAGGGAGACGAGGATTGGGTGGGTTGGGAAGGGGAAGGGGAATGGTAAATAAAATTAATTTTAATTTTTTTAAAAGAATTTTGATATATAATTTAATAAAATATAGCAAATGTCTTAATTGCCCCTACAAATTTTGTAATATTACTTCTACATCAGCACTTTTAACGGCGTTAGTAACAGAGACTGATGGATGGTGTAACGGAGGTAACTGAATGCCGTTCTTGGTGCAAACTTAGGCAAATTTTAGTTTTTGGTGCATTTTAAGACTCGCTGATTTGTTCTGAGTGCATATAAAGCAATAAGCCTAAATTGTTTATTGCACAAGCATGTAGCCATACCACGTACCTTCTCTCGGTATTATGTGGTTGAGCTTTGATTATTTTTTTTTTCTTTTTGAATCCTATGTCATTTAAACATTATTTATCACTTCTTTAATATAAATATAAATATAAATAATTTAGCGATACGCATAAAGTTGACTTTGAGGGCAATCCAATAAGGCGGTCGCCTCGGGCTCCTGCCTTCAGGAGTCCCAAAATTGTTTCTTTATGCATAGGTGATATATTAGTATGATATATGATAATCCTAATAATTTGATGCCTACAACCGTGCACTCAGGCGAGTTTGTTTTCTTGCTTTTTAACAGCTACACTGTTTGAGTCCTAACCTTTTTTTTTCCTTTCTTGCTTTGTTTTCTCTTTTGCCAAACTTCCTACCTTTTTTTTTTCCTTCTCCTTTTACTTTTGATTGTTTCCTTTTTCCTAAAAAGTAAAAAGTCAATAATCTTTTTTATTAGAAATTATTGAGGACCTTAAATACCTATTTAATTACATTAATTTGATAATTATTTCTTTTGGTACAATAAACACAAGAAGTAGAAAGTAAATAGTATAGTATTTTCTAAATCTTAAAATCTTAATTAATTATTATTTTTTTACTCTTTAGTTTTTTTTTTGAGCATATATAGAGAGAGCATGGTCCATAGAGCAATTAATTCTAACAAAGTGAACTAGAGTTTTTAAAGCATTAATTTATCGCTTTCTCTCTGCAAACAAAATTTGGTCGATTGAGAAATGTACATTACGTGTCTATTACTAATTTGCTTAACAAAAAAAAAGAGAGAGATGAATTAGGCCATGAAGTTTATTATTACAATTGAAATCCCCTATTACAATTAATAATTATTTTAGCAACTATATATTAGAAATTAAAAGGTTCTATAATGAGTAATAAACATCAACTGTGTGTACATAATGGTATTTAATTGAACACCTAAACTAATCACAATTATCTCAAAGTTGCTCCGAAATTGACTTGGTTCCAAGAGGTAGAATTCATGTTGAATCACTCGTTTATTCGTAACTGTTTAATATATTCTTATATATAATTTTCGTGGCTTCGCTAATTATTTTAGGCCGAATATCATATTTTATACCGTTAGTAAGTAATCCAAATATTGTGGATCCAAATTGAAAGCCTAAAAGGGTTTGGAAAATTCATGGGGCCAAGCTCCCATTATTGGAACCTTACGAGGAAACTTGTGACATAGCAAGAAGAAAGTACAAGCGTTATTTAGCCTTTAGGCGTATATATTCGACATCCAAATTGCAAACTTCAAATGCACCTTCTTCCACCCGCCGGCCCTTATATGGATTTTTTAGGTAAAAATGGGTGTCATTAATTATTAGGTCCCCACGTATTGACATATAAATATGACCTTCATCATCATCTTAAACATTAAACCCTACATATATATATCACTGATTTTGAGAAAACAAATTCAATATTTCAAAGAGCAAGACAAAATAAATAAAGGCCTAGAAGGAACCATAAACAACCAAAGAAGAAAGATTTGGATGATTTCGTGCGAGGCATATTTTCTTGTCTACCATTACTAACATCATGCATAGAATTATTGAAATAGCTAGACTAGATCGAGTGGTGCCAACTTTATTGGCTTCCATGCATTATTTCTTACACACAGTACCTATTTGCATCGGATTTCGGTTCATTTCTATAGATCTCATGATTTTAAAGAATTTTTCATACACATATTACAATTTCGACAGTTTATTATTATATAAATTTTAATAGTTATCAAAATCGTCAATTTATTTAATACAAATAAAATATTTAAATAAGTCTTCAACTTAATTTAATTTTAACAAAAAAATGATCTATAAATAACAATTTAAAAATGAATATATAACTCTGAATATCATATCATATGTGCGTGTATATAGAAAAAATTTATTAATTACATATAATATATGCATTATTGAGCTACCTAGGCATCCCATACAGGCATATATATATATATATATATATATATTAGGCATTACGTAATTTACAAGTGCAAGTGAAATTGGTAATGGTGGATAAATTTTGGTGAGAAAGTTTGTGCAATAAATTAGAGAGATGAGATGATGAGATGGATGGTTCGAATTCGTAAGTATGTTTGTTGAGTGGAGGTGTACGTCCCTCCCTCCCAAAATTAAAGAGAGGGGATGACTTATTATGAGTCGAAGGTCAAAGGTCGCAATTACTTCTAATATCCATCTGTCACCTGCCTTCTAACTCTTCATAGCCATCATCGTTTGCGACTCTCCATCCCGTATTTGCTGATGCATTCACTCGCCTATATATATATATATACTCTCCTTGGCCCTTCCCATTGGGGGACACCCTAATCCAAAACCACCCTAAAGCCTGTCCTGTCCCATAAAATACACAACTGCCCTTCCCATTGGCGCCTATATATATATATATATATATATTCATATCATGTTGTTTATCGTCACGCTCCAAATATGATAAATTGGTACGTCCCTTCTAAGAAGGGGCTTATATGTATAAATATATACACGAATCTCTTCAGACTCTTCCGCATATATATATATATATATAATGTATTGATATGTTGTCAAGATTGAATAATCTCTTCAACTACAGACTACAATATTAAAATAGCAGGATCTCCATTAACAAGGGTGTAGCCAGAGGTATTTATATATAGCTAGTAAAAGAAAAGACCATATATGAATGAATAATACTTACATCTTGCCCTTTGGTTGTGCTTCCTCGTACCATTTTTTAGATTTATAAAATAATTTATATACATATATTATAATCGGAATCGTTCAACTTCTAAATCATCATTTCAAGATCATTTACACAAAACATTAGTCAAATTGGAGATCATTTAGCCATGATTGATCATATGTGTAAACTAAATGGACGGTTCACCACGAGAATCTTCATTGTTACCAATACCATTGATTTGTGTTATATATATATGAATGACTAAATGACCTTTAAAGTTGTTGATTTTTTTACAGAGATGATCTTGAAATGATTATTTAAGAGTTAAACGGTTCCGATTATGATATATGCATAAAGACTATTCTATATATATATATCGAAATTGTGGTATAAAGAGATAACATCATGGTGAAATATATAATAATGAATCAAATATGGAAAGGGATATTCAGGCTACTGATAAGGAAAACTTGCTGCAATATATATGGGTGCATTACTGCATGCTTGTTTATATATATATGGCTCATTATATATATTTAACTAAAATAATAATCCCATTATTAATGATCTTGGTTGGCAGGTTAAATCAGAAATATTATTTTATCTTTCTTGCTACATAAACAATTCATAAGCTGTTCAACAAAGAAGGAAAGAACATATCCATAGTTTTATCTTTTATGCATCGAATAAATTGCTTGAAATATAACTGTGGAGGAGAGAAGCTACGTATAGTTCACCAAAGCATGGAAACTAAGACTACGCCATGCATCAACTGACACGCACCCCTACTGAGCTGTACAGTATCCACTGCTGCAGCGCGGCACAGAGAAATACACCCCACCAGACCCCAACAAACCAATGGCAAACCCGCAAATACCGACCAACCCAGAGGTTAAACTCGTCAAACCCCCAATGAAACTCCGCCATTTTCCCGGTTGGCAAAAATTCAATGCCCCCCGCGTTTCACAATTAAAAGTTCGCTGGGGTAGTTGCATCCTCCCTCCTCCTCTCTCTCTCTCTCTCTCTCTCCCTCTTCACGCCCTTTAAATCACCACACAACTTTCCTCCCTCCCCAAAAAATTAGTCGTCCCATCGACATATACACATAAATATAAATATATATATATATACATAATTTGTACTTCTCATTTCCTGCATCAATCAAAAAATTTAGCTTTGTGTTCCGATAGTACTGTAACAAATGGCAGCACAAGATCAGAATCATCAGGAAGGCTCGCACTCACGACCTGAAGTGGAAAGAGCGCGGAAAACCGCGCTTCCTAACTTTCTTTTGTCAGTGAAGCTCAAGTATGTGAAACTAGGGTACCACTACTTGATTTCCAACGCTGTCTACTTACTGCTAGTCCCCTTACTCTCGGTGGCGTCGGCCCATCTGTCGACGCTCACCGTCGAGAACTTTGTCCAGCTGTGGGACCAGCTCAAGTACAACTTTGTGTCGGTGACTTTGTGCTCGGGGCTGTTGGTTTTCTTGACCACCCTCTACTTCACCACCCGCCCTAGAAAAGTTTACTTGCTGAACTTCGCTTGTTACAAGCCCGAACCGGCCCGCACGTGCACACGTGAGATTTTCATGGAGCGGTCCAAGATGACCGGGAGCTTCTCTGACGAGAACTTAGCGTTCCAGCAGAAGATACTGGAGCGCTCTGGCCTCGGACAGAGCACATACATGCCCGAGGCTGTGCTGCGGGTTCCTCCGAACCCGTGTATGGCGGAGGCGAGGAAGGAGGCGGAGATGGTGATGTTTGGAGCTATTGATGAGTTGTTGGAGAAGACCGGGGTGAAGCCTAAGGATATCGGGATTCTGGTGGTGAATTGTAGCTTGTTCAATCCGACGCCATCTTTGTCCGCCATGGTTGTGAACCATTACAAGCTTAGGGGCAATATTGTGAGCTACAATCTTGGTGGGATGGGTTGCAGTGCTGGGCTTCTTTCGATTGACCTTGCAAAGCAGCTTCTTCAGGTTTGTTGCTAATTACTGCCTTTTATATTTATTTTTTGGTTGATTCAATTCACATATTTGTTTATTCTAGTTACCACGTTATACGCAGATAGAAACTGTATATGCTCAATAAAAATGTGAAAGGTACAAACTAGGGTGAAGTAAAGATGATATACTCTGAATTTTTAGTCTCTTTTCCTAATTTTAGTTTGGATAAAATATCTATGATACTATAAAACGTAACTATATATAATGTGATTGTGGTGAAAATATGTCCTCAGTAAATCCAGTACATGTAATTAATTAAACACCAATACTATTAATTTAGTTTAAAAGAATAAATACATGTAATTAAACATAAATATTATCAATTTACTGATTTTTTTTTTTCATTCTGTAATGAAATGTCTTAAATTTAATTATCATATGTAAAAAAAAAAAGACAAATTCAATATTTAATGGCTTATAATGTTTCTCCCGTTAAACAATTTTCATGACTATTTAAAAAAAAAAAAACATTTTCAAGACGTTAATTACTAGTACACAACTTGTCCACATGGCTGTCCAGTTGGGATATAAATAGGGTGTCAAAAAAGAGACTTTTGTATGATTGGAAATCATAAATAGGAGAAGGTATTGGTTGAGAGACACTGGTATTCATCATAGCTGTCCACAGTGTTTAGCGCCTGTCTGAAAACTCTCTTCGATTCATAAATACTTAATATAATGAATAATATTTTGGGTACCACTTATAATCCCATATTTTTTATTTCATTATATATGGTATACATGATGTGACAATTCCACATCATTCATTTTTAATTATCTATCTCAACATTAAATAAAAAAGATATTTACTTATTATTTCATAAATTATAAGAATTTCATTATGAATCAAATTATCTCCTTCTCAAAAAAATATAAACTCTAAGACTTTTATTCTTCTTCAAATAATCTCCTTTCCCATAAACATAAAACTTAAGAATTCAACCGTTCTTCTCCTCTTTTGAAGACTGAAAGTCATGGTTATTAACCTCACTTAAATATTCCCAAGATCTGTTATATCTCAAAGAACTCAAAATGATTTTTTTAGTGCACATAAAATCTATCATTAAACCGAGGGAAGAACGGATGAATTTTTAGAATTTATGAATTTTTGGGAAGGGGACGATTTGATGCAGAATGAAAATCTTAGAATTTATGAAAAAATTATGAAACCATCAGGAAATATCTTTATTGTCTTATTTATTTTTAAATTTTTATGTTTAATTTTAATTTTATTTTTAGATAGGTAATGTCACATATAGTTGGATACAAAAGGTAAGATTTTAGGTGGTATCCATAGTAATCAACAATTGCACCTGCAAAATACAAACATAGATAGACCCTCTTTGCATTTACCCAAAAAAGAAGGAAAAAGAAAAAGAATGTGTATGCCATTTGTTGCAACCTAAACTAATGTTCAAATCATGTTGTGTAACAGGTGCACCCCAACTCTTATGCCCTAGTGGTTAGCATGGAGAACATAACCCTCAATTGGTACTTCGGCAACGACCGTGCTATGCTTCTCTCCAACTGCCTCTTCCGAATGGGCGGCGCTGCCATCCTCCTCTCCAACCGCTCCTCTGACCGTCACCGCTCAAAGTACCAACTCATGCACACCGTCCGAACCCACAAGGGCTCCGACGATAAAGCATACAGCTGTGTATTCCAAAAGGAAGACGACACAAAAAGAGTCGGAGTTGCTCTCTCAAAAGACCTAATGGCTGTGGCTGGAGAAGCCCTAAAAACCAACATCACCACACTTGGGCCAATAGTCCTCCCCATGTCGGAGCAGCTCCTCTTCTTCACTACTTTGGTGGCAAGGAAGGTGTTCAAGGTGAAGAAGATCAAACCCTACATCCCCGATTTCAAGTTGGCTTTTGAGCATTTTTGTATTCACGCCGGAGGGAGGGCAGTGCTTGATGAGATGGAGAAGAACCTTGAGCTCAGTGACTGGCATATGGAGCCTTCAAGGATGACACTCCACAGGTTTGGAAACACCTCAAGCAGCTCATTGTGGTATGAACTAGCATACTCTGAGGCCAAGGGAAGGGTGAGGAGAGGGGATAGGATGTGGCAGATCGCATTCGGGTCGGGTTTCAAGTGTAACAGTGCTGTGTGGAGGGCTTTAAGGACTGTCAATCCAGCTAAGGAGAAGAACCCTTGGATTGATGAGATTCATGAGTTTCCAGTTGATGTGCCGAAAGTTTCAGCTTGTAAGGCTTCTTAGTTTAACTGAAAGTTCAATTTCTGGGGGAACACATTATCAATTGTATGAGAATTATGTGTCTATAGTTCATAGTCTTTGGTGTTTCTCTGTGATGATGATGATGATGATTCATTAAATTTAAAGGTAATTCTTTCACAATGTTTGGTTGTTGCAAAAACAAATCAATACAAACTGATTCATGAACTACTAAGCAATAGTGAAAAAGCACGGTTTAAGGGAAAAGTGTACAGAAGTTACAATCCGGGCAGGACCCTTATACCTAAACTAGCTAAGATTGAGTAGATTCTCTATTGTTTGCAAAGTCCATCCACCAAACGCAAAAATAAATCTAGAAAAACTTGAACAAAAGCCTCAATCTAAGAAAGTTAACGGGAACAATAATTAACCAACAGAGTGAAGGATATCATACACATTATATACAGTATACAATCGAGGCAGAACCGAAACATATGTACATGAATGAAGAATCTGATTCAAAAAGTTTTACTTCCAAATTAATACAGCACATTAGAAAGCATTTGAATAACCACTAAAGAATCTGACTTATTGTTCCTTAAGTCATCTCCTACATAGAGTAGATCCTAGACATGTTAGCAGATGAACAATCCGATAATTTCATAAAGAGGCAAATAACCAGAGAATACGATTCTTAGTTACATGCCCCAAACACCACGGGCGGCTGCCACTTTGTTGTTTGGTCTAGACGTTAGTTCATACAAAATCCTGGCAAAGGTATCAGCATACCTGGCATCTGAGAATAGTATCTCAGCAAATGCATTCTCATATGCTAGCAACAAGGCTCGGTTCTGTGGCTCAGACACAAGGCTTTCCAATATCATAGCAGCTTTCCTGCAAACTTCGGGAACTGGATGGGGTGCCTTGATAACTTTTAACAGTCGATCAATTGCCCTGAAATTTTGTAAAGTTCAAACAGAAATTTCATTTAATCTCATCAAATTTTTTTTTTTTTCAAACTCATGACAAAATGTTTGATCTTGAACTATTATTGATTTGGGTGGAGGAAGAGCCATTACCATCGCTCACTAGCAAGTTTGAGTCTGCAATCCATATTCACCTCAGCGAGGTTGTAGAGTGCACCAACTGCAGCCGCTTGTGCCCCATGAGTCGTTTGTGCATCAACTGCTGGTAAGCTCATAAGATCAACCAATCGCTTGTGTATCTGCAATGTTAGTTTATCCTCATTACGACGATACAATCTTTGCACTATGCATAACTACGTCAATAACAGTAGTTTTTCTGAACATTAACCTGTGGAACAGAGGGAAGAAGGAAAGGTTCATTATCAGGGTTTATGACCAAACGCCCTATTAACTCAGCTGCCCCACAATGCCAAGTTTTGACTGGAGAATTCAGCATCCCCATGATGGCCTGAACTGCACGTTTTCCTCTGTTTGAGATAAAATCAATTATATCAAACAGAAATTGGAAACAAGACAAGAAAAAAGTAGACCAGAATTCTTACGTTATCTTGATGTAGGATGGCTTTGACGAGCTGAAACTTCTAAGATCAAGCAATGGAGCCAAATTAACAACCGTCTCGAGAGCATTTGTCACAAGTTCCTCATCCTCTGTTAGCACAGAGAGCATTGGAATTATTTTGTTCTAAAAGCATAACCACAGAAGCATTCTACAAACTAATTAATATCAATTCATATTGGAAGGTTACTATTTTCTTTGTTCTGAAAAGGATTTCAAATAGGAAAAGGTATGATGCCTAATTATAAAAGAAGTATACATGAAGAAGAGCTCCTAAACAAAACTCAAAATAACTTACAACTTCAAGATTAACACTGCCAGTCAAATATACCCCAGTCAGAAAGAGGTTTAACACAAGCATTATCACTTAGCTTGCAGTATTTGAAGGTTGCATATAGGATCTAGACTTAAAGGATTTGATACGTTTATAACTGATCTGCCAAGAAGTCAATCACACCACAAAGTCTTGTACTTGGATGCTACCTGACCTTTTCTCAAACATCTCACATACATAGATAGTTCCAAGGGAAAAAGAATTCTAAAGTTGGGACAAAAGAAAATATACTGAAGACTGACGGCATTCAAGAAATAAGAAACGGTATCATAGACAATGCTCGTCACCTGTGATGTAATCTTCTATGCACTGGAAAACTGTTTCCAGACAATGGCGATGCTGGGCCATAATGACTTCATTTTCTGGCATGAAAGAGAAGTTGCGAATGATATTGGAAGCTGCAACAGCACACTGCTGTCTTTCTGCTCGACCTTCTTCATCTAGGTTAAACAGACCATCTTCATCAAGCCACCACTCCGAAGACGAACGAAGTTTGGCCACATTACTCAGTACGGATGCTTCATGAGAACCAGATCCCAAGCTTCCATGTGAATGTCATTGCACAATCAGGTATTCCTCATGTAAAAAAAGTTACAGACATTCAAATTGAAAATTCTCAAACCTATAAGACTTACCCAGGTTTCGGGTGAGTGTCATTTGAACCCAACGCTTCGTACTCATTTCCGAACCCAGTTACAAGTAAATTCGCACCTAAACTTCTCACCCTTGGTGCCTTTACGTGTTCCTTTGGAAGGGCTATGTCACGCCAATCATCAATCTGTTAAATGTGACAACATAGTTTTAATTGATACTCACACAAAGAAGCTAGTGCAATAAAACTTCAACATTTATAAGAAACTCATAGAAATCTGCAGCCAATTATCTTGTTTATGACAATGAGAAATTGAAGGAGGTAAGACATACAACACTGAGGAGAGCATCAAGCAAGCCGGGAATCTTCGTAAGAGCGGTTGCCTCTTTGCGATATTCATCTTTTTCTTTGAAAGAAAGTAGCGTGAGAGTGTTCAATGCCCATGTCAGCTCACTCTTTAGTCCACTTTGAAGAGCATGAACTATCCTTTTATTGTTCTGATCTGCAAGATAAGTTGATATGTATGGGTACGAACATTCGATTTACAATGCTCGAAAGTGAACTTTGCAATAAGTAATACATAAACAGTTTCATAACTCGTGGCTCTTGCTCTCATTATCAAACCGGTACCTAATTCATTAGCATTACTACAGTTACCTTAAAAATTGTTACTTCAGTTTATAGTAATTCAAGTTGACTTTTATTTCGTTTATATTTGGCAATTTCAATAGAAATTTAGAAGAGTGCAGCTCTGAGATTCAACAATCCCCTCCTTCCCTCCCCAAAATAAAGTAAAGTGTTGATTCTAAGAACTTATAATTACAAAATATATAAAAACTTCAATGAAGATTGAAACTTTAAAAAATTTAATTTTGGAATGCGTTTAGGGCTTTGATTAGCTGACCGGCAAAGGCACTGTGGACGTGGAGGGAAGGACCGAGGAGAGTTGACGGAGCTGCAATGTCAGCGGCGGCCGCTGCAGCAGCTGCGGCACTATTTCCACCGCTGCCAAATGGGCGGCCTCTTTTCGCCGGCGGGGCCGAGGGTCCGCCACCCCCTCCAGTCAACTTGCTTTGCTCCCTCTTCTGCATCTCCCCTCTCTCTGTCGCTAAGATTTTGGTGGTTTAATTTTGGGATCGCAATTTAATTTTAGGGCTTATAGTTATTTTTTACCCGTATCGGACCCGTAATCTATTGGGCTTAGCTTACTACCAAATATGCTCAGATATTCGGTCGTACCCCACCGAAGCAAGCGAATCATTGGACACTTAAGACCTGTTTGGTATCGTTTTACAAAATAGTTTTTCGTTTTTCAAATACAAAAACAGCTATAAAACACGTTTGGTAACTCATTTTTAAAAAATGAAATTTGAAAATGAAAACATAAAATACAATAATTTGCTTATGTTTTATAAAACAACAAATTATTATTTTCTGAATTTTATGATACCACTCAAAAAAATAAAGAAACAAAATACATACAATATTAAATAAAAGTTCACCACAATAATACCATAGTTATCATCACCACCACCTCACAACCACCACCACCACCACCACCACCACCATCACCTCCATCACCGCCGCCACCACTACCACCCCAACACCACCACCACCACCGTTGCCACCACTTACCACCACTACCATAATCATCGTTGCCACCGCCGCCACCTCTATCACCGCTGCCACCATCACCTCCAACACCACCAACACCCTACCACCACCACTACCACCCTACCACCACCACCACCCCACCACCACCTTTACCACTATCGCCACCACCACCAACCCCCACCGTAACCACCATCACCACCACCACATCATCGACACTGCCACCACAGTCACTGCCGCCGCTGCCACCACCACCTCCACCACCACCACCATTACCACCACCCCTGCCACCACCTCCACCACTCCCCACCGTAACCACCCCCACGACCACCTTATCACCACCGCAACCGCCATTGACACCACAACCACCACCAACCCCACCCCTGCCCCATCACCATAACCACCACCACACCGCCACCACCTCCACCATTATCACCACCACCACCAACCCCCACCGAAACCACCCTCACCACCACCTCATCACCACCACCATAACCACCATCGCCGCGACACCACCACCTCCGCCACCACCTTATTACCACCGCAACCGCCATTGCCACCACTACCACTACCAACCCCACCTCGCCTCATCACCGTAACCAATACCACTGTCGCCATTGTTGGCGGAATTAAAGAGCAAGAAATATGCAATTCAATTCTAACAGGTGCAGCAGAAGACACGGCAAAGCCTTCTTCTCCAAGCTCCACGTCCAATAATCTGTGTGTAAAATATTATCTCTAAAAATCTGCCTCTCTAATTCTCTAGAAAACCAAAACGGAACTCTCTCTCTCTGCCTCCCTTTCTCTCTGCCTCCCTCTCTCTCCCTCTGAACAAAGGTTCCTTTTTATAGACAAAGGGAAAACCTTGTTCTATAAGGATTGGTAAAACCTTATTCTATAAGGATTGGTAAAACCATGTCCTATAAGGATAGGGAAAGTTATTGTACTTTTAATTCATTACAAAGTCCTTCAATCTATTAGAACCAATCAGAACACGGCTGGGAGTGTGAATGCAAGCTGGCAAGTGGGAACGCAAGCTGGCCAAACTTGGATTTTGGACTGTCTTCGTAATCAGGATCTGGGACTGCGCTTTTGAACCACAACATGAGTATAATAGAAGCGCATCTTCGATCAGGCTTGGCGCAAAGGTTGTCAGGTTTAGCGCAGAGGGAGAACCTCTGATCCACCGCTGGCGGAACAGGGACCCCGGGCTTAGGCGCACATCTGGGCTCGGATGGGAGTTCTTGGGACATGTCCTCGACCTGCCTTGGCGCGAACTTGGCACTTCTAGGACTTGACCTTGATGTCATGAAACACAAGTTTGAGACCCGGAGGGCCTGATATGAGGTACTTGGCCAGTGACCCAAAATAGGCGCACCGTCGCACTAGCGCACTCAGGACCCCGTTCAGGACCTGATATTGAAATGAGGACATCTCCTTCATCTGGACTCCGATTTGAGTCATTCTTTTTACGTTATTTCCAGATTTTACCTATCTTTCTAACTTTGCACAAGTCTCATAAGATTGATCATTTTCTACTATTTATGGCACGAAATCATTCAAAATATATGTAAGAGAGGCATATAAAGACATCAAAATGATGCATAAATAACAACTGATCAAATACCCCCAAACCTATCTTTTGCTAGTCCCTGAGCAAAAAAAACGCTAACAAAATGAAAAGACTCTTTAGTTAAGATAGAACATTTAAACCCCTAGGTTCACCTAGTAGGAGGAGTTTTGTCTCCTGAGGGTTATAACAACACGATACCCACAAACGTTTTACTTAAACAAAAAGATTCTAGAGATAGTACTTTTAACAAGCTAATAAGAATCAAAGTAAGTAAACATGCTTTGCAGAACTAAAAGGAATGTCATAGCCGTGAGTGTCATGTGAAGGTGTACGTGTATAAATGCCAATATTTTCAGGTGATCAAGTTTGAAAACAACTTCATCTAAGTGCCTTAGAAAGATTTTGCCTCAACTCTAATCCTCACTAGGCAACTCTCAATTCGCACAAGAATCCTAGGCTTACACTCTTTTCAAGCATATGTGATGAGTTTATGTTATGAAATTCAAATTTAATCACATATGAGTAACAATGAAGAATAGCACTTTATGGAAATAAAGATCTCATGAAAGGAATTGAACTTTAAGAACATAGATACGTACCTTAATCCTCAACATGATTGTCCATAAGATCAGTTAGGTCTTCCTTTTTAGGTTGTAATGGGGCTAAGCTTTGGGGTTTAGCAAGGAATGATGGGATTCAAAGAACCTGAGCTGTGCCAAGGCATGAGAAGTCATGACTTGAACTTGGAATTTCTGAACCGAATCCTTTCTTAAGGCCCATGGCATTGTGCTTTCTTGATGACTTATTTTGAGGCTCTTGGAGCTTATTTTGCGGCTCTTGGCTCACTTGGCTCACTTGGCTCAATTCAATTTGTTTTTCACTTTTTCTCAATGTTTCTTTCTTTCTTTTGATTTGAACGTTTTTTTTTTGTTCTTTCTTTTGAATTGAATTGAACCAAGATCATGCAATGATTTCCTCAAACTTTCGTGCAGCTTGCAACTTGTGAAACTTTTCTTTACTCTTGAACTTTGAATTGACGCCAAAGTCCTTTGAATTGGGCATCATCTTCTTTCACCTCTCTTTCTCACCATGAATCTTATTTAGGGCAACCTTAGCACAACTCAGGTTATAGGGTATGGCTGTAATGAATGGCTAAGTATTTTGGGTTAGGTTATACTTTGGGTGATGAAAGAAAAGGCTGAGTGTTTGGCTTCAAAATTGGCTTAGGGAGCATGCAATTGGGTAGGATAAGGCCTTTAGAGGTTCAAGCACACATAGCCTACATCACTTCTTATGGCAAAACACACATTAAATCAAGAGTATCTAAATGATGTTAGTTCTTTAAAATTCAATGCAAATATGATGTAATGAGATCAACAATTAAGAACAAAAGCGATGAGTGTTTAAGAGTAGAAACAAGTATATCCCTCAGAAAGAATGGCAATTAGGCTCAAAGATCTCACAGGGTAGTCTCCACTAATTTTCTAAGGTTCACTCAAATTCAGTTATTTCGTTCACTTAATCACTTAAAACATGGCATTGTGAAGTGCAAATTATGAACTACTTGACCATGGCATGACTCTTAGTAAAGCAAAGATAGTTAACTTAGCATATACATTCCTATTAACAAGTTATCATACTAATCACAAGCAGAAATTTAAATGTCCTGGCCGTGTATCACCCCCAAACTAACTTGTTTCTATATGCAAAATTTTAAATCCACACCCCCAAACCTAAACTGAACATTGTCCTCAATGTGATAAGCAGTAAGCATGACAACAGTAGAAAGGTTTGAGAGATATAACGGGCAGAAACAGAAAAGGAAGTGAGAAATACAAACCAGGGCTAGGCTGCCTCCTAGGAGCGCTTTATTTAACGTCTAGGCAAGACGGGGCTACCATGCTAGGAGCTGGGCGCATGCGGAGTTGCATGGTTGACTGCGCTTGGATTAGAGAGGTCCTTGAAGTAGTGTTTGAGGCGATGGCCATTTACCTTGAACGGATCCTGCCGTTCCGGGTGCTGGATTTCAACTGCACCATGAGGAAAAACGTTAGTAATAGTAAATGGTCCAGTCCATCTTGAACGCAACTTACCTAGCATTAGTCTGAGCCGGGAGTCAAAGAGGAGGACTTCCTGTCCGATGTGAAAGTCCTTGGGCTGAATGCGCTTGTCGTGGAAAGCTTTGGTCTTTTCCTTGTAGATACGAGCACTTTCGAAGGCCTCGTTTCACAACTCCTCTAATTCACTTAGCTGAAGCTTCCTATGTAATCCCGCATCATCGAAGTTCATGTTCATCTGCTTAATAGCCCAGAATGCTTTATGCTCCAATTCCACTGGTAGGTGGCAACCTTTTCCAAAAACAAGCCGGAAGGGAGACATGCCAATCGGGGTCTTGTATGCGGTTCGATAGGCCCACAACGCATCATTCAATTTGTTGGACCAATCTTTGCGGTTAGGATTTACCGTTTTTTCCAATATGGCCTTTACTTCCCGATTGGACACTTCCGCTTGGCCACTCGTTTGAGGGTGATACGGTGTTGAGACCTTGTGGGTGACGCCATACTACTTCATTAGGGCTGCAAACGAATGATTGCAGAAGTGTGCCCCCCCATAACTGATGATTGCCCTAGGTGCGCCGAATCTGGCTAAGATGTGACTCTGCAAAAAACGCACCACTACTTTGGCGTCGTTAGTTTTGGTGGGAATTGCTTCCACCCATTTGGAGACATAATCAATTGCAACCAGAATATAAAGATTGCCAAAGGAATTCGGAAAAGGCCCCATAAAATCACTGCCCCATTCGTCGAAAATTTCAACCACAAGAATAGGGTGTAATGGCATTTTATTTCGAGGGCCGATGTTACCTAGGCATTGGCAGCGGTCACAGGTGAGTAAAAATTCGTGTGCATCCTTGAAAAGTGTGGGCCAGTAGAGTCCACTTTGTAGTACCTTGAGGGCTGTCTTCTTAGCTCCAAAATGGCCCCCACATGCCAAGCTATGGCAAAATGTCAAGACAGATTCCATCTCGTCTTCGGGGATGCAGCGCCGAATGATTTGGTCTGGACAATGCTTCCATAGGTACGGCTCATCCCATATGAAGTACTTAGCTTGTTTAGCCAGCTTTTCTTTTTGGTACCTGTTTAAAGATGAAGGAATTTGCTTAGTGACAAGGTAATTAATGAGATCGGCATACCATGGATCAATAGCTTGGATTGCGAAGAGCTGTTCGTCAGGAAAGGTCTCGAGGAGGGGCAACTGATCGGCCTCTTCATTGGAACTGTGAAGCAATCGGCTCATATGGTCAGCGACCACGTTTTCGATGCCCTTCTTGTCTCTGATTTCAAGGTCGAATTCCTGGAGCAGTAGCATCCAACGTAGCAACCTTGGCTTGGCGTCCTTTTTAGTGAGCAGATACTTCAAGGCAGCATGATCCGTGTATACTATGACCTTGGTTTGAATTAGATATGAACGGAACTTCTCAAGGGCAAAGATAACAGCAAGGAGCTCCTTCTCGGTGGTGGAGTAGTTCAGCTGGGCATCATTCAGGGTTCGACTTGCGTAGTAAATGACATGAGGGAGCTTGTCAACACGCTGTCCCAAAACCGCTCCTATGGCGAAGTCTGAGGCATCACACATTAGTTCGAATGGTAAGTCCCAATTCGGTGGCATGATGATGGGTGATGCCGTGAGCTTTACCTTGAGTGTGTTGAATGCCTCACGGGATCCCTTAGTGAAATCAAATGTGGCATCCTTGGCTAGAAGATCACACAAAGGTCTTGTGATTTTCGAGAAATCTTTGATGAATCTGCGGTAAAAGCCAGCATGCCCTAAGAACGATCGAACCTCTTTGACTGTAGTGGGGTACGACAGCCTCTCTACTATGTCTAATTTTGCTTTGTCCACTTCTATGCCTCGGCTAGAGATCACATGACCCAAGACAATTCCCTGTTGTACCATGAAATGGCACTTTTCCCAGTTCAACACTAAGTTGCTTTCTCTGCACCGTTCCAGTACTCGGGTTAGGTTAACTAAGCACAGTTCGAATGAATGTCCAAACACTGAGAAGTCGTCCATGAATACTTCAATTATATCTTCCACCATATCGGAGAAGATGCTCATCATGCAACGCTGAAAGGTAGTTGGGGCATTGCACAATCCAAACGGCATTCTTCTGTATGCAAAGGTGCCATATGGGCATGTGAATGTTGTTTTTTCTTGATCTTCGGGTGCAATAGCAATCTGATTGTATCCTGAGTAGCCGTCCAAGAAGCAATAGTGGGAGTGTCCAGCCAGGCGCTCGAGCATTTGATCAATGAAGGGCAAAGGAAAGTGGTCCTTGCGTGTGGTTATATTTAGCTTTCGATAGTCAATGCACACTCTTCATACTGTTTGAATCCGTTGAGGTACAAGCTCATCATGCTCGTTTTTAACCACTGTGATCCCATTTTTCTTTGGCACGACCTGGACTGGGCTCACCCACTTGGAGTCACTAATTGGATAGATGATTCCAACATCCAGAAGCTTTAGGACCTCTTTCTTCACGACCTCCTTCATAGGTGGATGCAATCGCCTCTGCGCCTCCCGTGATGGTTTGGAGTCTTCCTCCAGCAGTATCTTATGCATGCATTTTGTGGGACTTATGCCTTTGATGTCAGCTATTGTCCATCCAATTGCTGTTTGATTGACCTTAAGGACGTGAACCAATGCCTCTTCCTCTTTCGTACTTAGGGTAGACGCAATGATGACTGGAAGGGTTTGATTGTCGCCCAAATATGCACACTTTAACTGCTTGGGCAAGCGCTTTAGCTCGAGTTCAGGAGCCTTTATGATGGACGACAGGGTTTTCTGACTTGTGATTGGTAATGCTTCGAAGGGAGGCCTGTGGAATAAGAGGGCTGGCATGATGTCAAGGGCTCGTACCTCTTCGATCATGCTATATGCAAGTGAATCCACAGTGTGTGGGTTACTAGTAACGGCCTTCTCAAGATCATCCGCCATGCAAGACTGAGCAATTGTCTCCCGTAGCAGTAAGTCCATTGTGTTTAATGGAAAATCTACAATAGGCTCGGCAGGGTACTGGATGGTGTCATGGATGGAGAATGTCCGAAGCTGGTCCAGGACCTTGATGGAGACTTGGTCCTTTCTGACGTCGATGAGGCACTCGGTTGTGGCTAGTAAGGGCCTTCCGAAGATGAGGGGAGGTTCCTCACTTTTGTCAATTATGTCCATTCTTAGTACGTAGAAGTCTGCAGGGATGCATGTATCTCCGATTTGTACCAGTACGTCCTCAAGAACCCCCATTAGGTTGGTTACAGAAGCGTTAGCCAATCTGACACATAGGTGCGTGGGTTTGAGTGCGCCTAGATTGAGTGACCTGCAAATGTGGAATGGCATGATGTTCACTGATGCTCCCGTGTCGTAAAGGCAATGTTTGAATCTTGTTGACTGAATGACACATGGAAGGGATAGAGGCCCAGGATCATTGGCCTTAAGGGGCATGCGCAAAAGGGCAGTCGAGCAGGCCTTAGGGATGTTAATGGTGTCCGTGGAGCTAAAACCACGTTTTCCTGCAACTAAGTCCTTGATCAGCTTCGCAAAGATAGGCATGTGCTTGACAATTTTATGGAAAGGCAGTGTGATCTGAAGCTTCTGCAACATGTTGATGATCTTTTCCTCAAAGTCCTCCCTTTGCTTATTCCTGTTTTGGAACCTGCGAGGAAATGGATAATCAACATTATTAGCTAACTCAAAAGTGACTTTTTTAGAATTGGAATTCTGAGGTTTAGAGTTAGAAGTATTCGAGTGCTGCGACTTGGGCTTAGGAGCAGGTTGCATGCCAGCCGTGGCCGAAGTAGGCGCAGTGTCAGGTCCTCCTTGCGGTAGGGCACTTGGTGACTCGTTGGGCCTGTTCTGCGCCAGAGGTGTTGGCTGTGGCATGTTTTACGGCGCGCCCTGGTCGGCGATCCTTGGCAGAGTAGGTTGAGGGTCGGTTTTAGGTCCTCCGAGGGTGGCATATGTGGGGTCTTGAAGTGGTGTTTCCCTCTCCAGCGTAATGGCATTAGCCGTAGGATTGTGAAATCCTTTCGGATTTACCAGGACTTGAATCAGTAGCTTGCCCTGCTCTCGCTGATTTAGTTGGTTCGCCACCTGTCCAATTTGACGATCCAAGTTTGTAATTGCATTTTTCATGTCTCCCATCTGACTCTCGCTATCGTGCATGAATTTTATGAATTGAGCATGTTGTTGAGTCAGGATATGGAGGGAGTCCTCAAGAGGCTTGCTTTCGCCATTCTGATTTGAGGAAGGACCGTGATAGTTCCCCTGAGGGCCTGCGGCTTGCTGCTCAAATCCAGGAGGTGGCAAGGGATTTGCAGCTGCTTGATTGTTGCTCCAACGGAAATTTGGTTGATTTTTCCACCCCGGATTGTAAGTGTTGGAATATGGGTCATTCCGGGGTCGAGAATTGCTATTGAACCCTCCAGCAAAGTTGGCATCTTCCACAACCGGGCAGTCCTGGGATTTGTGGCCCTGAATTGAACGTACCTCGCATATGTGAACTTCTTTGGCTTTCTCTCTACACAACTGTTTCACCATTGCCGTGAGCTGAGCAATGGCGTCATCTTTGTATTTGGCGGATGCATCACCCGTTGCTCTAGAGGAGGGACGCCTGTAGCTGAACTGTTTTTCCCTTTGAGCAATGTTCTCAAAGGCGGTCCTTGCTTCCTCGGCTGTGCCTTCTAGAATCCCTTGGGATTGAGAGTCCACCATTGTCTTATCGCTAGTCTTCAAGCCTCCATAGAAGTATAGCATAAGATGATGGGCATCAATATGGTGGTGGGGGCACGTCCATAGCATCTGATTGAACCGCTCCCAAAACTCGTAGAAAGACTCCTCCATGTCTTGCCGTGGGTTCATGATCTTGGACTTTAACTCATTTGTCTTTTCCACGGGAAATTACTGTGTTAAGAATTTGGACGTCAAGTCCCTCCAAGAGTGAATGGAAACCGGCGCCAGTGAATGAAACCAAGTCTTGGCGCGATCCTTAAGACTGAAGTGAAAGAGCCGCAGGCGGATTTCAGATTCTGTCATACCATTGATGCGCAGTGTTGAACAAACCTCAACAAATTCCTTGATATGAAAGTGCGGGTCCTCGCCAGCAACGCCGTGGAATGTGGGCAGCATGTGAATTGTCCCCGACTTCAATTCGAAGTTTGCCACTGTTGACTCGGGAAAAACAATTGCAAATTGATCCTCCGAGACATGGGGCATGGCAAAATCCTTAAGGCGCCATAGGGCTTGCGGTACTAGGCCACGTTCCAGGCCCTGCTCTTCTCTGTAGTCCGCCATCCTCCTTGGGCTTGGTGGCGGAGAGCCGTGGACTGAAGATGCTTGCGATGATGGTCCACTTGATGACCCGTGCACTGAACCTTGGAATGACATACACGGGTTCCTAACAAAAAGAAAAACTAAGTTACAAATCTAAACTTGAATGGGCACCGTTGAGGGACAAGTCCCCGGCAACGGCGCCAAAAACTTGTTGGTGGAATTAAAGAGCAAAAAATATGCAATTCAATTCTAACCGTTATAAAATCCTTGCAAGTGCACAAATCGATAAGAATAGTATAGTAGAACAGCAAGAGTCGATCCCTCGAGGACTTGTATCAACGTTATGACCACTTTAGTTCAGATTTGTTAACTTAAATAAAAACACACACACACACGCAGGGGGGGGGGGGGGGGGGGGGGGGGTGTTTGTTTATGATGTGAGAATTGAAATTTAAAGACAAGTAAAATAAAATGCAGAAAATAACAATGCAAGAATTAACGGTTGATTGATTATTAACTAAGGCGAATTAAGGCTTACTATCCACTCTAACCAATTATAGTTACTAATCAGATTTCCTTGACCTAATTACTATGCATTTTCTGAATTAGGTGCCCGTGCCTAGGACCTGGCGTTGGTTCACTAGACACATCTTATTCCCTCTTACTTAGCATGTTCTAAACAGGGCATATGCCTAGAACGTCTATCACCTACCTTTTAAGATGATGCATGAAGTTCAAAGAGAATTTAATGACACCACATTAGCCTAGCAAAGGGACATGCAATCCTAGGTCGTTATGAGTGAAGATTACAAGTAAGAATACTTTCGATGCTCCAAATCACAAGATGATATAACGGTCACTCAAGCAATTACATCTATAATTATATGCAAACAAGGTAGCTAATCTTCTAGGCATAAATTAAGGTCATTAAGCACAGTAATCCAACTTATTCAGCATGCATAGCAATCATAATCAAGAGCCAGAAATCCAATCAACAAGCTAACATGGCTAGGGCTTCAAGCAGCCCTAATCCTAACGACTACTCACACACAACTGAAATTGAAACAAATATAATTGAATTCATAAGTAAATTTCAATAATAAAAATAAGGGTACATAAGATATTGTGAAGAACAGGTGCAGCAGAAGACACGGCAGAGCCTTCTTCTCCAAGCTCCACGTCCAATAATCTGTGTGTAAAATATTATCTCTAAAAATCTGCCTCTCTAAATCTCCAGAAAACCAAAACGGAACTCTCTCTCTCTCTGCCTCCCTCTCTCTCCCTCTGAACAAAGGCTCCTTTTTATAGACAAAGGGAAAACCTTGTTCTATAAGGATTGGTAAAACCTTATTCTATAAGGATTGGTAAAACCATGTCCTATAAGGATAGGGAAAGTTATTGTACTTTTAATTCATTAAAAAGTCCTTAAATCTATTAGAACCAATCAGAACACGGCTGGGAGTGTGAATGCAAGCTGGCAAGTGGGAACGCAAGCTGGCCAAACTTGGATTTTGGACTGTCTTCGTAATCAGGATCTGGGACTGCGCTTTTGAACCACAACATGAGTATAATAGAAGCACATCTTCGATCAGGCTTGGCGCAAAGGTTGTCAGGTTTAGCGCAGAGGGAGAACCTATGATCCACCGCTGGCGGAACAGGGACCCCAGGCTTAGGCGCATATCTGGGCTCGGATGGGAGTTCTTGGGACATGTCCTCGACCTGCCTTGGCGCGACCTTGGCACTTCTAGGACTTGACCTTGATGTCATGAAACACAGGTTTGAGACCCGGAGGGCCTGATATGAGGTACTTGGCCAGTGACCCAAAATAGGTGCACCGTCGCACTGGCGCACTCAGGACCCCGTTCAGGACCTGATATTGAAATGAGGACATCTCCTTCATCTGGACTCCGATTTGAGTCATTCTTTTTGCGTTATTTCCAAATTTTACCTATCTTTCTAACTCTGCACAAGTCTCACAAGATTGATCATTTTCTACTATTTATGGCACGAAATCATTCAAAAGACATGTAAGAGAGGCATATAAAGACATCAAAATGATGCATAAATAACGACTGATCCGCCATCACCACCACCGCCACCACCACTACAACCACTCCCACAATCACCCTAACACCGCCCCAACCGCCACCGCCACTACTACAATGACTACCTCCGATGCCACCTCATCAATGCCACGACCCCACAACTACCGCCGTCACCGCCACCCCCCTCACCACCACTACCCCTACCTCCACTCCACAACCACCACCATCGCTGCCACCCCCACCTCCACCCCCAGAACCACCATCGTCACCGCCACCCCAACCACCACCTCCACCCTATCATACTACCACTATCTCTACTATTACCATTTTCACCGTCGTCATCTCGAAAATTATGTTTGGAAATCATTGTCGAATGCGTATTGTAAGGACCCTTCCCAAATTTTGCCTCGAATCCGCAAAAAGCCCTTATCCCGTATGACTGCTCTGTTTCCACAAAATATACTACCATGAATACCCTTAATTCATAACCATATTAAATAAACCTTACAGGGGTTCCGACATAACTCCTTTGTACTTACTGACTATACCTACATCTCAAACGAAGGATAGCTTATAGGTCATAGTCGAAACCTCAGAATAGTGGTGGTCCGAAAAGGTAATACGCTCTAACACCAATTGTCAGTAGATCATACACTACTGAAACCTTTATGGTAATAACACATGACAACTGACTTATCAGCCTCTTATGAACCGTCAATAACTTGTCAATCTGGGTCACCGCCCACACCAACCCACTGACCCGGATTACGAAGGAACCAGACTTGGTTGAATTAAGTCTCACTGACTCGCCCCGAGTCGAACTCGATATCCCTGCTCCTCCTGAGCACCCCGAGTGGTAACTCGATATCCTAGCTAATCTTGAGCCCCCGAGTGATAACTCGATCTCCCGGCTCGTCCTAAGCCCCCGAGTGATAACTCGATCTCCCAGCTCGTCTTGAGCCGCTGAGTGATAACTCGATATCCCAGCTCGTCCTGAGCCCCTGAGTGATAACTCGATATCTCGGATCGTCCTGAGCTACCTTAGACCTTAACGATATAGCGGAGAAAGATCCCTCGAACACCAATATTAGAGAACCCCTAGACGATCTAGCGGAGACATACCCTCTAACGCCAATCGGAGAACCCTCAACAATGTAGCGGAGAAAGACATCCTACACGCCAATCATCGGAGAATCCCGTGGTCTCACCCAATATGTATACCCATGCAATTTCGGAACCCTAATATGTTCACAGTGTGAATAAAATACAAAATCATGGACGCCTTAGTCGCAAGGAACTCTTGACACAATATTGACCCAACTACCTTGACCTCCCGAGCTCAAAACCCGCTATGTGGTCAATAGTTACCGCTGGGATTACCCAACCGGGGCTCTAAACAAACTCCTACGGCCTCAAAACCATCAAAATACGGTCCGAAATGTCCCAAAACCCTAGTCACGCTTCGCCGTGGACCGAAAAACAGCCTACGCGCCGGGGGAAGGCCAGGTAACACGCCACGCATCGGCCACGCGCCTGCTACAGTACCAACGCGCTGACTCGATCTGACCCAACCCAACCCGACCAAACTCGACCTGACTAGGTCCAACCCGGCCCAACTCGGCCTGATCCGATCCAACTCGATCGGACCCCCGGTCCACTCGACCCCACCAATCACCGGCGACTCGCCAGAGAAGATGACCTCGCCGTCATCACTGTCACTGGAGTCCCACCAGAGAAGACGACCGCGTCGCCGCCGCGCCGCCGCTGCGCCGTCATCTCCGTCGTCGGAATCCACCATTTCCGGCTGATCTTCAAGTGTTCCTAACTTCTTCAAAACTCAACCGTTTTTCATGAATTTTATGTCTAAATTCATCTACTCAATCCAAGAAATCCGAAAATGAATTCAAAACACTGAACCCATACCTGTACTGGTCGAAAAACTGATAAGAAGACTTCGGTTCTCTTTGCCTCTGTTCGGTGTCTCCTGCGGCTGCCTCCTTCGGTGGTGGGTACGGTTTTGCTCGCGGGAAGGAGAAAAAGGCGATGGTTTCCACCAAATTGGCTGACGTTCTCTGAAATTGAAGGTACAAATGGGCAAGTTTTGGTTCGGTCGGTGAGTCGGTGTCGTGGTTTGATGTGGGAAAGGATAAGTCAATCCCAAAACTGAACTGTGTAGCATGGTTTTGACGATTTAAATACTGTACTCAAACCAACATACCTAAATACCCCTAAACAATCAAGACCTGAAATGTCCTCGCACGGTCTCCATTTTCCGCATGCCGCCTGTCTACGAACTCGGGAGTCTGAGACCTACGCAACAGTACCCGAAACACAGCTTAAAGTTTCTCGAAACAAAATTTGACTTTCACATCCCTTAAACAACCAAGGGTAAAATCATCATTTTACAAACTAATTTTTGAAAATTCAACAATTAATTTGTCGGGTCGTTACACGTATTTACTCTTTTTTTAATTTTATATATTTGTACCAAACAAGTTTTTCCTTTTTCATTCTTACAAAATCATATTCAAAGTAAACTACCTAACGCATTATCAAATATTAAATACACAAAATCCTATTTTTTTTGTTTTACAAAATAATATTTCAAAAACTGTTTTTCAAAACAATACCAAACAGGCCCTTATGAGCTAAGGAAATCTCATCTCAGTTTAGAAAATACCTACCCGAGGAGTATTTGTTAGAATGGGCTGGGTTGAAGTTTCAACCTACACAAAATCGACCCGACTTAATCCGAATCTAACTAATCCAATCCAATCTGAGAAGGTGTATGATATTTTTTTCCTTCAATAAAGGCCAAGAAGGTTTTAAAGAGCCAAGGGAATCTCATCTCAGTTCGGAAAATACCTACTTGAAGAGTATTTATTGGATTGGGTTGGGTTAAAGACTTAAAGTTCTAACCCACACAAATTCAATCCACCTAATCCGAATTCTAACTAATCCAATCTAATCCGAGAAGGTGCATGATTCTTTTTCCTCAATAGAGCCCGAGAAGATTTTAATGTGATTTTTATTTGGTAGCGTATATCTAGTGGGCAATACTTCGGTTCAAACCAGAAATTTATTCTTACCTCCATTTATTAATGACAATGTCATCTTTTTTGTTTTTGTAATAAATAATAAAATGCACTGTCATCTTTTTTGTTTTTGTAATAAATAATAAAATGCACTTACACAATTGATTGGCTTAGAAAATTATAAAGTATTAGGGCCCGTTTGGGTAGCTATGGATTTGGATTTGAATTTGGGCCTCCAAATCCAAATTTTGTTGTTTGGATAATTATTAATTATAAGGATTTGGATTTGGCCCAAATCCACTATGAATTTCATAATGCCAAATCTAAGTATTTGAAATCCATTTTGAAACTAGGTATTTGACAAATACCTCCTCTCCATCTTACTCACTCAGCCGCAACATCACAACTCCAACATATATATATATATATATATATATATATATATATATATATATCTCTCTCTCTTTCTCTCCCCTCTCTCTCTCTCCTCTCTCTCTCTCTCTCGCACCTCTCATTCTCTCTTGCTCCTCTCTTTCTCCGATCAACGGTCTCTCTCTTTCTCTCCTCTCTTTCTCTCTCGCTCTCTCTCTCTCTCTCCAATCTTTCTTTCTCGCTCTCTCTCCTCTCTTTCTTTCTCCCTCTCTCTCCTCTCTTTCTTCGATCCTCAGTCTCTCTTTCTCCCCTCTATTTCTCTCTCGCTCTCTCACTTTCCTTTCTCTTTCTCGCTCGCTATCGCTCTGTCTCTCCTCTCTTTCTTTCTCGCTCTCGCTCTCTCCCATGCAATCTGAGGTCAACAGGAAGTGCAATGCATATATTGCTAGATTATTTTTTTTCTAATTTTTTTAATTTGAAATCCATTGTTGAAATTTGGATATCAAATTTAGGAATCCAAACAATTGAATTTAAAATGAGCAGATTTAAAATGACTAGATTTGAAATTAATAGATTTCAAACCCAAATCCAAATCCATGAATCCAAACGGACCCTTATAGTTTTAGGGCACGTTTACTCACTAGTAATGAGAATGAAATAAAAAATAATTGTAAGGACCCTTCCCGAATTTCCCCTCAAAACCCAGAAGGAACCCTTATCCCGTCTGACAGCTCTTTTACCCCAAAAATTAAATACCAGGAATACCATTTATCCTTAAATAATTTTTAGTAATCCTTATAGGGTTCCCGACATAACCACTGTACTTACTGACCACTCCTACCTATCAGACGTAGGATATCATACAGGTCAAAGCCAAGACCTCGGAATAGTGGTGGTCCAAATAGGAATACCCTCTAACACCAAATGTAAGTAGGTCAGACACTGCTGACACCTCTACTGGAATACCACCAGACAACCGACTAGTCAGATAATTGTGAACCAACAATAATTCGTCACTTTGGGTCACAGCCCACACCAATCCACTGACCCGGATGACGAAGTATTTTCATAGGCTGATTAAGCACCTGACAATCATCGTCAAATCATATTAGAGCCAGAAATATTATCGGCTATCATATCATATAAGTCGGCAAGTATCCTCGACTATCATATCGTATCCTCAGCCGGAATAACCCTCGGCTGGCAATACATATAAGCAGGCATAACACTCGGCTACCATATCACATCAGTCGGCATATCCCTCGACTGGCATATCATATCATCAGTCGGCATAATCCTCGGCTACCATATCACATCAGTTGGCATATCCCTCGACTGGCATATCATATCATCAGCCGGCATAACCCTTGGCTATTATATCACATTAGTCGGTATATCCCTTGCCTGGCATATCATATCATCAGCCGGCATAACCCTCGGCTATCATATCACATCAGTCGGCATATCCCTCGACTGACATATCATATCATCAGCCGGTATAACCTTCGGCTATCATATCACATCAGTCGGCATATCCCTCGACTGGCATATCATATCATCAGCCGGTATAACCGTCGGCTATCATATCATATCAGTCGGCATATCCCTTGACTGGCATATCATATCATCAGCCGGCATAACCCTCGGCAATCATATCACATCAATCGGCATATCCCTCGACTGTCATATCATATCATCAGTCGGCATAACCCTCGGCTATCATATCACATCAGTCGGAATATCCCTCGACTGGCATATCATATCATCAGCCGGTATAACCTTCGGTTATCATATCACATCAGTCGGCATATCCCTTGACTGACATATCATATCATCAGCCGGCATAACCTTCGGCTATCATATAACACCAGTCGGCATATCCCTCAACTGGCATATCATATCATCAGCCGGTATAACCTTCGGCTATCATATCACACCAGCCGGTATATCCCTCGACTGGCATATCATATCATCAGCCGGTATAACCTTCGGCTATCATATCACATCAGTCGGCATATCCCTCGACTGGCATATCATATCATCAGCCAGTATAACCTTCGGATATCATATCACATCAGTCGACATACCCCTCGACTAACATATCATATCCTCAGCCGGTATAACCTTCGGCTATCATATCACATCAGTCGGCATATCCCTCGACTGGCATATCATATCATCATCTGGTTTAACCTTCGGCTATCATATCACATCAGTCGGCATATCCCTCGACTAGCATATCATATCATCAGTCAGTATAACCTTCGGCTATCATATCACATCAGTCGGCATATCCCTCGACTGGCATATTATATCATCAGCCGGCATAACCCTCGGCTATCATATCACATCAGTCGGCATATCCCACGACTGACATATCCCTAGCCACCAAGGTATCCCTTGGGGTGTGCTAGTCCTGTACTACCATCACCTTTTCTATTGGGGGTTCACTGGTTTCACCGCCAATAGCGGATCCTAGTCCCGGGTCATGGCCTCCCTTAAATATGGCCAAATCCGATAAACTCATACATACGGTCAAAACCCAAATCATGGACTCAATAATTTTCACGTCAAAACGATATCAAAATCGAGTACAAAAACCATGACATTTCTCAACATACACTTTAACTGAAATATTGGAAAATATGTATCCAGCAATCATTTCTAAATTCCAGAAATTCAATGCAACAATACATAACAACATTTAAACAAAGATACATTGATGCATGCATTTCAATTTATAAATCAAAAGTCCACTCACATATATCATCCAACCCAAAATCATGGACGCTCTAGCCCCAAGGAACACATGCACAATAATGACCCAACTACCTTGACTTTCCGAGCTCAAAACCCGCTCCACGGTCAACCATTACAGCTGGGACTGCCCAACCAAGCCCTAAACAAACTCGTATGGCCTCGAAACCAACAAAATCTGATCCGAAACATCCCAAAACCCTAGTCACGCGTCACCGTGACATCGGAAATAGTCCCACGCGCCACCGGAAGGTCGGAACACGCACCCACGCGCCGTCACGCGCCGCCACGCACTGCTATAGTGACTCACGCCCTGGACCGATCCAACCCGACCCAACTCGACCTGACCCGATCCAACTCAACCCGACTGGTTCGCCTAACCCGATCGGTTCACTCGACCCGGCCGGTTCACTCAACCCGAGCAGTTCACTCAACCCGACCTGGTCCAACTCAACCTGACCGATTCACTCAACCCAACCCGGTCCAATTCGACCCGACTAATCACTGGTGACTTGCCGGAGAAGACAACCGGACCGCCGCCTCCTTCGCTGTCTGGTTCGCTGGAAATTGCCATTTCCGGTCGATTTTCAAGGTTTTCTAACTTCTTCATTTCTTGACCGTTTTTCACGATCCACACATGTAAATTCATCTACTTTTCACCAAAAATCCAAATATGAGGTCAAAGTTCTGAGATCGTACCTGTTTGACCAAAAAATGACCGAGAAGATTCGGTCCACCTCCCTCATCCGTCCGTCGCCTACGGCGGTGCTCCCACTCCGATAAATACCCCTAAATGCTCGTCAGGCTCCGGGGAAGATCCTCCCGACCTTGGTTTCAGTCGAATCGGACCGAAATCCGTCCAATGAAAAGGGTTGTTCGGTGTTCGCATGGGGAGAATTTTGGATAGAAGAGAGAGACTGAATGGACCAATCTCCCGAGGAGAGAGAAAAATATCTGATATATAGTTCCAACTTTTCCAAAATTACCAAATTGCCCCTGAAGCTTCTAGACCCATAACAAACTCACCGGGTCTCCGTTGACCGTGTGCCGCCTGTCTACGAACTCGTGAGTTCGAGATCTACGCAATGACCTAAGAAAAATTCACAAAAGTACTGCCAGTCAAAAAGTGACTCCCGAACCAGTCCAAAATCGAGGATAAAATTGTCCAATTCTCAAAATAATTTAATTTCTGGTCCGGGTTGTTACAATTTTCCCCCCTTACAGAAATTTCATCCCTGAAATTTCACTCACTCAGGTTAAAGAACCAACCTCATATTCAGTTCAAGGTCGCTAAAGAGGTAAACGCCTCGGAGGCATCTTGTTAACAGAAATCCTTAAATAATTTGCACACAAGTGTGCGGTATGCAGGAAGTTAACCTATAGCTCATATACCACTTGTAAGGACCCTTCCCGAATTTACCCTCGAAACCCGGAAGGAACCCATATCCCGTCTAACAGCTTTTTTACCCCAAAAATTAAATACCAGGAATACCCTTTATCATTAAATAATTTTTAGTAAACCTTATAGGGTTCCCGACAGAACATTTGTACTTAGTGACCATTCATACCTGTTAGACGTAGGATAACATACAGGTCAAAGCCAAGACCTCGGAATAGTGGTGGTCCAAATAGGAATACCCTCTGACACCACATATCAGTAGGTCAGACACTGCTGATACATCTACTGGAATACCACCAGACAACCAACTAGTCAGATACTTGTGAACCAACAATAATTCGTCACTCTGGGTCACCGCCCACACCAACCCACTGACCCGGATGACGAAGTATTTTCATTGGCTGATTAAGCACCTGACAATCGTCATCAAATCATATTAGAGTCGGAAATATCCTCAACTATCATATCATATAAGTCAGCAAGTATCCTCGACTATCATATCGTATCCTCAGTCGGAATAACCCTCGGCTGGCAATACATATAAGCCATCATAACACTCGGCTACCATAGCACATCAGTCGGCATATCCCTCGACTGGCATATCATATCATCAGCCGGCATAACCCTCGGCTATCATATCACATCAGTCGGCATATCCCTCGACTGGTATATCATATCATCAGCCAGCATAACCCTCGGTTATCATATCACATCAGTCGGCATATCCCTCGACTGACATATCATATCATCAGCCGACATAACCCTCGGCTATCATATCACATCAGTCGGCGTATCCCTCGATTGGCATATCCCTCGACTGGCATATCATATCATCAGCCGATATAACCTTCGGCTATCATATCACATCAGTCGACATATCCCTCGACTGGCATATCATATCATCAGCCGGTATAACCTTCGACTATCATATCACATCAGTCGGCATATCCCTCGACTGGCATATCATATCATCAGCCGGTATAACCTTCGGTTATCATATCAAATCAGTAGGCATATCCCTCGACTGTCATATCATATCATCAGCCGACATAACCTTCGGCTATCATATCACATATGTCGGCATATCCCTCGACTGGCATATCATATCATCAGTCGGCATAACCCTCGGCTATCATATCACATCAGTCGGCATATCCCTCCACTGGCATATCATATCATCAGCCGACATAACCCTCGGCTATCATATCACATCAGTCGGCATATCCCTCGACTGGCATATCATATCATCAGTCGGTATAACTTTCGGCTATCATATCACATCAATCGGCATATCCCTCGACTGGCATATCATATCATCAGTCGGTATAACCTTCGGCTATCATATCACATCTATCGGCATATCCCTCGACTGGCATATCATATCATCAGTCGGCATAACCATCGGCTATCATATCACATCAGTCGGCATATCCCTCCACTAGCATATCATATCATCAGCCGACATAACCCTCGGCTATCATATCACATCAGTCGGCATATCCCTCGACTGGCATATCATATCATCAGTCGGTATAACCTTCGGCTATCATATCACATCAGTCAGCATATCCCTCGACTGGCATATCATATCATCAGTCGGTATAACCTTCGGTTATCATATCACATTAGTCGGCATATCCCTCGACTGGCATATCATATCATCAACCAGCATAACCCTCGGCTATCATATCACATCAGTCGGCATATCCATCGACTGACATATCCCTAGCCACCATGGTATCCCTTGGGGTGTGCTAGTCATCTACTACCATCACCTTTTCTATTGGGGGTTCACTGGTTTCACCGCCAATAGCGGATCCTAGTCCCGGGTCCTGGCCTCCCTCAAATATGGCCAAATCCGATAAACTCATGCATACGGTCAAAACCCAAATCATGGACTCAATAATTTCCAAGTCAAAATGATATCAAAATCGAGTCCAAAAACCATGACATTTCTTAACATACACTTTAACTGAAATATTGGAAAACTTGTGTCCAGCAATCATTTCTAAATTCCGGAAATTCAATGCAACAATACATAACAATATTTAAACAAAGATACATTGATGCATGCATTTCAATTTATAAATCAAAATTCCACTCACATATATCATCCAACCCAAAATCATGGACACTCTAGCCCCAAGGAACACATGCACAATAATGACCCAACTACCTTGACTTTCCGAGCTCAAAACCTGCTCCACAGTCAACCATTACCGCTGGGATTGCCCAACTAGGCCCTAAACGAACTTCTATGGCCTTGAAACCAACAAAATCTCATCCGGAACGTCCCAAAACCCTAGTCACGCGCCGCCGTGACATCGGAAATAGTCCCACGCGCCGCCATGCGCCACCGGAAGGTCGGAACACGCACCCACGCGCCGCCACGCGCTGCTACAGTGACTCACGCGCCTAGACCGGTCCAACCCGACCCAACTCGGCCTGACTCGGTCCAACTCAACCCGATCGGTTCACTCAACCCGACCGGTTCACTCGACCCGACCGGTTCACTCAACCCGACCGATTCACTCGACCCGACTGGTTCACTCAACCCGACCCGACTAAATGCTGGTGACTTACCGGAGAAGACAATCGGACCCCCGCCTCCGCCGCCATCTGGTTCGCCGGAACCCGTCCAAAATCGAGCGTAAAATCGTCCAATTCTCAAAATAATTTAATTTCTGGTCCAGGTCGTTAAAATAATGATTCTCATTATTTATTATTATTTTTTTGAAATGTCATTTTTTACTATTTTTGCGTTTACTTGTAAAAGTATAAGAGAAATGATATTTGAATCATCTTAATTGATCACATCAATTGAACAATCTGATGTGACAATTAATGAATGCTAAATTATTTAAGAGAAATGATATTTGAACTATCTTAATTCCGCATGATTTTGAGGTATTTTCAGTCATGCATATTCATCTCCGACACATGATCTTGAGGTATTTTCGATCATGTGTTCGTCGAGGGTGTTAACATGATTTCTCTTACTCATGATCTTGAGGTATTTTCGGTCATGTGTTAGTCCGCATGATCTTTGGGTATTTTCGGTCATGCGTATTCATCTTCGACATATGATCTTAAGGTATTTTCGGTCATGCGCTCGTCGAGTTTACCTACGTGCGTAGTACATGATTTCCGTTGCATATCGATATTTTCGGATATGTGGAGACTAGATCCCGATTTGGACCTTTCAGTTCTCTAGTCATTGCCTTGAGGTATTTTCGGCAGTGGTTAGGAGGGCATGTCCCTGTGTTGGACAGCCCGGATGTTGAGCTATGGCTCAGGATGACTGCTACGGCTCGGGATGACAGTTACAGCCGGGTTATTACAATGACAGGTACAAATGGATATGGCGTGGGCTCCACCTAGGTAATCGAATGGTACTCCTGTAATATATATATATATATATATATATATATATATATATATATTTGTAATGGAGGGTCATAATGTAAGTATTAGTTATCACGAGGTGGGTTTCCATGATTATTATTGTTATTATTATTATCGCTTTATTAGCGTATGTACACGGTGATATGGTTTTATTGTCCACTCACAATTGTTTCGGTTTTGTGCCCTCCAAGCCGTAGTGGGACGAGGCGATGAGACTAGGAGGAAGCATCATCTTTTGCTGCACTACCGCCACGTAGGACTTTCATCAGTTTCTGTAAATTAAGGATTACCTAGTTTGCTCTGATCCTCTTGGTATTGTAAATTATTTCGAGGGCTTGGTAGTTTGAGTTTGGTAGCTTGTGGATTTAGCTGGACTGTTTGGTTTTATATTTGTTATTGCAACCTTTGTCTGACAGGCGGAAGACGAGTTGACCGGTTATAGGGGAAATTATGCCGAATTTTCGGTAGAATTCTCGTAGGGTTTGGTTGGGGTGTGAGGGTATTTCAGGAAAGTTTTGATTTTTTTTAGGGTTGTTAGAGGGGAGCAGAGTTCCTCGCGAATTTTGAGGGGAAATTCGGGAGGAGTCCTGTCATCCAATCATTCAGGAATTATTAGATTGTTTACTTAATTGAATGATATTTTTGAATTTTTGAATTGAACTTGTCGGTTGAAACTTATGGCGGGAAGCCCATCAAAAATTTCGTAGAAATCTAAACTAACCCGAATCCACATAAATCCGAGTTAAACTAAATCGAACACGAATTCAATTATAAGCTAACCCGCCAAAATTGCACCCCACTTTAAACTACAAGGTTTAAACTACAACGTTGCAAAATGTAAGTGACAATAAAACAAATTTGATTTTTTGGTGGCACCTCATGATTAGTAATAAAAGCAACCAAACAGAACGCCTCTCTTATCCTCTCCGGTCCTCTACCTCAACAGCCACTTGGCGCCATTTCTTCAGAAGAACCGAAAGAAAGAGCAAAAGGGAGCTCAGCGTGCCGACCATGCTCCTCACACCACCAGATTGCCTCCTTCCCCTTCGTCACATTCACAAACCCAACTCAATAAACAGAACTCGGACGACTCGGTTCATCTGCAAATCAAGCCTGATCACAAACTCTGACTCCTTCGAGGTGGGTCGACTCATTGGGGGCTATGGCTTCATGAACATCACTAGGTATCATTTTGTCAACACTGCAATTAGCTTTCTGTTTGATTTGTCAGAAAATGAAAGAAAAAAAGGTCATATTTTTTGGGGTCATAATGTCATAAAAAATTTTGTTTTTTGGGGGTTGCTTTTTACTTTTTTATTTTTTCTGATTAAACAATAATCCCCTCCCTACAAGTAAGATTAGTTTAAAATAGAATCTCGATTGCATCTGTGGATGAATTGATTGGGCAGTTATCACTATTGTTGTTAATTAGAGTGAAATTTAAATTGATTGTGCTGCTTAACTTGCATTCTATGTTTGGTTGCTGAGAAATTGGAGGAAAAAGAATGTGCCATCTATTCTTAGTTTAGATTGTTACCCTCTGCTTGCTTGATCTTTGCTAAGAAGCCAAAGGGAAAGTACAGAAGTTAAAAGTATAAATTGACTAATTTTGGTTTACATTACATTTTATCTTAATTAATTATGGCTTCAACTTAGTAGAAAATCATGCTGATGCTTGTTTTCATGTTTTCTGTTTCTCCTTTTGTGTGCCCTGAAACAGCTCTTCGGGCTCTCCTTTGGGCGCAGATATTGAATACTCATCGGGGGATTTGGGGCGATTGAGGGTTCAAGATGTAGGAGAAGGCAGTGTAAAGATAAGGTACATTCCAAAAGACATATATATGTTAGATTGGTAATATTGGGATTGGGACAAAATAATGATTCTAAATACTGGGAAATGTAATTATGCCCACAGTGACTGGGTCCTATACCCGTATGACTTTTAGGAAATTTATAGTGTGAATAAGATATCTATAAATTGTAATCCTTCTAATGCTGATAGTACTCATGGCAGTTATTTCGCAGGCTATATGATGGGAGAGTCTCTCAGGGTCCGCTGAGAGGGACTCCGGTTGTTTTTAAGGTAATATTGCCATCCTATTTAGTTCAGTTCACTTTTATAGGCTCATGATTTGTATTGAGCAGTAGCATTTGTAACTATGAAGGTTTATCCTGGACAACGGGCCGGTGGAAATGAAGCGGATATGATGGCTGCTAATGAGCTAAATGCTCACATTTTCCTTCAAGTAATACAAAATGTCATTTTGAATAACCATATAAAGGATTGCATTTGCGTTTCCTAATTACATACAGTACAAATCAATACTAAAAAAGTCCCTTTTGATGGCTTTTGCAGAACACCTCAAATGGCATCTGTCAGAATCTTGCGCTACTCATAGGCGGGTTTGAAACGAACACTGGGGAGCAGGTTTGATATGAGAAATTATTTCCCAAGACTTTGCGTAGACAAAGAATTCATAACTTGTTTTGGTAGCTACAATGAAGGACTGAAGAATTTTATTATGTGCAGTGGCTTGCTTTTCGTAACCATGGGAAATCTAGTGCAGCAGATTATGCAAAATTTGTGAGTGAAAAGGTGTCAAAAAACCGTGCTGCAGGAGAACAAGCTTGGAATAAATATGAACAAGCGGAAACCATCAAGCGCAGAAGATATTTTGTTACAAAGCTGCTTCAGGGCATTATGAGAGGTCTAGCTTACATGCACGATCATGACAGATTGCACCAGAGTCTTGGGCCAGCTTCTGTTATTCTTAAGTATGTTGCTTGAAGATATCTGATTTGGTTCAAGATATTGCATTACCTAAATAATTAGTTTATGATTTCTTGTTGTCTCTGTAATATCCTGCTGGAACTTTTCAACTACTTGTAGCACAATTTCAGAGAGAGAGGCTGTTTACTTAGTCCCACGACTTCGGGATCTAGCCTTTTCTGTTGACGTTGGGTAAGATATCTGTCATCTCAATTATTTTATTTTGTGATTTATTTATATGCATAGTCAAAACTTTGGAGCTTTGGCCAAAATTCAATCCATGGCCAAGTTATTCTTTGATTATTCTAAAAATATTGTTCCGTAGGTATTCAAATCTAGAAGGGGATCCTGGATTACTCTCGGAGGGACTTTGGAGACGAGCATCTACTGCTGGTTCCTTCACTCCTATGGAAAAAAGAGCCTTCGGAATAGCAGATGACATGTAATAATTGTAATTTTACTTGATTTTAGAAATTTGATATACCCCATTTTCTTTACACCATCTTTTTATTATCTCCATGCAGATATGAAGCAGGTCTTCTATTGGCATACTTAGCATTTGTTCCATTCTGTGAAGCAGGCATAATGGATGGACTTTCCTTGCAAGTAAGCGATAATATGATCATGCCGTTTCATATGGGTGATTGATGTGGGAGGACTCAAAACTAAATGACATTAAAGAGTTGAAGACTTGAAAAACTTACAAGACTCAGTTTTGTAAACCCCAAATAGAATGACTCTTAAAATTCTTGACATGGATTCTCAGGTTAACTCTTTGACTAACTCGATCTCCAAAATGAAATAAATTGTCCAACTCTTTTGGTTTCATTAAACATTTCTCTTTGGTAAACACTTAGGTGAACGGGTTTATTCTTGTGATTCCAAAAAGGATAATCAGTAACACTTGTAGTCATATTAGCAAGTCTTCTGGAAATAATTTTTAATGTTGTGAATTTGCAGAGGCTTTTGGAGAACACTTTCCAACTTGATATTGAAGCAACAAGAGAGTAAGATATCATTGATATGTAAGCTACCATTTTCTGTTTGTCTAAGAAAGTCTTGTTTTGACAGGTACTGTTTAGCAGACGACAGACTATTAGATGCTGTGGAGTTCCTCGATCTTGGAGATGGTGCTGGTTGGGAGTTACTCCAGGTTGGTACTTACAACAGTGATTACTAATCTCAGAATCATTTCAGTAAATGATAGTCTAATATAGTCCAAGTCAGCATAATAGACGACCCATTTTGGCACTTATCTTCAACACTTGAACTTTAAGGGTCATTGTTACATATGAGAGATGACATCTTATGTCTTATATTCTGTACTCTGTAGTAGACACAAGCTTAATTATATATCTTATGCATTTCCTTGTCACTTTCATGTTGTTCTGATTATAACAATTTTATTTCACTTGGATGTAGGCAATGCTGAATCCTGACTTTCGAAAACGACCAATTGCAGAGGCTGTACTCAATCATCGGTTCATGATTGTGGGCAATCTCTGAGATTTTCAAGCAAAGAATTTAATTTATTGTGCATATTGAGAGGTAAAATGTACATGGATCATTATGTGAACTGGAATTTATCGCTACATATATATATATATATATATATATATATATATATATATATATATATAATAGTACATGGATCATAATGTGTATGGTGTAGACTGGTTTATGTGGATGAATAGAAAACAACATATGTTTTATGACTCTCATAATTAGCGAGCGAAATTGATACCTATTATCTTTGTATAAAAAAAATATAAAATTAAACTTTATTTACTTGATGGTTATAACAGAAGTGAAATACCTTCACAACAGAACAAAAAAGAAACTAGATAATGCCATAACTTGAGATAATAAGTATACTTGGCAAGCAAATTCAGCCTTCTTGCGCCGATTAACCACTTCCCTCCCTAATCCGGCCGGAATGGTCATCTTCATATGTTGCTTCGAACTACCTGCCGGAAATTTTCCTCTTGTTGGAGGTTGGAAGGGACTTTTGTTTCCTCCCAACCATTGACGAAAACGTTTCCGTCAAGAAGACAAATGCTCCCTATACAAATACTCGGCACGAAATGGTGGGGTAGGCCACGAATTAAAAAACAAGAATAATAGCAACGTCAAAATCAATCGCTTATTTCAGTACATCAATAATGAACTTACATTGGTATGAGTTGAAAGAATGCAAACTTTTTACAAACTAACTAATACTGCAATCATAGGGGAAAAAACACTCATTAGAGAGATGGATCAAATAATAACCCAAGTGTAATGAAAGAGCGCAAGTTGGCATTATGTAAATTCACCATTGTTAGCACAAATTAACTACTTTCCTCCTAATTGGGATCATCGCCTGATTCAATCCCACTTTCCTACAACTAGATTGAATTGGACAACACCATACAAAAAAATTTGGTATGAGAATAATTAAGCTAGTTTACGAATTGGTGTTAGCAAACAAGGGAGGGAAAGTGAGAAGGACATACATAACCTAGCATCTGTTTAGCTCTCTTGAACGAAGCTCTTGTACCGAAATTGCACATGCTAGTTAGGTTTGGGATTCAAGATTAGGGGTTACAAGTGCCTTTCGGACACATAACCTAGGTATAGGGGTTACAAGTGCTTTTCGGTGTAGGGTATTTTTTAAGTTTTAAGGGCAGAACATTGATTGATAAGAGATGAATAGTAGACCAAAACCCTAGTAAATTTTGGAAAGTCTAACTAAAATCCGAGCAATCAAAGAATATGATTTAATATGATCTCACATTGGAAACTAAGAAAAAATAAATATAACATATAATAAGTGGTTCCACCCACTCCTAATAACATTGAGGAAGGAAGTTGAATAATTCTTTAATTTTTGCAAAAGAGCATTTTAGTAATCAAATTCGTTTTTATTTAGATTCATACTACTAAGTAAACAATAAAAATGAAAATCTAACTTCATTAATGTTCTAATTTTATATGGTTAGTAAACAGCTCAATGAGAATTATTCTCCATTTTCCCGATTAACTACTTCACTTCTCCGATTACCTACTTCCCCCAATCCTGATAAGTATGGCGTACCCTTACTCTAACTACTTCCCCCAATCCGGATATGGACAGACGATCCCACACATGTATTGCAAGATTAATATTTTAATTGAATACACTTGTATTTATGAATACATTTTGTAATCCTAATTGAATATCATAGGATTTTCTTGACAATTTAAAAGTCCTTAAAAGATAAAATTGAATACACCAGAATTTTAAGAGTCTTTAAAAATATTTAAATGTCCTAAATACACGCCCTAAAGTTGCAGACCTTGTGGAGAAAATTTGATACATTGGAAATGAAAGAGAGCGAAAGGATTCGTGATTTTTCTTCAAGAGTTTCAGAGACAGCAAATCAGATCAAAGGTTGTCGTGATACCATTGAAGATAAGAAGGTGATCGAGAAATTCTTAAGGAGTCTTCCTCCCAAATTTGATCATGTTGTTGCTGCTGTTCGAACCGATAGTGTTTGATTGAGAAGAAGTACTAAAGAAGAAAGTGAAGAGAACTTGAGACAAAGTTACAGAGAGATATTTGAGGAGAAGTATTTCAAATCTTCTTATTCATACTCACCCATGGTTTATATTTATACTCTTATTGCCTACACACGTACTTCATATGAGTTCACCCTACTTTCTGCTATTTCATCACCATCCATCTTTATTATTCCTAAAGGTATTTGGGTGTGCTTGTTATCCCAATCTCAAACCCTATACAAGTCATAAACTAGAACCGAGAACTAAACAATGTGTCTTTGCAGGGTACACTCTTGGGTACAAGGGGTATCTGTGTTATCATATTCCCACTAGAAAGATGTTTGTGTCAAGGCATGTCATTTTTGATGAAACTCAGTTTCCTTTTCATTCAGAGTAAGACCCTGCGGTTGGCTCATGTGTCATCCTGTGAACAACTGGCTGATGTAATGACTCATGGTTTGCACACACCCAGGTTCGAGTTCTTTCGGGACAATCTCATGCTTCGGCCCTCCAGCATTTAATTAAGGGCGGATGTTAGGATAGTGATAGTTACTAACAGTTAGGGTTGTTATAAGATTGTTAGGATTGTTACAACTGTTAAAAGGTTGTTAGGTTGTTAGGGTTGATATAACTGATCAATATTCCTTCCTACAGCTGTAGGTTAGCTAGCATAACTGTCCAAGTGAGAATCTGTTAGCTAATGAGTAAGGAAGGCTTGAGAAGTGAAGTCTGTACCTATGTATAAGAGTATAAATATAAACCATGGGTGAGTATGAATAAGAAGATTTGAAATACTTCTCCTCAAATATCTCTCTGTAACTTTGTCTCAAGTTCTCTTCACTTTCTTCTTTAGTATTTCTTCTCAATCAAACACTATCGGTTCGAACAGCAGCAACAACATGATCAAATTTGGGAGGAAGACTCCTTAAGAATTTCTCAATCACCTTCTTATCTTCAATGGTATCACGACAACCTTTGATCTGATTTACTGTCTCTGAAACTCTTGAAGAAAAATCACGAATCCTTTCGCTCTCTTTCATTTCCAATGTATCAAATTTTCTCCACAAGGTCTGCAACTTTAGGGCGTGTATTTAGGACATTTAAATATTTTTAAAGACTCTTAAAATTCTGGTGTATTCAATTTTATCTTTTAAGGACTTTTAAATTGTCAAGAAAATCCTATGATATTCAATTAGGATTACAAAATGTATTCATAAATACAAGTGTATTCAATTAAAATATTAATCTTGCAATACATGTGTGGGATCGTCTGTCCATATCCGGATTGGGGGAAGTAGTTAGAGTAAGGGTACGCCATACTTATCAGGATTGGGGGAAGTAGGTAATCGGAGAAGTGAAGTAGTTAATCGGGAAAATGGAGAATAATTCTCATTGAGCTGTTTACTAACCATATAAAATTAGAACATTAATGAAGTTAGATTTTCATTTTTATTGTTTACTTAGCAATATGAATCTAAATAAAAACTAATTTGATTACTAAAATACTATTTTGCAAAAATTAAAGAATTATTCAACTTCCTTCCTCGATGTTAGTAACTATCACTATCCTAACAGCTGCTATAGAAGAATCCAAAGACTTGTCCATAATGTCCATATATAGTAGGATCTCTCCAATCTCATGAACAGAGGATTAATAGGTCCTCAAACCAACCGATGTTGCAAGCCTTCATGTCCAAGCTCAGACTCTCAAAATCGAAATTTAGCGGTTCAGAACAGAAAAGGTATCAAAACTCCTTCCCAAAGAAGAGTCAGCAGTTCGGGAGAGGAAGAGATGATAAAAATTGCAGCCACACCTCATGGAGAGAAGGAAAAGAAAGCACACGGCATAATTTTGGTAGCTCAAGCTCTCAGTGTATCATTTGCAAAAAATCCAACCACGAATCAAAAGATTGTAAATTTAAATGCAAAAGGTGCCGAATCCCCAACCATTCTGAAAGAGACTGCTGATATCAAGATAAAAAAAATGCCGCATTGAAGCTAAGTTCGCAGAGGAAAGCCATGAAGAGCAACTATTCTATAAATGTTTAGTGCTCAATCCATCCCACAGAGTTGCAGCAATCATATGCAATGTTCTAAATAGCGGGCCAGGCGGACGAGCGGCCCCGAATATGGCCTATGCGGCAGAGAAACGCTGCAGGGGATTACTTGGCGCCTATGCTGGCTCGGTGGCTCCTGGGCCCTCCTAGGCGGCTGAACGGGTAGGCGGCGCTGCGGCTAGGTGGCAGGAATTGGTCTTGAAATTCTTTTTCGAGACTAAAAATTTCACCCAAAATTTCACCCAAAATTTCTCCCAAATTTCTCCCAAATTTCATCCAAATTAGAACGATTCGCAGAACCCAGCTTTGAATTCGAGACTCACTCACTGTCACCGGCACTGCAGTCGCACTTGCACCATCACACCAGCATCGTCTTCTTCATCACGACATCACCATCGCACCAGCATCACTGCAATCTCTTGCCTAGACTCAAATCGACTCACCTTGGTCGACGAGGCTTCCATCGCGTTGAGGACGCCTCTATTGCGAATTGCGAGTCGACGACGCCTCCATCTCAAGTATTGAGTCCCTCTCGATCAATCGATCAAGTCGTCTCTCCGTGTCTCTGTCTCTCACTCTCTCTGGTCTCTGTCTCTATTGTATTCATGACCTTCTCTAAGACGTGAGGAAGAAATGGGTGGTGGAATTGGTTGGTCTCTGTCTCTGGTCTGGAGTGTGAAGTCTGGTCTCTGTCGAATGTCGATCATTCCAATTTCCAAATGAAATAACTGATAAGAGATAATGGTGGACAGTGGAGAGTGGACCAATTGAAATGAATGGACTATTTGGAATTAAACTAATTGAGGTGGTGGTGGAATTAAATGAATGGACAACTCTGTTTAGTGTTGGTCAATTAATGAAAAAAGGGTATAGAGTTGTCTCTGATGATCTCTCATATGAAATTATTGAGAAGAAAAATTGGTTGACTATGGCCAAGGCTGATATGGTTGGAAACAGAAAAGTATGCTCTCAGGATTGATTGTCCAGATGAGTCCTACTTATGGCACTTGAGATATGAACACTTGAATTACAAAGGAGTGCATCTACTAAAACAAAAGAACATGGTGATCGGGCTGCCGGAGATAAAAGGAAGTGGAAGAGTATGTGAGGTCTGCATTTATGGTAAAATGCATAGGCTACCATTTCCAAAAACGTCTTGGAGAGCCAAAGCTCCTTCAGAATTGGTGCATGCTGATATATGTGGCCCTACAAGGACCCCTTCCCTCAACAACAAGAGGTATTTCATTCTCTTTGTTGATGATTTTACAAGAATGATGTGGCTGTATTTTCTGAGTGAAAAATCAGAGGCATTCTCTATCTTTCAACAATTCAAAGCCTTGGTTGAAAGGCAAAGTGGCTGTAAATTTAAGGCTCTAAGGACAGATCGTGGAGGTGAATTTATATACACTCCATTCATGAATTATTGCAAAGAAAATGGGATCCAAAGACAGCTAACAGTTAGGAGAAGTCCACAGCAAAATGGTGTGGCGGAAAGGAAGAACCTTACAATTGTGGAAATGGCTAGAAGTATGCTGAAGGGAAAGAAGCTTCCTAATTATTTGTGGGCTGAAGCTGTTCACACAGCCATATACATCCTAAACAGATCTCCTACAAAGGCAGTTCGCAACAAGACTCCATTTGAAGCATGGAGTAAAAAGAAGCCGTTGGTTGATCATTTTAAAGTTTTTGGATGCATTTCTTATGCCATGATTACTTTTAAAAGCAGAGAAAAGTTCGATGCTAAGGGAGAGCAGTACATATTCATTGGCTAAAGTGATGAATCTAAAGGATATTGGCTGCTAAATCCGGAAACAAATCAACTTGTGGTCTCTATAGATGTCATTTTTGATGAGATGGAAGCATGGGAGTGGAAGGAAAATTCTTCTCAAGTACAAAGTTCCTATGAAGTTGCTGAATCATCATCATCTCAAGAAGTTAATGATCTGCCCAAAAATTTCCAGCAAGTTCTACAAGATCTGCAGCTGAAAATTCAAGTGATGATCACTCCAATTCAGAATCTCCACCAAGAAAGGTACGCTCCTTGAGAGATATCTATGAATCATGTGATTTGGCCCTCTTTTCATGTGAACCTCAATCTTTTGAAGAAGCAACAAAAGATGATGTGTGGATTAAAACAATGAATGAAGAATAAAACCTGGGAGCTCATGGAATTTCCAAAAGGAAAGGATGTAATTGGCTTGAAATGGATTTATAAGACAAAGGACAATGGAGATGGCTCAATTCAAAAGCACAAAGCAAGGCTGGTTGCAAAAGGCTACTCACAGCAGCCCGGCATCGATTTCACTGAAACATTTGCACCTGTTGCTCAAATGGAGACCATAAGAACTGTTCTTGCGTTGGCAGCCCAATTGGAACTGAATGTGTTTCAATTTGATGTAAAGTCTGCCTTTTTAAATGGTGAGCTGCAAGAAGAAGTATATGTGGAGCAGCCCAAAGGTTTCGAAGTAAAAGGGAAGGTATATAAGCTGCGAAAGGCATTGTATGGGCTAAAGCAAGCCCCCCGAGCATGGAACAGCAAAATTGACAGCTATTTTCAACAAAATGGGTTCAAGAAAATTCCAAGGGAGCCATCTTTGTATGTGAAGAAAACAGGTACATATTTACTTGTTTTTTGCCTTTATGCTGATGACTTGATTTATTTTGGTTCCAATTTGAGAATGGTGGAAGAATTCAAGCAAATGATGTTGAGGGAATTTGAGATGACTGATTTGGATCTTATGAGATGCTTCCTTGGTATGGAACTCAAACAAAGCAGATGAAAATTTTTCCTATCTCAAGAAAAATACATTGAAGGTGTGCTTAAGAAGTTTCACATGGACAAATGCAAGCCAGCCCCTACACCAATGAATGAAAAATTGCAGCAAAGTAATGGAGAAGAAAAGGTAGATGTGAAGATTTATAGAAGGCCCGACATAATGAATTCGGTGAGTGTAATTTCAAGGTTTATGAATGAGCCAAGAAAGTCTCATTATGCAGCAGCAAAAAGAATCATGATCTGCAAGGTACCAAAAAGCATGGGATCAAGTACGTGAAAGAAAGTGAACGCAAGCTTATTGGATATACCGACAGTGATTGGGTAGGTTCTCTTGATAACAGAAAGAGCACTTCATGTTATCTTTTTTGCCTAGGATCGAATGTGCTCTCTTGGAGCTCAAGGAAGCAAAAAACAGTGGCTTTATCATCTGCAGAAGTAGAATATATTGCGGCGTCTGATTGCGCATGCGAAGCTGTGCGGCTAAGAAGAATTCTCAATGATTTGCAGATGGAGCAAGAAGAACCTACAAAAATCTGTTGTGACAATATGTCTGCAATAGCAGTGACAAAAAATCCAGATTTTCATGCACGTTCTAAACACATTGAACTTCGACACCATTTTATTAGAGAATTGGTCAGCAAAGGAGAAATCTGTTTGGAGTTCATAAGCACCAATGCTCAGCCAGCTGATATGCTAACAAAATCAGGGACCTTGGAGAAGTTTGACAAGTTCACGAATCAGTTGAAGATTACAAATTAAGGGGGGGTGTTAAAAAGTTAATTTGTAATCTCTTATATTTTCTAGAAGGTGCAGGCAATTTCTTGGAGGGTAGGTTTGATGTTTTCTAGGTGTCTTTTGGTATACTAAATTGTCTTTTGCTATTCCCATGTCTTAGAAACTTGTGTTATTAATGGTGTCTAGAAGTCTCTTACTAGAATTTAAATTGGTATGTAGCCTAGCTGTAGAAGGAAGCTAAGAAGCCCCAAAATCACAAAAAATATTGTACGCGCTCTCTGCAGGAGCAGCAGCTCTGCAAGTCTTCTCCAAATCAATCAAAGTTTCCTGGATTAAAAATTCTCTGTTCTTCCGCTTAAGTAATTAACTAGCCTACCTTGCTTCCGTTTTATCCCCAACAAGGTCCCCATTAACCAGGGCCCGGTCATCAACCGGGGTGGGAAACTGGGAATATATCTTACTCGGAAGATGAAGGTTTAGGATCAAGTAACGATTTTTATCCAATATGTTACGCATCAGCCAATATGGAGCACCGTTGGAAAAAGATGAGACCTGGTGTGGGGCTAGTGAGGCCAATTTAGTCAATTTAAAACTATCATCGCAAGGTATGTCTTGGATTCTTCTTCACGAGTTTGATTTTAGACTATAAAGTTGAACTTCATAGCTCATTGGATTACGTATACCAGAACCCTTTTTAAACCCCACAAATGCCACAAGTTTATAGTCTTCCTTAGCTGAATCATACCCGAATCCATAGACAGGGTACGTGTCTCATAGATGTATAATACTATAATCCGATGGTGGCTCAAAGATTGGGAAGGGATGGGCTGGAACTTTTGTATTGATGGATTCCACAAAGCAATATAGCCATTTGGATTATTATAATTATTATATATGCAAACCAGACCATTTACAGAGTAACTCAATAAAGTACAGCACTTGGGGAATTGCAAAGGCTCCCCAATTTCTAGACTGGGGTTCCCAAAGGTGTCGTCGTCATGAAAGTCGTCTGCAAAAAAATTGTAATGGAAAAAAATATTTATTAGAAAAAATAAATAAAAAAGTTCGAGATGATGGAGCATTCGAGATGGAGTTTCATGAAGCGTTGGTCGCGAATCAAAGAATTCCTAGCTTTGGAGAAGCTCAAGGATCGTAGCAAATCCTTAGGATTCAGCCGTGAAAGGATGTCGGAGACTAGATCCGGTGGCAACTCAAGGATCATCATGCCACCCCTATTAATTTATATGCTTAACTCCGGCCAACTGAATAAAATTCCATCTCCCTCCGATTGTTGCTGGCAGCCTTTAATAATATATTAGGACCCACAGAGGCTTCTTTAATGCCTTAATTATATGAAGGGATCCATGAATATAAGTTGAATCCTAAACGAGTAGAAAACCTGGAGGAATAACAATTACTTTAGTTATAAAATATAATCCTATATAAATACTAGAAGGGAATCCTAACTATAGTAGGAAACCTTGAGTAATAGGAAAGGATTTGTCTCCCATCTTTAGTAGGAAACCTTACATTATTAGTAAACCTCATTGAAATCAACTACTAATGATGTTTATGATGAAATATTAAGGTTTATTACTCAAAATGCACCTCGATCAAGACATTGAGTCTCAATTTGCACCCCGAATGCGAAATCGTGTCAATTTGTACCCAGAACACCTGTTCTGTCAGCCCCGTCGCACCAAAAATTATAATCCGTTACTAACGGCAGTTAGATTGATTATGTGGCACCTATGTGGCAAGGACGTGGAAAGCACGTGTGGAACCCACTATAACGACGTGGAAAGGAAGAGGGGGACCATTCGTGGAATCGATTTGGGGAAAAAAAAGGCTGGGCAAATTCTAGGGTTTGTAGAGAAGATTGAAGAGGGTGGAAACTTGAATCAATCGGGTATAGGGTTGTTGGGGGTGTCAATCGGATAGCAAGGCGAGTTGAATCTCTGAACAAACCGAGGATGACAATCCCTCGAAAACCCAGTGCATAGCAACCTCAATATGGTAAGTTTAAGTTTTGAAATTTTGAAATTTGAAATGGTTTTGGAAGTTACTTGTCATATTTGGTTAAAAGATTCAATGTCTTGGTTGGTGTTTGTGTAAGGCTTTGAGATTTGAACTTTTTTAATTTTGGTGGCATTTACTTGTGCTTTATAATATGGCCGGTGGGTTTATAATATGTTCAGTTTTTGAATATGGCTGGTAGTGGGTTTATAATATGTGATTGTTGGCTTGAAAGTTGTGCTTTTTACTGTGTGTGGGGTTTAGGGTTGCGCATTTTAGATTAGAGTAAAGGGTTTAGGGTTGGGCTGTTTGGAACATAATTTAGGATATAGGGTTGGGCATTTTAGATTAGAGTAAAGGATTTAGGATTGGGCTGTTTGGAATATAATTTAGGATATAGGGTAGGGTATTTTGGATTAGAGTTGATTATGTGATATTGTTGAGCTGTGATGTTGGTTGTGATTGTGAGTGTTGATTTAGGCACTGAGTTGTGGATTAGTAGTGAATTGTGATGTTGGGAGTGAGATTTGAGTGGTGTTACTTGCATTGAGTTGTGAAGTTGGGTGTGATTTTGGATTAGGGTTTAGGTTTAGGTTTAGGACTAGGTTTAGGGTTTAGGTTTAGGTTTAAGGTTTAGGGTTTAGGTTTAGGTTTAAGGTTTAGGGTTCAAGTTTGGGTCTAGGTTTAGGGTTTAGGGTTTAGGGTTGGGTTTAGGTTTAGGTTTAGGTTTAGGTTTAGGTTTAGGTTTAGGTTTAGGTTTAGGTTTAGGTTTAGGTTTAGGTTTAGGTTTTGGTTTTGGTTTTGGTTTTGGTTTTGGTTTTGGTTTCGGTTTCGGTTTAGGGTTTAGGTTAAGGTTTTGAATGTGATATTGGTTGTGGTTTGTTTATATTGTGGATTGTTTGTGTTTAGGGTCTTGGTTACAAGTGTGTGTTGGCTGTGGAAGATTTAAACTTATTATGCATTATAATTCTTTGCTTGGTGTAGGGGACTTTGATGACATAGTGTCTATCGCACTACATCACGGTGGAAAGATAGTACATCAAGGGGGACAGTGGACATATGCATATAGGGCTTTGAAATGGTATGACTGGTGTTCTTGGGACTACATTTCACTTCTTGATTTTACTACAATGGTGAAGGATGAAGGCTACATTGAGGATAGGGTGGACTTCTACACACAAGAAGCAAGTGAACAGTTTTTCAAACTATGCATAGATTCTCAACTGTTGGCCCACATTCGAAGGGCTGCAAAGAGAGCAGATAAGGTACTGCATGTGTACGCTTCCCATGTTGTGGACCAAGTGGCAGATGAAGATCTGGTGCATACTATAGAGGCTGGTCCAAGCATCACTCCAGAGGCTGGTCCAAGCAAATATCCAGAGACTTGTCCAAGCATAGATCCATTGACAGATGTTGTTGATGTACAAGGTGTGCCTGAATATGAAGAAGTTGAAGTGGAAGAAGAAAGTAGTGAAGATGAATTGTATGAAGTTGAAGTGGAAGAAGAAATTGAAGCAGTGGAAGTGCAAGCCATTGGTGGTGAATGTAGTAAGGTGAATGAGGATGATCAAGATGAGGGCAACCCCGAGAGTGGTGATGATAGTGACCAATCTGAGGAACTTGAGTGGTTTGAAGATGATGGTTATACTCAAGGGGATGAGAATGTAATCCATCTAAGTGATGATGATGATGATATATTCCAGAAAAATGATGAAGAGGCAGGTTTTAGTGGCCCACACACTGAGGAAGAATTTGAAGAAAGAGACATTCCTTTGTCACTAAGGCTTGCTGCTATTAGTGGAGAGTCAGATGAGGAAGTGGCCAAGAAGAGGAGGAAGAAGAAACCTCTTCCAAAGACAAGATATTTTATTCCAGATATGGAGATGAAAGATCCTTATTTTGAGATAGGGTAGAGGTTTGAATCAGCTGCCATATTTAGAGAAGCTGTGAGGATCTTCTCAGTGAACAATGGAAGACAGCTCACATTTAAGAGGAATCAGTCTAACTGAATTAAGGTGGTTTGTGTGAGTGGCTGTGAGTTTATGATTTATGCTTCAGCAATAGGAGGCACCAAGAGTTTAAGAGTGAGCAAAACTGCAGTGTAGGGACTAAGAACAGACATGCCAATGTTAAGTGGCTGTCATGGAAGTATGGGAGGCAGCTGGCAAGCAACAAATGGGATTGAGTTGAATTTAAAGATTTGGTTAATGCAGAAACGAGTTTAAGACCCTGAAGGGTAGCATGCTTCCAGGCAAGGGCCAGTGTATTGGATGTGGTGGAAGGGACCTACAAGAGGCAATATGAGCTTTTGGGGGAATAATGCTTGCCATTGCTGAAGACTAATCCTGGTTCTACAGTGATAATCAAGTCTGAGTTGGAAGCTGATGATTGCCCTCGATTTGAGAGAGTGTATGTGTGTTTGCAAGCTTGCAAGCTTGCAAACAAGGTTGGATGAAAGGATGCAGACCCTTCATTGGGTTAGATGCATGCCACATCAAGGGCATTCACCCGGGTCAATTGTTGGCAGTTGTAGGAGTAGATCCCAATAATGGGATGTTTCCCATAGCTTATGCTGTGTGTGAGTTCGAATATTACAGTTGTTGGAGGTGGTTTATGGAGTTGTTGAAGGAGGACCTGCATATTGAAAACTCACACCAAGCTGTGATAATGACTGATAAGCAAAAGGGGTTGTTAGATGTAGTGACCCAACTATTCCCTGATGTAGAACATTGGCGTTGCTTGAGGCATCTCTACGGAAACCTTAATGTGACACACAAAGGATTGGCTATCAAACTGCAAATGGAGAAAATTGCAAGGGCAACTACAATACCTTGGTACAATGAACGAATGAAGAAAATGCAAGTTCTCAATTAGGGTGCTCACAATGGGCTTAAAGAAAGGGATGCAAGACAGTGGTGTAGAAGTCATTTCAAGACTGACTATAAGTGTGACATCCTGCTGAACAATCTCTCGGAGGCCTTCAACAAAGCCATTCTCCCATTTAGGCCTAAGCCTATTGTGTCTATGTTGGACAAAATAGGGCAATACCTAAGTGCATTCATGACTAAGATAAGAGATGATGGTAGTAATTGGGGGGCGCATCTGGTTGGTAAAAGAATCCACCAGATTTTGGAGTTGAATAAGAAGGCAGGGCAGAGCTTAATTCCTAGTCATTATGGTAGGAACATCTTTGAGGTCAAGCATTCACATGGAAGAAGATTCTCGGTTGATTTGAATGCTTACACATGCTCATGCCGAAGATATCAACTTTATGGGATTTCGTGCCCACATGCTTGCATTTCCATTAGTTGATTCAATGGCAATCCTGAGAAGTATGTGCATGATTGCTACTCCTATGATGCCTATACCAGGACATATGAAGGGATTATCAAACCAGTTCCTAGTGAAGATCAGTGGGAGAAGATTGGTGCAGCAGCCCTAAAGCTACCAAAGTATTATAAGCAGCCCGGGAGACCAAGGATGAAAAGAAAGAGAAGTCAAAATGAGCCACCTCTTCCTCCTCCAAATCCTACCTAGTTCCCTCAATACCATTCTACCCTTAAGCGTGATAATTGTGGTGTTGATGGCCATAAACGAAATGCTTGCACACAACCCGTTGACCTACCGCTGAAGCTAAGTTCAAATGTAAGCAAGAAAGGAGGAAACAACGTGTTGCAGCCAAAGCTAACTTGGTCAAGCTACCGGTAAGTAATTTCTCATAATTCAAGTTACAGTATCAGTCTTATGTGAACATAGATTTAAGCATTCACTTAGCTCTTATATGCAATTCGTAGGATTGAGTCCAAACTCGCCTTAGCAGAACCTGTGATTATAGTTGAACCTAGATTTACAGTATCACTTAACATCCATGAACTTAGGCCTAAGTATCACTTAATACCATGATTCTGTAAAATCGTATCACTTAACACCCAGAACAAATATTTGTAGTCTCAGTTTGCACCCGTATTTCGAATGTGTTTCTCAGCAGACTAAACTGAATTGTAATGTCATTGAATTGAATTGGGATTAGGATTGAATTGACTTGTGATTGAAGTGAATTGTGATTGTGATTGACTTGAATTGTGGTTGTGATTGTGATTCAACTGAGCTGTGATTGTGATTGAAGTCAATTCTGATTGTGATTGAACTCAATTCTCATTGTGATTTACCGTAGGGATGATTGTGATTGAAATGGATTGTCAAATGGGACACATAAACTGGTGTTTACTATGGCTTTGTATATGATTATGTCCGAAGGCGAACAAGGAGCACTACTCGTGGAAATGAAGAAGGCATGACTGCCCCTACGTAAGATTCTTGCCCAAATCTTGTGCCAACAAGTACAAGCACTGCCCCCATGCAAGATTCTTGCCCAAATCATGTGCCAGCAACTCAAAGCAATGCCCCCACGGTAACTTCTTTCCCAAATCCTGTGCCAACAAGTACCAACACTGCCCCCACGCAATCTTCGTGCTCAATACATTTGTATCCAACACCTACCACTGCCTCATCTCAAGTAAAAACGTGAAAGAGGCTTATAAGGGCTGCACATAACACTCAATCAACCACCACACCTACTGCCCAACCTGAACTTGTGCATCCAACTCCTACCACTGCCTAATCTCAAGTACAAGAGCGAAAAGGTCATACAAGAGCTGTATAAAACACTCAATCAACCACTACACATGCTGCCCAACCTCAACATGTGCATCCAACACCTACCACTACTCAGCCAACAGACAGTTCACAACATCAATCACCCGTATCAAGTGCAAGGAGGATGAGACTCAAGTCGACTGCAAAGCGTGTCAAGAAATAGTTGGTATAGTGTTTCGTGCTTAGTGCAATCGAGTCAACATTGGAAGGACTTGGTTTTTTGCTTAGTGTACCAAATATTGTGACCCTATTTTGCTTAGTGTTTAGTATGCACCTAATTGCCGTAGTGGTGCTCCTTTTGTTTGAAAGATAGGATGGTTTGTCAGGGTCCAAATTTGGTTTGTTATTATTAGAGTTTGATTTATGAATGAATATGATAGTTTCTCATTCTTAATTGATCAATTTCCATTCTTACAAGATATAAAATCCATTCCATAAACTTCTTACATAATTCCACAATCCACCAAACTAACTTTTACATAATACAAAGCCCTAAGCATAACTATTAGTGACATCCAACTAAACATAACCTAATACATAACTATAGTGAAGGATGGAAGATGATTCCAACCACTAAGACCCAAGTAACCAAAAGTGCAATGCAAAGCTTAGTCACCTTCATCTTCTCATTCAACAATTCCTCTTCAATTCTATCAATCATCCTTAACAACCCCGGAATTATTGTCATTGACCTCTTACACATTTTTGGATCAAACCACTCCCAAAACTCATAACCTTTCTCTCTACCTCTACCTTTAGCTTGTCCCTTCTGCTACAAAACAGATTGCAAATTCAAACCACATATCAACAATCAATCAAAACAACAACAATTAAAACATCAATTTCCTTTTCATTATCACTTACTCCATGAAACCCAGACAAATATTCATCTTATTCACCCAACCAACAATCAAAAAACAACTTCCTTTTCATTATCACTTACCCAATCACAATCAGGCAATTATTAATACCATAACCCATAAACCAAACTCTCTTTCAAAACCATTTTTTCTAACCAAACCCATAAGGAAACCAAATATGTAAATTCCATTATCACCTACCCTAGCATCTGGACAGACAACAAACCTACTGCCTGGGTTTTCATCCGTCCTTGACTTTTTCATTCTCCCAATCTTCCCACAAAAGCATCTTCTCAACTAGAAAGGAATTCCACTCTCCTCCATATTTGAATCTCCTTTTTAACTGCAAATTGATAGATGATATTGGTGCCTTGTGGGTCGCAAACCTTTATAAAGGCCCAATTCGCAAGTTTTTCGTGGGATTACTGCTGCAATTTTCGAATTTTCCCCCCTAGGGTTCCGATTTCCCCTAGATTAGGGCTTATTTTGGCGCCCTCATTTCATCCCAACACCATCCACAACACGTGCTTGCAAATTTTGTTAAATGCCCATTAAATTCATGCCACATAGGTGCCACATAATCAATCTAACTGCCGTTAATAACAAACTATAACTTTTTGTGCAACGGGGCTAACAAAACAGGTGTTATGGGTACAAATTGACACGATTTCGCGTTCGGAGTGCAAATTGAGACTCAATGTCCTGTTCGGGTGCATTTTGAGTAATAAGCAAAATATTAACGATTGCATCAGTATATAAATCCATTACAAAATTTTAAAAAATGGTAAATTATTGCAACTGTCCCTGAACTTTACCATAATTTTAGTAACCGTCCCTATACTTCAATATTAGTGTACCCCGTTCTGAAATTTACCCTAATGTTTCCGTTAGTCCCTCCGTCTATTTTCAAATGAATTCCGTTAAAAAAAGTCACATGAAACGCACCTGAATCGACAATTTTGCCATTTTTTTAACGAAATTCGTTTGAAAAATAGACGGAGGGACTAACGGAAATATTAGGGTAAAGTTTAGGGACGGGGGACACTAAAATTGAAGTATAGGGATAGTTGCTAAAATTAAGGTAAAGTTCATGGACGATTTCAACCATTTAGCCATAATAGTATAATAATTATAATACCCTTGCAGGGCTATCCTCCACTACACGAGCACATCCTGGTGCAAAACCATTCTTCCTTATGGTCTACAATAACCAAATTGGGGCCACAACCATCTCGATATTCAATTATTCCAATGAAAACTGGACCCTCACTTGTACCTTAATAATCTAGCCACCTCATGTGATAATAAATCATAATAATATCCCACTACTATATATCAAAAGTCCTATAAAATAATCATGCTCACACGACGGGACAAAGGAATATTTCGCTCGGTACCACGACCACATGAAGGACTGGGTGCTAGCCATGTCGCCTCAGGTCCCGGTGTGAGGGACTTGATTCTAGCATTGTCACCACATGTCCCCCATAGGAGTTCTAGGACAGGGTGAACGATCACGTGGAGGACTGGTCTGCGGCCTACAAATGGGGGCACATATACCTACGACTACCAAGTAGGCATCCATCTCAGCAATTAACGTGCTAAGTCAGAAAATCCTCAACCTTGGCAGTTTCAATAACTCAACTATAATTTATCAATTTTTACTATTCTCTTAACCCATCTCCGGTACTCAACCTACTCAACTCACTTGCCTCGCAAGTAGCTATCAAACCCACTAATCACGTAAGAGCCTACGCCCTAAACCCACGTAAACCATACAAATGCCAAGCTCTAGCATTGGCTTGTGGCATAGTCTAACGTTCAAAGCATCCTAATTGTTAAACCTTAGCTTACAACTATGCACAAATAAGCCTCGTTGATAAACGGGCATAAAACTATCCCTAAACACATCACATGCACAACATATATGTATAATATTTCAAAATATGAGTTTAGGGAAGGTGGTCCAATCAAAACAGGTCGAGGAATAGTCACATGACGAGGCTAAGCCTTTGAACGCCCTCGAAATTACTCGTTCCCTGAGTCAAAAGCAACAATAAATGTTACAATTAGATTCTACTTGAAAAACTAAGAAAAACCCCTTTTTGGTTTGCACAAATCGGACCTAAAATGACCCTAAACAAACAAAAAATGTGAAAGAATAGTCTGAAACCCCTCGAAACTAGGCCCATGCACGGCCGGAGGCCGGAAAATGGCCCCACGCATGGGCTAGAGGTAGGAGAGTGGCCTTCGACGCCAGCCGGAGTCTGCACGTGCCAACCCCTTGCCGGCCACATGCTAACCCTGTGTTGACCAAGCGTTGACCATGCGCTCACCGGTCGGTGACTGGGGCCGCCGTGAATGCCATCGTGAGCGGTGGTTGGTTGTTGGAAAAGTTGGTCGGAAAAAGTAGTCAGCCAGCTGTACACGGCGACACCAGTGACCTAAAGCTGGTAACAACACCCTCAAAGGCCCCCAATGACTTTAACAGACTGACAGAATCTTCTGTTAAAGTTAACGGCCGGTGGCCAGAAATTGCCATTGTTGGCCGAATTTCCAAGCTTTTCCATTTTCTTCACTTTTCAACCGAAAACAATGAACTAATATTCTAAATATATCTACTCGATGCAAGGAATTCAAAAATGAGGTCCTCGAATCAAGATAGTACATGTGGTTGTTAGAATCTGGCCGTGAAGTCGTGGTGGCGATTTCCTTTTGGCCTTCCATGCATCGTCCTCAACAGTCGTTGGGTTCGATGGTTGCCCTAGTTGTGTTCGTGGCGAGGAGAGGAATGAGATGGTGGTGGTTTGGAGGTCTTACTCACCAGCGAACAGCCATGACCAGTGGTGGATTGGTTTTCTGTCTTTCACGGGTAGAGAGAGAGAGAGAAAGAGAGAGTTGATGGATTAATAGAACGAGGAGAGAGAAGGAGTCTTTAAATAGTTTTGAACTTTTCTAAAATGACCAAAATATCCTTCTCGTTTTAGACTCGTAACTTCGTCACACAAACTCTGATTTCTGCATGCCACCTGCCTAAGAACCTGTGAGTTCAAAATTTACGCAACGGTACAAGAAAAACTTTTAAAATAATTTTTAAACAGAAAGTGAACCTGGACCACCTAACTCTTGAGGGCAAAATAGTCTCTTCACTACTCAACTTATGAAATTTGTCTAAAAGTCGGTCGTTACACTTCGGACCCTCACTTAAAAGCCCAAAACCAACCATAGCCCAACGCCGCACGTTTAAGTCCAACCCATGTCTTACCGGGTATTTAGCTAATATTAAATTTTCAAATTTTATTTTCCGGAACTTGTTGTAACTTGATTGGGGTTTAGAGTTTAAATATTTTTTTCAAAATTTGGAGTTTGAATTTTGGAAATATAAAGTTGATATAAACTCTAGCGTTGGATATTACGAATTAGAAAAAGAATTTCAAACTTCTTCCATTTTGAGTTTGATTTTTTCAATAAAAAGGTTTACGTGAACTCTAACAATATGAGATTAGGGTTTCGAAGTTCAAATTTTTGTTTTCTTTCAAAATTCCGAGTTTGGAGTTTTGAATTAGAAATTTTATATTAACTCTAGTATTTGATATTGCGGATTGACAAAAGAATTTTGAAAAATTTTCATTTTGAGCTTGGTTTTTATCAATAGAAAGGATATACAAGGTTTCAAAGTTTAAAAATAAAAAATTCTTCCAAATTTTGAGTTTGGACTTTGTATGTAACGACCTGTATTTTTAATTAGTGAATTTTCAAAAATTAATTTAAAAAATGACAATTTTACCGTCGGGGCTCAAAAGGCACTTTTTCGGAGATACTTTTGGAAGTTTTTCTTGGACCGTTACGTAGGTCTCGAACGCACGAGTTCGTAGACAAGCGGTACGCGGAAATCAGAGCCCGAATGAGAGAGTTATGGGTTTAGAAGCTTCAGGGGTAATTTGGTAATTTTCATTGGCCATATATTTTAAAGCAAGACCCAGTCCAGCGGGGCCAGCAAGGCCAGTGGAAGACAGAGGGGCCGTGGATGATCTTCTGGTACACAGCCTAAGTCTTTGCCATGACGCAACAGGAGGCCCGAGTCTTTGCCATGACGCAACAGGAGGCCCGAGCTGCACCGGAGGTGGTCACTGGTATGTTATCTATCTTTGATCATGATGCTCAAGTTTTGATTGATCTCGGGGCTACACATTCTTTTATTTCTCATGGTTTTACACTTTTAGCCAATAGAGAATTATCGCCAATTGGTTGGGAAATGGGCATTAGTAACCCTACTGGAGATATGTTAGTGGCGAACCTGATGATACTAGATTGCCCAGTGTTAATGGACGGTTACGCTCTAGAGGCATATTTGATTCCCCTAGATATCGACGACTTTGATGTGATTTTGGGGATGGATTGCTTAACGACGCATCATGCCTCCATTGATTTCTTCAGCGTTAACGACCGAGAAGTTATTACAGAAAGGTTGTGATGGGTATTTAGCTCACATGATTGATTCTCGGGATACTCCGGTGAGGTAAAAGAATATTCATGTTGTAAATGAATTTTTGAATTTATTTCCAGAGGATCTTCCGGGGTTACCACCTCACCGGGAGATCAAATTCACCATAGAGGTTCTTCTGGGTACCCAACCTATATCATAGGGACCATACAGGATGGCACCGGCGGAGTTAAGGGAGTTGAAGACTCAGTTACAGGACTTGGTGGATATGGGGTTTAGTCGACCCAGTATATCACCTTGGGGTGCACCAGTGTTATTTGTGAAAAATAAATATGGTAGTTTGAGGTTATACGTCGACTACCGGTAGTTGAACAAGGTTACGTTGCGAAATAAATATCCTTTGCCACGAATTGACGACTTGTTTGACCAGTTAAAGGGGGCGAGGTATTTTTTGAAGATTGACCTTAGGTCCAGGTACCATCAGTTGTGAATCTGAGAAGAAGACATTCCCAAAACAGCTTTCAGGACACGCTATGGGCATTATGAGTTCTTGGTGATGCTCTTTGGCTTGAACAATGCACCAGCGGCGTTTATGGCCTTGATGAACAGGGTGTTCATACGGTATTTGGATCGATTTGTGATTGTGTTTATTGATGATATTCTAGTATATTCAAATAGTGCTAAGGTGCATGAAAACACTTTAGGCTGGTGCTGAACACTCTGTGGAAGAAGTAGTTATATGCAAATTTCAATAAATGTCAATTTGGTGGACCAGTGTGGGATTCTTGGGTCACATGATCTCGGCAGAGGGTATCAGTATGGATCCTCATAAGGTAGAAGCAATAGCTAATTGGGAACAACCAAAGGCAGATTTAGAGGTGAGGAGCTTTCTGGGCTTGGAAGGATACTATAGACGGTTCGTAGAAGGATTTTCTACTATAGCTGCACCATTAACTCGGTTGACTTGGAAGGGAGTCAAGTTCAAGTTGGATGATGAATGTGAGCAGAGCTTAAGAGGAGATTGACTTCCGCTCTAGTGTTAGCTCTTCCAGATGATAGTGGAGGATTCGAGGTGTACAGTGACGCTTCATTATAGGATATAGGTTGTGTGTTGATGCATCATGGAAAGGTGATTGCCTATGCCTCCAAGCAACTTAAACCCAATGAGATGAACTAACCCACACACGACTTAGAGTTAGCTACAGTGGTGCATGCATTAAAGATTTGGAGACACTATTTGTACGGGGAAACATGTAGGATTTTTATTGATCACCAAAGCCTAAACTATTTCTTCACCCAGAAATATTTGAAATTGAGACAGAGAAGATGGTTATAGTTGATCAAGGATTATGACTATACTATTGAGTATCACCCATGAAAGGCCAATGTGGTGGCAAATGCTTTGATTAGGAAGTCCATAGGTTCCTTGGCCTATTTGTACACTGTTTACTTACCGTTGTTAGTGGAGCTTCGGAGAGCGGGAATTGTACTTGAGATGGATAGCCATGGAGCTTTACTTGCGAGCTTTCATGTGAGACCGGTTCTGATCGACCAGGTTATCAAAGCTCAACTCGAGGATCCTACATTGTGTATCATTAGGATGGCGTTGGAGGCTGGGAATAGGCAGGACTATGCCATTAGAGACGATGGAGCCTTAGTTTAAAACAGGTGGTTATGCGTACCTAATGATTCAAAGTTGAAGAGAGAGATTCTTGAGGAAGCTTACAGTTCAGCCTATGCGATGCATCCATACGGTACTAAAATGTATCGTACCCTTAAGGAACATTATTGGTGGACTAGGATGAAAAGGGAAATCGCAGAGTTTGTGAGTAGATGCTTGATGTGTTAGCAGGTAGCTATTATCCACCTTTATTTCTATCTCACATGTTCGAGACGAGTAGCCACTAGCACTGCCTGAATAGTCCCGAGACGTCGCCATAAAGGGGTTCAATTTTGTGGGAAGGAGGCCTGGAGGATTCAATTTCGTGGGAGGGAGGAAGGTTTGATCTCGTGGGAGGGAGGAAGGGAGGGTTCGATTTCGTGGGAGGGACGAAGGGTTCAAAAGAGAACAAGAGAGGAAGATGAGAGGAAGATGAGAGAAGATAAGAGGAAGATGAGGAAGATGTGATGAAAATGAGAGAAAGATGAGAGAATATGAGCGGAAGACCATGAAGATGAGAGGAAGATAAGAGAGATTTCTCCAGCTGGTTACTATGAGGTTACCATTCCCTTTATATAGGTTCTATTTTTGTAAACACATTTTTGAGTGTTCTATTTTTGAATAAATGTGGAGAGTGTTCTATTTCCATCAATTTCCCTTTATTTTTTATACAATGCGTAGGGATTATGCATAATAGAAAGAAATATCACTGGACCAAATGGTTACCTAATAATTTACTTCACAGTAATTATAAATTGTAACATATTCCTATAACATTTACCAAGTATATTGAGTTTTCTAACGGTTTTGAAAATCACTTGTAAGTCCAAATAAACTATCAAACAAATTGAGCCCCCGCTCCAATCTCTCACCACGATTTCCACCACCTCCACAAGCTTTAGCAATATGTCGGTTGTACCAACCTTTCTAAACTAATACAATGATCTCGCACTCAGTTGTAAAGTACTAATTGACTAGCCGATAATATCTCGATTCGAAATTGTCCATACATATTTGAAATTATGAATTTCCATGCATCAATTCCCTTATTTAGATTCATAAACATATAAATATAAAAATTTGGATGTCACAAACTCTAACTTTAAATTTCATAAAAAAAAAAAGTTATCGTTTCTTTTTTTTTTGGTAATTTTCACCACAAGGTATCCGGGCCAGCTTGCGCGCACCTCAACTAATCCCCACTCGGGCCGGGAGGTAAATAAAGCTCTGACCACAAGTGTTTCCGCTAGGAATCGAACTCGGGCAGTGCCCGAACGATTCAACATAATTGGAGTGCGGTAACCAATTGAGATATTATTCTATATATACTTCAAATTTTATAATACCATTGAACAAAAATATATATTGTTGAATAGCATTTTCTTCCCCACTTGACATACCCCATTTTTTCAATAGAAGTTTTAGGCTAAATGATTTATATTGTCCCCGTACTTTACCATAATTTTAGCATCGTTCATATGCTTCAATATTAGTGTTCGTCATTCCTGAACTTTATCCAAATGTTTCATTTAAGTCTCTCCGTCTAATTTTTAAACAATTTATGTTAAAAAATGTCACGTAACAGGCGCGTGACATAAAATTTGAGGGAAAAAACAGACTTTCACAAGATAGGGGGCCGAAAACGAAGCGCCGATTTGGGGTGTAGGGCTCAGATTGTTGTAGGAGAAGAGAAATTGGGTCTGGGGGATCGCAGTCCTTGCAAGTCGCCTCAATTTCTGGGTTTTATTTCTTATAGCTTCCAACTTCTTCTCCGATTTGCTGCTTCTTCGACATTCATGATATTTATATTTTTTATGTCCCGAATTATATTTTTCCATACCTTTGCATCGTTCAGTTCCTACGAGTTCGATTGATTAATTTACGAAAACAAAATATTTACTTGGAAATATGTAGAGAAACTTAGCCAAGCAAGTTGCTTCACGAAAGTCCAATCCATCCTCCCAGTCTCATTTTGTTTCAGTTGCTTCTACTTGGAAATATGTAGGGAAACTTAGCCAAGCAAATTGCTTCACGAAAGTCCAATCTATCCTCCCAGTCTCATTTTGTTTCAGTTGCTTCTACTTGTATGAAAGTGCTTCACGAAAGGCATTTCGATGCTCGGGCTTGCATAAATTACTAGTTTTCGGCGATGGGCTTTTGTGGAATTAGTGATGTAGCTTCTTAAAAGGACGAATTGGACAGATGCAGCTTGCTAAATTCAAGTTGCCCTTTCGGAATTTCTAAGTTTGGGATTGGGAGTATATATTTACGTACAATCTCCATCGAAAGAGGTAAATAAGTTGAAGACAGAGGCATGGGAAGAGGCGGCCAAAGAGTAAGCATGCACCCAATTTTATGGGTTTTATTTAGTTTTCAAGAAAATTGGGTTTTAATTCAAAGTGAGCAAAAAAATTGAGTTTTAATTTTAACCCAGAAATTGATGAGAACAATTTGCATATGTTATTGAAGATGAGATGCAGATGAGAGAAACTAACTGACTGATTTAATAAATTTCTTTTATAATGCCTTTCTACAACAAAATGCATCATACGTATCGTATAAAATAAATTCATTGTCATCGACAATAAAATTTTAATTTTTTCTCTTATATCCATAATTCTACAAGTCATGGTTGCCCAACATCGATATCAATATCACATGCATTTTCATGTCCATTATTTTGTGCATACAAATTAACATATAAAAATGCCAAAATAACATATAAAAATTCCAAATTAACAACATAGTAAACTCAATAAAACAACTAATATAGTATATTATAAGAACAAAGTACAATATCAATATTAGAGGCAAACAATAACAACATACTCATCCATCACATCCAACACAAAACTTAATAGAAAGCTTAATTAACTCAATAAAACAACAAACCAACATAGCCGACAAACCAACAAAAAAAAATCAATATTCAACACAGAAAACAAGCAAGTGTGACGAGAAAGTCGTTGCAGCATTATGGAGAGTAGTGTCAGAGAAGAAACTTATTTGAAATGTTTTTTCTTTGTAAAATCTGCGTAATGATTTTTCACCGGAAATACGTAAATTTTTTGTTTTCATTTGGACGATTTTTTCTTAGCTTAATAGTGACAATTATGGGTATATCAAGTCATTTTTACATCCCCTGATTACTAGGGAAATAGAATACCCCGTATTGTAGGTAATTAAATTCTATCAAGTTGTTTTTAATAGTGACAATTATGGCCAAATCAAGTCATTTTCACATTCCTTGATTACCGGGGAAATAGAATACCCTGTATTTTAGGTAATTAAATTCTATCAATTATTCCAATCAAATTTCCCCATATTGTCAACATACAATGACACCCTTATTGTCAACATAGAATGATACCCTTTTTGAAAATTTTTGCACATAAAGAGTTCAAAAGTCCTTGATCAAAACAAAAAGAGTTGAAAAGTCTCTTGACCCAAAAAAAAAAATTGAAAAAACATTCAGATGCATTTTGTTGACTAGTGAAACAAATCGAGGTAAGAACGTCTAATCTAAATCAATCATCGAACACCAAGGTTTATAGTGGTTCACCATAAAAGAGGGATACGTCCACTGTAGTGTTTGTCTTATATATATGAGAATATATAGATGTTTACATGAGATGTAGAATACATAGATGTGGAGTATGAAGAGAGAGAGAGCCTTCTCAGAGAGAGTATTTCTCCCATCCAACCTCTTTTTTAGTGGCTAAGAGCCAATATATATATATATATATATATATATATATATATATAGGCTAGGAGACTTCATGTGGAAGTCTCAAACTTGTGGTCCAAACGGAGGGTGACGTGGCCTCCTCCCATCCAAGCATAAAGTCAAGTGGTATTCTTAAGTGGAGTCCACGTGAAGGCTTCTTATAGGTTGGTTGGTACAACCGAGTCGGGTATCACTATGAGGACCGGGTACCCCACCACTGGGTACCCTGCCATTGGGTACCCGCCTACTATGGGCCTTGTGCCATTCTGTCTTATATGGGCAGCCACCAGGGGGCCGGGGCGACACCTGTCATCCTAAGCTAACGCCTAGGGTCTTGGAAGTTGGAATATCTCTGCCTTAGGCCACATGAGGAAGTGTGAGTGGAGCTCCCTATGTGAGACTTTCTCCACCAAGGGATTGGAGACAAGTGTCCCTACTTTATAGCTGCGTATAGAAATGTGTCAGATATTGTCTGTTAGGGCGCAATCCTTGTTGGTTGGGCACCCTCCGGGTAGGCAATTGAGCGGTACGCGGGTAGGCAACTGAGTGGTACCCGGATAAGTGGTGGCAGTTGAGTGGTAGCCGGGTGAGTGGGCTAGCGCTACCTGGGTACGCCTTGGGCTTGAGCCTATAATGGGTCTTGTGAGTCTGGCTTGATAGTGGGTCTACGTGGTGGGCCCCTAGGGTTCAACCTTTGAGAATCCCAAGGGGATCTAGTTAGCTACTTTCTACGCCTGTCTACTACTGTCTGCTAGATTCGATTCAGCATACTATGACCATCAACACATTTCATGAAACTTCTGGTTCAACCTTCTTATTTCCCATGTAACGACCCGGATTGACGAGTTAAGGTTGGTTCAAACGTGTACAACATTTCAATTATTTAATATCGTCCTGAGAGACGATGATATTAATAGATTCTCCACTGCTATGGAACCTAGTAATTGACCTTCATAGTCGGAATTTAATTTCCAGGAGTCAGTCAACACCCAGTACTGCCTGTACCCAGGTGGATACTCGAGGTTGGGTGTGACACTGTTTGGTTTGCATCTGTTATTGCATCCTTCGTATGACAGGTGGATGATGGTTAACCAAGTTCGGGAAAGGGATCTATCGGTTTTTCAGTAAAATTCTCATACGGTATCTTTACGGCAGTAAGAGTATTTCTGGTATTAAATTGTGACGTAAGAGGTTGTCAGACGGGAGCAGGGCCTTTCCCGGGTTTCGAGGGGAAATTCGGGAAGGGTCCTGTCAACTTGGTATCAGAGCTCTATGTTAACTTCCTCTGGACCACACTTAGTGTGCATCCTTGTACTTTCGTGATGCCTCTTGGACATTGTGCTCGTCTACGGTTTGTTGTTGAGACGGGAACAATGAAATGTGCAAGGTGCATGGGATTTAAGGTTCCAATTTGTTGTATCATTTCGGGTCAACATACAATGAGTTTGTATAGTTTCAATTGGCAGTCGTATCAGAAGTTTAGTTTATGTCGGTGGTGGCGCGAGAGAACTCGAGAGGTTGTAGGAAGTTGTTTCTTTGACCTACATTGAGTGAATTTCGAGGACGAAATTTCTTGAAGGGGGTTGAGTTGTAACAACCCGGATTGACTAGTTAAGGTTGGTTTAAAAATGTACAACCTAACATTTATTTAATATCGTCCTGAGAGACGATGATATTAATAGATTCTCCGCTGTTATGGAACCTAGTAATTGACCTTCGTAGTCGGAATTTAATTTCCAGGTGTCGGTCAGCACCCAGTACTGCCTGTACCCAGGTGGATACTCGAGGCTGGGTGTGACACTAATTGGTTTGCATCTGTTATTGCATCCTTCGTTTAACAGGTGGATGATGGTTAACCAAGTTCGATAAAGGGTTCTGCCGATTTTTCAGTAAAATTCTCGTACGGTGTCTTTACAGTAGTAAGGGTATTTCTGGTATTAAATTGTGACGTAAGAGGTTGTCAGATAGGAGCAGTGTCTTTCCCGGGTTTCAAGGATAAATTCAGGAAGGATCCTGTCATCCCATTTTCATCTTACTGTTTAATTATTCGAACTACTTATTTTGTCTCGTATAAATACTTTTTTATAATTGTGGACAAACCCGATTTAAAATAAGCGGTGTAGAAGTGATGATTAAGGTAAAAGTCAATTTTGATGTTCATGATCCCCTTTTTAGATTTTTGCATCTCCTTTCTATGTTTCCAAGAGGCATAAAGCTAAAGATTTGGACTTGAGTGCCAATGTTATCTCCTCTTTTCACAACCAATCCCAGGTGGACCTCTGTTTGATAAAATAAAAATGAGCCAGCTTATATAGCATTCAAAATTTCAGATACCCTCCCTCTATCAATCAATCTCAGCTTTTATCACTCATTGAAAAAAGAGAAAATAAAAAAAATCAGCCATTATGATGAACACATTGCTCATCTTCCTAGTTATCTTCCCTTCTTGCATTTTGTCCCTCGACACCATTACCCTAAACAACCCCATCAAAGACGGCAACATTTTAGTCTCCGGCAAGAAAATCTTTGCACTCGGGTTCTTCAGCCCCGGAAATTCTCCGAACCGGTATGTTGAGGTTTGGTACAACAAAGTTTCGGTCCAAACCTTTGTCTGGGTTGCCAACAGAGACCACCATGTCAATGATACCTCTGGCCTCCTGGCTATTGATAGTCATGGAGGCCTTGTCATCTATTGGAAAGATCAAAATACCCCACCTATTTGGTCTGCCAATGTTTCAATCTCTTCTTCAAGTAATTTCACAGCCAAGCTCTTGAACACAGGAAATCTTGTTTTGCTTGAAAGCAATGGGGGTAGCAGCCAGAGGACGCTCTGGCAAGGCTTTGATTATCCCTTAAATACATACCTTCCTTCTATGAAACTTGGGCTGGACCGGCAGTCTGGCTTGAACCGATTCTTAACATCTTGGAAGTCGCAAGATGACCCGGGAACCGGGGCCTGTTGTTATCGGATTGAATCGAGTGGGAATCCGCAGCTGTTTTTGTTTAAGGATGGAGCTCCGCACTGGAGGGTCGGGAGTTGGACCGGTGAAAGATGGAGCGGGGTGCCGAAAATGACTCCTATCATCTTCAATGCTAGTTTTGTGAACAATGAAGCTGAATTGACTATCACCTATGCTATTACTGATGAATCAATTTTTTTAGGATGGTACTTGATGAATCAGGAGTCATAGAGCTTTCCATGCGGCGTGATCAAGTGCATCAATGGGACAAGTTTAGGTCTTCCCCGGTCGAGGAGTGTGATTTCTATGGGAAGTGCGGTCCAAATAGCAATTGTGACCCATACAATACAGGTAAGTTTGAGTGCACGTGCCTACCTGGGTTCTAACCCAAGTTGATCCACGAATGGTATTTGAGAGACGGGTCGGCCGGATGTGTGAAGACAAACGGATCATCCATTTGTGGAAACGGGGAAGGGTTTGTGAAAGTGGAACATGTGAAGCTACCACACTCGTCGACGGCAGTTGTGAGCCTGAGTATGAGCTTGGAAGCTTGTAAACAAGAGTGCTTGAGGAATTGTTCTTGCATGGCGTGCTCAAATGCAGATGAAAGGCAGGGATGGATGGGTTGCGTGATGTGGCACGGGGACTTGATGGACACAAGGACTTATTCAAGTGTGGGCCAAGATTTAAACGTACGAGTTGATGCGGTTGTTCTAGGTATGTGAATAAATCATATATATTTCGTTACATATATTAATATATTTTGTTAGCGACAATTATTTGATGGTATAACAATAGTGATTTATCTTACGTAACATTATATATGTGGACTTCTGGCTTCTTATTTCCTTTTTGGTCAACTTCAGGCTCCTATTTCTAATTAATGAACAAATTATACCCTTTTTGTAAAGAAACTTTGGAAAATATTTTCATAAGCACAATAAGAATTTTATTTCCCTTTTTGCTTCTTGTATCTTTGTAGCTCAGCATGCAAAGAAATCAAATGGTTCTCTTAACAAGAAGGGAAAGCTGGCAATTTCACTAGCTTCTGGTCTGGTGACTTTTCTCATGTTTTGCTTCGCCTATTGGTTGATAAAGAAGAAGAGAAAAGGTAAAAAAAATTATTTTTCAAAGTATACTCTAGCAATCGATCTTTATATGTTCATAAATTATAACTTAAGTTCTGTTTGACGACAATTTCTTTTAAATGCATAGTTAAGCAAAGGCAAAATAAATTTTCGTTCGATGTGACGAAAGCGTCAACTTACTTGCAAGACTCTCCTGCTAGAACAGATCTTGATGATGATAGTAGAATAAACACAGATTTACCAATCTTTGAACTAAGTACAATAGCTGCAGCCACAAACAATTTTTCTTACAATAACAAGCTTGGAACAGGTGGTTTTGGCTGCTATAAGGTAACTAGCTACTTGCCCTAATATATATGATCATATATAATGTCTCAAATCATAAATAATAGGGCCCGTTTGGTATCATTTTGCAAAATAGTTTTTTCGTTTTTTAGATACAAAAATAGTTGTAAAACGTGTTTGGTAACTCATTTTTGAAGAGTAAATTTAGAAAATGAAAACACAAGATACAATAATTTGCTTATATTTTATAAAATAACAAATTATTGTTTCTAAATTTTAGGATACAACCCAAAAAAATACATACTATATTAAGTAAAAGGTCACCATAATATGACCATAGTCATCATCACCACCACCACCACCACCATCGCCGCCGCCACTAGTACTAACCCAACACTGCCACCACCACCACCACCACCTCCACCACCACCTCCACTATCACCTCCACCGCCGCCACTATTGCCACCACCACACTACCGCCACAACCACCACCTCCACCGCCACCACCTTACCACCACCGCAACCACCCCCACCACCACCACTGCCGCCTCCACCATCACCTCCACCACCACCACCACTATCGCCACCACCACACCACCACCACCTCAACTATCGCCATTGCCCTACCACGCCTACCACCACCCCATCAGCGCCACCGCCGTCACCGCAACCCTGATCATCACCACTACCACCACCACCACCATAGCCGCCACCCCCACTACCCCAAAACCATCACTGTCGCCGCTACCCCCATCACCACGTCCACCTCCACCGCATCACACAACCACTATCTTTACTATTACCATTCCCACAACCATCATCTCAAAATTGATTTTTGGAAATCATTGTCTAATGCATATTTACTCTTTTTTAAAATTTATATATTTGTACCAAATAAGTTTTTCCTTTTTCATTCTTACAAAATTATATTCAGAGTAAACTACCAAACATATTCTTAAATGCTAAAAATGTAAAATTTTATTTGTTGTTTTCGTTTTACAAAATAATATTTTAGAAATTATTTTGCAAAACAATACCAAAAGGACCCTAAATATATGAGACTTATAATAATTATGGATTTTGATCTCAGGGTGTGATTTATAATGGGAAGGAAATAGCAGTGAAAAGACTAGCCAAGAATTCTGGCCAAGGAATTGAAGAGTTTAAGAATGAAGTTGTTCTCATCGCCAAACTCCAACACCGAAATCTTGTGAGGATTTTAGGTTGCTGTGTTCAATATGAAGAGAAAATGCTAATCTACGAGTACTTGCCAAACAAAAGCCTCGACTCTTTTATTTTTGGTAAGTTTTCCGAAACTATTTAGCTTTCATAACATACAAGTTTTTGACAATTTCATTCTTGTTTTCAGATGAAACGGGAAAGGCAATTTTTGATTGGACAAGACGTCTCGAGATTATCTGTGGGATTGCTAGAGGGATCTTATATCTTCATCCGGATTCAAGGTTAAGGATCATCCATAGAGATCTAAAAGCAAGCAATGTTCTCCTGGACTCAGCTATATATGAATCCAAAAATTGCAGATTTTGGTATGGCTAGAATATTCGGAGCAAAACAAATAGAAGCAAATACAAATCGTGTGGTTGGAACATAGTAAGTAATTTACTTAATCTTAATCTCCTACAAATTAATTAACTTGAAGAGATATTCGTAATTTCGAGTATGCTTGTATATTTCATTCCCTATGTAACATATGGCGCATGCAGTGGTTATATGTCACCGGAGTATGCAATGCAAGGACTGTTTTCAATCAAATCTGATGTATATAGCTTCGGCGTGTTGCTGCTCGAGATCGTTAGTGGCAGGAAGAGCACCAGTTACTACCATGACAATCCTCACTCGAATTTGGTTGGTCATGTAAGCATACAAATTAATCTGTTACAAAATTTAATTTACATGATGATTAATTAGAATTGGAAATTAGGTTTGGGACTTGTGGAAAGAAGGTAGAGCCTCGGAAATCATTGATTCAAGCCTGGGCGAAGCATACCCTGTGAATGAAGTTGTGAGATGCATTCAAATCTCGCTCTTGTGCGTGCAAGAGCATGCGAGTGACCGTCCTACCATGTCATCAGTTGTGTTCATGTTGGGAAATGATGCAGCAGTTCCTTCACCAAGACAACCTGGAATTTTTTTGAAGAGCAGTTATAATACCAGTGGAGGCCCATCAGCCAGCGCTGAAGGAGCTTGCTCTATAAACGATGTCACATGTACATAAATACAACCTCGCTAATAAGGCCGGCTATAGCTAGCTTGCTAGGGTTTCCAAATATATTCTCTACTTTAACATTCTAATATTCATTATTAGAAAGTGATTTGTAACTCATGTCGATTTTGACTGTTAATGCATTATATATGAGCTTCATATCTATAAACGCACAGAAATCATCCGCGCCACACGTGTTCATCGACTAACCCTAAATATGCTTGAGCCAACAGCTATAACGGTCGGTGACTCGGAGTCAAGGCAATTTTCATGGATAAAATTTGGTGACTCGACCGCTTGTGTTTTCTCCAAAATCATTAAACATAAATGGTATGATCACAACAAGCAAGAGGCTGAGAAGTTTCAATTAATTAAGCAGTCTCATCTTTCTTTCCCTTCCCATGCCTTAATTTTTCTTGTTGAACCCAATAATCCTTGCCATCGCTTTCTACTTATTATACAGCCCGTCACTTTTCCCAGCTAGCTCTTCTTTTGGCCACAACCTATTCCTCTATCCTCATGCATGTTTTATATGTTGAAAGCTTGAAATGAGCTTTATTTATTAATATTGGAAAATAAACAATCATTATTTTTTGCCTAAAAGCTTTAATTATATTGGAGAATAATTTTAAGATTGTATTCAATAGCAATAAAGTGATAATCAATTAAAAGAGTAATTCTTAAAATAGAAAAAAAGAACATGCCTCACGCGCACGGTAAGTTGGCAAAACCCTAGGGTTTCACGGTGGAGTTCACCGCAACCGCACCAGACCCTGCGGCGGTGTGGCAGGGCGAGGCTGGGACTAGTACGAATCCTCGCGTCCCTGGAACGACCAAGAGGATGCGGCAAGAGAACAATCTGCTGAATGATGATATCGCCATGGGGTTTGATCCACCGACATCAAAGGCCATGCCGTCTTTTAAGGATATGCTTCAAAGCACTTCTGTGTATGCACAAGGCGCATGCCAGGGGACTCAGGGGGTCAGTGTTGAGGAAGCCTTGGATATTGGAGATGATGACTACAGAGTGGAGGAGTCTGAACGAGGGCCATCAATTCGGTTCTCGAAGATAATTAAGGAGAAGTTGCATTAAAGGTGGATGAATTCAGTGATCATCAAATTCGTATTTGCTATTTTTTCAATTCATCCCCTTACTCAAAATCTTCTTTTACAATTTATTTTTTTTTCCCAAATTTTGTTCTACTTTACTGTTAGAGGAGTTTACCACAATATTTCTCATTGATTTTAGTTATAGTAGTTAGATTAGAACTTTGGTCCTTTATTCACATTTATGCGCCACTGGATCGCTGAATATCAACCATTCATCAAATCTGCCCCTGCTCTACATGCTCTATGTAGGGGTTTGATAGTGGTCGTTGTTTCCTTTGGTGGTGGGTTTGACAGCGGTCGATGTTTCCTTTGGTGGTGGGTTTGACAGTTGTCGTTGTTTCTTTTGGTGGGGCAGTCTGTTTAGGGTTAGATGCGGTTAGGATTTTGATTGTTTTGGACTTTGTGGGTGTAATTTGTAATTTTTAAAATTTTAGTGATATTGGCTCTTTTAATTGTTTATACGGCTTTTGTCTGCATTAATTTGCCGTATTGATTTGTGAGTCTTATAATACAATGATATCAATTTTGATTAAAAAAAATTGAAGATATATGTTTAGTTTTGTAAATTAAAGAAACAACAATTATAAATTAGAACCCCGGACTTTCCCTTCGGTCCGATTCGACTGTTGGAAACCGAACGGCAATAGTTGGAAAACGGTCTCATTCTGACGCACTAAATTTTATGCACGGGCACTTATGTCCGTATGCTATAAGTACTGTTGCGGCAACAACTTCATCCATCAAGACAGAGTGCAACAACATGGTCGGCAAGTAACGGGACTACAACGGCCTTACCGGACCTCCATCCACATCAGCCCTGTCAATGAGCTGTATATTCCTAATTAAACTCAGTCCACTAATTAGACCCATAGTAATATTCCAAGTCACTGTATATATATAACTTCCCTATTGTTATACAATTAATAATATAAGAGAATTCTCACCAAATCTAAGATGGTATCAGAGCAGTCGATCTTGACTGTCTCTTGCCCTAACCATAGAAATCACTTCCGCAGCCCCTAGCCGTCATACAACCCTAGAAACCAACCACCACCAGCCGCACCACCACCAGCCGTCCACTTCCTTCCCATAGCTCTCCATGATTTTATTGGGCAGTAACTCAGTTAGTAAAGAACGATTTTCTCTCGCTAACCCCACGAAGCAGCGCTCAATCTCCCTCAATTCTGAAGCAGCGGTCTCTCTCCCTCATTCAAGGAATTAACAACGCAGCCACACAATTGGAGAAGACAACAACTTCTCTCTCTTTTTTCACCTCACCTTGGAGATGACGCAGCCAGCAACACCTATCTATCTCGCTCACCTCACACTTGGCAGCAACGCAGCCACACTTTGGACACAAGGCATCAGTGTTTTCCCTCTCCCTCACTTGGCAGCAACGTAGCCGCATGGATAGATTGCCTTGGACATCGATCATCATCAAATAGCTTGCTGCTACAACCTTCAAGCCGAGAAAAGGCTACGGCTTCCAACCGCTGCTTTTAGGCTTTAATATCAATTAATCCATTCATCCATTAATATCAATTCAGGTTTCGGTGTTTTCTTTGTCTTTGCAGTGCAGTGACTTCCGGTCACCTTACGTATATTTAATTTAATCCCGGAAAAAAAATACCTTGGGGTTTGTCTGTTTCTCATCAATTGTAAGCCAATATCATGGCTAACGTTGAGGGGCAGGCAAACAACAATCATTCCTTCGTGTCGGGGGGCTCCAACACTACTACACAAATTGTCACGTTGCAGAGTGACACCTCCAACTTCTCTGCATGAATCAAACTGGATGAGAATAATTATTCTCTATGGCATCAAATCATAGAGATGAAGATAGCTAGGCGAGAAAAACATGGCCACCTGACCGGTGATATTACCCAGCCTGCAGCCACACATCCCATATTTAATAAATGGCGTGCATCGAATTGCCAAGTCAAGAGTTGGTTGTTCGACACCATCCAACCTAATCAGATTAAACGGTTTATTCGTTATGACACAACAAAGCAAGTCTGGGATGCAATCAAGCAAACCTATTCAGATGGTGCGGATGAAGCCAAGATTTATGACCTTCACATAAGGTCATTCATAATGAAGCAGATTGGGGCATCAGTTGCCAAAAATTACAGTGAGCTCACTGTGATTTTTCAGGAGCTTGATCAATTAAGTCCAAGCACGATGAAGCATCCGAAAGATATTGAAACTCGACGCAGAGAGATTGATCGTCTCCGAGTTTATATATTTCTTGCGGGTTTGGACAATCATTTTGATCAAATCCGAGGAGAGATTTTGAGGATAGAGCCTAAGCCAGAACTCAAGGCAGTATATGCACATATTAAAAGAGAGAGTAACCAACAGGGAACCATGTATGCAGCTGGTGTAACCTCCGACGCCACAGCCTTGGCTGCTGCCAGGTCCAAACAATCTCGGTCGAACACCTACAGTGTCGACCCTACTCGTAACCAGCCTCCAATGAAGTGTACCAAATGTGGTTTAGATAACTACACAATTAAGGGATGTTATGAGATCATTGGTTATCCAGAAGGATGGGTCCACAAAGGGTGCAAGAAGGATTCGAACAGAGCCTCATTTGCATCCGCTCAATCATCCCAAGAGACCGCATCCGAACCTCCATCAGGTACATCTGGCTCCACGGCCTTGGCCACCTCAGGTACCTCTTGCACATCTTCCCTTACTTGCAATAGATCATGGATTATTGACACTGGCGCTACTGATCACATGAAATCTAGTTTCACTGGGTTGCACTCTACCAAACCCTCAAGCCAAACACATATTACCAGTGCCAACGGAACCACCTCCCAAGTCATGGGAGAGGGGTCCTTATCTCTTACACCCTCATTAAGTGTTGATCATGCCTTAGTTGTCCCTTCTCTCGACTATGACTTGTTATATGTTCATCAGATCATTGATTCCCTTAATTGTACCGTGTATTTTTTGCCATTGTATTGTCTCTTTCAGGATCTTCTCACCAGGGCCGTAATTGGATGTGGTACTAGGAGGGGAAAGTTGTATTATCTGGACTTGACAGCCGATAGCAATAAGAGATTGAGTCACGCACATCATGTGATAGGCGATGAGTCCATCAGTATGAAAAAATTTTGGCTATGGCATAGACGATTAGGGCATGCTTCTTTTGGTTATCTGAAACTTCTATTTCCATATTTGTTTTCCCAGTTTCATGAATCAGACTTTCATTGTGAAACTTGCATTTTGGCAAAAAGCCATCGTATTTCTTACCCATTAAGATTGAATAAAAGTTCTATGCCCTTCATGATTGTCCATTCTGATGTTTGGGGACCATCACGAGTTCCCACTATTAGTGGCTTTAAGTGGTTTGTGACGTTTATTGATGATTGCACCCGGATGACCTGGGTCTTTCCCCTAAAGCAGAAAAGTGACGTCACCGTCAAATTCAAGCTCTTTTATCAATACTTTGCTACTCAGTTTGACAAGAAAATCATGACACTTCGGTCTGACAATGGAGGTGAGTACATCAACCATGACCTACATAATTTTTTAAGTCATTATGGTTTTGTTCATCAAACCACATGCGCCTATACACCACAACAGAATGGTGTCGCAGAGCGTAAGAATCGGTATCTCTTGGAATTTGTTCGTGCCTCTTTATTTGAGGCCCACATGCCGCATCATTTTTGGGGGGAGGCTCTTTGTTCTGCTGCTTACCACATCAATCGAACACCTTCCAGCACTCTTCAGTATCAAACTCCATTTCAGACATTAACTACTCTCCTCACCAAATCTCGAGCCACGTCTCTTTGGTTGTGTTGCGTATGTTCATGTGTATCCACATCATCGTGGCAAGCTTGATATGTGTGCACGACGTTGTGTCTTTGTGGGTTATGCTAACACTCAGAAGGGCTATTAGTGTTTCCATCCTCTCATTCAGACCATGCACGTTACTGCAGATGTAACATTCAACGAGAGTGGGTTCTATTACTCAGGGGGAGTCATTGAGCATCCTCTGCAGGGGGCGAGCTCTATCTTTGCAGAATATACTCAGATCATCCACATTCAACAACATTCGTTAGAGCAATCAATGTCCGAACAACCAGCTACAGTGGTGCAATGAGCTCAAGAGTCCCTAGATACTCCAGATACTGGTTCAGATAATCCCCCATCTACAAATCCTACTACAGTACCATCACCACTCATCCAATCAGGTCCTGAAGATTCCCCACAAGTAACTGAACATTCAAACTCTATCTCAAGCACTTCCTGCGTCAAGTTATACAGGAAACACAGGTTATCAGTTACCCCCACGCACGACTAGAGGGATTCCTAGACAACAGTATGACCCTGACCCTAAAGCAAAAGTTAAATACCCTATTGCTAATCATGTGTCCCTACATAGGCTGTCTTCGTCATGTGCATCATTTGTGTGTCAATTATCCACTGTATCTATTCCAAGTAATGTGCAGGAAGCTCTGAAAGATCCCAAGTGGACACAAGAGATGAATGATGAAATAGAGGCTCTCCAGAAGAATTCCACTTGGAAGATGACTATCCTTCCGCAAGGGAAGAGAACAGTGGGTTGTAGATGGATATATACAGTAAAGTTCAAGGCAGATGGCACCATTGAATAATACAAAGCAAGACTGGTGGCGAAAGGTTATACTCAGACTTATGAGATTGACTATGGGGAGACCCTTGCCCCTATAGCCAAGATCAACATAATTCGGGTACTTCTTTCTCTGGCAGCAAACCTAGACTGGCCATTACACCAGTTTGATGTCAAAAATGCCTTCATGCATAGCGACTTAGAAGAAGAAGTCAATATGGATTCACCTCCATGATGCAAGATGGGGCCCAATAAGGGCAACATGGTGTGTAAACTAAGAAAGTCTCTTTATGGATTGAAGCAATCACCCAGAGCATGGTTTGGAAAGTTCAGCAAATCAATGAAGGATTTCGGATACAAGCAAAGTACCTCATATCATACTCTTTTCTTGAAACATAAGAAAGGTAAAGTCACTGCCCTTATTGTATATGTTGATGATATGGTAGTTACCAGGAATGACCCAGAGGAAAAGGCAGCATTGCTGTAACGACCCGGACATGAAATTAAATTATTTTGAAAATTGGATAATTTTACCCTCAGTTTTGGACGGGTTCGGGAGTCACTTTTTGACTGGCAATACTTTTGGGAATTTTTCTTGGGTCGTTGCGTAGGTCTCGAACTCACGAGTTCGTAGACAGGCGGCACGCAGAAAACGGAGACCCGATGAGTTCGTTACGGGTCTAGAAGCTTCAGGGGCAGTTTGATAATTTTGGAAAAGTTGGAACTATATACCAGATATTTTTCTCTCTCCTCGGGAGATTGGTCCATTCAGTCTCTCTCTCCTACCCGAAAACCTCCCCGTGCGAACACCAAAGTACCCCTATCATTGGATGGATTTCGATCCGATTCGACCAAAACCAAGGTCGGGAGGATCATCCCCGGGACCCCATGAGCATTTTGGGGTAGTTATTGGAGCGGGAGCACCGCCGTAGGCGACGGACGGAGGAGGGAGGTGAACCGAGTCTTCTCGGCCATTTTTCGGCCAAACCAGCTACGATCTCAGAACTTTGACTGTATATTTGGATTCCTGGTGAAAAGTAGATGAATTTCCATGTGTAGATCGTGAAAAAAGGTCAAGAAATGAGGAAGTTAGAAAACCTTGAAAATCGACCGGAAATAGAAATTTCCGGCGAACCAGACGGCGGCGGAGGTGGCGATCCGGTCATCTTCTCCGGCCAACCTCCGGCGACGACGATGGCCGTCCAGTCGTCTTCCCCGGTAAGTCACCGGTAACCGATCGGGTCGAGTTGAATCGGTTAGGTCGAGTTGAACCGGTCGGGTCGAGTGAACCGATCGGGTCGAGTTGGATCGGGTTAGGTTCAGCCGGACTGGGTTGGATCGGTCCAGGCGCGTGAACACTGTAGCAGGTGCGTGACCGGCGTGTGAGGGCGCGTAAGCGCGTGTGCCGAACTTCCGGCGGCGCGTGGCAGCGCGTGGGGCCGAGTCTGAGGTCACGTCGACGCGTGGTAACTAGTTCTCGACGTTCTGAATCTGTTGGTACAGGTTTCAGGTTGATCGGACGTTGTTTAGAGGTCATTTTGGGCAATCCCAGCGGTAATAGTTGACCTTATTAGCGGGTTTTGAGCTCGGAAAGTCAAGGTAGTTGGGTTATTATTGTGCATGTGTTCCTTGGGCTAGAGCGTCCATGAATTAAGGGTTGGATGATGTATGTGAGTGGACTTTTGTTTTATAAACTGAAATGCATGCATCGAAATATCTTTGTTTAAATACTGTTATGTATTGTGGCATTGAATTTCTGGATTTTAGAAATGATTACTAGACATATGTTTTCCACTATATCAGTTAAAGTGTGATTTGAGAAATATCATGGGTTTTGGACTCGATTTTGATATCATTTTGACGTGGAAATTATTGAGTCCATGATTTGGGTTTTGACCCGGATGTATGAGTTTATCGAAATTGGCCATATATTTGAGGGAGACCAGAACCCGGGACTAGGATCCGTTATTAGCGGTGAACCCGGTGAACATCCAATATAATATGATATGATGGTCGAGGATACTTACCGACTGATATGATATGATAGCCGAAGGTTATATCGGCTGATGATATGATATGATAGTCGAGAGATATGCCGATTGATATGATATGATAGCCGAAGGTTATACCGGCTGATGATATGATATGATGGTCGAGGATACTTACCGACTGATATGATATGATAGCCGAAGGTTATACCGGCTGATGATATGATATAATAGTCGAGAGATATGCCGACTGATATGATATGATAGCCGAAGGTTATACCGGCTGATGATATGATATGATGGTCGAGGATACTTATAGACTGATATGATATGATAGTCGAAGGTTATACCAGCTGATGATATAATATGATACTCGAGAGATATGCCGACTGATATGATATGATAGCCGAAGGTTATACCGGCTGATGATATGATATGATAGTCAAGAGATATGCCGACTGATATGATATGATAGTCGAAGGTTATACCGGTTGATGCTATGATATGATAGTCGCGAGATATGCCGACTGATATGATATGATAGCCGAAGGTTATACCGGCTGATGATATGATATGATAGTTGAGAGATATGCCGACTGATATGATATGATAGCCGAAGGTTATACCGGCTGAAGATATGATATGATGGTCGAGGATACTTATCGACTGATATGATATGATAGCCAAAGGTTATACCGGCTGATGATATGATATGATAGTCGAGAGATATGTCGACTGATATGATATGATATGATAGCCGAAGGTTATTGTAACAACCCGGAATTTTAATTATTGGGTTTACGCAATTATTTTTGTAAAATGACGATTTCACCCTTGGTCGGTAAAGGGCTTGGAAATCAAGTTTTGTTTCGAGACACTTTTTGTGGTGTTTTGGATACCGTTGCGTAGGTCTCAAACTCACGAGTTCGTAGAAAGACGACACGCGGAAAACGGAGTTCGTGGACGGAAGTTATGGGTCTAGATGTGCTAGGGCATTTTGGTAATTTTCCATGGAGGGGAGATATTTTGTTATCCAAATCAGAGTTTATCTGATCCATCTCATTTTACATCTTCATTTCATCTTCATCTCCTTTTCTCTCTCTGTGAAACACAAAACCATTGAACCAACCCGTGCGAAAATACCCGAAGAGAAACCAAACGTCAACTTTGATTTCAAGGCTTCAACTTCCCGTTTTGATCAACTAATCGTGTTCTACTCCTTCCCACGATCACAACTGTACCAACCATCGAAGGAGAGGACCACGGTGGAAGCCAAACCGAGTAAAGGAAGTTTCGGATCTTTGGATCTAGTTTCCGGCTTACACAGGTACGTGTTTGATGTTTTAAGGTTATATTTGGATTCCTGGGATCGAGTAGATAGATTTAGACGTAAAATTTGTGTAAAACGGTTGAGTTTTGAGGAAGTTGTAAAGCTTGGAGTTTCGGTCGGAAATGGGGGATTCCGGCGAACCAGACGGCGGAGGAGGTGGCGGTCCGATCATCTTCTCCGGCCAGCTTCCTGCGACGGTGATGACAGTCTGGTCGTCTTCTCCGGCGAGTCACTGGTGACCGGTCGGGTCGAGTTGAACCGGTTGGGTCGAGTTGAACCGGTCAAGTTGAGTGAACCGGTCGAGTCGAGTTGGACCGGGTCAGGTTGAGACTGACTGGGTTGGACCGGTCCAGGCGCGTGAACACTGTAGCAGGCGCGTGACCGACAGGTGAGGGTGCGTGGGCGCGTATGCCGACCTTCCGGCGGCGCGTGGGGCCGAGTCTGACGTCACGGCGGCACGTGGTAATTAGTTTTCGACGTTCTGAATCTATTGGTACAGATTTCAGGTTGATCGGACATCGTTTAGAGGTCGATTTGAGTGTCCGAAGTTGCTGTGTTTTCTAGAAACAGCAAGGGTAGACTTCCCGAGGTTAGGAAGTTGTTATTTAAGAGTCGTATTACTAGCCGGTAATCCCGATTGTTGTTTTTGACAGGTGATATTATTTCGGGAACCTCAGAGGAACGAGCAAGACGGGATTGAGCTAGCTTGATCAGGTTTGTGAGTGGACTTTGGTTTTATAAACTGAAATGCATGCATCAAAATATCTTTGTGTAAATACTGTTATGTATTGTGGCATTGAATTTCTGGATTTTAGAAATGATTACTAGACACATGTTTTCCACTACGTCGATTAAAGTGTGATTTGAGAAATATCATGGTTTTTGGACTCAGTTTTCATATCGTTTTGACGAGGAAATTATTGAGTCAATGATTTGGGTTTTGACCCTATTGTATGAGTTTATCGGATTTCGTTATATGTGAGGGAGGCCAGGACCCGGGATGAGGATCCGTTATTAGCGGTGAACCCAGTGAACCTCCAAGATAAACATTGATTTGAGGGAGGCTAGGACCCGGGATGAGGATCCGTTATTAGCGATGAACCCGGTGAACCTCTAAGATAAACACTGATTTGAGGGAGGCCAGGACTCGGGACGAGGATCCGTTATTAGCGGTGAACCCGGTGAACCTCCAAGATAAACTCTGATTTGAGGGAGGCCAGGACTCGAGACGAGGATCCGTTATTAGCGGTGAACCCGGTGAACCTCCAATATAATTGATGATTGATTCTCCGACTAGCGTCGAGAGTTTTGCTCCGTTAATTTGTTGAGTGCTCCGACTCTGGCATTGTAGAGTTTTGACTCCGTCGGGTCGCGAGACTGTCTATGCATAGTACAGGGAGTTGTGATACAGGACTAGCACACCCCAAGGGATACCCTGGTGGCTAGTGGATGTGTCGGGAACAGTGGATTTGAGATATTATGTGTCTAGGTTGAATTAAATGATTTTGAATTCCTTTGAGGATGATTTTCAAACTAGATTGTGGATCACAATGTGTTTTCCTTATATGGATTTTGTGTGAGTCCTACTGAGTGGTTTTTTTAAGAGAAAGGGAAATGCCGGTGATTTAAAGATGATGTTTTTATAACATGAACTGTTTAATGTGATGCATGCATAGTTTTATAAATGGAGGGGGAAAAAGGTAATATTCCTTGGAAAATGATTTATAAACGATTGTTTTTGTCCACTCACAACTTTTGTGTTTAAACCCCCTTCAGGCAGTAGAGTTGACGCGGACATTATCTCGAGGCAGAGGCATTAGCACTCTCGGCTGCGCTGTGTAGTTGTACTTGAGTAGGATATCTAATTTGTATCTTGATCCTACTTAGACGCTCTGATACCAATGTCAGGACCCGTCCTGAATTTCCCCTCGAAACCCGGGAAGAACCCTGATCCCGTCTGACAACCTAAGGAAAGGTTCCCAAATACCCTTCAATCCTTAGAAATTATAATAATATTGGGTTTACGCAAAGTATTTTTAATTATTGGGTTTACGCAAAGTATTTTTCGAAAATTGAACTTCTATCCAGGTACCATCAGTTGAGGATCCGGGAAGAGAATGTTCAAAAAACAGCTTTCAGGACTTGGTATGGTCATTATGAGTTCCTGGTGATACCTTTCGGGTTGACCAATGCCCCAGCAGCATTTATGGATTTGATGAACAGAGTGTTCCAAAAGTATTTGGATCGATTTGTAATTGTGTTCATCGACGATATCTTGGTGTATTCAAGAAGTGCCAAGGCACATGAGAAGCACTTGAGGTTGTTGCTGAATATGCTTAGGAAAAAGCATTTGTTTGCCAAGTTCAGTAAATGCCAGTTTTGGTTGACCGAAGTTGGATTCTTGGGTCATGTGATTTCGGCTGAGGGTATCAGCGTAGATCTCCTAAAAGTGGAGGCAGTGGCAAACTGGGAGCAACCGAGTACAGTGACAGAAGTGAGGAGTTTTTCTGGGTTTGGCTGGATATTATCGGCGGTTCGTAGAAGGATTTTCTACGATAGCAGGCCCATTGACTCGGTTGACTAAGAAAGGAGTCAAGTTTGACTGGGATGCTGATTGTGAGCAGAGCTTTCAGGAGCTAAAGAGAAGGTTGACTTCTGCTCCAGTATTAACCCTTCCAGATGGTAACGGGGGATTTGAGGTATATAGTGATGCATCATTGCGGGGTATTGGTTGTGTGCTGATGCAGCATGGGAAAGTGATAGCGTATGCTTCCAGACAACTTAAACCCCATGAGATGAATTACCCCACACATGATTTGGAGTTGGTTGCAGTGGTGCATGCACTGAAAATATGGAGACATTATTTGTACGGGGAGACGTGTCGGATCTTCACCGACCATCAGAGTTTAAAGTACTTGTTCACCCAGAAGGACCTGAATTTGAGGCAGAGAATGTGGCTTGAGTTGATAAAGGATTATGATTGTACTATTGAGTACCACCCAGGAAAAGCCAATGTTGTGGCAGATGCCTTGAGCAGGAAGTCTATGGGTTCTTTGGCCCATTTGCATACAGTCTACTTACCGTTGCTGGTAGAGTTCCGTAGAGCAGGGATTGTACTGGACATGGATAGCCAGGGGGCTTTGTTGGCTATTTTCCATGTGAGGCCTGTTCTGATTGATCGGATTATTGAGGCTCAACTCCAGGATCCTACATTGTGCATTATCAGGATAGAGTTGGAAGTTGGAAACCGGCAGGACTATGCGGTTAGGGATGATGGAGCATTGGTTAAGGATGGACGGTTGTGCGTACCGAATGAGCTGGAGCTAAAGAGAGAAATTCTTGACGAGGCTCATAGTTCGGCTTACGCTATGCATCCAGGTGGTACCAAGATGTATCATACCCTAAGGAAACACTATTGGTGGACTGGGATGAAAAGGGAAATTGCTGAGTTTGTGAGTAGATGCTTGACATGTCAGCAAGTGAAAGCGGAGAGGCAGAAACCCTATGGGACACTGCAACTATTACCTATCCCATAATGGAAGTGGGATCACATTACGATGGATTTTGTGTATAAACTTCCAAGGACACGGAAGGGACATGATGGGATATGGGTAATTGTGGATAGACTTACGAAGTCTGCACATTTCTTGCCAGTGCGAGAAGATTTTTGGATGAGTCGGTATGCCAAATTATTCGTGGATGAGATCATACGGCTACATAGGACTCCAGAGTCTATTGTTTCGGACAGAGATCCTAGGTTTACCTCCAGGTTTTGGCGGAGTTTGCAGAAGGTTTTTGGCACGACATTGCATTTTAGTACAGCCTTTCATCCTCAGACGGATGGTCAGTCTGAGAGAACAATCCAGGTTTTGGAGGATATGATGAGGGCTTGTGTACTACAGTTTAAAGGGAACTGGGATTCACACTTGTCTCTGATGGAATTTGCATATAATAACAGTTACCAGTCGAGTATTGGGATGTCACCTTTCGAGGCACTGTATGGGAGGCAGTGCAGAACACCTTTGTGTTGGAGTGAAATTGGTGAAAGAAGACTGTTAACACCCGAGTTGGTGGATTTGACTGAGGAAAAGATTAGAATCATCAGAGAAAGGTTGAAAACAGCCCAGGATCGCCAGAAGAGCTATGCAGACCATCGAACCAGAGACCTTGAGTTTGAGGTAGGTGACTGGGTGTTCTTGAAACTATCTCCATGGAAAGGAGTGGTACGTTTTGGTAGACGAGGAAAATTGAGTCCTCGCTACATTGGTCCGTATGAGATTTTGGAGAGGATAGGACCAGTGGCATATCGTATTTCTTTACCCTCGGAATTATCCAAAGTTCATGATGTCTTTCATGTATCTTTGCTCCGGAAATATCTGTTTGATGAGTCTCATGTGTTGGAAAAGCAACCACTTGATTTGAAAGACGATTTGACGTTTGAGGAGCACCTGGTGCAAATTCTGGATTTGAAGGAAAAGGTACTTCGCAAAAAGACTATTCCTCTAGTTAAAGTGTTATGGAGGAATCATAACGTGGAGGAAGCCACGTGGGAAACCGAGGAACTAATGCGAGCACAATATCCTCATTTGTTTCATGGTTAGGAATGAATTTTGAGGACGAAATTTCTTAAGGAGGGTAGATTGTAACAACCCGGAATTTTAATTATTGGGTTTACGCAATTATTTTTGTAAAATGACGATTTTACCCTTGGTCGGTAAAGGGCTTGGAAATCAAGTTTTGTTTCGAGACACTTTTTGTGGTGTTTTGGATACCGTTGCGTAGGTTTCGAACTCACGAGTTCGTAGACAGGCGGCACAGGGAAAATGGATTTCGTGGACGGAAGTTATGGGTCTAGATGTGCAAGGGCATTTTGGTAATTTTCCATGGAGGGAGATATTTTGTTATCCAAATCAGAGTTTATCTGATCCATCTCATTTTACATCTTCATTTCATCTTCATCTCCTTCTCTCTCTCTGTGAAACACAAAACCATTGAACCAACCCGTGCGAAAATACCCGAAGAGAAACCAAAAGTCAACTTTGATTTCAAGGCTTCAACTTCCCGTTTTGATCAACTAATCGTGTTCTACTCCTTCCCACGATCACAACCGTACCAACCATCGAAGGAGAGGACCACGGTGGAAGCCGAACCGAGTAAAGGAAGTTTCAGATCTTTGGATCGATTTTTCGGCTTACAGAGGTACGGGTCTGATGTTTTAAGGTTATATTTGGATTCCTGGGTTCGATTAGATAGATTTAGACTTAAAATTTGTGTAAAACGATTGAGTTTTGAGGAAGTTGTAAAGCTTGGAGTTTCGGTCAGAAATAGGGGATTCCGGCGAACCAGACGGCGACGGAGGTGGCGGTCCGATCATCTTCTCCGGCCAGCTTCCGGCGACGGTGACGACAGTCTGGTCGTCTTCTTCGACGAGTCACTGGTGACCGATCGGGTCGAGTTGAACCGGTCGGGTCGAGTTGAACCGATCGGATTGAGTGAATCGGTCGGGTCGAGTTGGACCGGGTCAGGTTGAGCCGAACCAGGTTGGACCGGCCCAGGCGCGTGAACACTGTAGCAGGCGCGTGACCGGTGCGTGAGGGCGCGTGGGCGCGTGTGCCGACCTTCCGGCGGCGCGTGGCGGCGCGTGGGGCCGAGTCTGACGTCACGGTGGCGCGTGGTAATTAGTTTTCGACGTTCTGAATCTGTTGGTACAGGTTTCTGGTTGATCAGACATCGTTTAGAGGTCGATTTGAGTGTCCGAAGTTGCTGTGTTTTCTAGAAACAGCAAGGGTAAACTTCACGAGGTTAGGAAGTTGTTATTTAAGAGTCGTATTACTAGCCGATAATCTCGATTGTTGTTTTTGACAGGCGATATTGTTCCGGGAACCTCAGAGGAACGAGCAAGACGGGATTGAGCTAGCTTGAATAGGTTTGTGAGTGGACTTTGGTTTTATAAACTGAAATGCATGCATCAAAATATCTTTGTGTAAATACTGTAATGTATTGTGGCATTGGATTTCTGGATTTTAGAAATGATTACTAGACACATGTTTTCCACTACTTCGATTAAAGTATGATTTGAGAAATATCATGGTTTTTGGACTCAGTTTTCATATCGTTTTGACGAGGAAATTATTGAGTCAATGATTTGGGTTTTGACCCTGTTATATGAGTTTATCGGATTTGGTTATATGTGAGGGAGGCCAGGACCCGAGATGAGGATCCGTTATTAGCGGTGAACCCTGTGAACCTCCAAGATAAACATTGATTTGAGGGAGGCTAGCACCCGGGATGAGGATCCGTTATTAGCGGTGAACCCGGTGAACCTCCAAGATAAACACTTATTTGAGGGAGGCCAGGACTCGGGACGAGGATCCGTTATTAACGGTAAACCCGGTGAACCTCCAAGATAAACTCTGATTTGAGGGAGGCCAGGACTCGGGACGAGGATCCGTTATTAGCGGTGAACCCGGTGAACCTCCAATATAATTGATGATTGATTCTCCGACTAGCGTCGAGAGTTTTGCTCCGTTAGTTTGTTGAGTGCTCCGACTCTGGCATTGTAGAGTTTTGACTCCGTCAAGTCGCGAGACTGTCTATGCATAGTACAGGGAGTTGTGATACAGGACTAGCACACCCCAAGGGATACCCTGGTGGCTAGTGGATGTGTCGGGAACAGTGGATTTGAGATATTAGGTGTCTAGGTTGAATTAAATGATTTTGAATTCCTTTGAGGATGATTTTCAAACCAGATTATGGATCACAATGTGTTTTCCTTATATGGATTTTGTGTGAGTCCTACTGAGTGGTTTTTTTAAGAGAAAGGGAAATGCCGGTGATTTAAAGATGATGTTTTTATAACATGAACTGTTTAATGTGATGCATGCATAGTTTTATAAATGGAGGGGGAAAAAGGTAATATTCCTTGGAAAATGATTTATAAACGATTGTTTTTGTCCACTCACAACTTTTGTGTTTAAACCCCCTTCAAGCAGTAGAGTTTACGCGGACATTATCTCGAGGCAGAGGCATTAGCACTCTCAGCTGCGCTGTGTAGTTGTACTTGAGTAGGATATCTAATTTGTATCTTGATCCTACTTAGACGCTCTGATATTATGTTGAATTTGGTTGGTAATTACTTACTGGAATTTTAAGTGCTTAAATCCCTTGTCTGACAAGTGAAAGTATTTATTATTATTATAATTTCTAAGGATTGAAGGGTATTTGGGAACCTTTCCTTAGGTTGTTAGACGGGATCAGGGTTCTTCCCGGGTTTCGAGGGGAAATTCGGGATGGGTCCTGACAGTTATACCGACTGATGATATGATATGATAGTCGAGAGATATGCCGACTGATATGATATGATAACCGAAGGTTATACCAGCTGATGATACGATATGATGGTCGAGGATACTTACCGACTGATATGATATGATAGCCGAAGGTTATACCGGCTGATGATATGATATGATGGTCGAATATACTTACCGACTGATATGATATGATAGCCGAAGGTTATACCGGTTGATGATATGATATGATAGTCGAGAGATATGCCGACTGATATGATATGATAGTTGAAGGTTATACCGGCTAATGATATGATATGATAGTCGAGAGATATGCCAACTGATATGATATGATAGTCGAAGGTTATACCGGCTGATGATATGATATGATGGTCGAGGATACTTACCGACTGATATGATATGATAGCCGAAGGTTATACCGACTGATGATATGATATGATAGTCGAGAGATATATCGACTGATATGATATGATAGCCGAAGGTTATACCGGCTGATGATATGACATGATAGTCGAGAGATATGACGACTGATATGATATGATAGCCGAAGGTTATACCGGCTGATGATATGATATGATAGTCGAGAGATATGCCGACTGATATGATATGATAGCCGAAGGTTATACCGGCTGATGATATGATATGATGGTCGAGGATACTTACCGACTGATATGATATGATAGCCGAAGGTTATACCGGTTGATGCTATGATATGATAGTCGCGAGATATGCCGACTGATATGATATGATAGCCGAAGGTTATACCGGCTGATGATATGATATGATAGTCGAGAGATATGCCGACTGATATGATATGATAGCCGAAGGTTATACCGGCTGATGATATGATATGATAGTCGAGAGATATGCCGACTGATATGATATGATAGCCGAAGGTTATACCGGCTGATGATACGATATGATAGTCGAGGATACTTACCGACTGATATGATATGATAGTCGAAGGTTATACCGGCTGATGATGTGATATGATAGTCGAGAGATATGCCGACTGATATGATATGATAGCCGAAGGTTATACCGGCTGATATTATGATATGATAGTCGAGAGATATGCCGACTGATATGATATGATAGCCGAAGGTTATTCCGGCTGATGATACGATATGATTGTCGAGGATACTTACCGACTGATATGATATGATAGTCGAAGGTTATACCGGCTGATGATATGATATGATAGTCGAGAGATATGCCGACTGTTGTGATATGATAGCCGAAGGTTATACTGGCTGATGATATGATATGATAGTCGAGGATACTTGCCGACTGATGTGATATCATAGTACAGAGAGTTGTGATACAGGACTATCACACCCCAAGGGATACACTGGTGGCTAGGGATATGTCAGTCGAGGGATATGCCGACTGATGTGATATGATAGCCGAAGGTTATACCGGCTGATGATATGATATGGTAGTCGAGGATACTTGCCGACTGATGTGATATCATAGTACAGAGAGTTGTGATACAGGACTAGCACACCCCAAGGGAAACCCTGGTGGCTAGGGATATGCCAGTCGAGGGATATGCCGACTGATGTGGTATGATAGCCGAGGATAATTCCGGCTCTAATATGATTTGACGACGATTGTCATGGGCTTAATCAGCCTACGAAAATACTTCGTCATCCGGGTCAGTGGGTTGGTGTGGGTGGTGACCCAGAGTGACGAATTATTATTGGTTCACAAGTATCTGACTAGTCGGTTGTCTTGTGGTATTCCAGTAGAGATGTCAGCTGTGTCTGACCTACTGATAATTGGTGACAGAGAGTGTTCCTATTTGGACCACCACTATTCCGAGGTCTTGGCTTTGACATGTATACTATCCTGCGTCTGACATGTAGGAATGGTCAGTAAGTACAGAGGTCCGATCGGGAACCCTGTAAGGTTTAAAAAAAAAAAATTATTTAAGGATAAAGGGTATTTCTGATATTTAAAATTTGATATAAAAGAGCTGTCATACAGGATAAGGGTTCTTTTCGGGTTTTGAGGAAAAATTCGGGAAGGGTCCTTACAAGTGGTATCAGAGCACTAGGTTAAATTCCTGTAGACCGTACATCTTGTGTACAAGTGAAATTTTGGTATTAATGATTTACGGCTTACACAGCGTATAATGTTTCCGAGACGTGAGTTCCGTCAACGGTTGGGGAATGGTGGAGATGACCATGAACCTGCAGTGGAGCCTGATTTGAGGCAGACACTGGAACAGCTGGGTTAGACTTTAGCTTCTGTACTCCAGGATAGGGCTTCTCATGAAGTCTCTGATATTGAGAGAGCCCATAGACTGGGGCGACGATATTTATGAGCAAGCCTAGCCCAGATGAGGCTGAGGAGTGGATTACTCGCATGGAGCGGGTGTTTGGCTGAGGAGTGGATTACTCGCATGGAGCGGGTGTTTTTTATTATGAGATGTCCTCTAGGGGACAGAGTTCTGTTGGCCACATTTTTGCTAGGTGGTTCTGCTTACCACTGGTGGCACTCATTGGAGATGTCAGGCTGGAATGTCCATACACTTACTTGGCAGACTTTCCGAGAACGCTTCTTGGAGCAATTTTACCCTCGCTCACACCGGAATGTTAAGGAGGCCGAGTTCTTGCACTTACAGCAAGGAGACATGACTGTGGCCCAGTATGAACAGAGATTCATAGCGCTGAGTCGCTTTGCACCGACTTTGGTGGCGAACCTCGTGATTCGCAGTTGTCCGGTGATGGTTGAAGGCCATGGTTTGGAGGCAGATTTAATCCCCTTAGATATTTTTGAGTTTGATGGGATTCTGGGGATGGATTGGTTCCCCATGCACCATGCCCCCATAGACTGTTATGATAAGACAGTGGTTTTCCGAAGTCCAGGATTACCGGAACTTACATTTCGTGGAGATCGTATGGTACTACCCTTTAGAGTGATATCAGCGTTGATCGCTGAGAGATTGTTGAGGAAAGGTTATGAGGGGTATTCGGCTCATGTGTTTGATTCACGGGACACTCCGATGAGAGTGGAGGATATTCCAGTGGTGAGTGAGTTCTCTAATGTGTTTCCAGATGATCTTCCAGGATTGCCACCTCACCGTGAGATTGAGTTCACCATCGAGCTTTTGCCAGGTATTCAACCTATCTCACAGGCACCGTATAGGATGGCACCGGCAGAATTGCGAGAGTTAAAGACTCAGTTGCAGGACTTGGTGAATATGGGATTTATTCGCCCAAGTGTTTCACCATGGGGCGCGCTGGTATTATTTGTGAGGAAAAAGGATGGTGGTCTGAGATTGTGTATCGACTACCGGCAGTCAAATAGAGTGACGGTGCGAAATAAGTATCCTCTGCCAAGGATTGATGATTTATTTGATCAACTGAAGGGGACAAAGTATTTTTCGAAAATTGACCTTCGATCCGGGTACCATCAGTTAAGGATCCGGGAAGAGGATGTTCAGAAAACAGCTTTCAGGACTCGGTATGGTCATTATGAGTTCCTGATGATGCCCTTCGGGTTGACTAATGCCCCGACAGAGTTTATGGATTTGATGAACAGGGTGTTCCAAAAGTATTTGGATCGATTTGTAATTGTGTTCATCGACGATATCTTGGTGTATTCGAGCAGTGCCAAGGCACATGAGAAGCACTTGAGGTTGGTGCTGAATATGCTTAGGAAAAAGCATTTGTTTGCCAAGTTCAGTAAATGCCAGTTTTGGTTAACCGAAGTTGGATTCTTGGGTCATGTGATTTCGGCTGAGGGTATCAGCGTAGATCTCCAAAAAGTGAAGGCAGTGGCAAACTGGGAGGCAGGGCAGGACACCTTTGTGCTGGAGTGAAATAGGTGAAAGAAGACTGTTAACACCCGAGTTGGTGGATTTGTCTGAGGAAAAGACTATTCCTCTAGTTAAAGTGTTGTGGAGGAATCATAACGTGGAGGAGGCCATGTGGGAAACCGAGGAACTAATGGGGGCACAATATCCTCATTTGTTCCATGGTTAGGAATGAATTTCGAGGACGAAATTTCTTAAGGGGGGTAGATTGTAACGACCCGAACCAGAAATTAAATTATTTTGAGAATTGGACAATTTTACCCTCAGTTTTGGACGGATTCGGGAATCACTTTTTGACTGGCAATACTTTTGGGAATTTTTCTTGGGTCGTTGCGTAGGTCTCGAACTCACGAGTTCGTAGACAGGCGGCACGTGGAAAACGGAGACCCGATGAGTTCGTTACGGGTCTAGAAGCTTCAGGGGCAGTTTGGTAATTTTGGAAAAGTTGGAACTATATACCAGATATTTTTCTCTCTCCTCGGGAGATTGGTCCATTCATTCTCTCTCTCCTACCTAAAAACCTCCACGTGCGAACACCGAAGTACCCCTATCATCGGATGGATTTCGATCCGATTCGACCAAAACCAAGCTCAGGAGGATCATCCCGGGGTCCCCACGAGCATTTTGGGGTAGTTATTGGAGCGGGAGCACCGTCGTAGGCGACGGACGGAGGAGGGAGGTGAACCGAGTCTTCTCGGCCGTTTTCCGGCCAAACCAGGTATGATCTTGGAACTTTGACCTCATATTTGGATTCCTGGTGAAAAGTAGATGAATTTTCATGTGTAGATCGTGAAAAACGGTCAAGAAATGAGGAAGTTAGAAAACCTTGAAAATCGACCGGAAATGGCAATTTCCGGTGAACCAGACGGCGGCGGAGGTGGCGGTCCGGTCATCTTCTCCTGCCAGCCTCCGTCGACGGCGATGGCTGTCCGGTCGTCTTCCCCGGTGAGTCACCGATAACCGATCGGGTCGAGTGAACCGGTCGGGTCGAGTTGAACCGGTTAGGTCAAGTTGAACCGATCGGGTCGAGTGAATCGGTCGGGTCGAGTTGGACTGGGTTAGGTTGAGCCGGACCGGGTTGGACCGGTCCAAGCGCGTGAACACTGTAGCAGGCGCGTAACCGGCGCATGAGGGCGCGTGGGTGCGTGTGCCGAACTTCCGACGGCGCGTGCCGGCGCGTGGGGCCGAGTCTGAGGTCACGGTGTCGCGTGGTAACTAGTTCTCGACGTTCTGAATCTGTTGGTACAGGTTTCAGGTTGATCGGACGTTATTTAGAGGTCATTTTGGGCAATCCCAGGGGTAATAGTTAACCTTATTAGCGGGTTTTGAGCTCGGAAAGTCAAGGTAGTTAGGTTATTATCGTGCATGTGTTCCTTGGGCTAGAGCGTCCATGAATTAAGGGTTGGATGATGTATGTGAGTGGACTTTTGTTTTATAAACTGAAATGCATGCATCGAAATATCTTTGTTTAAATACTGTTATGTATTGTGGCATTGAATTTCTGGATTTTAGAAATGATTACTAGACATATGTTTTCCACTATATCAGTTAAAGTGTGATTTGAGAAATATCATGGGTTTTGGACTCGGTTTTGATATCATTTTGACGTGGAAATTATTGAGTCCATGATTTGGGTTTTGACCCGGATGTATGAGTTTATCGAAATTGGCCATATATTTGAGGGAGACCAGAACCCGGGACTAGGATCCGTTATTAGCGATGAACCCGGTGAACCTCCAATATAATATGATATGATGGTCGAGGATACTTACCGACTGATATGATATGATAGCCGAAGGTTATACCGGCTGATGATATGATATGATAGTCAAATATACTTACCGACTGATATGATATGATAGCCGAAGGTTATACCGGCTGATGATATGATATGATGGTCGAGGATACTTACCGACTGATATGATATGATAGCCGAAGGTTATACCGGCTGATGATATGATATGATGGTCGAATATACTTACCGACTGATATGATATGATAGCCGAAGGTTATACCGGCTGATGATATGATATGATAGTCGAGAGATATGCCGACTGATATGATATGATAGCCGAAGGTTATACCGGTTGATGATATGATATGTTAGTCGAGAGATATGCCGACTGATATGATATGATAGCCGAAGGTTATACCGGCTGATGATATGATATGATAGTCGAGAGATATGCCGACTGATATGATATGATAGCCGAAGGTTATACCGGCTGATGATACGATATGATGGTCGAGGATACTTACCGACTGATATGATATGATAGCCGAAGGTTATACCGGCTGATGATATGATATGAAAGTTGAGAGATATGCCGACTGATATGATATGATAGCCGAAGGTTATACCGGCTGATGATATGATATGATGGTCGAGGATACTTACCGACTGATATGATATGATAGCCGAAGGTTATACCGGCTGATGATATGATATGATAGTCGAGAGATATGCCGACTGATATGATATGATATGATAGCCGAAGGTTATACCAGCTGATGATATGATATGATAGTCGAGAGATATGCCGACTGATATGATATGATAGCCGAAGGTTATACCGGCTGATGATACGATATGATGGTCGAGGATACTTACCGACTGATATGATATGATAGCCGAAGGTTATACCGGCTGATGATATGATATGATGGTCGAATATACTTACCGACTGATATGATATGATAGCCGAAGGTTATACCGGCTGATGATATGATATGATAGTCGAGAGATATGCCGACTGATATGATATGATAGCTGAAGGTTATACCGGCTGATGATATGATATGATAGTCAAGAGATATGCCGACTGATATGATATGATAGCCGAAGGTTATACCGACTGATGATATGATATGATGGTCGAGGATACTTACCGACTGATATGATATGATAGTCGAAGGTTATACCGGCTGATGATATGATATGATAGTCGAGAGATATGCCGACTGATATGATATGATAGCCGAAGGTTATACCGGCTGATGATATGATATGATAGTCGAGAGATATGCCGACTGATATGATATGATAGCCGAAGGTTATACCGGCTGATGATACGATATGATGGTCGAGGACACTTACCGACTGATATGATATGATAGCCGAAGGTTATACCGGCTGATGATGTGATATGATAGTCGAGAGATATGCCGACTGATATGATATGATAGCCGAAGGTTATACCGACTGATGATATGATATGATAGTCGAGAGATATGCCGACTGATATGATATGATAGCCGAAGGTTATACCGGCTGATGATACGATATGATGGTCGAGGATACTTACCGACTGATATGATATGATAGCCGAAGGTTATTCCGGCTGATGATGTGATATGATAGTCGAGAGATATGCCGACTGATTTGATATGATAGCCGAAGGTTATACTGGCTGATGATATGATATGATAGTCGAGAGATATGCCAACTGATGTGATATGATAGCCGAAGGTTATACCGGCTGATGATATGATATGATAGTCGAGGATACTTGCCGACTGATGTGATATCATAGTACAGAGAGTTGTGATACAGGACTAGCACACCCCAAGGGATACCCTGGTGGCTAGGGATATGTCAGTCGAGGGATATGCTGACTGATGTGATATGATAGCCGAAGGTTATACCGGCTGATGATATGATATGATAGTCGAGGATACTTGCCGACTGATGTGATATCATAGTACAGAGAGTTATGATACAGGACTAGCACACCCCAAGGGATACCCTGGTGGCTAGGGATATGCCAGTCGAGGGATATGCCGACTGATGTGATATGATAGCCAAGGATATTTCCGGCTCTAATATGATTTGACGACGATTGTCATGGGCTTAATCAGCCTACGAAAATACTTCGTCATCCGGGTCAGTGGGTTGGTGTGGGCAGTGACCCAGAATGACGAATTATTGTTGGTTCACAAGTATCTGACTAGTCGGTTGTCTTGTGGTATTCCAGTAGAGATGTCAGCAATGTCTGACCTACTGACAATTGGTGACAGAGAGTGTTCCTATTTGGACCACCACTATTCCGAGGTCTTGGCTTTGACCTGTATACTATCCTGCGTCTGACAGGTAGGAATGGTCAGTAAGTACAGAGGTCCGGTCGGGAACCCTGTAAGGTTTAAAAAAAAAATTATTTAAGGATAAAGGGTATTTCTGATATTTAAAATTTGAGATAAAAGAGCTGTCAGACGGGATAAGGGTGCTTTCCGGGTTTCGAGGAAAAATTCGGAAAGGGTCCTTACAATTGCTGCACCACTTGGCGAGTGAGTTTGAAATGAAAGACCTTGGTGCTTTGAAATATTTCTTAGGCATCGAAGTGGCTCGTTCATACCAAGGAATATTTCTATCACAACAGAAATATATCCTTGACATTTTAACTGACACTAGAATGCTAGCAAGCAAACCAGCAGATATGCCAATGGAGTTGAATCATCAGCTTGGTGAATATCCTGATCAGGGTCCCACCAACAAAGAAAGATATTAACGTCTGGTGGGTAAGCTAATCTATCTAGGACACACTAACCTCATATCGCCTATTCTGTAAGTGTGGTGAGTCAGTTCATGCATGCACCAAGTGAAGCCCACATGGATGCGGCAAACCGAATTATAAGATACTTGAAGTCAGCTCCTGGAAGAGGATTGATGTTCTCACGACATGGTCATCTAGATGTTGTTGAGGGTCACACTGATGCAGACTGTGCGGGTTCTGTTACTGAGAGGCGATCAACATCTGATACTTTACCTTTGTGGGAGGTAATCTAGTGTCTTGGCGAAGTAAAAAACAGAAAGTAGTGTGAAGATCAAGTGTTGAAGCAGAATATCGAGGTATGGCACAAGGAGTATGTGATCTACTCTGGATAAGGAATTTGTTAGGGGAATTGGGGTATGGCACAAGGAGTATGTGATCTACTTCCGAAGCCGACGACGTGTTAAAACCCAATCATGTCATGCAACTGAATTGTGATAACAAAGCAGCAACAGACATCGCACATAATCTAGTGCAACATGACAGAACCAAGCATGTTAAAGTTGACAGACATTTCATCAAGGAGAAACTCGGGCAAAGATCATTGAGGTATCATTTGTTAAATCTGAAGATCAACTTGCAGATGTTCTCACTAAAGCAGTGCAGAGTATTACATAGCCTATTTAGCAAGTTAAACATTGACGACATACATGCTCCAATTTGAGGGGAGTGTCAATGAATTGTATATTTCTAATTAAACTCAGTCAACTAATTAGGTCCATAGTAACATTCCTGTATATATATAATTTTAATAATATAAGGGAATTTTCACAAATCTAAAAAGCACCACCGGCGCCGGCAATCATTACACCTACGAACAGACCAAAGTCTGCAAGGCCAATAAGCTCATCGACGACGTGTCGGACCGGCTAGGCCTCTCCACTTCCGAAGCCGACGCCGTCAAAACTATGGCAAGGGACGTCACCGACGGTGACTATGGCCAAGGTAATTGGTTCGATGTTTTAATTGGTGCTTGTGCGTATGTTACTAGGAGGAGGTCAACAAGCCATTGCGCATGGCCGAGGTCGCTTCTGCGATCGGCCTCCCCAACGATAGTTATGAACTCCGTAGGATGATAATGCGTGTTGCAAAAAACCTAAATCTGAAAAACCTGACTTCCCGGAGTTCAATATTGTCCATATGTTTAAGCTGACGCTAAGGAATTCGAATAGTTTGAGCGAGGTGGGAGGGATAAGTTCTGAGAGAATGAAAAAACAAGGGCACATCTTTTATACATTGTGCCGTGAAATGGTTCTTGACCACAGGGCGGAGGCCGCTTCCAGTGGCGGTGGCGGTGTCGGTCCTTGTGGCGGAGCTGAATGCTGTTGTTGTTAAAGTTGAGGACTTGGGTAAGGAAATTCATGCGGTTGTCCATACTTGTAGGTTGAGGTATAAGGCGCTTTTAGAGAAGGTTGTGAAGGTTGCACAAGTCTTGCCATGGGGGAAGGATGTTACAGTTAAGATTGGTTAAGATTGTACCTTTTGTTATTCAGTATATGGAGCGAAATTTGATATCTAATCCGAGTGAGAAGAAGATTTTGGAGGGCGGTGAAGGGTTGGATTTGGGGAATGTTGTTAGTGAGCGTTTAAGGAAAGATATTGGAAGTGATTTTCAGCTCCATGCTTTTACAGAATGGTGGAATGGGGAGTCGGAATTGAGCAAGAGACTTCCACTTAAGGATATATTAGAGAAAGGTTTAGGATTGGATGCTATGCCACTGTCTTTCCTTAAAGTTTTGTGGAAAATAAGAGGAGGAGAGAAAGACAAATGGTGGCATGCTTCGAATTGATAAGAGTTATGCATCCATCAAATGCTCATTCTGGTGAAAGCAGTGATATTTGCATTTCTGAAGATGTAAATACCAGTAAGCCGAGAAAGAGAGTGCGCGTTATTGATTGGGAAGATCTACTTAATTAAACCCTCCTCCTTCATGGAGTTAAAAAGGAGGAAATTGAGAAGGGTTGGTACAATGTCCTACTGGAATTACAAGTGTTTGACTCCGGGATTTTGTGAAAGCTTCTGGCATGGTGGAACTATGATAGGTGGACTTCACTTGCACGCCTTTGCAACTGCATGATCGAGGTGACATTTTTGTCCAATTTTGTTTAGTTTTGTAAAGCTTACAAATGATTCAATCATACATGCTCATATACTTATTAAGGAAGTAAATTCTTTTGTCTCAAAAGCTTTATCTTTTCTGCGTATGTGTTGCTTTTCTCTTTCATAGACTGCTTGGATTTTTTGTCATGAAGGGTACTATATAGAAAACCGTGTTGGCTATTCTTCTCGGAACTATGATAGTTGAAGTCTACTAGTTTGGTAACTTGAAGATTAAACCACAGGGCAGTACGTTACTATACCAAAAGAAACGGATGAATTAATTACCACTTCCAATTACACTCAGAACTACATAATCCAGGGTAACAGGAAATTAAGAGAAACTTGAAATCTTAACCGGAATACATTTAGACATTGTATTTCATCAGATTAACTACATTCTAGTTAAGACATGACTTGAAATGCTCAATCATGATTGATTGATTATCCTGGGAGAACTGTCTTAGACTGTTTCTGGTGGAAGAATAGAATTTCATCTTCTTTTAATGTAAGATGGTGATCAAACTTTATTGACTTATATGAAATTGTATCCATTGGAAGGTTGGATATTTTTCCCATTACTGAGTCCACTGTATTTTAGCTTAGCTAAGACATTTTTAGATACTATTGAGAAAGTACTGCCCAAGGTTTTAAGATGGGAAGTTTGAATCAAGCCTACTTTTCATATTTTCAAGATCCATACTCTTAGTCTTCCCCCTACTCCTCTTGTGGGTGGAACTCAAGACCTACCTCCTATTTGACGGGGAGTGTTACCATTTGGTGGCAGTGATAATGACAACATGATTAAGGGTAAAGTGAGTGGGGTGTTAGTCAACAGTATTTGTGATAGATTCCTGTTTCCAGGTAAAACTGGATTGTCTTTATTTGTATACCCATTATAGGTACACTAAATTTGACTTACAGCTCCCATTGCCATCGTAGACAGTATAGTGTATAAGCAGCTTGTTGCCTCAATTGTTTGTTTAGTTTTTAATTCATGTTTACTTTTGGTGGTGGCACTGAAAGCATTGTGGAAAGAGACTGTTCTACTGTTTTCTACTTATTACTAGATATTTGCGACTACGGTTATTTCCAGATGTTATTGACATCATATGCACTTATCTACCTTGTTATTTTTCAAAAGGGATAAGGAAATTCAAATGATTCCTGCTATTCAAAGCAGTAAAACTAAGAGTGGATGTTACTCGGAGCTTTGGGATGGTTTGATAGATTCCCTTTTTTATATTTATAGGGTTTGTGTGTTATTTTGTATGGCTGTGTATAAGTAAAAGAGAAATGATTGCATATTTATCTCCCTTAGTCAATCTATTAGTGGCATTCCACGTCACTCTTTCTGGATCTGATTATGTGCTTAGGTTTGTCATCGAGTCCTGATGGTGCTCAATTGTGATTTGATGCTAAAATTTCTGGTTGATACTTTGTGGAAGTTACTTGCAGTTGGTTGTCACTTTTCATGTAATGTTCTGTTTATTCTTTACATAATGGGAACAGGCTTTTAGTGTGGATGTTGTATACATTCAGATCCTCAAGTTGTTTATGTTGTCATTACATCCTTTTTGGTGAGGAGAAAAACCAACATGAGAAGAAGCTCCAAATAAATGGACTATTTTCTTGGAACCCTCTGGAAATCAAAACCTGTTCGTGCTGACCTATATAGGAAACCATCTAGGAATAGTTTGCGCCTTTGCGGGCTTGTTAAATGGAAGGGCTGAGATTCTGCAACTTGTTAGATAGTTTCTCCCAAAAAGACTGGATTGCTATTTGCTTATCATGATGACCTAGATTTTGAGCAGGTTTAAGACTGATACACAATTCTATGGTCATGGAATTGAAGATGAGATTGATAATGGTAGTTAGTTTGATATGGAAATTGTTTAAATTTGAAACACGAAGGAGAAAACTTGTGCATCAATTATGCGATTAGTGTTTCAATCAACCATTAGTAGTTGAAAACTTAAATCCTCGGCAATATACGATTCCCACGTGGGTAGGTTCTTGCTCTTTTTCTCTTGTTGCTCTTGGTTGGACATTCTTGTGCATTTTCTGGTAATTAATTAGTAGTTGTAATTCTTTTTCTCAGTTGTAGGTGGTAATTTATGAATCTACACTTGCTGCTTTGGTTTTGGAACACAAAGAAAACTAAATTGGATATGCTGAAGCCATCAAAGTTACACTTTTAGTTATAGCTTTCTTCATTTTTCTTCCTCATTTGTTATATTGATTCACACTTTTTGATATGCCAGAATTTGATTGAATCCCTAAATTTCTACCACCATATTTGCTTCTCGAAGAACATCAATTATTTTCATTTAAAGAATACCTTAATGTGGGTTCATTTGCACATTTTGTATAAACAAATGCAGAAAACCCCTAGCAACTCCTTAATTAAAAGAATTAGTCAAGTATAAACTACCCATAGATATTCTGCCTACGAATTGTCCAAATACAGTGGCTCATGAAACAAAATTATTAAAAAAAAGAAAAGAAAAAAAACCATTGAATATCAAGGCATTGGTTGCTATTCCATAAATCAATTGCAAGTTCATAATGATTAGGGCATCATTAACTACAAAATAATAGCAAAGAAATTTCATTTCAAAGTTGCCCTTCTTCGATCATCATTTATATTTTATAAACAGTCTTATATAATTTTGACACATTAAGGCTATCGATCTATTAATTATTATTATTATTATGATGCTTGTTGCTTGAACAACCAGTCGATTATGTCTCAATGAGAATCACAGAGATCTGCATATTTGTTTCTCCTTTATTGTTTGGTAGGCAAATGACATTCCACTGGCCATTATTTGAATCATTTCTCCTCATTCCATGACTCGTTTCCATACGGTGATTCATATGGCAGCCCAACTATAGAGTTACGTTGATATAATTAGGTATCAAAGTTCGTTATATTCATTTGAGTCGAATTTGAGACTTATAAAAACAACTACCATTAAACCGAAAGACTAGTTTCTGAGTGTATGACTTATGACTAGACCAAATATTCAACCTAGCCAAACTGAACGTAGAAAAAGTGAACTTACCGTTTATTGAAGACCAAGAAACCACACGAAAGGGTTGTACAAACTGATATCATAAATCAAACTAGACGGTTTGCAAGAAAAAAAGTGGCACAAACTTGTGTCCATGTGTTGTTCTACAAGTCGTGGGTTGGATTCTCCTAAGATCAAATTAATATTTAAGTGGGAGACCATGGTAATGAGTTGTTGTGCTAGTTTTTTAAAAAATTTATCTATCAAAAGTGAGTGCAATATAACTCTACTTAAGAGGAACTCCCTTATTAATTAAAAAAATGTGCACAATTGAGTCTATGGACTATAAAGAAAGTGACTTTGAAGTTTGATGCTCGTAAACGCGTAGCATAATGAAATTAGGGAAAGAAAATTTTGTAGATCGAAAGGACTCCTCGACTGTCTAGTTAGTCTCTTATTACGTGTGAAGATAGAAAAAAACTTGCATATAACTGAAAAATTATGCCAATATTACAAGTCAATTATAGTAATACGTGATTGATATGAGACAACGCTTTAATGACATCTTGTTTTTATCATAAATTAAAAATGAAGCTGCTCATTCTTTTGTTTGTTTTTTGGGTCAACAGTTGGCTAAACTCAATACTAAGTCACTCTGCTGACAACCAAATTGGAAGAAATCCAATCACAATATGAGTGGCATAAATGGTTTAGGCATATATCCTAGATTCCTAGTAGAATATGGGGCGCCGTCTAGAATTGGTCATCTCATAATTAATGCATCCTAAATCCAAAAAATCTTTAAATAAAAAATGCTCATCTGAATAAAAAAAAAAAATCCAAAAATTTGCTGGAAAACTAATAAAAATTATCTTTTAAATAAGTCTGGTCTAAAATATGTTTACTGGCAACATAATGTCATCATCATCATGCTTACAAACGAACAAGTGCCTTTATTTAATTAAGCAAAAGATTTGGCTAATTTTTCTAGTTGGGTATAATTAATTCCCCATTCAATTTTGAATTGCTGCCACAACAATTAGCAGCTGTCTTTCACCTCAGTAAATAAAGAAATTAATTTCACAGGCTTCATTTATCTGAGATTTTAATCCCAAAGATGTTTTTTACATCTCTGCAAGCTTCATTATTATGAAGCCCAGACCCCAGACTGATGAATGCTTTCTCCAGCTAAACAGTAGCTGCTCTTCAAGGCCTGTGGCAATTGCAATACCTCATCATAATCTCTCAATGCAAAATTTTGCTTTCAATTGCTTTCTGATTTTTCTAACACTAAATTTAATTCATTCCTCAAATAGATCACAAAATTGTCTTGTTATGATTGAAATCAACTTTGTATTTTCTTTTTATTAACTTTCAGTCAGTAAATTAAATGCAAGTATGTAGCCTCTCACTGGTCATCACTTCCATTAGGTTAAATTTTCAATTGGCTCAAAGGGTTTCATAGTAAAAACCCATCTTCAAATTGTTGAGCCAATGAAGATCATTTTCCTTTTGTTTGATATTGAAGAATAGTTCCTTTTATTACGATCACGTAATGTTATTAATTCACGTATTATAATACGTTGATAATGTATAACATAATACGTTGATAATGTATAATTGTAAGACAAAAATATTTTGGATGATATTCATTTCGAATTGGAAAGCAACAATTTCCCAAAATGCAAACTAATTGGTCACTGAAATATGAAAAAAAACTTATTAGACATACAAAAAAAATGCCGGGTTTTCCGCATAAACCTGTTTTGGCCATTTAGCTTAGACAAAATGTTGAAGATCGATGATAGAAAAGTAGATGTGACTATAATTAATTTGTTTTGGGGATTAATTAGTGTAATTGTTTTTGTTTGGGGGTCCAATTATAATCTCTTTCTTCTTCTTTTTCAAGTCTTCCCATCTTGTCGTGGATGAATAGGGGTGAGATGGACTTGACCGAATCGATGCTCTCGTTACTACAATCAAAAGAAGTAAACAAGAGAAATAGGACAAGTCGTACATATATGTATAATTAGAATTCGTTTATTCAAAGCGTATAAAATAAATATTAAAATATTTTTATGCTCTTTATATATCATTGTTTTTGCAAGTTCCTATACTCTTCTTTCTATCCGAAACAAACAAAAAATCAAGTCATTCTTTCCTCTTATATATGTTGTGTTGAATGGTTGATCTTGCATTACAAGTAAAACTATATTGGTAATTGAGTGTTAAAATTTCATACTAGAGACTAGAGAGAGAGCACAATATCAACACAAAATATATATATATATACACATATATGTATGATATCTAAGTACTAATTGTTTTTTCAGAATACTCGATAAAACTGAAATAATACTATAAATATGTAAAATCCTAGTAAAAAGGTGTAAACAAAATAATTGATTTTTGGTTCTTCTTTTTACTTCCTTTTTGTACCTTATGATATGCTACCCATGTCCAAACTAATTAGAGAATCACTTGGAAAAATAGGTGGATTATTTTGGATTGACCCCAAAATACACATAATCAATTTGGGTCTTGGTCCCTTTATAAAGTCATAAAACATTAATTTCTATGGAGCTTTGATTGAGACCATTTTGTCTTCACACAATTTTCTTTGGATCAGCACATACGTGGCCTTTCATTATTGGCTCTTGCTCATAAATTATATAGTTGATGTGAGAAATAAATAATAATATTTGATGATTTTGCAGTGAAAATATGTAGGCAATTTTGATGGTCTAGGTTTTGAGAGATTGTTTGATTTCAAGCTTAAAGTCAAGGAAGAAGCATTCAAACTCCATAGAAATCATCTGTCCCCGATTGAAGCTACTTAAAAAAGATATCTTCCATATCTCCAAGATTATTATTATTATTGTTGTTATTTGTGGAGCAATGTAATTTCCTATGTACTATTTACAAACAAATGTATCTTTCAAAGTGACCTCAATTTATATTCTCACTATGTTTTTTTGATTGTGATGGATGGTCTCACTATCTAGTATGTGCGTACATATTGTTACAAGAAATTAAAACACAGTTGTGTAATTTTAACTTTGATCATCAATCCACGTCAATTCATCATAGGCATCTGTCATGCATGAATTTACGTTTTGGGAAAATAAGAAAGAAAGAAAAAGGAAAACGAAGAAGAAGAAAAAGAATAAGAGCTTGTTTCGAAATTATTATATACTTACAAAGTTGTAGGAGGGGTATAATATTAAATCAGAATACTACTAGTAAGTAGGTCATCCATGAGTCGATATTGTAAGTAAATTTGTAAGAATGAATCATTTATGCTGGATTATAAAATAATATTTTACAAAGTTTTTTTAAAGTTTTTTTTCTAATGTGCAACATAAAATTAAGAAGAAATACTCACCCAAGCAAAAATAATAACAAAGATTGAATCAGAATCATTCGTCTAATTACAGAGATACAACTTAAACTTTATTAATTAGCATCAAAACGTGAAGAGTAAAACAAAATTTTGAAATCGGAAGTTTCTTAGAGGAATAGGTTTTTTGTTCCTTTTATTTTTTTGGTTAGAAAATTCCTTTCTTATGTACTCTTGAAAATGCTTATTCATTTACTCTTGGAGTGAAAGAATCTATGATAATGTTACACATCAAATTATATTCATCCAACGAACATGAATATATCATTAATGTCTGTTATGATTCACAACCAATGAAAAAGGGTACGAATAGGAATATGTGGGAAGAATATCCTAATCCTACAGCCAAACAGTGTAGAATCCACTAATGTAAAGATGAGGATGGGTGCACCTTATCTCTTCCCAAAACACTTGATTTCGTGTGGCGTGGGCAAACTCGGGGGAAATGAAATCAAATTTACACATCACAAGCAATCTCATTGGGAGAGAGAAAAAAAGAAAGAGAGATAGAGAGAGAGTAGGTGGGAAGTTGCTTTCATAAGGCTATTATTTCTTTTCTTTTCTTTTTATTTATTAAAATTTTGAGCAATTTATTTTTGCTTTTATTATTTTTGCTTTCATCAGTCTTATCACCCAATAAAATAAAAGGAAAATGGAGCCCACAACCACAACCCTCTCTTTTGGCCTTTGTAGCAATGAGAGCTTTGTAACCGACCCTACCCACCCACTTCATAAATTTATATAAAAGATATAATGACTTTAGAAATAATATGAGCAATATATTTTACACGACGGCATAATGGATTGCAGGAGCCCCACCACAATCATTTCTTAGCAAAAATATTAAACTAATTTACACCATATTTTTTTTATTTTTTTGGAAAACTCATATTTTTTTAACCGAATAAAAATGATATCACGGAATAATTATTAATGCGATAAGTCTGTATTGAAATGAAATCAGGCAATAGTAACTCGTGTAATAAATTCGGTCAAAAAATAGATCGCTTTAGTAAATATGTAGTTGAAGAAAGTAATCCTCCTTAAGAATGAGATGTAGGAAAAATCTATCACTAACGTAGTAGAATGGAAATAAAGCTTGTGGTGAAAATGAATAGTTAAAATGATTTTAGAGTAATTTGTGTAATAAGTTTGGTCAAGAGTTAGATCTCCTTAACGAATACGGAATAGAAATTATGATCCTCCTTAAGAAGGAAATATATGGCAAATCTATCATTAATATACCGCGATGGAAAGAAAGTAAAGTTAAAATGATATATGACTATAATAATTCAAGGAATAAGTTTGGTCAAGAATCAAACTGCCTTGACAACACACATAGTCGAAATTATAGTCCTCTCCTTAAGATGGAAATCCAGGCAAACCTATTACAAATGTAGCGAAATGGAAAAAAAGTGTGTGGAAAGAAACTAAAGTTAAAATGAAATATGACGATAGTAATTCCTGTAATAAGTTAGGTCAAGAGCTGGATCGCTTTAGCTAACACCTAATCGAAATTATGATCATCATTAAAATGGAAGTTAAAATGGAAGTCTAGGGAAAATCTAACACCAAGTAGTGCAGTGGAATAAAATTGTGTGGTAAGAAAGTAAAGTTAAGACGAAATTTGGCGATAGTAATTCATGTAATATGCTCGATCAAGCATGGGATCTCTTTAGCTAATACATAGCTGAAATTATGATCCTCCCTAAGAAAGAAATCTAGGGAACCTATCACTAATGTATCACAATGGAAAGAATTTTTGTGTTAATAAAGTAAAGTTAAAATGATATCTGGCGATAGTAATTCATGTAATGAGTTCTTGATCGATTTAGTGAACACGTAGTTGAAAAATGTGATCCCTCTTTATGAAAGAAATCTAAGGCAAAGCTATCACTAAGTACACATTAAAATGATATCTAGTGATAAATCGTGTTATAAATTTTTTTACGAATCAATCCGTCCTAATGAACATAGTCAAAATTAACTGTGATTTTCTGTGAGAAATTTAGGGCAAACCTGTCACTAGTGTAGCACAATGGAAAAGAAGTTTGTGCTATGAAAATCCAAGGAGGTCGGTTTGTCTCTAAATAGGTACTGTGTACATTACCTTAATGATTAAAGTGAAGAATCCAAATTAAGAATGTGTTCTTGTACCAAAAAAGAGGGTTTCTAAGTAGGTGGAATTGCAAAGGTCTTCAACTCTTACCATAAAAATATGTTAACACACCCCACTTAAAATATGTAGCACACTCCACCTTCTCTTATTATTATGGAAATTGTTTAAAGATAATAGAAGATTGATGGGAAAAAAAAAGTAATTATTATTTTTGATATAATGATATGATCGAGGGAGAAGAATTATAATTAACATATTGAGTATCGATTTCGTCAATTATAAGAGTCGAATTCGAGACCTCCCACATGAGATGTGGAGACAAATAGCACTAAATCGTAGTATTAAATAATAAAGTAATTATCATTTTAAAAATAAGATTGACACGAATCGGTATCAATACTAATACTTAAAAAAATATATGAATAAATAAAAGTTAGGAGGATAGAAAATGACTATCGAAAATAATGTGATCAAATAGATTGGAATACATATTATAATTTTAGTACCACAAAATGAAATATAAACTTAGTTTGATGTAAATTGTACAATTAAGTTAACCATGGATTCAAATCGATGAATCAATAGACATTTTAACAATATATTCACTTTCACTTTTACTTTTACTTTCACTTTCACTTTTACCCCAACGCATAAAAACAGAACAAATGCACAATGAAACTTGTTAGAAAAAAGGACACGTAAGTTCCTTCATTTGCAAACATCCCGAAAGTACTCACCAGCCAGTCAATGGCTTGCACGTGTTGGAGTAGCGTGTGAGTCGTCAGCCATAGTCCACGGTCAAACCAACACCTTCACACACACACAAGTTTTCTTAATTTCTGGTGGTCGTCGATGGAATTCGTTTACCTCCTTTCTCTTTTCACCATCTTTTATTTTTATTATTTTTTAAATACGAATAATTGATAGCAGATTTTGCACGTTAAATATAGATGGTTTATTTTTTGTCATTGAAATGTAGTATTCTAAAATTGAGAATTAATGATTAATCTATATCGAGGATTAGGAAGACTCACACACGCGTTGTAGCGTACCCCTGGGTAAAATCAAGATATAACTTGAGGGGTTAAATATAGATGTTTCACTACATAATAAATAATAATTAAATTAATAAATATGATTATATCGTGTTAAAATGTAAATTAAAAATTGAAGATAATTAATAATATGTAAAAAGAAAAACTCAAAACTCTAAAAAACTCTAGTCTCCCTTTTCTCTTCTCTTAGTCCCAAAGAAAAAGCAAACTAAGGGGGAAGAGGGAGAATATCACTTTCTCCCCTCATTCCCTCAATCGTTTTTCCTTTTTTTTTTTTTTTTTTAGTAATAAGAGTTCATTTGTGGTGACTGTATAGTTTGAGCCATGCTCAGATTTGAGTTTCCCATTATATTATGTTGCTATTTTTCCAATCCATCCCTTTACCCAAAATCTTCCTTTAAAATTTCTTATTTTCCCTAAATCTTGTTTTACATTGTTGTTTGAGAAGTTTGCCGCAATATATCTCATTGAATTTGGTCATAGTAAATAGAATAAGACTTTTTGTCATTTATTCGCTCTTATGAGTAATTGGATCGCTGGAGATCAAGTCTTTTTTAGATTCGCTATGCTTTACAAGTTCTTCAAGATCATATGTGAAGAGTTTAACGACGGTGGCTGTTTCTTTTAGTGGAGGTAGTTTGTTTAGGATTATAGACGCTATTAGGATTTTCGTTGTTTTTGGCTTGATTTTTTGTAATTTTACATAATTTCAATGATGTGAGTTATTAGTGCGACTTTGTCCGCATTAATATTGTCATATTGACTTGTGGATCTTGCTGTAATAGCTTAATTTTGATGATATGTTTATAATTTTTTTTTATGATATATAATAATATCATTCTTGATTAAAAGATACACTATTATAGTTTAATTTTTTCAACTCTTACTCCAAAAGATTTAACACTCCAAAAATAAACACCAAAATATTCATATTGCAGGGAATATAACGCAATCCAAAGGAAGTTTATTCATTTTTATTACTAATTTATTTATATTATATTATATTTTTATTTGTTAAGAACCACTCACGGCGTTCGAGATCCACGAGTTCTCTCTCTCCCTGCCGTCACCTTCATCACCCATTATCAACCACAACGTTTCTTTAATAACTTAAATTTTTCGAAAAAAGTAATATTTCCTAAAAAGGTGAGAAATTGAGAAAAGAGACTCTCATCCTCCTTTGTTCCCCTTTCAAGAAACCGTCACTGCACAGTACATTACCTCAAAATACCCACCATCAAACAAAATTGCTAATTATAAAATAAACATAAAAATAATATAACCTCAAATTACAAACAATTAATTGTTTTACTTTATACGAATAAAATAAGTTATATCGACTTCATTTTTTACAAAAATCATTCGAGTAATAAAAAATCAAATTATTATCAAAACGGTCTTAACTTATAGTTAATAAAACTACCAAGTAACAATTCTAACTTAAATTTTACAGAAATTATCGTCCTTTTGTCTAAATTGAAGGTATTTTTATTACATATATAGATCATGGTCCATAGATTTTACTTGCTTCTTACACTGTGCCCTTGCTAACAAAAAAGAAGGGAAACTGGGAAAAAGACAAAAGTTAAAAAGCCTGTACCAAGTACACTCTACTATTGCAACTTCCATTTATATATTTTCTTATATTTTATATTTATATCTTTTTTTTTTTGGTCCCGGAAAATTTCAAAAATAAAAAAGAAAAAAGAATAAAATGAAAATTCCAAAATTTGCCTCAAGGTTTCTCCTTGAGCAGCGAAGCCAATCCGGTCACGATCCTCGCCCCTCTCTCAACGCTCTTCGGCTTGATCGCTGGTGGCTGCCAAGTCACCGCCGCTTTCTCGCCGGATATTGAATTTCCAGCTGGTAACGGCAGGTGACTCTCGGGCGGCGATGCGCTCTTGCCGAAGATCAACTCGAGTTCTCCGCACTCGCTGAGATTGTCGGACTCGGTCGCGGCGTCTGGGAGATCGGTTTGGATCTCCGATACCGGAGCGCCGTCGTTTTGGGGATGTTGCGCGGTGGTTCGGGTGTAAGGGGAGAGCCACTTGGCGCGCATATAATCGGCTTTCCGCCATGGAGGGAAGTGCATGCCTTTCTTCTTGAGGCTCTGCCTGGCGGCCTCCGATACGATTGAGACGATCTGGCCAAGACGGTCTGATTTTCCGACAAAAATATACGGCAGGGATTGGAGGACGGCCTTGTAGGCCCCAGTGGATCGAGCCACCTCAAATTCCGATCGGAAATCTATGTCAATCAACAACCTGTCGCCCTCTACCATCACATCGATATACTCGTATTCACCTGAAAGCCAAAACCCAGAACCAATTTTGCTTAATTTTTAAATTCTCATTTAAAAAAAAAAAAGAGAAAATAAACTGTTTGAAGGCTCAGAAACCGAGTTTAAATTACCAGCTGGGAAAGACGATGACTTCTCCCATTTCGATTTGCAGATTGAGGAATCGTAGCCGAGTGAGTGGAGTTCATTGGTGACGATCTTCCTAAAATCGTCTTTTTCTTTCTGATTCTTGTTTGCTTCAACGATCTTCGCTGTGTCGGCTAAGAGGTTTCTCTCCGCCACACTCACGCAAGGAATCAGACTCTGATTTTATAAAAGAAAAAAAAGCAACAATCAATCAATCGTCCAATAATATATGTTTATGCTCTGGCTGCCAGGAAACCATGAGAAATTTTTTTTGATAGTGCAAATTGAAGCGATGATTATACCTTAAGAATATCGGAGGCGTCGCCACCAAACGAACCGGAGGAGATTGAATCCCCAAAACCGCTACCGAAGACGTCAAGCTCGTCGTCGGAGCTGTCATTGCTGTTGCCGTGAAAGCAATTGCAACGGTTCCGGCCACATTTCGGAGGCGGCTGCTTCTCGTTGGTTTCTTCGATGAAATTCTGAACCATCTTCGCCAAGCAAACCGAGCTCGGCTCGAACTCGGTGGCGGTCACTCCATCCTTGTTGCTGTTGTTGTACTGCTGCTGCGGCTCTGTAGCACTACTAGGCTTCTCCTGAGCCGAAGAAATTCGAAGCACACTCGGGAACTGCCGGTCAAAGAGCCTCCTCAGTCGCGATTTCAAGACCGGTTTCGCCGAATCTACCCGCGACGGTTCGATGAGCGCCTCGGAATCGATGTCAATTGGTTGGATCCTCATCGGAAATGGCATATTGAGAAAATGAGAAACTCGGAAATTCAAAATCTCAAGGATTTTGGGGCTGTTTTCTCTGCTTATACAAAATACAAATAACCAATACTGATTACTGACACCCACCGCCTATCAATATCTCAGTTCTGCTCCATTTTCAAAGATTCCAAATCAAAATCCACAGACAGACTCAGACTCTTTTCATTTAACACCTGTTTGAAATTACCCCAATAATTAACACAAAATTCAACTCAATTCCGAAATCAATGCTTTCTTCAAGCACATTCACTCTCCTCTTCAACTACCAAATTAGAACTCAAAAATCTCAGCTCTTTTTCTCCGACTACAAGCTCAACCCGGTCAAAAACCTCAAAATCCAAAACCGAAAATAAAAATTAGTACCTTACTCTAGAAAATTGTTAAAATCTTTTCTTCGTTTTCGGAAAAACTTGGCTTAAAACAGTACGGCTTCCGATGAGGGTTTATCGTGGAAAACGTGACGGCGATGATCGGAAATACGAACATTTCGTATGCATATAAGTAATAAGGTCGCCGGAATATTCATTTCCCGGCGATCGATTGTCGCCGGCGACGATGGTTGTGGTGGATGGTGAGTTGAGGAAGAAGAGAGAGGAGCTTAGAGGTTTTCTCTGTGTGTGAACCTGTGAGGTGTGGGTTTTGTTGAGAGTGGAGAAAATGGTGGGATGGGTTTGGGCTCTTTATAGTAGAAGCCTGGGAGGTGAAAGGCGCGGGCCCCGGGGCCTTGCTGACTAGGATCGGACTGCCACGTACGATATTACGTGGCGCTAAGTTATCCTGAAAAATCGTAGACAGTAAAGTGGTGATAATTACGGTTTTAACCTTGAAGTAGCGTGGGTTATCTGACGGCATCGTAAAATGTCACGAGGGGATCGTGTGGGACGTGAGTTTTGAAAAACGGGGGACGGGGTCGTCAGTTGTGTGAGAGATGGGTGTGGGTTGAGGCTGGGTAACCATCTGGTGTGACGCGCTTGGACGAATTTTGAGATGTGTGCGACACGTAGCTTGCATTGGTTGGATGGGTGAGTTTAGAATTTCGTGATTTTTAACTGACTGCAACAAAAGGACGTAAACCGTTTTAGATTCCTAAACCCCCCCACTCTCCTTTTTTTTGAGCTTTGAGCTAACATAACTCCACCTTCAGTAATTCCCTTTTCTTCTGCAAAAAGAAAGAAATAAAGAAATTCAAAGTATTTTTTATTTTTATTTTTACTTAGGACAAGAAAAATGCTAACAAAATTTAGGGATTTTATCATTTTATGTTTTGTTATTCTACATATTTTAAAGGATAAACTACATAAAAGTACACAAACTATAGGAGTCATTTCAAGCTCATAGTTCAACTATGAAAATTTTAATCTAGATACTCAAATTAATCAAACTGTTAAATGCTTAAATGTCTTTACTGAGTCAGAATTATATGATGAGTTGAATTCCACATAAACTAAAAATTAATATAAAAATAATAAATAAATAAACCATTAAAAATTTTAATTTTACAAAATTAACACAAAAAAAAAAAGGAAGAAAAAAACTAATCCTCATCTTCCCCGATAACCCTCCCCTCCTTGCCTCATCTCCTTCCCCTACCTACAACAACACCACCATCCACACCCAGAACGCCAAAACTGATAGAAAAAATCAATCCCACCCAAAATGCCAAAACTGAAAAGCCACCACCCAAATTGAACCCTAATTCCCAAATTTGTACAACGGTTGTCATTGTCTTCGTTCCACGACCCGAGTTTGGCTTCTGGGTCTCGGAGCCCAGCCTTGAAGAGGATCAGACCCAAAACGTCGTCGTTGAAAACTGGGTTCTAAAGCATGTCCCAGAAGAGGAGCTAGAACAAGGGGAAAGAAGAGCTTGAGCCGCTTGAGCGCCATTTTCAAGTCCCAGTATCTGTGACATCAGAAAGTCGACTGTTTTTGCAGTTCTGCTACACCCCCATGAAAATTTCAGAGTCTGATAGCTTCCAGCTCTGGAGAGAAGCCGCAAAAAGACAGAGGAAAACAAAGCTTCAGTTTCAGAGATTCAAAATTGATGAATTTTTAAGAAGGATTTGGAAGCAAACAAAAACAGAGCCTGGGGATTTTGGTGAAGGCTCTGAATCGTCTAATGCACTAAACCATGTGTAATAATGGACAAAGCAAATGAACAAAGGTAAAGTAAACCCGCCAACAACAACAACAATTTGGGAATCAGGGTTTAATTTGGGTGGTGGCTTTTCAGTTTTGGCGTTTTGGGTGGGATCAATTTTTTTTAAGAAGGATTTGGAAGCAAACAAAAACAAAGGCTGGGGATTTTGGTGAAGGCTCTTAATAGTCTAATGCACTAAACCATGTGTAATAATGGACAAAGCAAATGAACAAAGGTAAAGTAAACCCACCAACAACAACAACAATTTGGGAATCAGGGTTTAATTTGGGGGGTGGCTTTTCAGTTTTGACGTTCTGGGTGTGGATGATGGTGTTGCTGCAGGTAGGGGAAGGAGATGAGGCAAGGAGGGGAAGGGAGGGTTATCGGGGAAGAAGAGGATTAGTTTTTTTTTTCCTTTTTGTTTTTCTTTTTTGTTTTTTGGTTAATTTTGTAAAATAAAATTTTTTAATGGTTTATTTATTATTTTTATATTAATTGTTAGCTTATGTGGAGTCCAACTCAGCATATAATTCTATCGAATTAAAATGCTAGAAAGAAATAAACTGAATTGAAGAAAATGAAAGTGATTGATTAATTAAGTCGAATTAAGACCAACTATTCACCATAACCATTCAAGTCATTAACATGATTTCCAAGGTTCCATTATTCTGAATTAACTGAATTTGATGCCCATGCAAGGGACCGAGTTAGGGCCCACCTCACACAAATTACTCTCTTCTTAGTTCCAATCTTGCAGGTTTTTTTGACTCACTACAACAACTGTCCAAGAGGACGCATTAAGCAAGAAAGGGAGTTTAATGACATCACACTACCCCTAGAGAAGGTTGAGTAATCTAGGTTTTCATGAATTGGATTACAAGTAAGATGTAAAGCCACTACCGTTGATGCTAATAACCACAAGAAGATGATAAGTCAAACAAGTAATTATTCATCGATAGTTCATGCATAAAAGGTGACATCACACTTGTCAACACAAACTAAGATCATTACGCACAATAATCACAATTATATCCAGTAATAAAAACATGTAAACCAAGGGCCAAAATCACATTAACATACTACATAGCTAGGGCTTCAAGCAGTCCTAATTCTATGAAGAACTACTCACGCATAGTTTTGAATAAAAACTTAAAAGTATTCATGATTACAAAATAAAACATAAAGGGAAGAAGAGGGAACATTGAGAATGGTGATGATCCAAAGCACACATCCAAGCTATCTTCACAGCCTTTATGTGTTCAACACTCCTCACGAACAGAACAATAAAGTTATGCGGATTGTAAAAATTGGGACCCCCAGTTTCACGTTGAAACTTAGCTTAAATAGGCCGAGAGCTTCTCTAAAAAACTAGGAATTAAAATAGACAACAAAAGACCAAAAAGACCCTTAATTAAACGCTAAAACGAGTTTCCTAGTTTGGTAGGGACACGGGCTGGACCGCGGGCTAGGCCTCGGGCTGGAACACAAGCTAGGCCTCAGGATGGACCGCGGGCTATACCTCGGGCTGGGCTTCTTCTTTGGTGCAGGAGGGACTCGGTAGGGCTCGTTTGGGCTTTGCTCATGGCACGTCTGGGGGCATGTCACGAGACATGCCCTAGACTCGGTACTTGGGCGTTTCAGAGACTAGTTAGGGGCTCGATAGGGACCTAGATGGGCGGCATTGTAACGACCCAAAAATTTAATTAGCGAATTTTAGTAAATTAATTTGGAAAATGACGAATTTACCCTTGGTTTCATAAGGGGCTCGAAAATCACTTTTTGATTAGATACACATTTGGTAGTTTTTCGTGGACTGTTGCGTAGGTCTCGAACTCACGAGTTCATAGATAGGCGACATGCGGAAAACGGAGTTTGTATGAAATAGTTGTGGGTCTAAAATGTTTAGGGGCAATTTGGTAATTTGCACTTGGCAGATATTTTTAACTTAGAACCTCTCCAGATTTTTCTCATTTTTATCCTCTCTCTTCGTGATCCTCATCCAAACCGTGCCACCAAACCCAAAACCCCGTACCCTTGACCTTTAATTCAAAGCAACCTCGTCCATTTTGGTTCCGCCCATCTGAATCTCCTCATCCCAGCGATCAAGGATGTACCAGCCGCCGGAGGAAACAAGACAGGGAAACACCGAACCGAGGAAGGAGAAAACCGAACCTTTCGATTGATTTTCTAGCATACTCAGGTATGGGTTTTGTGTTTAGATTTCAGTTTCCAGTTCCTGGGCTTGAGTAGATAGTTTTGGGCTATTAATTCGTGAAAAACGGTTGAGATTTGAAGAAGATAGGAAATTTTCAAGGTCGGACGGCAATGCTGATTTTCGGCGGCGACGGACAGCGGTTCACAATGGAGCGGTCACCCTCTACGGCAACTAGTTCGGCCAAAGAGTGCTGATGTGGCATGCCACCTGGCAGCCACGTAGAGCCACCTAACAGCCGAGTCAATGCGCTTGCAGGCGCGCGGGCACTGTAGACTGCGCGTGGACAAGCCACCGGACTTTCGCCGGTGTGTGGTGACGCGTGGGCCGGTCCTTGGGTCACAGCGACATGTGTCGACATATTTTCAACTTTTCGGACCTATTGGCGCAGGTTTCGGGTTAATCGGACAACGTTTAAGGGTAGTTTTGGGCGTCTGAAGTGGCTACATTTCTAGTGAGACGCGGGTAGATCTCCCGGGGTTTAGGGAGTCTGAATGTAGGATTTTTAATTATCGTTGGTAACCCCGATTGTTACTTTTGATATGCGATACTGCTCTGGGAACTTCAAAGGAGCGTACGACTCGGGATTGAGCTTAATTGGACGTTCGGTGAGTGGACTATCGTTTGTAAATTCTCATGCATGCATAAAGGTATATTTTAAATAAAATTATTATTTTTGACAAATTACGAAGTATTAATTTAATAAATTATTACTGGACACGAGTTCTCAATAATAAATTGGAAATGACGTTTTGGATTGTGGCCCAGCTTTTGGACTCTTCTTTTATGTCGTTTTGACTTTATAGATTTTGGGTTTCGGCCGAGTTCATGATTTTTGGGTTAGATCTGTATTTATGACTTTATTGGATTGGGCATAGACCTAGTTTTTCAATGAATTTGGCTTAGGCCAAGAAACAAGGATTTCACAAAATGGATTTTGGATTTTTCTTTTCGAGTTGGTTTACACTATGTATATTGTCCCCGAGGGTCATGGTTTCTCCGACACGTGATGTGGGGTATTTCCCATCATGTGTTCGTCGAGGGTTCTCCGATATTGGCGTTGAGGGTCCTTCTTCGCCAGATCGTTGAGGTTTTTTCGACGCTGGTGTCGAAGGGTATTTCTCCACCAGGTCGTTGAGGCTGTCTACGTGTAGTACATAGTTCTACACAACTCGAGGTATATCGGGTGTATGAAGGGTTGGACCCGAGTCAGTCAGCTCGGATATCGAGCTACGGCTCGGGATTCCATTCGGGGAGCGGTGAAATAAGTTATGATATTTTTATGTCCATGTCTGTTTACATGATTTTTAAACTCCTCTAAGGAGTGTTTTCAAAGCAAGGTTATGGACCGCGGGATGTTTCCATTGTTCATGTTTTCATGGGTCCCACCGAGGGTTTTAACTGAAAATGGATTTTTCGGTAAGTTTTTGGATTATCTTTATATATTATTTGTTCAAAAAGGAATTTTATATTATGTATGCATTGTTTTACTCATGGATGGGGAAAAAGTATGTTTTCCTCGGAAATTATTTTAAACGATTATTTTGTCCACTCACACTTTTCTTTGTTTTAAATCCCCTCTAGGCCGTTGAGTTGACGAGGGCACATCCAGAGGCAGAGGCACCAATGTTCAGCTGCCCCTTTACCTAAGGCTATCGAGTAGGACTTATAAATTTTCTGTATTTACCTTTCCTACCTAGATGCTCTGATAATCCTTTGGACTTATTGTGAATTATGACTACGTCGATGGTTATTTGGTGACATTGGGATTCTAAAGTGGTATTTGATCATTCGTCTAACATGTGGAAGACGGTTAGCTATTTTATAGGGGAAGATCTGCCAAATTTTTGGTAGAATTCTCGTAACTATTTGCAAGGGCTTAAGGGTATTCTAGGCAATTTATTAAGGTGTCAGGGGGGAGCAGGGCTTTTCATGGGTTTTGAGGTGGAATTCGGGAAATGTCCTATCGACTTGGTATCAGAGCACTAGGTTTAAATTCCTATAAACCGTACACCTAGTGTACATATGATTGTGGTATTGACGACTTATGGTTCTTTTTAGCGTGATGCCTCTGAGACGTGAGCCCCGTCCGCGAACTGGAAATATTGATGAAGCTGATACTACACATGATCCCGTATTAGAGCCTGATTTGAGATAGACCTTGGATCTGTTGGGTCGGGCATTGATGACTGTACTTCAGGGTAGGGCTACTTCTGACTTTGAGCGAGTTTAGAGGCTACAACGTTCACAGGCGAGTTTGGCCCAGATGATGCTGATAATTGGATTATTCGTTTAGAACGAGTACTTGCTGTTATGAGGTGCCCTCATTAGGATAGGGTGCGTTTAGCCACATTTCTTCTTAGTGGCTATGCGTACCGTTGGTGGCATGTCTTGCAGATGACGGGTTGGGATGTCCGTACACTTACTTGGGAAGCTTTCCAGGAGCGCTTCCTCCCGCAGTTTTATCCTCGCTCATACCAAGATGCCAGAGAGGCTGAGTTTTTGCAATTGCAGTAGGGGGACATGACGGTAGCACAGTATGAGCAGACATTTCTTGATTTGTCATGATTTGCATCGGCTCTCGTGGCAAATGAGCTAGATAAGTACCGAAGGTTTGAGTATGGACTGAGAGATGAGATTAGAGTAGCAGTAATTGAGGTGACACATACGTCTGTGCGGGCTTTACTAGATACTACGGCCAGAGTAGAGATGAGTTTGCCAGCTCAGTACTAGTTTAGTGGGTCCAGGTGACGCCAGGATCGCCTGAATTTTGGGGCCTCTAGTAAGGGACCATCTAAGAGAGGCAGTTTCAGTTCTGGAACTTCTGGAGTGCAAGATCCGGATCAGGCAGTGGCAGAGCTGGTCAAGGAGGTTCCCGAGGTTTTTCGGGGGGACAGTAGTCATCAACTCAGTATAGTAGGGCTTCAGTGCAGTCGACCGGGAGACAGAGTGGCAGACCCTTACGCCTTGGTGACATCGGTTGTTACTTTTGTGGGGAGACTAGTCAGTTTAATAGAGAATGTCCACATCGTCTAGGCAATAGTTCTTTGGTTCAAAATGTTGTTGAACTGAGTCAGAGAGCAGCGCAGACATCTGGTACTGCAGCGGGGTGCCAGAATCAATCTAGTGGGGTTAGTAGGGCCAGTGGGGGATAAAGGGATCGTGGTCGATATTCTGGTACACAGGCCCGAGTTTTTCTATGACTCAGCATGAGGCTCGAGTTGCACCAAAGGCGGTTACTGGTATGTTGTCTATTTTTGATCATGATGCTTGAGTTTTGATAGATCCCGGGGCTACACTTTCTTTTATTTCTCGGGGTTTTACTCTTTTTTCCAAAAGAGAACTGCCACCGATTGGTTGGTACATGGGCATTAGTACCCTCACCGGAGATCTGTTAGTGGCGAACCTAGTGATACAAAGTTGTCCAGTGATAGTGGGAGGTTATGAGTTGGAGGCAAACTTAATCCCCTTCTACATTTATGATTTTGATGTGATTTTGGGGATGGATTGGTTAACCACCCATCATGCCTCCATTGATTATTTCAATAAGAGGGTGGTATTCCGGAGTCCAGGTTTACCAGAACTTACTCTGCAGGGAGACCGTAGGGTGCTTCCCTCGGGAGTGATATCAGCTTTTATGGCTGAGAAGTTATTGAGTAAAGGTTGTGAGGGTTATTTAGCTCACGTGATCGATTCTCGAGATACTCCGGTGAGAGTAGAGAATGTTCCTATGGTGAATGAGTTTGTAGATGTATTTCCTGAGGATATTCCGAGGTTACTACCTCACCGGGAGATTGAGTTTACTAAAGAGCTTCTTCCAGGTACTCAACCCATATCACAGGCACCGTACAAGATGGCACTGGCAGAATTGAGGGAATTGAAGACTCAATTGCATGACTTGGTGGATATGGGATTTATTCGACTAAGTGTATCGCCTTGGGGTGCGCCGAAGTTATTTGTAAAGAAGAAAGATGGTGGTTTGGGGCTATGTTTCGACTACTGGCAGTTAAACAGGGTTACGATGCGGAATAAGTATCCTTTGCCACGAATTGATGACTTGTTTGACCAATTAAAAGGGGCAAGGTATTTTTCTAAAATTGACCTTAGATTTGGGTACCATCAGTTAAGGACTCAAGTTTAAATGGAATGATGAGTGTGAACAATGCTTTCAAGAGCTTAAGAGGAGGTTGACTTCTGCCCCAGTGTTAACCCTTCCAGAAGATAGCGGAGGATTTGAGGTGTATAGTGATGCATCATTACGAGGTATAGGCTACGTGCTGATGCATCATGGAAAGCTGATAGCATATGCTTCCCGGCAACTTAAACCCCATGAGTTGAACTACCCCATGCATGATCTAGAGTTAACTGCAGTGGTGCATGCACTGAAGATTTGGAGACACTATTTGTATGGGGAAACATACCAGATCTTCACAAACCATCAAAACCTGAAATATTTCTTTACCCAGAAAGAACTGAACTTGAGACAAAGGAGGTGGCTAGAGTTGATAAAGGATTATGATTTTAAAATAAAATATCACCTAGGGAAGGCCAATGTAGTGGCGGATGCACTGAGCAGGAAGTCTATGGGTTCCTTAGCCTATTTGCACACTGTTTACTTATCGTTGTTGGTAGAAATCCGAAGAGCGAGAATTATACTTGGAATGGATAACTAGGGGGCTTTGTTGGCTAGCTTCCATGTGAGACCTGTCTTGATTGACCGAATTACTGAAGCTCAACTCCGGGATCCTACGTTGTGTGTTATTAGGATAGAGTTGGAGACTGGGAATAGGCATGATTATGTGATTAGGGATGATGGGGCCTTGGTTAAGGATGGCCGATTGTGCATACCTAATGATATAGAGTTGAAAAGAGAAATTCTTGATGAAGCTCATATTTCGGCCTATGTTATGCATCCAGGTGGCACTAAGATGTATAGTACTCTTGAGGAGCACTATTGGTGGACTGAGATGAAAAGGAAAATAGCAGAGTTTGTGAATAGATGCCTGACGTGTCAACAAGTAAAAGCAGAGGGGCAGAAACCATATGGGGCACTACAACCACTACCTATTCTGGAATGGAAGTGGGAACACATCACTATGGATTTTGTTTATAAACTTCCTAGGACTCAAAAAGGACATGATGGAATTTGGATAATTGTTGATAGACTTACAAAGTCAGCACATTTCTTGCCAATACGGGAAGATTATAGGATGGACCAGTACGCCAAATTATTTGTGGATGAGATTATACGGTTACATGGGACTCCAGAGTCGATTGTATCAGACATGGATCCTAGGTTTACCTCGAGGTTTTGGTGGAGTTTGCAGAAAGCCTTTGGAACTACCTTGCATTTAAGTACAGCTTTTCATCCTCAGATTGACGGTCAATCTCAGAGAACAATTCAAATTTTGGAAGATATGATGAGAGCTTGTGTGCTGCAGTTATTGGGACTCACACCTGGCCTGTATAGGAGACAGTGCAGGACACTAATATGCTTGAATGAGGTAGGTGAGAGAATACTGTTGACGCCAGAGATAGTTGAACTGATAGAGGAAAATATTAGAATCATTAGGGAAAGATTGAAGGCAGCTCAGGACCGCCATAAAAGCTATGCATACCGATGGATCAAAGATCTTGAGTTTCAGATCGGAGACTACGTTTTCTTGAAATTATCCCCCTAGAAAGGCGTTGTACGTTTTGGTAGACGAGGAAAGCTGAGTCCTCGCTATATTGGGCCTTATGAGATTATTGAGAGGATATGGTCAGTGGCTTACATACTTTCATTACCCCCAGAACTGTCAAAATTTCACGATGTATTCCATGTATCCATGCTCCAGAAGTATTTATGTGATGAATCTCATGTATTGGAGGAGCAACCAATTGAGTTGAAAGATGATTTGAGTTTTGAGGAGCAACCAGTGCAAATTTTAGATTGAAAGGAAAAAGTATTGCGCATGAAGATTATTCCTTTGGTTAAGTTCTCTGGAGGAATCATAACGTGGAGGAGGCCACGTGGGAAACCGAGGCACTGATGCGGGCGCATCACCCATATTTACTCAAGTGACAGGTATGAATTTTGAGGACAAAATTTCTTTAAGGAGGGTGAGTTATAACGACCCAGAAACTTAATTAGCGAATTTTCGTAAATTAATTTGGGAAAAGACGAATTTACCCTTGGTTTTATAAGGGGCTCGAAAATCACTTTTTGATTAGAGACATATTTGGTAGTTTTTCGTGGACCATTGTGTAGGTCTCGAACTCACGAGTTTGTAGACAAGTAGCACGTGTCGTATGAGAGAGTTATGGGTCTAGAATGTTCAGGGGTAGTTTGGTAATTTTCACTTGGATGATATTTTTAACTCAGACTCTCTCTAGATTTTTCTCCTTTTTATCCCCTCTCTTCGCAATCCTCATCCAAACCGTGCCACTGAACCCAAAACCTCGTACCCTTGTCCTTTGATTCGAAGCAATGCCGTCCATTTTGGTTCCACCTATCAGAATCTCCTCCTCCCCACGATCATGGACGTACCGGCCATCGGGGGAAACAGTAACAGGAAACATCGAACGGAGGAAGGAGAAAATCGAACCTTTCGATCAATTTTCTACCCAAATCAGGTATGAGTTTCGTGTTTAAACTTCAGTTTCGAGTTCCTGGGCTTGAGTAGATAGTTTTAGGCTATTAATTCGTGAAAAAAGGTTGAGATTTGAAGAAGATAGGAAATTTTCAAGGTCGATTGGCAATGGCGATTTTCGGTGACGGCGGACTGCAGTGCACAGCGGAGCTGTCATCTTCTCCGACGACTGGTTCGGTAAGAGAGGGCTGACGTGGCATGCCACCTGGCAGCCATGTGGACCATGGGGAGGCCACCTAGCAACCATGTGGAGCCACCTGGTAGCCTAGTCCGCACCGAGTCAGCGAGCGTGGAGGCGCGTAGGCACTGTAGCCGGTGCGTGGACTAGCCTCCTGCCTTTCGACTGTGCGTGGGGTTGATCCTTGGGTCACGGCGGTGCGTGTCGACATGTTTTCGACCAGACCTTTTGACGCACGTTTCGGGTTAATCGGACATCGTTTAAGGGTAGTTTTGGGCGTCCGAAGTGGTTGAATTTTTAGTGAGACGCGGGTGGAGCTCCCAGGATTTAGGGAGTCTGAAAGTAGGGTTTTTAATTATCGTTGGTAATCCCAATTGTTACTTTTTACAGGCGATACTACTCCGGGAACTTCAGAGGAGTGTACGACTCGGGATTGAGCTTAATTGGATGTTCGATGAGTGAACTTTGGTTTGTTAATTGTCATGCATGCATAAAGGTATAATTTAAATAAAAGTATTGTTTTTGAGAAATTGTCAAGTATTAATTTAATAAATTATTAATGGACACGGGTTCTCAATAATAAATTGGAAATGACGTTTAGTGTTGTGGCCTGGCTTTTGGACTCTTCTTTTATGTTGTTTTGACTTTATAGATTTTGGGTTTCGATCGAGTCCATGATTTTTGGGTTAGATTCGGATTTGTGACTTTATTGGATTGGGCATAGACCCAGTTTTTCAATGAATTTAGCTTAAGCCAAGAAACAAGGATTTCACAAAAGGAATTTTGGATTTTTCTTTACGAGTTGGTTTCCACTATGTATCCTATCCCTGAGGGTCATGGTTTCTCAGGCACGTGATGTGGGGTATTTCCCATCATGTGTTCGCCAAGGGTTCTCTGATGCTGGAATTGAGGGTTTTTCTCTGCCAGATCGTTGAGGTTTCTCCGATGCTGGTGTCGAAGGGTATTTCTCCACCAGGTCCTTGAGGCTGTCTACGGGTAATACAGGATTTTACATAACTCGAGATATATCGGGTGTGTGGAGGGTTGGACCCGAGTCAGTCATCTCGGATATCGAGCCACGACTCAGGATTCCATTCGGGGAGCGGTGAAATAGGTTATGATATTTTTGTGTCCAAGTCTGGTTACATGATTTTTAAACTCCTTTGAGGAGGTTTTCAAAGCAAGGTTGTGGACCACGAGATGTTTCCATTGTTCGGGTTTTCGTGGGTCCCACCGAGGGTTTTAATTGAAAATGGATTTTCCAATAAGTTTTCGGATTATCTTTATATATTATTTGTTCAAAAAGGAATTTTATATTATGCATGCATTGTTTTACTCATGGAGGGGGAAAATGTATGTTTTCCTTGGAAATTATTTTAAACGATTATTTTGTCCACTCACACTTTTCTTTGTTTTAAATCCCCTCCAGGCCGTTGAGTTGACGAGGGCATATCCAGAGGCGGAGGCACTAAAGTTCAGCTGCGCCTTTACCTAAGACTATCGAGTAGGACTTATAAATTTTCTATATTTACCTTTCCTACCTAGGTGCTCTGATAATCCTTTGGGCTTATTGTAAATTATGACTACGTCGATGATTATTTGGTGACGTTGGGATTCGAGAGTAGTATTTGATCCTTCGTCTGACAGGTAGAAGACGGTTAACTATTTTATAGGGGAGGTTCTGCCGAATTTTTGGCAGAATTCTCGTAACTAGTTGCAAGGGCTTAAGGGTATTCTAGGAAATTTATTAAGGTGTCAGGCAAGAGAAGGGCTTTTCATGGGTTTCGAGGTGAAATTCGGGAAGGGTCCTGTCATAGATCCTCGACTTCGACACTTGGGCTCTAGGAGGCGTGCCATGGATTTGGCTGCGCCAGTCCTTAAACAAACTTCTTGGACCCGAATAGGCTGTTTCTTGGTACTTCATGTCCTGGTTCTTGACATAGAGAACCCGATACTGAACTTGTGATATCTTCATCATCACAACTCCGATTGGAGCCATTGTTTTTGCATTCCTCTCAAAATTCACCTATCTTTCCAAATCTGCACATTGCTTACAAGATTGATCATTTTCTCCTATTAGTGGCATGAAATCACTCAAAATACACGTAAAAGGGCATTGAATGACATCTAAAAGATGCATAAATAATGACTGAACATGTTACGTATTTGAAAAGAATGAACTTTGTAATTGTATATACTGAAAAATATGCTCATTACTTTGTCAAAATTGAGATACAATGAGTCTACCTACATTTTATTAAGGCTTATTACTCAAAATTCACCCTGAATAGGACATTGAGTCTCAATTTGCTTCTCGAACGCCAAATCATAATAATGTGCTCCCAGAACCCCCATTCTGTAAACTCCGTTGCACCAAAGGTTAACAACATTACAAATTCTGTTTAGGATGCTTACATGGCAGCAAGGGATTAGATGTTTTATTCATTTTTTATCAAAATATTAAAACTAAATATAAAAAAAACAAAAGATTAAAGTAGAAGATGATGAACTAAAAATTATCAATCCCTTGCACATAAATCCTTTTGTGCAATAGAGTGTGGATGAAGTCCTTGACCTGGATTTTGTCATCAAAGTGGTGGTGTGGGCCACCGAGTCTCGGAGCGGGAGCTGGAGCTAGAGAAGGACCCGGAGCTAAAGCGTCGAAAACTGGTAATACAGGCGGAGCCCGATTGGAATAGGTGTCGATTTCTTCAAGCGGTGGGTTCTCGGGTCAACCTTGGGCACTCCCTCGGGTAGAATGGCGGATATTGTACGGAAATTTCGTCTCTGGTTGAAGTCGTCTTCGACTGAGCGCGGGATCATGAGTCGCTCGATCCCATGGATGACACTGTCGGGTCCGGTAACGACATTGAGCTGGATGATTTGGGCGGAATTGACCGATTTGAGAGTGGAATTTTTATGGGTTGTTAAGTGCAGGTGCTCGTGGGTCTTGCAGAAGGTCTTATGGTGGCAAGTCGAGAAGCGTGACGAGGACGAAGTTGGAGTTGATCTGGGTTGTTGTTGGAGTTGATCTGGGTTGTTGTTGTTGTGTGGCCAATGACGAAGATTTGGCAGGAAATGCGGTGGCGGAAGTGAATGTGGAGAGTGAAAGAAGGGTGAAAATGAAGAAGAAGTGTCTGGAGCAACCACATATCTGAGCATCCATAGTGCTCATTTTAGTGGTATGATTTTATTTTTATTTTTTTTCCAGTGAAGCGATCGAGTTTCGCGGTGGGGGAAGAAAGGTGTGAATGGAAGAAGAAGAAGAAGAAGAAGAAGAAGAGTTGGAGAAGTGGGTGTGGGATTGAGGGGCTTAGAAAAAGGTGAGTTCATCATCTTCTTCTTTCATCTTTTTTTTTTATTTTTAAATATTTAGTTTTAATATTTTACTACAAAATTAATAAAACATCAAATTCCTTACTGTCACGTAAGCAACCTAAAAGAGTTTGTAATGCTGTTAACTTTTGGTGCAACAGAACTGACAGAACGCGGGTTCTGGGAACACATTGTTACAATTTCGCGTTCAGGGAGCAAATTGAGACTCAATGTTCTGTTTGGTGTGCATTTTGAGTAATAAGCATTTTCTTAATTGGTTTTGTATTTTCTACTATTTATTTTAACTTATTGCCTTGTTATAATAATATTGTAGTTTTTTTTTCTGAGCTATATGAGGCATAAATATGTAATAAATTTATTAGGATTTTCACACTTGTTCTAAGTATCTTAGAAATTCTTTCCCTTCAATGTTTTCAATTTGAGAACTTTACAAAGATGTATGTCACTAATTTTCACTTGCTATTTTTCTTCATTTTTCTTTCTTTGTTATATTTTAGTTTGTAATACAATGATATTGAAAAAGAAAAATTTTAGTGAAAATATCACTAAATCGTGAATACTAGTAGCATATATATATATATATATATAGATCAATAGATCATTAGTACTAGTAGCTTCACTAAAAATATCATTAGACTGGCCAATAATACTTGAATAAAAAGAGTAAAATTAGGGAAAATAATTAATAAAGAAGAATGATGATAAAGAGGAGAAGAAATAAAGAAAGATGAATGATCTTCAAAATGCTCGGATCTCAATTAGATTCATTCAGTACATGCATGTACTGAAATCATAATGAACGATCATTGATGAATATTTAGTGGTCCAAAAGTGAAGGATACACACAAAAGGTTTACAAAAGTACACAAAATAAAAACTAGATTTCAAAAGCAAATTTAGTTGTTTTCATTTATTTTTTCTCTTCATCCCTCCTTTTCACCAAATGCTTATTTCATATTTCCAACAAAATAATCAAAATTAGAAATTAAAAACTAAATAGAAATCAAACATGCGCTATATTATTATTATTATATTCATATTTAATATAATGCTTTTTTTCTAAGTACTTCTAGTTCTCGCTTTAGCTATAGAACATTTGTTCCTTGTACATTTGTACAGCTTAACCTTAGTCCTAAAACATATCAAGAAAATAACTAAAAGATAATACTTGCATCCCACTATGGGGTATCTCCTCGTACGTAAAAAATCAACGAAATTATAAATTATTTAGTAATTCATATGTATCAACTAAATGAGCAATTCACCATGAGGATATTAATTGTTTCCAACGATGTTCATTTATTTGATATATATGAATGAAAAAATGATCTCAAATCTTATTTATTTTTTACGGATATGATATTGAAATGAAGATTTAGAGATTGAACAGTTTCAATTATGATATATGTACCAAATATTTTTGATAAATCAAAATGGTGGTACGAGAGATGCAAGTATTATCCATAAATAAATTGCGGTTATTACCAATAATTAGGCTAGATAGCTAGTAAATTGAGCCAATTCAATTTCAACTATTTTTAATTTTTTTAATTTTTTTTAATTTTTTTAAATTTTTTAAAATGGCCATGTGTATATGCCCACTAAATTAATCTTTTTGACTAGTCCAATTTGATGAAATGATCGTGATACAAAAGAGAATAAGAAAATGATAATGAGCTAAAATTCTAACAAATGCTTTAATTATATTGGCCTAGACATACATGGATTTCACTCATCCACGTTGTAATAATATATGTAACATCCATCACCATTTATATATATATATATATAGGCCCCCTCGTGAGTGACAAATCAATGGTTAGAAGAGTTGGACCGTTACGTTGACAGATCTATATGCTTGAAAGCAATTTACGTGAGCCATCTCGTTAATACTTACTATTTCTTTTTTGAATGTAATGAAAGATTTTAATTTTAATTTACATCAATAATAATAATTTATATTTAAGTTAAATTTATTATGTATTTAATCGTTGAATCGAACAGTGAAAAAAAGATTTCTTGGTAATAAAAAACAGTGAGAAAAAGATTTACAGTGTGAGAGCCCAACTCTTGCATGGTACGCATATTGTCTGGTCAATTCTGATGATCAGGGTTATAATTTTGGGTACATACATTAAATCTGAGAAGTCATGGTACGTATTCAAAGCGAAGGGGACAAAAGCTAGAATCAGCTTGTCAACCCATATGAACCAATATGAAAGAGAGGTCTGTATTTTTCAAGTTCATATATAAATATATATATATATATATATATATATATATAGGTATATGCATGTCTTCCTCTTCTGTCCAATCACTACTCCCCATTATATCATGGAACACATACTTAGGTTAAACCACTTCAAATGAGATGCATATTCCTCGTATATGGATATTTATTAGGTCAATGGTTTATGCGTAATTAGACAATTTCCAATCGTTTATATATGCATATAGAGCGTACATTACATTAATGATCTAAATTTTCATTTATTTTTTATCTTACTTAATTAAGTATTTTAATTATATATATCGAGAGTCTTCATCTACTCAATTTTCCATTTATTAGTATATTAGGGCAAAAGTTTATTACTATTAATGAATTAATAACGAAAACTACAATTAATATATTATGACCGCAAACTCGTCATCATATTTTGGTTTGCATCCCACTGATTATAATGTGAATCCATTCTTCATCATTGTGTGTTTTCGTGGCTGTAAAAATGTTGCATATATAAATACCTAAATTCTTGTGCAAGTAACTGAGTGCCACGTACAGTTTTCAAATACCCTGCAGCCTAGCTAGCTATGTGCTTTTGCTCCATGTAGTCAAATTCTGCGAGTAAACTTTTTTCTTCTTTTATGTGCTTTTGATGATTCATTAAAAGCCAATCCTTCAAAGAATCAGTGAAGCAAAATCATGTCTTATATATTTTACCCCATCTAATTATGTTTTTTTCGGAGAGATAATTATAATACCATTTAAAAAAGAAAAAGGAAGTAATACCATTACTAATATAATATTAATAAACCATATGAATTGTCTAGTGCGGTTGGAAAACTGACACATTCAAATGACGAATTTCATGATATCTAAATAGTAAAAGTTCAAAACTCGCTAAAAAAAATTCATATATTTTTTACTAACAAATATATAATAACATTGAATTCCCACCCATCACACTATATTATTTTCATGGAGGATTAGTAGTTCATGCACCAATACTTTGTGCTTAATTCAATTTTTTTCTCATGTAATTAAAGACTTTAATGAGGGAAATACAATTGATGTCACTTTGGGTGAGCTTCTTTTGATGATGTCCAAATGCAATTATTGAATTTCTTTTCTTGAGACTCCATTATTCTCTCTTTAAAGCTTTTTGGGAACATGGGCTTGTTATTAGCTTTAGGGGACTCAAATGCTTTAAATTTTACAATTCAATACATTAATTTTGAACTTAATTAAAGAAGTTCTTTGTTTAGTAACATACTTTAAAATTTTGCATTAGAGTTGGGAGGCCCTACTTTTCATAATTTGAAAGGAGGATTTTGTTCCTATCAAAGGATACAATTCTACTGTAACATAAATATTTCTGCGTAATAATGCTAACATAAATATTACTGTGTAATAATGCTATTTATTGTCATTTTGTACATTAGAAGTTTCAGTTTGATTTATATAAATACTGATGACTCGTAACTATATGTGCTTCTTTATTCGTAATTTGATTTTCTTTGGGCGATTTGGGCTTTTTGGGGCCAATTTATTTGGTTTCTACTCATATATATAATAACAATTTTGATCGAATTCAACATCAATCTAATTCCATATATAACAAGAAAGACAACTTAATAATACGATGATTCAATAACAAATAAAAAAAAATTATGATAAATTCATTTTAAGTTATACAACTAATAATTAAAAACAAATAAAACAAATCCCCAAGAGGCAAGAGGCATTAATGCTGTATAAGAACAAATGGTATAATATAATTATTTGACAAAAGAAAACATATATATATAAAACGAGTACTGCTTCTATGGTTGTCTTCAGAATTTCTATCGTATTTGTGTTTTTGTTGTTGTAAAATAACCGGTATAATATTATTGATTTCAAATAAGTCACAACAAATGCTCAAGAAATCATTTGAAAATAGATGTTATCTATCAAATTGCTAGATCGAGTTGACATTTAAAAGAAGAGTATATATATATTTGTGTAAATTTTCTCTAATAATCAAACACCGGCGCCCTTGTTAACAAATCAAATTGATATATATATATAACTTTAACAAAATACGATATAAGTAATTACTTTTTATTTTTGTTAATGATCGAGTTAGGGAAATGTTTTGAAGGTACAAACACATTGATGAACTTATTTTTTTCAAATAAAATTGTGAGAAGATCGATTAGCATGCATAATAACCCACCACAACATAATTTTAATTTTAATTTGATATTAGCAGGAATCAAACTAACGACATATGAAGCACGTACATATATACATGCATAAGTTGATACTAATTAACAATTAGGTTACTCATGGTACGTGGGGGTAGATTGAGCATTTTAGTTGGTTTGAATAATAGAAGCAATCTATATATAAATATATATATATATGCATGGTCGTTGCCCCAAGTGTAGCAAACAATATTGCAATGATGATCTTTTAGAAGAAAACCATACTATATATAATGTTTACGTGTTAATTAGCAGCTTAATTGAAACTATATTTAATTAAGGTCGTAGCTCCTCTCCCTCATCGATCGAAAAACAACAAATTAGGGTAGCAGCTCGATCATAGGAGAATCAAATATCAATATCAAATTAAGAGGGTAGTTTAAGATAGAGAAGTCTGAGGTCCGAGTTTAAATCATCTCTCTAGCTATCTCAATTGATAAAGAAATACATATATATATATATATATATGCATGACGAAAATCTAAACAATTAGAACCAATAAACAAAGCTTACTTAAGAAAAGTTTATGTGATAATAAAATTCATTTTATAAAATGAAGAAGAGAAAAAAGTTGGATATGATCATCGATCTGTCTTAAAAAATGGTAGTTTACGTCCATGAATTATTTTTGTTGCATGTGTCACTTAATTTCCAGTTTCCAAGTAGTCATGACAGTTGAAGGAGGTGTATGACTGAGTGTTTATGGAGTGGGCCTATATATATATATATATATATATATATGTGTGTGTGTGTGTGTTTACATATATATATGGTGGATGGGAGGTCCAAGTCGATCTTGTGCAGAAACCCTACCATCACAATAATGCAAGTACTAATAAACTGATGATCCATATAGATATACAGACATATCTTATCGTATTGGCAAACCAGCAGCTGGGATTTTGGAAAACCTAGTATCACCTTTCAGAAAGTTGTGTGTACGTGTCCGGAAAAAACTGTTATATCATTTTAACTCAATCATGTTACGTCGTATTATAAGTTTAAAATGCACGATGATAAGTAATTACCCACGTAATTAATGAAATGATCATGAGTTTAACTCCTATATATGATTTAAATTTTTTGACTTCAATCGACTTGTATTTAAACAACACCATATATATATATATGTATATGTATGTTCATGAAGCAATATATATTTAAGAAAATTTAATAAACTAATATAAATTATATATCATGTAGGTTGAGTTTTTTAGAGGAGCTGTTTCTTCAGGTACGTACTTTTGTTTATAGAGCGGATCGATCGATGTTGAGTTTAAATTTTAGAATTCGTTTAATTATAATAAAATGTTGAAACTAGCTAGCTATATATTTGCGTTCTGCAATCATTCTCATTACATAATCTCTTCCACCTATGAATAGATTAAATAACTAAATTACTCGTTAATAATACGATATTAATCACTTAATTACTTGAATATATACTTATTTTGATGGTAATCTACCATTATATATTATTGGAAAGGTTGATCTAATCCGCCAATTTCTTGCACGGATGATATCATGTGCATGCACAAGGTTTTGGATTCTTCCTGCGATTTTGTTTTCCATTTAATTATTAGGTGAATAATTCAAGCTTGTGTGTGTGACGTACCTACTAGTGAATAATAATAGCACTCGATTTTCAATATTTATTTTTGTTTTGTCAAGTAATAGCACTCAAACTAAGACCCACTTCAATAATAAATAATTAATGGATGAGATGATATATAATTGAACCATATAAATTAAGTAAGAAATATGATTGTGGTATTTGTGTTAGTTAGGTACATTTTCTAAGAAATATATATGAATCAATCTGAGCTAGCTAGCGAGAGATTATAGTTTGCGATAGACCAATAGATTTGAAAATTGTTTGTATGAGCCATAAATTTGAGGGAATTTAACAATAACATAGATGTCACATGGTATATATACTTTGAAATACATTAATTTTTACAATATTTATATCGATGCTAAACTTTTCAAAAATTGATATTTTAACTAATTGAATTAAAATATTAAGACTTAACCGTTAAAAAAGCTGATACTAACACTAAAATGAGATGAGGACATAAAAAGCACCAATATTGGTGAAGTTACCTACTAATTAAAGTACTACATGAAAACCAATTACAGTATATAGGAGTACTATATATATATATATATATATATGTCACATGGAGTACATTAGTCTATCTTTTCCCCACAGGACCACATCGGTTGGCCTACCAACCCCATGTCCCCAATTAAACTACTCACACTTTTTATTATTTTCATTTTTGTATTACCTTATCTCATCATTCGATATACAAATGAATGATAAAGCTTTACTTTTACTTGGCTTCCCCCATATTGAAAATTTGTGATCAATCACTCTACTACACTAGTTGGTGTGTGACATAGCAACACCATGTCGACATGATCGGTGGTTTTTTTTTGAAAAACGAAATGAATAGTTTTAAAAATTAAATTCTCTTGATGGTAAGTTAATTACAACTTCCACAATACACATTCTTTCAAGTTTTATTTATTATTAATAATTATGTTTTTTTATTTTTAATTAGTTTCACTTTTTGTATATACCACCACTATTCTCCCTCTCTCTTACTAATCTGAATTGCTCATTTATTTACTTTCGCCTGAATAAAATCTTTAGATTTGACCCATACCAATAGCCCAGCGATACCAGTAGGCAAGAAAACCAAGGAGAAAACCTTCCGTTTCAAATGTTTATACTTTCTACATAAAAATAAAAATAAAATTAAAAACATAATATTACTAAACTAAATCATCATCCGCATCCCATACATATTTTAGAAAAACATCATCTTAATCTGCAAGTCATAAAATAAGAAAGATACAGATCTGTTTTTGTTTGGACCAATTGCAACAAAGTTGGTGTGTTTTAGATTTTTTTTTCTTTCTTTCTCAAAGAAATGAAAGAAAAAAAGAAGAAGCTAGAGAGATGATGATTGATGAGGACATAAAGGTTTTGGATGAGAGAAAGGCATACAGATGAAATGATGGCTTTGTCGTTGTCCACCCAACACCACAACCCGTCTGCTTGGACTATTGGAACTTATATTCTTTTTACTGGGCCCTCTTTTTTCACCTTTTTTAAAATTTTTATTTTCCCTGGTAAAAGCCGACCTGAACAATTAATTATTATTATTGTTAATGAGGTTTAGGTTACTGTTTAACAATAATTGCATAATTAAGTTGTTATAATGATGGTGTTTAGCTTATGGGTTGATTCGTTTGAAGCAGTCCAGGATTATAAAGATCATGGGGGATTTGTGGGTTTGATACAGTAGGGTCCATCGGTGATGATGCCAATGCCAATGCCAACATATAATCATATCATCAAGTATTAAATAAAATCCCACCACATCTTCCATCTTTTTGTTAATAGGTTTCTAAATCTACAAACAATTTTCTCTCTTTGTTTTTGGGTTTAATGAGGATCTCCAACTCACATTGCTAGTGATAGCAAATTTTGTCCTATAGCTTTTGCTAATTGCATCTTAATCTTCATCCTCAAACTTCTAATCGCAACAATTTATCTTTCTAACTCATCAAAAGTTAACGGAACCAATGTTTACAGTCTTTTTTCATTATGTGACTTATGTGAGAAGAGAAATAGACATATCGAGCATATATATACAGTCTGGAAGGATTATTGATTTTATTTTTTTATGTATACAACGACGTTCACTTCATCTTTAAGGGAACAAATATTTTAGTTGAACCACATATAATAGGTCAGCGTGCCATTGAATGTCAAACTCTATTCAAATTATACAATATTATGATTCATAAAAGTTGAATATATATATATATATATTTTTTAAAAGTACTATTAAACTGTAATGTTTCTAATTACAAAGAGTATCATATTGACAAATCTCCTTAAAATAATGCTATACAAACATGCGTCTATCTTTCCCATCACGTTAAATGAATCAATTTCTCTTTTTCTAAAACTCTCGTCTAAAAAAGTTGAAAGGTTGAGGGTAATTGCCAAAGTAGCAGGTTAATATATGTGCTTTCAAGTCACCTCTAATCGAAAAACCTTTCCTCAATTATGTTGGCAACAGGGCACCATGAGTGGGCCCTTTGAATTATGAAGTTGGAGTGTGATAGTTAGAGCCCACTCTGTAGCTTGCACTTGGGAGAAAGCTGAAGCCATAACTACTGTGCTCTGATTATGTCATTCACTCACTGTTCTCTTTTCGAAAACAACGATATTAACAACGAAAATTTGAATTTAACTAAGCAATCAACTAATTATTAAATATCAAATTATGTATATATATATAATATTTATAAAAATTGAATCTGATATCGTATAATAAAATAAAAATATCATTAAATTGTAATATATCCCGTCTCCCATTATTATTATGTCTTCATTGTCACTGAAATATTAGTACGGATGGGAAAAATCAAGTTCACCGCACAAATCAAGTGTTTTTAAAAAGCAAACAAATGAAAGAGAAAAGAAACAAAAAAGAGAGGACAAAAGGTAAGTAGGTAACTCTCTAGGTGTATCCAAAATGCAAATGGAAAAAAGTAAAACATTTTAATACCTCCAAGTAGGGTTGTTACAAACTTTTGTCCTCATTCTTAGGCATGCAAAAGCCACATATTCTCTATGTTCACCAAAAATCTTACGCACATAAAAGAAATTGTATATACGGTGCTTAATTTGCGTATGAAAGTTTATTATATGTATAAAAATTATGTATAATTTTTGTCACACAATATATACGTGATTTAAATTCTCATATAAATGTAATAATAAAAGCATAATTATTTACAGACTGTCAACCTTTTTGCCCTTTTCCCTTTGAGGCATACTTCGACAGTTGCTCAAATGATAAGTAGAGTTCAGAATCTTCAGATGGTGATGAAAAGTGAGAACCACCAACATTATTTTATGGAAAATTTTTTAAGAACAACTTGGAACTTCAAATTCTAACGAGCTTTAAGATTACCAGTTTATGAACCCCAAAATTCTGCTCAGTACACATACACAATGTTGATTATTGAGAACTAATCAAAACTGGTGTTGGCATGTTACTTGCATGTCATAGTTTTCAATTTTCACCTCCACTTGGCTCGGGGGGATATAGCTCAGTTGGAAGAGCTCCGCTCTACCAATTGGGTCGTTGCGATTACGGGTTGGATGTCTAATTGTTCAGGCGGTAATGATAGTATCTTGTACCTGAACCGGTGTCTCACTTTTTCGCCATCTTTTAATTGGACTAGTTTAGCGGTAAAAATGCGATTCGTTTGATAATTTCTTACATAGTTAAGAGGCCTTCATTTTGATTAAATCATTCCAACATAGGGTTTCTAATTGTAAAATAGCCGATGAAACTATTGCATATGGAATTAAAATCGTATCCGAACCCCCCTATATATGTGTCTGGAACTTATACAAAATGCGATTAATATAAATTTCATAACATTTGTATGAATTTTTTTTAATCACTGATTGGAAAAATTATTTTTGAAAGAGAAACTATGCATTTCAATATTTAATGAGTCTTGCCAATTAGTACTAAGGCCTAGTGATATTTATCTCCACATGTTATGTGTGATGTCTCGAGTTCGACTCGCGTGAGCGATGTCAATACACACGTATATATAATATACTTCCCCCTCTCCAATATCATGTATCAAATTTCAATGAGTCTTAAACTAGTAGGCCGTTAAACAGATCCTACGTTAACCCCAAGATGTTGATCTATTGTACCGTCGGAGGGATCAATTACGTAAAAAATGGATATTCACTTGAATCAAATTTTTGTTAGAGGAAATATAAAATTCACTATTTTTTTGTGGAAACAAAAATGGAAGAAAACTTTTTGTATGAGTATGGGCATGCTGCTACAAGTTTGGGCCCAGGGAGTGCTTAACGGATCCATGGACCCTCACCTCAATGTGTTTGGGCATAGAAATATCTTCAGTTGAAGGTGAGAGACATGAAATAGATTTTTTTTTTTTTTTGTGTCTACATGAAATAGATTATAGAGGGTGCATTTTTGAACTCAAAGGTAACTGCAATCTGTGTGCTAATGTCAATGTCATTTTGAATTCAGCATAATTAAGGATAGTTTAATGGTGGATTGCAACTTTTTTAAAAGATCTCAAATTCAACAAAAATTCGGGACGAAACAAACCAAAAACTTCAAATTCATATTTCCCTAGAAATAAAAACCATTGAGGTTTAAGGCTATATATATATATATAGCATAATATTCATATATAATTTGTTTATAGATATATTCCCTAGATATATAAATGATAAATGTATGAAATGATACAGTTTAGTGTTCATTTATAATTTGTTGTTGGAAAATGAAAACTTTATGCTAGAAGAACTGAAAATAAGAGACATCCAAGTCACATGACAAATGAAAAGGGAAACATGCAAGTAATATCCCATTTTAGGTAAAAAAAAAAATGAAACATCCGATTTACGTGGATGATGCCTCAATTTTTCTGGCTTCAAAATGCTTTCAATGAATGAGAAATTAAAATGAGTGAGATACAGAACAATACAAAAAAATATTTTCATAAAAAAAAGGAAAATTTTAAAGTATAATAGAAATTCAGAATTACTTCAAATCATCAGGCAAATAGATTTCTAGATTTGAGGAGAGGATTCAGCTCAGCTTTTAACCTTACTTCAGTATTTCAGTCCAAAATTCCAAATTGATCGCTATTTCAAGAATTTTGAACTAGATTTATGATTTTGTGACTGAGATTGAGAGTGAGATTGAAAGAATATTAAAATAAATATACTAATTTATAGAATCATAAATTACAAATTATAAATAAATTTCTAACCGTTGTTCCAAAACTAATCATTGAAATTTTTGGAACTCCTTCAATCTTCATCGTGAAAAATGAAAATCAAAACCTAAAGACTCATTTTGGAATTTGATCGTTGCTGAATTAATGCCTTCATGATTCTTGCCTTTTTTTTTTTTTGGTGAAACCATTCTTCGCAACTAGCATTTTGTTTTGTTCGGTGAAATTCTGACCGATGAAACCATTCGAGCCTCTAATTAATATTAAAGACTTTTGATTTATCCGCCTGCAGTAGGTTTTCTTCAAATTTTTTTTTTTAATATAAGACATTAATAATTTTGGACTTAATTTTAAGCCTTACATTGTTTTAGCCCCTTTAGTCCATGCTAATGGCCGGCCCTTCCCATGCCCATCTTTCTTGCTAACCTGGAACACAAGGGTATCTTATATGAGTAAAACTCATGAAATGATCATGAACCGGAGGTCCACAACAATGACATTGACAAAGATAACCAACCAAAGAGAAACAATCGTTCTTTCAAGTCTCAACCTTTAATTCACATTTAAAATAAAAAACCATAAGATGCTATGTTTACTTGCCTACATATCTTACAAATCTAAAATCAATAAAACGACAGACGAAACTTAACCGCACATACATTCAGTGCGGCAATAGCCAAGGAATATAAATCATATAATGTCTACTCTGATGGCGTCGACTCAAGCATTCACAATTCAACAGCAAGGCTGGTCTCATAGATCTTGGATTTCATTGAGGGGTTACCCAAGACAGAAAGGTCTAAGTTCTAATAATTTTAGCCTCAAGTCATCTGTGTACAGCCTTTGAGGCTATCACAATCGTTTTGTTCTTTTCGGACAACACAACTCCAGTCATAGCAGAAGAGAAATACTCCTACTCAACCGAAGAAAAATTGTAATGAAACTCTTGAAAGAAATTTGAAAAAATTATGATACTTTTTAAAGCCCCAACATTCCAGCCATGACAACATAAGCTCTTGTTTCACGTAGTTTCACTTCCCAAGAAGCTGCCAGATAGGAACTGATAGTAGGGGCAGTTGGGCACTACTATAGATGCACAAAATTCCAGCATAGTATCGAATCATGGATAAGGTTTAACTTATTAAAGTCTTAACTGAAACTTGACCATTGGTGTGGAAGGTTCTAAGTCAAATTTAGTCGGAAACTTTTGCATAGACTATCTTCTGTTCAAAGACATGAACCATCTTCTGTTCAAAGACATGAACTATCTTCCAACGTACATTTAGTGAAACAACAGATAACCAACAAATTTGTCATTTTTTTCCACTTCTATCTCAATCACTGCACACAAATATTCATCATCCGTGCATAACAAAGAAAAAAACAAATTGACTAAACCCCCTGATGTTATGCGTACACAATCAAACATGCAGCCCAGTCATTTGGGAAAAAACAAGTCTCCACATAAATTTCTCACTTAAACCCCACAAAAGAAGACTGCAATACACAGCTTAGTATAGACATAGAAATTCAAAAGAAAAAACCACTTCCAAAAACAAATTAGTCAGCTAGGTAGAAAGCTAACCAAAAAAAATCAAGATTCTGCTAAAGGGGCGCACAAATAGAGTTTCTGGTCGGTTAAAGTCTCACCAAGAAATCGATCACACTTGTCATTTAACTTTTTCTATGATACTTGCAGTAGATTTATGTGTTCAGATTCAATAAAATGTTTCATTACAAAGAAAATGAAATAAATAGATCAATGAAAACTAAAAGTAAACACCAGAAGATCAGCCACACGAAAAAAAATAGACTTGGAGTATTGAAACAGAGGCTGCAAACTATGATAGTAACTAATATTGTTGCCATAAAGGAAAAATGATTCATTAGAGAGATCAATATATGAAGTGTAAAGGAAGGAGCATAAGGTCACATACTTGTAAGTGCACCAAAAGATTCATCCTTGCTGGCCCAATTAACTACTTTCCACCGAAATTTTTATCTCGTGTTAGTATGTTACAATGTTCAAAGATCGAGGACCATTCACTGCTGGTACTTTTCCCTCTTCATAGAAGTAGACAGGAATTGGTTCTTCCTTTCAACAACAAGAAGCTCACCATTAAGAAGAAAAAGGCTCTCCACACAAACAGTTGCTTTAAATCGGCGTGGAAGTCCACACATGTCAACTTTTTTACCACTCCTGTTCTCTAAATCATACCAACAAAGCCTTTGGGAGTTACGGTTTTCCTTCGCAAGAATCATTTTACCATTATTTGAAATCACCAAAGGTTTGCAATCATAAATAGAATAAAGGAGGGTCCAAGATTGTGCCACTCCATATTCCTTCATAATCCAAACATCAAGTTTTATCACCAAATTTCCAACACAAGCACCTAGATAGTCTCCCAACTGCTCCAAAATGGGCAAATAATTACTAGTTTCATACCATTGGGAATTATTAGCTTCATACCTTGGGCGGGTAAACTGGCCATATCTCTCACTGGCAAGATCAAGTGTCAGAATTTTGTGCTGCTGGTCTTTGTTAGCTAAATCACCATTCAAGCACACTATCTCAGTTAAACTAACCCAAAAAAGACAGCGAGGCTTATTTTGAATTCTTTTCCATGAATTGGATTTTAGGCTATAAACATGAACTTCAACCTGTGTCTTATGACAGCGAGGCAACCAAAACCTCACAATTCCCGCAATTTCCACAATTTTATAGTCATCCTTAGCGGACTCATACCCGAAAACATGCGGGTGCGGCGGGTCAGGTCTGATTTTGATGATGGCTTCGGCAGTTCGGCAGCGTAAAGTTTGGCAAGGGAATCTTCTTGAACTTTTGAATAGATGGGTTCCACAAAGCAATATCTCCATCGCCACTGTTCTGAATCAAAACCACACCATGAATAGAGTTGCTCAGCAAGCTGGTAGGGTCCTTTAACGGCTGATCAATTTTGACGGCGGTCCCGATCGTCATCTCATCGCCGTTAAATGGCAAAGAAAGAAATTGTGTTGGAGTAGCGCGGGTACATGGCCCGATCAAAATGTTGCGAGCAGAGTCGGTATCGATGGAGCGCTGATGATGGGCTCTGGTGAAGCTGTGGTCGCGGATGATGGCACCCCAACATTTGCAAAAACGCAGAGGCATCGTATCAAATCCTCCACCGGCAGCCGTAGGAGGATGTCAAAGACTATCTCCGGTGGAAAGTTGGACATGGTACTTGGTAGCTCAATCTTTGAAATCTTGTTCTGGGTTTTTAGACTCCCGCCCTCAACCAATTTGGGAACTAGTTTGCCAAGTGCGGTAGTAGGGTAGATAGAGAGATGAGAGAAGAGGGAGATAGGTGAAAGGGAATATTGTTATTCATTCATAACCAAAACATGAACAAAGTGTGATCTTATACAGCTAAGAGAGAGCACACCTAGCCATCACAAGTTCACAACACGTGATCTTGCTAACGGTCTAACAGAAAGTAGAAAAGGAATACGATACTTATTTAGCAGCTGAATCACAAAAGGGAAATAGGCGGCCGATGGATAGTAGTACTAGAGAGTGGGCCTATCATGCGGTGAGTACACAAAAGTCTCTTCAGTCTTCAGTCTCGGTAAGGCAAGAAAATTCAAACTTAATTGGGCCCAAAACTGAGTTTTCTGGGTTTGGTTCGAAATTGCAAGGCTTTTGTTATAGTTTTTTTGTCTTTGCTTAAAATCGAATGTTTTAGGAAGCAATTTTAATAGAATGAGAGTATATATTGAGTAGTTGCTTTAGCTTTTTGCGAGAATTCGAAACCTTGATATATTAGGCTCGGATACACATTAAGACCTTAGGAGAGTCAAATTGGAGACCTTCCAACATATAATGAAGAGTAAATTACATTTTAGTATCTTATGTTTTGCATCAAATTTAAGAGTTATACCTAATTTTTCAAATTTTGCATTTAAGTATCTTGACCTTTTTAAAACGTTTCATTTTGACTCTTCCGTTAAATATTCTGTTAGAAAATTCGTTAAATATTGACGTGTTATTTATAAGACCTATTTTTTTTTAATTTATATTTTCCATGTAGATAAAATAAATAATAAAAATTCAAATGAAAAATAAATTGAATACATTTATCTCTCATCTTCCTTCTTTGAACTTTCCCAGCACCACATGCTTCACTACTCCATTTGCTTCCTCCATCTCTCCCTCTCTCCTTCTCTAGTCTCTCTCACTCTTCTCGGGCCCTTCTAATTCTCACTCCACAATCACATCCCAAAATCAAAACTGCTCTATGCCAGTAGTGATTATTATTGTATAAAGAAAATTAAAAAAACAAAGAACCCACCATCTCTTGCAACCCCAACTCACCGCAGCCACCAATCTGGCAAATTACCAGGCACAAGATCGGATATCGATAGGGAAGGAATGATGGGTCTCCATCGGTCTATCTCTATATTTCTCTTTCTTCCCCCTCCCCTCTCTCTTCCTTATTATCACAACTTGTATCTGCGATCTGACGCCGGCGAAGTCACCGAGCACCCCACCTCTCCCTTCCCATGTGCGGCTGGTTCACTGCCTTCGGGTCGTAGAGGACCTGGGCGTTTTGCTTTGGACTTGTGGAGGACCACCAGCTCCCAGTCATGAGCTATAATTCCTGCACCTCGGCTCGATATCGTCGGAGAATCGAAGATTTAGTGAGAGAGAGTAGAGAGAGAAAGTCTTGATTAGGGAATTTTAGATGATTTTGGTGACAAAGATGATGAAAGAACCTTTCAGATGGGGTAGAAATTATAATGGGGAGAGAATTCTGGAAAGTTTTCAAACATGGCTTTTTGGGTTACTGGGTTTCCAAGTGGCAGAGAGAGAGAGGAAGAAGAATAAGGAAGATGAGAGATAAATTTATTTAATTAATTTTGAATTTGAAATTTTTTATTATTTATTTTATCTATATGGTAAACATAAATTTAAAATGTGGATCCTACAATTGACACGCTAGCATTTAATGAATTTTCTAACAAAATATTTAACGGAATAGTCAAAATGAAACGTTTTAAAAAGATTATAGTACTTAAATGCAATATTTGAAAGATCATGTATAATTTTGAAATTAGATTTAAAACTCATAGTACTAAAGTGTAATTGATTCTTAAAAATACTGAAGTGGATATAAATACTATAACACTAAAACAATAATACTAATAATAGAGTAAAATATGGGTTTACGCTAAAATCATAAGAACAAAAAAAATTATTGAATGGGGGAGGCACCTATATCCTCACGGAACATTTATGGGGTATCAAATTTTCTCATATGCTAGGCCTTAGTCACGAAGGGAACCTCTTATATATTGTGGATAGATAGCAAAAAACAATTGATATTTAGCATAATAAATAATAAATAACAAATGGCATTTGACAAAATAATTAGTAAAGTCTTGGTGCGAATTTAAAATTTGGGTGGTTAAAACTTACATACTAAATTTAATGGAAAAAAAATATTAAAATTGCTCACTCATGAAGGGGTTTCAATTTAGAACAATGGAGTTTATCAGTATTTAGATTAAGTTGTTAGTCATGTGATAATTTTCGACTCTTCCTAACACGATCTCATATTTTAGTAACTAGGAAAACTTTATGATCATCAAGTGTATGTAACCAATAACACTTCCTAAAACTATGCTTTAATACCAATTGACACACTCGGACCCGGAAATCCACATGGATACCGGAATTAAAGGATGCTGGCCAACACCTAGACGCTGAGTCCCATGACGAAAGCCAAACTAAAATGTCGCACTTTAGGAAGCTGTGTGAAAGGTAAATAGTAAATACTAATTAACCGTCCCACAACGACAATAGAATGCTCAGAGCATATTTAAATACAAATGATGATCATAAATAAAGCATTAAATGCGAAAACCGATTACAACCTTATTACACACACCACAGTGTGGTGTCAGAGCTGTCTCTGCAGGACTTTCTCCTCGACTCCACTAAGGTGAGTGGACCTTAAAAGTAATTCAGTGTAAACAATTTATAAATTAAACATATAATAATCATTCAATTTAAATAAAAACTCAGAAACATACTATACATATATATATATATATATATATATATATTCGTATAACACATTACAAGCATACAAATACAAACAAGTACATATAATTGTAGAACTACACGTACTAGAACTTATCTAAAAATCTTCAATCATAGAAGATGACACACCTACACAACTGATTAATGTGACCAGGATCATCTCAATGTCGTCGTCTTCCTACTACCACTACCAATAATACTGAAAGTGGCCCTAATTCGTAGGGATCATGCACTCATGAAAATCAATACTAGTCACCTCCTGTGACAACAATCATAATAAGTATCCCACTAATATCACAAGTCGTATCAATAATCATGCGCACATGATGGGACAAAGGTATATTTCGCTCGTACCACGACCATATGAAGGACTGAGTGCTAGCCATGTCGCCTCATGTCCCGACGTGAGGGGACTTGATGCTAGCACCATCACCACATGTTTTCATAAGAGCTATGGGACTTTAACTAGTATAGAGCGAGCATAGGTGAATGATCACGTGGAGGACTGGTCTGCTGCCTACAGACAGATACATATATCTACAACTACCAAGTGGCATACATCTCATCAATCATCGTATCACGTGCTAAGTCGGAAAATCCCTCGACGGTAGCATCTCAAATATCTCATAATGTGCTAAGGCGGAAAATCCATCGACTGTAGCATCTCAAATATCTAATATTGTGCTAAGTCGGCAAACCGCTTGACTGTAGCATCTCAAATATCTCCTAATGTGCTAAGTCGCAAATTCCTCGATTGTAGCATCTCAAATATCTAATATTGTGCTAAGCTGGCAAATCCCTCGGTTGTAGCATCTCAAATATCTCATAATGTGTTAAGTCGGAAAATCCCTTGACTGTAGCATCTCAATATCTAATAATGTGCTAAGTCGGTAAATCCCTCGACTGTAGCATCTCAATCATCAATCACGTGCTAAGCCAGAAAACCCCTTGACCTTAGCATAATAATCATCATATCATGTGCTAAGTCGGGAAATCCTCGACCTTAGCCGTTCTATAGCTTATCAGAGTCTCATCATCAACATATGATTATTCACTCTCGATTATCGTAATTGTTGTATTCATCGTTTTGCATCGATATTTATCCGTGACTTGCGACCCGATATCGTAATACGTATATCAGAATCGATCATCGACATCATTTACTAACATTACCATCTCGCGCATACTAATGAATACGCTACTTACGTAGAGACTAAAGCCCTCGTATCACAAACTCAAACCAATGCTAGGCCCTAAATGTCAAGATATGTAACAAAAAATAAAATTTGAAATAAAGAATTACCTAAAAATCCATTAAGTACTGGATTGGACTTGAGAGTGTGACACTGGGCTAAGTTGGTATTGAGGTATAAGATACGGTCCAAAGTGTAATGGGTCGTATTTAAAGGTAAATTTGTAAGTTAGTTGCAAATGACCATTTTTCCCCTGAGTTTTTGGAGGACTAGGGAGTCACTTTTCTATCGAGAACACTTTTGGAAGTTTTTCTCGTATTGTTATGTAAATCTCAAACTCACAAGTACGTAGACAGGCGGCATTTAGAAATTGGAGTTCGTACGAAGAAGTTATCGGTCTGAAACGGCCGGGATGTATTGGTAATTTTGGAAAAGTTCAAAATTATAAATACGAATTTTCTCTCTCCTCTCCCCATTGGTCCATCCACTTTCTCTTTCTTGCCAGCGACACTCTCTCTCCTCTCTTCACGCAAATACACCACCACCGTCATTGATGCCATTCACGGATGACCCAGCCTACACCACCACCACCAAACTCTTCCTCTCCTCCTCGCGATCATGACCATACCAACGATTGGGCCTAACGACCACTGTACGGGCCGAACCTAGCGACGAACATAAATGGGTTTCATGGCTTTCAAGGCAATTTTGGGCCACCACATATACGCTCTTCGAATTTCGACCTCGGATTTGAATTACTTTCATCGAGTAGATAGATTTAAACTATTAGTTTGTAGTTTTTGGTTGAGAAACGTAGAAAATTGAAAAGCTCGAAATCCAGCCAACAATGGAGGATCCAGCCACGCAAACGGGGGTCCGGCCGCCGACGACTGAGCGAGAGGCTGAAGGCTAGTACGTGATGCAGTCGCACGCGTGACCGTGCGTGAGGGAGCCTGAGGGCATGTTTCCTGTGGCGTGCGTGGGAAGCCGCCGGTAGTGGAGCGGGGACTTTCAGGAACGAGCTACTCGAAGTACGTGCATCGGTGAATTTTATTGGGTGATTTCTCCCCGACGTATTGTGAGTGGATCTCTTTCCCTAAACTCATAATTAAATGTGTTTTTGTGATTAAATGTGTGATGTGTTTAAATTACTTGTATATTGGTATTATTGTGATCTTGATTGTGATTATAGGAAGTATAGACTATGCCAGGGGTTAGGTTTACTACCTGAAATTTGTTTGATTGTTCTAGTTGAGGGTTGTAATCCCTACGTAATTTAGTGTATTCGTTAGTACCATGAACGGTAATATTAGTAGCAAATCTCGAGGGTCGATTTCAGCGATAGTCGTGAGTTACGGAGAGATATCGATGCTAAACAATGAATACGAAGATTACGATAATCAAGAGAGAATGGTTATAAGAATGTGGTGCTACTACCGAGGGACATGCCGACCTAGCACGTGAGTCATTATTGAGGTGCTACTATCGAGGGATATCCTGGCTTAGCACGTGAGTCATGATTGAGATGCTACAATCGAGGGATATTGTTGACTTAGCACAGTAGTATAGGATTGAGATACTACAGTCGAGAGATATGCCGACTTAGCACAGTAGTATCAGATTGAGATGCTACAGTCGAAGGACATGCTGATTGAGCACAATAGTATGTGATTGAGGTGCTATTGCCGAGAGATATGTCGGCCTAGAACGTGGTTTATGATTGACGTGTTACTGCCGAGGAATATGCCGGCTTAGCACACGATGTGATATTTGGTATGCCCATTTGGTAGTCGCTGGTGTCGTACCTCTATGTAGGCCACATACCAGTCTTCCATGTGATCGTTCACATGCGCTCGCTCTATACTAGTTAAATAGTGCCAGTCTTGTCCCAGAGCTCCTATGTGGACATGTGGTGATGGTGCTTGCACCCAATCCTTCACGTGGTCGTGGTACGAGCGAAGACAACAAGTCCTTTCACGTGTGTGTGACTCATGCGACTATAGTGCCATTGGGATACATGATATAATGATTGTGATGTGATAGCCGAGGGATTTGCAGACTTAATATTTATTATGATTATTGTCACAGGAGGTGACCAGAGTATTGAGGTACCAGTGAGAGTACGTACATTTGTTATTGAGATAAGTGAACATTGAGTGGGTTGTGACCTGGATTGATGAGTGTATGGTTCGTAAGCACGAGTGTGCTGTTCGTTGTTATTAATACGTTAGTAGAGAGACATTGACATCGAGGTGCTCCTAGTCATCTTCAACATGTGAAGATTTCCCATAAAATTTGTGCTTGTATTATGCTTGATGTCAGCCCTGCGAGGTTATTAGAATATTATATTATTATTTTAATATCGTACCTCTTTTTGCGTGCAATATTATTTATATAGTATTTTACATACTGAATTTTTAAAATAAACTTAGGGGATATATATAATATGATTTATAACTGGTTTTCATTGAAAACTATTAAGGTCCACTCACCTTTCTATTTTACACCCCTCAGGTTTCAGCAGAAGGTTCATGGATTCGAGGAGGGAGTCCTGCAGTGATTGCTCTGTGAGAATGTGAAGGTACAAAAGTCACACATTGGAAAGTTTCACAACCTTACAATGATTAATAACGAGTTGTGCCTCTCCCCCTATTGCCAATTGGTTTTGGGGTGGAACCTCAATTTCCTTCATGGTATCAGAGCAGGTTATCCCACGTTACCCAATATGAGTTGTCCATGTGTTAGGCTTAAAAATTTGCCACACGTGAGAGGGGCGTGTGAGAATGTGAAGGTACAAAGTCCCACATTGGAAAATTACACAATCTTGCAAGTGCTTATAAGGAGTTGTGCCTCTCCCCCCGTTGCCAATTAGTTTTGGGGTGGAACTTCAATTTCCTTATAAACCCAAAACCAATTGGCAATGGGGGAAGAAGCCCAACTCCTTATAAGCATTTGTAAGGTTGTGTAACTTTTCAATGTGGGAGTTTTGGGTGACGTGGAGCACGTGTGAGCGTGTGACGGTTAAGTCTCACACGTGGAATAACTCATTATGATATCATGAAGAAAATTGAGGTTTCAACCCAAAATTACATTGCGGGATGTAGTAAGTTAGTAATCAGTTTTAGCATTTGCTACATTGTGGTATACAATGTCCATCAACAAGTTGTGGATTCTATCAGACAAATAAACAATACACAAAAAGCAGCACAATTACTTGTTAGAAAAACACATGATATCAAATCTGATACTTCATGTGTAGTTGCAAGATTCCATGATTAATGGATCCTTAGTTTTTGGTTATGAATCATTATAGATGCATGATGTATATCATATTTATGTTAATTAAATGTTACTACAATTTTCTACATTTCCTGTAAATAGGAGTCATATCTGAAAATTAAAAATATAGTAAGTAACATATAAAAAATAAAAAACCAAAATCACAAATCTTTTTTATTGCTTTGTGCCAAAACTCCCCCAAAAGGAGCTCTATATATGGCCTTCAAGTCATGTATCTCCATCCACACAAAATAAATTCCCTTACGCTACACAAAAACTAACAATTTATACTTTGGTTTTTTCTTCTCCTTTTTATTCATTTTGTCTCAAATCTCATCAAGCAAGGCTCCCCTATAAATGGTTGCTCGAATCGAGAGGTCTCCTCACCACTATGAATATCAATTGGAAAAGTGTTGGCACTAATTATAACTTCTTCAAACACACTCTTCTTCTTTAAATCGTACCAGAAAAGCCTTTTCCCAAGAATGAGACTGCTGGAAATAGTGTATCTTCAACAGAACCATGTCACCATTCTTTGAAAACACCAAAGGTTTGTAAGAAGACCTCTCAACATTCTCATCATCCAGCTCAGGCTCGACACAATACATCAACGTCCAAGATTCCTCGACTCCATATTCTTTCATGATCAAAAGATTATAGGTTTTGTTATGAACATCATTAAGACAAATACATAAACAACCTCCCATCACAAACAGCGCTCTGAATTCCAATAATTCAAATTATCTGATGGCATGTCAATCGATCGAGTTCGGAAACACAAATATGAAATATTTGTCAATAGCAAGATCGAGGTTTTGAATAATTATTTGACCTCAACGAAGACTATCTGATGGATCCTTTTGGTATTTAATATTGAGCCAGCTAAAAGCACCATTCAGAAACACATTCTTGTAACAATATTCGCTAGGCATGTTGGGAATCCTTTTCCATGAGTCTGAATTTAGGCCATATATAAACCATTACTATAAAACTAGTAGTACGATAATTATCGAAAAATTGGTAATTTCTAAGAGAATATAGTCGTCATTACCCGAATTGATACCCGATTCGTGCATCATATACGAGTGTGATTGTTGAAAGTCAACTAGGTTTAGTCTTCTAACTGCTGTACAACTCAGTGTTAGAAGTTAACTAGGTTTTGTCTTTTACATGCTAAACAAGTCAGTGTTAAACTCAGCCTAGTTGATTACCTATTGGACACGTTAATGTCCTAACCTCTAGCAAAAGCTGGCTGCGTTCTGCAGCTGTTAGGTGTTGAGTGTGCTTCACCATAAGGCAGCAGCCTTGGCGTGATTCAAGGAGTAGTCGGAGTCTGTTCCTTCTCTCCTTGCTCATATATATTTGAGTTCTTTTCTTGTTCTGAGCTTCTGTTCAACTCAGTACAATGGCTGAAGAAGGTTCAGTAAATCTGGAGGCAGAAAGCTCAATAGCTACTGCTTCTCCTAATTTTTCTGACGTTGATGTTAACCCAAATCAACGACTCAGTTCTGTTTTACTAAACGAGTTTAATTATCTCCCTTGGGAAAGAGCTGTGAATCTTGCTCCTGGAGGAAGATCCAAGCTTGGTTATGTCAATGGTGTTATACAAATGCCCGTGCTCACCTCACCAAACTATGAGGCATGGCTGTGCAAGGACCAGTTGGTCATGTCCTGGCTGCTCAACTCTATGGAGCGGAAAATTGCTGAGATATTCAGCTTTGCAGAATCGTCCATGCATATGTGGAGGAGTGTCAAGGAAATGTATGGAAACCAAAATAACTCAGCTCGAGTTTTTCAACTCAAGAGGGACATCGCTGGTTTACAACAAGGAGGAAAAACGTTTGTGCAACATCTTGGCAACTTAACAAGCATGTGGAATGAGTTGGATGTTTATCGACCTCATAGCACAGACGCCACCGTGTTGATGAAAATAGCTGAGGAAGACAACATCTTTCAACTATTGGCAAGTTTGAACCCTGAATTTGAAGACCTCCGAAGTCGCATTCTCATGAACTCAGATCTCCCTTCTTTCTCGAGTGTTTGTTCCACCATACAACGAGAAGAAGTTCGTAAAAGGGTGATGAATATGGAGGTCACGACCAACATGCCTGAAGCTAGGGCGTACTCCTCTTACCACAAGCCTGCTGCAGAGAAAGTCTACAATGGGAAACGACCTGATTTGGAGTGTACCTACTGTAATGGTACTGGGGATGTGAAGGACAGATGTCGGATCCTTCATCCAGAGTTCAAACCAAAATTCTCGAAGGACCACGAAGGCTACTCGAAAGGTCCTTACAACAATCCACCCCACAAGGCAAATCATGTTGCTACTTTGTCTTCAGAAGGCATGTTGAACTTCACCTCTAATCCAGCAGCACTACTAAGTGAGTTTGCTTCATATCTCCACAAGAAACAGGCCAGCCATGAGAATGAAAACCAAACTGCACTACTTGGTCAGTTTGCTGGTTTTCTTGCTGAAAATGAGAGTACACCACAAAAGGACAAACCAGGTATGTTAAATTCCTTTTCCACAGCTCTCAATGTTAGTAATATGAATGATTATTGTATTATAGATTCGGGAGCCACTGATCATATGACAAACCAACTTACAAGTCTGCATGATTTTGAAAAAACATCCACACCCTCTCAAGTGTCTGTTGCCAACGGTAAAGGTGTCTCAGTTTTAGGGAAAGGGAAAATTCATCTGATTTCCAAATATATAGAATCTGTTGCTCTTTATGTTCCCTCCTTTCCTTTTCAACTTTTATCTGTTGGAAGAATCACAAACTCACTAAAGTGTCTTGCCATTTTTTCTCCTCATAATGTCATTTTTCAGGACCTAGTCACCAAGAAGGCGATTGGTGAAGGGTTTTTCCTAAATGGACTCTACTATCTCTTGGAATCTTGATGAGCTTTCGAACTGTGGGTTAACACAAAGCAATAAAATCCGCGAATCTAACACAAAACAAACCATTAGAGTAGCCCAAGATGGAATAAGGAGAATATGGCGACGAGGACGACTGTTTCGAAGGATGATTAATTTGCATGGCTCTCCTATCGATTACATCCTCCTCCTCCTCGTCATCGTGTTTGGAAGGCACTGTGTCTGTGTGTAGCTCAAAGTAAAAAACGGTTGGCAAAGAGTTAGGGTTTCGGCGTGGGCGTGGGAGATGGGCTTTGATGAAATTTTTGTGATGAATGATAGTATTGCACGCTTTGGAAACACAGAGGTTGCGTAAGTCTTTAGGAGGAAGCTAGGCGTAAAAGTATTTCGAAGAGTAGATCCGGTGGGAGATTAACATTATTTTTCCACATGCATGCTTGCTCATAGCTTCAAAGGTTTCTCAAGGTTTGGTTGGTTCACCCTTGAGTCTTCCATCAAGGCTAGGGTTAGGGTTTATTGTTACGAACAATCAAGTGAGGACAAGATGTATATAGGTTATATAACAAACGTATCGACGTGATGATTTTTGAGAAGTTTAGTAATCAAATTTGAGAGTGGATAAGCTATTATTTTATTAGGATTCTTTTTATTGAATCAAGGCTTATCTTAGTAATATAACAGTAATCAAATTTGAGATTTCCTCAATATGGAATAACCCAATTTATCCGTTTATAGAATTTGAATTTGACGATTATCGATCCTTTTATCCTCCCGTTACGTGGACAACTACACATCATTTTATGTATATTATTTTATGGTGCTTTTAACCGGTCGATAGAAAAGAGTGCATGTGCACCAAAAACACAATACATAAACAAGAAATATCAGCCAAAAACTACACTGACATGGACACATTTGCTTCAAGTAGAGCCAGAAGCCAAGCAGGTCCATCGTCACTCTCAAGGATACAGTTTTCAATCGTCATATCGTCCTGACACTAATTAGTTGAGCAAATAAATGTCACGAGATAGTAGCAAACCCAAAACCAGGCAGCTTAAGTGGGGCATCAACCCTTTCAAACTCTGGCAGATCTTGAAGCAGGGCCTCCAGATACTCCCTCTTTTCTTTCAACCCATAACCAAATTGTACAACCGATAGCAATGAACTTAGCAGTTTCATAGATAACACAATCTAGGAAGGATGAAGAAAATGCTTGCAATTGGTAGGAATGAAATAAGCCCAGTTTTTAGGGAACATTCATAACTTGGATGCACTGCAAGATGTCTGAGACAGCAATCACTAGGTCACCGGACTTGATCAAATTCCGGGCCTTGAGCAGAGAGAAGGTTTTGTTAAGGTTGCTGTCCATATCATCAGAGAAGCTCACCCGAAATGGTATCAGACCCCACTGTAGGTTCAGACGCCTCCGCACGGATGTCGTGTTTGTGAAAGCAAAGATTGGGCAGTCTGGCCGGCAACGTGACAGGAGAGATGCCATGTGGCCCGTCTTTGTATAGACAAATAGAGCATCTACCTCTAAATTGTTAGCTGCAAAATCACAATGGACGTTAAGATATGGTTCTACATGCGAAAAGCCAATTACGAGAACAAGAATATAATCCAAACCCAAAGGTCAATAATAGAAAAGAAAAATCATTCCTTTTAATTTCTTTAGATGCAACATATATGTTTTATAGTGATATATGCAACTAACTCAGGCAGTTGTGTACAATACAACTATTTAGTGAAGCAGCTAACAGATATCAATCAAAGAATGCTTACCCATCTTGGCAGCAGAAATGCAGATCTCCTCTGAAATACTGTCTGAAAATGAAGATCCAATGGCTGGTAGTTCCATAGCTTCGTGACGTTTCTCTTCCCTCCACCATCTTTCAATCCTCAGACTAACACTTCTGAGAACAGCCAATGACTTTTCAGGAAACTGGCCCATAGCCGACTCACCAGAAAGCATCAAGGCATCAGCTCGCTGCCTCACTGCTTCAGAGACATCAGCCACTTCGGCTCTAGTGGGTGTAGGATATTCAATCATAGATTCGAGTAGTTGAGAAGCCACAATAACTGGCTTATTTAGCTGCCGACAAACTTGAACAATCTTTTGCTGGGCTGCCGGGACCTGTTCTAGTGGTATCTGAGCACCTAGATCTCCTCTTGCTACCATTGCTCCATCTGATGCTAGAATGATCTCTTCCAAGTTCTTTAGTGAGTCAATACTCTCTATTTTTGCAATGACAGCAATATCGCTGGACCAACATGATTAAAAGAAACAGCTTAAATGAGCAACATGTGTTAACCATTTTGAATAAAGACAATGCCCAAAACAGAAAAACAATAGCAACAAGCATACTATTAATCACAGTAGATCTAATTCAAGAGGCCGCTAGGTATATTCATCTTTAACTATTGAATTAAACTGATTACACCTCCAACACGTTAAGATAAATATCAAATCTCTTTACAATTAAAGAACCATTAGAGAAGTCCATCGTAAAAATTGAAAGAGCCTTCATGATAGTGCGAAACATATGACCAATAAATATAATGTATATATTATATACAATACATGTGAGACTATACAAATTAAAAATTTTACCTATCTCGAGACCGTGCAGCAATATAGCTCTTAAGATGATTAATCACTTCAGCTGACTTAACAAAAGATACAGCAATAAAATCAACACCCTCAGCAATCCCAAAATCGATGTCCAACCAATCCTGAATAGATTGAAAGCTTGAGTGTGAGACCAAAATTTACGTTTTGGAACAGACAAAACCAATGAAGAATAATCACAAATGCATGTCATTGTGGTTGTGGATATATACAAAGCACAAATGATACACACTTTTAAAGTTACAGTTGACAGATCAAGATATGCTTTTGAGAAAGAGTCGAAGTTTGATCAAACCAACTGCAGACATCATCAATAGAGTATAGGATTGCTTTATGACCAAATTGAATCAAAACCAAATCCATGTTGAGATTGTAACAAGGCGTAATCTTTTTGAAACTATTCAAAATTGGGATTAGTTTTTGAAGCGTGCTTGAGTGACCAAATATGTGGGTACACAACAGTTAGTACAAACCAGAACCTTAGTTACAATGATGCTTCATATCAGAAGACGCCCCTGCTCTAAAACCATAAATACATGCTTACCAATAAACAAAGAGTCCAAGATAAATCTGTGCTCACTAAAAGAAAATAATTTTCTTTTCTATAATGTTTAAAAGCAACAGTTATTTTAAAACAACATTAATATATAGGAAGTTGAAGAAAAGATGAACTAATAAAATTAAAAAATATTTTCTTGGGATCAAATTCTCAAAGTAATGGAAGTAAAGAATGTTTAACTGGTTTGGAAGAAGCTTCCACAAGTGTTCAAGGAAAAGCATATGTAACAGCATCATCAGTAAAAAAAAGGGGAAGACACATTCAATTTGAACAATTTGATAATTCCTAACGAATAACTCAAAGATATCTATATTCCGATTACACATTACAAAGCCTGTATAATATATTTTGAAAAACTATATGCTGGGGTAAGGAGTGGAATGAAACTCCTCAGGATACCATTGCAAGGCTTACAGGTCAAAATGGTCAGCTTGGTTATCATATCAATGTAGCTTATGAGTTAGAAAAATTTATGTACTTTGAACATACAGAATGTTTGTCAGGGAATTACTACGTTTCAGATAAAGCTCAAAAGGATTGGTGCCGCTTTATGCAATTTACTCACCACGGTCAGTGGAATGCAACAACTTAATGGTAAGCCAACCAACCATTTACAAAATTTAATATTTACATCAAATGATACCAAGACGAAGGAAAAGAATGAGCAAACCTTAGAAGAAATTGTGGGAAGCATAGCATTGCGTTCTCTCACTAAACTCCCGTCCCTCCAGAAAGTCAAATTGGCCCGAGGCAGCAATAGCCCAGGATCCGTACATCTACACTTGACGTCAGGACCAAGCTTCTCAATTACCTCAAACCTCACCATTCCACCATCCACAAGTAGCTCATCCCCAACTTTCACATCTGCAATCATTATATCACATCAAGCCTCACCATTTCAATCACGAAGAAAAAAAGTTCAAAAATTTATAAATTTGGTAACATAATATATTACCTTCAGCAAAACCATCATAATTCACATTGATGGTGAGTTCGGGGAGAGTGGAGCCGAAGGCTCTGACACTGAAAGTCCATATCTCACCATCCTGCACATACCAAAATAAAGAAAACCATTGTTCAGTATTCAGCATCAAAACATGCATAGAAACTGTTTGAGAAAATTCCACAATAACAAACGAACCTCGGCTTTGGCTGAAGAGGCACCACCGAAATCACCCATGTGAATCTCACTGCCTTCAGTGTCCATCATGATGGCGACGGCATATCCCTTTTCCTCATTCAGCTTCCGGACACGTTGGATGACCTCACGGTGCCACTCGCGAGTGCCGTGACACATATTGATACGAGCCACGTTCATGCCACCGACAGCGAGCGACTCGAGCTGGTCGAAGCCGGATGTAGCAGGGCCGATGGTGCAGATAAGCTTGGTGCGCCGCGTGCTACGGAATCCGTTCTCTCTGAGCTCAGCTTCAGTGACGGTGTCGACCTCGATCGAGCTAGAGAGGGCATGGTCATTGGAAGCAGGGGATTGCAGCCCCGAGGAGGATGTTCCGTTGTCGGTGGCTAGTACGGAAGGCTCGCGATTGGAGGAGGAGGCTTTGATTGAGAGATTCCGGAAGAAGGGGGCGGTGGTTGTGGTGCTAGTAGTGACCGGTAACCGGCGATTAAAGGTGGAGAAGGAAGAAGATTGGTGTTTGGGGATGGTGAGGTTCGATGGGTTCAAGAGATGCACGGACTGCGACATTGTGATTGGTGGTGACCGGAGATGTACGATCACACAGTGAGAAGGTTGGAAGGTTTAAAGAAAGATGGGCGGAGTTACCGATAAGAAGAGAAGCTTTGGAGGAGTCTCCAAAGTTGGGAAGGAAGAAGGACAAAAACAGAGCTGAGACTGATAGAAATGGATACGGCGCCGTTTAGTGGTATATGCGCGCGTTTGGGTGACGTGGCGTATGCTGAGTGGTGGAATTAGGGAATTAGGTGAAGTTTACGACCTACAATTATCTGCGGACAGTTGGGAGGGTTCAATACAAGATTAAAGGGAGTGACACCTATTTGGTGAATGGGAAATGATTTTCGCAACAAATTTTGATTATATATGTATTTTTTTCTTCGTTCTAATCGTTCAATTAAACAAATTAAAATAAAATAAAATTTTAATGGACGAAATAAATGAAATTGATGTAGATAGAAAAAGTGAGAGCGAAAATCACTCCGCTTGGTGAATTATGGCTTTGGTTTGATGATGTGAGAATTTGGATGCATGAACAAGGTTGAAGGAAGTCTTTTCAAATACGATTTTAAATGATTTGAAAGGAATTTGAAAAAATCTGAAATCAACTAGTTATGATATGGTTGAATTTTAATATTACAGTTTTTTTAGAGTAAAAGATAAATTAAACCAAGTTTCAAGGAAGAGGAAAATGAAAAATGTACGCCAACATGAGAGATGACAAAGGTGATTTCTTTTTTGTTTTTATTTTTTTTAATATACGAAATTTAATTAAAAGAGAAAATATACAAAATAAAGATAATCTAAACAATAATTTGACGATGAATATGGATAAATACCTCTAATGATCACATTCAACTTTATAGAAACGATATGAAGGAAATTATATACAAAAAACTATAACTTGAATTCTCTAAACTTGAATCCTCTAAACATCATTAAGACCATTATTGACTGGAAGTACTTTTGAAAATTTTTCTTGGGTAGTTGCGTAGGTCTCGAACTCACGAGTTCGCAGACAGGCGTCACGCGAAAAACGGACACCCGGTGAGTTAGTTACGGGTCTAGAAGCTTCAGGGGCAGTTTGGTAATTTTGGAAAAATTGGAACTATATATCAGATATTTTTCTCTCTCCTTGAGAGATTGGTCCATTCAGTCTCTCTCTTACCCGAAATCCTCCCCGTGCGAACACCGAACACCCCCTTTCATCGGATGAATTTCGATCCGATTCGACCGAAACCAAGGTCGGGAGGATCTTCCCCGGGACCCCACGAGCATTTTGGGGTAGTTATTGGAGCGGGAGCACCGCCGTAGGCGACGGACGGAGGAGGGAGGTGAACAGAATCTTCTCGGCTGTTTTTCGGCCAAACCAGGTACGATCTCGGAACTTTGACCTCATATTTGAATTCTTGGTGAAAAGTAGATGAATTTACATGTGTGGATCGTGAAAAACAGTCAAGAAATTAAGAAGTTAGAAAACCTTGAAAATCGACCGGAAATGGCAATTTTCGGCGAACCAGACGGCGGCGGAGGTAGCGGTCCGGTCATCTTCTCCGGCTAGCCTCCGGTGACGACGACGACCATCTTCTCCGGCCAGCCTCCGGCGACAAAGACGGCCATCCGGTCGTCTTCTCCGGCGAGTCACCAGTGACCGGTCGAGTTGAGTGAACCGGTCAGGTTGAGTGAACCGGTCAGGTTGAGTGAACCGGTTGGGTTGAGTGAACCGGTCAGGTTGAGTGAACCGGTCGGGTTGAGTTGAACCGGTCTGGTCGAGTTGGACCGGGTCAGGTTGAGCCGGGCCGGGTTGGACCGATCCAGGCGCGTGAACACTGTAGCAGGCACGTGACCAGCGCGTGAGGGCGTGTGGACGCGTGTGCCGACCTTCCGGCGGCGTGTGGAGCCTAGTCTGAGGTCACGGCGACACGTGGTAACTAGTTTTCGACGTTCCGAATCTGTTGGTACAGGTTTCAGGTTGATCGAACGTCGTTTAGAGGTCGTTTTGGGTAATCCCAGCGGTAATGGTTGACCGTGGAACGGGTTTTGAGCTCGAAAAGTCAAGGTAGTTGGATCATTATTGTGCATGTGTTCCTTGGGCTAGAGCGTCCATGAATTTTGGGTTGGATGATATATGTGAGTGGACTTTTGTTTTATAAACTGAAATGCATGCATCAAAATATCTTTGTTTAAATACTGTTATGTATTGTGGCATTGAATTTCTGGATTTTAGAAATGATTACTGGACACATGTTTTCCACTATTTCAGTTAAAGTGTGATTTGAGAAATATCATGGTTTTTGGACTCAGTTTTGATATCGTTTTGATGTGGAAATTATTGAGTCCATGATTTGGGTTTTGACTCGGTTGTATGAGTTTATCGGATTTGGCCATATTTGAGGGAGGCCAGGACCCGGGACTAGGATCCGTTATTAGCGGTGAACCCGGTGAACCTCCAAGATAAACATTGATTTGAGGGAGGCCAGGACCCGGGACTAGGATTCGTTATTAGCGGTGAACCCGGTGAACCTCCAAGATAAACATTGATTTGAGGGAGGCCAGGACCCCGGGCCAGGATCCGTTATTAGTGGTGAACCCGGTGAACCCGGTGAACCTCCAAGATAAATATATTTGCGGAGGACCAGAATACGGGACTAGGATCCGTTGTTGGCGGTGAACCCGGTGAACCTCCAATATAATTGATTACTGTTTCTCCGACTAGCGTGGAGAGTTTTGCTCCGTTGGTTTGTTGAGTGCTCCGACTCTGACATCGAGGAGTTTTGGCTCCACCGGGTCGCGAGGCTGTCTATGCATAGTACATAGAGTTGTGATACATGACTAGCACACCCCAAGGGATACCCTGGTGGCTAGGGATATGCCAGTCGAGGGATATGCCAACTGATGTGATATGATAGCCGAAGGTTATATCGGCTGATGATATGATATGATAGTCGAGGATACTTGCCGATTGATGTGATATCATAGTACAGAGAGTTGTGATACAAGACTAGCACACCCCAAGGGATACCCTGGTGGCTAGGGATATGCCAGTTGAGGGATATGCCGACTGATGTGATATGATAGCCGAAGGTTATACTGGCTGATGATATGATATGATAGTTGAGGATACTTGCCGACTGATGTGATATCATAGTACAGAGAGTTGTGATACAGGACTAGCACACCCCAAGGGATACCCTGGTGGCTAGGGATATGCCAATTGAGGGATATGCCGACTGATGTGATATGATAACCGAAGGTTATACCGGCTGATGATATGATATGATAGTCGAGGATACTTGCCGACTGATGTGATATCATGGTACAGAGAGTTGTGATGTGATATGATATGCCGACTGATATGATATGATAGCCGAATGTTATACCGGCTGATGATATGATATGATAGTCGAGGGATATGCCGACTGATGTGATATGATAGCCGAATGTTATACCGGCTGATGATACGATATGATAGTCGAGGGATATGCCGACTGATATGATATGATAGCCGAGGATATTTCCGGCTCTAATATGATTTGACGACGATTTTCCTGTCTTAATCAACCTATGAAAATACTTCGTCATTCGGGTTTGTGGGTTGGTGTGGGCGGTGACCCAGAGTGACGAATTATTGTTGGTTCACAAGTATTTGACTAGTCGGTTGTCTTGTGGTATTCCAGTAGAGATGTCAGCAGTGTCTGACCTACTGACATTTGGTGTCAGAGGGTATTCCTATTTGAACCACCACTATTCTGAGGTCTTGGCTTTGACATGTATACTATCTTGCGTCTGACAGGTAGGAGTGGTCAATAAGTATAGAGGTTCTGTCGGGAACCCTGTAAGGTTTAATAAAAATTATTTAAGAATAAAGGGTATTTCTAGTATTTAAATTTTGAGGTAAAAGAGCTGTCAGACGGGATAAGGGTTCTTTCCGGGTTTCGAGGGAAAATTCGGGAAGGGTCCTTACACCCACCGTCAACAATTTGTTAAAAAAATTTGTTAAGTGTCTAAGTCGCAATTATGACGCTCTTTTTTATGCTGACATGGATGTCATGCAGCCAAAAGAAAATTTTGAATATATTAAAAACAATAAATAAATAATCACATTGACAAGAATGGGTCTAGAGGTCGCGAGAGCTCTCCTAGGGTTTCAACGACGGATCTTCCTAGTAGCGTGGGTGGTGCGATGGGGCTTTCGAGTTCCAATTCTAGAGTGTCGAAGGAAGAAGGGCAATTAGGGAGAGTTTTGATCTGGGATTCGGGTTTCCGAGGGAGTTTGGGCGTGGATCTCAGGACGATTGTTGATTAGGTCCGGGTGGAGCACTCGATTCATTTCGACTGGCGATTGCGGCGTGTCGATGCTTCTATTGGGGATTAGGGGAGAGGTTAATTGGAGAGCTTTGCATCTAAGGTTCTTGAGTTGCGTTGGTTCTTGGGTGCGGTCCACTAGGTATTCGCGACTTGGTTTTAGGTGGTTTTTGCTTCTCGTTTCGATTGGTTTCTTCATGGTGTCGTTTCTTTCGCATGTGAGGGTGAGAGTGAATGTGTGGGTACCTAATCTCTGGTGGGTTTTAGAGGCTATTGTGGCTCAACTCAATAGTGGGTGGGAGGGTATTCTTACCCGTGAGATCCCTAGGTTAGACAGGTAAATGACCTTGAAATCGATGGACTGAATGGAATCCGAAATGGGCTGGATCACAACTCACTAAGAGGCACTGATAAGTTTGGGGCCACAAATTAAACCAGCAAACAAGGGGGACTTGCGAGATGGCTGAGTTAAGCAGAATACCAGGCCTCATAATCCCAATGTATCTTTCCCCAAAAACTCTACCCAATTGATCCCTAAAAACCACCAAAAACCAATTAGATATCAGGCAATACATGCGAACCACCTAGGCACAAACAATCCAATTGAACGAAACCAGCAACAACTCACCAAACAAGTCACTCGGTTCCAACAAACCCATTAATCCACTCGAAGAACCTTTCAAAACAATTTCTAACCTAGGGATCTCGCGGGTAAGAATACCCTCCCACCCACTATTGAGCTGAGCCGCAATATCCTCTAAAACCCACCAGAGATTAGGAACCCACACATTCACTCTCATCCTCACAGGCGAAAGAAACGACACCCTGAAGAAACCAATTGAAACGAGAAGCACAAACCTCCTAAAACCAAATCGTGAATACCTAGTGGACCGCACCCAAGAACCAACGCAACTCAAGAACCCTAGATGCAAAGCTCTCCAATTAACCCCTCCCCTAATCCCCAACAGAAGCATCGACACGCCGCAATCGCCAGTCAAAATGAATCGAGTGCTCCACCATGACCTAATCAACAATCGTCTTGAGATCCACGCCCAAACTCCCTCGGAAACTTGAATCCCATATCAAAACTCTCCCTAATTGCTCCATCCTTCAGCCTTCTTCCTTCAACACTCTAGAATTGGAACTCGAAAGCCCCAACGCACCACCCACGCTACCAAGAAGATCCGTCATTGAAACCCTAGGAGAGCTCTCGCGATCTCTAGACCTATTCTTATCAATGTAATTATTTATTTATTCTTTTTAATTTATTCAAAATTTTCGGATTGAAAAGAAAATAGTTGGCTGTAAATATTTTCTTTAATTCTTTGTACATATATTAGGGAACGAATTTGGACAATTTATAATTAAATATTAAAATCAAGATGAGTATAATTTGTACTTGCTAAAAAAAAATCAAAACTAAAAAAAGAAAATAACAAAAAAAACATAAAAATAGTCATCATCCATTCATCCATGATGACGCCCAAATAGCAGTGGCCTCCGACACCACTTAACGAATAAATATTGTTGGTGGGTAGCTTCAACGACTAATATTAACAACTCAAAACACTGGAATAAAATACAAAAGGCGCTTCCTTTATCACCTTCCTTTCCTCAAGCACCAAGCTTTCCCTTACAGATCGCAACCTTAGATTTCCTGAAAACTTCCCCAAGGCTTGGTTTCTCAATCGAAACCTAATTTGACTTTGGGGGTTTCTCTTGGTTCCAATCGTCTGCATCCGCGAACCATCTGAAGCCTCCCTTCCCGATCAACCGCTCCCTCCATCTTATACCCTTCCGCCAATATCCAAATCAAGGTTTGATCATTCTCCTTTTCCTTGTTTTTTAATCTAAAAAGCTTTCGTTCGTCGATCTGCTAATTTTGGATTGAACCCATCTGAATTAAGTAATTTTTTCATTATTGTTATTTCGATCTTGATTCATTTCAATATGATTGTATGCTTGTATTTTTTAATTTTTTGGGTGTTATTTGATTTTTAAGTTACTGGGTATTATTATTTTCTTATAAATTTTGGGTCTTGTAACAGATAAAGTTTGGATTTTTGGGTTGGGGATAGAAGATGGGGGCATTCATATCAAAGTTTTGGTTCATGTTGTTCCCTGCAAAAGAGTATAAGATAGTGGTAGTTGGCTTGGACAATGCTGGGAAGACCACTACCCTTTACAAATTACACTTGGGAGAGGTTGTCACTACAAATCCAACCGTAGGCAGCAACGTGGAAGAGCTTGTTTATAAGAACATTCGCTTTGAGGTACAATAACCATTCCTATTTGTTGGTTTTGTTATTTTTGGATGATTAGGCATTTTACGGTGGATGAGTTTCTTGATCAAGTTTGGACTTTTCTTGTAACTGTTGGTTGAGGGGGTCCTCCTCTTAGTTGTGTGTTGTGGGATTCTAGTTGTGGTCTCTATTAACCCATTGCAGGACTTTCTAATGCTATATATTTGGCAATTTTATTTTGTTTTCTGACCTTTTTGTTTCTCTTAATAAATATTCTAGGATAGCTATGCAGTTGATAGGTGGGGTCTTTAAGAATTCATCTTTCTCTTCTTTTTGGTTTCTTAGCTATGTACACGAAGGATTTATTTTCCATTTATTTTTCTTGGCATCCAAAATACCTTGCTGGCCTTTGGGGTTCTATCAAACTTGCTATCAGTGATCTTGAGATTATAAGTGGCATACTCCCCCACTATCACCTGCAAGTCCCTCATACCCATTGATAATCCTGTCCTTGGCAATTCCTCTGAGTAGGTTACCTATTCCTAACGTAGTCAATCATCCCACCTAGAAACTCATTCGGACGAGTTGTTTAGTTAAATAATAATTATGTGAGCATTAAGGGGATCAATCGTTGGGTAAAGTTGTTACTCTTAGAATTACTAATGCCCTATGTGTATCCATAAGGAAATATACAAAATCTATGTGAAGTTAATATTAGTACCTTTTTTCCTTTCACAAATATTATCTGAAGCATCATATTAGTAGAGCCTTTTTCGAGGAACCTGATAAGTAGGTTAACCTTTAAGAGCAGAATAAGTCTTTTTCCATGGCACAAATCTTGCCTGAAGCATAATATTAGTAGCCTTTTCCAGGAAATTCTGATGTGTTATCTGTGCTAATTACCAGAGAAGGTTCTTTTCTAACTCGACTCTTTTTTAATAGACTTGGGCACACATAAGTCTTCAAGTATATGACATCAAGTAATTTAATAGGGAATATATAGGCTTCTCCAAGTCTTTAGATGAACGGCTAACAGTTAATACCATTTATATATATGAATGGTTTTGAGCATGATATGTTTCCCATGACAGTGCTTGACCTTAACTGCTTGAACATTTTGTGCCTGTGTGTTTGTATTTCTATTTTCTTGGTTATGAATTGGATGTGAATTGGAAGGATGATTAGGGTTCTATCAAGTTAAGTTGGTTCTATTAAGTTTTAGGTTACATATTCTTGCCCTTATATTTGGAAGTTTGGCATAATGGGAGTGAGATGGAAAAGAACATAGATTTTGGTTGTAACTTTTTATTTAGGTTTCTTTTCATCGTTACTTTGTTTTCAGTTTTGTTCACTTTTAATTGGTGGTCAGGTAGGTACGATTCACCGTATATCTATGAACTTTACTGCATTAACATGCCAAGGAAAAATATGAAATATTTGTTAACTTCAACAAATGCCTCCAACAATACAGGAAGCATGAAACTGTAACGTTACTTGCCAACTGAACATGATTACTATTGACTTTACTTTGAGTCTTGTAAATTATAAGATACCTCAGCTTCATGTCTATTGACATCGTTGGTCTGGCTATGAGTCTGTCATTTGAACTCATTGAATATTCTGAACTACTGCATTTCTTAGGCTCCTATATATCTTAACTCACTAAAATGTCAGTCGTGCTCGCTATTTTATTTTTCCGTTTTCATTGATAAATTTTCCTCCTTGAAGGCGTTTTGTCTTGCGTAGGTTTATTTATTGCTAACGATGATACCTGCCAATCATGACAGGTCTGGGATCTTGGCGGACAAGAAAGACTGAGGACTTCGTGGGCAACATATTACCGTGGAACTCACGCCATCATTGCGGTAATAGACAGTACAGATAGAGCCAGGATTTCTATAATGAAAGATGAACTCTTCAGGTTGCTGGCACATGAGGATCTTCAAAATTCTGTCGTACTGGTGTTTGCAAATAAACAAGACCTCAAGGATGCCATGACCGCAGCCGAGATCACCGACACCCTTTCTCTTCACAGCATCAAGAATCATGATTGGCACATCCAAGCCTGTTGTGCCCTCACAGGAGATGGGCTGTATGATGGTCTAGGTTGGGTTGCGCAGCGGGTTACAGGGAAAGCACCAAGTTAAAAAGATAGAGAAGTATGAGGTTTTCATATATTTGGGATTTTAAGGCTGAGTGATGTAAAAGTGTCAGCTGTGTATCATCAAAGCTATTTGCTCTGAGAGCGAATGTGTAGATTGTTTCAAATTTCAAATGCTTGAAATATTTTACATTCTGAATCATTAAGCATTTCATTAACGATACGATGTGCCTGGAAAATTTTTATGCTCATCTGCCAACACAATGATGCATTTTGATTGAAAAAATTGTTACACTCTGCACAAAAGCCTAAATTAAAGGCTTGCAAATGAAAGCATTGTCATAAATTGTCATATGCACAATGATGCGTATAGAAAAACATTTGGGAAACAGTAACTATCTAAATCTGTGACATGTCTGAACTGAACTGAAGCCACAATCTAAATCTGTGACATGTCTGAACAGAACTGAAGCCTCTCTGAACAAATGACGATGATGATGATGATGATGCTGGAAACCGGGAACTAGGCAATGATCATTACAGTATCCAGCATCTGCAACCTTTTGAGTCTTGAGGGCCTTCGAACCATCGATCCCAGAATGGATTAAGAGGGCCATGTGTTCTGTCAATGAAAATAAAAATCAGAAGAAAAGAGAGCAGTAAACTTAAGAAACAATCAAAGACATTGAATAGAGGTGTTACACTGGGAGTAATGGATCAGGCCTTGTTTCTGCTTTGTTCAGTATTCTGCAGTACAAAACAAAAGTTGGTTAACAAACTGATCGCAACCAAAACTAGGATTCTATATGAAAATCGAACAATGGTATCTGCCACGCTTACTCTCTGCATGCAGCTGAGGCCTTCTCCATCTTTTCAAGTTGTTCTAGCTCTTCCTGCACAGGCATAAAGAAAACAGCATCCATTCAGTAACCTTTTAAGACTACTGTTCTGCTGACAACTCATGACATTCATGAAATAGTAAACAAGCTGGTGAGTCACTTTTCTGCTGAAAACTCATGACATTAATGAAATAGTAAACATGCCGGTGAGTCACTTTTCAGGGTACACCAAATCATAGAAGTACTTCATCGAGAGGAAAGCATACAACGCGATAACAATTATAAAGATTCACACTAATGTGAAAGATGTAAATAAATGACTGGGGACACAAATTTGGATCACGAGAGGCTGAAACATGTAACTAGATGCCTGACCATGTGTATCACCGGTGGTATTTAAGATATATTATAGAATCATTTGTGAAGCAAATTAGTTCACCAATTATTTTGAAAGGAGCAATGGTAACAAGACAAGGTTACACTGCACAGTTCAAGGACATCCAACTTTATGTCATTTCCCCAGAAAAGCACATATGCATCTCTCTCCCAAAGGTGGCCTACCCCCTGGTGGAAGAGTGACTCACAAAACTCAAACATCCTTGACCTCAATCACTGACCAAGACAGGTGCATTTCTCAAAAGAAGGTGCGCCTTGTAAGTTTCAAGACCATATGGCATAGATTGAGCTAAACTCCAGTTTATGAAAAGTTTAGTTAGACCACCTCAAAACAAAGATTTAAAAATAACTTCTATGGAGGCTCTTTCATGCCTCTGCCCTTCCTAATTTTTTAGTCTCATTCTATATCTTACTTCAAAATTCGTCGCCAATTTATGGTTTCAGAATTGGAAACTAATTCCATATAACTCAGAAAAGGTTATAATACGACATCTTGATGAAACTCATTCTTACAAAGAGATCCTAAAGAAACAATCCTTACAATTTATTTTTTTGTTCTATTACCACCCCAAAATGCTAAACCCAGTCACATACTTTCCCCACCCTCCTTTGAAATTTGAAAAGAATTTATTACTCACTCACCCATTAATATTTTAAAATTCCCCTCAAGAATACTCCTCAAGCCTAGATGGTGGTGACCGTGGCTGCCATGGGCCCTTGGAGTTGGAGATGGTCTGGGTGTTTCAGGGGTCAAAATTTAATCATCATAGTATGCTTAGTTAAGTAGGGTTGAGCACATTAAGTCATTAATTCAGTTAAACAAGATTTTTCTGAGAAAAAAAAATGTTGCATAGTGTGCATTGCTAACAAATTTTAGCTCCAGTCCACATGGTTGCTCCTAGGTTGGACGAGAGGGGTAGCCCTGAGAAGTTAAAATACCCAACATAAACATAACAGTTGATAAGTTTTCTACTCAGCATACGAGAAGCAGTCTTTCAAAATGTCCAGCAACCAATTAAAGACCCGTTATATTTGTGGTCAATTTACAGCTAAAAGCCTAAGAAAAAAACCTTAGGGATCAAGTTAGGGCTCAAGGGCCCACTGATTGTGCCCATCTGTAGCCAATTGATAGGTCATACATTTTCAGAATACAGCACATATTTGAAACCTTATTCTTGCACTTATCTTAAGCACCAGCCCTGGCCATCTTCTCAACCTAATGAACTTTTCTCTCCAAGGACAACTCAAAGAAAATAAAAATCTCTCAAGCCTGGCACCACATTTGACAGTAAGATCATCATCAAGAACACTAAGTTAAAAGTTTGACGCCTAACTGAAGCATGAAATACGTATTAACACAGGAAAAAGGAGTGGGAAAATAGCCACTGAATACTGTGTGAAGCTCAATGACTCGCTTCTCATAAGTTAAAATGAGTAATTAAAACTAAAATTTGCCTCTAGACGCCTTCACCTCATAGTTGTAAAAATCATCCTGCTTTTTTTCTTACTTTTCTTGATAGTTAAAGGTTAAAACCAGGATAAAATTCATCCTGCTTTCATCTCAACAAAATCAACCAGTTGAACCACGGGAAACAAGTACTTGCTGAAAGCAACACAACTCAAACCATTCTGTAAATTAAATTTCCCTTATGCACCTTGGATAATGAGCTATAACAACCGATAAGGCAATCATACTATGCCTGATCAGAAACCAACACAATAACGGGAACTAAACCACGAATAACTCCAAAAGTTCCGAAGTTTTCAAAAGATATGGTTACGATGGCAAAGAAAAGCACAAGAATTCGATACATAAAAATCCATTTCCACATAAAGACACTAACATTAATTAAAACAACCACCCTCGTAAATTTCGGCTAACAGTAAGATGGTCACATGGCCACTCAAAGAAAAGCTGAGAATTCACTCAAAAAGGATCATTACAGAACTTCCTAAACTCTCAAATCATAAATAAAATTAGGAAACCAGACTTACTGATCAATAAAACAGGACCACAATCTAGCAAACAACCATACGAAACCATTTCAATCAACACATTCACCACACAACGAACAGTTCTAACAAATGCATTGTTAAACGATTTCGATTGAATTCACACTTAAACTTGCAATTCCACTGTCCCATTGCCGCATGCATCCAACCACAATCATAAATGAAATACAAACAATCAAAAATTCCACATAAAATGCAGCAAAAACAACATAAAGGTACTTAATTCCCAACATTAAAGACCAAGTAAAAGCATCACTGACCTCCAAGAATCTAGCTTCTTGCTCGAGCCGCTTCAACTCGGCCTGTATCCTATGCTTCCCTCTGGTATCGGCGGCTGACAAAGACTGCAGCCGGGCCGTCGGACTCAATGATTCGGACCCATCCGATTGCATCTTATCACAGAAACCACCTAAAGAACCAACCTTTACAGCAAATACTCAGTTGCAAAACCGAATTATATCACAAAGATTCAAATTGATCATCGCAGCTACGCCATTGGAGTGGAAACTAAGAACGACCCAGAATTCCCCATGGACCCCACAATCAATTCCACACCAAAAACACAAACCCTTTAGCAAAGGAGCTGATCTACCAGAGAGACAGAGTGTTTGTGTGTGGGTTTTTTGGGTTTGGCTGTTTTAAAATGAATGACCAGAGAAAAGGAAGAAAGGAAGAAACTTTCTTCTTTGTGTTTCCTAATTTTTGTGTGTCGTCTTTTGTCTCGTTTTCTTTCTCTCTATTTCTGTCTTTTGGAGTCCAAACAGTCCATCAAAGATTCCTACACTTTGCGCATCCCCACGCCATGTTTTGCATTTGCGCCCGCAAACTGTGGATGTGTGCGCGCATGGTACCGTGGGCTCAGACAGGACAAAAAAAAAAAGGCTCAGAGTTTTTGGTACTCTAGAAAAAGGAGAAAGAGAGAAGAAAAAAAAAATCCCGTACTAACAAAAATGATGAGGCTGGCTGGCAGGCAGGCACGGTAGGGTGGTAGGGTCTTCAGTATTCTTACTAACGACAATTTTCGTTTCTTTCTTTGTGTTAATATAATTACGTGACATATATCGAAAATACAAATTAATTCCTTTGTAGAGTTATAATTATGGATTCATAATCGCGATTCACATAAATGTATTACTATTTCAAATACGCGTATTAGTATTTTATGTGAAGTATTGTCATTTAATCATAAAGTTGAGATGTATGTCATGGTCCCATTGGGTGAATTTTGTATAATTGGTAGAGCATTCTTATTGCCGATGATTTTTTTTGTTTCTTATGACGTGACATATATCAATTTTGCAATATAAATTGTTACATCCCGTTTTGTAAATTCGCAATTCGATATTTCTGAATTACCAAATTGTCCCTACGAGCATTATTTGGGCTTTGAGTATTTGAGCCCATAACCCAACGGAGTACTTGAGCCCAAATGGTGAAAGCATTTAAATAGGAACTCCGCAGCCCAGCCCAAATTCTTAATTACTAAGCCCAATGCACTAAAAAGCCTTGGCACCTCACTTACTCCTCCACTCCTCCGCTCACTCTCTCTCCCTGGTTATCTCCCTCACGCGAGATTCCTTGCAAAACAGAGACAAACAGAGCCACCGTACCACCCTCGAACTCCGTCGAACTATCCATCACTGCTACTATCTTCGTGACCGCCGTGAGGAGAGAAGGAAAACCTTACCATTCTTGTGCACTGACGGCCATTCGTGGTGGGAGATTCAGCGCAGGAAGCTCGACAGAGAAGCCGAGAACGCCACACCACCATCCTCGAATTCTGAAGAACTAACCCTCAACTCCAGCACCTTCTTGATCACCTCGACGAGACGAAGCCAACCATGGCAGTGTCGCACTTGATTTACCACCGTGAGGGGCGTTTCGAGGGGAGGAGGCACGGCGGAGATGTCGAGACGCACCCCAGACCAAATTCATCGTCTTTGTCTCCTCACCGCGAGTCCACTAGGCTAGGTCTCGAGCCACGAGGACTACCGTGGCTCGAGTTACGAAGCAGAATCCGATGAGGGAACCGAGGCTTCCCGATAACTTTGTGATCAAACTAGGTGAGATTGTTCCTGTGAGTTTAACCATTGTCTTAATTGTTTTGAGAGCTTCATTCTGGTCTGATTGCATGGTTGTTACTGCCCAGGAACGACGACGTCAAACTCGTCAGAGAAATAGAGCCGTACGGGCTCTTTGAACTTCACCACGACTTTTCGAACAAACCAGGTAGCTTCTTGACCCCCAACCTCCACCATCGAGTTCGTCTTGTTGAGAGCTTCAATCTAACCTACTTGCATGTAGGAATTAGAGGGAGATCAAGGCGGAACGAGCCTCGTCGGAAACTGAATTTCTTCGAACTCCCGAGGCTTCGAGGCGGTTTTCCAGCCAAGGAAGGTACTTTCTGACCCTAAAACCTTGATTTCTGGAATCCTCGTCTAGAGTAGTTGATGTTTGGTGTATTGCATGTTAAGTTTGGTAAAGAATTGAGGGAGTTAGGCCTCACCGGAAAAACTAGTTTTCCGGTGAAATTTCCAGATTGCAGCAGCCGCGTGCGGGGGCGTGGTTGCGCGTGAGCACCATCTTTGGGATGTTTCGCGTTGTTTGTTATGTCCCTAAGCCGGTAGAGTTCGTTTAATTCTGTTTTGAGCCTTTCTTTTGGGGATTTCGTTAGTTTGCGTCGTGTGCATTTTAGCTTTGTTTTTGGTCTTGTTTAGGTACGTGGATCATTTGGAGCTTACGATGGCTTGCTGCTGTCGGGTGATTTAATTCCCAACCAAAAGTGAGTGGACCTCTTTCTCAAACCTTGTTTTTATCATTTTCTTTTACATGCACGATTTCTACGCCATAATTTGAGATCATGAATGCATAATATGTTGGGTGGTTGATGATGATATTGGTAAGTTATATTGTCGTTAGTTATTCTTCCAATCCCGAGTATGATAGGTTGGGTTATGATTGGTCGATGAATTAGAAAATTGATATGTTTAGAGTTGTTTGCTAAGATGCGAATTGTGACACTTTTATTCCCGAGCATGGTTTGCTAGAGCTTAGCTTGTGATCACTACTACGAGATTGCTTATGCTTTGGTGGTAAAATTAGAGAACATGAAATATGCAATATAATTCTAAAAGTTATAAAATCATTACAAGTGCACAAATCGATAAGAATAATATAGTAGCACAGCAAGAGTCGATCTCTCGAGGACTTGTATCAACGATTAATCCAATTAAGTTTAGATTCAATTAACTTAGGTAAAAATAGCAAATAAATAAAGTCACACACACACGCCAAAATTTGAGAAACACGCAAGAAAGTAAAATAGTAAATTAAAATGCACGAATGATAGCTTGATTGATTATTAACTAAGGCAAATTAAGGCTTACTATCCATCTTAACCAATTATAGTCCTTAACCAGATTTTCTTGACCTAATTACTATGCAACTTCTGAATTAAGTGCCCATGCAAAGGTCCCGATGGTTGGGCCACTCCACATATATTATCCTCTCTTACTTGGCATTTTCTAAGCATGATGTGTACTCTAGAACGTCTATCACCTATCGTTTAAGATGAAGCATGAAATACAAAGAGAATTTGATGACACTACACTAGCCTAGAAAAGTGATGTGCATTCCTAGAGTGTCATGAATTCCGACTACAAGATCGTTTCTTAACCTCAACCTCTTGATGCTAATGAATTACAAGGTGATATAGTGGTCCGTCAAGCAATTTCATCAATAATTTATGCAAACAAGATAGCAAAGCTCATAGGCATAAAAGAATGGTAGTTTAAGCAATAATCAAAATTATTTAGCATGCATACCAATCAAAATCAAGAGCCAAAATCTAGTTAACGAATTAACATGGCTAGGGCTTCAAGCATCCCTAATTCTAAAAAGAACTACTCACACATAACTGAAATTAAAAAAAATATAATTTAATTCATAATTAAATTGCAATAATAAAAATAAGGTTTCAAAAGAGATTGTTGAAGAATAGGCACATCAGAGACACGACATACCCTTTCTTTCCAAGCTACACACCCAAAAAGTGCAGAAAATAAAAACTGTTTAAATTTTAAACTGAATTGCAATGTAAATTGCGACTAAGGTGTATAGATCTCCAAAATGGCGTCTAAAAAATATCGTCTCCCTAAAACACTGAAAAAAGGCTCCCTTTTATTGATAAGGGAAAACCTTGTCCTACAAGGATTGGAATTAGAAACCCTAGCCTAGAGTGTTCTAGAACAGTTATTGCACTTTTATGTAATTACAAAGTCCCTAAAATCTATCAGAACCAATCAGAACATGGTTGGGAGTGTGAATGCAAGCTGGCAAGTGGGAACCCAAGTTGGTCGCGGGCAGCCCGCGGTCTTCTCGCGATCAGACGTTGGAAACTTAGAACTTGGCCCTTGGTTTGTCTTCGTCGCGCCACGGCACCCATTGACACTTGAATGACTTCTACTCATGCCAAGGACTTTAAAAACACTTCATGTCTCGATCGAATGGCCATAGGTACAAAAAGGGCCTCATTGGAACTCAACTTTGGCGCATACGTGTCTTTAGGGCGCACCTAGGCGGATAATGAGGAAGTGCCATATAGGGATCTGGGACCACGCTTTTGAGGAGCACCATGATCATAGTAGAAGTGCATTTTGGTTCAGGCTAGGCGCACAGGTTGTCCGGCTTAGCGCAGAGGAGGAACTTTGTTCCACCACTAGCGGAACATGAACCAGGGTTTAGGCGCAGAGGCTGGGCTCAGATGGGAAGTTCTTGGGACATGTACTCGACATGTCCTGGCATGACCTTGGTGCTTCTAGGACATGAACTTGATGTCATGAAACACAGGTTTGGGACCCGGATGACATGATATGAGGTACTTGGTCAAAGACCCAAAATAGGGCGCACTGTCGCACTCATGACCCAGTTCAGGACCTGATATTAAATGAGGACATCTCCTTCATCTGAACAACGATTTGAGTCATTCTTTTCGCGTTCTTCTCAGAATTTACCTATCTTTCCAAATCTGCACAAGTCTCACAAGATTGATCATTTTCTACTATTGATGACACGAAATAATTCAAAAGACATGTAAGAGAGGCATATAAAGACATCAAAATGATGCATAAATAATGACTGATCAAATACCCCTAAACCTATATTTTGCTAGTCCTTGAGCAAAACAAACTTATACACAATGAAAATACTCGATCTTAGTTAAGATAGAACTTTAAACCCCTAGGTTCACCTAGTAGGAGGAGTTTTGTCTCCTGAGGGTTATAGCAGCACGATACCCACAAACGTTTTACTTAGACAAATAAGATGCTAGAGATAGTACTTTTAACAAGCTAATAAGAATCAAAGTAAGTAAACATGCTTCACAGAGCTAAAAGGAATGCCATAGCCGTGAGTGTCATGTGAAGGTGTAGATGTTGAAGTGCCAATATTTTCAAGTGATCATGTTTGAAAACAACTTCATCTAAGTGCCCTAGAAAGATTTCACCTCGACTCTAATCCTCACTAGGCAACTCTCAATTCACACAAGAATCCTAGGCTTTCACTCTTTCAAACATATGTGATGAGTTTATGTTATGAAATTCAAATTTAATCACATATGAGTATCAATGAATAATAGCACTTTATGGAAATAAAGATCTCATGAAAGGAATTGAATTTTAAGAACATAGATACGTATCTTAATCCTCAGCATGATTGTCCATAAGATCAGTTAGGTCTTCCATTTTAGGTTGTAATGGGGCTAAGCTTCAGGGTTTAGAAAGGAAGGATATAATTCAAAGAACCTAAGCTGTGCCAAAGCATAAGAAGTCATGACTTGAACTTGGTATTTCTGAACTGAATCATTTCTTAAAGCCCACGACATTGTGCTTTCTTGATGTTTTATTTTGAGGCTCTTGGCTCACTTGGCTCAATTCACTTTGTTTTTCACTTTGTTTCTTCTTTATTTTCCTTTTCAACGTTTTTTCCTGTTCTTTCTTTTGTTTTCTTCATTTTTTTTCTTTTTCTTTTTCTTTGAATTGAATCAAGATCATGCAATGATTCCCTCAAACTTTCTTGCAGCTTGTCATCTGTAAGCTTTTCTTTAAACTTTTGAACTTTGATTTGACGCTAATGTCCTTGGAATTGGGCAGCATCTTCTTTCACTTCTCATTCTCACCATGAATTTCATTTAGGGCAACCATAGCACAAACTTAGGTTATAGGGCATGACTGTGATGAATGGCTAAGTATTTCGGTTAGGTTATACTTTTGGGTGATGAAAGAAAATGTTGAGTGTTTGGCTTCAAAATTGGCTTAGGAGCATGCAATTGGGTAGGATAAGGCCTTTAGAGGTTAAAGCACACATAGCCTACATCACTTCTTTTGGAAAACCACACATTCAATCAAGAGTATCTAAATGATGTTAGTTCTTTAAAATTCAATGCAAAATGATGTAATGAGATTAGCAATTAAGAACAAAAGCGATGAGTGTTTAAGAGTAGAAACAAGTATATCCCTCAGAAAGAATGGCAATTAGGCTCAAAGATCTCACAGGGTAATCTCCACTGATTTTCAACAGTTCACTCAAATTCAATTGTTTTGTTCACTTAATCACTTTAAATATGGCATTGTGAAGTGCGGATTATGAACTACTTATGGCATGACTCTTAGTAAGGCTAAGATAGTTAACTTAGCATATACATCCCTATTAACAAGTTATAATACTAATCAAAAGCAAAAAATTAAGTAACTAACTAAACACAAAAAAAACTAAGGCTAAAAATTCAAAAGTTGTGACTGTGTATCACCCCCAAACATACTTGTTTCTATATGCAAAAATTCAATCCAAACCCCCAAACCTAAACTGAACATTTTCCTCAATGTGATAAGCAATATGCATGACAACAATACAAAGGTTTGAGAGATATAAAGGGTAGAAAAAGCAAAGGAAGAGAAAAATACAAACCAGTGCTAGGTTGCCTCATAGGAGCGCTTTATTTAACGTCTAGGAAAGACGGGGCTGGCGCACTAGGTATTTGATGGTGTGCCCAGGATTTCAGTGTCAACATGGAACCGATTATGAGTCTCTTGCTGTAGAATATGTGCTGCATCATGGAGAAAAAGGATAGAAACACACAAAGGAATCCAGCGACGAGAACGTAACTTATCGGGAAAGAGATTGAGAAGTGATTTGAATGAGAGCAGTTTTTGTCCACTCTTGAATGTCTTCCTTAGACAATGCTTGTGGGGGAACAACTTTGGTTGTGCCTTGTACATTCTAGACTTCATCCTTGGTCTTCTCCGTTGAGTTTTCTTTTTGAACTTGAAAAGGGGGACCAAGTTGAGGGCCGCCAACACCTTCCTTTTGTATTTTTGGTGGAACCTGCAAGGGAAAAGTTTAACAACATTAGGAGCTAAATCAGAATTCAAATCGAAGTTTGCCTTATTAAAATGAAAGTTAAGTGTTTTAGGATTGAGTTGAGAAGGCGCATTGAATTTCAAAACTGGATCCTTGTCCGTGGGCATGGGCTGAGGCATGACTAGCTGTAGATTGGGAGGCATGCGTTGGTCCTTGGGTTCTGCCGTGGTCATGTCTTGAACCTTGGCCGCAGCGCTGCACGCTGGGAAGGTTCTGGTGAGCGGCTAAGGACTTGCCCTGTAGTGAATCAGTTGGCGCAGCCTGGCTCATTGAAGGCGTGCCCTGGACATGTCCAGCTTCTGTGGCGCTGGGCTGCGGCTGCGGCATGGCATTTGGTTAGTCCTGGGACTCAGTAGGATCTTGGGTTTATGGTAGGGGGCTGGTCCAGGGCTGCTGCAGGGCATGTGCAGCTTGAGGCTAGATTTGGGGTAGAGACTCAAGCGCGTAATGAGGCAGAACGTGGTCATGGCTGTGGGACACGGCTTGGGGCAGTGCGTTGCTGCTAGGAAGCACATAGGGCATGTGCATTGATTTAACCTGGATGTCCTTGTCACCATCATCCATCCAATTCTCTTCCTCCCAGTTTTCTTCCATTTCAATTTCCAATCTGTGAGTACAAGGCAAAAAGGTATAGTTAGACATGAAATCAGAATCAGAAATATTATAAAAGGAAGAGTATTTTGGAGGGTATGAATTAGGTGAGTCCCACTGCTCAATCTGAACAGAATCGGGAGACATTGTCATGGCATGGCCTTGGGTGGAATTCATGGCATCCATGGCAATCACTTGTCGAAGTGTTGGCTTGATGGTGTCCTCATTATGCTTATCATCCGTGTGATGATTTTGATTACAAGCCTCCATGCTTTGTATCCTAGTCTACAGTGACGTTTGGGTGGACTTCCTGGCCTCCATGGAAAGCACTTGTCGAAGTGTTGGCTCGATGATAGCTTCATCATGATCATCATTCACGGCCTCACTTGGTGGGGAACGTGCCCTTTCTTCGATTTGGCACATGTTGAACTCAAACTCCCTCTTGCACTTTTCCAGTCTCTCTTCCATGCGCTGGTTTAGCTCTCGGATTTCTTCAGAAGCAGTTGCCATGTATTGATTACGAGCCTCCATGCATTGTATCAAGGCCCTTAGCGAAGGTTGGAGGTCAGGAGTTGCTTCGTAGTGAGGAACTATTTGAGGGGAGTTCCATGTGAAATTAGGCTGCTTGCACCATCCTGGGTTGTATGGTTCTAGGTGTTCTTGATAATGGAATTTCGGCTGATTGCTCCACCCTGGGTTGTATGGTTCTGGGTTTTCTTGATAATGGAATTCTGGCTAATTGCTCCACCCTTGCTTGAATGAAGTTGGGTATGGATCGTTCCAAGTTCCCGTCTCCATGTATGGATAATTCCATGGTCCCATATCCATGTATGAGTTGTTCATATGTACATGAGAAAGATGACAAACTAAGTTAGTAAACAATCTAAATGAAATCTAAATAGTTAATATACAAAATTGAGTTAACTAAATCTGAATTAATGGGCACCATTGAGGGACAAGTCCCCGACAACGGCGCCAAAAACTTGGTGGTAAAACAGGTTTGGGACACAGGTTTGGGACCCGGATGGCATGATCTGAGGTACTTGGCCAAGGACCCAAAATAGGGCGCACTGGCGCACTTAGGACCCAGTTCAGGACCTGATATTGAAATGAGGACATCTCCTTCATCTGAACAATGATTTGAGTCATTCTTTTCTCGTTCTTCTCAGAATTTACCTATCGTTCCAAATCTGCACAAGTCTCACAAGATTGCTCATTTTCTACTATTTATGGTACAAGAGCATTCAAAAGACATGTAAGAGAGGCATATAAAGACATCAAAATGATGCATAAATAATGGCTGATTATGCATACATTAGCTTCACGAGATGTGTGTGTGCATATGAATGTGTTTTTAAAGGATTTTCCTCGTTGCTTTATTATGGTCGTGAAAAGTAGTTAAACGTCCTTGAGACGGTTATTTCGAGATACGACTATTGAGTCGAGATTGTAGTTGTATGCCCACTTAGAGTCGCCGATATCAGTACCCGTCTGTTGGCCACAGACTAGCCTCTACCAGATCATTCACTCGCGCTCGCTCTAATACTAGTTAAATAGCGTCAGCTTATCCCAGAGCTCAGTGGGGACATGTGGTGACGGTGCTTAGCACCCAGCCTTCACGTGGTCGTGGTACACGAGCGAGATACCTAGTCCTATCATGTGCGCATGACACGTGCAACTATAGTGATTGTGGGATATATGTTCTACATGGTATAGTGGTATTGAGATTTTGAGTTAGTTTACCTTGCACGATTTTACTCAAGAGTTAATGGGTCATGAGTTTGATTTTATGTGCTCCAGGTTGACTTTTTGTAAGACTGTTTATTATTTTTTAATTATTTCTCGTAAAATGTGCATATTGTCATTTTATACCTTGTTGGTAACTTTTGTGCTTCTTTTAAAACTGAGGGGTTAAAACATGTTTTTAACTTACTGTTTTACACTGAAATAACTTGTAAGGTCCAATCACCCTTCTATTTTTATACCCCTCATGTCTTAGTGGTACTTCACACTTATCGAGGAGGATTTTCCAGTTGTTGCTAGCTACTCTAACATTCACACCGACTGCTTGGGGTGATGCGTTCAAAAATCAGGATATTTCAGGTAGTTGTTTAAACGTTATGATCATCAAAAGTCATGTACTATGCTATGTACTTCCACTGTGCAGTGAATCGTTAGTTAGTTTTTACTAATTACTTTTCATACGACCTCCTAAAATGCATTATTTCAACTTTTGGCTTTCGTCATCTGGACGTCATCGTTCAGATGTCGGCCAGCATACCTCGATTTCGGTGTCCACATGGACTTTCCGGGTCGGGGTGTGTCAATTTGGTATTAGAGCATAGTTTTAGGATGTGTCGCAAGTTTGCGTACACTTGATGATCATAAATCCTAATTTCGCGTGTCAGAGCATCTCCTCGAATAGTTGGTATCTTTAGTTGATGTTTTACTTGAATCACTTGCGACTTGACCCAAGTAGTCAACGAGTAGAGAAGAGGTTTCGAGTTTAGCCTAACCTTTTTCTTCGGTTGTAAGTTAGCTAGGTCTTCCTTCGAATTTCGCGTTCGGGTGCTGTGCACAAGCTTAGGACTCGTCTGGGTGGTGTGAACGAGTTATTCCACGGTAAGTGTGATGACTTAGTTGTTAAGTGATCGGCTTGGTTGGAGGTTTAGGTTGAGAAGTGAGATCTCAGAAACTGTTTCAGAAGTTTAGAGTTGAACTCAATTTAACTTGAAAACTTAGAAAAATCACTTCGTTGGGTTTCGTCAAACTCTTTAGAATTTGCTTTCCTTAGGACTTAGGGTTTTCGAATGAAGTTTCAGCGATGCCGCTACAATTTGGTTGTGTATCGTGTTGCGTTCTCGGTTGAATCCAAATCTTAACGGTCACCTTAGAAGAAAGTTTCTAGTTAGAGTGAGTACAGAAGATTAGAACTTTGGAACCGTTTTACAGAACTTATAGTGGGTTTCCGTGCCGCTTTACCAAAGTGAATTTTATGCAAACCTATGACACTGACTGGGAAGCTTTCCAGTACCCGTTGAGGAAGAGTTGTGACAAGTTGCTTCCTTAGTGTGACGAAGCTTGCGTAGTTCTGATTGCAAGATCGTGAAACCAAGGCTTTTGCACAAAGAAGTACCTTGTGAGTATTCTTCCTTCGTTCGTCAGTTGGAAGAGAGTGCTTAAGGTCCCAAGGGATTCTTTAAACTCATCGAATACGCTTGGTGCAGTTGACAAAGTCTTGGTGACCAGATGTTGTGGTCAAAGTTAACGATGGTAGTTGTTGTTGACTTTGATCCATGTTATGCTACGTTGAACGGTTTAGAGCTTAGTGTGGTGTTACCTAGAGGGTAGCCAGTTCCTATTGTTACTAGGATCGTTGTAATCCTTACCAAAAATCAAACTTAGCCACGGTTTTAATTAGACACTTTCCTCTAAGTGTTGACTGGCAATTGCTCTGCTAGACGTTAGCTGTTAAGGCCAGATCGTGACGCATTCTATTTAGGGTCGAATACTACACTCGATATGAGTTTCCAATTTTAACTTCACCCTAAATTGGATTGTTCACCATTTCCTAGATTCGTTGAATCAATTGTTCATGCTTGTTTACTTGGACCTCAGAGAAGTTTTACATCTGACGAATTGGGACTGCGTGTTGACGATGGTTCTTTCGTTAATCGTTTATGTTTCTTAACAGTTCTTCTAACTGTGTCTCGGGTAGCAGTTGTTGTGTTCAAAATTGTTATTCGGTGACTTTGCCTTTACGAATTAACGTGACAATTTTTTCCGAGCTTAGAGATTGAACCACCTCTTGACTTGAGGAGAGAAACTAACCTAAGACAACGTCAGTGAGTAAATTCGCTATCTGACTCAATTAGAATGATCGATTTTCACTCCAGGTTGTCCTAACCTCGTGACTGACGTGTTTGATCGGAGCTTGCAGGAACGTGTGAATTCTCTTCGAACTATTATTCCATCATTGTTATTTCGCTTGAAGGAGACTGGTGCCTTGGTGATAATATACTCTGAAGGAGGCTAGTGTGTATTATTCTCAAATGGACCCGTCTAGCTGAACGAGTACTGTAAGCTTAGGAGAAGGATGTTTTTGTGGAAAGGTAAACCTGGAAGTTAGTGTTGGTGAGTCACTGAATTCAAGAGTCTTTAGAGTTGAAACGTTATGGTGGAGAAACCATATGCCTATACTGAGCGACTGGATGTTGCAGTAGGCCACCTACGGACTAAGCCCACATCTTGCTGTGTGCTTTTCACCTCGGAAGCATGGATATGTGTCAAACTATTCAAACACTTTGCCTTTGATCGAGTTTGAAGTCCCGTGAAAACCTCAACCACATCCTGATCCTGAGTGAAAGTAGAAACGTGTTACCTTGTGGTTGTGTTCAAGTTGCCTTACACCAATCTCGGGCGTGACATCTTTTGGTTGATTGTGGACTAATTGATGAATCGATGTACCTCTTACCATTATGTGGGAATTTATCTTTGGGGTGAACCTACTAAATTGTTCGAGAACAAAATCATACCTTACCCGGAAAAAGTTCTTAATCATTTCGATCGAGAACCTTGCATCACTTTCAGTTTTGGGAAACTTTTCTAGTAGTCGTAGGTTTAGTTGCCTTTTGACATCTTCTCTCACCTATAACTGGGTGGACTTTCAGTTGGGTGATTCAGACCCTCTAAGTCGGCAGTGATTATTCGATAAGTGTATTCTTATTGTCGAGACGAGTAGTTGGCGTGGGTTAGCCAAGTCTTGGGTAATAAGGACTCTGAACTCGAGGCAAGAATTTCGAGGCTTGTTCGATGAGCTAGTAGTTTCGGGTGGTTTCACCATCGTGGCAATTAGCAGTGTTAGCTTGGGGCATTGAGAGAGAGATTACATGTAATACTTTGGGTTGTGGTGGATGATGGAATTCCTTAACGTTAGGAAAGGGAAGTAATATTAGGTCCATTAACCGAGATAGTATCTTGGTTATGAAGACCTTAGTACGGAGAAATAGAAGTTACTGTCTATGATTACTTCGTTAATCATATATTGAGTAATGAGAATGCAAGGACGGGAGGATGGAGAAGCTAAAGTGTGACTGACTTAAACGACGTAGTACCTTGGAAGCAACAATCAGACTTTAAGAAGGATCTTCACCTTGAGTGTGAATGGTTGAGTTTTGCAATCCGAATGAGTTTAGTTGTTAGCTTTTTAGGAAGGTCTAAGTGTTTAGACATTGGAAGTGTTGAAATCGTCGATTGGTGTCAAGTTATAGAAATTAGCTTTGTCGTTCTAAATTCCTTTCAAAGATTAGTTAGGATTACACGAGAATTGTTTTCATGCGTCACTTGAGTTGTGGAATGACTCTTAAACTATTGAGGATCTCGTTAATACATTGAATTGTAAGAAACCGAAGTTGTGTTGAGTTTGTGCTAGATGAGGAGTTTCAGAGTGAGTTTTTTTGTAGGTGAACTAGTTGGGGATGAAGTGAACCTTAAGGTTATTGGTTTGGAAGAAAAATGCCGTGACGGGATTGAACAAAATTAATCAGGATGCTCACTTTGGAAAGTATTGCTAGGTTGTGAGATTAGAACTGTCGTGTTGTCACGTCACGTACCCTCTTCCGAGAGTTGAATTGATTTAAGAAAAGAAGTTGGTGGAAGTTCTTACACCAGTTTTGGACATAAGAATTGAGAAATTTGTTTTGCACAATTCAGTACTTCTTACGTGGGGGAACCATCTAGTTGAGATGACTACCTGAGAAACCCGAAAGACTAACGAGAGTGTTGCGTTCTCGTTTATTCTTCAGTTGAGAATCTAGTGAGCCTAGTTACAATTTCTTCCAGTTTTAAGTGGAATTAGGAATTAATCAGTGCAGTGGAGTACTTAGTTATCGTTCGGACCTTGAGGCCTATGCGCAACTAACCATTCTAGTACCTGAAGTGCGTTTTAAAACATCATCAGAGGGAACCTGTTCGTAGGTTGTTTGTTGTTGTTTGGGTTAGTGAGAACCCGAGGTAACCTATAATGATGGAGTTAATAAATGCAATCACGAGGAGTTTAGATGTCACCGAAAATATTAGTTGATAATTTGTAAGACCGAGTGTTCGAGACCGACGAGCGTGGTTTTATTAACCGTTACCTCGATAGAAGTGCTTGAGTTAGTAAAACGAGGATTATAGATATCTTGACTCGTGGAACGATGCGAGACTATTGGGAATGTCGATGTTTTGTCAATCGTTGACCCACCTGATCGTTAGTAGTGAGGAAATTATTTTCAGAAAGATTCAGTGTTGGTTCGGAAGTTTTTTTCGATATCCTGAGAATTCCTACAAGACATTCAGGAAACTACTTAGGAAGGTTCTGATATGTTGTATTATTTGGGCTCAACATAAAATGAGTTTGTAGAGTTTCAATTGGAGAGTCGCATCAGAAGTTTGAAAGTAGAAGTTGAGGATCTACCAAAGAGACCCATTGAACGGTATGGACTTGCGTAACGAAAGTTGAGTTTCGTGTCAGTGGTGGCTCGAGGGGACTTGAGAAACCATAGGAAGTTGTACCTTTGACCTACGTCGAGCAAATTTCGAGGGCGAAATTCCTTTAAGGGGGGTAGATTGTTACATCACGTTTTGTAAACTCGCAATTCATAATTTCTAAATTACCAAATTGCCCCTACGAGCGGTATTTGGGCTTTGAGTATTTGAGCCCATAACCCAACGGAGTACTTGAGCCCATAACCCAACGGAGTACTTGAGCCTAAATGGAGAAAACATTTTAAAAGGAACTCTGCAGCCCTACCCAAATGCTTAATTACAATGCCCAATCCACTATGCCCAATGCACTAAAAACCCTTGGCACCTCACTTACTCCTCCACTCCTCACGCTCACTCTCTCTCCATGGTTATCTCCCTCACGTGAGATTCCTCACAAAACAAAGACAAACAGAGCCACGGTACCACCCTTGGAATCAACCATCACTGCTACTATCTTGGTGATCGCCATGAGGAGAGAAGGACAACTTACCATTCTTGTGCACTGACGACCACCGTGGTGGGAGATTCAGTGCAGAAAGCTCGACGGAGAAGCCGAGAACGCCACACCACCATCCTTGAATTCTAAAAAACTGTCCCTCAACTCTAGCACCTTCTTAATTGCCTGGATGAGACGAAGCTAACCATGGCAGTCTAGCACTTGATTGACCACCGTGAGGGGCGTCTCGAGCGGAGGAGGCATGACGGAGATGTCGAGACACACTGCACTCGCCACCTAAGAGCTTTGAACTAGAACCCCATAGCACTTTCATCGTCTTTGTCTCCTCACCGCGAGTCCAATGGGCTAGGTTGCGAACCACGAGGACCACCGTGGCTCGAGTTACGAGGCAGAATCCGATGAGGGAACCGAGGCTTCCCGATAATTTTGTGATCAAACCATGTGAGATTGTTCCTGTGAGTTTAACCATTGTCTTCATCATGTTGAGAGCTTCATTCTGGTCTGATTGCTTGGTGGTTAATGCCCAGTAACGACGGTGTTGAAACTCAAAATTTATTAAAGATAAATACGAAAAAAAATAAATAAAATCAAGATTCTTGATTAAAAGGACACAATAAAGTGATGCATCATGTCAGGTGCATTGAATGGAGACGTTAAATGTAGTCCTTATTGAAATCCATCTCGTTGGATAAGTATGGTATTCAAGATATAGCAAGTGTTTGACAAGATATGGAGAGGGTGTTTGATGCTTTTGGAATTGAGAATATTGAAAGTAAAACAGAGACTTAAAGTGCAAGAAACAAATCAGGCAACAAGGTTGATTTTGATTAAAACTAGATATTAAGTCAAACTACGGCCAACTATTCACCACTAACCATTACAAGTTCTTAACAAGATTTCCAAGGTTCCATTATTATGAATTAACTGAATCTGATGCCCGTGCAAAGGTCTACTCAAGGTCAAATCACACATTTTATTTCCTTCTTAGTTCCTATGTAGCAGGCTTTCCCGGCTCACTACCACAACTATTCAATGAACGCATTAAGCATGAATGGAAATATGAGCAATCACACTACCCTTAGAAAAGTGATGTGCAGTCCTAGGTTGTCATGAGTTGGATTACAAGTAAGATGTAAAGCCACTACCATTGGTGCCAAACAATCACAAGAAGATAGTCAAGCAATCTTTCACCTATAGATTATACAAATAAGATGACTAAACTCATAAACATAAACTAAGATCATTATGCACAATAATCACAAGCATATTCAGTATTCTTAACACTGTAAACCAAGGGCCAAAATCAAGGTAACAAACTACATGGCTAGAGTTTCAAGCAGCCCTAGTTCTCTGAAGAACTACTCACACATCTTATTGAAAAAAATAGAATAAGTCATGATTACAAATTAAAGATGAAAGGGAAGAAAAGAAAACATTGAAAGCAATGGCAAGCCAAGGACACGTCCAAGCACTCTCCTCTACTCTTTGCGTTAAACTCCTCTTCCAAAAGCACGAACAAAAGTAAAAAATGCAAAAACTGTCTAAAACTGAAAACTTTGCGGCTACAAATGGGTGGAACCCTAATTCAGCGTTAAAACATTGTTTAAATAGACCTAGGGCTTCCCCTAAAAACTAGGAATTGAAACTGACAACAAAAAACCTAAAATAACCTTAATGAAACCCTAAGACTGTTTTCCTAGCTTAGCAGGGACATGGGCTGGGCCACGGGCTGGGCCGTTGGCTGGGCTGGGCCGTGGGCTTGAGGCGTGTTAGGGTACACGATTGGGACTTAGCTGAGAGCTCTGAAGGACTCACCATGGTTCGTCTGGGGCTGATTCTAAGACTCGATTTAGGGCACATATGAGGTATCTTTGAGACATGTCAAGGACACGTCTTCGCATGAACCTTGACTCACCTTGAACTTGATGTGCTGGTCCTCAAACATGGATTTAGGACCCACATGGCTTGATTCGAGGTTCTTTATCCTGGCCCTAATAGGGTGCATGACTTCAGATCAGGACATGATTTAGGGCCCGATATCGTAATAAATACAACTTCCTCATTATAACTCCAAATTGAGCCATTCTTTTTGCATTCTCCTCAGAATATCCCTATATTTCCAATTATGCACAAATCTCACAAAATGCCTCACTTTCTACTATGGTTGGCACTCAATCATTCAAAAGACATGTAAAAGGGCACAAAGTGACATCAAAATGATGTATAAATAATGACTTAACAAATACCCCCAAACCTATCTTTTTCTAGTCCCTGAGCAAAACAAAGAAAAAATCAACCTAAACAAACTGAAAAGACTCGATCTTAATTAAGGATAGGACATTTAAACCCTTAGGTCTTCTGGTGGTTAAAATAAAGAACACAATAAATATGAACTCTATTTTCACAATTATATCTTTGCAAGTGCAAAAAATCGAATATGTCAATATAATAGCAAGCATATGTCGATCCCTTGAGGACTTGTTCAACGATGATGTTCCAATTAAGTTCAGATTTTATTAACTTACACAAAAGACACAAAATACTAAAAGACAATAAATAAAGAACACGCCTAGACCTAGACTCACACTACTTTAGATATGCAAAAGACACTAACACACGACAACAGAGAGGGGGGGGGGGGGGGGGGGGGGGGGGGGGGCGGGTTTATGCTTTTATAATTTAAAATTAAAGACAAGTAAATTAAAGTGCAGGAAATAACAATGAAACAATGATTCATTGATTGTTTGTTAACTAAGGCGAATTAAGGCTTACTATCCACTCTAACCAATTATAGTCATTAACTAGATTTCCTTGACCTAATTACTATGCAACTTCTGAATTAAGTGCCCATTCAAAGGTCCCACTGGGTTGGGCCTCCTTCTGGACAAGGCATCATCTGGAATCTTCTGGATGTTGTTTGGACGTCACGAACTGGGATGGGCCTCCTTCTGGACATACTTTACACAACTGGGCCCTAAATTAGCATTTTAAGGCCTATTAAGGATTTATTAAAAACTCGACATGCCTTGGACCAATGTGACTGAGCCAAACCACGTCTTGGGCTAGAATATGATGTGACTTGATGAATTATGGGCTTTGACTCACCCAGAGGCTGGCAGAACCTGGAGATCATAAAACTGCGCCGTAATTAAGGCGCATACATGTCTTTAGGGCGCACCTGGGTGGATCATGAGGAACTGTCCTTATAGGGATTTGGGACCGCACCTTTGAGGCACACCATATGTGTTTTAAAGGCGTGTCTTGGCCTTGCTAAGTGCATAGGATGTAGAATTGGAGCAGGGCCTGAACTTTGTTCTACTGATGGCGCATCCCTGAGGGACCAGGGACGTGGCACATGATACGTCCCGACATGGCGTGAATTGGCGCATGACTTCCTAATTGGCACAACCGGGAGATGACATCCTTTTCCAAAGACTAACCTAAAGGGTGACATGCTAATAGTTGTCTTATATGCTGTCTTGTAAGCCCACAAGGCAACATTCAAACATTGAGACCAATCCTTCCTCGTGGGGCTCACAGTCTTCTTTAAGATGGCCTTCACCTCTCTATTTGATATTTTTGCTTGTCCATTGGTTTGAGGGTGGTATGGTGTGAAAACTCCGTGTGTGATGCCATACTTTCTCATCAGAGCCTCAAACGAACGATTGCAGAAGTGAGTGCCTCACTGATGATGGCTTTAGGTGCTCCAAAGAGTGCAAGATATGGTTCTGAATAAAACTGACAACTACTTTGGAATCTTTAGTACGAGTGGGGATGGCTTCTACCCACTTTGAGACATAGTCCACAACAAGCAAAATGTAAAGGAAACCATGAGAGTTTGGGAAGGGGTCCATGAAATCAATGCCCCACACATCAAATATTTCGGCAACAAAAATAGGGTGCAATGGCATTTGGTTTCTAGGGCCTATGTTACCTCGTTTTTGGCACCTTTCACAAGTGAGTACAAACTCATGTGCATCTTTGAAAAGGGTAGGCCAATAGAATCCACTTTGTAGGACTTTGAGCGCAATCTTCTTGGTTCCAAAGTGCCCTCCACATGCCAAACCATGGCAGAAATGCAACACATACACCATCTTAGTTTTTGGAATACATCTTCTAATAATTTGATCCGAGCAGTATTTCCAGAGGTATGGTTCATCCCAAACGTAATACTTAGCTTGTTTAACAATCTTATCCTTTTGAAATCTATTCAAAGAAGAAGGAGTACGTTTAGTAGCTAAATAGTTAATAATATCAGCATACCAAGGATCAATAGCATTCAGAACAAAGAGTTGTTCATCAGGGAAAGTTTCAAGAAGTGGCAGATTATCAGATTCTTCAATGGACCCGTCTGCTTAGATGGTCAGCCACCACGTTTTCACTACCCTTCTTATCACGAATTTCTAGGTCAAACTCTTGCAGGATGGGCATCCAACGTAGCAATCTGGGTTTGGCATCCTTTTTGGTGAGAAGGTACCTTAGAGCTGCATGATCAGTATAAATAATCACTTTAGTTTGAATCAAATAAGATAGAAATTTTTCTAAATCGAAAATAACAGCTAAGAGCTCCTTCTATGTTGCGAAATAGTTCAGTTGTGCATCATTGAGTGTCATGCTTGCATAGTAGATGACATGAGGCATCTTATCCACTCTTTGCCCTAAGGCAGCTCCAACAGCATAGTCGGAAGCATCACACATCAACTCAAATGGCAAGTCCCAGTTTGGAGGCATGATGATGGGTGAGGCTGTGAGCTTTGCTTTAAAAGTGTTGAATGCCTAACGGTATTCCTTGGTGAAATTGAACACGACATCCTTGGCCAAGAGGTTGCAAAGGGGTCTGGTGATCTTTGAGAAATCTGTGATAAACCTCCTGTAGAAGCATGCGTGTCCAAAGAAGGATCTGATTTCCTTGACAGTTGTTGGGTAGGGCAGCCTATCCACAATATCTAGTTTAGATTTATCCACCTCAATGCCACGCGAGGAAATCACATGGTCCAGGATAATCCCCTGTTGTACCATAAAATGGCACTTTTCCCAGTTCAACACCAAATTGCTCTCCCTGCATCTTTCCAACACTTGAGACAAATTAGATAAACAAAGTTTAAACGAATGACCAAATACAGAAAAATCATCCATGAAAACCTCATATCCTCAACCATGTCTGAGAAAATACTCATCATGCAACGCTGGAAAGTAGCAGGGGCATTGCATAGGCCAAAAGGCATCCTCCAATATGCAAAAGTGCCATAGGGGCATGTGAACATGGTCTTTTCCTGGTCCTCTGGGTCTATTGCAATCTGGTTATAACCTGGATACCCATCTAGAAAACAGTAATGAGAATGCCCTGCAAATCTCTCAAGCATTTGATCAATAAATGATAAAGGAAAGTGATCTTTTCGAGTAATAGAATTTAGCTTACTATAGTCTATACATACTCTCCACCTTGTCTGAACTCGTTGGGGGCACTAGCTCATCACTCTTGTTTTTAACCACGGTTATCCCACTTTTCTTTGGAACCCCCTGAACATGACTCACCCTGTAAGGACCCTTCCCGAATTTTCCCTCGAAACCCGGAAAGAACCCTTATCCCATCTGACAGCTCTTTACTTCAAAATTTAAACACCAGAAATACCCTTTGTCCTGGAATAATTTTTATTAAGCCTTACAGGGTTCCCGACAGAACCTCTGTACTTACTAACCACTTATACCTGTCAGACGCAGGATAGTATACTGGTCAAAACCAAAACCTCGGCGTAGTGGTGGTCCAAATAGGAATACCCTATGTCACCAAACGTCAGTAGGTCAGACACTGCTGACATCTCTACTGGAATACCACAAGACAACAGACTAGTCAAATACTTGTAAACCAACCATAATTCGTCCCTCTGGGTCACCGCCCACACCTACCCACTGACCCGGCTGACGAAGTATTTTCATAGGTTGATTAAGCCCATGACCATTGTCGTCTGTTTCATATTAGAGCCGGATATATCCTCGGCTATCATATCGTATCATCAGTCGGTATAACCTTCGGCTACCATAACATATCAGTCGGCATATCTCTCGACTATCCTGTCCCTAGCCACCAGGGTATCCCTTGGGGTGTGCTAGTCATGTATCATATCATATCAGTCGGCATATATCTCGACTATCATATCATATCAGTCGGCATCTCTCGACTATCATAACATATCAGTCGGCATATCTCGACTATCATATCATATCAGTCGGCATATCTCGACTATCATATCATATCAGTCGGCATATCTCGACTATCATATCATATCAGTCGGCATAGTCGGCATCTCTCGACTATCATAACATATCAGTCGGCATATCTCGACTATCATATCATATCAGTCGGCATAGTCGGCATCTCTCGACTATCATAACATATCAGTCGGCATATCTCGACTATCATATCATATCAGTCGGCATATCTCGACTATCATATCATATCAGTCGGCATATCTCGACTATCATATCATATCAGTCGGCATAGTCGGCATCTCTCGACTATCATAACATATCAGTCGGCATATCTCGACTATCATATCATATCAGTCGGCATAGTCGGCATCTCTCGACTATCATAACATATCAGTCGGCATATCTCGACTATCATATCATATCAGTCGGCATATCTCGACTATCATATCATATCAGTCGGCATATCTCGACTATCATATCATATCAGTCGGCATAGTCGGCATCTCTCGACTATCATAACATATCAGTCGGCATAGTCGGTATCTCTCGACTATCATAACATATCAGTCGGCATATCTCGACTATCATAACATATCAGTCGGCATAGTCGGCATCTCTTGACTATCATATCATATCAGTCGGCATATCTCGACTATCATAACATATCAGTCGGCATAGTCGGCATCTCTCGACTATCATATCATATCAGTCAGCATAGTCGGCATCTCTCGACTATCATATCATATCAGTCGGCATATCTCGACTATCATATCATATCAGTCGGCATATCTCGACTATCATATCATATCAGTCGGCATAGTCGGCATCTCTCGACTATCATAACATATCAGTCGGCATATCTCGACTATCATAACATATCAGTCGGCATAGTCGGCATCTCTCGACTATCATATCATATCAGTCGGCATATCTCGACTATCATAACATATCAGTCGGCATAGTCGGCATCTCTCGACTATCATATCATATCAGTCGGCATAGTCGGCATCTCTCGACTATCATATCATATCAGTCGGCATATCTCGACTATCATATCATATCAGTCGGCATCTCTCGACTATCATAACATATCAGTCGGCATATCTCGACTATCATAACATATCAGTCGGCATAGTCGGCATCTCTCGACTATCATATCATATCAGTCGGCATATCTCGACTATCATAACATATCAGTCGGCATAGTCGACATCTCTCGACTATCATATCATATCAGTCGGCATAGTCGGCATCTCTCGACTATCATATCATATCAGTCGGCATATCTCGACTATCATATCATATCAGTCGGCATATCTCGACTATCATAACATATCAGTCGGCATAGTCGGCATCTCTCGACTATCATATCATATCATATATTGGAGGTTCACCGGTTCACCGCTAACAACGGATCCTCGTCCCGAGTCCTGGCCTCCCTCAATATGACCAAAACACACTTTAACCGAAATAGTGGAAAACATATATCCAGTAATCATTTCTAAATTCCGGGAAATCATTGCAACAATACATAACAATATGTAAACAAAGATACATTGATGCATGCATTACAGTTTATAAACAATAGTCCACTAATATACATCAACCAACCCTTAATTCAAGGACGCTCTAGCCCAAGCAACACATGCACAATAATGTCCCAACTACCTGGACTTCCCGAGCTCAAAACCCGCTAATACGGTCAACTATTACCGCTGGGATTGCCCAAAACCACCTCTAAACGACGTCTGATCAACCTCAAACCTGTACCAACAGATTCGGAACGTCGAAAACTAGTTCCCACGCGTCGCCGTGACCTCAGTCTCGGCCCCACGCGCCACCACGCGCCGCCGGAAGGTCGGCACACGCACCCACGCGCGCTCACGCGCCGGTCACGCGCTACTACAGTGTTCACGCGCTTGGACCGGTCCAACCCGGTCTGGCTCAACCTGACCCGGTCCAACTCGACCCGACCGGTTCACTCAACCCGACCGGTTCAACTCGACCCGACCGGTCAACTCGACCCGACCGGTCACCGGTGACTCGCCGGAGAAGACGACCGGACGCCGTCACCGTCGCCGGAGGCTGGTCGGAGAAGATGACCGGACCGCCACCTCCACCGCCGTCTGGTTCGCCGGAATCCCCCATTTCCGGCCGAAACTACCAGTTTTCTAACTTCTTCATTTCTTAACCGTTTTTTACGATCTATACATGGAAATTTATCTACTTTTCACCAGGAATCCAAATATGAGGTCAAAGTTCCGAGATCGTACCTGGTTTGGCCGGAAAACGGCCGAGAAATTTCAGTTCACCTCCCTCCTCCGTCCGTCGCCTACGGCGGTGCTCCCGCTCCAATATCTACCCCAAAATGCTCGTGGGGTCCCGGGGATGATCCTCCCGACCTTGGTTTCACTCAACTCGGATCGAAATCCGTCCGATGAAAATCAAGCTTTGTGTTCACACGGGGGGGTTTTCGGGTAGGAGAGAGAGAGACCATACTGACCAACCTGCCGAGGAGAGAGAAAATATCTATTATATAGTTCCAACTTCTCCAAAATTACCAAACTGCCCCTGAAGCTTCTAGACCCGTAACGAACTCACCGGGTCTCCGTTTTTCGCGTGCCGCCTGTCTACGAACTCGTGAGTTCGAGACCTACGCAACGACTTTAGAAAATTTCCCAAAAGTCTTGCCAGTCAAAAAGTGACTCCCGAACCCGTCCAAAACTGAGGGTAAAATTGTCCAATCCTCAAAATAGTTTAATTTATGGTCCGGGTCGTTACACACCCATTTGGAATAAGAGAATGGGTAAATGATTCCCACATCCAAAGGTTTGAGCACCTCTTTCTTCACAACCTCCTTCATTGGCGGGTTTAGTCTCCTCTGTGCCTCTCTAGATGGCTTGGCATCCTCTTCTAGCAGAATTTTGTGCATACACTTTGAAGGACTAATTCCCTTGATGTCTGCTATTGTCCATCCTTTAGCTGATTGATTGGCTCTCAAAACTTGTACCAACTCATCCTCCTCCACAACACTTAAGGTAGAAGCAATAATAACCGGAAGAGTTTGGTTCTTACCTAGATAAGTATATTTCAGATGCTCTGGTAATGGTTTCAATTCAAGCTCAGGAGCTTGGGCGTTGGATGGCTTGGTTTGTTGCTGGGCTGTGAGGAGTAGGTCCTCAAACGATTGCCTATTCCAAGGAACTTGTGGCACGACATTGAGAAACATAACTCTCTCTGTCACGTGTTCATCCAGCTGCTCATCCATTGGCGCAGTGTCAGTTAGGGCCTTCTCTAATGGATATGTAATGCAGGAGTTGACAATAGTTTTCTGCAATAAAAAATCCATCATATTCAAAGGAAAATCAATTATAGGTTCGACTGGATATTGAATTGCATCATGGATAGAAAAAGTTCTCAATTGATCCAACACTTTAATTGAGACTTGGCCATTTTAAATATCTATCATGCATTCAGCCGTGGCTAATAGGGGCCAACCAAAAATCAAAGGTGGCTCCTCATTCTCATCAACCCTATCCATCTCAAGAATATAGAAATAAGTTGGTATGCATGTATCACCAATCTGCACAATCACATCCTCAAGCACACCCATTAGATTAGTAACAGAAGCATTTGCTAATCTAACACATAAGTGAGTAGGTTTGAGTTCTCTTAAGTTGAGAGATTTATAGATATGGAATGGCATTATACTCACAGATGCTCCCATGTCACATAAACAATGATAAAACCATTTTGACTGAATGACACAAGGAAGTGTTGTAGGCCTGGGATCATTGGCCTTGAGAGGCATGCGCAGAAGTGCAACAGAACAAGCCTTGGGGACGTCTATGATGTCACTTGAACTAAAACCCCGTTTCCCAGCTACCAAGTCCTTGATGAGCTTTGCAAAAATTGGCATGTGTTTGACCAATTTGTGGAAGGGCAGCGTGATCTGAAGCTTCTGTAACATACTAATGATCTCTTCTTCGAATTCCTCCTTCCTTTTGTTTTGATTATGAAACCTGCGAGGAAAAGGGACAATCACATCATCATTTAAGTCAAAATGCACTTTTTTAGTTTTATTATGAACTGCAGATTTAGAGGCTCGAGTGAAGGTTAGAGGTCTTATTCTGGTCCAAATTTGGGTCATGGCTCTCAGAAAGAGCATGGGACTCAAATATGCTGTTTTGAAGTGGAACCGGAACCTGGGTTGAATTCTGGGACATGTACTGGGCGTGTCTCGGTGCTGATCTGGGGGCCTGCAGAGACATGTCCTGAGACATGTCCAGCGTTAGGGGCAGGGACACGGGTCTAGGTCTTGTCTGGGGCAGATTCCCAAAAATAGGCCCTGTGTCAGTTTTAGGCACCTTCTCGGCCAGGTCTTCATCCAAAGTTGATGGTCCTTCATTCATGTCACGATGAGCACCACACGGTAGGCTCTGAAGTTGTGTGCCACTTCAAAGGGTAATAGCATTGGCCGTGGGGTTCTGGAAACCCTTTGGATTGACCATGACTTGACTGGGTAGCCTACCTGGCTCTCTTTGATTCAACTGATTTGAAATCTGCCCCATTTGATTCTCCAACGCAGAGATGGCTTGATTAGTCTTCTGTTGGTGAGCTGTGGTGTTCTGAACGAGTGCTTGCACCATGCTCTGAGTGGCCATCATCATCTCTTCCAATGATTTTCCCCCTGGGACCTGAGGGGCATGATGTTGTGCTTGAATAGGGGCTGGGGTAGCCATGGCCTGATTTTGGATTCCGTGTGGTGGCATGGGGTTCTGAATGTTCTGATTGTTGCCCCACCTGAAATTGGGATGATTTCTCCACCTGGGATTGTAGGTGTTGGGATATGGATCATTCCGAGGCCTTGATCCGTCATTGAACTTGCCAACCCTGTTGGCTTCTTCCACCTTTGGGAAATCATGGGATCCATGTCCTTGAATCGAGCATACATCACTTACTTGTACTCATTTTGCCTTGTCATTGCACAATTGCTGTGAGTTGAGCAATGATGTCATCTTTGTCCTTGCTTGCTACACCAAGAGGTTGATGACCCCGATAGCTTAATTGCTTCTCCCTTTGAGCAATATTCTCAAAGGCCGCTCTAACCTTCTAGGTTGTGCTATCCAAAACTCCCTTGGATTGGGAGTTCACCATGACCCTATCACTGGTCTTTAAACCTCTGTAGAAATACAAGATCAGGTGACAATCATCGATGTTGTGGTGGAAACAAGACTGAATCAACTGATTAAAGCGTTCCCCGAATTCGTAGAAGGACTCATCTTCAGCTTCACCTGGGGCCATGAACTCACTCTTAAGTTTATTAGTCTTCGACACTAGATAATACTAAGTGAGGAACTTAGAAGATAAGTCTCTCCAAGATGAGATAGATGCAGGGGCCAAGGAATGGAACCAGGCCTTGGCTCGGTCTTTGAGATTGAAGTGAAAGAATCTCAATTTGATTTCAGCCTCAGTCATGCCGTTAATCCTCAATGTACATCAGACCTCCATGAACTCCTGAATATGTAGATGAGGATCCTCTCCTGAAAGTCCTCGAGGGATTGACCCTTGCTTTTCTGCTTTACTATCTTAGTTTACTTGTGCACTTGCAAGGTTTTAACTGTTAGAAATAGATTGCATATTCTGTGTTCTCTATTTTTACAAACATGTATGGTCCCTGACTTAAGCTCAAAGTTTTCCATAGTAGATAGTGGGAAAACAATTGGAAATTAATCCTCAAAGACATGTGGAGTAGGATACTCCTTTAGAAACTTTGGTGCAGGGTTGGCAAGGACATGTTCCTCAGCCATTGGAGGTGATGATGGCGGTGATGCTTGTGGAGATGGGAATTGAGGTGAAGTTGGCAGGGAATGGAAGGTTATTCTCTGAGCTGTGTAGGAGGGGAAGGTTGGTGATAATGTAACTCCAATTGTTGTTTGATGTATGCAAGCTGTTCAGCAGAGAATGAGTGGGACATAGACCTGGAAAGAGTAACAAACTTGAATTAGTAACATAAAGCAACGGACACCATTGAGGGACAAGTACCCAACAACGGCACCAAAAACTTGTTGGTAAAAATAGAGATCACAAAATATGCAATCTATTTCTAACAGTTAAAACCTTACAAGTGCACAAATCAACTAAGAGTATACAGCAGAAAAGTAAGGGTCGACCGCTCGAGGACTTATATCAACGTTATGTCCCCTTCAATATTTAGACTTAACTAACTCAGATTAAGACTCAACCACAATAAAGAAAACAAGAAAATTACACCTGGAACTAGACTCAACACTAAGTAAATAAGCAAGACACTAAGACGCGACTTATGACAGTAACTTGCGACACAAGAAAACACAAAAGACTCTGAAAAAACACACACAAGACTCACGGCCAGGGGGGTGGGTTTGATGCTTTTGGAATTGAGAATACTGAAAGTAAAACAGAAACTTAAAGTGCAAGAAACAAATTAGGCAGCAAGGTTGATTTTGATTAAAACTAGATATTAAGTCGAACTAAGGCCAACTATTCACCACTAACCATTACAAGTTCTTAACAAGATTTCCAAGGTTCCACTATTATGAATTAACTGAATTTGATGCATGTGCAAAGGTCCACTCAAGGTCAAATCACAAATTTTATTTCCATCTTAGTTCCTATGTAGCAGGCTCACTACCACAACTATTCAAAGAACGCATTAAGCGTGAAAAGAAATCTGAGCAATCACACTACCCCTAAAAAAGTGATGTGCAGTCCTAGGTTGTCATGAGTTGGATTACAAGTAAGATGTAAAGCCACTACCGTTGGTGCCAAACGATCACAAGAAGTTAGTCAATCAATCAAGAAATCTTTCACCTATAGATTATGCAAATAAGATGACTAAACTCATAAACATAAACTAAGATCATTACGCACAGTAATCACAACCATATTCAGTATTCATAACACTGTAAACCAAGGGCTAAAATCAAGTTAACAAACTACATGGCTAGGGCTTCAAGCAGCCCTAGTTCTCTTAAGAACTACTCACGCGTCTTATTGAAAATAATAGAATAAGTCATGATTACAAATTAAAGATGAAAGGGAAGAAAAGAAAACATTGAAAGCAATGGCAAGCCAAGGACACGTCCAAGCACTCTCCTCCACTCTATGCGTTAAGCTCAACTTCCAAAAGCACGAAAAAAGTAAAAAATGCACAAACTGTCTAAAACTGAAAACTATGCGGCTACAAAGGAGTGAAACCCTAATTCAGCGTTAAAACATTGTTTAAATAGACCTAGGGCTTCCCCTAAAAACTAGGAATTGAAACTGACAACAAAAAGCCTAAAATAACCTTAAGGAAACCCTAAGACTGCTTTCCTAGCTTAGCATGGGCATGGGCTGGGCCGCGGGCTTTAGGCGTGTCAGGGAACACGATTGAGACTTGGATGCGAGCTCTGAAGGACTCACCATGGCTCGTCTGGGGTTGGTTCTAAGGCTCAATTTAGGGCACATATGAGGTATCTTTGAGACATGTCAAGGACACATCTTGGCATGAACCTTGACTCACCTTGAACTTGATCTGCTGGTCCTTAAACATGGATTTAGGACTCGCATGGCTTTATTCGAGTTTCTTAGTCATGGCCCTAAATAGGGCACATGGCTTCAGATCAGGACATGATTTAGGCCCCGATATCGCAATGAAGACAACTTCCTCATTATAAATAGAGAGAACAAAAATACAATATATTTGTAACACTTAAAACCTTGCAAGTGCACAAGTCAACTAAGATTGTACAGCAGAAAAGCAAGGGTCGAACCCTCGAGGACTTGTATCAACGTTATGTCCACTTCAGTATTTAGACTTAACTAACTCAGATTAAGTCTCAACCAAAATAAAAGAAAACAAGTAAAATACACCTGGAACTAGACTCAACACTAAGTAAATATGCAAGACACTAAGACACGACTTATGACAGTAACTTGCGACACAAGAAAACACAAAAAAACTCTGAACAAAACACGCACAAGACTCACGGCTAGGGGGGGTTTGATGCTTTTGGAATTGAGAATATTGAAAGTAAAACATAAACTTAAAGTGCAAGAAACAAATTAGGCAGCAAGGTTGATTTTGATAGTTAAAATAACGATCAAAATAAATATGAACTCTATTTTCATAGTTATATCTTTGCAAGGGCACAAAATCGAATATGTCAATATAACAGCAAGCAAAGGTCGATCCCTTGAGGACTTGTTCAACGATGATGTTCCAATTAAGTTCAAATTTTATTAACTTAAACAAAAGAGACAAAATACTAAAAGACAATAAAGAACACGCCTAGACCTAGACTCACACTACTTTAGATATGCAAAAGACACTAACGCATGGCAATCCGGGGGGGGGGGGGGGGGGTGGGGGGGTGGGGTGGGTGGGTGGGTTGGGGGGTGAGGGGTTGGGTGGGGGGTACCTATGCTTTTAGATTTGAAAATTAAAGACAAGTAAATTATAGTGCATGAAATAACAATGAAACAAAGATAGATTGAAGACAAGTAAATTATAGTGCATGAAATAACAATGAAACAAAGATAGATTGATTGTTTGTTAATCAAGGTGAATTAAGGCTTACTATCCACTCTAACCAATCATAGTCATTAACTAGATTTCCCTGACCTAATTACTATGCAAATTATGAATTAAGTGGCCATGCAAAGGTCCCGATGGTTGGCCCACTCCACATATATTATCCTCTCTTAATTGGCATGTTCAAAGCATGATGTGTACTCTAGAACGTCTATCATCTACCATTTCAGATGTGCAAGAAGTACAAAGAGAATTTAATGACACTACACTAGCCTAGAAAAGTGATGTGCATTTCTAGGTTGTCATGAATTCCGATTACAAGATTGTTTCTTAACTTCAACCTCTTGATGCTAATGAATTACAAGATGATATAGTTGTCCGTCAAGCAATTCCATCAATAATTTATGCAAACAAGGTAGCTAATCTCATAGGCATAAAAGAATGGTAGTTTAAGCAGTAATCAGAATTATTCAGCTTTAGCAATCAAAATCAAGAGCCAAAATCTAATTAACGAACTAACATGGCTAGGGCTTCAAGCTGCCCTAATCCTAAAAACACTACTCACACATAATTGAAATTGCAACAAACATAATTGAATTCATTAAAGTAAAAGTAATAAAAGTAGAGATACAAAGGAGATTATTGAAGATGAAACATAGCAGAAGACCACGCCATAGCTTATCCTCCAATGCTCACGTACAGGGAAGTCTCCACTAATTTTCTAAGGTTCACTCAAAAACTGTTGTTTTGTTCACTTAATCACTTACAACATGGCATTGTGAAGTGCAGAGTATGAACTACTTGACCGTGGCCTGATTCTTAGTAAGGCAAAGATAGTTAACTTAGCATGTATATCGCTTTCAACAAGTTATAATACTATAATTAGCAACACTTAACTAAACAAATGAAAACTAAAACTGAAATTCAAAAGTTCTGGTCGTCTATGCAAAATTTTAAATCCACACCCCTAAACCTAAATTGAACATTGTCCTCAATGTGATAAGCAGTAAGTATGACAACAGAACAAAGGTTTGAGAGATATAAAGGGCTAAAACAGCATAGGAAGAGAGAAATACAAACTAGGGCTAGGTTACCTCCTAGGAGCGCTTTATGTAATATCTGGGCAAGACGGGCCTGTCAAGCTATGTAGTTGTTGCAGGCTGAGAACTTGGCGCACTTGGGGCCAGTGGTAGGTCAATTGTGCCTGTGATTAGATTGGGGAGGGCCTCGAAGTAGGCTTTTAGTCAATGACCATTCATTTTGAACGACTCCTTCTTAACTAGGTGCTGAATTTCAACTGCAACATGAGAGAAAACATTAGTAATCACAAAAGGACCAGCCCACCTTGAACGCAACTTACCAGGGAATATCTTGAGCCATGAGTTAAAGAGGAGGACTTTTTGTCCAATTTCAAAGGCCTTGGGCTGAATGTGCTTGTCGTGAAAAGCTTTTGTCTTTTCCTTGTAAATCTGAGAGCTTTCATAAGCCTCGTTTATGAGCTCCTCCTATTCACTTAGCTGAAGTTTTCTAAGAAGCCCGGGTTCATCGAATTCCATATGCATCCTCTTAATAGCCCAGAACGCCATATGCTCTAATTCCACCGGCAAGTGACATCCTTTCTTGAAGAAAAGTCGAAATGGAGACATGCCAATAGGGGTCTAGTATGCCGTCCTATAGGCCCACAAAGCGTCATTCAATTTGTTGGACCAGTCCTTGTAGTTAGGGCTCACGGTTTTCTCCAATATGGCCTTCACTTCTCGGTTTGAAATTTCAGCTTGGCCACTCGTTCGAGGGTGATGGGGTGTGGATATCCTATGGGTGATGCCATACTTCTTCATTAGAGTTTCGAAGGAACAATTGTAGAAGTACGTGCCCCCATCCTTGATGATGGCTCTTGGCTCTCCAAACCTGGCTAAGATGTGCCCCCATTTAGACACATAATCGACAGCGAATAAAATATAGAGATTACCAAAAGAGTTCGGAAAAGGTCCCATGAAATCGTTGCCCCATACGTCAAAGATCTCTACCACGAGGATAGGAATTAATGGCATTTGATTTCGAGGCCTATGTTACCTTGCCGTTGGCATCTGTCACAAGTGAGTACAAAATCGTATGCATCCTTAAACAATGTAGGGCAATAGAATCCGCTTTGACGGACCTTGAGTGCCGTTTTCTTAGCTCCAAAATGGCCTCCACACGCCAAGCTATGGTAGAAGGTTAGATTGGGTTTCATCTCATCTTCTGGGATGTATCTTAGAATTATTTGATCAGGACAATGCTTCCATAAGTAGGGTTCGTCCCAGATATAGTACTTAGCCTGTTTAGCTAGGACGCATGATCGGTGTAGACAATGACCTTGGTCTGAATCAAGTATGATCAGAACTTCTCAAGAGCGAAGATAATAGTAAAGAGATCTTTCTCAGTGGTGGAGTAGTTCAATTGGGCGTCATTCAGGGTTCGACTTGCATAGTAGATGACGTGAGGAAGCTTGTTGACATGCTGTCCTAAAATAGCTCATACAGCGAAGTCCGAAGCATCACACATAAGTTCGAATGGTAAGTCCCAATTTGGTGGCATTATGATAGTGGATGTTGTGAGGTTTGCCTGAGTGTATTGAATGCCTCACGGCATTCCTTGTTGAAGTCAAATGAGACATATTTAGCTAGGTGGTTGCACAACGGCCTTGTGATCTTCGAGAAGTCTTTAATGAAGCTTCGATAAAAACCGACGTGCCCTAAGAAAAATCGAACCTCATTGACTGTTGTAGGGTGCGGCAGCCTTTCCACTATGTCTAAGTTAGCTTTGTCCGCCACAATTCCACGGCTAGAGATCACATGGCCCAAGACAATTCCTTGTTGTACCATGAAGTGGCACTTTTCCCAATTCAGCACTAAGTTACTTTCTTGGCAGCGTTCTAGTACTCGGGACAAGTTAGCTAAGCACAGCTCGAATGAAAGGCTAAAGAAAGAGAAGTCATCCATGAATACCTCAATTATATCCTCCACCATGTCAGAGAAGATGCTCATCATGCAGCGTTGAAAGGTAGATGGGGCGTTACAAAGACCAAGAGGCATCCTTTGGTAGGCAAATGTGCCATAGGGGCACATGAATGTAGCATTTTCTTGGTCTTCTGGGGCGATAGCAATCTGATTATACCCTGAGTAGCCATCCCATAAGCAATAATGTGAATGGCCGGCCAACCTCTCAAGCATTTGATCGATGAATGGCAAGGGAAAGTAATCCTTGCAGGTGGTGGTGTTGAGCTTCCGGTAGTCAATGCAAACTCTTCACCCAGTTTGAACTCTCTGGGGTATGAGCAAATCATGCTCATTCTTAACCACGGTAATCCCACTTTTCTTTGGAACTACTTGGACTGGGCTCACCCACTTAGAGTCACTTATAGGATAGATAATGCCCATGTCTAGGAGTTTAAGGACTTCCTTCTTCACGACCTCCTTCATAGGTGGATTTAATCTTCGTTGTTCTTTTCTTGATGGTTTGGCATTATCTTCAAGAAGTATTCGATGCATGCATTTGGTGGGATTGATCCCTTTTATATCGGAGATTGTCCATCCTATCACCGTACGATGAGCCTTCAAGACTTGTACCAATTGCTCCACTTCTACCGCACCTAAGTTAGAGGCAATGTTGACCGGTAGGGTCAGATTTTTTCCTAAGTAAGCATACTTTAAATGATCAGGCATTGCCTTTAATTCAAGTTCTAGGGACTGGATCGTGGACGACAAAGTCTTGTGGTCCACAAGAGGTAGAGCCTCAAAAGCTTGTTATTTGTTCCTTGAATGAACAGGAACGACATGAAGTATTCTGACTTCCTCTATCACCATATCGTCAAGTGTCTCATCAGTTGGTGAAGTGATGGCCGTTTCAAGAGCATCTGTTATGCATGAATTGGTGAGTGCCTTCTGCATTGGCGAGTGCCTTTTGCAGCAGTAAGTCCATGGTGTTTAACGGGAAGTCCACAATTGGCTCCTTAGGATATTGGATGGCATCATGGATGGAGAATGTCCGAAGCTTGTCCAAGACTCTTGGAGACTTGGCCATTTTTGACGTCAATAAGGCAATTACCCGTGGCTAGCAAAGGCCTTCCAAAGATGAGTGGAGGTTCCTTATTCTTGTCAATTCTGTCCATCTTGAGTATGTAAAAGTCCGCAGGGATGCATGTGTCTCCAATTTTCACAAGTACGTCCTCTAGAAATCCTATTAGATTAGTAACAAAGGTGTTAGCTAATCTAACACATATGTATGTAGGTTTGAGTTCGCCTAGGTTTAGTGACCTGTAAATGTGGAATGGCATGATGTTTACTGATGCTCATGTGTCGTAGAGGCAGTGCTCAAATCTTTTAGATTGAATGACACATGGAAGTGATGGAGGCCCAGGATCGTTGGCTTTAAGGGACATGCGCAAAAGGGCAGCAGAGCATGCCTTAGGGATTTCAATGATGTCAGTGGAGCTGAAACCACGCTTTCCTGCAAATAAGTCCTTGATGAGCTTTGGGAAGATAGGCATGTGCTTGACGATTTTATGGAAAGACAATGTGATTTGAAGCTTCTGCAACATGCTGATGATTTCCTCCTCAAAGTCCTCCTTTCCTATTTTGGAACTTGCTAGGAAATGGAATTTCAACATCATTAGCTAACTCAAATGTTACCTTTTTAGTTGTTTTAAGATTGGAATTTTGAGTTTAAGAGTTAGAATTATTTGAGTGCTGCGAATTGGCCTTAGGAGCAGGTTGGATGTCAGTCGTGACCTACGGAAGTACCTTAGACATTATACTTGGCACATCTTGCGATAGCGGCTAGGACATGGCTCTCGGCAGAGCTGAATCAGGTGCAGTTTCAGGGACTACTGGCAGTGAGGTTCTTGGTGGCTCGCTAGGCAGGTTCTGTGCCTGCGGCTGTGGCTGTGGCATGTTCAGTGGCACGCTTTGGTCTGTGGTCCTCTGCAGAGTTGATTGAGGCGCATGGTCAGGTCCTTCTTGCGGTAGGGCTCTCGGTGGAGCTTGGAACATGGTTGGCGGCGTAGGGTTGGTCCAGGTCTGCGGCATGCCGTAAGGCATGGCCTTCTGTGGGCGTGTCATGGAGTTGGCCACGATAGGATGGTGCCTTGATGATGTCACGGGGAAGTCATCCTCCTCAGTGTCAAGTCTTTCATTATTTCCTTTGAGGGCATCGTATGTTGGACCTTGAAGTTGTGTTCCACTCTGCAGAGTGATGACATTGGCCGTAGGATTGTGAAATCCCTTAGGATTTACCATGACTTGACTTGGTAGCTTTCCTTGCTTCCGCTATTTTAGTTGATTTGCAGTTTGTCCCATTTAACGATCCAAGTTTGCAATTGCTTTATCCGTCTTTGCCATATGACTTCGGCTTTCTTGAATGAATGCATGAGTGTTTTGCATGAATTGGATGTTTTGTTGAGCAATGGAATTGAGGGCATCCTCCAAAGACTTGCTTCCGCCACTCTGATTTGATGAAGGGTCATGAGGGTTCACTTGAGGGGATGCTGCTTATTGCTGAAATCCAGGGGGCGGCAAAGGATTGGCGGCAGTTTGATTGTTGCTCCATCGGAAGTTTGGATGATTTCCCACCCCCCCCGGATTGTAAGTGTTTAAATATGGGTCATTCCGGGGTCGTAATTATTATTGAAACCTCGAGAAAAATTGGCTCCTTCCACCATTGGGCAGTCTTGGGATGTGTGGCCCTGGATTAAGTACATGTCATACACTTGAACTCCTCGAGCATTCTCATTGAAGAGCTTCTTCACCATTGCTGTTAGTTGAGCAATGGCGTCATCCTTGTCATTTGTGTACGCCTCGCGTGTAGCCTTAGAGGAATGACCTCTGTAGCTAATTGCTTCTCCCTTTGCGCTATATTCTCCAAGGCCGTCCTCCTCTGCGGCTGTGCCATCTAGAATTCCTTGGGATTGTGAGTTCTCCATGGTGCGGTCGCTGTTTTTCAATCCTCCATAAAAGTACAACATCAAGTGATGCTCGTCGATGTTGTGGTGAGGGCACGCCCTTAACATTTGATTGAAGCACTCCCAAAATTCGTAGAATGGCTCATCAATTGCTTTCCGTGGGTCCATGATTTTTGCCTTCCACTCATTTGTCTTGGCAACGGGGTAATATTGTGTTAGAGATTTCGAAGACAAGTCCCTCCACGAGTGGATTGAAGTTGGCGCCAAAGAGTGAAACCATGCCTTAGCACGATCATGAAGGATAAAGTGAAAAAGCCTTAGTCGAATTTCAGCCTCTGTCATGCCGTTGATGCGCAAAGTTGAGCAGACTCCAACGAATTCCTTAATGTGTAAGTGTGGGTTTTCTCCCGAAAGTCCATGGAATGTTGGTAACATGTGAATGATTCCAGACTTCAACTCAAAATTGGCCACCGTAGACTCTGGAAACACAATGGGAAATTGATCCTACGAAAAATGGGGAATTGCAAAATCCTTGAGGGGTCGTGGGGCTGGGTTAGACACAAGGATCCGGTCTCTTCCCTGCTCATCCCTTGCATCCACCATCCTTCTTGTGCTAGGTGGTGGTGAGCAGTGAACAGAAGATCCTCTAGATGATGGTGGGGTGCTTGATCCGTGCAGAGATCCTTGGACATATCCTCTTGATGACATAAACAAAGTACCTAAAAAAAGTAGAGAAAAACTAAGTTAATAAATCCAAACTAAATGGACACCGTTAATGATCACAATAAATATGAACTCTATTTTCATAGTTGTAGCTTTGCAAGTGCACAAAATCGAATATGTCAATATAGCAGCAAGCAAAGGTCGATCCCCCGAGGACTTGTTCAACGATGATGTTCCAATTAAGTTCATATTTTATTAACTTAAACAAAAGACACAATGATAGATTGATTAAAGACAAGTAAATTAAAGTGCATGAAATAACAATGATAGATTGATTGGTTGTTAACTAAGGTGAATTAAGGCTTACTATCCACTCTAACCAACCATAGTCATTAACTAGATTTCCTTGACCTAATTACTATGCAAATTCTGAATTAAGTGTCCATGTAAAGGTCCCGATGGTTGGCCTACTCCACATATATTATCCTCTCTTACTTGGCATGTTCTAAGCATGATGTGTACTCTAGAACGTCTACCACCTACCGTTTAAGATAATGCATGAAGTACAAAGAGAATTTAATGACAGTACACTAGCCTAGAAAAGTGATGTGCATTTCTAGGTTGTCATGAATTCCGATTACACGATTGTTTCTTAACCTCAACTGCTTGATGCTAATGAATTACAAGATGATATAGTGGTCCGTCAAGCAATTCCAACAATAATTTATGTAAACAAGGTAGCTAAACTCATAAGTATAAAAGAATAGTAGTTTAAGCAGTAATAAGAATTATTTAGCATGTATAGCAATCAAAATCAAGAGCCAATGTCAGGACCCGTCCCGAATTTCCCTCGAAACCCGGGAAGAACCCTGATCCCGTTTGACAACATAAGGAAAGGTTCCCAAAATACCCTTCAATCCTTACAAATTATAATAACAATAATAAATACTTCATCTTGTCAGACAAGGGACTTAAGCACTCAATAATTCCCGTAATTAACGACCAATCAAATACAATATAATATCAGAGCGTCTAAGTAGTAGGATCAAAAGTAAAATTTAGATATCCTACTCAAATATAATTACACAGCGAAGTTGAAGTACTAATGCCTCTGCCTCGAGATCAGTGTTCGCGTCAACTCTACTCAACTGCCTGAAGGGGGTTTAAACACAAAAGTTGTGAGTGGACAAAAATAATCATTTATAAATTCCTTTTCGAAGAAATACCTTTCTTCCCCTCCATTTATAAAATCATGCATGCATAACATAAAACAATTTATCATACTAAAACATCATATGTAAATTACCAAAAATTCTCATTTCTCTTTAAAACCACATAGTTGGACTCACATAAAATCTGTATAATAAAAATACCTCGTGATCCACAATTTGGTTTGAAAACTCTCTTCAAAGGAGTTTAAAATCATTTAAATCAATCTGGACACAAAATATCTCAAATTCAAATCATTTGGTTCAATCTGACACATAATATCTCAAATTCACTGTTCCCGACATATCCAAAACACACCAGGGTATCCCTTGAGATGTGTTAAAATCTATACAACTCTGTGTACCATCTGTACTGTCTGTACTATCTGTACTATGCATAGACAGTCTCGCGACCCGGCGGAGCAAGGCCCCTCAACACCAAGGTCCGAACCCTCAACAACCGGTAGAGCAAGGCCCCTCAACACCAGTCAGAGCAACAATAACCATCGGGACGGGAACCAGTGAATCAAATCCATACTTCGAAATCTTTGTTTCGCGGCCTAAGCCAAATTCTTTGAAATACCATTTTATGGCCAAAATCGGTAAAATCACAATTATGAGTCTAAACCCAAATCACATACTCAAATAGTTACCACGTCAAAACGATATCAAAATCGAGTACAAAAACCAGGCCATTTCTCAAAACATACTTTCACTGAAATATTGTAAAACATGTGTCCAACATCATTTCTAAAATCCAGAAATTCATTGCACCCATACATAACAGTATTTAAATCAAAGATACATTTATGCATGCATTACAGTTTATAAATCAAAGTCCACTCACAAACCTGTTCAAGCAAGCTCAATCCCGAACTGTACGCTCCCCTGAAGTTCCTGGAGCAGTATCGCCTGTCCAAATTAATAATCGGGATTACCAGCTAATAATAAGAACCTTAAATATGAACCCCCTAAACCCGGGGAGTCTAACTATGCTGGCCTAGAAAATGCAGCAACTCTAAAACGCCCTAAATAACCCCCAAACGACGTCCGATCGACTCAAATCCTGCGCCAACAGGTCCGAAACGTCAAAAACTACTTGTCACGCGCCACCGTAACCTCAGACTCAGCCCCACGCGCCGCCACGTGCCGACGGAAGGTCGGAACACGTGCCCACGCGCCGCCATGCGCCCTCACGCGCCGGTGACGCGCCTGCTACAGTACCTACGCGCCTGGACCGGTCCAACCCGGTCCGGCTTAACTTGACCCGGTCCAACTCGACCAGACCGGTTCAACTCGACCCGATCGGTCACCCGACCCGACCGGTTTACTCGACCCGACCGGTCACCGGCGACTCACCGGAGAAGACGACCGGTTGTCGTCGCCGTCGTCGGAGGTTGGCCAGAGAAGATGATCGGTAGTCGCTGTCGCCGCCATCTGGTTTCGCCGGAATCCTCCATCTCCGGCCGAAACTTCAAGCTTTCCAACTTCCTCAAAACTCAACCATTTTTCACAAATTTTACGTCTAAATCTATCTACTCGAACCCAAGAATCCAAATATGACCTTAAAACATCAAACACGTACCTATGCTAGCCGGAAAATGGATCGGAAGGTCTGAAACTTCCTATCCTCGGTTCGGCTTCCTCCGTGGTCCTCTCCTTCGATGGTTGGTACGGTTGTGATCGTGGGAAGGAGTAGAATACGATTAGTTGATCAAAACTGGAAGTTGAAGCCTTGAATCAAACTTGACTTTATGGGTTTTTCGGGTGTTTTTCGTACGGTTTCAGGTGTGTTTTGGAAATGTTTGTCACAGAGAGAGAATGAGGATGAAGATAAGATGAAGATGAAATGAGGTGGATCAGATAATATCTGATTTGGGGGTTAAAAATATCTACCCCAAGTCAAAAAATATCAGATAATATCTTATTTCCGCGTGCCGCCTGTCTACGAACTCGTGAGTTCGAGACCTACGCAACGGTATCCAAAACACTACCAAAAGTGTCTCGAAACAAAATTTGATTTCCATGCCCTTTACCAACCAAGGGTAAAATCGTCATTTTTCAAAAATAATTGCATAAACCCAATAATTAAAATTCCGAGTTGTTACAATCTACCCTCCTTAAGAAATTTCGTCCTCGAAATTCAACTCTACCCTTGGAACAAATAAGGATATTGCGTCCGCATTAGTTCCTCGGTTTCCCACGTGGCTTCCTCCACGTTATGATTCCTCCACAACACTTTAACTAGAGGAATACTCTTTCTGCGCAGTACCTTTTCTTTCCAATCCAAAATTTGCACCGGTTGCTCCTCAAAGGTCAAATCATCCTTCAGCTCAAGTGGCTGCTCTCCCAATACGTGAGATTCATCAAACAGATATTTCCGGAGCAAGGATACATGAAAAACATTATGAACTCTGGATAATTCCGATGGTAAAGCAAGACGATATGCCACTGGTCCTATCCTCTCCAAAATCTCATACGGACCAATGTAGCGAGGACTCAGTTTTCCTCGTCTACCAAAACGTACCACTCCCTTCCAAGGAGATAGTTTCAAGAACACCCAATCACCTACCTCAAACTCAAGGTCTCTGGTTCTACGGTCTGCATAGCTCTTCTGGCGATCGTGAGCTGTCTTCAACCTTTCTCTGATGATCCTTATCTTTTCCTCAGTCGTATCAACCAACTCTGGTGTTAACAGTTTCCTTTCACCCACTTCGTTCCAGCATAATGGTGTCCTACACTGCCTCCCATACAGTGCCTCGAAAGGAGACATCCCAATACTCGACTGATAACTATTATTATAAGCAAATTCCATCAGAGCCAGGTGTGAATCCCAGTTCCCTTTAAACTGTAGTACACAAGCTCTCAACATATCCTCCAAAACCTGGATTGTCCTCTCAGACTGACCATCCGTCTGAGGATGAAAAGCTGTACTAAAATGCAAGGTAGTGCCAAAAGCCTTCTGCAAACTCCGCCAAAACCTGGAGGTAAATCTAGGATCCCTGTCCGAAACAATGGACTCTGGAGTCCCATGTAGTTGTATGATCTCATCAATGAACAATTTAGCATACCGACTCATCCGAAAATCTTCCCGCACTAGCAAGAAATGTGCAGACTTCGTGAGTCTATCAACAATTACCCATATCCCATGATGTCCCTTCTGTGTCCTTGGAAGTTTATACACAAAATCCATCATAATTTGATCCCACTTCCATTCTGGAATAGGTAATGGTTGAAGTGCCCCATATGGTTTCTGCCTCTCTGCTTTCACTTGCTGACACGTCAGGCATCTACTCACAAACTCAGCAATTTCCCTTTTCATTCCAGTCCACCAATTGTGTTTCCTTAGGGTATGATACATCTTGGTACCTCCTGGATGCATAGCGTAAGCCGAACTATGAGCCTCATCAAGAATTTCCCTTTTTAGTTCCAGCTCATTCGGTACGCATAATCGGCCATCTCTAACCAAGGCTCCATCATCCCTAAGCGCATAGTCCTGCCTGTTTCCAGCCTCCAACTCCATCCTGATAATGCATAATGTAGGATCCTGGAGTTGAGCCTCAATAATCCGATCAATCAGAACATGCCTCACATGGAAACTAGCCAACAAAGCCCCCTGGCTATCCATGTCCAGTACTATCCCTGCTCTACGGAACTCTACCAATAACGGTAGGTAGACTGTATGCAAATGGGCTAAAGAACCCATGGATTTCCTGCTTAAGGCATCCGCCACCACATTGGCTTTCCCTGAATGGTACTCTATAGTACAATCATAATCCTTTATTAACTCAAGCCATCTTCTCTGCCTCAGATTCAGGTCCTTTTGGGTGAACAAGTACTTTAAACTCTTATGGTCGGTGAAGATCCGACACGTCTCCCCGTACAAATAATGTCGCCAAATTTTCAATGCATGCACCACTGCAGCTAATTCCAAATCCTGTGTGGGGTAATTCAACTCATGGGGTTTAAGTTGTCTAGAAGTATACGCTATCACCTTTCCATGTTGCATCAACACACAACCTATACCCCGCAATGAGGCATCACTATACACCTCGAATCCCCCAGTATCATCAGGAAGGGTCAATACTGGAGCAGAAGTCAACCTCCTCTTCAGCTCCTGAAATCCCTGTTCACAATCAGCTCCCCAGTCAAACTTGACTCCTTTCCTCGTCAACCGAGTCAACGGCCCTGCTATCGTAGAAAATCCTTCTACAAACCGTCGATAATATCCTGCCAAACCCAGAAAACTCCTCACCTCTGTCACTGTCCTCGGTTGCTCCCAGTTTGCCACTGCCTTAACCTTTTGGGGATCTACGCTGATACCCTCAGCCGAAATCACATGACCTAAGAATCCAACTTCGGTCAACCAAAACTGGCATTTACTGAACTTGGCAAACAAATGCTTTTTCCTAAGCATATTCAGCACCAACCTTAAGTGTTTCTCATGTGCCTTAGCACTCCTCGAATACACCAAGATGTCATCAATGAACACAATCACAAACCGATCCAAATACTTTTGGAACACCCTGTTCATCAAATCCATAAATGCTGCTGGGGCATTAGTCAACCCGAAAGGCATCACCAGGAACTCATAATGACCATAACGAGTCCTGAAAGCTGTTTTCTCAACATCCCCTTCTCTGATCCTCAACTGATGGTACCCGGATCGAAGGTCAATTTTCGAAAAATATCTTGCCCCCTTAAGTTGATCAAACAAATCATCTATCCTTGGCAAAGGATACTTATTCCGCACCGTAGCCCTGTTTAGTCGATACACAATCTCAGACCACCATCCTTTTTCCTCACAAATAACACTGGTGCACCCCAAGGTGAAACACTTGGGCGAATAAATCCCATATTCACCAAATCCTGCAACTGAGTCTTCAACTCTCGCAATTCTTCCGGTGCCATTCTATACGGTGCCTGTGAGATAGGTTGAGTACCTGGCAAAAGCTCGATGGTGAACTCAATCTCCCGGTGAGGTGGCAATCCCGGAAGATCATCTGGAAACACATCAGAGAACTCACTCACCACTGGAATATCCTTCACTCTCATCGGAGTATCCCGAGAATCAAACACATGAGCCAAATAACCCTGACAACCTTTCCTCAGCAATTTCTCAGCGGTTAAAGCTGATATCACTCCACAGGGTAGTACCCTACGATCTCCCCTGAATGTAAGTTCCGGTAAACCTGGACTCCGGAAATCCACTCTCTTGTCATAACAATCAGTAGAGGCAAGGTGCATAGTCAACCAATCCATCCCCAGAATCACATCAAAATAAAAAATTTCTAAGGGGATTAAATCTGCCTCTAATGCATGACCTTCCACTAACACTTCTCGGTGGAGATCGTCCAACGTCTGTCTTAGCATATCCGGGATGTTCTCCCTGGAGCTCATTTGCATGAAGGGGATGTTGTTGAGTTCTCCTTCGTCTTGATCACCCAACATGGTTTTGGAGGGTGTTGGGACGGCCTTTGTGGTAAGCGAGTTCGTGGAAGGTTGTTTTAGAATTCCCACAGACAACGCCAAACTGTTGATGCCAAAAATGGACCAACTTAGAATTGTCCCTTCGAGCTCGCTTCACTCACTCTTTCTAAGGGTAGGGAGACTTGCGCAAAGGGAGAGCAGAAGTAAAGGAGCACCAGTGGGGTGCCGGCCTAGTAGTCTCCGATGCTTAAGTTAGTTTAAGTGTGGAGGGATCTAGGCAGTGTAAGGACAAGGATGTCATTACCTTTTTGGGGTGGTGCCACTTGTATTTATAGTGGCATTAAATGTTGTTGGTGGAATATTTTGATGTGGGATAAATGTCCTTATCCCCGGTGCTGACGCATGTCGAAGGTTCGGCCGAAAGGTAGGCCGACCAGATCCGATTGGCCTAGTGGGTTTCTGCCTCTTGCTCAGGGCTGTGTTGGTGGGGTGCACTTGGTGTGTGTTTGGTTGAGCTGAGGCCAAGTATTGTTCTGGAGGGTTTTGGTTGGTCTTGACTAGGTTGATCAAATTGGGTACAAACAGGAGTCCCCAAGCCATTGACTGAGGTGGATTTCCTCGGTTGATGGCTTGTTCTTCTTTTTTCAACCTGTGGGGATCCGTCCCGTACTAGTCCCCAATCCCCCAAGCCCTTGGCCGAGGCGAGATTCTAGATGTTAATCTCCCTGGTGGCAAGGTTGGATGGTTGGGGGGGTTTTTTTTTTTTTGGCCGAAAGAGTGTTTGGTCGGCTTGCTTGCGCAGAACCTCGCACGAATCCGTGGCCGATCGGCTTGGTGGATGTCCTAGGCCGACCGAGTGCCACTCCACAGTTGATTGTATGTCACCTTGGTTAGCCCGCTTACGCGGACCCTCGCACGATCACGTGGCCGACCGGCTTGGAGGCTGTCCTAAGCCGATCGAGTGCCACTCCAAGATTGATTGTATGTCACCTTGGTCAGCCCGCTTACGCGGAACCTAGCACGATCACGTGACCGATCGGCTTGGAGGCTGTCATAGGCCAATCGAGTGCCACTCCAAGGTTGATTGTATGTCACCATGGTCGGCCAGCTTACGCGGAACCTCGCATGATCGCATGGCCAATCGGCTTGGAGGCTGTCCCAGGCCGACCGAGTGCCACTCCAAGGTTGATTGTTTGTCACCTTGGTCGGGTCGCTTGCGCGGACCCTCGTACGATCACGTGGCCGACCGGCTTGGAGGCTGTCCTAGGCCGACCAAGTGCCACTCCAAGGTTGATTGTATTTCACATTGGTCGGCCCACTTGCGCAGAACCTCGCACGATCACGTGGCCGATCAGCTTGGAGGCTTTCCTAGGCCGAACGAGTGCCACTCCAAGGTTAATTGTATGTCACCTTGGTCGGCCTACTTGCGCAGAACCTCGTATGATCACGTGGGAGATCGGCTTGGAGGCTATCCTAGGCCGATCGAGTCCCACTCCAAGGTTGATTGTATTTCACATTGGTCGGCCCGCTTGCGTTGGAACCTCGCATGATCACGTGGCCGATCAGCTTGGAGGCTTTCCTAGGCCGATCGAGTGCCATTCCAAGGTTGATTGTATGTCACCTTAGTCGGCCCACTTGCGCGGAACCTCATACGATCACGTGGCCGATCGGCTTGGAGGCTATCCTAGGCCGACCGAGTGCCACTCCAAGGTTGATTGTATGTCACCTTGGTCAGCCCGCTTGCGCAGAACCTCGCACGATCACGTGGCTGATCGGCTTGGAGGTTGTCCTAGGCCGAGCGAATGCCACTCCAAGGTTGATTGTTTGTCACCTTGGTCCGCCCGCTTGCGCGGACCCTCGAACAATCACGTGGCTGACCGGCTTGGAGGCTGTCTTAAGCTAACCGAGTGCCACTTCACGGTGGAAATCTTATAAACAAGCTATGGCCCTTATTTTCGACTTTTCTTTCGAACGAACATGTGTTTTGGTATGAACTGTGGATGAACTTGATTTATGCTTTTGTTAGATCCTCAGTTTGTCTAGAGTAGTCGTGTCAAGCATCTTTCCCTTCTTAAAATTTTTGTATTGTCTGTAGATGTCAAGTTCTCCTAGTGATTCAGAAGGGTCCGAGACTCGGTCCTATAATGCATTTGTCGGTGAATCCGATGCTAGTTCGGCTAACTCCGATTCTCAGTTAAGTGCGTCTGAATCGGCCTCTGGCTCTCCTCAGCCAAACCTTATGGTAGAGCCATAGGTGGATCCAAACATGACTGGACCGATCCTTGAGGCATCTCAAGGCCTGTCGGGCCAGGAATTAGAAGATGAGCTCGAGAGGGCGTTCAACTTTATTGATCCTCGTTATATTTCGGCCGTTTACGGGGCCGAGACCTCTAACACCGAGGTATCATCAGTTGGACAGAGTCAGCTGTTCAGGTCGTCGGTTATGTGTATGGCGGTGGCTTCAACATCCAAGTCTGTGGAAACAGCATCGGTGCCGGGGATGATGGAAACCGTCATTGAAGAAGCGATGGAGCTCGTAACAGTCGCCAGTTCAGTGTATGAAGTTGACCGATAGGTTAACACATTGGATGATGATGACCTTCTGGCCTACCGAAGGGTATTCAGCATTCCAGACTCTATGAAGATGAGGCTCCTCAGTAGCAGGGAGAGGCCGAGTAATCCCCCGGTCAGCTGGGCTATATTCTACCCAGACAACTTCAGCAATGGAGTAGGACTGCCCCTTCACCCGTGGCTACAGAGGATGGTCGTGGAAGTGGGTGTTGCTCTCGGTCAATTAAATCCCAACTGCTGGATAATGTTGACTGGGGTCTACACTGCCTTCAGGCTGTATGGGAAGAGGGAGCCGACCTGGGGTCACGTCTTCCACCTGTACAAATTTGTGAGAGACAAGATCGGCTGGGTATATGTGGAATCCCAGATGAAACGAGAAAGCAGCCCCTTTATTGAAGACATGTCGACCTTCCAAAAGGCCTAGAAACACAAGTTCGTGTTTGTCTCGGGCAATTGGGAGGGGGTAGAGCTGCCATTGTTCGGTTGCCGCATGCCTCGCGTGTATCAGTCGAAAGGTGGTGGCCATAGGACAATTTTGTTCACTTTTCATTTTTGTTTATTACTGTAATTATATTTTGTTAATATTATGGTCGAGCGATGCTGACTTTGCTCATTTTATACAGAGGTATTGAAGCGGCCGAACATCACTGAGCAAGAGATAGCGGATTGCGCCGAGTTCTTCCGACGACTCGACCGAGTGGAGATGAGTAGGGATTACTTGTGGTTGCCTGCCCACCTTCTTCAAGTTGGCCTGATATCCGCCCTCTGTATGTGTCTTTCTCCCCTTATCTCGGACTAGAAAATTTCATGTAATTGACATGTTTGCTTACTGCAGCCGATCCTGATTTCATCGTAGCTGCAGCCGAACAGCTCAAAAAAAGAATGGATAAGATTACCGAGGTCTTGAAGAAGGTGGCCGAGATAAAAGCCGAGGTGGAGAAGGCAGAGGTCTCCACTAGTAAAGGAAACTATCGAAAGCCGATCTGGACTCGATCGTCGGCCAAGGCGACGTTGCAGGTGGATGGTCCTATGGCCGAGCAGGTTAGCAAGGAAGTCGTTGATCCGGTGACTGGGGAGGCCTTAGCCCTACTGTTTCCAAGTGCCTTGGCATTAGTGTCTGTTCCGCTACCGGATGTGTTGATGTTGTCGGCTAGCCGATCCCCCATGCATGTTCATATTGATGTCGACGATGAGGCCGATGAGCGTCATCGGATAATGGTCGAGGAGAGGAGGAGGAAGGGTAAGAAGAGGAAAGGGTTGGTCATGGATGCTGATGATGTGCTTCAGCAGAAGAAGCAGGGGGAGATTGAAGCCCTGGAGACCATGCACCAAATAGTCTGCCTGAATATTAGTTCGGATTTGGAGGGCCGACGGGTGCCGAAGAAGATGAGGAAGTTGTATCTAGATGCTACCCTTCGACCGCATTTTTTGAAGACCGATGGGGTGCCCGATATGGTGAGGACTCAGGAGGTCGGTGAGACGTGGCGACAGCTGACAATGACCTTTCATCCTTCCCAGCTAGATTTCATGAACACCGTTGTTCGTGGGTCTCAGTATGAGCTAGATGAGATCGCAGCGTTGAAGACGAAGGATTTTACAGACCGGTGCGATAAGACCATGAGGGCTGGCGCATATGTAAGTACCCCTGTCGCCGAAAGTTTGTGTTTGGTGTTTATTTGTGTTCAACCTCCTGACACTTTGTTTGTTTGCAGTTTCTTGGGGAGGTTTTTACCACCCTTAGCCATGCCAGCCATGCAAAAGAGAAAGTAACCGAGGAGCATCAGGTGCTGAAGGAGAAATTAGATGCTGCGGATGAGAAGGAGAGGATGGTCGAGAGGTCAATACAGATCAAGGTCGATGCCGAGCTCAAAGTGAAGGAGATGGGAAGGGAGTTGAGCGTGCAACGGGAGGCTGTCGAAGCTCAGCGTGGTGTGGCCGAAGCAAAAGAGGCCGAGCTGGAGGCAAGGGTGCAGCAGGCAGAGTCGGCAAATGCTATGTTGGTCGACCAACTTGTCTTGGCTAAGAAGGTGGGCGTCGAGGAGTATAAGGCCTCCCCGGCGCATCATCATGATCTTCAACGGTACGGGGCCATGCTAGAGGATGGGCTGTTCAGGCGAATCCTGCTGGCGAACACTGGCGTGGCTATCCAGTTCCCCTGGCTGAAGCATCCATCCCAGCTTGAAGATTATCTGGACGAAGACGGGACCGTGCTACCGGAAGAGGAAGAGGAAGAGGATGATCAAGCCGAGGGGCAGGCCGAGGTACCGGGAGAAGGTGGGGATGCTGCTGAAGATCGAGGGAATGTCATTTGGTGTTGTAATTAATTTTGTACCCATTGTTTGGCCGAATGGCCTGTTTATTTGAACGAGTATTGTTGGATTATTATAAAGATATAGTTTGTTTTGGCATCTGTGTGATTGTGTCTTTGAGGTGATAAGGCTTGATTATATCTATAAATAAGCTGAATCCAATATGTTGAGCAAGGGGAGGCCGTTTGAAGTAGAATTTACCCCGAGGTGTTTAAAATGTGAAAGTTGGTTCTGAAAAGGATTAATACCGTTGGAGAGATGAGGTTTTCCTCATGGTGAATAGTCTCGCATGCCTTTATAAACTCGAAAGGTTGTTAGGGATGAAAATTAAGAGGGATTGCCTCGTAAATATATTCATTGATAATTTCACTAGGCATGCTAGGATAGTTACAAAAATCCGCCATTGGCCGAACATAGATGTAGCCGTAAACCTCATTTACTTATAGTAAAACTTTAGATGGTCCACATTCCATGGATGTGGGAGGGTCTTGCCTCCTGAATCCTTGAGTTCATAGGTCCCCTCTATGCGAATTCGGGAGACTGTGTAGGGTCCTTCCCAAGTAGGGGGGAATGTGTCGGCAAATCGCTCCCTGGTTGCAAGGTTGACCTTTCTTATGACTAGATCGCCTATCCTGAAGCTTCTGTGGTGGACTCTTGAGTCGTAGTATCGTGCGACTCGTTGCTTGTAGGCGAGCTACTTGAGGTTAGCCGTTTCCCTGCGTTCCTCCAGTAGATCCAGGTAGTGATTGTGTTACTCTGGGTCATAGGAGATAACTCGATATGATGTCTCGCCGATCTCCACTGGTACGGCCGCCTCTGTGCTGAACGCCAAGGCGAAAGGAATTTCATTGGTGGTAGTCTTGAAGGAGGTACTGTGGGACCATAGCACGTCATTGATGATGTCGGACCATTTTCCCTTGTCCTCGTCCAGTCTCTTCTTCAAGTTGTACTTGATGCACTTATTGACAGCCTCTACCTGTCCGTTGGACTCGGGGTGTGAGGGTGAAGCAAAAAGAAGCTTGATGTCGTAGGTCTCACAAAAAGCCCAGAAACTATTGCAATCAAACGGTTTCCCATTATCAGTGACGATTGTGTGGGGGATCCCAAAGCGACAGATGATGTGTTGATAAACGAAATGCTCGATCTCGACTGCCGTGATGGTAGCAAATGGTTTCACTTCGGGCCATTTGGTGAAGTAGTCTACTACGACGACAGCGTAGTTGACCTTTCCCCTTCCCTCGGGCGTTGGACCGATTAGATCGAGTCCCTATTGGGAGAATGGCTAAGGACTGAGCATAGACGTAAGGGGCTTGGTTGGGAGGTGAGGGATTTGTACGTGTCGCTGGAACTTATCGCATTTTTGTGTGAGTTCAACGGCGTTGGAAAGCATGGTGGGCTAATAGTATCCTTGTCTGAAGGTTTTTCGCATCAAGGTGCATGCTCCAAAGTGGTCTCCGCAAATACCCTCGTGCATTTCCCTGAGGACGTAATCGCCCATATCTGGTGTTAGGCAATTCAATAGTGGGGTTGTGAAGCTGCACTTGTAGAGATGGGCATGCTGGATAGTGTACCGAGCGGATTACCGCTTGATTTTCTTGGATGTCAGCCTATCAGCCGGGAGGGTTCCGTCGTTGAGGTAGGCCTTGATGGGATCCATCCAGGTGGGACTGGTGTTGATGGTATATATCGGCCGTGGTCTCGTGCTGGGTGCATGTTGAACTTCTACGAGTACCCTTCGTTCCTCTTTCTCGTCTAGAGAGGATGCAAGGCGTGCTAGGGCATCGGCATGGTTTTTCTCTGATCTAGGAATTTTGTTGATTTTGTAGGCCGAGAAACCTTGAAGGAGTTGTTTAGCGAGGGCCAAATATAGTGACATGGACATGTCCTTGGCCTCAAAGTCATTGTTGATTTGGCTGACCACTAATTGCGAATCGCTATATATTCTTAACTGGTTGACCTCAAGGTCTTTGGCTAAGCGTAGGCCGGCCAACAGTGCCTCGTATTCAGCCTCGTTGTTGGAAGCTTTGAAGCTAAAGCGTAGGGCGTATTCTAGCTTGACTAGTTCTGGGGAAGTCAGAACTAAACCTGCCCCGGACCCACTGTGGCAAGCTGAACCATCCACATATAGTGCCCAGCATGGGCGTTGTAAGTTGATCGGGGGTGCCTTGGTGGATTTCTGGGATTCTCTGTTGGCGGGTGCATGCGAAGGTGTTGCCTTTGGTGGTATGCATTGTGTAGGTTTATATGAGTAATCGGCTATGAAGTCCGCCATTTCCTGGCCCTTTTCGGCTGTCCTGGCCACATAGGATATATTGAACTCGCTTAGCTCGATTGACCATTTGGTGAGACGGCTAGATATGTTTGGCTTCTGCAAAACTTGCCTCAAAGGCTTGTTGGTGATGATCTTGATCTCATAGGCCTGGAAGTATGGTCGGAGCCTCCGGGCTGTGACTACAAGGGCTAAGGCGAGTTTTTCTAGGTTGGCGTACCGTGTCTCCGCATCCTGAAATACTTTGCTGACATAATACACGGGATGCTCCATCCCGTCCCATCTAGCGATGAGAACAGAACTGACAGCCGAAACATATACCGATAAGTAGACAAAGAGTGGCTCGCCATTTTTGGGTCTGGCTAGCAATGGTGCTCTACCCATGTAATGTTTGAGCTCGTCAAATGCCTTGGTGCACTCCTCCATCCAATCGATGTGTTTTCATTTACCTTTGAGGGCTTTGAAAAATGGGGCGCATTTGTCGGTTGCATTGGAAATGATCGTGTGAGATCCGCCACCCTTCCTGTTAGGCGTTGAATTTCTTTGTGACTTTGTGGAGCTTGCATGTTGAGGATTGCCCTGATTTTTACAGAATTTGCCTTGATCCCCTCTGGCTGATCATGTAGCCCAATAATTTGCATGATCCCACCCCGAAGACGCATTTCATGGGATTGAGGCACATCTTGTACTCTTTGAGGACGTTGCACATCTTAGCCAAGTTGGGAATGTGCTCGTCGGCCGTTTTGCTCTTGACAAGCATATTGTCCACATAGACCTCCATTCTTTTGCCAATTTCGTCGGCGAGCATGAAGTTGACCAGTCGCTGGTATGTGCCCCCTGCATTCTTTAGGCCGAAACGTATAACATTGTAGCAGTAGATACCCAAGTTAGTTCTAAAACTTGTATGGATTTGGTCACCTGGATTCATGAGTATCTGGTATTAGCCAGAGTATGCATCCATGAAGCTGAGTAGAACGTGTCCTGCGGTGGCATCGACGAGCATGTCGATCTTAGGCAGTGGGAAGCTGTCCTTAGGACATGCCTTGCTGAGATCGGTGCAGTCGGTGCACATGCGCCAGGATCCGGATGGTTTCTTGACAAGTACCATGTTCGCTACCAAAGCGGCATAGATGGCCTTTCAGATGAAGTGTATTGTGCTCAACTTTGTAATTTCGGCCTGCATGGCCAATTGCCATTTCGTGTCATGACTACGCTACTTCTAGGTGACGGGTCGAAATGATGGGTTGGTGGTGAGCCAATGGCAGATCACATCCGTGGAGATGCCAGGCATGTCTGCGTAAGACCATGCGAAGACCTCGACATTGGCTTTCAACAATTCGACTAGGGCTACTCGTATGGATGACGTGAGTTTCAACCCGATCTGGACCGTGCGATCTTTGTGTACATCGAAAAGAGGTATTGCCTCTGTCTCTTCCACAGGTTCTGTCGGTGGCATATTCGCAAGGTCTCGTGGATCTTCCGGGGGGCTATCCCGGAATTCCTGCATGAGTTCGGGATGGATTGGGTCGTCCCCTAGAGCGATTTCGGTGACGGATAGGGTTTCTGTGTGATCCGGCCGATCTTGCGTGCTAGTCTTGGTTAGGGTCGTGGCGTAGCATGTTCGCCTAGAGAGTTGATCTCCTCTTACCTGTCCCGTTCCTAAGGGAGTTGGGAATTGCATTAAAAGGAGGTGGGTTGCTACGATAGCTTTCATTTGGTTGAGCAGTCCTCGTCCAAGTATGGCGTTATAAGCCGTGGGGCAGTCTACCACTAAGAAGGTTGTAATAGCAGTAGCGATTGTCGGGGTGTTTCCCATAGATACTGGTAGGGAAATGATGCCCCTAAGCAAGGCCGATTCTCCGGAGAAGCGAAGGAGGGGTATGACCTTGTTGTCGATCTCCGTCTCGTTGATGCCCATTTGCTTGAAAGCCTCCCAGAAGAGTACATTGACCGAGCTCCCGGTGTTAATAAGTATTCTCCCTATGTCATACTCGGAGATTCGGGCTCGGATGATGAAAGGGTCATCATGCGGGAATACGATGCCCTTCTCCTCTTCCTCTAATAATGTAATGGGTGGCCATCAGTTTTTTGCTACCTTGGCTGCTCTCTCGAAGCTGATGCTGAGGATTTGGTGGCTGGCCCGGGTTGCACGAAGGAAGCTCTTCTTCCCTCGGTTGGAGGTGATTGAGGAGGATAGGGAGGGTCCACCGCTGATGGTATTGATTTGCTGAAGCGCTATAGGTAAGGGGGGATGCTGTTCAAACTAGTCGAGTCTGCCTTTGCGTACCATTTGCTCGATAATTTCTTTGAAATCAATGCATTCTTCGATCGTGTGGCCATTGTACTTGTGGTACTGGCAGAAGGCCTCTTTGCTGTGGGTGGGGCGATAGCTGGGGTTTCTTGGCTTGGCTTTGGGGATCATGCCCTCTACGTTGAGTAGAACATGGTCCAAGGGAGTGTTCAGGATGGTGTAAGTTTCAAACCGGCTTCGCGGTCCGGAGTTGTCACCTACCAAATTTCGTGCTGCTTGGTGATGTCCGTCACCCTTTTCGAATCCTCCACCATTGTAGTTCGATCGGCCCTCCTTGCCCTGATGGTATCCATCATAGGTAAGTTTTCTCTTTCCTTGTTGGGATTGCTGAGAGTTGTGATTGTAGCTGTCGGGGGTATGTCCGGTCTTCCCCTGGCCATTGTTCCCCGAGGGTGTCGAGCACGAGGATGTCCTGGTTTCCTTGGTAAGGGTGTGGAAGAATTCTACCTTTGTGTGAATTGCCGCCCTTCGCATGATTTCATTGTAATCCCTCAAGTCCTCAGTATGGGCTGCACACTTGAAGGATGACTCTTTTAGGCCGCTTCGGAAAACGTTGAATGCATCCTTGTCATCGGTATCCCGACAGCGGGAGTATTCGAGGCTGAACCAGGTGGCATATTTCTAAAGTGTTTCGTCCTCTTCTTGTCTAAGGGAGAAAAGATTTTCCATGGAGACCAGTCTATCTGGCTGGATCATGAACTGATTGAGAAAGGTTGTCTGAAGTTCATCGAAGGAGTCGATTGTATTGGGGGCTAGGCGGTAGAACCAATTGAAAGCTGTGTCGGTGAGAGTGGAGCTGAAGATCAGGCATTGGACCTCGTCTGTCACGTTCTTGTATGCCAGGGCAGAGACATAGTTGTTTAGATGGGTGACGGGGTCCCCTTTTCCCGTGTAGAGAGTTATCTTTAAAGGTTTTACCTCGGTCCTCTGCCTTGACCGAAGGATTTGGTAGGTAAAGGGGCCAGTGTTGGCTTTACCCAAAGTCGGGGCCTTGCCCTTCTCCATTTCTGCCTCAAGGTTGTTCACCCGTCGTAGGGGGCTTTCTACCAGAGCATTGCCTTGTTGGGGCGGGTTCGGTTGGTGCTCATCCTGACCATCACCTCTCGCTCGACAATCCCGATTTCTTCGTCGGTCGTGGGAGCAACTCCCTGTGGTTGAGCCGGAATCGTTTTGAGTTTCCTGGTCATTGGCCCTTGGTTGTTTAGGAGCTCTAATTCCCTGTTCTTCTTGATCGTGAGCCTTACCAGAGGCGTGTCCTGTGGTTTGGCGGCCTACCGTGGTCAAGATGGGCAGGGGGGGTTATCCCGTTGCCCTGTGGTCCGATATGGCGTAAGTCAGGCGGAGGGGCTTTAACTTGATTTGTCGATCGTCTAACAGTTGCCGAGCGTCCCGATAGATTCTTGGTTGAGAGGGTCCGTCGCCATTTTGTGGCTGGATGAATAATCGGCTTCTGGATGAGCTAGGGTGAACCCTAGCATATAGCCTCTTGTGTTTATCCAAGGGAATTTTCTCGAGGACAGGTTGATCATCCGAGATGCGTTCGGTTGCGGCCTGGTTAGCATGCATAGGGTCGATTGGTCCTTTGTCCCGCGGTTCTTTGCGCTGGGACAACCTTACAAGGGTGAGCATGCACTCATACTGTTCTAATATGACCTGATTCTTGGCCTCAATTTTGGCGTTGTGAGCCCAGAGCTCTACCACTTCTCGGTGGAGATCGTCCAACGTCTGTCTTAGCATATCCGGGATGTTCTCCCTGGAGCTCCTTTGCATGAAGGGGATGTTGTTGAGCTCTCCTTCGTCTTGATCACCCAACATGGTTCTGGAGGGTGTTGGGACGGCCTTTGTGGTAAGTGAGTTCGTGGAAGGTTGTTTCAGAATTCCCACAGACGGCGCCAAACTGTTGATGCCAAAAATGGACCAACTTAGAATTGTCCCTACCAGCTCGCTTCACTCACTCTTCCTGTGGGTAGGGAGACTTGCGCAAAGGGAGAGCAGAAGTCAAGGAGCACCGGTGTGGTGCCGACCTAGTAGTCTCCGATGCTTAAGTTAGTTTAAGTGTGGAGGGATCTAGGCAGTGTAAGGGCAAGGATGTCATTACCTTTTTGGGGAGGTGCCCCCTTGTATTTATAGTGGCATTAAATGTTGTTGGTGGAATATTTCAAAGTGGGATAAATGTCCTTATCCCCGGTGGTGACGCATGTCGAAGCTTCGGCTGAAAGGTAGGCTGACCATATCCGATCGGCCTAGTGGGTTTCTGCCTCTTACCCAGGGATGTGTTGGTGGGGTGCACTTGGAGTGTTTTTGGTTGAGCTGAGGCCAAGTATTGTTCTTGAGGGTTTTGGTCGGTCTTGACCAGGTTGATCAAATTGGGTACAAACAATGTTATTCACATTACATCATTAGATGAAGACCAAAGAGCATGCTCATGTTCCTTTAAAGTACAAGCAGTGGTTCGTCCACTTCAAATTTTGTGGTTCACACACTTTATAATCAAGGATCGTGGTGCGTCTACTTCAAAAGCTCATGGTGCGTCCACTTTAAAAGCCCATGTTTTGTCCACTTTAAAACTCAAAGGCTCGTTGTTCATCCACCTTAAAAAAAATCAAAGGCATATGGTGGGTCCACTTACAATCAAGGCTTGTGTTGTGTCTACTTTAAGTTCAAGGCTCCTGGTTCGTCCACTTCGAAAAAAATCAAAGTTTGAATTAATTGGTGTAAATAAAAATTACCAATTAATTCTTAAACTCTAATTAATGGGTCATCTACCCATCCTCCATATCTCGAAACCACACGGTTTGATCCCGCTACGGGTACGTAGGCAATCTAGAATCAAATCTAGGTGCAACTGCCACCTCAAATAAAATTCATACTTCTTCCAAAGTTAAATCCACTCCAAAATACTCAAACACATATTTTTAGTGGGTCATTCACTCACTAAAACTCTCAAATAAATCTTATTTTCAATGAGTCATTCACTCATTGAAAATGTGTGAACTATGCCGGTTTGATTCCTGCAGACGGATATGTAGGAAATCTAGGTGCAACCACAATCTCTTAATCCAAATTGAATCCCTGATTTCTCAAACCAAATTTGCCAAACAGTCAGTCACTAAACCAAACACAATTCTTCTTCAATCAGTTATTCACTCATTGAGAACCCCAAACCATGAACTACACCAGTTTAATTCCCGTCGAGGGATACATAGGCAATCTAGAGATTCAATCCATATACAACTACACCTCTAAATCCAAATTGAATCCCTAGTTCTTCAAATCAAATTCACCCAAACAGTTATACACCAAATCAAACACATTCTTCTATTTCAATGACTCATTCACTCATTGCAAACCCAAATCAATGAACTACGTCGATTTGATTCCCGCTAAGGGATACGTACGCAATCTTGCTTCTCACTAGATGCAACCAAAATCAATCTTTGAATCATTGGTTCATTCTAAACCAAATTCACTCAAACACTTGTTCTAAACAGAATCTCTGGTTCATTCCAACCAAATTCTCCCAGACACATCTCCAAATACATTTACTCCAAATTCTTTATTTTTATTGAGTCATTCACTCATTAAAAATCCTAGAACTACGAGTGGCTTGATTCCGGTGACGGATACGCAAGTAACCGAAGGTTCGACTTAGGTGCAGTTGCAAAATCATACAAACACTCATCTCCATACTAGGTTTCTGTATTATAGGAATCAAAGGGTTTTCCTTTTCTACCAAGGGGTTGTAATTAAGAGACACGCTTATTTTGAATGGGTCGAACCTAAAAAAAAAATTAATAAAACCCCATTGCATAGGCAGTGGCGCTGAAATGATGTTGACGAACAAATTTTTCAACAACAGACGATGTTGAACTCGTCGGAGAACCAAAGCCGTACGGGCTCTTTGACCTTCACCGTGACTTGTCAAACAAACCAGGTAGCTTCTCGACACCCAACCTCCACCGTTGAGTTCGTTTTGTTGAGAGCTTCAATCTACCGTACTGGCATGTAGCAATCGGAGGGAGATCAAGGCGGAACGAGCCTCGCCGAAAACTGGATTTTTTTGAACTCCTGAGGCTTCCTAGCAATTTTCCTGCCAAGGCATGTACTTTCTGACCCTAAAACCTTGATTTCTGGAATCCTCATCTCGAGTAGTTTCTGTTTGGTGTATTGCATGTTAAGTTTGGTAAAGAATTGAGGGAGTTAGGCCTCGCCGAAAAAACTGGTTTTCCGGTGAAATTTCCAAATTCCGGCAGTCGCGTGCGGCGGCGCGTGGTGGCTCGTGATCACCATCTTTGGGACGTTTCAAGTTGTTTGTTATGTCCCTAAGCCGTTAGAGTTCGTTTAATTCTGTTTTGTGCCTTTATTTTGGGAATTTTATTAGTTTGCATCGTGTGTTTCGTGAGCTTTGTTTTTGGTCTTGTTTAGGGATGTGGATCATTTGGAGCTTACGATGGCTTGCTGCTGTCAAGTAATTTAATCCTCGACCAAGAGTGAGTGGACTTTTTTCTCAAACCTTGTTTTTATCATTTTCTATTACATGCGCGATTTCTATGCCATTATTTGAGATCATGAATGCATAATATGTTGGGTTGTTGATGATGATATTGATAAGTTATGTTGTCGTTAGTTATACTTCCAATCCCTAGTATGATAGGTTGGGTTATGATTGGTCGATGAATTAGCAAAATTGATATGTTTAGAGTTGTTAGCTAAGATGTGGATTGTGAAACTTTTATTCCCGAGCAAGGTTTGTTAGAACTTAGCTTGTGATCACTACTACGAAATTGCTTATGCATACATTAGCTTCACGGGATGTGTGTATGCATATGAATGTTTTTTTAAAGGTTTTTCCTCGTTGTTTGATTATGGTTGTGAAAAGTGGTTAAACGTCCTTGAGACGGTTATTTTTAGATATGACTATAGAGTCGAGATTGTAGTTGTAAGCCCACTTAGAGTCGCCGATATCAGTACTCGTCTATTGGCCACAGACTAGCCTCCACATGATCGTTCATCCACGCTCGCTCTAATAAAATAGCAGCAACAGGTCCTAGAGCTCCAAGGGGACATATGGTAACGGTGCTTAGCTGTAACAACCCAGAATTTTAATTATTGGGTTTACGCAATTATTTTTGTAAAATGACGATTTTACCCTTGGTCAGTAAAGGGCATGGAAATCAAGTTTTGTTTCGGAACTTATTAGGCGGTGTTTCGAGTACCGTTGCGTAGGTCTCGAACTCACGAGTTCGTAGACAGGCAGCACGTATGAAACGGAGTTCGTGTACGAAAGTTATGGGTCTATATGTGCAAGGGCATTTTGGTAATTTTGATTTGGGAGAAGATATTTTAACCCCAATCATTTTTTCATCTTCATATCATTATCCATCTTCATCTCATTATCACTGATCTCTCTCTCTGAAACACAAAAAAACCATCGAACTCGTGCGAAAAACACCCAAAAAACCCACAAAGTCAACTTTGGATTCAAGGCTTTAGCTTCCATTTTTTATCAACTAATCGTATTCTACTCCTTCCAACGATCACAACCGTACCAATCATCGAAGGAGAGGACCACGGGGGAAGCCGAACCGAGTATAGGAAGTTTCGGATCTTCCGATCGATTTTTCGGCTTACACATGTACGTGTTTGATGTTTTAAGGTCATATTTGGATTCCTGGGTTCGAGTAGATAGATTTAGAGGTAAAATTTGTGAAAAATGGTTGAGTTTTGAGGAAGTTATAAAAGCTTGAAGTTTCGGTCGGAAATGGGGGATTCTGGCGAAACCAGACGGCGACGCCGGCAGCCGGTCGTCTTCTCCGGCGAGTCATCGATGACCGGTCGGGTCGAGTTGCACCGATCGGGTTGAGTGAACCGGTCGGGTCGAGTTGGACCGGGTCAGGTTGAGCCAGGCCGGGTTGGATCGGTCCAGGCGCGTGAACCCTGTAGCAGGAGTGTGACCGGCGCGTGAGGGCGCGTGGGCGCGTGTGCCGACCTTCCAGCGGCGCGTGGCGGCTCGTGGGACCGAGTCTGAGGTCACGGCGATGCGTGGTAACTAGTTTTAGACGTTCCGAATCTGTTGGTACATGTTTCAGATTGATCGAACATCATTTAGAGGGCATTTTGGTCAATCCCAGCGGTAATGGTTGACCTTATTAGCGGGTTTTGAGCTCGGAAAATCAAGGTAATTCGGTCATTATTGTGCATGTGTTCCTTGGGCTAGAGCATCCATGAATTTTGGGTTGGATGATGTTTGTGAGTGGACTTTTGTTTTATAAACTGAAATGCATGCATCAAAATATCTTTGTTTAAATACTGTTATGTATTGTGGCATTGAATTTCTGGATTTTAGAAATGATTACAAGACACATGTTTTCCACTATTTTAGTTAAAGTGTGATTTGAGAAATATCATGGTTTTTGGACTCGGTTTTGATATCGTTTTGACGTGGAAATTATTGAGTCCATGATTTGGGTTTTGACCCGGTTGTATGAGTTTATCGGATTAGGTCATATTTGAGGGAGGCCAGGACCCGGGACTAGGATCCGTTATTAGCGGTGAACCCGATGAACCTCCAAGATAAACATTGATTTGAGGGAGGCCAGAACCCGGGACGAGGATCCGTTATTAGCGGTGAACCCGATGAACCTCCCAGATAAACATTGATTTGAGGGAGGCCAGGACCCGGGACTAGGATCCGTTATTAGCGGTGAACCCGATGAAACTCCAAGATAAACACATTTGAGGAGGACCAGGATATGGGACTAGGATCTGCTGTTGGCGGTGAACCCGGTGAACCTCCAATATGCTTGCCGACTGATGTGATATGATAGCCGAAGGTTATACCGGCTTATGATATAATATGATAGTCGAGGATACCTGCCGACTGATGTGATATGATAGCCGAAGGTTATACCGGCTGATGATATGATATGATAGTCGAGGATACTTGCCGACTGATGTGATATCATAGTACAGAGAGTTGTGATACAGGACTAACACACCCCAAGGGATACCCTGGTGGCTAGGGATATGATAGTCGAGGGATATGCCGACTGATATGATACGATAGCCGAAGGTTATACCGGCTGATGATATGATATGATAGTCAAGGATACTTGCCTACTGATGTGATATGATAGCCGAAGGTTATACCGGCTGATGATATGATATGATAGTCGAGGATACTTGTCGACTGATGTGATATGATAGTCGAAGGTTATACCGGCTGATGATATGATATGATAGTCGAGGGATATGCCGACTGATATGATATGATAGCCGAAGGTTATACCGGCTGATGATATTATATGATAGTCGAGGATACTTGCCGACTGATATGATATGATAGCCGAAGGTTATACCAGCTGATGATATGATATGATAGTCGAGGATACTTACCGACTGATGTGATATGATAATCGAAGGTTATACCGACTGATGATATGATATGATAGTCAAGGATACTTGCCGACTGATGTGATATGATATCCGAAGGTTATACCGGCTGATGATATGATATGATAGTTGAGGATACTTACCGACTGATGTGATATGATAGCCGAAGGTTATACCGGCTAATGATATGATATGATAGTCGAGGATACTTGTCGACAGATGTGATATGATAGCCGAAGGTTATACCGGCTGATGATATGATATGATAGTCGAGGGATATGCCGACTGATATGATATGATAGACGAAGGTTATACCAACTGATGATATGATATGATAGTCGAGGATACTTGCCGACTGATGTGATATGATAGTCGAAGGTTATACCAGCTGATGATATGATATGATAGTCGAAGATACTTGCCGACTGATATGTTATGATAGCCGAAGGTTATACCGGCTGATGATATGATATGATAGTCGAGGATACTTGCCGACTGATGTGATATGATAGCCGAAGGTTATACCGGCAGATGATATGATATGATAGTCGAGGATACTTGCCAACTGATGTAATTTGATAACCGAAGGATATACCGACAGATGATATGATATGATAGTCGAGGATACTTACCGACTGATGTGATATGATAGCCGAAGGTTATACCGGCTAATGATATGATATGATAGTTGAGGATACTTGTCGACTGATGTGATATGATAGTCAAAGGTTATACCGACTGATGATATGATATGATAGTCGAGGGATATGCCGACTGATATGATATGATAGCCGAAGGTTATACCGGCTGATGATATGATATGATAGTCGAGGATACTTGCCTACTGATATGATATGATAGCCGAAGGTTATACCGGCTGATGATATGATATGATAGTCGACGATACTTGTCGACTGATGTGATATGATAGCCGAAGGTTATAACGGCTGATGATATGATATGATAGTCGAGGATACTTACCGACTGATGTGATATGATAGCCAAAGTTTATACCGGCTGATGATATGATATGATAGTCGAGGATACTTGTCGACTGATGTGATATGATAGTCGAAGGTTATACCGGCTGATGATATGATATGATAGTCGAGGATACTTTCCGACTGATATGATATGATAGCCGAAGGTTATACCGGCTGATGATATGATATGATAGTCGAGGATACTTGCCGACTGATATGATATGATAGCCGAAGGTTATACCGGCTGATGATATGATATGATAGTCGAGGATACTTGCCGACTGATGTGATATGATAGCCGAAGGTTATACCGGCTGATGATATGATATGATAGTCGAGGATACTTACCGACTGATGTGATATGATAACCGAAGTTTATACCAGCTGATGATATGATATGATAGTCGAGGATACTTGCCGACTGATGTGATATGATAGCCGAAGGTTATACCGGCTGATTATATGATATGATAGTCGAGGATACTTGCCGACTGATGTGATATCATAGTACAGAGAGTTGTGACATAGGACTAGCACACCCAAGGGATACCCTGGTGGCTAGGGATATGATAGTCGAGGGATATGCTGACTGATATGATATGATAGCCGAAGGTTATACCAGTTGATGATATGATATGATAGTCGAGGATACTTGCCGACTGATGTGATATGATAGCCGAAGGTTATACTGGCTGATGATATGATATGATAGTCGAGGATACTTGCCGACAGATGTGATATGATAGCCGAAGGTTATACTGGCTGATGATATGATATGATTGTCGAGGATACTTATCGACTGATGTGATATGATAGTCGAAGGTTATACCGGCTAATGATATGATATGATAGTCAAGGGATATGCTGATTGATATGATATGATAGCCGAAGGTTATACCAGCTGATGATATGATATGATAGTCGAGGATACTTGCCGACTGATGTGATATGATAGCCGAAGGTTATACCGGCTGATGATATGATATGATAGTCGAGGATACTTGGCGACTGATGTGATATGATAGCCGAAGGTTATACCGGGTGATGATATGGTATGATAGTCAAGGATACTTGGCGACTGATGTGATATCATAGTACCGAGAGTTGTGATACAGGACTAGCACACCCCAAGGGATACCCTAGTGGCTAGGGATATGATAGTCGAGGGATATGCCGACTGATATGATATGATAGCCGAAGGTTATGCCGGCTGATGATATGATATGATAGTCGAGGATACTTACCGACTGATGTAATATGATAACCGAATGTTATACCGGCTGATGATACGATATGATAGTCGAGGGATATGCCGACTGGTGTGATATGATAGCCGAATGTTATACCGACTGTTGATACGATATGATAGTCGAGGGATATGCCGAATGATGTGATATGGTAGCCGAATGTTATACCGGCTGAGGATACGATATGATAGCCTAGGATATTTCCAGCTCTAATATGATTTGACGACGATTGATATAGGCTTAATCAGCCTATGGGCTTAGTCAGCCTACGAAAATACTTTGTCATTCGGGTCTGTGGGTTGGTGTGGGTGGTGACCAAGAGTGACGAATTATTGTTGGTTCACAAGTATCCGACTAGTCGGTTGTCTTGTGGTATTCCAGTAGAGATGTCAGCAGTGTCTGACCTACTGCCATTTGGTGTCAGAGGGTATTCCTTTTTGAACCACCACTATTCCGAGGTCTTGGCTTTGACCTGTTTACTATCCTACGTCTGACTGGTAGAAGTGGTCAGTAAGTACAGAGGTTCTGTCGGGAACCCTGTAAGGTTTAATAAAAATTATTTAAGAACAAGGGGTATTTCTGGTATTTAAATTTTGAGGTAAAAGAGCTGTCAGACGGGATAAGGGTTCTTTCCGGGTTTCGAGGGAAAATTCGGAAAGGGTCCTTACAAGTGGTATCAAAGCTCAAGGTTAACTTCCTTCAGACCGTACACTTGTGTTCAAATTATTAAGGATTTCTGTTAACAAGATGCCTCCGAGGCGTTTACCTCTTTAGCGACCTTGAACTGAATAGGAGGTTGGTTCTTTAACCTGAGTTAGTGAAATTTCGGGGATGAAATTTCTGTAAGAGGAGAAATTTGTAACAACCCAGAATTTTTATTATTGGGTTTACGCAATTATTTTTGTAAAATGACGATTTTACCCTTGGTTAGTAAAGGGCATGGAAATCAAGTTTTGTTTTGGAACTTATTAGGCGGATTTTCGGGTACCGTTGCGTAGGTCTCGAACTCACGAGTTTGTAGACAGGCGGCACGCATGAAACGGAGTTCGTGTACTAAAGTTATGGGTCTATATGTGCAAGGGCATTTTGGTAATTTTGATTTGGGAGAAGATATTTTAACCCCAATCATTTTTTCCTCTTCATATCATTATCCATCTTCATCTCATTATCACTGATCTCTCTCTCTGAAACACAAAAAAACCATCGAACTCGTGTGAAAAACACCCGAAAAACCCACAAAGTCAACTTTGGATTCAAGGCTTTAGCTTCCATTTCTGATCAACTAATCGTATTCTACTCCTTCCCACGATCACAACCGTACCAATCATCGAAGGAGAGGACCACGGGGGAAGCCGAACCGAGTATAGGAAGTTTCGGATCTTCCGATCGATTTTCCGTCTTACACAGGTACGTGTTTGATGTTTTAAGGTCATATTTGGATTCCTGGGTTCGAGTAGATAGATTTAGATGTAACATTTGTGAAAAATGGTTGAGTTTTGAGGAAGTTATAAAAGCTTGAAGTTTCGGCCGGAAATAGGAGATTCCGGCACAACCAGACGGCGGCGCCGGCAGCCGGTCGTCTTCTCCGGTGAGTCACCGATGACCGATCGAGTCGAGTTGAACCAGTCGGGTTGAGTGAACTGGTCGGGTCGAGTTGAACCGATCGGGTTGAGTGAACCGGTCGGGTCGAGTTGGCCCGAGTCAGGTTGAGCCGGGCTGGGTTGGACCGGTCCAGGCACGTGAACCCTCTAGCAGGTGCGTGACCGACGCGTAAGGGCGCGTGGGCGCGTGTGCCAACCTTCCGACGGTGCGTGGGGCCGAGTCTGAGGTCACGGAGGCATGTGGTAACTAGTTTTCGACGTTCCGAATCTGTTGGTACAGGTTTCAGGTTGATCGAACGTCGTTTAGAGGTCGTTTTGGGCAATCCCAGCGGTAATGGTTGACCTTATTAGCGGGTTTTGAGCTCGAAAAGTCATGGTAATTGGGTCATTATTGTGCATGTGTTCCTTGGGCTAGAGTGTCCATGAATTTTGGGTTGGATGATGTTTGTGAGTGGACTTTTGTTTTATAAACTGAAATGCATGCATCAAAATATCTTTGTTTAAATACTGTTATGTATTGTGGCATTGAATTTATGGATTTTAGAAATGATTACTGGACACATGTTTTCCACTATTTCAGTTAAAGTGTGATTTGAGAAATATCATGGTTTTTGGACTCGGTTTTTATATCGTTTTGACGTGGAAATTATTGAGTCCATGATTTGGGTTTTGAACCGGTTGTATGAGTTTATCGGATTAGGTCATATATGAGGGTGGCTAGGACCCGGGACTAGGATCCGTTATTAGCGGTGAACCCGATGAACCTCCAAGATAAACATTGATTTGAAGGAGGCCAGGACTCGTGACGAGGATCCGTTATTAGCGGTGAACCCGATGCACCTCCAAGATAAACATTGATTTGAGGGAGGCCAAGACAAGGGACTAGGATCCGTTATTAGCGGTGAACCCGGCGAACCTCCAAGATAAACACATTTGAGGAGGACCAGGATATGGGACTAGGATCCGCTGTTGGCGGTGAACCCGGTGAACGTCCAATATACTTGCCGACTGATGTGATATGATAGTCGAAGGTTATACCGGTTGATGATATGATATGATAGTCGAGGATACTTGCCGACTGATGTGATATGATAGCCGAAGGTTATACCGGTTGATGATATGATATGATAGTCAAGGATACTTACCGACTGATGTGATATCATAGTACAGAGAGTCGTGATACAGGACTAGCATACCCCAAGGTATACCCTGGTGGCTAGGGATATGATAGTCGAGGGATATGCCGACTGATATGATATGATAGCCGAAGGTTATACCGGCTGATGATATGATATGATAGTCGACGATACTTGCCGATTGATGTGATATGATAGCCGAAGGTTATACTGGCTGATGATATGATATGATAGTCGAGGATACTTGCCGACTGATATGATATGATATGATAGTCGAAGGTTATACCGGCTGATGATATGATATGATAGTCGAGGATACTTGTCGACTGATGTGATATGATAGCCGAAGGTTATACCGGCTGATGATATGATATGATAGTCGAGGATACTTGCCGACTGATGTGATATGATAGCCGAAGGTTATACCGGATGATGATATGATATGATAGTCGAGGATACTTACCGACTGATGTGATATGATAGCCGAAGGTTATACCGGCTGATGATATGATATGATAGTCGAGGATATTTGCCGACTGATGTGATATGATAGTCGAAGGTTATACCGGCTGATGATATGATATGATATGATAGTCAAGGATACTTACCGACTGATGTGATATCATAGTACAGAGAGTCGTGATACAGGACTAGCATACCCCAAGGGATACCCTGGTGGCTAGGGATATGATAGTCGAGGGATATGCCGACTGATATGATATGATAGCCGAAGGTTATACCGGCCGATGATATGATATGATAGTCGACGATACTTGCCGACTGATGTGATATGATAGCCGAAGGTTATACTGGCTGATCCTGGCTGATGATATGATATGATAGTCGAGGATACTTGCCGACTGATATGATATGATAGCCGAAGGTTATACCGGCTGATGATATTATATGATAGTCGAGGATACTTGTCGACTGATGTGATATGATAGCCGAAGGTTATACCGGCTGATGATATGATATGATAGTCGAGGATACTTGCCGACTGATGTGATATGATAGCCGAAGGTTATAACGGATGATGATATGATATGATAGTCGAGGATACTTACCGACTGATGTGATATGATAGCCGAAGGTTATACCGGCTGATGATATGATATGATAGTCGAGGATACTTATCGACTGATGTGATATGATAACCGAAGGTTATACCGGCTGATTATATGATATGATAGTCGAGGGATATGCCGACTGATATGATATGATAGCCGAAGGTTATACCGGCTGATGATATGATATGATAGTCGATGATACTTTCCGACTGATATGATATGATAGCCGAAGGTTATACCGGCTGATGATATGATATGATAGTCGAGGATACTTGGCGACTGATGTGATATAATTGCCGAAGGTTATACCGGGTGATGATATGGTATGATAGTCGAGGATACTTGCCGACTGATGTGATATCATAGTACCGAGAGTTGTGATACAGGACTAGCACACCCCAAGGGATACCCTAGTGGCTAGGGATATGATAGTCGAGGGATATGCCGACTGATATGATATGATAGCCGAAGGTTATGCCGGCTGATGATATGATATGATAGTCGAGGATACTTACCGACTGATGTAATATGATAGCCGAATGTTATACCGGCTGATGATACGATATGATAGTCGAGGGATATGCCGACTGATGTGATATGATAGCCGAATGTTATACCGACTGTTGATACGATATGATAGTCGAGGGATATGCCGAATGATGTGATATGGTAGCCGAATGTTATACCGGCTGAGGATATGATATGATAGCCTAGGATATTTCCGTCTCTAATATGATTTGACGACGATTGATATGGGCTTAATCAGCCTATGGGCTTAGTCAGCCTACGAAAATACTTTGTCATTCGGGTCAGTGGGTTGGTGTGGGTGGTGACCAAGAGTGACGAATTATTGTTGGTTCACAAGTATCTGACTAGTCGGTTGTCTTGTGGTATTCCAGTAGAGATGTCAGCAGTGTCTGACCTACTGACATTTGGTGTCAGAGGGTATTCCTTTTTGAACCACCACTATTCCGAGGTCTTGGCTTTGACCTGTTTACTATCCTACGTATGACTGGTAGAAGTGGTCAGTAAGTACAGAGGTTCTGTCGGGAACCCTGTAAGGTTTAATAAAAATTATTTAAGAACAAGGGGTATTTCTGGTATTTAAATTTTGAGGTAAAAGAGCTGTCATACGGGATAAGGGTTCTTTCCGGGTTTCGAGGGAAAATTCAGAAAGGGTCCTTACAAGTGGTATCAAAGCTCAAGGTTAACTTATTTCAGACCGCACACTTGTGTTCAAATTATTAAGGATTTATGTTAACAAGATGCCTCCGAGGCGTTTACCTCTTTAGCGACCTTGAACTGAATAGGAGGTTGGTTCTTTAACCTGAGTTAGTGAAATTTCGGGGATGAAATTTCTGTAAGAGGAGAAATTTGTAACAACCCAGAATTTTTATTATTGGGTTTACGCAATTATTTTTGTAAAATGACGATTTTACCCTTGGTCGGTAAAGGGCATGGAAATCAAGTTTTGTTTCGGAACTTATTAGGCGGATTTTCGGGTACCGTTGCGTAGGTCTCGAACTCACGAGTTTGTAGACAGGCGGCACGCATGAAACGGAGTTCGTGTACTAAAGTTATGGGTCTATATGTGCAAGGGCATTTTGGTAATTTTGATTTGGGAGAAGATATTTTAACCCCAATCATTTTTTCATCTTCATATCATTATCCATCTTCATCTCATTATCACTTATCTCTCTCTCTGAAACACAAAAAAACCATCGAACTCGTGCGAAAAACACCCGAAAAACCCACAAAGTCAACTTTGGATTCAAGGCTTTAGCTTCCATTTCTGATCAACTAATCGTATTCTACTCCTTCCCACGATCACAACCGTACCAATCATCGAAGGAGAGGACCACGGGGGAAGCTGAACCGAGTATAGGAAGTTTCGGATCTTCCGATCGATTTTCCGGCTTACACAGGTACGTGTTTGATGTTTTAAGGTCATATTTGGATTCCTGGGTTCGAGTAGATAGATTTAGATGTAAAATTTGTGAAAAATGGTTGAGTTTTGAGGAAGTTATAAAAGCTTGAAGTTTCGGCCGGAAATAGGAGATTCCGGCACAACCAGACGGCGGCGCCGGCAGCCGGTCGTCTTCTCCGGCGAGTCACCGATGACCGATCGAGTCGAGTTGAACCAGTCGGGTTGAGTGAACTGGTCGGGTCGAGTTGAACCGATCGGGTTGAGTGAACCGGTCGGGTCGAGTTGGCCCGGGTCAGGTTGAGCCGGGCTGGGTTGGACCGGTCCAGGCACGTGAACCCTGTAGCAGGTGCGTGACCGACGCGTAAGGGCGCGTGGGCACGTGTGCCGACCTTCCGACGGTGCGTGGGGCCGAGTCTGAGGTCACGGAGGCATGTGGTAACTAGTTTTCGACGTTCCGAATCTGTTGGTACAGGTTTCAGGTTGATCGGACGTCGTTTAGAGGTCGTTTTGGGCAATCCCAGCGGTAATGGTTGACCTTATTAACGGGTTTTGAGCTCGAAAAGTCAAGGTAATTGGGTCATTATTATGCATGTGTTCCTTGGGCTAGAGTGTCCATGAATTTTGGGTTGGATGATGTTTGTGAGTGGACTTTTGTTTTATAAACTGAAATGCATGCATCAAAATATCTTTGTTTAAATACTGTTATGTATTGTGGCATTGAATTTATGGATTTTAGAAATGATTACTGGACACATGTTTTCCACTATTTCAGTTAAAGTGTGATTTGAGAAATATCATGGTTTTTGGACTCGGTTTTTATATCATTTTGACGTGGAAATTATTGAGTCCATGATTTGGGTTTTGAACCGGTTGTATGAGTTTATCGGATTAGGTCATATATGAGGGTGGCTAGGACCCGGGACTAGGATCCGTTATTAGCAGTGAACTCGATGAACCTCCAAGATAAACATTGATTTGAGGGAGGCCAGGACTCGTGACGAGGATCCGTTATTAGCGGTGAACCCGATGAACCTCCAAGATAAACATTGATTTGAGGGAGGCCAAGACACGGGACTAGGATCCGTTATTAGCGGTGAACCCGGCGAACCTCCAAGATAAACACATTTGAGGAGGACCAGGATATGGGACTAGGATCCGCTGTTGGCGGTGAACCCGGTGAACCACCAATATACTTGCCGACTGATGTGATATGATAGTCGAAGGTTATACCGGCTGATGATATGATATGATAGTCGAGGATACTTGCCGACTGATGTGATATGATAGCCGAAGGTTATATCGGTTGATGATATGATATGATAGTCAAGGATACTTACCGACTGATGTGATATCATAGTACAGAGAGTCGTGATACAGGACTAGCATACCCCAAGGGATACCCTGGTGGCTAGGGATATGATAGTCGAGGGATATGCCGACTGATATGATATGATAGCCGAAGGTTATACCGGCTGATGATATGATATGATAGTCGACGATACTTGCCGATTGATGTGATATGATAGCCGAAGGTTATACTGGCTGATGATATGATATGATAGTCGAGGATACTTGCCGACTGATATGATATGATAGTCGAAGTTTATACCGGCTGATGATATGATATGATAGTCGAGGATACTTGTCGACTGATGTGATATGATAGCCGAAGGTTATACCGGCTGATGATATGATATGATAGTCGAGGATACTTGCCGACTGATGTGATATGATAGCCGAATGTTATACCGGATGATGATATGATATGATAGTCGAGGATACTTACCGACTGATGTGATATGATAGCCGAAGGTTATACCGACTGATGATATGATATGATAGTCGAGGATACTTATCGACTGATGTGATATGATAACCGAAGGCTATACCGGCTGATTATATGATATGATAGTCGAGGGATATGCCGACTGATATGATATGATAGCCGAAGGTTATACCGGCTGATGATATGATATGATAGTCGAGGATACTTTCCGACTGATATGATATGATAGCCGAAGGTTATACCGGCTGATGATATGATATGATAGTCGAGGATACTTGCCGACTGATATGATATGATAGCCGAAGGTTATACCGGCTGATGATATGATATGATAGTCGAGGATACTTACGGACTGATGTCATATGATAGCCGAAGGTTATATCGGCTGATGATATGATATGATAGTCGAGGATACCTGCCGATTGATGTGATATGATATCCGAAGGTTATACCGGCTGATGATATGATATGATAGTCGTGGATACTTACCGACTGATGTGATATGATAGCCGAAGGTTATACCGACTGATGATATGATATGATAATCGAGGATACCTGCCGACTGATGTGATATGATAGCCCAAGCTTATACTGGCTGATGATATGATATGATAGTCGAGGATACTTGCCGACTAATGTGATATCATAGTACAGAGAGTTGTGATACTGGACTAGTACACCCCAAGGGATACCCTGGTGGTTAGGGATATGATAGTCGAGGGATATGCCGACTGATATGATATGATAGCCGAAGGTTATACCGGCTGATGATATGATATGATAGTCGAGGATACTTGCCGACTGATGTGATATGTTAGCCGAAGGTTATACCGGCTGATGATATGATATGTTAGTCGAGGATACTTGCCGACTGATGTGATATGATAGCCGAAGGTTATACCGACTGATGATATGATATGATAGTCGAGGATACTTGCCGACTGATGTGATATCATAGTACATAGAGTTGTGATACAGGACTAGCACACCCCAAGGTATACTCTAGTGGCTAGGGATATGATAGTCGAGGATACTTGCCGACTGATGTGATATCATAGTACATAGAGTTGTGATACAGGACTAGCACACCCCAAGGTATACTCTAGTGGCTAGGGATATGATAGTCGAGGGAAATGCCGACTGATATGATATGATAGCCGAAGGTTATACCGGCTGATGATATGATATGATAGTCGAGGATACTTGTCGACTGATGTAATATGATAGCCGAATGTTATACCAGCTGATGATACGATATGATAGTCGAGGGATATGCCGACTGATGTGATATGATAGCCGAATGTTATACCGTCTGATGATACGATATGATAGTCGAGGGATATGCCGACTGATGTGATATGGTAGCAATGTTATACCGGCTGAGGATACGATATGGTAGCCGAGGATATTTCCGGCTCTAATATGATTTGACGACGATTGATATGGGCTTAATCAGCCTATGGGCTTAATCAGCCTATGAAAATACTTCGTCATTCGGGTCTGTGGGTTGGTGTGGGCGGTGACCCAGAGTGACGAATTATTGTTGGTTCACAAGTATCTGACTAGTCGGTTGTCTTGTGGTATTCCAGTAGGGATGTCAGCAGTGTCTGACCTACTGACATTTGGTGTTAGAGGGTATTCCTATTTGAACCACTATTCCGAGGTCTTGGGTATTTCTGGTATTTAAATTTTGAGGTAAAAGAGCTGTTAGACGGGATAAGGGTTCTTTCCGGGTTTCGAGGGAAAATTCGGGAAGGGTCCTTACATTTGCACCCAACCTTCACGTGGTCGTGGTACACGAGCGAGATACCTAGTCTTGTCATATGTGGATGACTCGTGCGACTATAGATATTGTGGGATATATGTTCTGCATGGTATAGTGTTATTGAGATTTTGAGTTAGTTTACCTTACATGGTTATACTCAAGAGTTAGTGGGTCATGAGTTCGATGTTATGTGCTTCGGGTTGACTTTTTGTAAGACTGCTTATTATTTTATTATTATTTCTCGTAAAACATGCATGTTGTCATTTTATACCTCGTTGGTAGCTTTTGTGCTTCTTTTAAAAATGAGGGGTTAAACATGTTTTTAACTTACTGTTTTACACTTAAATAACTTCTAAGGTCCACTCAACCTTCTGTTTTTATACCCCTCAGGTTTTAGTTGTAACAACCCGTATTTTTTTAATTAGTAAATTTTCTTAAATTAATTTAGAAAAGAAAATTTTACCCTCGGATTTATGAGGGGCTCGGTAGTCGCTTTTTGTTTGGAGATATTCTTGGAAGTTTTCATTGGACTGTTGCGTAGGTCTCGAACTCACAAGTTCATAGAAATGTAGCACGCGAAAATCGAAGTCCGTATGTGAGAGTTGTAGGTCTAGGAACTTCAAGGACTGTTTGGTAATTTCGCAAGTAAGATATTTTAAAGCCCATATTTTTCCAGATTTCCTTATCCTTTCGCTCTCTCTCCTCTCGACCTTCCTCTCAACCAAAATTGAAAACACGCACCCCCTTTCTAGTGATTTTTGGTTTACGGCCAAACCAAGATAAGCTAAGCATACCATAATCTTCCTCACCTCATTCTGAGCTCAACCATACCCACCACGAAGGTTAACGGCGTAAGGAGAAGGAGAAACAATGATGAACAGTAACGCATAACCTTTCCAGCCAATTTTTGGTCACCACAGGTTAGGTTTCTCATTTTGGACTTCCTACTTGGATTCCTCGTCTTGAGTAGATGGATTTCCATTATTAGAACATCAAATTTGGTTGAGAAATGACTGAGTTAGCAAGCTTTGAAAATTGGGTGGTTATGGAGTTTTCTGATCAGCGAGTGAACAGTGTCTGGCGAGGGAGGTAGGGGGCGACTGAACTATGCAGTCGCACCCCCTAGGAAGGCAGAACACAGGGGCATCCCGTGAGGGTGCAAGGGGCCCTCCCCCGAGCTCCGACGACTTGTGACTTCATATTTTTGACATTTCGGATCTTTTGGCCCTCGTTTTGGGTAAATCGAAGTTCGTTTATGGGTCATTCTAGACGTCCAAAGTTACGTTGTATGAGTTAGAACGTGTGTGTACTTCCGAAGTTTTGGGGGTCAGATTTTAGGTTTCGAATTATCATTTAGTAACCCCTAATTTTTCTTTTGACATGCGATACCACTCTAGGGACGACAGAGGATCGTACAGCTCAAGGTTGAGCTTAATCGGACTTTCAGTGAGTGGATTTTTATTTTAAAAACATAATGCATGCATAAATTATGTTCTTAAATAAATGTCTATTAAACGTGAATTATAGTAAATTAGAATAATTATTCAATAAGGATTTAGTACCTTTTATGAATAATTATTCTAATTTACTATAATTCACGTTTAATGGACATTTAACCCTATTTTATGGATTTTGAAATGACTTTGAATTATAAAATTTGGGTTTAACCCTGGTTTTCATGGTTTTGGGGTTATGGCTCGGTTTTATGGATTTTGAATATATTGGATTATGGTTTTACGGATTTCAGTTTTACGGATTATGGTTCTATGGATTCATGGATTTTGGCTTCGGTCGAGCTTATGGTTTTAGGCTTAGGCCCGGGATTTCATTTTTTATTGAATTTTGGGCTCATACCCGGGTTTTCTATGATTTTGGCCTAGGCCAGGGAAAAAAGGATTTCCAATTGGATTTTGGATTTACGATATGGTTTTCACTATGTTTACCATCCTCGGTTATTACGGCATTTCTCCGATCCATGACTTTGAGGTATTTTTGGTCATGTATTCGTTGAGGTATTTTTGACACATGACTTTGAGGTATTTTCGATCATGTGTGTTCATCTCCGACACATGACTTTGAGGTATTTTCAATGTTTTAGGGACATAATTTTCACACATTATTTTGGTGATTTAGACACCTTAGCCGCAAGACATCATTGTACTCCAGTGTCAGTTTTAAACAGTTTCTTATTTTCTGCACTTTTTGGTCGTGGAGCTTGGAGAGGAAGGCTCTGCCGTATCTCTGATGTGCACCATTGTCCATCATTGCTCATTAGCGTTCTTTACTTTAAACTTTTATTTCATTGCAATTTTAATTAAGAATTTAAATTATGTTTTTTATTTCAGTTATGCGTGAGTAGTTCTTTTAGGATTAGGGCTGCTTGAAGCCCTAGCCATGTTAGTTCATTGATTAGATTTCTGGATCTTAATTATGATTGATATGCATGCAGAATAAGTTAGATTACTTTGCTTAATGACCTTAATTTATGCCTATAAGATTTATCACCTTGTTTGCATATAATTATAGATGTAATTGCTTGAGTGACCGTCATATCATCTTGTAATTTGTAGCATCATGGGTATTTGGGACACTTACTTGTAATCTTAACTCATGACGACCTAGGATTGCATGTCACTTTTCTAGGCTAGTATGGTGTCATTAAATTCTCTTTGTACTTCATGCATCATCATAAATGGTAGGTGATAGACGGTCTAGGCATATGCCCTGTTTAGAACATGCTAAGTAAGAGGGAATAAGATGTGTCTAGTGAACCAACGCTAGGACCTAGGCACGGGCACCTAATTCAGAGAATGCATAGTAATTAGGTCAAGGAAATCTGACTAGTAACTATAATTGGTTAAGATGGATAGTAAGCCTTAATTCTAAAAGGAACTACTCACGCATAACTGAAATCAAAGACATAATTTAAATTCTTAATTAAACTTGCAATGAAATAAAAGTTTAAAGTAAAGAACGCTAATGGGCAATGATGGATAATGGTGCACAGCAGAGACACGGCAGAACCTTCCTCTCCAAGCTCCACACCCAAAAAGTGCAGAAAATAAGAAACTGTTTAAAACTGAAACTGGAGTACAATGATGCCTTGCGGCTAAGGTGTCTAAATCCCCAAAATAATGAGTGAAAAATATGTCCCCAAAACACTGAACAAAGGCTCCCTTTTATAGACAAAGGGAAAACCTTGTCCTACCAGGATTGGAATTAGAAACCCTAGCCTAGAGTGCTCTGGAACAGTTATTATACTTCTAAGTAATTACAAAGTCCCTAAAATCTATCATAACCAATCAGAGCACAGTTGGGAGTGTGAATACAAGCTGGAAAGTGGGAACACAAGCTGGCCGTGAGCAGCCCGCGGTCTTCCCGCGGTCAGACGCTGGAACTTAGAACTTGGCCCTTGGAATGTCTTCGTCATAGAGATCTGGGATTGCGCTTTTGAGGCACACCATGAGCATATTAGAAGCGTATCTTGGTTCCGGCTAAGCGCATAAGGTTCAAAATTGGTGTAGAGACTCAGCGCAGATGGGAAGTTCTTAGGACATGTACTCGACATGTCGTGGCATGACCTTGGCACATCTTGGACATGAACTTCATGTCATGAGACACAGGTTTGGGACCCAGATGACATGGTCTGAGGTACTTGGCCAAGGACCCAAAATAGGCGCACTAGCGCACTCAAGACCCAGTTCATGACCTGATATTGAAATGAGGACATCTCCTTCATCTGAACTCTTATTTGAGTTATTCTTTTTGCGTTCTTCTCATAATTTACCTATCTTTCTAAATTTGCACAAGTATCACAAGATTGATCATTTTCTACTATTGATGGCACGAAATCATTCAAAAGACACGTAAGAGAGGCATATAAAGATATCAAAATGATGCATAAATAATGACCGATCACTGTTCATCTCCGACACATGACTTTGAAGTATTTTCGGTCATATGCTCGTCAAGTTTATCTACGCGCGTAGGCTTTCATCTACATATCTTTGAAGTATTTTCGGATATGCGTGTATGGCGAGTAGGTCCCTGTGTTTGATCTCTCGATTTCTAGCCATTGCTTTGAGGTGTTTAGACAGTGGTTAGGAGGGCATGTCCCCAGGTTGGACTGTCTCGGATATTGAGCCCTAGCTCGGGATTACTTTAGAGGATGGTGGATTGCTTTCATGGTTAAAAATATCCAGGTCTTTTTTATGATTTTAAGCTGCTTCGAGGAGGGTTTTCATAGCATAAACGTGGACCACGAGGTGTTTTATATTATACGGATTTTTTCGTGGGTTCTGTCGGGTTTTAACTTAAAAATGGATTTTTCGGTAAGTTCCTTGTAATTATCTTCATTTGGGTAACTATTTAAAAGGATTTTTACATTATTTATGCATGATTTTACTTATGGAAGGGAAAATGTATGTTTTCTTTGGAAATTATGACTTTACTTATCGAGGAGGAGTTTCCCGTTGCTACTATGATATTCACACAGGCTGATCAGGTGTCATTGCGCTTGAAAATCAGAATAATTCAGGTAGTTGTTTAAACGTTATGATCATCAAAAGTCGTGTACTATGCTCTGTACTTCCGCCTTGTGGTGAATTGTTAATTGGTTTTTTACTAATTACTTTTCACACGACCTCCTAAAACGCATCGTTTCAACTTTTGGCTTTTATCATATGGACGTCACCATTCAAATGTCGGCCAGCATACCTCGATTTCGATGTCCAAGTGGACTTTTCGGGTTGGGGTGTGTCATAAATTCACTTAACAATTATGACTATTTAGATGCTAAATAACATTTAAATAAAATTACACTACGAATGATGTCCTACCTATAATATCACATTGGCATGTCACTTGACTACTTGAGGTACTCTCATATAACAACAAATTTGAGATGTACTTTATGGATCTTGTTGGATGCATTTTATGCAATAGGTAGGGGATGGAAGTAAGACATTAATTGTGTGAACTTATAACTTTACGTTGACATGTATCACATGAAATTATTGTTGCCTATCATCATTTTTTTCCTCACTTTTAAGTACAGTGTCCTACTCTACCTACTTGTTTTGTGTGGGAAGGTAAATTGCTCGGTATAATTTGAGATTCATTCAGATTTGGTTTGTCTAACCTCCACAGATAATAAAATTTACTATTCTAAAAGTCTCCACTTCGGACTGCCTATGCACTACGAAGTTGACTATAGTGAAATTTTCGAATTTTTGGAAAAAACAGCGTTTCTTGTGAGCTTAATGGTAAAAATCTCTGTAATTATAAAATAATATAAATCTCAAAAAGTTACGTAAATAAAAAATTTGTTTCATAAAAACAGTTATGATATTCTAAATTATAGACATTAAATAATTTTTTTTTAAAAGAGTTCTGCCAAATAATTGCAGCTATTTGTTTTTTGATGATGGAGATTTATATACATGAAGTGTCAATTCGGATTCAAAATTTCAAAATCCCAAAAAGGTTTTCATGAACCTATAAATTGACATGCCTCTAATGCTGATACGTCCCATAAAACTCACGTAAATATTTTTTTTATTTGATATAATAATACAGAAATAATGAGATATTACATTATATACATTGTGTCTTAATCTGATCTTTTACGAGAGTTACATTAGGACATTTATGAGCAAAATTATAAGTGAATAAGTTTTTACTTTTTTAGTGTATAACATACAAAGGATGATTTATTGTCTAAGTATTAGTCTAGTTTATTTTCAAATTTAGAGTTTTAATTTCACTGTTATATTGTAGTCATTAGAGAGTAGTACCCCTTGCTTGATATCCACTTTATGTGGCCTCAAGGATTCTACTCAGCCGGGAGAAGTCCCAAATAGATGTGTTAGGGACACCTCGTGCAATTTAAAAAATATATATATATATATATATATATATATATATATATATATATATTTAGTTTGCATATTGTACAAGTGTCGAAAATAAATTGAGCAAGACCAGCTCCCGGCATTCTACGTGTCGGATCCAGAACGAACCAATATGAATTCTCATTCTGACCAAACACAGCTGTGAAGTCTCATTGCCACCTGTCACCGCCATGAAAATCAACCCTTTACGTCAATACATAATTACATAAACTTCAGAATTTTCGATCACTGTAACCCGATCCATTAGCAACTTGAAGAAAGATGTCGTCCATCTCTGCAATCTCCTCCACCATAAAACGTACCATCCCATTTTGCTCATCCACTGCCGCATCCGCCACCACAGCAAAAAGTAGAACCATTCAATGTCTCGGAAAACCATTTTGTCCTTCAGTATCACAGATTATAGCCCATGACCTACCCGACCCGCCCGACCAGTACCCGACACGAAGTCCGCCGGAGTTTTCTCCCCCAGGTCCAGGCCGGTTTGACCAGCCTTCTACTCCTGTTGAGGTACCGGCAGGGATTCCAGAGAACCCCACTTCTACTCCGCCTCCGGAAGTGAGTCCATACCCTCCACCGCTCGACCCGGGTCCGAACCCGGGCCCGGATTTTCCAGTACCTCCATTGAGCCCTCCCCCTGTACCCGATATTCCACTACCTTTTCCAGATAATCCGCTTCCGAAACCCGACGTACTGCCGCCACAGACACCGGAAATTGTGCCTCCTCCGCCACCGGGGCCCACGATTATACCGCCACCAGCTCCTCCGCCACCGCCTACTGGCCCTGGTGGGCCACTTGTTGTCTAGCTTTTAAATCAAGTTCTTATATTATGAATTAGAAAAGAGTAGTAAATCCAAAAATAAACAAAAAAATCTTATTCGATGACTAGCAAGTAGCTCGAAGTAATTTACTTTTTGAAAATACTTATGTTCCTCTTTTGATCAGGAACCTCTTGTTCACTCTTTACTTTTTAATTTCTTGTACATATATACTTCATAATTAGAAGTATTCGTCTCTGAAATGCCTTTTCATTAATCATTTTCGTAAGATTAACGAAATTGATCATGATCGTTTTGTTATTTATACTTAGTGGACGGACCACTCAAAAGGGGCAGCCTATAGTTTTGTTTTTTTAGAAGGGATATTTTATTCTAAAATATCTCAACAATTATAAGCCTATAGCCTACCCCCTAAGCGAGTTCGGTTAATACTTAAACTATATAGACCATATTTTCTAAAGAGTGTGCATCTTAGTTGTTGGTTGGTTTGTGTGTTAGCTTCCCTTCCTTCTTGTCCTAGTTCAAATCCATTGGTTGTGGTCATTATTTATTTATTTTTGTTTACCATTATTTTCAATTTTTTTTTTCAAACACATAATATTTTTCGATTTTTTCTTTCTTTCTCATTTTCAATTTAAAATTCGAATGGGTTGTGGTAATTATTTAATTTTTTTTTTACCATTATTTTCAATTTTCTTTTCAAACACATAATATTTTTCGATTTTTTTTCTTTCTCATTTTCTTCAATTTAAAATAATTTATGAGGTTTTTTTTTACAAAAACATAATATTTGTCGATTTTAACTTAAAAGAAAAAATGGATATAAAATGCACCAAAAAAATTTTTCGATGCCAGCAGGCGGGCGGCGTGCTTGGCTCCTTCGCGTAGATCTTCGGATTTTACACGTACACACGAAATTCCACTCTCCATTTTCGGGGACCAACTCTCTTCCAGAGGTGAATTCCTCGCGTTGGTTTATTTGCTTGCTTTCACCTGATCTTCAAATCTGACCAATAGTTCCCTACTCATTTTCTTCAATTTAAAATAACTTGTGAGGTTAATAAATTTAGTTCACCCTATTTTGAAATTCTAGATCCTTTCCTTAATTCATCAACGCTATATTGATCAAAATTGAATTTATCTTGGTGCTAGACAGTGAGAATCGGTATCAAAACGATTCATCATAGAGAATTGTTGCTAAAATCATTTTGTTCGTACCAGAACGCATCTTTGAAGACTCGCATCTTTGAAGACTCCAAAGAAGCTCAAATCTGAGCCCACTCTCATCCAGTGCATCACCAAGCCTTAAACTTGGGCATTGACCCATAAAAAGGGAACAAACCCAACCCTTTATTACAAAGAGAGCCATTATGAACCATTTACTTTCTTCTATATTTCTCTACGTACTATTTATATTTTCTCTTATAAAAATGATTTAATTCCTTTGTATTTTTAGTGTATGGTGTTTTTTACGGTTCGTTAATGAGTCATTCACTTTCTTTCATATTTCTCTACGTACTACTCATATTCTCTCATAAAAATAATCTAATTCCTTTGTGTTTTTTATATATGGTATTTTTTTTATGAATTGTCTTCATGAGTTCGTTTACTAAAATGATATGTTTTGCGATTTCAAGGGATTTGTTGTTAAAATCATTCATTTAATTTTTGTCTTGTTTGAAGAGATCTTTTATTTAAAGATATCGGGAAGAGAGTATAAAAATAGAGGCATAGTCTCTTGCATGCCCTATAGTGAAACAATAGTAAAATCTTATAAAAGGTATACAACATGATCTTATTCATCTGGGACAAAATAAAACCAAAAAAAACTACATTTGTAATACAGTGATAACTTTTAAATATTTGCTTTTACAATGAGCTTGTTCTTTCTAGCATCAAGTGAGGGTATGGAAATGCATTCGTGCTGTCTCGTTAAAAACCCTTGCCAAGAAAAATCCAATGAGAAAAAAACTTGGCATAAGAAAAAGAGTGCAACATTTTTTATGCTGGTATTAATTTGAATTCGTCCCTTGTGTTTCTATCCTTTAGATTTGGGAGAGCTGCAATTAAGAAACAAATCAGTTATCAGTAATTGGGCTTGCATCATAGAACTCTCATTTAATATAGTGAGAGACAAATAATGAAAGAAAACAAAGCAATGTCTAACTGCTGAATTGGGTGAAAGGAAAAGTATAGACGCGAAAAAAGCAAGAAACAGCCACCCTGGAGAAATAATAAAATGAGCACAGCAAAGGAAGATCTTTGTTGAAGGGTCTATTAGAAAGTTAGAAAAAGTAAGGTTTGTATCACAACGAAAAATTAGCGTTGGAATTTGGTAAAAGTGGGAAAAGTAAAAAGAAACCTGTAAAGTCTAATTCAAAACCAGAAAATAAAGGAGATCCAATACAGCAAGAACAAAATTTCGGCAAGAAAACAAGACAAAATTAAAAGAAAAATTAGAAAAAGTGCGTAAGAACATCTGTTAGTATCTTGATTTTATCGAAATCAATGGTTCTCAAGTAATTAAAGAACCGGAGCAAGATTCTAGTAGAAAAGTGACTTCGATTTCAAAAGCCTTAAAACAATACCAACAGGACGCAGAGAGAGTACAGGGAGAATTTTGGTTTAAAAACTTTAAAAGAATTGAATTTTGGTAATTAAAGCTGTGTTGCTCAAACAAAGAGGTACAGAGAAAATAAAAACCTAAAGAAAAACTGAAAACCTGATAGTCTAGAAGCTGGGAATGAACTCTATGGAAATGAAACCAATTACCGAATAGGTTCTAAAAGGAAAAGGGGAAGAAGAGAAAAAAACAAGGAATAGGGGAATTCCAAAAAATAATAGAAAAAGCTGAGTTCTGCCTTCTAATTAGAGAAAGGAAAATCAAAATGAGAGATAATACCATAGGCAATGAAAATGGCATAAGGAGTAATAGGGTTATGACACTACGAGAAAAAGAAAAACAGGGTTAGCTCACCATTAATTATTTGTGACTTTTGACTTAACGAACACAAATAATAGTGTTTTATGTTATTGGAAACGGCGCAGTTACGATTGTTGAATCAGTGCGCGGTATTGGCGTGGTTTTTGATCAAAGAAAACAAATAAACTTTCTAGTGTCCGAGTAGAAAAAACGTATACTGCCCATTTGTGTTTCAGGTCTGACACAACTTTTCAATAGATGGGTAGACACAATTGTCAGAATTGTGTGGAATAGCCCTTTTGAGCTCTTTCCATTTACAGGTGAGCCTCATTTACAATATCCTACACTAGATTGATTCATTCGCCATGGATCTGAGTTTATAGTTGTTTCCCAGCTTTCAAACCAGTAACTTGACTACATCAATTCACCTCATCCATTGAAATAAGAAAAAGGCACCCAAACATCTCTGAAGACGCCACAGAAAATGAAAATTTAATTACAGGATCAATAAAAAAACTTGTAAATTACTAATTTTATAGAAAATGAAAAATTAATTACTAGATAAATAGAAAAAATTGAAAATGACTAATTTATGAGAAAGTAATAGAAACTCATTGAGGGGTTTGTACTCACTAGTTTATGGACGAATCTTCAAAGGCAAAACTGGAAAATAGAAACAGGACAAAATTAATAAGAAGTATGGAAGAGCGTATTACCACCATATCTTGGTAGATCAGTGATGTTGAAGGTGTTCTAGATCTGGAAAACCCAGTTAGAGTGTGGATCTTGAAGTGTGGATGCTGGCTGGCCGGTGATTCAAGAGTTGTAGCGGCGATGACGACGTATCTCGGTGTTTTCTCGATGCGGAATGACGGGGGGAGTGGGGTTTGTACATCGGAGGTCGCTACTTTCATTGGTGCGGGTAGTCGCCGTGATGGGTTTAGGGAAACATAGAAAAATAAATATATCAAGCGTGAAAATGAAGAGAAGAAACTCACGAGAAAAATTGAAATAGGAATAAATATATCAGATGACATTTATAAAAGGGGGAATTTGTGTGGACATACTTCATCAATATGGGGTGTGGTGTGATTACCAAAGTCCACTACAGTGAACTCAATTCAAAATTTCCAACAGAGGGAGCAATAAGAGGTTTATGTCCTTCGTGTTTTTTTCAACACTAGCAAATTACAATCTTTGTGTGTAAGCTGAAATTATTGGCTCGAGTACCAACTATATTATAAGAAACTCTCAAACTGGATTAAAAAATTGTCATAAATAATTAAAGAAGATTGTTTATTCAAGATATTCTCTTAATTTTAACTTTAGTTTCAAAATAGATTCTAAATTCGATTTTGTTCCAAAATATCCCCTGAAACTCCCTTTTCGTTTCAAGTTGCCAATTTTCTATCAAATATCCTAACTTATCATTAAATCCAAGGACAAAATGATCAATTTGTACAATTAAGAATCCAAGTTCCCGTACGACACTGTTTTCTTCTCCATCTTTCTCGATTGGCATAATGTGGATCATCTAGAGTGAAATTGTATCGGTTGGCTTGAATTTTTATTTTGATGATATTAGGAAGAATTGAGGTTTTGATCCCTGGTTTTTAATACTAGTTAAGACGATGAACAGAAGGTGAATTTTGACACAAGTGTGGTGAAGAAAACAAATTGGTTTAGACATACTGAGATTCGGCATGTTCAAGCTATCTCCTCGCAGGAATACGAGATCTAAAGGTTTCAAGGTAAAGCATGATTTGCAACTATTTCTTTTGTTGGGTGTCTGCGTCTGGCTAGCTTACCAAGTCAAGCAGTCTCATGGCAAGAAAGCAGCTTTCAGAGAAAGTATAAAAGATGGGAAGTAAATTGTAAAATTAGGAAGAAAGGACATCAAGCCTCTGTTGGAGGAAAGTGTATGCTTTGCAACTATTTCTTTTGTTGGGTGTCTGCGTCTAGCTAGCTTACCAAGTCAAGCAATCTCATGGTAAGAAAGCAGCTTTCAAAGAAAGTATAAAAGATGGGGAGCAAATTGTAAAATGAGGAAGAAAGGATATCAAGCCTCAAATTATAAAATTAGGAAAAAAAGACATCAAGCCTCTGTTGGAGGAAAGTGTATGCTTTGCAACTATTTCTTTTGTTGGGTATCTGCGTCTAGCTAGCTTACCAAGTCAAGCAGTCTCATGGTAAGAAAGCAGCTTTCAGAGAAAGTATATAAGATGGGGAGCAAATTGTAAAATTAGGAAGAAAGGACATCAAGCCTCTGGTGGAGGAAAGTGTCGATAGCAATGGAGGGCACAAGGAGGAGGAAGAAGAAGAGAATAGGAATGAAGAGGAACAAAACAAGCCTGAGGAGATCGATAAAATAGGAAGAGATAAATGAAGGTGGTGAAAACAAAATTGAAGAAAGAACAAATGATCCTGGTGATTCAGTAGAGGGCAAGAAAGAAGTGGAAACGAGCAATGAGAATGGAAATGTAGAGGAGGTTAGAGTCGAGAAGATGGAGAAGAAAACGGTGTCGTACGGGAGCTTGGATTCTTAGTTGTACAAATTGATCATTTTGCCCTTGGATTTAACGTTAAGTTAGGATACTTGACAAAAGGGGGCAACTTGAAACGAAAAAAGGGTTTCAGGGGGTATCTTGGGACAAAATCGAGTTCATGGTCTGTTTTGAGGCTAAAGTTAATGTTTATGGGGCATCTTGAGTAAAACATAACACATAAATGATAGATTTATGTGTTATTTTTAATCACAAATACAAAATTTCCTATTTTACCTTAAAAGTATTTGCACGATAATCAAGGTTGCTACAAGAAACTGAATTCATATTACTTTATATATCATTAAAATATTTTAATAATGGACACAAATAAGATATTAGTGTCTTGTTTCCAAACACGTACACAAAAGATACACAGCTCAGAAGACAAATTTCTGACAGCAACTAGTTGCATATTTTAATAGGCACGTTTCTCGTGTGTAATAATCAATTCATGTTTACTCTTGAATCTTTCGACACATTTAAATGTGTGTTTTCTGAAATAGAAACAAATAATAATATTTGTTTGCTATTTTTAACAAAGAGCATAATTTTTTGGATAATCTACATAAAAGTACCCAAACTATAGGGGTCATTTCAAGTTCATACCCAAACTATGAAAATTTTCATATAAGTACTCAAACTATCAAAACACAACATCTAGGTACCTACCGTTAGTCAAACTGTTAAAGTCTGAGATGACATTTTTTTTAAAAAAAATTTGCTGACTTGGACTCCATGTAGATCAATTTTCAATTAAAAAAATATAATTTTAAAATAATGAAAAAATTAAAAATAGAAAAATATCCCACCCAATGTCTCCTTCTCTCTCAAAACGACAACCACAAGAAAACCACAAGACGGTGCAAACCAAGACGACAACCACAAGAAAATCGACGTCGGAAGCGATAGCTGTGGGGCAGTACTCATGCTTGATTACATAGATCTGCATGCGTTGCCTGAAGGATGCATAGCCAACGTCGTCTTCCTCACCACGCCTCGCGACGCCTGCAGGTTGTCCTGTGTTTCTAGGAGTTTCAGGTCCGCCTCTGAATCTGACGCCGTTTGGGACCGATTCCTTTCCCCCGAGGTCGACGGCATCCTAGCCTCCAAATCCCTAAACCCTCCCATCTCCATTTCCACCAAGAATGAGCTTTACCTAACTCTCTGCAACCACCCCATCCTCATCGAACAAGGCAAAATGATAAATTCACTTATACTTTTCCAAAATTTCAATCTCATAGACAAAAATTGGTTGGGCCGATCAAGCCATTGAAAGTGGGATTGGGTGTTCATCAAACTCAGATGCCTTCGAACTTGTGCGCGGTGGGGCCTTGCTTGGCCCCTAATGGCGTCGGCGTTGGCTGGGTCGATCAGGTCATTGAAGGTAGGATTGGGTGTTCATCGAACTCAGACGCCTTCAAACTCATACGCCTTCGAACTCAAACATCGTTGAACTCAAATGTCATGAACCTGGGATTGGGTGTTCATCGTTAGCTGAATTTTGGCGTGAATTGGGAGCGACTGGGTTTGAGCTTCAATTCTAGGGGCTAGGTTTGTAATTTGTTGGATATGCGATTTGTAGTCAACGAGAATGGTGGGTGTGTGGGGTTTGGGTGCGATATTGGAGTTGGTATATGGGTTGGGAATGGTGGAGGTGAGGCCAGATCTCGACCTCGATGAAGTCAATGACTTCGTGGTGGTTCAAAGTCGGGTACGGGTTTGGATGGTTTAAGCCCACAAGTTTGTTTGGGAAAATTTTGAAGAGATTGCCGATCATCTACACCACGATATCATGGTAAATTGAGAATTGGGGATTTCTCTTTTTTTATTTTATTTGTTTTATAATTATTTGAACATGATAATTGGAAGAGGAATTCAAATCTGAAACTGCAAGATGATGATGATGATGATGGTGGTGGTGGTGGAAATTGATGGAGGTGATGTTGGTTGCTAGTTGTTGGTTTCTGGGTGGGTATGGTGTCGACTGTGGATAGAGGAGGAATAAGGGTGGAGTTGTGTGGGATATTTTTCTTTTATTTTATTTTTCCATTTATTTTAAAATTATAGTTTTTAATTGAAAATTTGTCTACATGGAGTCCAAGTCAGCAAATTTTTTTTTTTAAAATATGCCACCTCAAGCTTTAACAGTTTGACTAACGGATTGACTAAATGTGGGTACCTAGATGTTATGTTTTGATAGTTTGGGTACCTAGATGTTATGTTTTGATAGTTTTGATATCCAGATGAAAATTTTCATAGTTGGGGTTTGAACTTGAAATGACCCCTATAGTTTGAGTACTTTTATCTAGTTTATCCTAAATTTTTTATTTGTGTCCTTAGTTATTGTGTCCATAGGCCTGTTTTCTTGTAGTGTGAAAAAACAAGAGTGCAGTAAGTTGCTATTTAGTAAAAAAAACAAGACACTAACTACCTAATAAAAGGGAGTCTAAATTGAATTTTAGTCTAAAACAAAAATCATAAAAATCTAACAAAACTAATCAGAGCAAGCAAACTTTTGGTGTAGCTAGAGAGAGAGGGATAATACTAAAGAAATTATGGGCTGACTGTCCTGTTGTTTTTGACCCTGGGCTGATTGCCTGTGTTTGTTTCAAGTATTCGGCTGTTGTTGCTGCCTTGTTTTTGCTGGGTGTGCTTTTTGGGCTTGTCCCTTAATCCAATTTTTGACTTATCAAAAAAAAAAAAAATACTAAAGACAAGTAATGTGGCCAATAGAAAGATGGAGTTGAGAATAAATATGAGTGAAATAAAATGCTAAGTGAGTAGAAAGCCTACCGGAAAGATCAAACATTAGGGAAGAGAGAAAAGAATCTAAAAACCAAATAAATAAAAGTCTAAAATGATTTTTTTTTATAGGTCAAAAAGTATTATTCAAAAAAATTAACACTACAAGTTTACAAGGGGAATTCCCCAAGAAAAGCAAGAAACCTAGTTTACACCCACAAATAAACTCATAAAACAAAAACACTTGGCTTAACCTGAATCAAAGCACAACTTTGATTCAAAACATAAATTCAAAGCCCAGAACAAAGCCTAAACTAACTAAAGCCTAGCCCAATTGCTAGACAAAACTAATTCAAACCCCAAGCCCAAAACTAGGCTAGAGAGAGAACAGAACCAAGGTCCAGCCCAGAAGGGGTTGAACTAGCACTCGGCCCAAATACCAAATAGGCCTAAACGCTGAGCAAGACTACACGACCACCACCTGCACCAACACGCCGTAGACCCAGACCACACCCACACCCTTGTCGATGTCGTAGCCGCCGCTGGACCCACCGTCGTGGCCATCGCCGCAGCAGCCATCGTCGTCGCAGACGTATTCACCAAAGCATCCGTCGTTGCAACACAAGGAGCAGGCAGATCTGAGAAGAACTGTTGCCGGAACACATACAACAAAGCAAGGAAGCCCCGATGCAGGCGCAACAATGCCGCCGCAAACGCTGTCACAACTGCAGCAGCGCAACGCCCACGCCTCACCGCAGCTGAAGCAACGCCGCCTCCCAAGCGTCACCACAACTGTAACAACTCCTCACACCGCCACCGATGCAAACATGAACCACCTCCAACGCAGCGTCGCTACAAACACCACATCAAATCAGTAAACCCCATGCGCAACGACCACAGTCGTTGCTCGATCGCGTCGTACAGAAAGCCCATAGACATATTTGGATTTCCATCTCGCCCTACCCAACACCAGGACTCACGCCACGAGTCCATCATCAAGCTGCCAAGATAGGCCACCTCAGTGGCAAGCCAACCACCGCACCCAACTGTCGCACCATCATCCAGCCATAGAAGCATAGCAGAAGCTGGTCCAAAGAGGGGGGAAGAGAGAAAGAATAGGAGAAGAGAAAGGAAATAAGGAAATAAGGGATAGGGAAGAGAAAGGAAGAGGGGCTGCCGCCGACCCCTAAAGGGATCGGCGGCTAGGGTTGAGGTTCTCTGGTTTTTTTTTTAGAGAGAGGGCAGAGCAAATAGATGAGAGAGAGAGTTGAATCCGCTTTAATTATCGTTTGCTATCTATAATGATTTTTAGGATAGGTCGGGGGTGAGAGATAAATGTTTGTGTGAATACAGTAATCAAACAAGAGTGGAAAATTAATGAGAAAGGTGAAGAGAGGAAATAGGAAAGTAATTCACCAAAATAAACAAATTAATAATCATCAATGCATTGTAAAATTTAAAGCCAGAAAAGGAGCTAATATTGGTAGAGTATGATAAAATAAATCAATTAATTACCGTGATCTAGTACATATCGTTATTATTCCATTCAATAATCAATTATATTGTTCAAAATGCTTATTCTACTAAACCAGAAAATCTACTATATGCAGAACTGATATCGTTCCTAGCAATTATATTCGGTGAGAAACTAGCCAGAAACTACAAAACCATGTTAAAACTCAGCACTTCAGTAATTAGACTACTTTGCAAAACTTTCATGTAAAAAGAGTGAGCAGAAAGGTGTGTAAACCTAATAAAAGTAAAAGAAACTAAATTCAAGAAAAAATAGCTATTAATCTCTTGGCTGTGCCAAAACTAATAACTATCTAATGGGTAAAGAGATCAGGGACGGAGTCTAGTTAAAAGGCAAGACATTTTCGTCAACAAATTCAGAAGACTAAACCCGCTTTCAGCCTAAAAGAGAATGAGCAATAAAATTGGTCTAAATCGAACGACCCTAAAAGCCTAAGTCACTTAGGTCTGAAGGGGAAAAACATTTGGTTAAAGAGAAAATTTTGGCAGATGGAAGGAAATTGAGACAACAGATTAAGGGATTGAGCACAAGAAAGATATAAAATGCATGTATTGAAAGGGAAAAGCTTTTGGGGAAAAGAGCATTGATTCTTATATTGTGCCATAATTTTTGTCCATCGAAAAGAATGATATAAAATGCAAGATCTTACTCCAGAGATATCTGTTTGGAGTATTGGTGACACCCAAGGAGGACTTTCGATCCACACTGTGAAGTCTAAGTTGCGAAGAGCATTCTTGGCTAGATGATGAGCAGCATTGTTATAAGTGTGTGGAGCATATTGGCACTTCACAGACTGAAAAGAGCTAAGATGGGTTTGTGCCTCTTCAATGAGTGCTCCATCAATATCCAAACAACTTCCTGTTGAATTTAAAAGTGTAATGGCCTCTTGAGCATCCATTTCCAAGATGATATGTGTATAACCCATATGAAAAACAACCTGTAAACCCAAGCAGGCTGCCATGATTTCGGTGGCTCTTGGAGACAAGTTTCCACGTATGCCTTTTGATGTGGCAACCATGAGATCCCCACAACTATCTCGGACCACTGCGCCTAAGCCCCTGATGCCTTGGTGGAGATACATTGCTTTATCCACATTCAGTTTCAAGTAAGGCGTCGAAGGCCTCTCCCAACTGCGAGGTAAAGTATTGTTGTGATGAGTAAGCTGATCCTTCTGAGTAGTGGTTAGGAATTCATGGATCAGATTGTAACTCTGAGAGATTAGATTCGAGGCTGAGGTCATTTTGCCAGAGATCCAATTTTCATTTCGACTATGCCAAATGTTCCAACATAGATATACAACAAAGATTAACTCTTCTCGAGTTAGGTTAGTGGAGACATATTGGAAAAAGTCGGAGAAGCAGGTCTCAAATCTATTACTTACCAGAGTTGAGAAGGGAGAGGGTAGCCAGACTTGCTTTGCTACCGGATAGAACCACAAAGCATGGATGATCGTCTCTGGCTGTATATGGCAGCGGGAGCAGAGTGGAGAAGAAATTACCTTCCAAGAAAAGAGATTTGTTGAGCAGGGTAAAATCCCGCGTAGGCAACGCCACAAAAATAATTTTATTTTATTAGGAATTGGTAGAGACCAAACTGATGACCAAACTGTTTTCATGTGTGTGTTTGAACTATCAACATTCCCAGTTTCTTCGACCCAAATAGTTTGGGCTACTCTATAGCCACTCTTGACGCTGTAAGTGCCATTCTTTTGATAATTCCATATCAATTTATTTGGAATCGTTTGATCAGGTAAAGGAATTGATAAGATAAAAGCTATTTCGGTCTCCCAATATAAGTGACTGAGAAGGTCTAGATTCCAAATACCGTCCTCAGTGATAAGAAAGCTTACCGGAGTATCCAACGGGAGAGCCGGCGGGGAGTGAATACGTGGGTTTGTTGAGGATGGTAACTGATAGGATTTTTCCCACCTGTAAAACAAGGGTTAAAATCACACAAATAATACCTGCAAGAGTACGGAGCTATTGTAGTATAGAACTGGAAGCAGGGTCGATTTCCTCAGGGACTGATATTGATGTTTCTTATTTTAGTATTTACTCTTAATTAATAATAAAGTAAATTGCAAGAAGTTTGGTAACGGAATAAAAATCAAGCAACAAATACAAGGGTAAATTGAGTTTAAAAACAATTAAACAAGTACTAGGGTTCAACCTTCACCATTAACAATCATATGTGACTTAGAAAATAATCTATGAATCAATACATGCAACTTTGAAGGTTAGATTTTTCGAAAACATATTTTCCTCGTAGGCATTCAAGTGAAAACGTATACCTAACATGCGATTAGTCTATGACATTTAGATCTAATTCTACATGCAAGATTCATTAAGTTCATGAAAATCTTTTATAACCATGCAATCTCTTAGTTATGGCATTTAACCTAGATGTATTACAATCCTTAATCACAAGAACCTAATCCCAATTTTTAGGTGGGCATTCCTATAAAATTGCATCAAATTACTTGTCTAAATATCCTAAGGGTGATCAAGCATTAAGACATAAAGATAGTTTTAAACAGTGATTAAAGATTCAATGCATGCATATACGACAACATAGGAAAATGATAAATCACATAATCATGTTAAGGCTTAGGTCTAAACCTAGTGAGAAAATTAGCTACTCATGCTCATAATGAATAGAAACAATTTAATTAAAATTGAAGTTGAGAGAACAAACAGTTTGTAGAACAAGGGTAGCCGAAATCCCAGCTTTGCCGTGCTCTTAGATGGAGAATTGTAATATGAAATCTGGTCTCCTTAAATCTAAGCCAAGCTTGGGTATTTATAAGGAAAGATTCCTAATCGTACTTTGAAAAGGAGTAAAATACAAATAAGAAAATCTAATTCCTACTTTGAATAGAAATAGGCAAGCATATGCCCTCTCCTACTTGAATTGGGATTTCATTGATATACTTCCTTTTTTTGCTCCAAATACTCCTTCTAGAATAAATCTGTCAATATAATAAATTCAAGTATCAATTCCTCCCAAAATAATAATAATAACTAATTAAATATATGAGAATACAAGTATATTTTTGGCTCATCAAATACCCTCAAACTTGAATTGTTACTTGTCCTCAAGTAAATAAAACAAAACTAAGAAAACATTGAGAAAAATAAAATGCCACTTTCGCAGGGAACTCGATAGTGTTGAGCAAACACTACACGCCTTTAAACCCCTAGGTGTCCCTAGTAGGAGGAGTTGTGTCTCCTGAGAGTTTACCAGTTATGATACCCACAAACACTTTCAAAATTTGTTAAACTTAATTTAACCTTCCTTCCATTGAATATAAAGCAACACTCATAAAAGCAAAATCAAAATTCTCAAGTCATAAGCAAGTCTAAAAGAGAGAGCAAATCCACACTTTCAAAACAGAAGATTACCAGATTCTGGTGAGCAATCCATAAACCATATTCGTGTAATGTGAATCTCAACAAAATTGTAAGTGTTAAACCAGTCCCTCACTTGCATTACATATGTACCCACCAACTGTAAAATCACTTAACCTATCACCATCCAAAGCATTCTTGCCTGAAATTTTTATTTTTATTTTTATTTTTATTTTTATTTTTGTATTTATTTATTTTTATTTTATTTTTAATTTATTTTGTATAAGAAATGATGGAATTTTATTTAACATTGAGCAAGCTTTCTATCCAACCCATGTAACGAGCTTTAGATCGATGACTCCCAAATCAGATGACTTTAGGGCACCAGACAACAAATGTCCCAAAGGATTTATTTACTCGAATTGGAAAGGCTAGCATGTAATTGATGGGTAAATGCACACCCTTATTTTAGGGCTCGGACTCACCTCCGATTTATTTATGGCTTTCACTTTTTCGAACCTTGGATGGTAACAAATTAAATAACCCACAATCTTAGGATAAGAAAAATTAGCATGTTTGAAACAAATTTAAATCCCACGAATAAGTTGATGTGCATGTGCAAAATTGAATATGGTAAGAATTGTGTGCAAAAATCAACTATATGTTCTTGGTGGTCATGCTCTAATATTTAATCTCACTTATGAAGTTTCAAATTTCGATCATAGCAAATAGAGTGCATTAAAAATAATTTAGGAAGGAAAAATCAAATTAAATCTAAACAAAAATCTTTGTTATTTATTTTTTTTTATTTTTTTTTGTATTTTTACTAAATTTTTTTATAAAACAGACAAACAAAATGATAGTTTCCTACCCCCAAAATTATCATGCAACATGTCCCCAGGGTGCAAAAGAAGAAAAGACAAAGAAAGATGAAAGAAAAGAAGAAAGAAAAACAAAACAAAATAAAGAAGTAACACAAAAATAAAAGGAAAATAAAATAGAAAGAAAGAATAGCACCTGGGATCGAAACAGAGACCTGAGTTGTGCCCCCTGCTCTTAAAACGACAACAAGGAGGAGCAGCCAAGAAAACTGCGTCGTCGCATTGATGTGGACAAAATGGCGTCGTTGTAGTGGATGGTGGTAGGTTGCTAATGACGTCAATTTTGGCTTTGTCCACTTCAATTCCACGCTTTGAAATTCGATGCCCTAACACGATACCTTGCTTCACCATAAAGTGGCACTTCTCCCAGTTTAATACCAAATGGGTATCTCGGCATCCTTCCAAAACTGTGGCTAGGTTGTCTAAACAGTGGTCAAAGGAATCTCCATATACGGAGAAGTCATCCATAAACAATTCAATTATTCGCTCCACCATATCCGAGTATATGCTCATCATGCATCGCTAAAAAGTGGCAGGTGCATTACACAATCCAAATGGCATACGCCAATAGGCAAAAGTGCCGAATGGGCAAGTGAATGTAGTTTTGTCTTGATCTTCAGGTGCAATAGGAATCTGATTATACCTTGAGTAGCCATCTAAAAAACAATAGAAAGGCTTACCTGCTAATCGCTCCACCATTTGATCAATGAATAGGAGTGGAAAGTGATCCTTTCGTGTGGCTGAATTCAGCTTGTGATAATCAATACACACCATCCACCCCGTAGTCATCCTTGTAGGAACTTGCTCCTCCCCTTTTTTATTTGTAATAACAGTAATTCTTGATTTCTTAGGAACAACTTGTGTTGGGCTTATCCATGGGCTGTCCGAAATTGGGTAGATAATGCCAGCATCTAGGAGTTTTAGGACCTCATTCCGAACAACGTCCTTCATGATTGGGTTCAATCGCCTTTGTGCATCAACTGGGGGCTTGCTGTCAGTTTCCAGTAAGATCCGATGCATGCAGATTGAAGGGCTAAGGCCTTTGATGTCGGCTATAGTCCACCCAATAGTCTCCTTGTATTTGCGTAGGATTCGGAGTAGCTTGTCTTCCTCTAGGTCAGTGAGGTATGCTGCAATGATCACGGGCAGAGTCTCTTGATCACCAAGGTGTGCATATTTGAGATGAGCTGGAAGGGGCTTCTTTTCCAGCTGAGGGGCCATCTCAATGGAAGGCTGTTGTGGCGTATTTGGTGGCCCAAGTGCTTCCATCTGAGGTCACCACAGTGGATAGGGTGGTCGGTTGCTATCTAGTGCCGCCATTATTTCTGCAATATCTTCCTCATTTTGGCTGAGGATGGAGTCAATGAGGGCTGCCTCTAGAGGGTCGGTATAGAGCAATTGTCTTTGTGCCATGCAGGTTGCATCCTCCAAAACTTCAATTATACTACACTCTGAAATTTCAGTGGGTCTTTTAGCCATGTCAAACAGGTTTAACACCACATTTTGGTCTTGCACACAGAATGTAAGAGTGTCGGCTTCTACGTCTATCAGTGTGCGGGCTGTGGCCATGAAGGGTCGGCCAAGGATTAGGGGCGTCTCTTTGTCTTCCACCATGTCGAGTACCACAAAATCGATGGGTAGATATACTTTATCCACCTTGATGATGAGATCTTCAATGATGCCCTTGGGGTAAGTGAGGGATCGGTCAGCCAACTGGAGAACCATTGGTGTGGACCTGAGCTTTCCTGCTCCTAATCGCTTAAATATTGAGTAGGGCATAAGGTTGATGCTTGATCCGAGATCTATTAGAGATTGCTGAAATTCGGAATTCCCTATTGTGCAAGAAATAGTAAAGCTGCCCGGGTCTTTTTTCTTTGGCGGTAGTTTGTGTAGAAGGGCTGCACTACACTGTTCTGTCAAAATCACTTTTTCCAGGTCTGAAATTTTTTTCTTATTGGCGCATACCTCCTTTAAAAATTTGGGATAAGAAGGGATGTGCTTTATAGCATCCAATAGAGGTAGATTGATATGGACCTTGGCTAATGTTTGCATGAAGTCAATGGTATGTTGGTCTTTGTTTGAGCGGCGCTGCTGCCTTTGTGGGAATGGCAGTGGCTGGGTGTAGGCAGGGGCGTTGGATGGTGCAAACTGAATTTGTGGGGTAAATAATTCAACCTGAGGTTCAGGTTCAATATTTGACTCGGTAGTATTAGTTTCTGAATGGGTTGACTTTGCTGCCTCCCGATTGTCATAACTCTTTCCCCCTCGTAAAGTCCTTACCATCTTGCAGTGCTCAGCTCCTCTTGGGTTTGGTATAGGTTGACTAGGAAAAACCCCTTTATCCCTTTCATAAATTTCTTGGGCTAGTTGGCTAACTTGCTGCTTCAAGTTTTTAATTGATGCTTAGGTGTTTTGTTGATTCTGGGTAGAGATCTCAATAAACCTGGTAAGTTGCTCTTCTACACTCAATTGGCGTGGTGCGGCCGGTTGGGTCTGATTGTTGAGTGGCTATTGATAATTCTGCTGATAATTGGGCCGGACCTGGTGTTGTCCATTCCACCCAGAATTTGTATTATTTTTCCATCCAGAATTATATGTATTGGGGTAGGCATCATTACGGGGTCTTGGGAAGGAATTCATGCCATTTACTTGTTCTTGGACAAGGTCGGGATACCCATCCTTCTGAGGACATTGGAGGACATTATGTGTAGGGTCCTCACATATGGCGCAAACCTGTGTTGTCTTTGGGGCAGCAGTGGTGATCATCAAACTGTTGATCTTCTTTTCCAATTGGGTGATTTGTGCTGCAATATTAGGGGTACCATGTCCTTGCGCTACATCATAGACGTGTCCCTCGTATGAGAGCCATCATCCGTCAATTGTTGAGATTCGTTAGCCATTAGCTCAAATATTTCAAATGCTTCATGGGCTTTTTTGGATATGAGAGAACCACCTGCGGATGCGTTGACGTAACTTTTGGTGATGTGGTTGAGTCCATCATAAAAGATGTTCATCTGCATGTCTGAATCCAATCCATGGTGAGGGCAACGCATATACAGGTCATTGTACCGCTCCTAAGTATCATGAAACGACTCCTTAGATTTCTGGGCAAAGGCCAGTATTTCTTTCTTCAAAGCGAGAGTCTTGGATGATGGGTAGAATTTGTTTAGAAACCTTGTCTGTAAGTGTTCCCACGTTGTTATGCTCCCCGGAGGTAATGAATGTAGCCAAGCCCGAGCTTTATCCTTCAAGGTGTAAGGAAAAAGCCTTAACTTAATTGCCTCATTTGAAATTCCTCGAACAATGATGTTGTCACACCCTGACAAGAATTCAGATATGTTCATGTTTGGATCACTGTTTGGGAGTCCATGAAAAGTGGGTAGAAGCTCAAGCATGTGATGCCTGATCTCAAAAGTGACTCCGTCCTTTACCTCGGGGTACACGATGCATTGTGGGGTTCCATTCCCACGTGCTGCAAGGCTTTTGCTAAGCGGTGCGCCGACTTCAGGTATTGTTAATGCCATTGGTGCGGGCAGTGTGCTGTCTATCCCGGTGAACAAATCCGCAAGGAAAGTGCCTTGGAGTGTGAACCTTGCGTTAATTTCTTGTAGTTGTCTTCTTCTTCTTGCTGTTCTTTCAAGTTCAGGATCGAATTGTGCTAGAATCGGGTTCGTAGATCGTGTAGCAATAACCATGCACAATTAGATAGTCCTGCAAGAGTAGAGACCTGTGCTTAAATGTTGATTTGGAGAAGTAGAGAAAAAAATTGAAAACAAATAATTAACTGAAAGTAAATTAAAATAAGAGTAATCAGCACAGTCCCCGGCAACGGCGCCAATTTCTTGATAGGATTTTTCCCACCTGTAAAACAAGGGTTAAAATCACACAAATAATACATGCAAGAGTACATGGCTATTGTAGTATAGCAGTGGAAGCAGGGTCGATTTCCTCAGGGACTGATATTGATGTTTCTTATTTTAGTATTTACTCTTAATTAATAATAAAGTAAATTGCAAGAAGTTTGGTAACGGAATAAAAATCAAGCAACAAATACAAGGGTAAATTGAGTTTAAAAACAATTAAACAAGTACTAGGGTTCAACCTTCACCATTAACAATCATATGTGACTTAGAAAATAATCTATGAATCAATACATGCAACTTTGAAGGTTAGATTTTTCGAAAACATATTTTCCTCGTGAGCATTCAAGTGAAAACGTATAAACGTATACCTAACATGCGATTAGTCTATGGCATTTAGATCTAATTCTACATGCAAGATTCATTAAGTTCATGAAAATCTTTTATAACTATGCAATCTCTTAGTTATGGCATTTAACCTAGATGTATTACAATCCTTAATCACAATAAGCTAATCCTAATTTTTAGGTGGGCATTCCTATAAAATTGCATCAAATTACTTGTCTAAATATCCTAAGGGTAATCAAGCATTAAGACATAAAGATAGTTTTAAACAGTGATTAAAGATTCAAAGCATGCATATACGACAACATAGGAAAAGGATAAATCACATAATCATGTTAAGGCTTAGGTCTAAACCTAGTGAGAAAATTAGCTACTCATGCTCATAATGAATAGAAACAATTTAATTAAAATTGAAGTTGAGAGAACAAACAGTTTGTCGAACAAGGGTAGCCGAAATCCCAGCTTTGCCGTGCTCTTAGATGGAGAATTGTAATTTGAAATCTGGTCTCCTTAAATCTAAGCCAAGCTTGGGTATTTATAAGGAAAGATTCCTAATCCTACTTTGAAAAGGAGTAAAATACAAATAAGAAAATTTAATTCCTACTTTGAATAGAAATAGGCAAGCATATGCCCTCTCCTACTTGAATTGGGATTTCATTGATATACTTCCTTCTTTTGCTCCAAATACTCCTTCTAGAATAAATCTATCAATATAATAAATTCGAGTATCAATTCCTCCCAAAATAATAATAATAACTAATTAAATATATGGGAAATACAAGTATATTTTTGGCTCATCAGTAACCAAGCATCTGAGTAAATCATTATTGATTGGTCATTGCCCACCTGCCAATAGAAGCCATGTGTTAAAATTTCCCGTCCCCATAAAAGAGAACGCCAAATAAAGGAAGGCGAGAGTCCCTTGGTGGCATTCAGAAAGGTACTAGTAGGATAATATCTGGCTTGATATACCTTACTGACCAGGGAATGAGGGTTACAGTAGATTCGCCAGCATTGTTTAGCCAATGAAGCTTGATTGAAATTAGTAAAATCTCGAAAACCCAGACCTCCATCCACTTTGATTCGACAAAGAGTTTGCCACTTGAGCCAATGAATGCCTCTTTTGTTGTATTTCTTACCACCACCAGAAATTGGCATATAAAGAGGTTAATTCTGAACGAATACATTTGGGTAGACGAAAGACGCCCATTGAGTAAGTTGGTATAGCCTGGATGACTAATTTGAGCAGAATCTCCTTTCCGGCCTTTGAAAGTGATTTTTCTTTCCAACCATTGAGCTTGTTCCAAGAGTGATCCTTAATCGAGCGAAATAATTTCCTTCGTGCTCGACCCACCAAAGTGGGTAGTCCCAAGTACTTTTCGTGGCAATCGACCAATGGCATGCCGATTGTATAAGCTATGAGTTCTTGAGTCTCCTGAGGAGTGTTGGGGCTGAAAGATAGTGCTGATTTTGAGAGATTAATCTGTTGACCCGAAGCTTCCTCATAGATTTGAAATATTGTAGTTAGTACAGTGCACACATCTTCATGTAATTCCAGAAAAAGAAGACTATCATCTACATAGAAAAGATGTGATATACAGAGGCCTGAGTTCCTAATGCTCATGCCTTGTAGTCGGCCTGCTATTTCAAATTGTTGAAAAAGCCCCGAAAAACCTTCGGAACGTAATAAAAATAGATAGGGGGATAGTGGGCATCTTTGTCTTAAGCCTCAGTGAGGAAGGATTAGACCAAATGGATGTCCATTCCATGAAACGAAAAAGGATACTAAGGACAAACAATCCATTATTCGAGCTACCCAATTAGGATGGAAACCCAAACGAAGCATCATTGCCTCAAGAAAGCACCACTCAACCCGGTCATAGGCTTTCGCCATATCTAATTTGATTTACATGGCCTTTCGGTTGCCTGTTTTCCGATGTTTCACTGAATACATAGTTTCGAAACCAATCATAACATTATCCTTTATATTGCGGCCTGGAACGAAGGCACTTTGAGCAGGATCTATAACTGAAGACAGAATCTGTTTAAAACAATTGGCAAGAGTCTACTATTAATTTATAAATAACCAAACACAAACTAATGGGTCGAAAATGTTAGAAATCTGGGTATAAAATAGACATAAATATCTTTGAGGCACGTAAGAACGTTTTCCTTAAAGTGATACTTTCCCACCTACTCAAGATTGAGTTTGCTAATAGGTCTTAGACACATCACTTACAGGATACACAACAAAGATTGAAACTTTAGTTTAGCAAAAACTAAAATTCCCTTAGAATTTCTTAAGGAAACAATGTGTGAGGGAGGGAGAAAGGTATATATGAAATAGAATAGTTTTTTATGATTATTCAAGTCCCGCATTGTGGGCGTTATATAGATTATGAATGGGTGCTTTGACATCTCATCTATCTTTTGGTGCAAAGATATAACCCTTTTTAATGCATTGTTTCATCCAAATAATGCAACTATTCAGTTTAAATGGTTTCATCAAAAGATGCAACCCTTCTTTCAGAACTGATTAATCCAAAGGTTGCAACTATTGGGTTCAAACGGTTTCACCAAGAAATGCATGCATCTACAATATTCTAAGAAAAATCATGATGCATGCATCTGCAATAAAAAAATATCATCTATGATATATTATATATATTTTGAAATATATATCAATCCTTCCCAATTTCAAAATATACAATCAAATAAACATTTAATTCCCCCTTACATTGTAATATATCTTACGTAGACAAGCTCACTTATCAAATATTATATATTATGCATACAAAAAGGTATCTTTCAATTTTAACCTTCAATTAGTGTAATATCTCAAAGTTTTGACGGAAACATTGGTGGTCTTTTATACCTTCAACCAGTATATCCTTATGTCAAAATCATAAAATAATACACATAATCATATTAAATTGTTTCGTTGAAGAAAATTCTGTTATCAAGTAAGCACTATTATCGCCATGTGCTACATCTTGGTTTCATAAACATTTCCAAGAGAAAAACCCTATAATCACTTGCCAAAAGCGGCACCACTTCTCATGTTTATATAGGTGAGGTTGCTTTAGGATATGTTTCTGCTACTAAACATAAAATATAATTTATACCTCATTAAGAGTTGAAAACTCATCCTCTGTATCATAGCAGTATGCACTATGCATCATGGAATAGACTATAAAAGTTTTCAGTGCTATTCAAATCACTTATCAGTAATTTCAGTACCCATTTAACTTTGGTCTAGTGATTTTCTTGGCAAAGTTGGGTTACCACTATTGGTGATTTTAAGTAGAGGGTTTCAGCCCCATTCCACTAGATGTACTCCTTATCATATCTCTCGAGAGTCCCTTCGTAAAGGGATCGACCAAATTCTTTTTGGACCTTACATAAATTATGTTAATAACACCATATGTTATTAATATTGTTTAACATATTCATGTCTTAAACTAATGTGTCTAGATTTTCCATTATGCACCTTGCTATAAGCTCTAGACAATGTAGCTTCACTATCGCAGTACAAAGAAATTGATGACATTGGTTGTGGCCACAACTCTATATCTAATAGTAAATTTCTCAGCCATTCTGCTTCTTTGCCTGCTATTGCTAATGCAATAAACTCAGATTCCATGGTGGAGGGTGATATAACGGTTTGTTTCTTTGATGCCCAAGAAACTGCTCCACCTGCAATAGTGAATATCCATCCTGATGTGGATTTATTATCTCAAGCACCAGTAATCCAACTAGCATTTGAGTAACCTTCTAGTACCGCTAGAAATTTGGAGTAAAATAGACCTAAATTAATGGTCTTCTTAAGATATCCCAAAATTCTACCAATGGCTTCCCAATGTTGTGTACTAGGATTACTTGTGTATCTTGAAAGCTTACAAACAGAAAATGCTATATCTGGCCTTGTGCTATGTGTTGCATACATTAAGCTTCCAATTAAACTAGCAAAATCAATTTGTACAGTTGATCTTCCAGAATTTACAAGCAACTTGATTTGTGAATCATACGAAGTATGTGCTTATATTATTTTTAGATGCTTGTACTTTTGTAGCATCTTTTCTAGGTAGTGTGACTGACACAATCCATAGCCCCCATCATGTTTTGTTACTTTAATGCCTAAAATAGTATCTACTTCATTTAGGTCCTTCATTTTGAAGTTTGAACTTAGATACTTCTTAGTATAAGAAATAACTTGCATATTGGTTCCAAAAATTAACAAGTCATCTACATATAAACATATAATGATACCATACTCTTTCGTGAAGTTAGAGTAAATGCATTTATCAACATTATTATGTCTAAAATCATCTGACAAAATTACGTTGTCAAATTTTTCATGCCATTGCTTTGGTGCTTGTTCTAGACCATATAGAGACTTGACTAATTTGCAAACTTTCTTTTCATTTCCATAAAGAAAAATCCCTATGGTTGTTCCATATATACTTCTTCATCTAAATCACCGTTTAGAAAAACTGTCTTTACATCCATTTGATGTACATTTAGATTGTGTATAGATGCCAATGCAAACAACATTCTAATGGATGTAATTCTAGCAACTGGTGCATATGGGTCGAAGTAATCCACTCATTTTTTTTGTTTAAAACCTTTGGCTACTAACCTTGCTTTAAAGGTTTGTAGAGAACCATTAATTAGTATTGTATTTTCTTTTAAATACCCACTTACAACCAATTGGTTTAGATCCATGTGGCAAGTCTACTAACTTCCATGTTTGGTTAGACAACAATGAGTCCACCTCATCGTCTATGGCCTCCTTCCAAAAGGCAGCATCTGTTGAAGTCATTGCCTCATTTAGATTTTTAGGATCTTCGTCAACATTTAAAATTATGGGTATTTTACTTAGAACTTGATTTCTATCCCCTTCTACCAAAAATACAAGAGCTTGTGAAGGGATAAAATCATGACCTAAATTCTTTTCTTTTCTGGTTCTTTGACTTTCCCTAGGTTCTAAAACCATTTCAGGTTGTTTCCTCTTTAGGTTAAGAGATGAACTAGGAGAATTTGCGTCCACAACCTGTTCTTGAGTGGGTTCTGGAATTATTGTAGAACTAGCGTAGTAGAATTTGTCTTCAAAAATTTCTACATCTCTAGATTCTACAATAATATTTGAACTTACATCAAGCAATCGATATGCTTTATAGTTTGCTGCATATCAAACAAATATACTTTTGATACCTCTAGGACCCAATTTGGATCTTCTTCTTTTTTTTTTTGGTTGAAATTTGGATCTTTTAGGATTAGTGACTCTATAAAAGGCCAAGCAGCCCCAAACTCTCAAGTAATTGAGATTTGGTTTTCTACCCTTCCATACATCATATGGAGATACATAAGTCCTCTTAGAAGTAATTCTATTATGTATATGGAATGTAGTAAGAAGAGCTTCAGCCCATAGATAAGTAGGAACATTGGCACATATGATCATAGAATTAATCATATATGTCAATGTCCTATTCTTTCTTTCTGCTAAGCCATTTTATTGGGGTGTATAAGGAGCTGTTTTCTGGTGAATAATACCATACTCTTCACAAAACAAAGAGAACTCATTTGAAAAATACTCCCCACCTATATCACTGCGAAGGATTTTAATTTTCCTTTCCTTTTGGTTTTCAACCTCAGCCTTGTATCGTTTAAAGAACTCAAACGCTTCATCTTTATTTGACATTAAATAAACATATGTAAATCTAGAGCAATCATCAATAAAGGTAATAAAGTAACGTTTTCCTCCTCTTGTTAAGTTTCCATTAAATTCACAAATGTCAGTATGCACAAAATCTAAAAAATTTGTGTTTCTCTCAACTCCTGTGAAAGGTTTCTTTTTAATTTTTGATTGTGCACATGTTTCACAGCTCTTAGAAATAACTCCTTTGTAAGAAATTAAACCATGTGTAGATAAATATTTTAAAAGATCTATAATTTAAATGTGCTAACCCAGAATGCCATATATGAGAAGAGGAGTCAACAATATAAACAGAAGAATTCACTTTATCAATACTGAGTTTGAACATTCCATCACAAGAATAACCCTTTCCAACAAATAGACCATTCTTTGATAGTATACATTTGTCGGACTCTAGAACGGCCTTTATGCTGTTTTTACAAAGTAGATTTGCAGATACAAGATTTTTCTTAATGTCTAGGACAAGAAAAACATTTGTCAGATTGATTGTTTTTCCAGAAGTAAGTTGAAGCTCAACTGTCCCTTTTCTAAGAACCTTAGCAGAATTATGGTTGCCCATTAGCACCTCTTGACCATCTTCTTGTGGCCTGTAGGTCTTGAATTGTGTTTTTTCATTGCAAATAAGGATGGTAGCACCAGAGTCAAGCCACCAATACGAAGAAATTTTTGCTGCTGCCATATTCAATTCAGTGATCATGCCAATTTGCATGTCAGACAACATAGCAATAATTATTTCGGTAGGAGTCTACTCCACTATGTTTGCCTTATTTAATTTGGCATCCTCATATTTCCTGAATCTGCAATCACGGATGAAGTGGCCTTTCTTACCACAATGGTGACAAGTTGCATTTTTCTTGCCATTCTTGCTGTTGGGGTTATTCTTCTTAAACTTTCTTGTGTGATTTACTTTGAATTTCAACATAGTTAATCTTAGTGAAGTCATGAGAGGAAAAAACCTTTTCCCATTTTCTAGTCTCCTCTTCAATTTGGATCCCTTTCAAAAGATCATGGAGACTTATATCTTCTGCCATGTGCAGAATTTTCTTCCTATAATTGTTCCAACCATGGGGTAATTTTGACATGATAGCCCCCACTTGCAATGATTCTCTGTGCAAAGGTAATAAACTGTCGATCACATCCAAATACTTATCAGAACACATTTCGTTCAATTCCATCCACCATCTGTCCATTGTGCCTGCTTTCACAAATATCAAAAGTTGCTCATCTCTTTATGCCTCTGGTGATTTGGCCATATCCCATTCGAGAGTGCACGTTCTGTGTTGTGTAGTTTGCGGCCTACGTGGCTAAGTTTCGATCGAGGGAAATTTCGGCAGCATCCCCCTACAATTCCCCAAATGCACGACGTAGATATTATAAACGAATATCTAGTATACATTCGAAGAACATTGAGGGGATACAAACCGAATTTCCCACGATCGAAACCTAGCCTCGTAGACTGCAAACTACACAACACATAGTTACGTACCCCCAAATTGTCCGAATAAATGGACAATACAAGAGTCAGTTAATTGCACGGTCATGCATTAAGCGTCCACATGCGCATCCAATTGACTCTCAAACGGATCTAAGATTTTTCATTGAATTTCATTATGCGAAGTTAATCAACTCGATTAAATTAGCATAAACGGTTATGAAATATCAGCATATTTCACTCCGTCGAAACTACCTAAAGAAATAATGAAAATATCACAACAAATTCACAAATACAAACATATATTAATTACGCATATCACAAAGTTTACAATTTTCTAATTTCCTAACATATTTTCTATTTTCTTATTTTCTTTACATATTTTCTAATTTCCTAATTTCCAAACATTTTTTCTAATTAATATCCTAATTTCCTAAAATATTTTCTAATTAATTTCATAATTTCCTAACATATTTTCTAATTTTTAAATTTCCTACAAAATCACATAACACATTTTTCACAATTTTTCACAATTTTTCCCAAACTACACACAATTTCTACAAATTTTTCACAATTTACACACAATTTCCTAACATAATTATATATCCAAAATTCTTACCAAAATTAAATTCATAAGCAAACACACATATCTCTTTATAAGTATTCCTCCAAATCAATCACAAATTTCCTATAACACAATCAATAATTAGTTTACAATCAAAAATAAAAAATTCAAAACTAAAAAAATTAAATTTCCTAAAACACATACCTATTGATGGAGTTTGGTGTTTGAGAGCGAAATAGAGAGAGATTGGTAGTTAAAATGATGATGAGATGATGGTGTTAGAGAGAGAGAGATAGAGAGAGCAAAGAGCTGAGAGGTGAAGCAGAAATATGAAAGAAGAAGAAGATGGGTATGTGGTCTCAGATAATGTGTTTTAATCCTTGCCCGACAAAGAAAATTCGTAGGGCAAATATAAATGAAATCGTCGGGCATTTTCTGGTCAACATTCAGCATTTACCTATCGAAATTTAGACCGTATATATAAACCTCAATTGTCCATTTTCTTCAACCTCTCTTTATCTTTGATTTAGGGTTTGAGCAGCCGAAATCCGTCGCCATGGGACGAAACCGGATCAAGAATAAACCCTACCCAAAATCACGGTTTTTTCGTGGTGTGCCTGACCCGAAGATCCGAATCTATGATGTCGGCATGAAGAAGATAGGGCGTGGACGAATTCCCCTTCTGCATCCGAATCTACGATCACGGTTTTGGAGGCTGCTCGTATCGCCTGCAACAAGTACATGGCTAAGTTTGTAGGGAAGGACGTGTTTCAATTACGGCTTAGGGTTCATCCTTTCCACGTCCTTCGAATCAACAAAATGCTTTCATGTGCCGGAACCGATAGGCTTCAAACCAGTATGAGGGGTGCGTTTGAGAAGCCTCTTGGTACTTGTGCCAGGGTTAAATTGGTCAAGTGCTTCTTTTTGTTCGTTGCAAGGATAGCAACAAGCACCACGCTCATGAGGCTCTCCACCGTGCCAAGTTCAAGTTCCCTAGTCGCCAAAAGATCATCGAGAGCAGGAAATGGTATGCTCAACTTTTCATCATTTCCAAGTTTGTTGTCAATTTCAAGTTTATTTCTTTAATTTGTGTAAATATCTAGGTTTTATGCTTTGCAATCTAGAACTCAGTATCCATTATCCAATTTGTGTGTATTAATTTGTGGTTTTTATGCTGTGCTATCTATAACTTAGTACCTAAGATCCAATTTTTGTGTGTGAATATTTATTGGTTTGGGTTGTTAATTGATTTTGTCATAAGTAGAATTAGAATCTCAACTTTATCAAAGTTTTGTTACGTATGAGGAAAATTACAACGTCAAATTAGTCAAAACGAATTAATTTTGTAGTTTGGTTTAGTTTTTTCTGATTGATTATGTTGATTCAATTAGATTCTTTCATGTTAGCCTGAAGATTTTCCAATATGTTACTTTTCAGGGGCTTTACCAAGTTCAGCAAAGCTTTTGCTTAAGATGTTAGAATGTTTGGGCAAACTTCTGGTGGAATTGTGTATTCCATATGCTTACTTATATGTTTTTTTTGTCACCTTTAATTCTATCATCTTTAATGTCATCAAAATAATTGAAATAAATTTTTTGTTTCAGATCTAACCCCAAAACTTACCCTAAAATTATATAAATACTATTATTTTGTTGAATAACTCACCTAAAATCAATTTAGTCCTCTCAAATACAATCATACCCTAACAAAATAGGGTTTGAGCAGTTGAAATTAGTAGCCATGAGACGAAGGCTAGCATGGTTCACGGTTCTGTCGTGGTGTGCCCGAGCCAAAGATCCGAATCTATTTGAAAATGAAATTATTATACTGTATTTTTAAATTTGGCTGAAAAAAATCTTAATTTTATAAGAGAGAAACGAATTTAAATCAGGAAAACTCGATACAAACTTGATTTCAGATGCTAAAGAAAATAACATGATACCAAATTTCAGACACAACATTTCAAGTAGCTAGGGTTTAGGGCCTTCTGGCTCTTATTGGCAGGGCATGCAATTTAAGATGAAAGACGCAACAAACTTCAAAGAGACAATTCAGATTTGGAGACAAGGATTCCATCACCATCAGCATACAGCCATTCCCCGTCACTGATCAGTATCCCTCCGATCTTGATCGCAAAATGTTTCCGGCCATCGCCATTTTTTGTTGGCCTCACCAGACAAGTTACCAAAGTTGTGACCCCAAACTCAAGCTCATTTATCTCATCCACATCCCAAATGCACCCATTGATGATAACCCCAGCCTATCCCATAACTTCAGCAGACTTCACAACCATCCCTCCACACACTACACGTCTCATGCTTCCCTCCCCATCAACAACAAGAACCCGTCCCTCTCATTTCGTCGCCAGAAGCTGTAAAATGAAACTGCTGCCTTCAAACACTTTGACAGTCACGATGGGGCCTGAGAACGCCCGCCATTTTCCATATCTCGCGAAAATTGGAGGTAGAACACGCAAGTCTCCAGTAGCCAAAAGGTCCCCGTGTGTGTCACAGATGTCAGCTGTTGGTAATGCTGCAGCAGCAGCGGCTAGAGTCCTCGTATACTCCAAAGACACCCCTGGCACTTTGAATCTCTTCGCCAAACTCAGCCAAAACTCGCAGGAGGAAGTGGCTCCCGCGACAAGTGGCAGGTTATGGTCAGACAAAGTTGACTTAATTCAGGCTATCACAGTCTGATCCTTCTCCTGCCAAATCTCAAAGGCGGGATTGGCTGATTGGTCTTATGAGAACGGAGGTGGACATGGCTCGCTTCTAACGACAATGCCGGTGAGATTGTAACAGCTCAAGGCATGGTCGAACAATAACTTCCAGACGAAGTAGGTGCCACCTCCCTTGAGCCTCAGAGGCACCAATATTGTTTCTATTTTGTGTATGGTGACAGAGCTATATGACTTGTTCATTGTCATTTCAAAGGGTTGCTGCTTTGGTTTTTAAAACTAGATTGCAAGTGTGTTTGTTTTGTTAAGCAGCGGCTGTTTGACTTTGAAAAAATTTAGTTGGGTGTTGAAAGAGTATGGGGGTGGTTTAGTTAGATAAGTTTAGGAATGGTGATAATATTTTGAGTGCGACCACAAGAATACATCTTCAAATATTAATGCAATTTTCCTTGTTTTCATATCAATCAAAGTCTATGGGGGAATTTTTTTGAAAGAAAGTATATGACAATAGCTTTAGGTTTGCTAAACTGGGACATGAAATCTCACTTGAATGATCTTATTATTATTATAAAATCCTCATCATAGAACGACCAGTACAGATCCCAATCATGTGTAGCACATGAGTTAATGGACAATAGAGAATTCGAAGATGGCAAAGTTTAACTACAATGAGTAATTTAGTGGTTCAAGTACTAATCTGATTTGCTCTCAGGTTTAGTGTTCGAATCCCACTAATTATCTCGTGTGACCACATGAGGGCATAAGGGGTGCCCTAAGTCTGATTTCGACCTCATGTGGGAGCTGGAGTTCCATGAATGAGGAAATTAGTCCCGAATTAATATGTATGGAGGCATCTACTGGAATATAAGAAAAAAATATGGCAAAGTTTTACCCGAACCGTGTATTAAATTGAAGGCCCATATACACATGACTTGGGTCCAAGATGCTATGGAAAACTTTGATTCGGGCCTTATCTAGCCGACCAAGGGCACATGACACTAGCCCACACGTACAAAGGGTTTCAGAAATTCAGACCGTATACATATAAACCACAATTGCCCATTGTCTTCAACCTCTCTTTATCTTCGATTTAGGGTTTGAGCAGTCGAATTCTGTTGCCATGGGACGAAGGCCAACACAGTGCTACCGCCATATAAAAAACAAACCCTACCCGAAATCACGGTTTTGTCGTGGTGTGCCCGACCCGAAGATCCGAATCTATGATGCCAAAATGAAGAAGAATGGCGTGGACGAATTCCCCTTCTGCATACACCTGGTTTCCTGGGAAAAAGAGAACGTTTAGAGCGAAGCTTTGGAGGCTCCTCGTATTGCCTGCAACAAGTACATGGCTAAGTTCGCCGGGAAGGACGCGTTTCACTTGTGGGTTAGGGTTCATCCTTTCCACGTCCACCGAATCAACAAAATGCTTTCCTGTGCCGGAGCCGATAGGCTTCAGACCGGAATTAGGGGTGCCTTTGGAAGCCTCTTGGAACTTGTGCCAGGTTTGCTATTGGTCAAGTGCTTCTATTTGTTCGTTGCAAGGATAGCAACAAGCACCACGCTCATGAGGCTCTCCGCCATGTCAAGTTCAAGTTCCCTGGTCGCCAAAAGATCATTGAGAGCAGGAATTGGTATGCTCAAGTTTTCATCATTTCCAAGTTTGTTGTCAATTTCAAGTTTATTTCTTCGTGTGAATATCTGGTTTTTATGCTTTGCAATCTATAACTCAGTACCCACGATCCAATTTGTGTGTGTGAATTTGTTGCTTTATGCTGTGCTATCTAAAACTCAGCCCAATATCCAATTTTTGTGTGTGAATTCTATTTGGTTTGGGATTGTTAATTGATTTTTCCATAAGTAGAATTAGAATCTCAACTTTGTAAAAGATTTGTTAAGTAGAATTAGAATCTCAACTTTGTAAAAGTTTTGTTACTTATGAGGAAAGTTACAACTTCAAATTAGTCAAAACGAATTCAATTTGTAGTTTGGTTTAGTTTTTTTCTGATTGATTCTGTGGATTCAATTATATGCTTTCATGTTAGTCTGAAGATTTCCAATGTGTTACTTTGCAGGGGCTTTACCAAGTTCAGCAGAGCTGATTATGTCAGGTTGAAGTCAGAGAATCGTAATGTTCCTGACGGTGTAAATGCTAAGGTGTGTGAACTTGTAAACGTTAGTTTGTGTTCTAGTATTCGTTCGTGATTCTTATTTTCCCAATTGTCATTATAGTCCAAATGGATTTCATGAATCATCGCAGCTCTTGGGATGCCATGGATCGCTTGCATTGCGTCGTCCTGGGGAAGCATTCATCGATGCCGCTGTCAACTGATTTCAGGTAATTCAACTTCCCATAGGAATTGTGTTCATGTGATCTAAATTCTGTTTCATTCTGTTGACTAAGTTTTTGGAAATGTTTCCTTAAGCTTTTGCTTAAGATGTTAGAATGTTGGGCAAACTTCTGATGGAGTTGTGTATTCCATATGCTTACTTATATGTTTTTTTATCATCTTTAATTTTATCAAAATAATTGAAATAAATTTTTTGTTTCAGATCTAATCCCAAAACTTATCCTAAAATTATATAAATAGTATTATTTTGTTGAATAACTCACCTAAACTCAATTTATTCTTCTCCAATACCCATAATCAATTTCTTCCTCTCAAATACAATCATACCCTAACAAATTAGGGTTTGAGCAGTCGAAATCAGTAGCCATGGGACGAAGGCCAGCATGGTTCACAGTTCTGTCGTGGTCTGCCCAATCCAAAGATCTGAATCTAGAAAATGAAATTATTGTACTGTATTTTTTAATTTGGCTGAAAAAAATCGTAATTTTATTAGTGAGAACTGAATTTAAACGAGGAAAACTTGATTTCAGATGCTAAAGAAAATAACATGATACCAAATTTCAAACACAACATTTCATGTAGCTAGGGTTTTGGGCCTTCTGGCTCTTACTGGTAGGGCATGCAATTTAAGATGAAAGGCGCAACAAACTTCAAAGAGACAATTCAGATTTGGAGACGAGGATTTCATCACCATCAGCATACAACCATTCTCCTTCACTAATCGGTATCCCTCCGATCTTGATCGGAACATGTTTCCGGCCATTGCCATTTTTTGTTGGCGTCACCGGACAAGTTCCCAAAGTTGTGACCCCACTCTCAAGCTCATTTATCTCATCCACATCCCTAATGCACCCATTGATGACAACCCCAGCCCACCCATAACTTCAGCAGACTTCACAATCATCCTTCCACGCAGAGCACGTCTCATACTTCCCTCTCCATCAACAACAAGAACTCGCCCCTCTCCTTTCGTTGCCAGAACCTGCAAAATCAAACTGTTGTCTTCAAACGCTTAGACAGACACAATGGGGCCTGTGAACACCTGCCATTTTCCCTATCTCGCGAAAATTGGAGGCAGAACGCGCAAGTCTCCGGTAGCCAAAAGGTCCTCGTGTGCGTCACAGATGTCAGCGGCTGGTAATGCTGCAGTAGCAGTGTGCGTCACAGATGTCAGCAGCTGGTAATTCTGCTCTAGCAGTGGCTAGAGTTCTCCTGTACTCCAACGACACACCTGCCACTCTGAATCTCTTCTCCGGACTCAGCCAAAGCTCCCGGGAGGAAGCGCTTCCGCTACAAGTGGCAGGACATGGTCAGACAGAGTTGACTTAATCTAGGCTATCACAGTGAGATTGTAACGGCTCAAGGCATGGTCGAACAATAACTTCCAGACGAAGTAAGTGTCACTGCCCTTGAGCCTCAGAGGCACCAATATTCTAACTATTTTGTGTATGGTGACAGAGATATATGACTTGTTCATTATAATCTCAATGGGTCGCTGCTTTGGTTTTTAAAGCTGGATTGCAAGTGTGTTAATTTGTTTTGTTACGCAACGGCTGTTTGACTTTGAGAAAATTTAGTTGGGTGTTGAACGAGTATGGGGGTGGTTTAGTTAAGATTAAGTTTAGGTGACTAATTGACTATGGGTGGTTTAGTTATATAAGTTCAATATTAGGAGTGCGACCACAAAAATACATCTTCAAATATTAATGCAATTTTCCCAAAATACTATTAAATTTGGAGTTTAAATATAACATCCTAATATTATCATTATTTCTTAACTTATGACATATAATTTGCATTTCTCATTTTTAAGGTGTTTGAATAAATTATGTAATTTTCTTTTTTTTGGTTAAATCAAAATTGAAATAAGGGGAGCAAGCTCACCAGAAACATTTCTCATTTTCAAGGTGTTTGAATAAATTATGTAATTTTCTTTTTTTTGGTTAAATCAAAATTGAAATAAGGGGAGCAAGCTCACCAGAAACAAAGCCAAAGGCAATACAAACAAGGCAAAAAGCCAGACAAACCTCCAAGGAGGAACATAAACTACACACTTAGGACACATTCCACATCCTAGCAGTTAAAGAATTGGAAGGACAAGACTTAACCTTTAACGTACAAAGCTTCCCACAAACCATTACCCACTCTAGCCTCCAAGAAAGGTTTGACTATCCCACGAATCTTCAGAAGCCCTTTCCAATTCGAAGAGCAGGTACTAGGAACTTTCAAGGCCCAAAAGCTATCATGCTTAACATAGTACTCCTTAACCCAGTTGACCCAAAGATTGTTGCCCTCCTGGGAAACAAGGAACCAAATAAATCTCGCCATTAAAGCCAAGTTCCAAAGAGCCAACCTTCGAATCCCTAACTCGCCTTCCTTCTTCGGCCTACAAACTAGATTCCACGCAACCTTGGCATGATAGGAACCCTCACTATGACCAGACCACAAGAATCTGCAAAAAGCTTTCTCAATATGGTGACACACTCGCTTCGGAATAAACAAATGGGACCCCCAGAAAACAATAATACCACTGAGAACCGATTGAATGAGAAGAAGCCTGCCATCAAAGGATAAGCATCAATGTTCCCATCCCCGAATACGATTCTCGACCCTTTCAATGTGAGTATCACAATCACGAAAACTAAGGCTATTTGTGATCAGGGGAACCCCTAGGTACCGAACTGGCAACACACCCTAATGGACACCAAAATAGTTACGCAAATCAACAGAAACGCTTGGAGATTCACTTGCTGAATAGATGCAGCTTTTACTAAGGTTGGGCACCAACCTTGAACAACCAGCAAACTCATCAAGGGCACTCTTTAAAATAGTCGCTGATCCCACATCCCTATGAGAGAACACAAAAAGGTCATCAGCGAATTCCAAGTGAATCAGACACACCTTATCACACCTCCAATGATGTCTAAAGGCAGGATTAGCGGCAAATCGCTTCATAACAAAGCAAGAAAAAACCTCCATCACAAGAACAAAGAGATAGGGAGACAGGGGATCGCCCTGCCAGAGATCCCTACGACCCTAGAAAAAACCAGCAAGCTCCTCATTAACTGCAATCGAGAATCTAACAGTGGAAATACAAGCCCGAATCCAACCAATCACCAGCGTAGGAAATTGAAAAGCAGTAAGAGTATCCAGAAGAAAATTTCAAGACACATATATGCCTTCAGAATATCCACCTTGACAGTGCACCGAGGACTCCCACTATTAAGATGGTAACCTCTAAAGAGTTCTTGAACTAACAAAATATTATCACCAATCCTCTAGCCACAAATAAACACCGACTGGTTATGACAAATAATGGCTGGTAAAACAACCTTCACTCGGTTAGCAATAATCTTGGAGATGATCTTGTACTTTGTGTTGCAACACGAGATAGGGCGAAAGTCTCTCATGTGATTTGGATTAGCAACTTTGGAAATTAAGGCAATAATGGTTGAATTAGTCTCCCCCAAAACCTTAGAAGAATGAAAGAATTCCAGCACTGCACGAATAACATGCAGACCAACCACCGTCCAGGCTTTCTGAAAAAATATAACCATCAGGCCTCGGGGCCTTGTAAGCCTTCAGACCAAAGCACACCTTCTCAATTTCATCATTGGTAACACGGGCAACTAACTCAGCACATTGGGAAGGAGTAAGAACATTACAAAGTAGACCACCAAAATCAGTGTCCTGAACATCCATTAAACTGCCCAATAATGTTTGAAAATTACTCACAGCCTCATTTTTTACAGCCAACGGATCATCCACTGTAGTACCATCATCACACAGAATAGAAGCAATAAGATTCCAGTTAACTCTTTTCTTAATAAACTTATGAAAGTAGGCATAATTACTATCCCCTTATCCAACCAATTCAGACGAGACTTTTGCTTCAAGAAACATTCTTCATTTAAAAGACAATCACTATATTTCTTCAGTAAAACCTTTTCCAAAAGAAATAAGGCCAACATACAAAGGAGAAGAGGAAATGTTACCTTGGCAATGATCCAAAGCCTCCTTAGCCACCCTAACCACCTCCGAGACATCAGCCTCCGGCCTCCTATTCAGACTTTTGAGAGCAGCCTTAACATTCTTGACCCTACAAGATAATTGGTATTGATAAGCACCAGTGATTCGGGTACTGAAGGCCCTTCTAACAATAGGCAAAAACTCCAGATGGTCAGCATAATGATTGAAGAACTTGAAAAGGTGTATTCCCGAATGCACTGCAAAATCAAGATTTAGCAAGGCCGGGCAATGATCCGACAAACCAGAGTCCAATAAGGTAGCATTAGAAGAGGGAAACATGGTCATCCACACACCGTTGACCAAAACCCGGTCCAATTTCCGAGCAATACGAATACCATCATATTAATTATTCTTCCAGGTGAACATTCGCCCAGAAAATCGCACATCCTCAAGCATACAGTCCTGGATGCAACAACAAAAATCCCTCATAGCACTATCCCTCAACAAGTTACCACCATCACTTTCACTAACAAATCTGCACACATTAAAATCACCCAAAAGTGTCCAAGGTTCCTCACAAACATCGCTTTTGATCGAAACCAATCCCTCCATAAATTTCGCCGCTCCACCTCACAATTGGACGCATAAATAAACGTCACAAAAAACCTCATAGCAGAGCCCACAATCGAAATACGAACATACTAGGAGGAATCTCCCTACACACACACTGATATAACCAAAGGGTCCCAACCAACCCAGATTCTTCCAAGAGGATTACTTCTAGAATTATCAGTAGAATCCCAATTGTTAAAAACAACTGATTTCACACGAGAAGAATTCCCACTTCTAACCTTAGTTTCAATCAAATCGACCAGGCTCAACCGACAACATCGAATAGATTTTTAACCTGAGGTTTGTTTGGAGAAGCAGTATTGAATGAAGCTGTTACATAAAAGATATTGGATTGAGAAACTTTTACGAGTATTGAATGAGAACCCACAAAACCCGAAAACTAAGAAAAATGGGAACAAGTTTAAAATTTTAACCTAGGGCTTGTTTGCAGAAGCGGTCAATTGGGACAGATTCTTGGAAATTGATGAGATTCCCAAATCCTTCAAGGGTCAACTTAAGTCAGTGTGCATTGGACGAGGCCCTGCAGCTGTTTAAATTTCAAATTTTCTTGTCTAACGACGTCGTCTTGAGTGAATGCTTGTGGCTTTTTCTATGGTTCAACTTACACTAATGATTATAATGATTAGAGCGTACGTATTTGGAGATTTCAATATGCTTGACTTACTAATGATTATGGGTATTCAGATAAAATTGAAAAATGTTAACGAGAATTGCTTAAATAAATTTGTACTTACATTCTGATTTTCGAAAATAATTTATGCAAATACTCTCTTACAAAATCCCGTCTCTATTTCTCTAGGGCCTTTGTGTATCAAAATTGAAATCAAGAATACAACAAAGGGACAACAAACAATGACGTCAACATCTCAATTCTCATTAGATTAAAAAGGACTTGTATTGGGCTTTAGGCACATAAGTCATAAGCATATTATTCTATTTGGCACCAAACCAATCCAATATATAGCAATACCCGAAAATTGTCAGTTGAACAAGTACAAGTCAAGAGAAGAACAAGAATTCTCAGTATTCGTACCTAATCTGACCAAACAACGGACCTAGCAGAAAAACTCGGAAGATCACTTGGGTCAAGATCAAGCCCATCATCAAGCCCCGTCAACGAGGCCCATGCCTAAAGTCCACCATTGTAGCCCATGACATAAACATAGACATTGTCTATAAATAGGGAACCCCCTCCCTCATAATTTAGAATCCACTAAGAGACATCCCTCTCTCTCTAGACATATAAGCTCTCATTTCTCTCTACAATATACATTCTCTCTAAAGGCTCAATGCCATTTGTATCATGTACAAACACATATATTATTAATCAGAATAGAGCAACATCATGAATGTGGCCCGATTTTCCACGTATATTATTGTGTTTTTGGTGCGTGCGTATCTTCACGGTCTAAGTTAATCCATTTTATGTATCAACAATTTAGCGCCGTACGTGAGAATCGCGACAAAAATCCATATCGGTTCCTTTTCTCTTCACTCACCTGCCTAAATACCATGAACACTCAAGAACACCAAGCTAAAAAATCCAGATTGGCACACTGCCAAAACACCCAGAAAATCTCTTCTTGTCTCTCGTTTCATCAAACCCAGAACCCTCTTTGGTCAAAAATCACACAAGGCACTCTCTTTGTCTTTGCCAAAGTCCAGCTCAACAATTAATTAATGGCAAAGCAAATCTAACCCATCAAACCCCCAAGGGGCCACCTTTATTTTTCTCTCTTTTCTCTTAAAAGAAACCATTTTTTCCCTTTTCTTCTCTTGTTCAGGGACGATTTGGGCTTTGTAAAAAAGAACATGTCTTTTGCTTCTTCACCCCCCAAGCCCACGTATTCATCTTTGGCTGCAGACCAGCCATGAGCGAGAGAAGAAGAAAGGCGCAGAGCCAAGTTCTCCGCCGAGCAGCATCTGCAGCTCCAAATCGACGGTGACCAGTCGTCGTTTAGCAACGCCACTCGCACCATTCAACTCAGAACGGTCCTATCTACGAAGCCCATATGACATCGATGACGGTCTTTGTCGTCGGAGAACGACTGGGACGTCACCGGAGAAGGTTCATCGTTGGCTTGCATAGAACAACCCCTTATCGACTTCTGTTGGTGACACCGCCATCACCATTGGCACCGGGGACTCGGATCTGTCAACCCCTGTATACTTTGATGTCCATGACGTCACCGTCGCAGGCAACGCGCCGCCGCAATTCTTAATCTTCGATGCTATCTGAGCGAGGAGTCTGAAGAGACTCCAAAGATACGTCTTTAAACTTTTTTCTTATTTGTTCTATTATTTAATGTTTTATTATTGAGATTTTGATTTGGGTTATTATTAGATTATTATCATTATCACTACAGCCATAAACCTAGAAACATGAGGTTGAATAGATTATCGGCTGAATGCATGCGCACAACACACAGTGCACACTTAATTACCTTTGTCATTTAATGTTTTATTTATTAGTGATTTTGATCACATGAATATTTGTGGGCTACCACAGCTTGGTGATCGGCAAGCCCCAGCCCTCCTCCACCACGATTTGGTGCTTACATGTGAGTAATCTGCCAACTGATGCAATCGCACTGAAATTCACCTACATAATGCATGAAGACCCAGCACATTGAGTCTAAACCGAATTTGGGCCGATCGGGCACCATTGCATATCAAGCTCCACTTTCATCAAATAAGAGCCCAACCTCACGTAAACTCATAAGGTTGATCAGATGGTGTTAAGCAGCATATCACACAAATTATTCTTAAAATCGAATCCAACCTCTGGGAAAGCTCGGTCACAATGGCTTATATCCGATCGGAATTCGGCATAAACACCACTTATAATATATAATACATGATATATATAGCAAATCGGCCAACGACAATGGCAGATGACCCACCCATTTTTATTAAATTAGAGATGGGCTAGGGCATGGTGGCCGAGAGGAGTTCTATTTTTCAGTCCTATTCTCGCCTAGTTAGCATCACAGAGTCTGGTGTGGAGCAAAGTATAAGGCCAATCGACACCATCTGCATCACCACATCATCCCGACTGCTCACAAGCCCATTCAAAACCATTTTCACTTGGTTTTGGTATGCAAATAGAAGACACAATTTCAACAATGACCCCAAGGGTTGGCATGACACTCCAAATCCCTCCAAGGCAACAAATGGGTCACACCTAGCACGACACCCCATGGGTCGGCTAACCAAAACCACAAATGGATGCACCAACAATGTCATCACTTAGCCAACTACTTCAAGGTAGAAAGTGGCATTTGGTCATCCGAAGGCAACACCTCGGCCAACCTACCACTTAATGATGCGAGGTCTTCCCTTCGTCATGTTAGTCTTAGACGTTCTCTAGGAAAAGTGGCACTTGGTAGGCTGAAGGCAACACCTTGGCCGATCGGCCAGATGATCGTGCGAGGTTCCACCTCCACGATCCCATCAAGGTGGCAAACACCCACTAGGTGGCAAGTGGTCAGTCGAAGGCATCACCTCGGCCGACCTACCACTTAATGATGTGGTCTTTCCCTCGTCCTGTCAGCGGACCCTTGGTCGGCAGAAGACATCACCTCGGTCGACCTACCACTTGATGCGAGGTCTTCCCCTCGTCCCGTCAGCTGACACTTGGTCGGCCAAAGGCATCACCTCTGTTGACCAGCATATCCTTGCAAACAACACTTGCAAGATATTTAAAGCTACACCTAGCTATCATGCCTACACAATCAATCGGCCATCTTTGCCCCTCAGCAACATGCTTTACGATGCCCTTCGGTAGCTCCCACTTGGATATCCACGACAATTGTTTGGCTCAGGCCAACTCGCCCCGAGATAACCACCTTTCTTGCCGAGCGACACATGTCACTCCTCCAGCAGCCTTCGACAATCACTCTCATTGAGTGACGAACATCACAACACGTGAGTATCATTTCCTCACGTCACACTTTACTATACATGAGCAACATACTTACATTATTGCCTCCCGACACATGTGCATCATCATGCTCACATTATTACCCATGTCACATGAGCATCATACTTACATTATTGCCTCCCGGCACATACGCATCATCATGCTCACATCATTGCCCATGTCACAGGAGCATCATACTGACATTATTGCCTCGCAGCACATGCGCATCATCATGCACACATCATGAGCTCGCAGGCATTTCTTGTTACTGATTGGCATTACCTCGTAGACATCCCTGTACGAGGTGGCAAACACACCACCTCGAGTGGCACTCGATCGGCCATGGACATTTCTAGCCGATCGGCTACATAATCGTGCGAGGTTCCGCTCCTATGGGTCGTACAAGATGACATACACTCATCTTGCAAGTGACACTCAATCGATCATGGACATTCCTAGCCGATCAACCACAAAATCGTGCGAGATTTCGCTCATGCGGGCCGTACAAGATGACATGCACTCATCTTGCAAGTGGCACTCGATCGGTCATAGACATTCCTAGCCGATCAGCCACATAATCGTGCGAGGTTCCGCTCCTACTGGCCGTACAAGATGACATACACTCATCTTGCAAGTGGCACTCGATCGACCATGGACATTCCTAGTCGATCAGCCACATAATCATGCGAGGTTCCGCTCCTGCATGCCATACAACATGGCATACACTCATCTTGCAAGTAGCACTCGATCGGCCATGGACATCATCCTAGCCGATCGCCACCTATTCATGTGAGGTTCCACTCCTGCGGGCCGTACGAGATGACATACACTCATCTCAAAGTGGCTCTCGATCGATTAAAATAGGACATTCTCCACGGCCGATCTTTCACAGTGGCAAACCCACATCATCGTGCGAGCTTCCGCCTTCGTGGTCCACAAAAAATGGCATACCCACCACTACTTCAAGGTAGCAAAGTGGCAACTGGTCGGCCGAAGGCATCACCTCAGCCGAAGGCATCACCTCGATCGACCAACATAACCTTGCAGGCAACAACTCGGCCGAAGGCATCAACTGGGGACTACAAGGTTCCACTCACAACCAGGCAGACTTGACATCAACACAAACAGGCCCAGGCCACCACAAAGCGGAGCAGTCAGTTTTCTTCACTCTCGCCAAGACGGCTCTCATCCCACTGACATATCAAACACTTACAACAACGACATATGAGTTTCCCTCAGCATCCTACCTCGACCGAGGACTTGGGGGACTAGATATAGTGCACCGTACGGATTGGTAGACAGAAACAAGGAGGTTGCTCGATCAGTGCACTCTTGTTACAAGTCTTCCACCAAGGCAATCCACCTCAGTCAAGAACTTAGGGGACTTCTGTTTGTACCTAATATGACCAAGCAACGGACCTAGCAGAAAAACCCGAAAGATTACATGGGTTAAGACCAAGCCCATCATCAAGGCCCGTCAACGAGGCTCATGCCTAAAGTCCACCATTGTGGCCCATAACCTAAACCTAGACATTGTCTATAAATAGGGAGCCCCCTCCCTCATTATCTAGAATCCACTCTCTTTCTCTCTAAGAGACATCCCTGTCTCTTTTGACATATAAGCTCTCATTTCTCTCTACAATCTACATTATCACTCTCTCTCTAAAGGCTCAATGTCACTTGTATCATGTACAAACACATATATTATTAATGAGAATAGAGCAACACCGTGGACGTTGCCTGATTTGGGTGAACCACATATATAATTGTGTCTTGAGTGCGTGCGTGTCTTCACGATCTAAGTTGATCCATTTTATGCATCAACACCCAGTAACAAACTTCAACATTGAAGTACAAGTTTTAACCTTAACTTGAACAGAAGCTAATAACAAAACCTCAACTTATTTGCAAGAGGAACAAGAAAAAACTACATTCTTCCACGAATTTCAGCAGCTATCGATTGCAACGCATGACTTCAGAACCTGTGCTCCAACTTCTCCTTTTCTTTGAAGCTCTGAACATACCTACACACGTTTTGAAATCAAGCATAAGAACAAAAGATATGGTTCACTTAAAAACATTTTTGTAGCAGAGGGAGGAAGGAAGAAGTAAAAACGACTTGGCCATAAAAGAAAAGGGCAATTACGTTTTAGTCCGATTTTGAAATGTTCATATGTATAAATGAAGAACATTAAGCCTATCAAACGAAGAATCCCATTTATTTGAGCCTTATTCACAACTTAGCTATGTTAGTTTATTCACATAGTAATGCTAGCATTTGATGAAATGGTGAATAAGTCCTAAGTTTGCATACTATCTTCTGGAATTCTAAATCAAAGCATGCCCATATTACTTCATTTTTAAGGCTTCAAACGATGCTCTAGTGGTATGAGTCGTAGGACTTCCTTATTTACAGTGTGAAATGCATTAGGCTCAGTTCAATCGAAAAATCGGAAGCAGATATTTAAGCAGTCTTAGTAATTCTTCATAACCATTGTTCATTCGAAGAATATCCAAGAAGAAATTACAATTAGATTTAATAATGCATAATATTGATAGAGGACAAAGTGTGTTTCTTTGTGTGTGCATGTAAACAAAGACCCATAAATGACAAATACCATATATATTTCAGCGAACATAAACATGTCACTGCTTCTAAAAAATCAACTAATTATGATAAAAAAGATACAGATTGCATGCAAATATTATGAAATACAGGCCAACCCATCAGGGGAAATCATAATCAAGAATAAAAGCAGCCACCTTTTGTTTCATTTTGTGAGAGAAATTATAATAATTGAGGTTCTATAATTCTATAAATCAAGCAAATTGGATCAATTTCATCGTATAAGAAATAAATTGACAACAATTAAGAGGAAGATTGGAAAGAGAAGGAGAGCATACGAGTAGACGCCGACGAGTGGGCCGACGAGGAGGGTGGCGCTAATCCAATTCTCGGAGATCTTGTGGTGGATCTTTGACGGAAGATCTTTCCAGAGGCCAGGCATCACCTTTTGCTGGAACGGCGACAGAGCGTACACCACCGCCTTCATCCTCACCGGCTGCTTCCCCATTTTCCCTCATTAGTTGCTTTTCCTCTCCAGAAACTTCTCAACTTCTCTTCGTTGTTTGTTCCTCCTCAATCAAACCAAATGGCTTCTTTTTATCTGATTCTTATATACCAAAGCCCAAAGAGCCAGACCCAATCTCAGCTCTGTTCAGTCCATGGATCCATCTACTAGGGCACGATTCAGTATGGTTCAATATTGGGTCGATACCGAAATCATATTGTTTGATTTTAACACGTTCGGTACGATTCGGTATTCTACTATTTGAAAATGAAACCGGATCATACCATACCGATTTTGTTCGGTATAATTTCGATTTGGTTTGATTTTAAACCAAATTTTATTGAATTGTGAAAAAATGATTCTAACATATAATATAATAGTAACACAGCCATCTCTGCCAATATATCAAATCAACATATAATACCATCCAAGAAACTCAATATGTTTTCAGGTTAGGATTGGAATTGGAATAAATATGTAAACTATGCAAGGATCTTACTAATTCCGATTTCATGACTACCACTCTACCAGTGATAAGAAATTGTTGGGCAAAAGAAGACTGCATAACTGCCTCCTATATTTCCTTACTATATTTCTCAGCTTCTGAAAACATGTCATAATACTCCTCAATAGTAGGTTCACCTATTATACGTCTACACGCAAATAGCCATGCTTCATAAAGGAATCATGTGTGATGAAAGACAAAACATAGCTCAATTATTATTGTCGTAGATGAAGTTTTTTTTGAAAATACATAGACGAAGATTTGACAATTATTATTCCCATAAAGATGCATCCACCTTACACTCAAGAGGGCTGGCCCTGAGAGTAGCCGGGTAAGGCGACCGCCTCGGGCCCCCACATTGAGGGGGTCCCGAAATTTTTTTTTTATATATAATTGTTATATTAATTTGATATATAATTATGTTACTTCAATAATAATTAGATTATTTATTTGGGCGAGTTTGCTTGGTCATCCGCTACCTTCACAGAGGCCACTTGTTTGAATTTAATTGGGTCCTCTTTTAATAATTTTTTTCCTTTTCCCCATTTTTGGTTTCCCTTTGAATCCCCATTGGGGTCCTCTTTTAATAATTTTTTCCTTTTTTTCCCCTTTTTGATTTCCCTTCAAAGAGACCCCAGTTCGAATCTCCGTGGAACCTTTTATTTTTTATTTTTATCAAAAACAATATAATTGTATATCATAAAAATATGGTATAACCATACTATCAAAATCAAGCTATGACAACAAGACCCACAAGCCAATATGGTAATACTAACACGGACAAAACCGCACTAACAACCCACATCACTAAAATTATGCAAAATTACAAATCAAGCTCACAAAGCCCAAAACAACCAAAATCCAAATAGCGCATATACCCTAAACAAACTACCTCCACTAAAGAAACAGCCACCGTCGTCAAACCCATCACATATGGTCTTGAAAAACTTGTAGAGTATGGCGGATCTGAGGAAGGCTTGATCTCCGGCGATCCAATTACGCATAAAAGCGAATAAAGGACAAAATGTCCTAATCTAACTACTAGGACCAAATTCAACGGGAGATATTGCAGAAAACTCCTTCAACAGTAAGGTAGAACAAGTTTTAGGGAAAATAAGAAATTTTAAAGGAAGGTTTTGGGTAAGGGGATAGATTATAAATTTAGCAAAATAACATGATGAGGAACTCGAATATGAGCATTGCTCAGACCATACAATCACCACAAAGGGACTCTTATTACTAACCCAAAAGAAAAAGAGGAAAAACGATTTAGGGGAGGAGGGAAGAAGGTGATATTCTCCCTCTTCCCCCTTAGTTTGCTTTTTCTTTGGATCTAGGAGGAGAAAAAACGGAGGCTAGGGTTTTTCTTTTTTTAGTCCCGGTGGAACCTCTTTTAATAGTTTTTTCCATTTTTTTTCCTCTTTTTGGTTTCCTATTCCTTTTTTTTTCTTTTGGTTTTCCTTTCCTTTTTCTAAACACAATATTTTATTTAGACAAAAAAAAAACACAATATTTTCTTTTTCTTTTATTTTATTTTTTTCTAAATCAAACCACATAATTTTTCCTAAATCATACAAAATAATTTTTCCTATTGTGTTTTGTTAAACAATAACCTAGCCTCCTCTATTATAATTAAGCACCTTAAGTACTTATTTGATGACATTGTTTGGTAATTATTTATTGTCATAATTTTAATTTTTGTGAGTTTTGATATAAATATATTTTTTTAAAGTGCTAGATATATATATATATATACCAATATATGGACACTTTGAGGATTTAAGAATTGTGGGGCCCCAATTTGAAGGTTCGCCTTGGGCCCCTAATATCTCAGAGCCGGCCCTGCTTACACTTCAAGTAAACTAATAAGAAAGCTAATTGAAAATTGCTTAAAAACTGAGTCAATTGTTTAAATCAATCGCAAATGCTAATATGCAATTACAAGTCCACAAGTGCTGCAAGTGAAACTTTCATTGTTAGATCAGCATGATTACTGATAGCAGAGAATATACACATTCTAGTATAGGATTGTCCAATCCGCCAGTAGTAATATGTTTTTAATTATATAAAAAAAAAAATTAAATCTAATTCGGTACGGTACTGGATGATACCGTATTTCAAAATTCAGAATCGAAACAGTTCCGAACCAAACCAGTTCAGTTCGGTACCGTACCAAACTTTCATTCGGTTTAACTATTCGGTATTTCGGTTACATATGCCCAGGGCTACCATCTACCAAGCCCATTTATTTAGTTAAAACCATGACTGTGGCCCAATCTACATCGGTTATACTTTTTTTTCCACAAGACATACGTTATACTTATATAATTAAACCTCTAAAAATTAATAGCTTTGGGACTAAGTAATTTTATAAATTTAACGAGGTTATTTATTTATTGATAAAAAATTTAGCACGTTCTATCCAAGATGGGACTGACAAAAAATATTATTTAATCGAAGTTATTAATTTATCGGGTATTAAATTATCAAAGTTTTACTGTAGTTACTTAATTTTTTTTTCCCATTGGCGAGCATCCGGTAGGAATTGAACCTTCGAATTCAGTTTACATGAGTTGGGCGCTTTAAACATTCAACCATGGATGCTTAGCGGGGATTCTCATACATGGTGAATATCCAAATTCCAATTGAAATGAAATCTTTAGGGTAAATCAATGCAATTTAGGAGGACTCAATAAAAGGACCTCAATTCAAATCCTTAATTTTTGAATTTAGAGAGATGTTGAGAGAGATCAAGAATTCTCACTATTTCTTAGATTCTTATGAACCAAATTCAATCCAGTGGGGATCTTTTATTCACATTTTTTTTCCATCTAGAACATTTTATAAAACTCTTGGACTCCCAAATTTGGAGTTTCTTGCTTCCACGCAATTCACATTTACAAGGTTCAAAAAACAATCAATATTTCACGATCAAAGGTGTAGTACTATTTGATTTGGTGTAGTACTATTTTATTTAGAGAATAAACAATTTCAATTATTATATATATATATAAGGAAGCACTGAGTAAGGTTATATTTACTAGAGAGCTGAGTCTCCATTAGGAGAAATGGGAATCTATGACTTCCGATATAATTGAAGATGAGTAAAACAAGTCCTCCATGGGTGAGCATCTATGAAAAAGATTATAAAAACATAAAGAAAAAAACTGAATCCGAACACAAACGTAGAACATATTAAACAATCGATATGAATATTCCACTTCAAAGTTTAGAAAATGTGAAGTTAATATGAGGATAATTGTCCCGCAAAATAAAGAATAAATTATATGACATAATTTTTTTTAAGAGTGCTCTGTAAAAAAACTATCTTAAAGTATTTGGTAATGCGATAATAAAAATATTGTGAACATATATAATTAATGACTGCGAAAGATACGAATATTTTTCTTTACTTACATATACACTTCCGTTCTTAAATAACTATCTTGCTATTCACTTAGTTTTCTTACACTTTCATTCTTAAATAACTATCTTGCCGTTCACTTTCTATAGACCATACAAATCGTACCCCTCTAGCAGTAGTTCACTCTGATAACATCCCTCATGTAAACAATGAGGACAAAGATAAGAATAGCCACGATGCATATAAAAATAAAAACACTACAAAAAAAAAAGAAGAATCATGCCAACATAGCATGAGCAAAGCAATGGACGATCATGCAAAACATGGCATGAGGAGTCGTACTCATAACCAATGTCATCATCATATGATTTCTATTTCCAAACTTGGGCATTGACCCATAAAAAATGAACATACCCAACCCTTTATTATGACGAGAACCACTATGAGTCATTTACTTTCTTCTATATTCCTTATATATGTGTTGTCTTTACGAGTTCGTTGATGAGTCATTCACTTTTTTCTATATCTCTCTACGTACTACTCATATTCTCTCCTATAAAAATGATCTAATTCCTTTGTGTTTTTTATATATGAGGTTTTTTATGTATTGTCTTCCCGAGTTCGTTGATTCACTTTTGGGTTCAACATTTACTAAAATGATATTGACAATGTTTTGGGATTTCAAGGGATTTGTTGCTAAAATCATTCATTTAATTATATGTATATATTGATTCTATTTTTCTTTAAATAGAAAATTACATAAAGATGTGAATATGACGGAGTAAAAACTCACCAGAAAAATTAAAATTACCATGATTTTCAAGCTATAGCCTATAGTGTAATTCAGATCCCATGGATCTCCCCTATTTTAGTAACCAAGTCGTGGACGACCCGAGACCTCCGGGTTTTGAATCCAACGTCATTATCCTTTTCCGTCACACACCGTCCGTCCATCCACAAATCCGCCACGTGTCCACAAGCCTAACAATAAATAAACAGGTAAATCCGTTACAACCGCGTGCAAACAATAATTAACGAAAACAGCGACCGCATCCCAAACCTTCCTCTAATCCCACGTAACCTCTTTCAGTCTTTTCACTCCTTTCCGAAAAGGAAAAAGGAAAATTACGAAATATAAAAATAAAAAAAGAAACTCGAATATCTACCGCCACTCTCTTCTTCTTCTCCACTATTGAAGTCGATATCCCTCACTCTCTCACTCTTTCAATCCACTGAAGCTTTTTGCGCCATTGCACCAAAATGGCGTCCCAGCTCGGCGCATGTACTCCACGCTCCTCTCATTTCTTTTTACACAAACACAAATGCACGCTCCTTCTTCCATTAGAGCAAAGGCAGACAGCGCCATTTCAGGGGACCAAAACCACAGGCAGGAGAAGTCTGCGGGTTAGGGTTTCCGATGACTCTTACCTCGGAATGTGGAAGAAAGCAGTCGAGAAGGACAAGAAGAGCGTCGAGTTTGAAAGGATCGCCGAGAACTCTGCGAAAATCGACGTTGATGATCAGAGTGTGGAGCCTGTTGAATTGGGGAAGAAAAGCGAGGAATTTCAGAAAATTCTGGAGGTTTCTAAAGAAGAGAGAGACCGGGTTCAGCGAATGCAGGTTGTTGATAGGGCTGCGGCGGCGATTGCGGCAGCTCGCGCCATTTTGGAGGAGAAAAAGAAGAACGAGTTGAGGAGTGAGCAGAGTTTTGGTGGTGGTAGCGGTGCAACAATTGGGGCTCCAGAAGGTAAGTTCTGAACTTTAGGTATTTTGGTTTTGCGTTTGGGAATTTGAATTTCTAATTGTACCTGTTTACTGGGTTTTGGTATGTTTTTCTATGTACATTTGATGCTAATGTGTAATTTGATGCCTGCTTTAGTTCTATGTTTAGTAAATTCCATATTTCCAAAAAAAAAAAAAAGAATGAAGTTACAAGTTTGATCATATGTGTATGTTGTGGATGGTAATGGGATTAGGGCCTTTTGGATCTGAAATGAAACTGTACAAGGGTATGGTCTATTTTATTTGTTGCGATTGCATCAATATTGAATTTTGAAAGCTAGAGCTATAGCTTATAAGAAATGTTCATATTTGACAGTATATAAGGCGATATGAACCGCAATTCACGAGTATAATTTTAGGTTTTGTTGGAAGCAATGGCTTGGTGATTTCCCATTTGACTAGTTCATGAATGAGCATTTGAACATAATCATTTGGCTGAACTGATGATGCTTTTGGTTTTGGTTTGTTATAACTTGTGTACTGTTAGCTAACCTTTCTTCAGGAACTGGGAAGCAGAGTTGGAGTATTTTTGTGCCTCAATCAGAAATTTCCGGAACAGGAACTCCAGGTCCTGATTTCTGGTCCTGGGCACCCCCTGAGGGTAGTGATGGAAGTTCGGATGATGTCGGTGACTTACAGGCAGCAAAACAAACTTCAGCACAGTCAAATTTAAGCTATCCAGTGTTGGAGAAAGAGCGATCTGTAGACTATCTCTCAATTCCGTTAGAGAGTAAACTTAACGAAACCAATAGGAACCCTCCTCTTCCCCCTTTTCAGTCACTGAAGGAGGTTGAGAAAGTGGAAATCTCTGAATCCAGTCTAGAGACACCTTCCTTAAATGATGAACATGGTGCAGAGTTTTCAGCTCATGCAGCAGAAGCAGCTCATGCTCTTGATGCTGTAGATGAGGAGTCATCTGGAGTGAATAAAGATGGATCTAGGTGGTGGAAGGAATCTGGAATTGAGGAAAGGGCTGATGGTGTGATTTGCAAGTGGACAGTGACAAGAGGTGTTAATGCCGACCAAGCTACTGAGTGGCAAGATAAGTATTGGGAAGCTTCAAATGAGCTTGGCCATAAGGAGCTTGGTTCAGAAAAATTGGGACGTGATGCAACCGGAAATGTCTGGCGTGAATTTTGGACAGAATCTATGTGGCAGGTTATATCACACTTCTACTTCCAACTGAAATGAGTGTTCCCTTACTTTCTTTCCAATTTCATAATACTGAAGGATTTTAGACTTTCTTTTCCAGTCAAGAACAATCCTGCATGGGTTATGCAGTGATTGTTAGTGTAAACTGAATCCTCAAAATCTTGAATGGATCTTTTAGATTCTTTTCAATATGTGTAGTTAATGAACTAGGTTCCTCTGCCATAAAAGTGGAGGGAAAATTCTTAAACCACTTGTATTAATTTTTTAGAGGTTGCTCCTCGACTTGTTTATTCATCTGTCCAGTTGTATGTAAGACAAATTGTGCTATGTTTAATTTAGAAATGGAATTTTTAGGTTGAAATGTTGCTTTATACCCAAAATCCTTGTGCTTGCATGATTCTGGGATGACTCCTATCTATCACTGCACCAAATGTTGGCACATTTTGCAGCATGTGCGCTGTCTTCAGTGTGTTTTTTGAACCTTGGCCTTCTATCTGCCTAGGAATTAAGGGAAATGTTACGCAATGCTATCATTTTCGGGCAGGTTACTTTTGTGTGATGAATATATGAATGTTACAAATATCTTAGACCAAACTGAACAGAAAGTTTTGATTTGGTTGCAGAACCGAGGACTTGTGCATATGGAGAAAACTGCAGACAAGTGGGGAAAGAATGGTAGAGGAGATGAATGGCAGGAGAAATGGTGGGAACGTTATGATGCCTCGGGGCAAGCAGAGAAATGGGCTCATAAATGGTGTAGCATCGACCCCAATACACCCCTTGATGCTGGTCATGCTCATATTTGGCATGAAAGGTACCGAAACTGTCAATCAAATTCTAGAACTTTTTTATGTCATGCCATCATGTCAAATTTGTTACTTACAGTATTAGTATTACAAGCCATATTCTGAAAATCTTTGACATGTTAGAAGATATAATACTTCTGCAAATGTGTCAATTGACCTGCTCTTGCCTGGATAAAACTGAACCATATGTGAAACTTCTGATCTTTTTTCTTTAAATACTTAGCATCTGCTGTTTTACATCTGTTGCAGGTGGGGCGAAAAGTACGATGGACATGGTGGAAGCGAGAAGTACACTGACAAATGGGCTGAGCGCTGCGAGGGTGATGGCTGGGCGAAATGGGGTGACAAATGGGATGAACATTTTGATCCAAATGGTCATGGTGTGAAGCAGGGTGAAACATGGTGGGAAGGTAAGTTTGGAGACCAGTGGAACCGAACATGGGGTGAAGGCCACAACGGTTCTGGGTGGGTTCACAAGTATGGGAAGAGCAGCAGCGGTGAGCACTGGGATACACACGAGCAGCAAGACACATGGTATGAGAGATTCCCTCACTTCGGGTTTTATCACTGCTTCGAAAACTCAGTCCAGCTCCGGGAAGTTCCTAAGCCATCCGATATGCTTGACAACTCAGTCCGGCTCCCGGAAGTTGCTGAGCCATCCGATATGTCATAATCGTCGTCTGTGCAGAGTGCAAAGGCCATCTATAATTCTATATACATAATGGTAGATTCCCCTTACCTAAATAATGAATGTAGTTATGCTATAATGATGTAATATTTTCTGTCTGTTAGAGTTTGAAAACAAATTATCCCTCGTCGAAAAATAAATGAAGTGTTTATTTAGGTTTTATAAACTTGTTTCTTTTGTTTTCTCGTTAAATGGATTATAGGCTTAGTGTTGGACCAAGCTACATATTACAAGTCAAGATTGGCCTTGAGCCTTGGGGGTCTTGAAATTGAATATAAGACCCACTTGTTTCATATGTTTTCAAATTGAAAGGATATGTTCTTTCATATTTGAATTCAAGAAGGAAACTTATAGGAAAAACTAATTAGGAAGGTGTGACCCAAGTTCGCCAGAGACTAAGCTTAGTTTATAGATAGTTGAATACTGAGAAATTCAAGGGAGAGGATTTCAAACGTTCGCAACAGAAAATGATCTTCTATTCGGCAACATTGAATTTGGCTCATGTCATTAAGAAAGAAGTTCCGGTGGCTAGAAAAATCAATGCTATTGATGCTTGGAAGCATTGTGAGTTTCTTTGTAGGAACTATATCATTCGTTCGTTGGATGACACATTGTATGATGTTTATTCAACTTGCAAGACAGCAAAGGAACTGTGGGAGTCACTCGAAAAAAAATACATGATAGAAGTTGCTAGTACAAAGAAATTTGTGATTGGCAAGTTCATGAATTACAAAATGGTGGACTCCAAATCTATAGTTAAACAAGTAGAAGAACTTCTGATTATCATGCATGAACTCTTTAATGAAAATATGATCATGAATGAAAACTTTCAAGTGGGTTTAATCATCGAAAAGTTGCCTCCCTCTTGGGATGATTTCAAGATTTATCTCAAACATAAGAAATCAGAAATAACAATGGAAAATTTGGTCTTGAAACTTCGAATCGAACAAGATCACATGATCAATGCAAAGGCAAATAGTACTTCACATACTGATTTTTCTTAACACTAAGCTTTAGTTTGGAGGTTTTATTAGGATCCACTGCAAAGTTAATCTTTGAACTTAATTCTTTTTCTTGTCGTTCTAATACATTAAAAGAGTGCATTGAGGTTGTTCTAACCAAATGAAAGTTTGGCATCTTTTTCTCAAGGAAAACAGACAAATTTAAAGTTCTTTATCAATGCCCAAAGAGATGGATACACAATCAAAACATGTAATTTGAGAAAACAGAAGAAAAGGAAAAGGAGGCTTGCTTGCATTTGCATGAGATTAGGGAATAAAAATTGAATTTCAAATCTTTCATTATACACTAATGATGAATATCACTATACTAGTACAAGATGCTTTGATTTTAGAACTTTAACTTTTGTATTCGAGCATTGCTTAAAAATTAGAATTTCAAGCACTTTTTATAAAAAAGAAAAACTTGCATGCAACGAGATTTCATTGTGTATATATTCCAAACTAATCATGAAGTATTATGAATTTTAATTTTTCAGATAACAATACATGCTTTGCTTAGAATACCGGTATAGTGACATCTTATTGTATGCAAACTAAATTTAACAAGTTTTTATAAATTTCCCAAAAAATAAAAGCCTTGTTTATTCATGAATATCAAACGCAGCGTTTGGAGGATGTCAAAAATGGACTTACACGTCGTCGTTTCATCCGATAGAGAGCTCTGAGCCTCTGACCCAAGTATTGGCCTCTAAGTGTGGTTCGTATCCAACCCAGAGTCACACGAGCTCACTCTCTGCCTGTAGTCCTTCGTCTCTATAGAACACACATACGTGGGGTAAGCCATTTCTCTTTTTCAATCCTTTCCTTTCTCAATGTTCACTTGATGGTTTCAATATGAATTTCCAATGTTGCAATCATCAGGAATCGACATGATTGCTGCTTGCATAGTTTTCAGTAATCAGTGAGGAAAAGTATAATTACGAGTTTTTATTTGGTGTGTTTTGTTTAATTTATCATAGAATGGCCATTTCAATGCTCTATGGAGCTCAAAATCTCAAACTCGGTAATGGCATAGCACCAACTGGGTTAAGTTCTGGTGAGAAAAAATTTCAGTATGGGGATTTTTCTGAGAAGGGTTTAGTGAGCTATGGCAGGAGCTACAAGACCAGAACTTTGGGACCCATATGCAGTGTATCATCCTCAAGGCCTGCTTCTCAGCCTAGGTTCATACAGCATAAGCAAGAGGCATTTTGGTTTTATAGGTTCTTGTCTATAGTTTATGATCATGTTATAAACCCTGGGCATTGGACTGAGGATATGAGGGACGATGCTCTCGAGCCTGCTGATCTTTATGATAGGAATATGATAGTGGTGGATGTTGGTGGTGGAACTGGGTTCACAACTCTTGGTATTGTTAAGCATGTGGATGCCAAAAATGTGACAATTCTTGACCAATCACCTCACCAGCTTGCCAAGGCTAAGGAGAAGGAGCCCTTGAAAGAATGCAAGATAATTGAAGGCGATGCCGAGGACCTTTCATTCCCAACTGATTATGCAGATAGATATGTCTCTGCTGGAAGGTAACATCCCTGCTTGTTTTGTTTTCTGTAATGTGATGTCATTTAAAGGAATTGAAAGCAGGTATTGAGTCATGGGATTGTTTGTATGAAATTATAAGTTGAACTATATGAGATATAAGAAATGAGTTTCGTGTTTGGAATTTTGATCTTATTCTGAAACGAAACCCACTGTTATGCTGAGCTTATTATTCCTTATTTCCGATTTTTCATTTAGGTGAATGAGAAGAAGTTATGTAACGGATCTCTGGTTAATTTTAATTTAACAAGAGCCTTAGTACTCGTTTTTAAAAAATGTTAAGGTAGTATAACCTTTAGGATTGTTGATACTTTAGGGTATTCCACTACAAAGAATATGGTGTATATCAACTGGTGTATATCAAATTCAATTTCGTATTTCCGCTTTCACAATGATGGGACTGCAATACTATCCAAAATGGGTTACTTTATATAACTTTAATGTTTCTCTTTGTCTTATGAAATTTCATGTTTTTGTTCGTCAGTATTGAGTACTGGCCTGACCCACAGCGTGGAATCAAGGAAGCGTACAGGGTACTAAAAGTAGGAGGAAAAGCTTGCCTCATAGGCCCTGTGTACCCAACCTTTTGGCTCTCTCGTTTTTTTGCAGATGTGTGGATGCTTTTCCCAAAGGAGGAAGAGTACATTGAGTGGTTCAGGAATGCTGGTTTCAAAGATGTTAAACTAAAGAGGATTGGCCCAAAATGGTACCGTGGTGTCCGCCGCCATGGCTTGATTATGGGTTGTTCTGTGACAGGCGTGAAAGCCTCATCTGGGGACTCTCCTCTCCAGGTAATTGTCTTCTTTATCCTTAAAGTACCATAAACTAAAGCAAGGTTTTCTTTAGGGTGCGTTTTTGTGGTCTACTTGTTATTGCTTTAGAATTTAATAAACATCTCACAGATCTATAACATCTTGCAATGAAGTCAGGATTGTATGAATAAATGTATTTTATCTAAAAAATAGTTGTTAACTATAGAATGGCTAATTATACTAACCGATGACACAAAAGTCATCTTGAAAGTTTTTCATGGCATGCAGTCTAATAAATAATCAATGACTCTTCGAAATCACATGAGAGGCTTGCCTTTTGCCATACTCTTTCAAATGTTTTGTCTAGACGTAGCAATATTCCATGTTTTTTTGAGGTAATACTTATATGGTCGCACCTTTAGTTTAGAATGAAGTTGTTTCAGAATAGGTGATATGGCATGGCTTATCAGTATTAACGGACTCTCTTATACATTTTATTTCTAGTCTCTAGTTTTACGAGGAATTCTCTCATTTCTAATGGCATGCTTGGATACATTTCTATTTCCATCTTTTTGTTTTGTGAAAACTGCAAATTCGTTTTTCTTTTCATTTTGTTTCCAAATTATTATCAAAGCTAGAAAACATTCAGCAAATCAAACAAAATTCTAGTGGTTGGTTGTAGTACAAGCTGCGAGTGGCCATGGAGGTGGAGGTGGCTATAAGAATGGCAGTAGAGTGTTTTACTTCTCATTTTGTTATTATTTTTGTCTTCTAAATTTATCTGGAAACAGTAGAATACGTGGGAAATCAAATATGATAATGGCTGTTATGTGGTGGTGGAGGTTTTGGTGGTAGATCTGTAACCTACGATTGACCAGTGGAGTGATTTCAACATTGGAAATGGTGATGCTTGTGAAAAATGGTGATGCTGGTGGAAATGCTAAAGGCAGGTGTGACTCTGGGACAGTGATACAGCGCTTGAATTAGCAGAAAGGGTGATGCTGGTGGTGATGCATAGGTAGCTCTGATAAATTCTATTAGTGGCAACAACGGTGGTTGTGGTTCGTTTCAAAAACAAAAGTAGAAAATAGGAAGAAGCAATACTACTTAATGCAATCTAATTTTTAGGGGATTTTGAACAATTTGAATATGACAGTCTGCATGAAGATGTGGATGTACTAGTTTTAGTTGAAAGCTAGGTTTGGCAACACTTCTTTTTTTGTGAAGTAGTTAGAGTTAAGGGCCATTTACTAGGAAGATGATCATCTAGGCTGTTCAGGATTTACACATTGTACCTAGAGGATTATCAATTCAACATTCAACACACATTGTACCTGAGTTTTGATACACTGATCGCTTGTCATACTTATACGATGTTTGCTTTGGTGCAGCTTGGTCCAAAGGTGGAGGACGTTAGGAAGCCTGTGAATCCTTTGGTGTTTCTTTTCCGGCTCATTCTTGGTGCAAGTGCAGGAGCTTACTATGTGCTGGTTCCAATTTACATGTGGATTAAAGATCAAATCGTTCCAAAGGGCCAGCCTATCTGAATTGGGAATTAGAATATTCAAAAGAATTGCCAGCGTTCTCTTAGGGTTTGCATCCTTTCTTTCCAGATTACCCTTTGTCCACCGAATCTAGACAGGCAAGATAATGTACTCCCTTTGGCAAACGGCGCCTTAAGGCATTTGTTCTGCCGGGTTGCTTAAGTTTGTTGCAACTGTGTTGTACAAGTGACTAACTTGATCCTTGATGTCATTTTGCATTTATCTCATATTACATTTCACTTTGATATGATGGAATGTTTTGTGCGTACTGATGGAAGAATGAGTTCTGGTTTTGTAAGCCATTGATCGGTTCTTTCTGTTAAAATTCATTTTCCGGCTCTTCCACTCACGTTAGCCGTGATCTGATTAGTGATTGATTACTTATGAAATGAGTGAATAATACCAGCAAACAGGTTCTGAGGGAGGCCAAATTGGTTTTCATTCAAAGATTCGGGCCTTGTAGAAACCGGGTCATGTCCATTGCTCTAGAATTATATGGAACCATTTGCCAGGTTTTACCACTGCTGTTCTACTCATTACAAATTTACTAGCTTTTGAATGTTTCAACGTATCATTTGCATGTTATTTCACTCTGTTTTGGGTAGTCTTGTGACATTGACGAGACGGTATCGATATTATTAAATACTAGGGTTCTCTTTGGCAGAAGAAAATCAAAGATTCGTCGATGGTGAAATGCAAAGGGGAAGGTTGGAAAGTGTCAATGCTTTGGCAGGAAGAAGGAAGGATTGTTAGTGGGTTTCAAGTAATAGTAGAGTCAATGGAAGTTGGGTTCTGAGGAATGACGAAGAAACATTCAGCCCAAAGGTTTTACGTTCATACATAACTCCTTCGTGCAAATAAAGTAGAGACGAGGTGTCACTAAATGATCATTTGCGATAAGGTTATGTCGAACTTGAATGCAATGTTTTTTTTTTACTAAAATAATTTCATTAATTTAACGAAGCCCCATTGGCCCTTTGCAGTCCTTTTCTGAAGGCAAAACATACTGCAGATGATACCTTATAAACGCGTTGAAAATGATAAGTGTATCAAAAGTCTCTCTCTCTCTCCCCCCTCGTGCAAGCAAGGCAGCGTGCTTTTTGGGGGTTGAAAATGTGGGAGCAATTTACACAGACTCTTTGAATGCCCTTTGTCTCCTAAACATCAAACCCTCACAGCTGTCCATTCTTTGTTTCAATATATTTATTATTCCTGCATTTAGTATTTACAGTGAAGCAAACCAGATAAAATTTTCAAAATTATTTTGTTTTCTCTTGCCTCCCCCCTCCCCCCTGAAGTCCACGATAAATTCTTAATGATGAATCGCCGATTAAAAGACAGATTCTCGAAAAGAAAACCAACCAAATTCCAGTCAATATGATTCTTTACAATAAAGCCATGACTGTAACAACAAATTCCAGTCATAAGCCTTGATTTGACCACTACTTTATACTTAGATTAATAAATGTTAAACAATAAAAATGTGCCTATACCTACACTTGTACATAAATCCAGCTAAGATTGAGCTATACTCAACTCAACTCAACATTCTCTCTCTCTCTCTCTCCCTTAGAGTTTGTTTGTATTTTGATATCTTGAAAGGGCAGCTGCTACTGGTAGGGAGGGTTTCGAGTGCTGTGGAGGTTTCCATCTAAAATTTTATAATTAAAACAGCATGGCAGATGTGCTAACTGAAGAACAGATTGTTGAGTTTAAAGAAGCCTTTTGTCTATTTGACAAGGATGGAGATGGTGAGTTTCCTAATATGTCCTCAATTCTTGGTTAGTCTTTATTCTCTGTCATAAATATATATAATATGTTCTTGCCTGGCTAGCTGTAGTTTTTAGGCCCGCCCCTCAGATTTAATATTTTTCTGTTTCAATGCACTTTTGTTGTCTTCTTGAATTGAAATGGTTGAATATGCTTGTAGGTTGCATTACCGTCGATGAATTGGCGACGGTGATTCGGTCTCTGGATCAGAATCCGACGGAGGAGGAGCTTCAGGTCATGATAGGTGAAGTGGATGCTGATGGAAATGGGACCATAGAGTTTACAGAGTTCCTGAGCTTAATGGCAAATAAAATGAAGGTATATTAATATGCATGGCACTGCAGAGCAGCTTTGATCATCATATAAGATTAATTAATTAGGCTTAGCTTCATTAAAATGTCATTAATATTTCTTAATTATGTTCTTATGAATTTGTTTCTTCAGGAAACTGATGCAGAGGAGGAGCTCAAAGAGGCCTTCAAAGTATTTGACAAGGATCAGAATGGATATATATCGGCTACTGAGGTAAATTAAAATTATTTCCATCCTCATATTCACAAGCTACATTTCATCTACCAAAATTTGATAGAAAAGATAATCAAAGGTTATTTTTTTTCATCTTAATTTGCATTTATTAATTATAATGCGCTTGTGTCTTAAAAATATTATAAAGAAATACACACTTATTTAACTACTTTTGTTCACAAAACATTGTTTTTTTTCATATGTGAAATTCTGAACGTTTGAACAATTGATATTTTGATGTTAAAATACAAACAAGAGAAATGTTAACGAGACTTGCTCAAAACAGACTTGAGAAATGTTAAAAGGAGATGCAAAGACTTTCTTTTGAGCAAGTCCCGTTCACGGTGACGAAAAGAAAGAGTTGTTACTTTGTTTATTTGTTTGACCACAAAAGATGAGTATTATTAATATCTAAATCACCATCTAAACAAGCTTGAGCTGTTGAGCGCTGAACACAGAGAAGATAGATAGGTCACCAAATTTCAGAATTTGTGATGGCTTCATTGCACTGACATTAAATTTCCAAGCATTGATTGCAGGGATTGCCAGCATTATATACTTAGAAAAATAATAAGATACATCATGCATAGCTCAAGTGGTACTAAAAATGCTTCATTTTAAAATTCGATTTATTTCGATATTCGCGAAATAATTCTCAATATTTAATCAAAAGGTAAATCACATCTCTTAATTTAAATTAATTAAACCCTAGTTTTATCTTGAGGATCCGTATCATCTTGATTCCCTGTACCTTTCCCATGCAATGAACATTACTTAAATCTTTTCATTAGACAATGTTTACCTTGTTTTCCAGATTGACCTTTTATTGCCAACAGAATCTAACACTGCTGCATATAATTGTATACGTTCTTGTTCTTGTTATACAGTTGAGGCATGTAATGATCAATCTCGGTGAAAAATTGACCGACGAGGAGGTGGAGCAGATGATCAAGGAGGCGGATTTGGACGGCGATGGCCAAGTGAATTACGACGAATTTGTGAAGATGATGATGACTATTGGATGATGATAAATTGAACACAAAATTCTGCCATTCAACTACTTGTCTTCATTAATAAAGTTGTCAACGACCAAATATGTAAGAGAGGACTTGACTAGTAGTACCCTTTGATTTGTTCAATATTTATTCAAATTCCACATTGTAATTCTTTTTCATTTCTAGCTAGTCAAATATGATTGTGTGTTTCAATTTTTCCTCTTCTCAATTCAAAAGTATATTAAGCTGCATACGTTTGAGATTTGTTACTTATTCGCAAAGTTGTTGAATGAGATGTTCTTAGTTTACGTGTGTTGAATTTGTCGCGTAATTAATTAATTTAATACATCTAGCCTTTGCTTTTTATTTTTCTATTTATCCACTTTTATTTTTCTATTTATGGGTTATTGTTTAGGTTATCCTCCAACTCAGAGGAGGGTTTGCTGATTTGAAGTTTCTCCAACTTTTTTTGGTTTCTTAAAATATGACTTTGACCAACACCAAAGGTTGGACATGAATTCCTTTCTTTTGCCGAAAAGGGGAAGCTCTTCCTTTCACATTAATTTCTGTGCTATGACCTCTTCTTCATCTGTTTTCCAACCCCTCAAACCGCGTGGAATATTGAATTTTCCTCTATCTTCTTCCTTGACTAGTTCTCCGGACTTGGAAAGGCTTTCACACTCTGCATTCGAATTTAAATCATCATTCGAGTTCGGTCATTGAGTTCTACTGTGAAAGCTTTATTGGAGATAAGGCCTTTTTATGGGTCCAACAGGCTGGTCTGCTCTCATGTTTAGGATTGGGCTAGCTGGTACATGTCTGTTCGGCCTAGTCCGCCTTAATGACCCGGCAAGCCTTACTAGAAAATTGAAACCGTGCTATTGATCAACAATGTATATCAAATTCACCATCCTCTTTCCTCACATTATACGATTAAAAATGAATAAATATTACAACCCCTCCAAATCAACTGTCCCAACTCCCAATCAAATAAATAGATGAAATTACACATAACGGTAACTTAGATCACAAGATAATGTAAGTCTAAGCCAAAGAAGTAAACAGAGAAAAGCAGATGGAACAAATGAAACAACACAAACAATGTCTTCTCAAATTCAAATATACTCATCAGTCTCTCCTGATCATCAAAACTCCATGCCCCAGAAAACCCAAATTCAAGACAAAATCAAGCAAACAATATAGTCAAAACAGATGAATAACAATGATATTTAAGAGAGGCATAATTCAGTTAATCACAGTTGCACAACACATGCAGTTGGTAAAGAGAGAAGATCGTTGCCTGCGCTTCGAATTCTCTTTACCTTTTGACGATGACGGAGAAGAAGTTGGAGGAGCTTCTTGAACCTTGGCTGAATTATTATAATTACCATGGTTACTTTGCGCAACACCAACAATATGAGCTTCTTCCTCTTCTTTCAAGAACCCTATAAATGGAGTCTTTGACTCCTCCTCTGTGCCACTTCTTTCCAATCTGATCACTTTCTCCTCTTGTTCATGTCCCGTGGACTCTACAAGGTTTCCAAGAATGACATAATCGCCTTGATTTCGTATGCCTTCAATTGCGGCCTTATCATCATACAGCAAAGGGGTACAATCTGATTCTTCAGCCCTGGCTTCATTTTTTAGATCAAGGCTAAAGCTTGGAGATTTTTGTATCCGGCCGCGGACATTACTCAAGTTGTCAGCATCTGATTCTGTGCTGGACCTTCCCCAACTTTCTTGTGTCTCAGAACCACAGCTTACAGATGCACATTTTTCAAATTGTGCACATTGGTTGCCTGAAATTCTAGTTTCTGCTGCTTTAAGTGGTACTTGAGAATTTTGACCTGGCATGTCAAGTGCCAACTTATTCATTGAGGCTAATGCCTCAACTATCCAGTTTGTGCAGTCAATAGTTGAAGCTTGTGTCGTAAGAAACTCACCGCGGCTCTCTTGATTCAAATTTAGGGCTGAGTCATTGTTGACCCCATTTTCTTTCTTCTCCATTGCCTCCTCTTCCTTCTTGTTGCAATGTAGCCCAACATTCCCTTCTGAGTCCTCAGAAGCTTGCATTGCAAGAAACTCACCGCGGCTCTCATGATTCATATTTAGGGCTGAGTCATTGTTGTCCTCTTTTTCTTTCTTCTCAGTTGCCTCCTCCTCTTCCTTGTCGTTGCAATGTGGCTCAACATTCCCTTCTGAGTCCTCAAAAGCTTGCATTGCAAGAAACTCACCGCGGCTCTCTTGATTTATATTTAGGGCTGAGTCATTGTTGTCCTCTTTTTCTTTCTTCTCAGTTGCCTCCTCCTCTTCCTTGTCGTTGCAATGTGGCTCAACATTCCCTTCTGAGTCCTCAAAAGCTTGCATTGCAAGAAACTCACCGCGGCTCTCTTGATTTATATTTAGGGCTGAGTCATTGTTGTCCTCATTTTCTTTCTTCTCTGTTGCCTCCTCCTCTTCCTTGTTGTTGCAATGTGGCTCAACATTCCCTTCTGAGTCCTCAGAAGCCTCAGTTAGGTTGTCAACTAGGTTTCCATTCTCAGAAACTATTGCAGAACCAAATTGAGGCTCACTTGACTTGAAATATTCTGATACTTTGGCCGACAATCCGTAAGATTGGATTGGGATATCAATATCATCATGGTTGTTCTCTCCATTTTCTGGATTTTTTTCAATTGGTCTGATTTCCTCTTTCAGAACCATGCATTTGTCTTCTGGTTCATGAACTTGTACAATGGCTTCTGATTCTAAACTCATATCAGTTGGAAACTCCCCATCATTTTCATTTCCGAAGTCACTCAGACCATTGGATGCTATTTCTCTTATGTTGCTCAATTCATTTTCAACCTTGTCTCCACCTTTAGCTTCAAAATTCTCTTCAGAGGACTCTAATTGTTCTTGGGTTGCCTTTTGCTCCTCTAACAAGTCAGCCCTTTTCTTCTCCGAAACCAGGTCATTTTTCGAATCAAGAATTTCACCCGCATTTTTCAATGCCTCAGTCTCTGAGAGGTGACCATTAACCTCAAAATCAGGTGTCAAATTTGATCCTAGATTGTCTTCACTCCCTTGTACAGATTGGCTGCCATCTGTATATGATTCGGCTGCGTCTATTGCAGCCAACTCTTGTTGATTTAACTCTAAATGTGCAGATTCTTTAGGTTCTGGATCATCTGATACAGTTTAAAATGTGTAGATTCTTTAGGTTCTGGATCAACTTATATAGTTCATAAAATATGAAGATATCACGGTGTGTTTAATTTTGTGCTTTCCTAAATTTGTGTACCCAATCATTATATTACTAACACTAAAACAGAACCAAATTTTTAAAGAACTAAATGAATAATTCAAAATCTAAGTTACCTTTCTTGAAAGAAGCTTGCTTCTCTAGCTGATGTTTGATTGTTCCTTGCAGATCAGTCTCCTCCATTTTTTGTTCTAATGGCTTCTCATGTGCTGAATCATTCAATAAGGCACCCGATTCAATTGTACCATCCTCTCCTTCACCCGCTTCATTCGTCTCTAATGCAGCTTCTATAGATTCAGCAGCAGCATCAACTTCAGTAGCTTCTTCCTCTATGGACAGATGAGTGGTCAAAACTCAAAATACAAATGATTCATCATCAATTCAGATAAAGATTGCGAATTGAGAAAATAGCTAACCTCTTCTGTCAATAAAAGGATCTTCTATTCTCTCTGGATCATCAGAAGCCAAGTTAGCAACTTTTTCATCAAAATCTATTCCCTCCGCTGCAAAAGATGTTTCATTTGGTTCTTTCAAGTCATTTTCATGAGTAGTTTCTTTCGAAGATTTTTCGCTCACTTCAGCAACAGGAAGAACTTGAATTTCTTCTTGATCTATAGAAAGAAGGCAAATCAAATGTAAAGCAACAAGAGTTTTAAGTGATAAAGTTATAAATTACCCAATTAGGAAAGTAGCTAACCTGTTATATTTTGGTAGTCAACACTAGTTTCTTCTGTTCTTTGAGGATCATCAGGAGCCAAGTTAGTAACTTTTTCTTGAAAATCTTTTCCTTGATCAGCTGCAGGCACAATTTCATTTTCTTGAGTAGTTTCTAACAAAGAGTTCTTCCCAACTTCATCAACGGCATTGTTCTCCTCGTCTGCAGCAGAATGCATGCAATTGCAAATATTATCTCAACAAAAATACAAAACAAATAGAATCTCTTTAAAAAAAAATTCAAAACAGCCAGATATACCTCTGAGACCTGATGTGTTGTTGTTACCCATCTCGTTTCCCATCATCCACTCACCAATCTCTGTAAGCACTGCAGAAATCAAGATGAAATCGTCAACTAAGACCGCGCCCCAGCCTTGAATTGAGCCTTCCTGATATTCTATATGAATAAAAGAAAACAATTCAATTCAAAATCTGAGTTACTATGACATGATGATGCATTCACATGCAAAATAGAAGCCTTGTTTAGTTTCTCCTAAGCTGCCACGGCATGCCAGGGTGTTGTGTTGTGTACTTGATTAAAAATGAGTGACTTCCACTTATTTTTCTTGAAGAAGAAGGCTCACTTTGGGCCATCAATCTATCTTAATTACTCTTTATCATTTCCTTTTCAGCTGACATTGAAATTATGTGGCCATGACATTACAATAGTATACTAATTAAAGTGAATGGTGGGCAATTCAATAGGCTCGCCAAACGGCCTTTCAGTGACCTGCCCTTATGATTATGTTGTGTACTTGTGCCCAATTAATATTTATTTAGCTCAAAAGGCTCTCTACTGCAGGCAATATCAAAGCTATGGCCTTTTTAAGCACCTAATTTTAGTGTTGCTCAATTCCCGGATGGGGCACATTGTGCGGCTTGGTGTTTGCAATCTACAAACACAACACCACTACTATATATTTGAACTTATAGAATCAACAATATGTGTTGGTGGTCCTAGTTTACCTTTTATTTCGCATTGAGAGGAGAGTAAGTTTCGGATGCGTGAAATCACTAACAATGTCATACGGAAAAGTCAGAAAATTGAATGGCTAAATTTACAAATTAACTTGTCTCATGTTCATAGGCTTAACTCGTTTTATACCATTTTTATTTTTTTTTGGAATTATTGGACATAATTTGGGGAAACAATCTGCCAATGAATTGTGTTCATCATTTTTTGATGTGAACGTGATATCTAGATAGGAAAATGATTAGAAGTGAAGGACACTTAATTGTGAGTGGGTGGCATATGAGCCACATAATTTAGAGGAATGGATGAATGATATCATGATTTTAGTAAGGCTTTGGAGAGGGGCCTGTACCTGAATTGGTTTCTTGATCTTAAAGCTTTGTTCCATATGCAAGGGTGGCTACGCTCATGATAGTTGTGCATTGTTTGGAACTCTCGTATTTTTCTACATGCTTAAAAGCAAGAAAAATGGAGGTGATATTGGGCCCTACACACCCTTTCACCTTGATCGGAAAATTTGGATTTGATTTTAATTTATAAAAATTGAACTTCCACAATAAATTAGAAAATTTGAATTTAAAATATTGATTCATTTGTGAGATATACTCTCATAAGTTTAATTCCTATAAGTCGAAAGACATTAAATGTAAAAAAATAAAATAAAACAATTAAAATTGACAAATAAAAACTTGACGGTCTCAGACTCAATTATTAAACTCACCTCAGTGTGGGAATAATGGTATAAGAACAAACGCTAGTGGCAAATAGTGTATAAAAAAAGGAATTCTCATCCGATCAAGAAATGTAATATTTCAATTCCTAAACCCTAATACCATAATGAGATTTTTCACTATTTTCTCTTATTTCTTTCCCTATGTTTTTTGTTTTATTGCCTCTATTGTTATTACTCAATAAATAAAAATTCAAATTTATATTGAAATTATTAAAAATAAAAATAAAAGGATGACATCAATTCAGTACTTTTATTTATTAATTATTTCTAATTAAAATTATTATAACATACAGAATTCGATTGATCTAATTTGGGACCGTCCGATAAATTTTTTATTTTGCCTTATATATCCTACAAACATATGAGGATAAAATAATATTGACGTGCTACTTAGATTTCGTTCTGGCCTTCAAGGAGCAATATGAGGTGAAATCTCATACACGATTCTGTGAAAGCAATTGTGTACCATTTACTACCATGTCTTGCATCTGGTGAGTCCGTCATTTGTTAGTCCAATTTTTTTTTTTAAGTTAGGCCATTAATCAGTTAGGTCTTCAAAATGGGTAGAGGAGTTAGACCGTCGTCATTCTTCATTAAATAATGTTATCGCTAACTTTGAGTTACATTGCTGACTGAGAATCTCAACTTTGACATGGTTTCTAACCTCGCATCAAGTCCCCTATATTCTGCAAACAATAGGAAAATTTGCTTCTCGTCAAGCTGAAGCAATAAAAAAAAAAAATTAATAAATTGAATTATATTGTCTCTTTGTTATGAATCTAATTACGCTTCTAACAAAATTTCTTTATTAAATGAAAAGTTATAAGACAGATTATATAAAATTCCCTAAATTATATGGGTCATTTCAAGTTCACAGACAAATTATGAAAAATTTCATCTAGGTACGCAAATTATATGGCCATTAACAAATAACTATATTCAAATTGCCGTTAAAATGATACGTGGCAGGTAATTGGTCCAGTCAACTTATAAAGTGGCAAAAATTAAAAGGACAATTTTGGCATTACACAAAACTGAGTCAAACTAAATCAGCCCCAAACTCTAAAATTCCAAATTGGAACCCCATATCCCCAAATTGAATCGCAGAACCTCTTCTACAATTCCAAGCCCGACAACCCACTGCCTCCAACTTCTCTTGATTTGTTAAGCACACTCCTTCTCCTTGCTTTCATTTGATTCCACGATTATCGTCAACTCATTCAATCTTCTGGATGAGAGTGAGCCCATCGGCATCGATTCATTTCTGCCAGAAGTGAAGAAGACGAAGCTGCCAGAAGTGAAGAAGACGAAGCTGCCAGAAGTGAAGAAGATGAAGCAGGAGGAAAAGAAGAAAATTTGGTTAAGAGCTATAATTGGTTAGGGTGGATAGTGAGCCTTAATTCGACTTAATTAATTCATTCAATCATCATCTTTAATTCTGTTTAAGCTGCCAAGGTCGAGTCTTCCCTTCTAGTTCCTTTAATCGAAATCTCCTCCCTCCCACGGTCACAGACATACCAACCATCAGAGGACGCCAGACCGAGGGAAAGAAAAATCGGAACTTCCGATCGATTTTTCGGTCAGTACAGGTATGAGTTTTGTGTTTTGAGGTCATATTTGAATTCCTAGGTTCGAGTAGATAGATTTAGACGTAAAATTTGTGAAAAACAGTTGAGTTTTGAAGAACTTAGAAAAACTTCAAGGTCGGCCGGAAATGGAGGATTCCGGCGACGGCGACTGCAGCGCGGCCGTCTTCTCCGGTGAGTCACCGGTGATCGGTAGGGTCGAGTGGACCTGGTCGGGTCGAGTGGACCCATTCGGGTTGAGTGGATTGGGTCAAGCCGAGTTGGGCTGGGTCGAATCGGGTCAACACGTGGGTACTGTAGCAAGCGCGTGGCCAGCACATGAAGGCGCATTGCTGGCACGTGGTTCGGTCTTCTACCGGCTCATGGCGGCCCGTGGGACCGAGTCCAAGGTCACGACGTCGCGTGGCTAGGGTTTTGGGACGTTCCAGACCGGATTTTGATGGTTTTGAGGTCATAGGAGTTCGTTTAGAGCCCCGATTGCGTAATCCCAGCGATAACGGTTGACCATGGAGCAGGTTTTGGGCTCGGGAGGTCAAGGTAGTTGGGTCAATATTGTGTCAAGAGTTCCTTAGGGCTAGAGCGTCCATGATTTGGTATTTGATTAGCTCTGTGAATGGACTAGGGTTCCAGGATTGCTTGGGTATGCATACTTCTAGGTATTGGGTTATGCCATGGGATTCTCCGATGATTGGCGTGGAGGGTGTTTTTCTCCGCTACATTATTGAGGGTTCTACGATTGGCGTTAGAGGGTATGTCTCCGCCAGATCGTCGAGTGCTTCTCCAATGTTGGCGTTCGAGGGATCTTTCTCTGCCATATCGTTGAGGTCTAAGATAGCTTTGGACGAGTAGGGATATCGAGTTATCACTCGGGGGCTCATGACGAGCCGGGATATCGAGTTACCACTCGGGGTGCTCTAGAGGAGCATGGATATCAAGTTCGACTCGGGGAGAGTCAGTGTGACTCAATTCAACCAAGTCTGGTTCCTTCGTCATCCTGGTCAGTGGGATGGTGCGGGCGGTGACCCAGATTGACTAGCCAGTTGTCTTGTGTTATTATAGTAGAGGTTTCAGTAGTGTCTGATCTACTGACAATTGATCTCAGAGCGTGTTACCTTTTCAGACCACCACTATTTCGAGGTTTCGGAGGTGACCTATAAAGTATCCTGCGTCTAACAGGTAGGTGTGATTAGTAAGTACATAGAAGTTTTGTCGGACACCCTGTAAGGTTTATTTAATATATTTAAGGATAAAGGGTATTCCTAATATTAAAGTTTGAGGGAAAAAAAGCTGTCAGATAGGATAAGGGCTTTTTGCGGATTTCGAGGGGAAATTCGGGAAGGGTCCTTACATGTCTTCCAAGTTTCACACCCAGTACTATCTCGTGGCCAAGACAAACAAACTGAAAAGTGAGATTATGGACCCATGGCAAGCAGAGAATGAGTCATTTTACAAGTTATGGGAGCGTTTCAACCAACTGATTCAGTCTTGTCCCCCCCCCCCCCCCCCCCCCCCCCCCCCCACAACAACGATAATTGTCACTTGATGCTATATTTCTATGGGGGACTGAAAATTAGTGACCATGTGATGGGGAACTCCTAATCAAAAGGAGTTTTGGAAAACACAGCTGAGGAGGCTAGGGAGGCTTTTGAGAGTATTGCACAACAGGATAAGCAATTCCGCTATCGTGGTCATCAACCTAGAACTCTAGGAGAAGTGTCTAAGGATAGGGAGAATGACGACGCCATTGCCCAAATCACAACAATGGTAAAGCAGTTGTATAATGAGAAAAAAAAAAGTGTCCATGTGAGTGATGTATGTTCTGTTTAGGGGCACAGCTCTCAAGAGTGCCCAATGGTTAAAGAAGCCAACATGATGGAAGATTTCAATGGAACCCATGGCCTAAGAATGATCCATATTCCAATTCATACAACCCGGAGTGGAGGAACCATCCTAACTTTCAGTGGGGTAACAATCAAAACATTCAAAATCCACCACCTGGATTCCACAATCAAGTTGTGGCTACCCCAGCTCCCTACCAACCACCACCACAACCCTAGGCCCCTCACACTCCAGGGAGTGAACCATGGGTAGATGCCATGCTCAAAACCCAAAACATGCTCCAAACATTGACTTAGCAAACCATGGCTTATCAACAGCAAACCACAGCTCATCAACAGAAGACTGACAAGGCCATTGCCAATTTGGATCGTCATATGGGCCAGCTTGCAACCCAACTAAGTCAAATAGAGCAAGGCACGCTGCCTAGTTAGGTTTTGATAAACCCTAGGGGCCTTCAGCATCCTACTGTAAATTTCATCACTCTACGGAGTGGGACAAAAATCCAAGGGCCTCAATATGATGCATATAGAGACGTGCATGAAGAACCAAAGGAGAAAGGTGAGGACCTGGCTGTGAAAATGCCAAATTTTGGCACCGGGCCAGTTTGTGAGTACCTATGATAGACCGTGGGATAGGCCGCGACACAGACTGCGGGACATCATGCGTCCTTGCATCCAAACAGGAACCAGCCGCTGGACATGAACTTAGACATGCCCCTACCGTAGAGTCAGAACCTGCCCCAAGCGCACCAATCACCTCAAATCATGTCCATGCCCTTGCCGATGTGTCAAGCTTTTGTACCGCAGAACCTGACCAAAACTGCATTGCAGGGAACCCCGCGGTCTAGCCCGTTGCCCAGTACCAAGTCCCTGAAACTAGATACGAGCCAAGACGTGTAACAACCCGGAATTTCAATTATTGGATTTACGTAAATTATTTATGTAAAATGACGATTTTACCCTTGCTTGTTAAGGGGCGTGAAACTCAAATTTTGTTTCGAGACACTTTTGGTGGTGTTTTGGATACCGTTGCGTAGGTCTTGAACTCACGAGTTCGTAGACAGGCGGTACGCGGGAAACAGAGTTCGTGTACGAAAGTTATGGGTCTAGACATGTAAGGGTAGTTTGGTAATTTTCCATAGAGGGGAGATATTTTTACCACCCAAATCAGATTAATCTGATCCACATCAATTCATTTCTTCATCCTCATTTTCTCTCTGTGACAAACACTCCCAAAACCACCCGAAACCGTGCGAAAAACATACCCAAAAACCCACAAATTCCAAGTTTGATTCAAGGCCAAGACTTCAATTTCTATTCCACTAATCGGATTCTACTCCTTCCCACGATCACAACCGTACCAACCATCGAAGGAGAGGACCACGGGGGAAGCCGAACCGAGTGTAGGAAGTTTCAGAATTTCCGATCGATTTTTCAGCTTACACAGGTACGTGTTTGATGTTTCAAGGTCATATTTGGATTCCTGGGTTCGAGTAGATAGATTTAGATGTAAAATTTGTGAAAAGTGGTTGAGTTTTGAGGAAGTTACAAAAACTGAAAGTTTCGGCCGAAAATGGGGGATTCCGGTGGAACCCAGACGGCGGCGCCGGCAGCCGGTCGTCTTCTCCGGAGAGTCACCGGTTACCGGTCGGGTCGAGGTGATCGGTCGGGTCGAGGTGACCGGTCAGGTCGAGTGAACCGATCGGACCGGTCGGGTCGAGTGAACCGGTCAGGTTGAGTGAACCGATTGGGCCGAGTTAGATCGGGTCAGGCCGAGTTGGGCCGGGTTGGACCGATCCAGGCGAGTGGGTACTATAGCAGGCGCGTGACCGGTGCGTGAGGGCGGCGCGTGGGCGCGTGTTTCGACCTTCCGTCGGCTCGTGGGGCCGAGTCTGAGGTCACGGTGGAGCGTGACAGCTAGTTTTTGACGTTTCGGACCAGTTGGCGCAAGTTTTGAGTCGATCGGACGTCGTTTAGGGGTTGTTTTAGGCGTTTGAAGTTGCTGCATTTTCTAGGCCAAAATAGGTAGACCTCCCGGGGTTTAGGGGGTTTATATTTAAGGTTCTTATTATTACCTGATAATCCCGATTATTAATTTGGACAGGCGATACTGCTCCAGTAACTTCAGGGGAGCGTACAATTCAGGATTGAGCTTGCTTGGACAGGTTTGTGAGTGGACTTTTGGTTTATAAACTATAATGCATGCATAAATGTATCTTTGATTTAAATACTGTTATGTATGGGTGCAATGAATTTCTGGAATTTAGAAATGATTACTGGACACAAGTTTTCGAATATTTCAGTGAAAGTGTGTTTCGAGAAATGGCCTGGTTTTTGTACTTGATTTTGATATCGTTTTGAAGTGGTAACTATTTGAGCATGTGATTTGGGTTGAGACCCGTAATTATGATTTTACCGATTTTGGTGGTGTTTTGGATACCATTGCGTAGGTCTTGAACTCACGAGTTCGTAAAAAGGCAGCACGCAGGAAACGGAGTTCGTGTACGAAAGTTATGGGTCTAGACGTGTAAGGGTAGTTTGGTAATTTGCCATAAAGGGGATATATTTTTACCACCCAAATCAAATTAATCTGATCCACATCAATTCATTTCTTCATCCTCATTTTCTCTCTGTGACAAACACTCCCAAAACCACTCGAAACCGTGCGAAAAAACATACCCAAAAACCCACAAATTCCAAGTTTGATTCAAGGCCAAGACTTCCATTTCTATTCCACTAATCGGATTCTACTCCTTCCCACGATCACAACCATACCAACTATCGAAGGAGAGGACCACAGGGGAAGCCGAACCGAGTGTAGGAAGTTTCGGAACTTCCGATCGATTTTCCGACTTACACAGGTACGTGTTTGATGTTTTAAGGTCATATTTGGATTCCTGGGTTCGAGCAGATAGATTTAGACCTAAAATTTGTGAAAAATGGTTGAGTTTTGAGGAAGTTACAAAAACTAGAAGTTTCGGCCGGAAATGGGGGATTCCAGCGGAAACCAGACGGCGGCGCCAGCAGCCGGTCGTCTTCTCCGGCGAGTCACCGGTGATCGGTCGGGTCGAGGTGACCGGTCAGGTCGAGTGAACCGGTCGGGTTGAGTGAACTGGTTGGGCCGAGTTGGATCGGGTCAGGCCGAGTTGGGCTAGGTTGGACCGGTCCAGGCGAGTGGGTACTGTAGCAGGCGCGTGACTGGCGCGTGAGGCCGCGTGGCGGCGCGTGGGGCTGAGTCTGAGGTCACAGTGGCGGGTGACAGCTTGTTTTTGACGTTCCGGACCTGTTGGCGCAGGTTTTGAGTCGATCGGACATCGTTTAGGGGTTGTTTTGGGCGTTTGAAGTTGCTGCATTTTCTAGGCCAACATAGGTAGACCTCCCGGGGTTTAGGGGGTTTATATTTAAGGTTCTTATTATTAACTGATAATCCCGATTATTAATTTGGACAGGCGATACTGCTCCAGTAACTTCAGGGGAGCGTACAATTCGGGATTGAGCTTGCTTGGACAGGTTTGTGAGTGGACTTTTGGTTTATAAACTATAATGCATGCATAAATGTATCTTTGATTTAAATACTGTTATGTATGGGTGCAATGAATTTCTGGAATTTAGAAATGATTACTGGACACAAGTTTTCGAATATTTCAGTGAAAGTGTGTTTCGAGAAATGGCCTGGTTTTTGTACTTTATTTTGATATCGTTTTGAAGTGGTAACTATTTGAGCATGTGATTTGGGTTGAGACCCGTAATTATGATTTTACCGATTTTGGCCGTAAATGATATTTCAAAAAATTTGGCTTAGGCCAAGAAACAAAGATTTCAAAACACGGATTTGGTTCACTGGTTTTCTGTCCCGATGGTTACAGTTGCTCTGACTGGTGTTGAGGGGTTTTGCTCCGCTGGTTGTTGAGGGTTCGGACTTTGGTGTTGAGGGGTCTTGCTCCACCGGGTCGCGAAGCTATCTACGCGTAGTACAGATTTTAACACATCTCAAGGGATACCCTAGTGTGTTGTGGATATGTCGGGAACAGTGGATTTGAGATATTATGTGTCCAGATTGAATTAAATGATTTTAAACTCCTTTGAAGAGAGTTTTCAAACCAAACTGTGGATCACGAGGTATTTTCATTATATAGATTTTATGTGAGTCTAACTAAGTGGTTTTAAAGATAAATGGAAATTTTGGTGATTTACATATAATGTTTTTATATCATAAACTGTTTTATGTGATGCATGCATGATTTTATAAATGGAGGGGGAAAAAAGGTTATATTTCCTTGGAAAACGATTTATAAATGATTATTTTTGTCCACTCACAACTTTTGTGTTTAAACCCCCTTCAGGCAGTTGAGTTGACGCGGACACTTATCTCGAGGCAGAGACATTAGTACTTTCGGCTGCGATGTGTAGTTATACTTGAGTAGGATATCTAAATTATACTCTTGATCCTACTTAGACGCTCTGATATTATATTGTATTTGATTGGTCATTATTTACGGGAATTATTGAGTGCTTGAATCCCTTGTCTGACAAGTGGAAGTATTTATTATTATTATAATTTGTAAGGATTGAAGGGTAATTTGGGAATTTTTCCTTAGATTGTCAGACGGGATCAGGGTTCTTCCCGGATTTCGGTGGGAAATTCGGGACGGGTCCTGACAAGACGCCTTACCGCAGACTCAGCCTAACCATGCAATCTTGACGCCATTGCAGGACGCGCCACCAAAGATATCAGGCCACGCCATGCGACACGCCATGCGACGCGCCATGGATGCGCCAGGACCAGCCACTGAAGAACACCCGATAAGGCCCAAATTGCCACATCCACACCAGGCAATGTCTCAGCAGCCTCCAATTGTGTTCCAGTCCATGTCTAAGGACAATGGCACAGTTTCATATCAGACTAAGTTGTCTCATCCTACATCACATATTCCAGTGCATAATCCGACTATGCAAGTTCAATTCGATTTAGATGTTAATGTTGTATAGTGCTTTTTCCTCGCAGATTTCAGGACAAAAACAAAGAGAATGAGGAGTTTGAAATGGAGATGAAGCGCATGAAGCAAAAGTTGTAGATTATACTGCCATTCCACAAACTATTCAAGCATATGCCCGTCTTCCCAAAGCTTTTGAAAGACCTAGTTTCTAGAAAACGTGGAGCTGAGCCAAAGCTCACTTTGGACATCAATTCAGCCACTCTAAATGCTCTACATGGTGTGCCACCCAAGCTGAAGATCCAGTCCCTCCCTCACTCCCATGTGTCATCAAAGGACAAAGGTTTACTCATTGCTTATGTGACTTGGGGCTGTTGTAAGTATCATGTCTTAGCATGTATTTCAATCATTAAACTTAGGAGAGTTAAAACCTACTGAGTTATGCATTAGATTTGCTTATTCGTCTGTGACTAGTCTAATGGGTGTGATTGAAGATGTTAGTGTGCACATAGGGGATACTTGCATTATTGCAGACTTCTATGTTTTGAGAATGGAGAGACCGGGCCCAAGTGCAGATCCACCACTGATCTTTGGCAGACCCATTTTGGCCATGCTGGACTATGACATCAACGTGAAACGTGGGCAAGTAACTATCCATGTCTGGGACAAGCTGAGAACTTTCAATAGCCATGATGTCATACGGTACCCCGCTGCACCTGCTACTGATTTTCCATTATTTCTAATGGATGCATTGTTGTAGGACACAATAGGAAGTTCAGGCACTAAGGACTCGAGTGACACTGTAAAGACCCTTCCCGAATTTTCCCTCGAAATCCGGAAAGAACCCTTATCCCGTCTGACAGCTCTTTTACCTCAAAATTCATATACCAGAAATACCCCTTGATCTTAAATAATTTTTATTAAACCTTACAGGGTTCCCGACAGAACCTCTGTACTTACTGACCACTCCTACCTGTCAGACGCAAGATAGTATACTGGTCAAAGCCAAAACCTCGGAATAGTGGTGGTCCAAATAGGAATACCCTATGACACCAAATGTCAGTAGGTCAGACACTGCTGACATCTCTACTGGAATACCACAAGACAACCGACTAGTCAGATACTTGTGAACCAACAATAATTCATCACTTTGGATCACCGCCCACACCAACCCACTGACCCGGATGACGAAGTATTTTCATAGGTTGATTAAGCCCATGACAACTGTCGTCTGGTTCATATTAGAGCCGGAAATATCCTCGTCTATCATATCGTATCATCAGCCGGTATAACATTCGGCTATCATATCACATTAGTCGGCATATCCCTCGACTATCATATCCCTAGCCACCAGGGTATCCCTTGGGGTGTGCTAGTCCTGTATCACAACTCTCTGTAAAATCACCTTTTATATTGGAGGTTCACCGGGAGTCCGCCAACACGGAACCAAGGCCCGGCCCCCCTCAAATCGATTTTGTTTATATTGGGGGTTCACCGGGAGTCCGCCAACACGGAACCAAGGCCCGGATCCTAGGCCCCCTCAAATCAATTTTGTTTATATTGGGGGTTCACTGGGAGTCCGTCAACACGGAACCAAGGCTCGGCCCCCCTCAAATCGGTTTTGTTTATATTGGGGATTCACCGGGAGTCCGCCAACACGGAACCAAGGCCCGGCTCCTGGGCCCCCTCAAAACGATATTGTATCCAAAATCAAGTATATATTTTGTTTATCATTTATCACAAATACGGTTTCAACTCAAAATCATGGACCCAAATAATTACCACGTCAAAACAATATCAAAACCGAATCCAACAACCATATCATTTCTTACAACACACTTTCACTGAAATATTGGAAAAACAAATGTCCAGCAATCAATTATAAATTCCAGGAATTCATTGCACCCATACATGACAGTATTTAAATCAAAGATACATTTATGCATGCATTATAGTTTATAAACCAAAAGTCCACTCACAAACATCATCCAACCCAAAATTCATGCACGCTCTAGCCTAAGAAACACCTACACAATAATGACCCAACTACTTTAACTTTCCGATCTCAAAACCCTCTCCACGGTCAATCCTTACCGCTGGGATTGCCCAATCGGGCTCTAAATGAACTCCTATGGCCTCGAAACCAACAAAATCTGATCCGGATCGTCCCAAAACCCTAGTCACGCACCGCCGTGACTTCGGGAACAGTCTCACGCACCGCCACGCGCCACCGGGAGGCCAGAACACGTGCTCACACGCCGCCACGTGCCAGTCACGCGCCTGCTACAGTGTTCACACGCCTGGATCGGTCCAACCCGACCCAGCTTGACCTGACCCGGTCCAACTCGACTCAACCCGATCTGTTCACTCAACTCGACCGGTTCACTCAACCCGACGGTTCACTCGACCCGACCGGTTCACTCGACCTGACCGATTCACTCAACTCGACCGGTTACCGGTGACTCGTCGGAGAAGATGACCGGACCGCCACCTCTGCCGCCGTCTGGTTCGCCAGAAATTGCCATTTCCGGTCAATTTTCAAGGTTTTCTAACTTCTTCATTTCTTGACCGTTTTTCACGATCTACACATGGAAATTCATCTACTTTTCACCAGGAATCCAAATATGAGGTCAAAGTTCCGAGATCGTACCTGGTTTGGCCGGAAAAACGGCCGAGAAGGTTCGGTTCACCTCGCTCCTCCGTCCGTCGCCTACGGCGGTGCTCCCACTCCAATAACTACCCCAAAATGCTCGTGGGGTCCCGGGGAAGATCCTCCCGACCTTATTTTCGTTCGAATTGGATCGAAATCCATCCGATGAAAATGGGCATTCGGTGTTCGCGCGGGGAGGACTCGGGTAGGAGCGAGACTGAATGGACCAATCTCTCGAGGAGAGAGAAAAATATCTGCTATCAAAATTACCAAACTGCCCCTATAGCTTCTAGACCCGTAACGAACTTATCGGGTCTCCGTTTTCCGCATGCCGCCTGTCTACAAACTCGTGAGTTCGAGACCTACGCAACAACCCAAGAAAAATTCCCAAAAGTACTGCCAGTCAAAAAGTGACTCCCGAACCCGTCCAAAACTGAGGGTAAAATTGTCCAATTCTCAAAATAATTTAATTTCTGGTCCGGGTCGTTACAGACACTACCACATCGCCTCAAAAAGCTCATGCTGACTACATGAATGCATAGGTCATATTGCTCCAAGCCACGTCTTCGTTGCCATGTGGGAAACCAGCCCCAATTGAAGTTCCCTTACCCACGGCCAATGATTCTTAGCCTTCCCTCAAGGATCCTCCCCCACTCAAGCTAAGGCCGTAGCCACCAAGGAAGAGCTCCGTTCAAGACCTTTGCACTCCACCAGGCACTTGAAATGCTAGTCTCATCTTGCCCATACGTTAAATAAAGCGCTCCTAGTACCCCTCTCTCATTCTTTTGTTTATGCGCACATCACCTCACTAAACTTACATTTTGTCTTGTTTTGCTTCTTCTTCAAACATTGAGGACAATGTTTTGCTTAGGTTTGGGGGTGTGGGATTGAAAATTTTGCATATAGAAACCAATAGGTTTGGGGGTGTACACGACCAGACTTTGTTCCGTTTTAGCTTCTGTTTATTTTTTACGTTGTTTAGTTAGTTTAAGTTGTCAGTTATGCTGTTGTTAGTAACTAGTGCTTCAATATGTTACTAAGAGTTTACATGTCAAGTTACTACCTTTGTTTTGCTAAAAGTCGTGCCATATGCAGTTTGTAGCATGCCATACACTTAACAATGCCATATTTTAGATGATTAGGTGAGCAAAATGATTAAATGAAAGTGAACTTTAGAAAATTAGTGGAGACTACCTTGTGAGAACTTGAGACTTAATGCCATTCTTTCGGAGTGATTCACTTGTTTCTACTCTTGAAACAGTCTTCACTTTGTTCATAAATGTTGATCTCATTACATCATATTTGCATGGAATTTTAAAGAACTAACATTATATAGATGCTCTTGGTTTGAAGTATGGTTTGCTATAAGAAATGATGTAGGCTACATGTGCTTAATCCCTAAAGGCCCTTTCTTACCCTACCTTGTTGTGTGCTCCCTAAGCCACTTTGAAGCCAAACACTTAGCCTTTACTTCATCACCCTAAGCATATCCTACCCAATTAAACAACCAATCAAATTGGACATGCCCTATACCTCAGGTGGTGACAAGGCAGTGCCAAATGAAGTACATGACTTGAATGAGGAAGGAGAACCTGCATTGCTTATGACTCAAGTCACTAGCCGCTGGAACACACAATGCCATGTTGTGCCACATGCTAGCATAGGACATGTCCCAGGACATGCCCCTGGGCATGCTCATAGATATGCCCCTGGGCATGCTCACAGACATGCTAGAACCTGCACCAAATTGCAAAAATATGCGCCGAGATGTGCCACACTATTCCAAGATGCGCCAGGCTCAGGGATGTCAACAGATCACATCATTGCATGATCTTGAGTTAGTTCAAGAAAAGAAAGAAAAAAATAAATAAAAAAATAAAGCAAATTGAAAGAAAAGTGATGAACTAACTCAAGTGACCCAATGAGATTCAAAAATCAAAGATTAGCATCAATTCAAGCATTCAAGTCAGTGTGAGGCCATTTAATGCCAAATTGTCGCGGGGTTCTAAAAAATCAAAGAATGACACATTCCAAGTCATGCTACTCCATGCCTTGTACCCATATGAGTTCTATGAATTCCCAACTCTTCTTTCTTAAGCCAATCAGCCTAGCCCTACTGCAACCTGATGTGAAGACCTAATTGATCTTATGGCTAGTCATGCTAAGGATTGAGGTAAGTATCTATGTTCTTAAAGTTCAATTCCATTCATGAGATCTTAAATTCAGAAAGTGTTGTTTTTCATTGAATGCTCATATGTGATTAAGCTTAAATGCCTATACATAAACTCCATCACATATGCTTGTTATGAGTGTAAAGCCTAGGATTCTAGAGTGAATTGAGAGACATCCAGTAAGGATTAGAGTCGAGGTAAAATCTTTCTGGAGCACTTGAATGAAGTTATTAGTAAGCATGATTATTTGAGATTTTGGCATTCACACATTACACGTGACTCTTACTGTTGTGGCATTCCTTTTAGTTTTTCAAAGCATGTCTACTTTCATTGATTCTTATTACATTGTCTAAAGAAATGTCTCTAGCTTTCTAGTTGTCCAAGTAAAACGTTTGTGGGTATCGTGCTGCTAAAACCCTCAGGAGACAAAACTCCTCCTACTAGGAAGACCTAGGGGTTTAAATGTCATATCCTTAATAAAGATAGAGTCTTTTCAGTTTGTTTAGGTTGATTTTTCCTTTGTTTTGCTCAGGGACTAGCAAAAGATAAGTTTGGGGGTATTTGTTCAATTGTTATTTATACATCTTTTAGATGCTACTTAATGCTCTTTTACTTGTCTTTTGAGTACTTATGTGCCATCAATAGTAGAAAGTGATGCATTTTGTGAGAAATGTGTAGGCTTTAGAAAGATAGCTTAATTCTGAGAATACAGGAAAAAGAATGGCTCAAATCGAAGTTCAAATGAAAGAGATGTCCTTAATTCAATAACGGGTTGCGTCCTATTTAGGGCGCAGGACGAAGAACCTCGAATCAAGCCATGAGGGTCCTAAATCCATGTCTGAGGACCAACAGATCAAGCCTGTGATGAGCCAAGGTGCATGCCAGGACATGTCCCTGACATGTCTCAAGGATACTCCATCTGCGCCCTAATCCAAGACAAGCCCAGACGAGCCATGGCGCATCTTTAGAGCTCTCAGTCAAGTCCCAATTGTGTCCCCTGACACGCCTCAAGCCCGCGGCCTACCCCAGCTAACGACCCAGCCCGCAGCCTAGCCTGTGTCCTTGCCAAACTAGGAGACCTATTTTAGCGATTAATTAAAGGTCTTTTTGGTCTTTTGTTGTCAGTTTTAATTCCTAGTTTTTAGGGGAAGCCCTAGGGCTATTTAAACAAGGTTTTCACGCTGAAATAGGTTCCTCCCCTTTAGCCGCATAACTCTTTTTACAGTTTTTACGTTTTTGAGTTTTTGTTCGTGTTTGGAAGAAAGCTCACGCATGGAGTAAAGGAGAGTGCTTGGGCGTGTCCTTTGCTCACCATTGATCTCAATGTTTTGTCTTCTTCTCTTTACTTTTGCCTTGCAATAATGAAATTCTTTATCGTTTTACTTAATACCATACGTGAGTACCATATGTGAATAGTCTCTTTTAGGATTAGGGCTGCTTGAAGCCCTAACCATGTTATTTCGTTAATTAGATTTTGGCTCTTGATTTTGGTTGCTATGCAAGCTGAATAATTCTGATTACTGCTTAAACTACCATTATTTTATGTTTATGAGATTAGCTACCTTGTTTGCATAAATTATTGATGGAATTGCTTGAGTGACCGTCATATCATCTTGTAATTCACTAGCATTAAGAGGTTGAGGTTAAGAAACAATCTTGTAACCGGAATTATGACAACCTAGGATTGCATGCCACTTTCTAGGCTAGTGTGGTGTCATGAAATTCTCTTAGTACTTCATGCATCATCTTAACTGGTAGGTGATAGACGTTCTAGGCATATGCCCTGTTTAGGACATGCTAAGTAAGAGAGAATAATATATGTTTAGTGTACCAACGGCAGGACCTAGGCATGGGCACCTAATTCGAAGGTTGCATAGTAATTAGGTCAAGAAAATATGGTTAAGAGCTATAATTGGTTATGATGGATAGTGAGCCTTAATTCGACTTAGTTAATTCATTCAATCATCATCTTTAATTCTGTTTTTGTTATCTCTTGCATTTCTATTATTTGTCTTTAATTTTGGAATCCAATTCATCAAACACCCCCCTTGTCGTGTGTTTGTTATAGTCTTTTGTGTTTCCTTGCATCATAAGTTAGTGTCTTAAGTTGTGTCTAGGCGTATTTCATATCTAGATAGTATGAGTCTTAGTTTAGTTGTTTATTGCGTTCTTTTATAGTTTTGTTGAGTCTTAACTGAGTTGATTAAGTCTAACTTGAATTGGACATAACGTTGATACATAGTCTCTGTGTGATCGACCCTTGCTTTGTTGTTATACTATCTTCTGATTTGTACGCTTGCAAGGTTTTAACTGTTAAGAATAGATTGCATTATTTTGTCGTCTATTTTTACCAACATTTACGGTACGATGGCATGTACAGTTGGATATGGCGAGGATTCCACCTATGTAATTGAATGGTACTCTTGTAAGTTGTATATATATATATATATATATATATCTGTATGGAGGGTCTTAAGGTAATATGATTTACCACAAGGTAGGTTGACCTCATTATCATTACCTTTATTATTATTATCACTTTATTAGCGTGTGTACGTTTCGATATGGTCTATTGTCCACTCACAGTTACTTTGGTTTTTTATCTTCCAAGTCGTAGCGAGATGAGGCGACAAGACTACGAGGAGACATCCCTTTTACTTCGCTACAGCCACGTAGGACTTTCATTAGTTTCTGTAATTAAAGATTACCTAGTTTGCTCTGATTCTCTTTTGGGTATTGTAAATTATTCGAGGGCTTGGTAGTTTGAGTTTGGATTTGTGGTAGCTTGTGGTTGTAGATGGATTGTTTGGTTTTGTATTTGTTATTGCATCATTCGTTTGATAAGTAAAAGACGGGTTGACCAGTTACAGAGGAGATTCTGCCGAATTTTTGATAGAATTCTCGTAGAGTTTTTGTTGAAATGATGAGGGTATTTCAGGGATTATTGTGATATTTCAAGTGTCGTCAGACAGGAATAGGATTTCTCACAAATTTTGAGGGAAAATTCGGAAGAGGTCCTGTCATGATGTGCTATATATTGGAAAGGATACAATTTCTCACAATAATATATATATATATATATATATATATATATATATATGCATGTAACCCAGGTAACATTGTCATGTAAATTTTATTTCAATCATTTCTTGACAAATTTTGACATGCTACATGCATGTCACATAGTCTTTTTTAGGACATGATTTAAGTTTCTGTAGGATTTTCATAACCTTTTTCAATGCCTTCTAAGAACATTATATTATATATAACCTAAAACTCAACTCATGAAAATTAAGAAATATTGCCAGTTTAACGATTTTTAAATTTCAAAGAAGGAATATGAAGTTACTGAATTTTTTTTATAACTTTGATCTTATTTATTAACGTAGTTGGGCACTTTTAAGAATATAGTCCAAAATTTGATATTTCAAACCTACAAGCAAAATGATTATATAACTAATTCGTGACTTGGCTAAATAAAATAGAAATTATATAACTTCAGATGGCCTGTCCCGATTACCTAGCTAGTTCCCACCCAAGATTTCCAATATTCGAAGCTAAAAAAAGTTTGTAATATTTATCTTCTTGACATTTAACGACCCGGAAAGTTGATATGTCTCTTTTAACTACTTAAAAAATAAATGAGATATATTCTTGTGTGGGTACCGGTACACCAATATATTTATGGCTAATTCCCTTTATAAAACTTCTTTCATGTGGAAAGTACGTTGTTATTGAGTTGTTAAGAACTTGAAGATGCAAGTAGAGCTAATTAATAAAATAGGATTATAATTAGTTCAGCTAATTGCACAATGGTAATATCAAAGAATTTCTTTTTATTGGAAGATTAGAGTTTCATTGAAGATGCATCTACAATCAGTTAATGGGACGTGGTCGATCGAAAACTCGAAAATTAAATTAAATTCAAAAGGAAAATATTGAGATTATTCGTAAGTCTAAATGGAATAGTATCTGACAATAGATTGTGTTGTCTTCTAATTATTTCTCCCACATCGTATACGTAAGAGTACGTGAAGCCATGTTGCATGGAATTACAATGCAATTGAGTGGAAGCCATGAAAGAGAATTTGCGGTTAAGTCGTGCATGAGTTTCAATTTGGGTCAATATTTTGAATCTCCACCGTTGAAGGCCTATTGACCATTTGACCACTCCATCCATTCCATTGGAATTAATATATTTGGAAGCCCTGATGGTTACCTTTCCTTTGTTCTCGGATAATTACCTTTCAATCACCGCCGGTTAGATACCCGCAGATCTTGACGAGTTCAAGTATGTTTGTTTCGTGAAACGCAATTGGTGGAAATATTTATTTTTTTATGAGAAATGAAAAATAAAAATAAAAATAAACACTCTTGTGTTTTGTTTGTTTATAAACTAAAATAAAAGCCACTATAAACCCTGTTGTACGAACTATACTATTTCAAAAAATTCCAAACCGAAAAGTTCAAATTGAACCAACCCGTTTTGATTTGATTCGGTTTTGGTTTTGGGACCAAAGATACGAACCGAGCCATATAGAAATCGGCATCGTTTTGAGTATATTACTAAAAACGGGTCATTTTGGGTTTATAAGTTCAACTTCTATTAGGGTTGTAGCTAGTTCCACCATTTCATATTTCTTACCATATAAAATCTAATTGGAGTATTGAGATGAGAAAGATTGGTGTTTCTTTTCGGCCCCTTTCCTCCAATGTCGTTTTGAACAATATTTGCATTCCATTTTTTTGGAGATTTTCTCATTCGAGACTTATACATATATTATAATTCAGAATTGTTCAATTCATAAATTATCATTTCCCATCAAGAAAAGTGGAGATTGTTAATTTAGTGATTTACATATATCAACAAACTAAACGGTTCACACTCTGGGGATCTTAATTATTACCAATACTATTGACTTGTTTAATGCATATGAATAATTAGGCGCTCTTCAATCATGTTCATTTTTTTTCCAGAAATACTCTTAAAATGTGATTTAGAGAATGAATGTACAGATTAAAACATATATATATATATATATAATATTTCCTAAATTAAATTAAAGAGAAGAACAAATAGATTACTAAGTATGAGATGCAAATGTTATCATATTACTCAAGGTATAGGATGAGTTGAGTGTTAGAATCCCCTTTGGTGCCTACGTAGTACGTACTCAGGAGTACGTCTTATCCCACGTTCTTCGAAGAAATTCATTGTAGTCAACAACTTGTTATAATTTCGTCTTGACGACTAAGAACTTCGTGACCACATTGATCAAATTCGAAAATGACGTGGAATCCAACAGATAATTAATTAATCATCGTCAAAAAAACCATTAATGGAAGACTCACCTGAATTATTTATTTATTTTCTTTCTTATTGTGGCAAAGCCGACCTGTCTTTGATCCTTAATTATCTATTTTCCCACAATAACCGAATGTTAAGATTCTTCCTCGACGTACTGGTTTCTTATATCTTTCCATTTTCTTTATTAATCACCGCCACGTACCGTCTTTTTAATATGTGTTTTTTGATTTCGACTTTTAGGATATGTTTGGATGTGAAACTTCAAAATTTTAAGAAATTTATATTATATTGGTAAATATGCATTAATAAAAATTGAATAGGGATCTTGTAAGTAATTGGTAGAATAACATGTAAAGGAGCACATGCACTACATGAGCATAGCAAAATTATACTCGGGAATTTCAAAATAATACATATCTAAATGCCTTATATCTAATCATTTGAAATTCTTTGAAACTTTGAAGTTTCTCATTTATAATCAATTTAGTCCAAATCCTTGAAACTTTGAAGTTACTCATTCAAATATAGCTTCTTTTGGGTATTGAGTTATTATTAATAATTTAATTAAATAATAATAATCAGATTTGTACAATTTATGCCTTTAGTCGACATATTGCGACAAATGGTAAGTTGTCACAAAACAATTGACGTTGAAAGAAAAAAAAAAGAGAATAAAAAAGGAGGCTTCCACACGTACTGTTCAGCTAACTATGACGCCGAGGGTATCCTAATTGCTTAGTTGTGTTGGGGAACACACGCTCACGTTACCAAGCAGTTTCGATGTGACTTCCTAAGCAAAACCAGAACTATAAAAACGAGTTCATTCCTCCTTAGTTGATATTTAAAAAAAAAACAATACCAAAAGATTTGAGTAATTCATTCATTTCTTTCGTCTATTTTGTCGTAACTCGTGTTGTGTCATAGATTTATAACTCGTTTATTACTTCCGGACAATCGGACATAGTCTTTTGATTGTTTTCTCTGCATTTTGTGGTACCTTTTTTTTCAAGTAAGCTATGTCTACCACCCTGCATGCGAATCTTGGGTGCATTGAAATTGGGTTGATTTTTGATGTTCCAAAAAACACTCTCACCATACACAAAAGAAAATGGCATTCTGCTTTTGCCACCATCTACTGCTCCAGAGCCTTCAACTTCAAGCTTTCTTCTTCTAAACCAAAATTCACAAAAACCAAACTATCTCGCTCTCCTTCTTATGCCCTAATCAAGGTCGATTCATCGGACACCAGGTTCGAAATCGACCAAGCAACACTCACTAGCATAGTGAAGGAGAAAGATCTGAGCCAGCTTCGAGAGCTGGGAGGGGTTGAAAAAATAGCATCAGCCCTCAAAACTGATGCAGAGCATGGAATTCATTGCGGCGGTGGTGTTGATGATGAAGACATTGCGAAAAGGATCAAAGCATTTGGGTCGAACACATACAAGAAGCCACCAGCAAAAGGGTTCTTGCATTTTGTGTGGGAAGCCTTCAAGGACCTCACAATTCTCATTCTCTTAGGCTGTGCTGCTCTGTCTCTTGGCTTGGGGATCAAGGTACTGTTATAACTATGATAAAACTCTCATTATTTTTATTGATATGAATTTTTATATATTGAAGGTCACAAATAGCACACGTAAACAAATCTTATATATAATATGAATAATACTTGCAGCACACCATATTGGTACCTCATCGTACCATGATTTCAATTTATCAAATTCTTTCTTATGTCAGTTCTCCCTAATTTGTTCTCTTTTCACCGGATTATGATGATCCAATTCATGCCAAATACTTTATAAGTCTGCATAACGATTAGCAAACGAGTAATTAAATCAATTCTTTTCTAAAACTTTATATAAAAAAAATTGTTTTTTAAAACTGCACTTGATATCTCATTGTACCAAGATTTCAAATTATCAAATTTTGTCCTACGTCGGCTCTCCTTAATTTATTTTCTTTTCACTGGATTACGATGATCTAATTTATGCCAAATACTTTATAAGTCTGCATAGTAAACGATTAAATCAGTTCGTTTCTAAAACTGCACTATGTATCTCATTGTACAATGATTTCAATTTATCAAATTCTTTCTTACGTCAACTCTCCTTAATTTTGCTTTCTTTTCACCGGATTACGATGTTATAATTCATGTCAAATACTTTATAAGTATGCATAACAATTAGCAAATGAGTAAATCAGTTCTTTTCTAAAACTGCATTTTATATCTGACCGTACAATGATTTCAATTTATCAAATCCTTTCTTACGTCAGTTCTTCTTAATTTGTTTTCTTTTCACCGGATTACAATGATCTAAATCATGTCAAATACCTTATAAGTCTGCATAACGATTAGCAAACGAGTAGATCAATTCTTTTTTAAAACTGCACTTTTCAACAGGTACATGGACTAAAAGAGGGTTGGATCGACGGCGGAAGCATATTCCTCGCAATCATTCTGGTAATCTCTGTCTCCGCCGTGAGTAATTTCCGACAGAGCAGACAATTCGACAAGCTGTCAAAAGCCAGCGACAATGTCCAAATCGAAGCCGTGAGAGGCGGTAGGCGCCAGCAGATTTCTATATTCGAAATTGTGGTTGGAGATGTCATTTGTCTAAAGATCGGAGACCAAGTTCCAGCTGATGGGTTGTTTCTTGACGGCCATTCATTACAAGTTGATGAATCAAGCATGACAGGGGAGAGCGACCATGTCGAGATCAGTCACAGCCAAAATCCGTTCTTGTTTTCCGGTACGAAAGTGGCCGATGGTTACGCTCGGATGGTCGTCACTTCTGTTGGGATGAATACAACTTGGGGAGAGATGATGAGCCAAATCAGCCGTGACACGAATGAGCAGACACCTCTGCAATGTCGGCTCAACAAGCTGACGTCATCGATTGGGAAAGTCGGTTTGGCAGTTGCGTTGCTGGTGCTCATTGTGTTGCTGGTGAGGTACTTCACCGGAAACACAGTCGATGAGAATGGAAATCGAGAGTATAATGGGAGGAAGACGAGAGTTGATGATATATTGAACGCGGTGGTTGGGATTGTGGCGGTAGCTGTGACGATTGTTGTGGTGGCGATTCCAGAGGGACTTCCTCTGGCTGTGACTCTGACTCTGGCTTATTCAATGAAGAGAATGATGGCGGATAATGCAATGGTGAGAAAGCTCTCTGCTTGCGAGACTATGGGGTCTGCTACCGTGATTTGCACCGACAAAACTGGGACGCTCACAATGAATGAGATGAAAGTGACAAAATTCTGGTTGGGCGAAGACCCTGTGGAAGAAGAAGCATATTCATCTATTTCTCCATTTATCCTTAATTTGATTCAAGAAGGGGTTGCTCTGAATACAACTGGGAGTGTATATAGGCCTGGTTCGGATTTGGAGATTGAAATCTCCGGCAGTCCTACTGAGAAGGCTATTCTTTCATGGGCAGTCCACGAGGCCAAGATGGATATGGGGAAAGTTGCAAAGAGTTGTGGCATTCTCCATGTTGAGGCCTTCAATTCGCAGAAGAAGCGAAGCTGGGTTTTGATGAAGAGGAAGGAGGATGATTCAAATTCAATTCAAGCACATTGGAAAGGAGCTGCTGAGATGATACTAGCAATGTGCAAAAGTTACTACAATACAGCTGGAGTTGTTAAAGACATGGATCAAAATGTGAAAATGAAATTTGAGAATATTATTCAAGGCATGGCGGCAAGCAGCCTTAGATGCATTGCTTTTGCGCATAAAGAAATCACATCAGCAGAGGAAATGGATGATGATCAAGATTTGCTAAAAGAAAACGGATTGACCCTATTAGGGATTGTGGGTCTCAAAGATCCATGTCGCCCGATGGTGAAGAAAGCAGTTGAGGAGTGTCAATATGCAGGGGTGAATGTCAAGATGATCACCGGCGACAACTTGTTCACAGCCAAAGCAATCGCTGCAGAATGTGGGATACTCAAGCCACATTACCAAAATCAAGACACGTTGGTGATCGAAGGTGTCGAATTTCGAAACTACACACCCGAAGAGAGGATGCAGAAGGTGGACAAAATCTGTGTCATGGCGAGATCCTCACCGTTTGACAAGCTTCTCATGGTGCAATGCCTGAAGCAGAAAGGCCACGTGGTGGCAGTCACCGGCGATGGCACCAATGATGCACCGGCGCTGAAAGAAGCAGACATTGGACTCTCTATGGGGATCCAAGGCACTGAAGTTGCTAAAGAGAGCTCGGATATTGTGATCATGGATGATAATTTTGCTTCTCTGGCAACAGTTTTGAAATGGGGGAGATGTGTTTACGACAACATTCAGAAATTCATCCAATTTCAGCTCACAGTGAATGTTGCGGCTCTTGTGATCAACTTTGTGGCAGCTGTTTCAGCTGGGGAAGTTCCCTTAACTGCGGTTCAGTTATTGTGGGTGAATTTGATAATGGACACATTGGGAGCTCTGGCTCTTGCCACAGAGAAACCCACCAAGGAGCTCATGGAGAAGAAGCCGGTCGGCCGGACTGAGCCTCTTATCACCATTGTCATGTGGAGGAACTTGTTGCCTCAGGCACTGTACCAGATTGCAATCCTGTTAACGTTGCAATTCAAAGGGAAATCAATCTTTGGGGTTGATGAGAAGGTGAAGAACACATTGATTTTCAACACTTTTGTGTTGTGCCAGGTGTTCAATGAGTTCAATGCAAGGAAGCTTGAGAAGAAGAACGTGTTCAAAGGGATTCATACAAACAAGTTGTTCTTGGGGATTATTGGAGTGACTATTTTGTTGCAGGTGTTGATGGTTGAATTTTTGAAGAAATTTGCAGATACAGAGAGGTTGGATTGGGTGCAGTGGGGTGCATGTGCGGGAATTGCATCTGTTTCTTGGCTTATTGGTTGGGTTGTCAAGTCTGTGCTTGTTCCCGAGAAGCCCATTTTCAGCTATTTGAAGATGAAGAAGAAATCTAAGAACTCCATTTAGAGTGCTTTGAAGATTAAAAACCCCTCCATGATTTTTTTATTATTCTAGAATAATGTAATTTTGTTGTAAATAATGGTAACTTTATGGTTATTTCTATGTAGGGGTATTTAAGTCATTTTATTGATATCTCTAAACCCTCGCATATATAAAGTTTGTTATTAATTTATTATTTTAATCAAAATCCATATTATTCAGAATCTCCAAACAATCATTCATTTTCTTTCATATATTCTCAGTTTTCGCAACACGTTATCAGCACAACGCTCCAACCAATGAATTGGTTGCTCTGTAAAATCAAGTATGTTTTCGAAATCAAAATCTAAATATTTTTGTTTCAATTTCATTATTTTATTATTGTTCAAACTTTAGAATTCAAGTTTCTAGGATTATTTAAGATCGATGAATTGATGGAATTGATCATACGCTAATAATGGAATTGATAGCATATATATGAATTGGTTCATATGATGAATGTTGAATTATTTGATTATATGAAATATGTAAAAAAAAAAAAAAAAATTACGGTACCTTTCATATAATTGATATTTGATGTTGATGATGAATTCATGGTTCATTTCCTGCGAATTCCTGACTTTTAAAATTCATGGGTTGATGTGATAATTGATGATTCATGCTTGATAATTGGATGATGGTGCGCATGATGTTTGATTATTGGATTGGAATTTGGATTCATGTGATATTGATAATTCATGCTTGCAGCATGGCTTGGCTGCGAACTCACAAATATGCTAATTGATTATTCATGATTGCGGCACGGTTTGGCTGTGAACGATTGGAATGAGCTAGGGCAATGTTTTTTTTGCTTAGCTGGACTCACATAGCAGCCCAGAAGGCTCCTCACTTTGGGCCAATGCCGCAAGGCTTGCCCAGCAAGCCCAGAAGCATATTGGAGTGTTTGGATTATTTGGTGCAGCCCAGAAGGCCCACGCGCAAGGCAGGCTTGCCAACAGCAGCCAAGCCCAAACCAAACGAGTCAACCCAGCCCGATCGAAGTGTCAACCTGACCCGTTCAAAGGGTCAACGGTCAACTAGACCCAAAGTCAACCCGACCCGAACAACAGGTCAACAGGTCAACCCGACCCAATCAACCAAAAAAATAAGTGGGCATTTATTTGCATCTTTGGGATTTTGAATCGGAGACCTCATGATCATGGAACAAATAAATTAATTATAAAGACACTTGCATTTATGTATGTCATATAAAACATCACATCTCATATTTCAACTTTCAATGCTAGAAGCATTTGTTTAACATATTAAACCATCTAATGCCATAATTATTTATTTAAATTATTCTTACATGTTATTTAGTACTTATTTACATTGTCTAAATGTTTATAGTTTCTTAGATTATGTATTTAGGAAATGTATGTAGTTAAATGAACTAGAAGTTCATAAACAAATTAGAAATTTCGGTACTTTAAAAAAAAAAGGGAACCCGAAGTTTCCTTCATAAATTCACCATACATGCTAAAACCAGTAGTTTTTACATGTTTATTCCAATTTATCATACTATGATATAGAACATGCCGTTCTCATTAGTTGCTTATGGATGAGTTTCTCCAAAGCACTAATATCATTATTTGCTCCTTGTAGAGAATGGCACATCTCAACAAGCTTGATTTCGATGCGTTGGAAGTTTCCGGAAGAAACTATTTCCAGTGGACTGAAGATGTGAAGCTTCACCTGACTACGAAAAAGATTCGCACAACAATCCAGGAAGATAATGTTACTTCAGAGTTTCAAAGAGTTGAAGCTATGATCCTTATCCGAAGACATATGGATAGGGCACTCCAACGTGAGTATCTCGATGAAGAGAACCCGAGGAAACTATGGGTTATGCTAGAAGATCGATTCGATCATCAGAATGATATTTTATTTCCTGAAGCAAAACATGATTGGCACAATTTTCGTTAAACGAATACAATTATGAGATATGCCGAATCTGGTCTCTTCTCAAATATTGTGGGGAGGAGCTCACTGAAACTGACCTCCTTGAGAAGACTTTCTCCACATTTCCTGCCTCTTTTATGGTCCTGCAGCAACAATATAGGGAGAGCAAATTTACCAAGTTCGCGGAAATGATCACTACTCTATTGCTCGCTGAAAAGAACAACAGCCTGCTATTGAAAATGATCAATCCCGACCAGTTGGTACAAGAGCCACACCATTGCTTGAAGCAAATGTTGTTGCTCATCGCGATTCAAATCACGAGTGGAGAAACCTGGGTCGTGGTAGAGGCACAGAGTGTAATCGCCCTAGACGCGGAGGGAACCCCTATGACCGGGATCAGCGTAACCATGGTCCACGTGGCCAAGGTAATCGTGGTTGAGGTCCACGTGGTGGGAACCGCTCTCCTTCAGCCCCGAAGGCCCGAAATGAGAGGAACACTGGTCCGGCCCTCCACCACCATAATCAGAACCAGTAAAATATGTGCTATAGATGTAGAGGAAGGGATCACTGGTCCCACACCTATCAGGCATTAGCTCAAGTTGTTGAAGAGTATCATGCTAGGCGCGGAACTCGAGAGACCCATTTTGCTGAAAGACCAATTCCCACCGATACAACCTTTGAGATTGCTGATTTCCAGACTGCCGCTGGACATGACGAGGCTTAAGACCTCAAAAACATAGATATGATTAGCGTTTGTGCCCTTTTTTTTTTTGGATATATTTTTTTAATTTTGGATAATTTTTGGTGATTTATATTTACTTTGGATTTGGTAATTTGATTTTTTCTCGAATATTATTTATTTATTTATTTCCATAGATGTGATATTTAATTTTCAGTTAAATTCATGAATAGGCATGTCATGTGGGGAAGTTTGTTGTCTAGCCGACAGTGCTACCACGCACACTATCCTCTTAGATAGGAGATTTTTTACAAAATTTTTGCCTAATCATACCCCTGTGACAACTATATCAAGCCAATCCAACCTGGTTGAGGGCTATGGCAAAGCCCACTTTATGTTGTCCAATGGTACTGCATTTACGATTGATGAAGCCTTATATTCTCCACGTTCCAAAAGAACATTGTTGAGTTTTAAGGATATTTGAGCTAATGGTTATCACATTGAAACCACAAAAGAAAAGGATGTGGAATACCTTTGCATAACCTCTAACCTGTACGGCCATAAACATACATTGGAGAAATTGAAATGTCTCTCGAGTGGTCTCTTCATGACCACCATTAGATCGATTGAGGCATATCACATGGCTAGACAGAAGCTACCTAACCCGAGCAACTACTTATTATGGCATGATCGGTTGGGACACCCAGGTCAAGGTATGATGCGCCGTATCCTTAATTCATCACACGGGCATCCCCTTACTAATAAGGACCTTGTGTATAGTGAAACACTATGCCAAGCTTGCTCGATGGGGAAATTGAATACTAGACCTTCATATGAAAATATGAGTAAAGAATCCACCCATTTCTTGCTAAGAATACAAGGGGATATTTGTGGACCTATCCAACCACCATGCGGACCGTTTAAATATTTCATGGTTTTGGTTGATGCATCGACAAGGTGGTCACATGTTAAACTATTGTCCACACACAATGGTACGTTTGCTAAACTCCTCGCCCATATCATTAAATTGAGGTACAACCACCCAAATTATCCTATATAGTCCATAAGACTCGATAATTCCAGAGAGTTAACATCGAAATCATTCAATGATTATTGCATGTCCTTTGGGATTAATGTTGAACATCTGGTTCCCTATGTTCACACCCAGGATGGTCTTGCAGAAGCATTCATTAAGATATTGCAAATGATTGCACGGACCTCGATTATGCGCACCAAGCTCCCAATTTCTGTGTGGGGCTATGCAATTTTGCTTACAGCAATGTTGGTCTGGTTAAGGCCCACTGTCACCCAACCCTATTCGGCGTTATAGTTGGTGACTGGGTACGAACTTGACTTTTCGCACTTACGCATTTTCGGGTGGGCAGTTTACGTGCCAATTGCTCCGCCACAACGTACAAAAATGGGTCCTCAACGCAGGAAGGGCATATATGTCAGTTATGAATCCCCCTCCATTATACGCTATTTAGAGCCCTTGGCAGGCGATCTCTTTACCGCTAGATTTGCAGACAGTCACTTTGATGAGACAATCTTCCCGCTGTTAGGGGGAGATAAGAACGTCAACGTTCCTGAAGAACAACGTGGAATGTCCCCACTTTGTCTCATTTCGATCCCCGAAGCGCACAATGTGAGAATGAAGTGCAGAGAATTATATATCTACAGAATGTAGCTAATAACATGCCAGACGCTTTCTCTGATCTAGCTAAAGTGACGAGATCACATATAGCTGCTGAAAATGTGCTTGCAAGGATAGACATCCATGTAGGACGCGTCGTCCCAGATGGACGAGTCATCCCAGACGGACGAGGTACTGCCGTGGCGGCTAACCAGTCAACTAATCCATCTCATGAGATCATTTTGGATTATAGGTCTGCCCTAGAAGAGACGACGTTGGGGGACGCTCCAACGTCTGAACCCACTCCCAAGAATAGAGAGATCTCAGTAAATTATGCATGCTTAAGTGAGATATGGAATCAGAATGATATTATCATCGACGATATATTTGTATTCGCGGTAGCTACCGAAATAATAACTAGTGATGACATCGAACCTCGCTCCGTTGATGAATGCCAACGTAGAGAAGACTGGCCAAAATGAAAAAAAGCAATCCAGGTCGAATTAGATTCCTTGACAAAAAGGAAGGTGTTTGGACCAGTCGTTCCCACACCTCCCTATGTTAAACCTGTAGGATTTAAATGGGTATTTGTAAGGAAGCGTAATGAGAAGAATGAGATTGTAAGATACAAAGCTCGTTTAGTGGCGTAATAATTTTCTCAACACCCTGGGATTGATTACGAGGAGACGTATTCTCCCGTAATGGATGTCATAACGTTCCGTTACCTTATCAGTTTGGTAGTTTCCAAAAAATTGAGTATGTAGCTTATGAATGTGGTCACAGCTTATCTCTATGGGAATCTGGATACACAGATATATATACATATATATATATATATATATATATATATATATATATGAAAGTTCCCGAAGGACTTAAGATACCTGATGCAAATAATTCCAAACCAAGGAACACGTTCTCCATTCTTTTGAGGCGTTCACTTTATGGATTAAAACAATCTGGAGAGATGTGGTATAACCGTCTAAGTGAAAATTTGATCATAGTGGGATATGTGAATAATGAACTATGCCCATGCGTGTTTATTAAGAAAACAAGTTTCGGGTTCGCTATAGTGGCAGTTTATGTTGATGACATGAATCTGATTGGTACTGCTGAAGAGATCAAAGAAACTGCTAAGCACCTGAAGTTAGAATTTGAAATGAAGGATCTTGGGAGAACGAACTTCTGTCTCGGCCTGGAGCTCGAGCACCGTGAAGATGAGATTTTAGTCCATCAATCGAATTACATCCAGAAGATGTTGAGATGCTTTAATAAGGATAAAGCGAAACCTTTAAGCACGCCCATGATCGTCCGTAGTCTAGATCCTAAGAAGGACCCGTTTCGTCCCGCAGACGATAACAAAGCGAGATTGACACCAAAAGTTCCATATCTAAGTGCAGTGCACTAGACCGGACATTTCATTCGCTGTGAACTTGCTAGCTAGATTTAGCTCTACGCCAACACGCTGCCAATGGAATGGCATAAAAGACATTTTTCCGGTACCTTAGAGGTACGACGGATATGGGTTTATTCTATCCATATGCATCGAGGAATGGATCAAACACCCTTGATCCTCGGAATGATGCACGCCATGTTGGGTATGCTGACGTAGGTTACTTATCAAACCCGTATAAGGCACATTCCCAAACTGGTTATGTCTTTACCATTGGGAACACAGCAATATCTTGGAGGTCTACGAAACAGACCCTGGTTGCCACTTCTTCGAATCATGCAGAGATTCTAGCTCTTCACGAAATAGTTCGTGAATGTATATGACTGAGAGTCATTACGAGGCATATTCGGAGTACTTGTTGATTGCATTCTAGCAATAATGAACCGACGATTATCTATGAAGATAATGAAGCCTGTATCGAGCAGATGAAGACCGGTTTCATTAAAGGAAACAACACCAAGCATATTGCACCGAAGTTTTTCTTCAACCAATAGCAAAAAGAGCATCAGAAGAATGAAATCAAGTCAATCAGATCTCAAGATAATCATGCAGACCTTTTTACTAAGTCATTACCAAATGCTACATTCCAGCAGCATGTTCGAGGTATTGGCTTAAGTAGACTGGTTAATCTACCTAGTCTGTAGTTTTCAAGAGGAGTCGATATCAGGGGGAGTATCCTGAAGCATACCAAGTATCCCGAAGTATACAGAGTATCCCGAAGCATACTCACTTAACCATCATGTACTCTTTTGTCCTATGACTAGGGTTATTTTGTCTCATTGGGTTTTGTTACCTGGCTAGGTTTTAACAAGACACACTTTTGGTATGGTCACCACATTAACACTGCATCCTGAAGATGTCATGACTCGACTCATTTGTTCATCTTTTCACTTTAACCATGGGTTTTTTCCACTGGGTTTACCGGGCAAGGTTTTGGTGTAGCAACTTTAATGCATCATATCCCATAGACTTACTATCTGCTCATTGTTCAGAAAAGACGACTTTAACTACCTCCAGAGGTTCCGATGCCACTACTCTGTATCCACGCGCGTTGCACTCTTTTTCCTTCAACTAGGGTTGTTTTTGTCCCACAGGGTTTTTATTACCTAGCAAGGTTTTAACGAGGCAACACATAAACGCGCAGCCAAACAACACTATTATATGAAATATCCAAGGGGGAGTGTTGTAAATAAATGTAACTTTATGGCTATTTCTATGTAAGGGTAGTTAGGTCATTCTATTGTTATTTCTAAACCTTAGCATATATAAGGCTTGCTATTAGTTTATTATTTTAATCAAAATTCCATATCATTCAGAACCTCCAAACAAACATTCCTTTTCTTTTATACGTTCTTAGTTTTTGCAACAAATTTGATACTGATGTAATTAATTTCAAACCTCTCCTTGTAGTTTCGTTAGTTTTATATGTATATCAACTTATTAGCCCATTTTCTGTTATATATATGAAGATACAGAAAATCTAAGAACTGTGTTTGAAATGCTTTGAAAATTGAAATCCCTCCTTGATATGTTCTTTTATTATTCTACAATAATGTTGTTTAGTTATTTATACGTTGTTGAACTTAGTTACAATGAGACTATCTACCCAATTAGAAATCCCTTCTCGTTAGTTTAGTTTACAACAAATCGCTTGTATTACAAAAATGATATTATTGTACAATAAACATAACATACAGTAAATTTCGCATAAATCAATATGGGATTAAAAGAAAATTTTAGTTTAGAGGGATTTTTTATATATCGATTAATAAGGCATGCATCCAAGGAGAAGTTAAATTACACTCATCTCTGTCAAGTAAAACCTCAAAAAGACACACATAGTAACCTATTGTCAAAAAGACACTGCCACGACCTCCTACTTAAATCTTGATTCAATTTTCGGCATGTGTGAATTGATAACTGAGAAAATCAAACTCACAACGTCTTAACGTACACATAACACAAGTCTCCCTAAACACACAAACAAAAAAACGACCCTAACCAATGGAACACACAAAAGTGGACATGACACAACGATATTGAAGGTTAATATAGCAAGTGGTTGAAAATCTTAGGCGAGGTTATTGGATTCTGAATCTATAGCTTGTAAAATGGACATTTTTTGGTATATTCTTGTAACGGTTATGTTCTTGCAACTTTAACTTTAGGTTTAACTTTATATTAGTTTGCAGAAGAGAATATATGAAGAAGCTAAATATGGAGCTCCACTTGATGCAGGGCCTTAGGCTGAGGGACGGCTAGGCTACCTCTGGCTGTCAGTGTTGGTAAATTTAAAGAGCAAAAAATATGCAATTCAATTCTAACAGTTATAAAATCCTTGCAAGTGCACAAATCGATAAGTATAGTATAGTAGCACAGCAAGAGTCGATCCCTCGAGGACTTGTATCAACGTTATGACCAATTTAGTTCAGATTTGTTAACTTAAATAAAAAAAAACACACACACACACACACAGGGGGGGGTTTATGATGTGATAACTGAAATTTAAAGACAAGTAAATCAAAGTACAGAAATTAACAATGCAAGAATGAAAAGTTGTTAACTAAGGCGAATTAAGGCTTACTATCCACTCTAACCAATTATAGCTCTTAACCAGATTTATTTGACCTAATTACTATGCATTTTCTGAATTAGGTGCCCGTGCCTAGGACCTGGCGTTGGTTCACTAGACACATCTTATTCCCTCTTACTTAGCATGTTCTAAACAGGGCATATGCCTAGAACGTCTATCACCTACCTTTTAAGATGATGCATGAAGTTTAAAGAGAATTTAATGACACCACATTAGCCTAGCAAAGTGGCATGCAATCCTAGGTCGTCATGAGTTAAGATTACAAGTACGAATACTTTCGATGCTCCAAATCACAAGATGATATGACGGTCACTCAAGCAATTACATCTATAATTATATGAAAACAAGGTAGCTAATCTTATAGGCATAAATTAAGTTCATTAAGCATAGTAATCCAACTTATTCAGCATGCATAGCAATCATAATCAAGAGCCAGAAATCCAATCAATAAGCTAACATGGCTAGGGCTTCAAGCAGCCCTAATCCTAATGACTACTCACACATAACTGAAATAAACACAAGTATAATTGAATCCATAAGTAAATTGTAATAATGAAAATAAGGGTACAGAGGAGATTGTTAAGAACAGATGCAGCAGAAGACACGGCAGGGCCTTCTTCTCCAAGCTCCACGTCCAATAATCTATGTGAAAGATTATCTCCGAAAATATGGTCCCTAATTCTCTAGAAAACCAAAACGGAACTCTGTGGCTTAGGTCTCTGTTTTTCCAGAAAACAAAAAACGCCCTAATCCTCTATCTGATTCTCCTTTTTATAGACAAGGGAAAACCTTGTTCTATAAGGATTGGTATAACCTTGTTCTTTAAGGATTGGTATAACCTTGTTCTATACAGATTGGTAAAACCATGTCCTATAGGAATAGGGAAAGTTATTTTACTTTTAATTAATTATAAAGTCTTTAAAATCTATTCGAACCAATCAGAGCATGGCCGGAAGTGTGAATGCAGGCTGGCAAGTGGGAACGCAAGCTGGCCAAACTTGGATTTTTGACTGTCTTCGTAATCAGGATCTGGGACCGCTCTTTTGAAGTACGTTAGGAGTATAATAGAAGCGCATCGTCGTTCAGGCTTGGCGCAAATGTTGTCAGGCTTAGCGCAGAGGGAGAACCTCTGATCCACCGCTGGCGGAACAGGGACCCCGGCTTAGGCGCACATCTGGGCTCGGATGGGAGTTCTTGGGACATGTCCTCGACCTGCCTTGGCGCGACCTCGGCACTTCTAGGACTTGACCTTGATGTCATGAAACACAAGTTCGGGACCCGGAGGGCCTGATATGAGGTACTTGGCCAGTGGCCCAAAATAGGCGCACTGGCGCACTCAGGACTCCGTTCAGGACCTGATATTGAAATGAGGACATCTCCTTCATCTGGACTCCGATTTGAGTCATTCTTTTTGCGTTCTTTCCAGATTTTACCTGTCTTTCTAACTCTGCACAAGTCTCACAAGATTGATCATTTTCTACTATTGATGGCACGAAATCATTCAAAAGACATGTAAGAGAGGCATATAAAGACCTCAAAATGATGCATAAATAACGACTGATCAAATGCCCCCAAACCTATCTTTTGCTAGTCCCTGAGCAAAACAAATGCTAACAAAATGCAAAGACTCGATTTTAGTTAAGATAGAACATTTAAACCCCTAGGTTCACCTAGTAGGAGGAGTTTTGTCTCCTGAGGCTTATAACAGTACGATACCCACAAACGTTTTACTTAAACAAAAAGATGCTAGATATAGTACTCTTAACAAGCTAATAAGAATCAAACTAAGTAGACATGCTTTGCAGAACTAAAAGGAATGCCATAGCCGTGAGTGTCATGTGAAGGTGTACGTGTATAAATGCCAATATTTTCAGGTGATCAAGTTTGAAAACAACTTCATCTAAGTGCCCTAGAAAGATTTCGCCTCGACTCTAATCCTCACTAGGCAACTCTCAATTCACACAAGAATCCTAGGCTTACACTCTTTTCAAGCATATGTGATGAGTTTATGTTATGAAATTCAAATTTAATCACATATGAGTAACAATGAAGAATAGCACTTTATGGAAATAAAGATCTCATGAAAGGAATTGAACTTTAAGAACATAGATACGTACCTTAATCCTCAGCATGATTGTCCATAAGATCCGTTAGGTCTTCCTTTTTAGGTTGTATTGGGGCTAAGCTTTGGGGTTTAGCAAGGAAGGATGGGATTCAAAGAACCTGAGTTGTGCCAAGGCATGAGAAGTCATGAATTGAACTTGGAATTTCTGAACTGAATCTTTTCTTAAGGCCCACGACATTGTGCTTTCCTGATGACTTATTTTGTGGATCTTGTGGCTTATTTTGAGGCTCTTGGCTCACTTGGCTCAATTCACTTTGTTTTTCACTTATTTTTTTCCTTCTTTTTCTCAACGTTTCTTTCTTTCTTTTGATTTGAACGTTTTTTGTTTCTGTTCTTTGAATTGAGTTTGAACCAAGATCATGCAATGATTTCCTCAAACTTTCGTGCAGCTTGCAACTTGTAAAGCTTTCTTTACTTTTGAACTTTCAATTGACGCCAATGTCCTTTGAATTGGGCATCATCTTCTTTCACCTCTCATTCTCACCATGAATCTCATTTGTGGCAACCTTAGCACAAACTGAGGTTATAGGGTATGGCTGTGATGAATGGCTAAGTATTTTGGGTTAGGTTATACTTTGGGTGATGAAAGAAAAGGTTGAGTGTTTGGCTTCAAAATTGGCTTAGGGAGCATGCAATAGGGTAGGATAAGGCCTTTAGAGGTTAAAGCACACATAGCCTACATCACTTCTTATGGCAAAACATACATTAAATCAAGAGTATCTAAATGATGTTAGTTCTTTAAAATTCAATGCAAATATGATGTAATGAGATCAACAATTAAGAACAAAATTGATGAGTATTTAAGAGTAGAAACAAGTATATCCCTCAGAAAGAATGGCAATTAGGCTCAAAGATCTCACAGGGTAGTCTCCACTAATTTTCTAAGGTTCACTCAAATTCAGTTATTTCGTTTACTTAATCACTTAAAAACATGGCATTGTGAAGTGCAGATTATGAACTACTTAACCATGGTATGACACTTAGTAAAGCAAAGATAGTTAACTTAGCATATACATTCCTATTAACAAGTTATCATACCAATCACAAGCAGAAATTTAAATGTCCTGGCCGTGTATCACCCCTAAACCTACTTGTTTCTATATGTAAAATTTTAAATTCACACCCCCAAACCTAAACTGAACATTGTCCTCAATGTGATAAGCAATAAGCATGACAACAGTAGAAAGGTTTGAGAGATATAACTGGCAGAAACAGAAAAGGAAGTGAGAAATACAAACCAGGGCTAGGATGCCTCCTAGGAGCGCTTTATTTAACGTCTAGGCAAGACGGGGCTGGCATGCTAGGCATTTGATGGTGTGCCTAGGATTTCAGTGTCAACATGGAACCGATTATGAGCCTGTTGCTGTAGAATCTGCGCTGCAGCATGGAGAAAAAAGTTAGAGACACAAAAAGGAATCCATCGACGAGAACGTAACTTATCGGGATAGAGATTGAGGAGTGATTTGAATGAGAGTAGTTGCTGTCCACTCTTTGTAACAACCCAGAATTTTAATTATTGGATTTAATTAAATTATTTATGTAAAATGACGATTTTGCCCTTGCTTGTTAAAGGGCATGGAAATCAAGTTTTGTTTCGAAACCTTTTCGGTGGTGTTTTGTATACCGTTGCGTAGGTCTCGAACTCATGAGTTCGTAGACAGGCGGCACGCGGAAAACGGAGTTCGTAGACGAGAGTTATGGGTCTAAATGTGCAAGGGCATTTTGGTAATTTGGTTTTGGGAGAGATATTTTGTTACCAAAACAGTGTAATCTGATCCATCTTCAATTCATCTTTATCATCTCTTTCTTCTCTCTCTGTGACAAAGAAAACAAACAAACACAAACCACCCACCCCGTGCGAAAACTCCCGAAGAGAACCAAAAGTCAACTTTGATTTCAAGGCCTCAACTTCCAGTTTTGATCCACTAATCGTGTTCTACTCCTTCCCGTGATCACAACCGTACCAACCATCGAAGGAGAGGACCACGGAGGAAGCCGAACCGAGAATAGGAAGTTTCGGACTTTCCGATCGATTTTCCGGCTAGCACAGGCGATATTGCCCCAGGAACCTCAGGGGAGCGTACAGTTCGGGATTGAGCGTGCTTGAACAGGTTTGTGAGTGGACTTTGGTTTATAAACTATAATGCATGCATAAATGTATCTTTGATTTAAATACTGTTGAGTATGAGTGAAATGAATTTCTGGATTTTAGAAATGATACTGGACACATATTTTACAATATTTCAGTGAAAGTATGTTTTGAGAAATGGCCTGGTTTTTGTACTTGATTTTGATATCGTTTTGACGTGGTAACTATTTGAGTATGTGATTTGGGTTGAGACCCATAATTGTGATTTTACCGATTTTGGCCATAAAATGATATTTGCAAAGAATTTGGCTAAGGCCGCGAGACAAAGATTTCGAAGTATGGATTTGATTCACTGATTCCCGTCCCGATGATTGTTGTTGCTCTGACTGGTGTTGAGGAGTATGACTCTACCAGTTGTTGAGGGTTCGGACCTTAGGTGTTGAGGAGTATGTCTCCGCCGGGTCGCGAAACTGTTTATGCATAGTACAGATATTACAGACAGTACATATGGTACACAGAGTTGTACAGATTTGAACACATCTCAAGGGATACCCTGATGTGTTATGAATATGTCGGGAACAGTGAATTCTTGATTTTTAGATATTTGCCAAATGGAACCAAATGATTTGAATTTGAGATATTATGTGGCAGATTGAACCAAATGATTTGATTTTGAGATATTATGTGGCAGATTGAACCAAATGATTTGATTTTGAGATATTATGTGTCCGATTGAACCAAATGATTTGAATTTGAGATATTATGTGGCAGATTGAACCAAATGATTTGATTTTGAGATATTATGTGGCAGATTGAACCAAATGATTTGATTTTGAGATATTATGTGTCCGATTGAACCAAATGATTTGAATTTGAGATAATTTGTGTCCAGATTGAATTATATGATTTTAAACTCCTTTGAAGAGAGTTTTCAAACCAAATTGTGGATTACGAGGTATTTTTATTATACAGATTTTATGTGAGTCCAATTAAATGGTTTTAAAGATAAATGTGAATTTTGGATGATTTACATATGATGCTTTTATATGATAAATTGTTTTATGTTATGCATGCATGATTTTATAAATGGAGGGGAAGAAAGGTAATTCTTCGAAAAGGAATTTATAAATGATTATTTTTGTCCACTCACAACTTTTGTGTTTAAATCCCCCTTCAGGCAGTTGAGTAGAGTTGACGCGAACATTGATCTCGAGGCTGAGGCATTAGGATTTCGACTGCGCTGTGTTGTATATTTGAGTAGGATATCTAAATTTTACTCTTGATCCTACTTAGACGCTCTGATATTATGTTATATTTGTTTGGTCGTTAATTACGGGAATTATTGAGTGCTTAAGTCCCTTGTCTGACAAGAGGAAGTATTTATCATGGTTATTATAATTTGTATGGATTGAAGGGTATTTTGGGAACCTTTTCTTAGGTTGTCAGACGGGATCAGGGTTCTTCCCGGGTTTCGAGGGGAAATTCGGGACGGGTCCTGACAATTGGTATCAAAGCACTAGGTTAAATTCCTGTAGACTGTACACTACGTGTACAAGAGTTATAGTTCTTAACAGTGTAATGCCTCCGAGACGCGAGTTCCGTCAACAGTCGAAAAATATTGGGGACACATCTGAACCTGCAGTGGAGCCTGATATGAGGCAAACACTGGAATAATTGGGTCATACGTTGACTTCTGTACTTCAGAGTAGGACTGCTACAGAGGGTTCAGACATTGAGAGAGCCCAGAGATTAGGGGCTATAATATTTATGGGCGAGTCTAGCCCAGAGGATGTAGATAATTGTCTCCGATTGGTTGAGACATGGGTATTAGTACTCCTACTGGGAATACGTTAGTGGCGAATCTCGTGATTCGTAGTTGTCCAGTGTTGGTGGAAGGTCATGCATTAGAGGCAGATTTAATCCCCTTAGATATTTTTGATTTTGATGTGATTATGGGGATGGATTGGTTGACTATGCACCATGCCTCTATTGATTGTTATGACAAGAAAGTGGATTTCCGGAGTCCAGGTTTACCGGAACTTACATTCAGAGGAGATCGTAGGGTACTAACCTGTGGAGTGATATCAGCTTTGACTGCTGAGAAATTGCTGAGGAAAGGTTGTGAGGGTTACTTGGCTCATGTGTTTGATTCTCGGGAAACTTCGATGAGAGTGGAGGATATTCCCGTGGTGAGTGAATTCTCTGATGTGTTTCCAGATGATCTTCCGGGATTGCCACCTCATCGGGAGATTGAGTTCACCATCGAGCTTTTGCCAGGTACTCAACCTATCTCACAGGCACCGTATAGGATGGCACCGGCAGAATTGCGAGAGTTAAAGACTCAGTTGCAGGACTTGGTGAATATGGGATTTATTCGCCCAAGTGTTTCACCTTGGGGTGCACCAGTGTTATTTGTGATGAAAAAATGATGGTGGGTTGAGGTTGTGTATCGACTACCGGAAGCTAAACATGGCTACGGTGCGGAATAAGTATCCTTTGCCAAGGATAGATGATTTGTTTGATCAACTTAAGGGGGCAAGATATTTTTCGAAAATTGACCTTCGATCCGGATACCACCAGTTGAGGATCAGAGAAGGGGATGTTGAGAAAACAGCTTTCAGGACTCGTTATGGTCATTATGAGTTCCTGGTGATGCCTTTCGGGTTGACTAATGCTCCAGTAGCATTTATGGATTTGATGAACAGGGTGTTCCAAAAGTATTTGGATCGGTTTGTGATTGTGTTCATTGATGACATCTTGGTGTATTCGAGGAGTGCTAAGGCACATGAGAAGCACTTAAGGTTGGTGCTGAATATGCTTAGGAAAAAGCATTTGTTTGCCAAATTCAGTAAATGCCAGTTTTGGTTGACTGAAGTTGGATTCTTAGGTCATGTGATTTCGGCTGAGGGTATCAGCGTAGATCCCCAAAAGGTTGAGGCAGTGGCAAACTGGGAGCAACCGAGGACAGTGACAGAGGTGAGGAGTTTTCTGGGTTTAGCAGGATATTATCGACGGTTCGTAGAAGGATTTTCTACGATAGCAGGGTCGTTGACTCGGTTGACGAGGAAAGGAGTCAAGTTTGACTGGGGAGCTGATTGTGAACAGGGATTTCAGGAGCTGAAGAGGAGGTTGACTTCTGCTCCAGTATTGACCATTCCTGATGATACTGGTGGATTCGAGGTGTATAGTGATGCATCATTGCGGGGTATAGGCTGCGTGTTGATGCAGCATGGAAAGGTGATAGCTTATGCTTCTAGACAACTTAAACCCCATGAGTTGAATTACCCCACACATGATTTGGAATTAGCTGCAGTGGTGCATGCATTGAAAATATGGAGACATTATTTGTACGGGGAGACGTGTCGGATCTTCACCGACCATAAGAGTTTGAAGTACTTGTTCACCCAAAAAGACCTGAATCTGAGGCAGAGAAGATGGCTTGAGTTAATAAAGGATTATGATTGTACTATAGAGTACCATCCAGGGAAAGCCAATGTTGTGGCGGATGCTTTAAGCAGGAAATCCATGGGTTCTTTAGCCCATTTGCATACAGTCTACTTACCATTACTGGTAGAGTTCCGTAGAGCAGGGATAGTACTGGACATGGATAGCCAGGGGGCTTTGTTGGCTAGTTTTCATGTGAGGCCTGTGCTGATTGATCGGATTATTGAGGCTCAACTCCAGGACCCTACATTGTGCATTATCAGGATGGAGTTAGAGGCTGGAAACAGGCAGGACTATGCGCTTAGGGATGGTCGGTTGTGCGTACCGAATGAGCTGGAACTAAAGAGGGAAATTCTTGATGAGGCTCATAGTTCGGCTTACGCTATGCACCCAGGAGGTACCAAGATGTATCATACCCTAAGGAAACATTATTGGTGGACTGGGATGAAAAGGGAGATTGCTGAGTTTGTGAGTAGATGCCTGACATGCCAGCAAGTGAAAGCCGAGAGGCAGAAACCATATGGGGCACTTCAACCATTACCTATTCCGGAATGGAAGTGGGATCACATTACGATGGATTTTGTGTATAAACTTCCAAGAACACAGAAAGGACATGATGGGATATGGGTAATTGTTGATAGACTCACGAAGTCTGCACATTTCTTGCCAGTGCGGGAAGATTTTCGGATGAGTCAGTATGCCAAATTGTTCATTGATGAGATCATACGGCTACATGGGACTCCAGAGTCGATTGTTTCGGACAGGGATCCTAGATTTACCTCCAGGTTTTGGCGGAGTTTGCAGAAGGCTTTTGGCACTACATTGCATTTTAGTACAGCTTTTCATCCTCAGACGGATGGTCAGTCTGAGAGGACAATCCAGATTTTGGAGGATATGATGAGAGCTTGTGTACTACAGTTTAAAGGAAACTGGGATTCACATCTGGCTCTGATGGAATTTGCTTATAATAATAGTTATCAGTCGAGTATTGGGATGTCTCCTTTCGAGGCACTGTATGGGAGGCAGTGCAGGACACCATTATGCTGGAACGAAGTGGGTGAAAGGAAACTGTTAACACCAGAATTGGTTGATACGACTGAGGAAAAGATAAGGATCATCAGAGAAAGGTTGAAGACAGCTCAAGATCGCCAGAAGAGCTATGCAGACCGCAGAACTAGAGACCTTGAGTTTGAGGTTGGTGACTGGGTGTTCTTGAAACTATCTCCTTGGAAGGGAGTTGTACGTTTTGGTAGACGAGGAAAACTGAGTCCTCGCTACATTGGTCCATATGAGATTTTGGAGAGGATAGGACCAGTGGCATATCGTCTTGCTTTACCATCGGAATTATCCAGAGTTCATAATGTTTTCCATGTATCTTTGCTCCGGAAATATCTGTTTGATGAGTCTCATGTGTTGGAAGAGCAACCACTTGAGCTGAAAGATGATTTGACCTTTGAGGAGCAACCGGTGCAAATTTTGGATTGGAAAGAGAAGGTACTGTGCAGAAAGAGTATTCCTCTAGTTAAAGTGTTGTGGAGGAATCATAACGTGGAGGAAGCCACGTGGGAAACTGAGGAACTAATGAGGACGCAGTATCCTTATTTGTTCCAAGGGTAGAGTTGAATTTCGGGGACGAAATTTCTTAAGGGGGGTAGATTGTAACAACCCAGAATTTTAATTATTGGATTTAATTAAATTATTTATGTAAAATGACGATTTTGCCCTTGCTTGTTAAAGGGCATGGAAATCAAGTTTTGTTTCGAAACCTTTTCGGTGGTGTTTTGTATACCGTTGCGTAGGTCTCGAACTCACGAGTTCGTAGACAGGCGGCACGCGGAAAACGGAGTTCGTAGACGAGAGTTATGGGTCTAAATGTGCAAGGGCATTTTGGTAATTTGGTTTTGGGAGAGATATTTTGTTACCAAAACAGTGTAATCTGATCCATCTTCAATTCATCTTTATCATCTCTTTCTTCTCTCTCTGTGACAAAGAAAACAAACAAACACAAACCACCCACCCCGTGCGAAAACTCCCGAAGAGAACCAAAAGTCAACTTTGATTTCAAGGCCTCAACTTCCAGTTTTGATCCACTAATCGTGTTCTACTCCTTCCCGTGATCACAACCGTACCAACCATCGAAGGAGAGGACCACGGAGGAAGCCGAACCGAGAATAGGAAGTTTCGGACTTTCCGATCGATTTTCCGGCTAGCACAGGCGATACTGCCCCAGGAACCTCAGGGGAGCGTACAGTTCGGGATTGAGCGTGCTTGAACAGGTTTGTGAGTGGACTTTGGTTTATAAACTATAATGCATGCATAAATGTATCTTTGATTTAAATACTGTTGAGTATGAGTGAAATGAATTTCTGGATTTTAGAAATGATACTGGACACATATTTTACAATATTTCAGTGAAAGTATGTTTTGAGAAATGGCCTGGTTTTTGTACTTGATTTTGATATCGTTTTGACGTGGTAACTATTTGAGTATGTGATTTGGGTTGAGACCCATAATTGTGATTTTACCGATTTTGGCCATAAAATGATATTTGCAAAGAATTTGGCTAAGGCCGCGAGACAAAGATTTCGAAGTATGGATTTGATTCACTGATTCCCGTCCCGATGATTGTTGTTGCTCTGACTGGTGTTGAGGAGTATGACTCTACCAGTTGTTGAGGGTTCGGACCTTAGGTGTTGAGGAGTATGTCTCCGCCGGGTCGCGAAACTGTCTATGCATAGTACAGATATTACAGACAGTACATATGGTACACAGAGTTGTACAGATTTGAACACATCTCAAGGGATACCCTGATGTGTTATGAATATGTCGGGAACAGTGAATTCTTGATTTTTAGATATTTGCCAAATGGAACCAAATGATTTGAATTTGAGATATTATGTGGCAGATTGAACCAAATGATTTGATTTTGAGATATTATGTGGCAGATTGAACCAAATGATTTGATTTTGAGATATTATGTGTCCGATTGAACCAAATGATTTGAATTTGAGATATTATGTGGCAGATTGAACCAAATGATTTGATTTTGAGATATTATGTGGCAGATTGAACCAAATGATTTGATTTTGAGATATTATGTGTCCGATTGAACCAAATGATTTGAATTTGAGATAATTTGTGTCCAGATTGAATTATATGATTTTAAACTCCTTTGAAGAGAGTTTTCAAACCAAATTGTGGATTACGAGGTATTTTTATTATACAGATTTTATGTGAGTCCAATTAAATGGTTTTAAAGATAAATGTGAATTTTGGATGATTTACATATGATGCTTTTATATGATAAATTGTTTTATGTTATGCATGCATGATTTTATAAATGGAGGGGAAGAAAGGTAATTCTTCGAAAAGGAATTTATAAATGATTATTTTTGTCCACTCACAACTTTTGTGTTTAAATCCCCCTTCAGGCAGTTGAGTAGAGTTGACGCGAACATTGATCTCGAGGCTGAGGCATTAGGATTTCGACTGCGCTGTGTTGTATATTTGAGTAGGATATCTAAATTTTACTCTTGATCCTACTTAGACGCTCTGATATTATGTTATATTTGTTTGGTCGTTAATTACGGGAATTATTGAGTGCTTAAGTCCCTTGTCTGACAAGAGGAAGTATTTATCATGGTTATTATAATTTGTATGGATTGAAGGGTATTTTGGGAACCTTTTCTTAGGTTGTCAGACGGGATCAGGGTTCTTCCCGGGTTTCGAGGGGAAATTCGGGACGGGTCCTGACACTCTTGAATGTTTTCCTTGGACAATGCCCGTGGGGGAACAGCTTTCGTTGTGCCCTGTACGTTCTATACTTCATCCTTGGTCCCTTCCGTTGATTTTTCCTTCGGAACTTGAAGAGGGGGACCAAGTTGAGTGCCTTTAGCATATTCTTGGTGTTTTTATGGTGGAACCTGCACGGGAAAAGTTCAACAGCATTAGGAGCTAAATCAGAATTCAAATCCAAGTTTGCCTTATTAAAATGAAAGTTAAATGTTTCAGGATTGAGTTGAGAAAGCGTATTGAATTTCAAAACCGGATCCTTGTCCTTGGGCAGGGGCTGAGACACGGCTGTCAGCAGATTGAGAGGCACGGGCTGATCCTTGGGTTCTGCCGTGGATGTGTCTTGAAGCGTGGCCGCAGCGCTGCGCGTCTCAGATGCGCGCTGGGAAGGTACTGGTGCAGCGGCTAAAGACTTGCCCTGCAGTGAATCAGTTGGCGCAGCTTGGCTCATTGAAGTCGTTCCCTGGACATGTCCAGGTTCTGTGGCGCTGGGCTGTGGCTGCGGTAGGGCATTTAGCAAGTCCTGGGACTCAGCAAGATCCTGGGTTTGCGGCAGGGCGGTAGGCAGAACGTGGTCATGGCTGTGGGACACAACTTGGGGCAGTGCGTTGCTGCTGGGCAGCACATAGGGCAGGGGTATTGGTTTGACCTGGATGTCCTTGTCACCATCATCCGTCCTATTCCCTTCCTCCCAACTTTCTTCCATTTTGCTTTCCAATCTGTTAGGGCAAGGCAAAGAAGTATAGTTAGACATGAAATCAGAATCAGAATCATTATAAAAGGAAGAGTATACTGGAGGGTATGAATTGGGTGCGTCCCACTGCTCAATCTGAGCAGAATCAGGAGACGCTGTCACGGCATGGCCTTGGGCGGAATTCATGGCATCCATGGCAAGCACTTGTCGAAGTGTTAGCTTGGTGGTGTCCTTATTATGCTCTTCATTCACGGCCTCACTTGGTGGGGGATGTGCCCTTTCTTCTGTTTGGCATACAATGAACTCAAACACCCTCTTGCTTTTTTCCAGTATCTCCTCCAAGCGATGTGTTTGCTCTCGTTGTTCTTCACAAAAAGCGGCCATGAATTGATTACAAGCCTCCATGCATTGCTCCAAGGCCCTCAGCGTAGGTAGGAGGTCAGGAGTGGGTTCGGAGTGAGGAACTGTTTGTGGGGAGTTCCATGTGAAATTAGGCTGCTGGCACCATCCTGGGTTGTATGGTTCTGAGTTTTCGTGATTGCTCCACCCCTGATTGAATGAAGTTGGGTATGGATTGTTCCAAGCTCCCGTCTCCATGTATGGATAATCCCATGGTCCCATATCCATGTATGAGTTGTTCATATGTACATGAGAAGGATGACAAACAAAGTTAGTAAACAATCTAAATGAAATCTAAATAGGTACTATACAAAATTTAGTTAACTAAATCTGAATTAATGGGCACCGTTGAGGGACAAGTCCCCGGCAGCGGCGCCAAAAACTTGTTGGTAAATTTAAAGAGCAAAAAATATGCAATTCAATTCTAACAGTTATAAAATCCTTGCAAGTGCACAAATCGATAAGTATAGTATAGTAGCACAGCAAGAGTCGATCCCTCGAGGACTTGTATCAACGTTATGACCAATTTAGTTCAGATTTGTTAACTTAAATAAAAAAACACACACACACACACACACAGGGGGGGTTTATGATGTGATAACTGAAATTTAAAGACAAGTAAATCAAAGTACAAAAATTAACAATGCAAGAATGAAAAGTTGTTAACTAAGGCGAATTAAGGCTTACTATCCACTCTAACCAATTATAGCTCTTAACCAGATTTCCTTGACCTAATTACTATGCATTTTCTGAATTAGGTGCCCGTGCCTAGGACCTGGCGTTGGTTCACTAGACACATCTTATTCCCTCTTACTTAGCATGTTCTAAACAGGGCATATGCCTAGAACGTCTATCACCTACCTTTTAAGATGATGCATGAAGTTTAAAGAGAATTTAATGACACCAAATTAGCCTAGCAAAGTGGCATGCAATCCTAGGTCGTCATGAGTTAAGATTACAAGTACGAATACTTTCGATGCTCCAAATCACAAGATGATATGACGGTCACTCAAGCAATTACATCTATAATTATATGAAAACAAGGTAGCTAATCTTATAGGCATAAATTAAGTTCATTAAGCATAGTAATCCAACTTATTCAGCATGCATAGCAATCATAATCAAGAGCCAGAAATCCAATCAATAAGCTAACATGGCTAGGGCTTCAAGCAGCCCTAATCCTAATGACTACTCACACATAACTGAAATAAACACAAGTATAATTGAATCCATAAGTAAATTGTAATAATGAAAATAAGGGTACAGAGGAGATTGTTAAGAACAGATGCAGCAGAAGACACGGCAGGGCCTTCTTCTCCAAGCTCCACGTCCAATAATCTATGTGAAAGATTATCTCCGAAAATATGGTCCCTAATTCTCTAGAAAACCAAAACGGAACTCTGTGGTTTAGGTCTCTGTTTTTCCAGAAAACAAAAAACGCCCTAATCCTCTATCTGATTCTCCTTTTTATAGACAAGGGAAAACCTTGTTCTATAAGGATTGGTATAACCTTGTTCTTTAAGGATTGGTATAACCTTGTTCTATACAGATTGGTAAAACCATGTCCTATAGGAATAGGGAAAGTTATTTTACTTTTAATTAATTATAAAGTCTTTAAAATCTATTCGAACCAATCAGAGCATGGCCGGAAGTGTGAATGCAGGCTGGCAAGTGGGAACGCAAGCTGGCCAAACTTGGATTTTTGACTGTCTTCGTAATCAGGATCTGGGACCGCTCTTTTGAAGTACGTTAGGAGTATAATAGAAGCGCATCGTCGTTCAGGCTTGGCGCAAATGTTGTCAGGCTTAGCGCAGAGGGAGAACCTCTGATCCACCGCTGGCGGAACAGGGACCCCGGCTTAGGCGCACATCTGGGCTCGGATGGGAGTTCTTGGGACATGTCCTCGACCTGCCTTGGCGCGACCTCGGCACTTCTAGGACTTGACCTTGATGTCATGAAACACAAGTTCGGGACCCGGAGGGCCTGATATGAGGTACTTGGCCAGTGGCCCAAAATAGGCGCACTGGCGCACTCAGGACTCCGTTCAGGACCTGATATTGAAATGAGGACATCTCCTTCATCTGGACTCCGATTTGAGTCATTCTTTTTGCGTTCTTTCCAGATTTTACCTGTCTTTCTAACTCTGCACAAGTCTCACAAGATTGATCATTTTCTACTATTGATGGCACGAAATCATTCAAAAGACATGTAAGAGAGGCATATAAAGACCTCAAAATGATGCATAAATAACGACTGATCAGTCAGCATAAGGTGTCGACCTAGTTGTCACCCTCTATCCATGTAGAACATAACATGATCAATAATAGCAAGCAAGCAAACAATATCCATGTAGTTTCCCAGCAGTTTCCCAGCAGTTTCCAATGGCTATGTCTGTCTTTTTTATGTTTTGCTAAACAAGTCCAATCATACTCAATGAGATGATGAAATCAGGTGGTTCCAAATTCCAATAATGACTCTGAAGACAATCAAATTGTGCTCCTAGCTAAAATACTAGGTTCACATTCATAGTGGGAAACTTCGTTTTAACCTTTTTATGTGAATTATTATCGTTTATTATCTATATCGTCATTTTAAAAATAAATCTTTAATAATAAACCATATATATTAAACAAATAAAAAATTTAGATAATAATTAAAATTCTAATAGTGGACCAACTATATATAATTTATTCATATATATAAATAAATAAATGAATTTGGTTATTTTTATTTTTACGGAAATAATTTTGAATGGTGACCAAAGACATGTTCAAAATTGTCATATGTGCTCAAAAAATTTATTAAATAAAAAAATAAAAGTTGAACGAAAATGTTTCTTCAAAGTTGAGATACAAGTAGTCTCCTATAAAATATGCAAAACAGGTATAAGGACGTCAAGAATTGTCCTTCATCCGAATTTAATAAACTTTGCAATACCTTATATTGAGGAGTTGGGCCTCTCAATCCCACCATCTTCAATTAATTTTGGGACGGAGCCTTAACTTGGTTCATCTACTTCTCACTCTTTATTTTCTTTTGCCCTATCACATTGAACTCTCAAGTACTTTCCCCATTTCCCACTCTTCCTCTGCTTCTCATAGTACTTGCTCTCCCTTTTGTGCTCTAGAAAATCAACCATGTCTGCCATTTCCATTGAGCTGAAAAACGACTTCAAAATCGATACCAAATGCCTCAATGAACTCATGAAGGAGAAAAATCTCCACCAGCTTCAAGACCTCCAAGGCATTGAAGGCATTGCATCTGCTCTTCAAACCGACATTAACCATGGCATCCACGACGACGCTGACAACATTGCTCGCCGTCACAAAGCATATGGCTCAAACACCTACAAGAAGCCCCCTTCCAAAACCCTCTTCCATTTCATGTGGCAAGCTTCAAAGGACCTCACCATTGGCATCCTCTTAGGCTGCGCTGCACTCTCACTTGGCTTCGGCATCAAGCAACATGGACCCAAAGAAGGATGGTATGACGGTGGAAGCATCTTCGTCGCTGTGTTTCTAATCGTTGCTATATCCGCCTTTAGTGACTACAAACAGAACAAACAGTTCGAAAAGCTGTCCAAATCAAGTGAGGACATCCCAATTGATGTTGTGAGAGGTGGACGCCGCCAAAAGATTTCAAATTTTGACATTGTGGTTGGAGACATTGTGTTCTTGGAGATTGGAAACCAGGTTGCTGCTGATGGATTGTTTTTGTATGGACATTCGTTGCGCGTAGATGAATCGAGCATGACAGGGGAGAGTGACCACGTGGAAGTCGATTGCAACAGCAATCCTTTCTTGCTTTCGGGGACAAAGGTTGTCGACGGTTATGGTTTTATGCTTGTTACTTCAGTGGGCATGAACTCGACCTGGGGCCAAATGATGAGCTTAATACGCAATGACACAAGCGATGATCAAACACCTTTGCAGGCCCGGCTCAGTAAGCTAACGCCATTGATGGCTAAGATTGGTTTGGCAGTTGCATTGGCAGTGTTTGTCATCTTGGTAACCCGATATTTCACTGGGAACACGAAGAAGGAGCAGGAGATTGGGAAGTTCAACGGAAGTAAGGCGAAGATTGATGACGTGGTGAATTCTATGGTGGATATGATCGCAATTGCTGTTATTGTTGTTGTGATTGCGATCCCTGAAGGCTTCCCATTGGCTGTCACTTTAACTCTTGCTTATTCGATGAAGAAGATGATGGCGGAGCAGGCTCTGGTTCGCAGGCTATCTGCTTGTGAGACTATGGGCTGTGCCACCGTGATTTGTACGGATAAAACCGGCACTCTCACACTCAATCAGATGAAAGTTACAAACTTTTGGCTTGGGAAGGAACTTGTGGAAGAGGGTTCTTCTTCATATTCAAGATTTTCTTGTTTTGTTATTGATTTGATCCGAGAAGGAGTAGCTTTCAACATGACGGGTACTGTTTACATGGCTAGCTCAGGATCGGGGTTTGAGTTTTCGGGTAGTCCTACTGAAAAGGCCATTCTTTCATGGGCTGTGGTGGAGATGAAGATGGACATGGAGGAGTTGAAAGAAAGCTGTGTGATTTTAAGCGTCGAAACGTTTAATTCAGAAAATAAACGAAGCGGGGTTTTGATGAGAAGGAAGATTGACAATACTAGGCATGTGCATTGGAAAGGAGCTGCAGAGATGATTTTAGAAATGTGTTCGAGTTACTATGATGCTTCTGGTGTTGTTGAAGATCTGAATGATGAAGAAAGGGTGAAGTTCGAGCAAATTATTCAAGGCATGGCAGCAAGCAGTCTCAGATGCATTGCTTTTGCACACAAACAAGTTGAAGATAGTAAAAATGAGGAAAAAATGTACGAAAAGATTGATGGAAAGGGTTTGATTCTATTAGGACTGGTAGGCCTAAAGGACCCGTGTAGGCCGGGGGTGAGAGAGGCAGTAGAAGCTTGCCAGTTAGCCGGGGTGCAGGTGAAATTGATCTCGGGGGACAATGTCTTCACTGCGAAATCAATAGCTACTGAGTGTGGGATACTCAGACCAGGTCAGGACATGTCCAAGGAAGCAGTGGTGGAAGGTGTGGAATTTCGTAGCTACACACCGGAGCAGAGAATGCAGAAGGTTGATGAAATTTGTGTGATGGCAAGGTCATCGCCATTTGATAAACTTCTGATGGTGCAGTGCTTGAAACAGAAAGGGCATGTGGTTGCTGTGACTGGTGACGGCACAAATGACGCACCGGCGCTCAAAGAGGCGGATATAGGACTCTCAATGGGGATTCAGGGCACTGAAGTGGCCAAGGAGAGTTCAGACATTGTCATTTTAGATGACAATTTTGCGACTTTGGTCACTGTTTTAAGATGGGGAAGGGGAGTCTATGCCAACATCCAAAAGTTTGTTCAATTTCAGCTCACAATAAATGTTGCAACTCTTGTGATCACATTTGTGGCTGCTGCCTCAGCTGGTGAAGTGCCTTTAACCGCGGTCCAGTTGCTGTGGGTGAATCTGATTATGGACACAATGGCTGCTCTGGCTCTTGCCACGGATAAGCCCACGGAGGAGCTCATGGAAAGGCCGCCTGTTGGCCGAATGGAGCCAGTGATCACCTTCATCATGTGGAGGAACATTTTAGGTCAAGCATTGTTCCAGGTAGTGGTCGTCTTGATCTTGCAGTTCAAAGGCAGATCAATCTTTGGTGTGAACGAGAAGGTAAATAACTCCTTGATCTTCAATACTTTTGTGTTTTTCCAAGTGTTTAATGAGTTTAACTCAAGAAGTATAGAGAAGAATAATGTCTTCAAAGGGAGTCAGAGGAACAAACTGTTTTGGGTCATCATTGCTATAACAATTGCAGTTCAGGTGGTTATGGTGGAACTTCTTAAGAAGTTTGCAGATACTGAGAGATTAAATTGGGGACAATGGGGTGCATGCATTGGAATAGCAGCCATTTCTTGGCCAATAAGTTGGATTGTCAAGTGCATACCAGTTCCAGTGAAGCCAATTCTCAGTGCAGGACATCCGTCCTTTGTTAAAAAACAAATTTCTCAGCTGTAAAGCCAATTCTCAATGTAGGACACCCATCCTTGGTTTAGAAACGGACTTTTCAGCCACAAAGTCAATTCTCAATGCAAGACATCCGTCCTCTGTTAAAGAACGAATTTCGTACCCGATTGACTAGTCTCATGTTTATCCTTCAAGGATTGAAATTTTTATGTAATTATTTTTATGTAATTATGGTGCAGTTGGATGCTGATTTGTCCAATGTCAATGTGTATAAAAATCAATGTGCTTTCAAACACGAAAACAATTAGAGAATGCCAACAATCTTTAAGCTGATGAACTGACCATCCCAATAACCAGAGCATAATACCATAAAAGAAATTTTCTAAACTAAAAGCATTGCACAATCTCTCTTCTATAGAACACAAAACCACGCTATGATACAATGCGCCGGTATGCACAAATGCAGTGATGCAAGATGCAATTACGGGGCGCTAATTACAGTTGAGGCGGGGCAAGTTTCGTTTCTCTGCACCAGTGCCTCACATGGTTTATTAGAATTCTGGACAGAGAAGCTTAAGAAATCTTCATCACACAGAGGAGAGACTACTAATTAGCTATCAAGGTAATCTTGATCACACAAAGGAGACTAATTAGTTACCAAGGTTTCTCCCAAATAGTGCAAGTACGATATGATACATCAGCGCCATCTAAGCAGGAACTGCTTCTGGGACTTTACCGTTGTCTGCAGGAACCAAACTGTCGTAGTAGTCAACGAGCACCTTCCAGCCATTAGGGCACATGAATCCTTCAGGAGGGTTCTCTTTGTTCCTTGCAAGTGTTCGCATCTGTAACGTGCAGCTTCTTTTAGATAAAACAAACTTATGCTTGTGCGCGTAACTAAAATTAATGCAATGAATCTCAGTGAAGAAACATGTTGGCAACAACATTAAAAGAGCGCATACCTTGGTGCCCGATATGAAAAGGAAGTCCTGAGGCCTTGAGGGATCAAAAAACGCCATTTTTCCTTGAGTTTTATCATATGCAGCAACCTACAAGGAATTGTAACAAATAATGATGAAGAAAGATACTAAAGAAAAAGTATGAATAGAATCACACAAAATGATATATATACCTTGAAAGGAAGGATGTTGAGACGCTCCAGTCCAGGTGCCATGCTCAATACTTTCTTCCCATGGTCGGCATCATAGAGATCTCTCTTCTCGATTGGATGACCCATCCCAGCAGGGTCCCGACCAACGATGTAAAAGTTAGCCCCCGCATTAATCCTAGCCTTTGCATGCCACTGCACCTCAGTTGGGCCGGCATAATGCATAGGAGAGGGAAATATGGAAACCACAGTCGTATCAGGATCAAGAACACCATCCTCAAGAACCTGAGGAGGCATTAGTTGATATCAAACAGAATCAGTATTTGGTTAAACCCAGGCGGTTCTATTTGGCAAAACATCAAACTTCAAGAAAGGCAAAAAAATAAAATCCCAAATAGCACCACAAATTTTAGGGGTTATTTAGAATTAATGCAAAAAAACAAAGGGAAAAATAGTTGTATTTCTTGCATCTCTGTGTGCCGAATAAATAAAAAATACAAAATAATACCTTCTCATGTTGTTTCATTCGCCAGCTAAGTGGAACATCATCTGCCTTTGTATATCCTCCCAATGGATGAAGCAAGAGAATGGGGTTTTTGTATCCCATCTCAAGAAGACGCCGACGGGTATCAGTCATCAGCAAAGCATGGCCATTGTGAACCGGATTTCGCAACTGAAACGCAAATACAGCATCAGCATTGCGCTTTGTGAATTCTTCACGGAGTTCTGCAGGAGACAATCGGAAGCGATCAAGGCCATCATGGTACTTGATAGGTTCTATAACCTCTAGATCACCTCCAATCAGCCAGTTTCCAGCATTGGTTATGGCTTGATCGACATAAGGCAAACCAGGGGCAGTTGTTCCCCAAGTCCTGGCAATTCGTTCTTCTTTATGATGCTTATAGATTTCGATACTGACATGAGCCAAGAAATAAAACAAGAAGGCATTAGTAACCACATAAAGTCATAGGATACGATATACAAAGAATACAGTACGTGAACTAGTGTCATATTTATTGCAAACAAGGGACAAAACCCTATTAGTAACTTCAATTCACCCCAACCATACTCAATTAAAGCAATTAGAGCAAATAATAATAATAGCAAAGCAGATAAAGAATTGAAGTATTTGAGTAAACGTTTTTCCCAAACATTTCTACCCAATTATTATTTCCGAACCAAAAAGGCACAATCACATTGTGCTCTACAACATGGTTACTTTGTCATTGCAATTATGTAGAGTGCATATCAAAATTTTCATGTACATGACATCTTGTATATGCCTATCTATCATCATGTGATGCATACCATGTTGTAGAACCCAATGTGATAATGCCATGTGGTTAGGATAAAAAGTCGGGTAGAAAAGCGGGGAAGTGAAAATTGTCCGCCAACAAATGCTTGAAGACATCCAACATGATAAGGTCAGTTTCTTGCACTCACCCATGACTGGACATTAAATTGAATATTCCTCTTAAGAAAATGACAAGATGTAATGTGGCTTCAAAATGAAGGGTTGCTTATATTCAAAGAAGAACACAAGGGATTTAAAAACCTTGTTAGTAAAACATCGTTGTCAAAATCAAAGCAGAGGAATATTTTAAGGAAAGAGATGAGTATGAATGCACAACAAGGATCAGATAAACAAAACAAAAATACAATTATTAAAAAAGACTGAGTAAACAACGTTGGAAGAATACCATCTCAGGTTCTTCCCAAACTTTATCAAAAACTAATAAAAAACACAATATCATTACGCAATTGTATTAGGTATCAATAAAGGAATTAATTAATAATCAGCCACAAAATGGTTGATTCCAAACTGAAAACCCGCTGAGCAACTCATATTATACGAACGGTAGAGATAACAAAAAATGGAATTCAAAGCCTAAATTCTAACAATCTTCCACGGCTAAATAGTATATGAACATGCTCAAAAGTACAAAAAGAATTACATTATGAGATAGTAAGCATCTAATATTAACTATTTTACTATGTTGAAATTAGTTGTATCTCTACTGAGTTTTTGCATGATATAGCTATTTCAGACTTATTCATTTGGAAGATGAAAAAAAAAGAACCAACCCTCTCAATTATTTCAAAATTGTTTCTTTAGAAACATGTAGAGCTCCAATAATAATAGAAAATATTTCATACTAGATGATCTACCCCTCCACTTCTTTAGCTCATTTCCTAGTCTAATTAGGGGAAATCTATTTTGCGTGACAAAGGAGGGTAAGATAATGAGTTAAGATTTGAATAGTTCTATGGTTCGATTCCTGAATGAGTTAAGATTCGAATAGTTCTATGGTTAGATTCCAGTCCAAGGTAACAAAATGGTTAAAAGATGCATTTTTGTTTTAGACAAGCACACGCTTCAAGCATGCAGAGAGTCTAGTACAAACAAAATCAACATCTTGTAACTCAAAGAAAAAATGTCCAATAATTTTACCATCCTTTTTTATATGGGTCACAATCAGAAATATTGTAGGACCGTATGAACCATTTCGAGAAAAGTTGGGGGACAAAATTTTGGCTGATTGGCTTTGATTAAATTTGAATGACTACTTGTAACTAAAAAACTACGTACTAAACCACAAAATTTAAATTTTTTTTCAGCCAAAACAATCTAATAAATAATAAAATTCACAAGCTTTAAAAAAGAAAACAAGAAGGGCATCTTACTCTTTCAAAATAGCGATCAGATTGTTGTCCGCGTCGACGAGAGCGACCCTTGTCGACTCGCCGATCCGGCGTTTCTGAGCGTCGTCGATGGCCAAAACGATGGGCACCGACATATTCACGACCGATCCGTCTTCGAGTCGGAGTGAATTGAAATGAAGCGTTTGGAGGAACTCGGATTCTCTCATGAACCCACGTAGAGGGCTGGACCATCCCTCGCTGATGACATGAACCCATTGAAGGTCGATCCTTGAAAGCTTGATTCTGGGCAAGGACGCAGCCTCCCTCTTCTTCTCGCCCTTCTTCGACTCCTCAACGAAGAGCTCGACCAGTTTCCCACCGTCTGGTTCAATCAAACCGTTCGAAACCCGGAGCCTTTGGCGGGTCCTGGGCTTGGACCCGACAAAGATAGAGACTTTGAGACTCGGGGCGAAATGGGTACTCGACGTTTTGGGGAAAGAGTGAGATGGGTATGGGGTATTGACGAAAAGGGTGGCCATGGACGCCATTGAAGAGGTGAACCAAAACCTCTCTGTTTCTTATTTGGCTCTGGCTCTGCTTCAAAGTAGCAAATTTTATTTTTCCCAGGTAGATAATAATGGGGTGTGATTAAAAGATTAAAAAGGAGGATTTTTTATGGATTTAAAATTCAAATTATGAAAGTGTAATTTGCAGGGTAGGGACAATTGGGCAAAGGAAAATCTTATCAAATTCAGAGATGGTGCAATTTGAGTTGGAAACCATGACACAATTCATGCCATGGGGCTTAATTTATAGGAGAGTGTGATTAGATTAGGTACTAATCTTTGGGTTAAGGAGAGGATGAACCTAGACACTTTTTTTTCCAATTGCCAACTTTTTGTTTGTTTCCTTTTATTTCTTTGCTGTTAATGCTTTGCAGTTTCAGACACATACGGAAGAGTAACTGGTGACGTGAGCCACCTTAATAATAATAGTAATAATAATAATAATTTTGTTTTAATTTGACAACCAATGACTAATCTGCACCGTATTTCTAGCTATAATTAGGATATAATCGAGGGGAAATCGAACCCAAGACTAGCCGGGAGCATACCGGACCTAGGAACGTCCTAACTACTGGACCAATCTATTGTTGTTAATAATTTTGTTTTAATAACATTTTTCTTCCTATATTTTATAGCAATTTTCAATTTGGATCCTCTCTTTGTTTTTATTTTTTTTAGTCAAAAAATCCCTACAAGTGGGATGTGATAAAATTTTACCACGTTTATGTTTGATTTTAAAGTTTTTTACTTAAAAAATTATGGTCATATTTGACAACTTATAATATGATCAAGGTAAAGAGTTAATTATTTGTAACCACTCATCATATGGTGACAAATTATAATGCTAAACATCCGTGCCCCCAACTTACACATGAGCTGGCGATTTTGAAAGGGAAAAAAAAAAGGATTTAAGCTTACATTGTGGTATGTATGGTGTATGATATTCCTTCGAGAGAATTAAAAAAATATTTATCTTCCTTGTTTATGTTAAAAGATGAAAATAATTTGAAAGATAAAAAAAGAACAAAGAAATACAAACTTTCTTACGATAGTATTCTAATATTATACGATAATTTTACATGTTCATAATTTTTTAATTAACAATAAAGATAAACAAATGTGTATCATTATTGACAAGATTTTCAACACATAATAATAGATGAAACGGAGAACCGTTGGTAATACTCCAAAGTAAATAGTGATTGGACTGGAAATTCTGATTTTGTAATTTTAAAAGTGAACTATCCACAATAATATGAAAAGGACATAGTCGAGTCCCTATAATGATGTAAGTGAGTCAAGCAAGCGAGTATTAAAGTGCTCAAACTGCTTTCGGATGATATTGATTGAGCTTATAAAACTTAAACAAATTATATATAACTATGCTCAAAATTAACTCAAAGAAAATTTTCAAGCTCAAATCTGACTTGTTAAGAATAATACAACTTTTGATTAATCACCTTCAACTATATTTGAAAGAAATATGTTAACAAGACTAAATATGAAATCGTCATAAGCACACTCACTAATAATAAAATCGAAAAGGACAACATAGGTCAAGCTAGAGCAAGAGCATAATAGCTTAACTAGTTCCAATGATGTAAACATATTGGGAGTAAAATGACAACCCTGAAAATAATACTTACACATTAACCAATGATAGTTGGACAAAAACTGACCCTAAACATAAAATAAAGCAACAAGAGACCAAAAATTTCAAAATAAAGTGATCCACTTAAATCTATTATGTGCATAAGATAAAATTTCGATGACACAAGTGAACGTCATTAAAACTATTTAATTAATAAAATAAAGAAAGAAAAGAATGAAATGTAAAGACTAGATTGTACTAGGTTTAGTAGAATTTGACTAGCTTAAATTTAAAATATATTTGAAAAATAATAAAAACAAAATATTTCGCACACGCGCTATACGTTCGTCCCTGATTCCGACTTAATATTTTTATCACAATTCTACCAATTGGTTTAAATTATAACATGTGATGTCGGAGAATTTGTGTTCTAAAAATTAATCTGAATATTATAAACAAAAGTTAAAATCATAACGGCGCAACTCTTTCTCTGTCAAGATATATATATTTACATTCTACGTTTTAAGGGAATGGTATTTGGATTTAAATTATTTAATACGGGATATCAAATTCCGCATAAACATACACGTTTTTTTTAGACCTAATTTAGAGGATTATGTTGAATTTAAAATCCTACTTGTTTGGTCTCTCTTCCAAGAGATGTACTCAACCTTCAAACCTCAACCCATTACAATGAGTGACTCTTAAATTATTGTCCTAAAACCTTAACCCCTTGCAATCAATGACATTAAACTATTGCCCTAAGAACTAATTTTGTTGTTACTTATTCTCTTGTTTAATATGAGATTCTAACATGAAATAATATTTTGGATTCAAATAGGAAGATGTGGCAGTCCAATTGCCGCCCCATACTGTTTAGGGTTTTCAATTATTTGTGTCACATGAAGTTGTAAACTATCTGACATATGGGCTTTTGTAATGCCAATATGCCTTTCCATATTGGCAGTTGTAGTTTCCAGGAACCTACTCAAAGTTTGAATTCAAAGAAATCACACAAAATATTGCAAATAAAGTGCACGTCCAAGTTTTGAACTTGCCCAATTTCATGTCCAAATTCATATACACACATGCAGTCAGCTCATGGACAAAGTGTTAAAGTCAAATTTCTCTTCCTCTTTACATCCTTTTCTGTCTTAATCTTGAATTCATTAGCTGCTTTCTTTTTTTCCCATATCTTATGACTGCGACACCCACCTGTTAAGCAATATAAATATTTTCCAATTAGGTCATCAAGTCTTACCAATCTTAACCCAGCATATTTAGCCCAATCCACAATTGTTAGTACCAGCGAAGCTCATCGACACAAATAGTTAAATTATTAATACGACTTCACGGTACATAATGTTACTATTTGTCGAGAGGATAGGATGTCGACTCCAATCACCACATAACAAGTGGCATGACCCAAGTCAGTGGCAAATCCACATCACATAACAAGTGGCATGACCCAAGTCAGTGGCAAATCCACATACTTACCAAACGAGTCTCGAGTCCCTCCTGTGAATTCTTTCCTTATAATTCATACTTGTATAGTGTATATATATATTACCTAAAATCAAAAGATTTAGTGAAGTTTTATTTCTACTTTTATATATGACTTTCTATTTCTCCATTAAAATGCTAATATCACTTATTGCTGAGTAAGTATTGAAATTTGGGACCTCCTGTATTTGTTTTGCAGACTATTTATTGCACACCACAATTGCTCATTACAAACTAAATAGCAAAGATGTACATAAAATTCTCACACAAACTCCATTTACTTTCATTTTGTTTATTTTTTCAAAATATAATTGTCTATATAAAATGTCATTTTTAACATTAACTTATTTTGAAATTGAATTATAATTCTAATTTTCGAACAATTTCAATCGAAAATATCTCACATAATTGATATAAATGACTATCAATTGATGCTAGTTATCTATGGAAGGATTATGAAAGGTAATTAAGGTGTGTCACCCTCCAAGGCTCCAATTGACCACCAAAGGTAGTGTTGGTGGTTGTCAACGTTTTTGTTAGGTTAGGTATTGACATCACGATAATCGAGAACCCGACTTGATTAGGTTAGGTTTCGCCGAGGAGGTGCCTTCCGATAGATTTATATAGGGTCCTACCACTAAATTGTTAGCAGCAAAATCACAATTCACATTAAGATGTGGTTCTACATGCAACAAAGCCAATTATGAGAACAATGATATAACCCAATAATAAAAGAAAATGAAATAAATAAATAAAAAGAAAAACCCGCAGGTTGGGTATCATGTCAATGCAGCTTATATAAGTTAGAAAAATTTATGCATTTTGAACATGCAGAATGTTTGTCTGCAGGGAATTAACATGTTTGAGATAAAGCTAAAAAATTCTGTCACTCCATATTTCTTCATAATCCAACAATCGTGTTGGTGCCAAAGAAACTAGTGAAATTGATGGAAATAGAATACTCTCTAAAAATCTATTTAAAAATAGAACCTTCAAAAATTTGTTTACAAAAATAGAACCTATATAAAGGAAATAGTAACCTTGTAGTAACCAGCTGACTATAAGAAATTAGATCCTGCGAAAATTCCTCTCACCATCCTTTATCTTCCTCTCACCTTCCTCATCTTCAAGGAGGTGGTCTCATTTGCAAAGGTTGGTCACTCTCAATCATATGTTTGATTTTTGTTAAGGTGGATGAACCACAAGTGTTGGGCATTGAAGAAATTAAAACAAATAACTAAATTTTAATTCCGGATTAGGAAAGCAAATATTTGCTGCAACTAAGTTATCTCATCTTCCTCTCCAGAAGGGTGTTCAGGAGGTGGTCTCTTGTGCAGAGGTTAGTCTCTCTCAATCCTATGTTTGATTTTTGTTAAGGTCGATGAACCACAATTGTTGGGCATTCAAGAAATTAAAGCAAATAACTAATTGGGGAGTGAGGAAGATGAATTTGTAGGTGTGAGGTCGGGAAGATGACCAGATGAATTTGTTGATCTAGTCTGAAGATGACCAGATGAATTTGTAGATCTAGTCTGATAGTGACCCAATAGTCTGGTAGTCTGATAGTGACCCAATAGTCCGGTAGTCTGATAGTGACCCAATAGTCCTGTAGTCTTATAATGCCCCAATAGTCATGTAGATTACTTATAGTAATGTAGTGCAATTAAACTTTATTGTAATAAATTTTAGTGTATGAAATTTCAGGGAATGGAATCAGTTGCGATTATGATTTGTTTCAATGGAAAATGGTTGAGGTCTGGAAAGAAGTACATGTATAAAAGGGGCGATATGAAAGGCATTATAGTACCAAGGGCTATAACGTTTGCTGAGCTTATAAACCGTGTTCGCCTTATTGCCCAACCAAACAATCCTGCCGAAAAACTCAGGTTGAAGTTCTCAGTGCCTGTAGCATCCACTGAATACAAGCATATTGAAATTGTCGATGATGATGATGTCCAATATTTCTTGAGGTACTATAGTGAGACCATAGGATCCAAAGTTGTGCCCTTACTGGTTTGTAGAAAAGAAACATAAGTGGAATGTGCTAGAGGGGTGAATTTGAATAGGACAAGGGAAAGTGATCAATTAGCTCCTAATGCAAATGGCATAGATGAGAGTAATCAAGTTATCCACGAGAATACAAATGGCATAGATAGTGTCAAATTGCAAAGTTCTCACACAAGGCTATACTTTCCAACAACATTAACAAGTTATTAAAGCATATAAACGAAGGAAAACGATAATTGATCTTAGTGGCACAAACTTAACCAAATATATACAGAAATTTAAAAGCGTGAAAATAGGCGCCCATTTGACAAAAGTAGGTTATAAAAACCTAATGGTGCCTCAGAGCATTCTTGGCATCATATATGAGGCCTTTAGGGTCTTCAGAATCTTCGTCGCTACCGAAGGACGTGTTTGTAGGGTGGGTTAAAGAGGGGATGTCTGGAAGTGTAGGGAAGTCCACGTGCCAGGAGGACACTATCTGACTATGAAAACACCACCTGACTATGAGGACATTACCTGACAATGAGGACAGAAAACAAGCATAATTTGGTGAAATATGCAGACCAAAACATCCAAGAGGACACTATCTGACTATGAGGACACTACTTGACTATGAGGACATTATCTGACTATGAGGACAGAAAACAAGCATACTTTGGAGAAAATTCCATACCAAAACATCAAAGAGGACACTACTTAACTATGAGAACACTACCTGACTATGAGGATACTACTTGACTATGAGGACAGCAAAAGCATACTTCGATGAAATTTTCAGAAATTTATAAAAACCTAACTGCCCAACAAATGCAACATTCACATATCTAAGCATAGAGCATAATTTTATGAAAATTTAAGAACAAAACATCCAATACATCATTAAATAATACCTCCAAACTTTAAAATCAAAACATTAACAAGGCTATACCAAAAACATCCAAAACATCACAGACTAATATGCAATTTGTTCACATACCAAAACATCAGTAACAAATACTTTGTTGCATGATACCTAATCGCATTAACTTCAAAACACATACAAAAACATCATCAAATAATATTGTGTTGGTTAAACAAAGCTACCAATACGCCTCCCTTCGCAAGGTTTCAACTGCTAACTTCAACCTGAATGAAGGCACTTGACCTTGCTCACAAGAAGCTGCGATTGGTTTCCCAGAAACCAAACTATCAATGAACTTCACAGTAAAAACACCACAAGAAGAGCTGAAATAAAACACACCATGAACCATGTCATCAAGGGTGTAACAGAAATATAAGAAAATTAATTAGGGAAACATAACTAATGGATGTAAAATCTAACCCATCATGTTGTTGTGGAATGTTGTTTTGGAACCTTATGTGAGTCCAAGACTTTATGCGGTCGGTAGGGAGATGTTTTCGGCCTCCTTTGGGAGAAGGGACCTTGTACATTCTCATCGCATGGAGGAGGCGAGGGAGGGTCTTCTGAAGTGGTTGCTGCTTCTCGCCAACATCTTTTTGGGAAGTGTTCAACAAACAAGAATAAAAAACATTGACAGTCCTATGCAGGGGGTCCAACTCAAGAACCAACCAATGGTTACTCTCCAACATCCAAGGCGAATATATGTGCCTATCTAAATTCCACGGGGAAGCAAAGCATGTTGGGAAAGCTCCCAAAATGTAGTTATGTATTGCCTTCACATTTCGGGAGAGGGTGCAAACTGCTCGAACTTCATCGAATGTTGGCAATTTCTCCTTCGCACACCCCTCCAAATATTGATACAAAGCAACAAAATTTCGGCAAAGAACATACTGTATAAATACATCATATCAAACCAAATAACACATTAACACATGGAAACCAACTACAATACTTGAAAAAAGGAGTATGTTGTCGACCAATTGGTTTTGAATATATCCGGATGGTCAGACTGCCGTTTCCTAAACAAGTACAATGCCTATACATGTGCTGCAATATAAAATTATGATCATTCAATAGTATTTTACAGCCTAAATCCTATTGAACTAAATATTTATCAAATCACTCACTAACCTCATCTCTTATCCAACTTAAGGTGTCCAACAAGTCGGCGAAAAATTTTAAATCCACACTGAACCCATCTACCTCAAGTAGCTCCCTAATGTAATCAATACCATAGTAAATACCATGATTCAAATTGAATCTTGCCTATTTGATAACCAACAAATGGAGGAAAGTACTTACATAGGTGTAGTTGTCCACTTTGTCATAAATTCAGTGAAAATTACCACATCCTCCCGTGGTATAGGAGCACAAGGGTCGTACTTGGCAGGTGCATTCAAACCCTCTCCATGTCGCTGATTTTTCCTTCCAAACTCGGTAAATGGGGAGAGCAAGGCTGGAGCCTTATGCTTCATCCTCAATTCGGTGCCCTTTGGGGTCTCCGCATCCGATAGGACAATCGGTGGATTGCCTTCACCTCCCACGAGGTCTGCTGTTGGAGTTTCAGTATGAACCTCAGCTTCATGGCTCTCCACATAGCCTTTCAAGAATTCAGCAAAAAGTTGGAAAAACCAAGGAATACTGCTCAGAGCTTTGCAAATCTTGAGGGACCTCAATACGGATCCCTCATTGGCCCTCCTGAACTGCTTCAGCCTCCTTGGCCTCTTGATGTTCTGCGAGAAGTCGTGAGGGGCCACTTGTGAAGGCCTCAACTTCAACTTCCTTTTGTTGTGGTGAGGGGAAGCTCGTAAAGGCTTCATCTTCACGTTCCTCGTGATGTGGTGAGGGGATGCTCGAATCCCGATGACTAGATGCCAATTCAGTGAGGCGTTTGTCAAAATCAGCAAGCATGACTTGCACAACATTCTCAAAGGAAGCATGCTTGACGCGAAGATCGTGTACTTCCTTGTTCAACTCAAGCCTATAAACCTTCTTCCTCAACTCCTTATTCTCAGTTGCAAGCTACCAAACTGAACTCACAAGCTTCTGGAAAAGTTGCTGATATGCTCCCAAATCATTCACTGCTGGAATCGTAATATCAAGGAGGCTAGAATCGACCTCTAGTGCATCTTTGCTCCCGGATGATTACCTAACAACCATTGTTGCTGGCCCACCAGCCTCCTCGTTGGTTGGAAATAAACTCTGCACTTCAACCTGCAATAACACCAACATATATTTTCTAGTTGCTCATACACACACTGCTATTTGGAAAACATCTGCATCAATGAATGAAACATCAACTATGACACTTACCACCATTGACTGGAATATCTCAGTTTGTAGCTTGTGAAATTAGGCAGCTTTCCCATGCTTCCGGTGGAGTAACCGGGGAACTTCGTTGTTCCTACTCACTTCAACATACCCCAAATCAATGAAAGCGGGGAATGTTTCAAATGCCCAAGTCTGAAGCAAGACAAAATAGTTAGTCACAATAAAAATGGCTACTTACATACTTATTCAGAAATTAAATGAAAACAGATCTTAGTAACTTCTATGACATACTTGAAAAGCATACGCAAGCCCACACAGCTTATACCTTCGCGCGTCAATTTTACCCTTGTTCTTATTTCTCCCCTCCCCCCTCATTTCCTTCATTGCCTCCTTCATCCTCTACATTCTCTTCTTCATTGATCTCTTCCTCAACTATATTCTTTTTCTTCTTATAATAATCAACTAGCGCCCTCGTTAGACACTCAGTTGTTCTTTCAAAAGAAACTCTTCCCCAAGGATATTTGTTACACTCCTCAAGCTTCTCAACAAGATGCAGATGATACAGGTATATGAGAGTAGATGTTTCCCTCCCAAGCAAGACCATTTGAACAAAATATACCAGGGCTAATTTCAGTTTATCGTTCGAATGCCTACAAGCCTTGAATGCCTCCTCCACCATGGCATTTGATACTTTCTTCGTCTTCTTGAAGTACTTGTTCTTCAATCTACTTTGTCCATCAAAGGATTTAGGTTCTAAAGGCTTTCCATCTTCAAGACCCGTAATCAAGCATAAATCCATTTCTGTGAACTGCTTGACACGTCCCCCCAGTAGAAAGGACACCCTTTCATTTGGTTTGAGGCCACGTCCCATTAACTTGCGCACCAAAGGTCCGTGCACTATGTCATGGCTCCACTCCAACTCATCTATTTGAAGGAGATGTACAAAACAAGTGGCCTCAAACTGAGGCAATGCATCAGGTCCGAGTTCATCCTTGATTAGTGATCAGTCGTTATTTATGCATCATTTTGATGTCTTTATATGCCTCTCTTACATGTCTTTTGAATGATTTCGTGCCATCAATAGTTGAAAATGATCAATCTTGTGAGACTTGTGCAGAGTTAGAAAGATAGGTAAAATCTGGAAAGAACGCAAAAAGAATGACTCAAATCGGAGTCCAGATGAAGGAGATATCCTCATTTCAATATCAGGTCCTGAACGGAGGCCTGAGTGCGCCAGTGCGCCAGTGCACCTATTTTGGGCCACTGGCCAAGTACCTCATATCAGGCCCTCCGGGTCCCGAACTTGTGTTTCATGACATCAAGGTCAAGTCCTAGAAGTGCCAAGGTCGCGCCAAGGCAGGTCGAGGACATGTCCCAAGAACTCCCATCCGAGCCCAGAAGTGCGCCCAAGCCGGGGTCCCTGTTCCGCCAGCGGTGGATCAGAGGTTCTCCCTCTGCGCCAAGCCTGACAACATTTGCGCCAAGCCTGACGACGATGCGCTTCTATTATACTCCTAACGTACTTCAAAAGCGCGGTCCCATATCCTGATTACGAAGACAGTCAAAAATCCAAGTTTGGCCAGCTTGCGTTCCCACTTGCCAGCCTGCATTCACACTTCCGGCCATGCTCTGATTGGTTCGAATAGATTTTAAAGACTTTATAATTAATTAAAAGTAAAATAACTTTTCCTATTCCTATAGGACATGGTTTTACCAATCCTTATAGGACATAGGTTTGACCAATCCTTATAGAACAAGGTTTTCCCTTTGTCTATAAAAGGGAGCCTTTGTTCAGTGTTTTAGAAAAGAGATAATTAGCTAAGGACGTTTTTGTTTTCTGGAAAAACAGAGACCTAAGCCACAGAGTTCCGTTTTGGTTTTCTAGAGAATTAGGGACCATATATTTTCGGAGATAATCTTTCACTTAGATTATTGGACGTGGAGCTTGGAGAAGAAGGCCCTGCCGTGTCTTCTGCTGCATCTGTTCTTAACAATCTCTTCTGTACCCTTATTTTCATTATTGCAATTTACTTATGGATTCAATTATACTTGTGTTTATTTCAGTTATGTGTGAGTAGTCATTAGGATTAGGGCTGCTTGAAGCCCTAGCCATGTTAGCTTATTGATTGGATTTCTGGCTCTTGATTATGATTGCTATGCATGCTGAATAAGTTGGATTACTATGCTTAATGAACTTAATTTATGCCTATAAGATTAGCTACCTTGTTTGCATATAATTATAGATGTAATTGCTTGAGTGACCGTCATATCATCTTGTGATTTGGAGCATCGAAAGTATTCGTACTTGTAATCTTAACTCATGACGACCTAGGATTGCATGCCACTTTGCTAGGCTAATGTGGTGTCATTAAATTCTCTTTAAACTTCATGCATCATCTTAAAAGGTAGGTGATAGACGTTCTAGGCATATGCCCTGTTTAGAACATGCTAAGTAAGAGGGAATAAGATGTGTCTAGTGAACCAACGCCAGGTCCTAGGCACGGGCACCTAATTCAGAAAATGCATAGTAATTAGGTCAAGGAAATTTGGTTAAGAGCTATAATTGGTTAGAGTGGATAGTAAGCCTTAATTCGCCTTAGTTAACAACCTTTCATTCTTGCATTGTTATTTTCTGCACTTTGATTTACTTGTCTTTAAATCATAAACCCCCCTCTTGCATGTGTGTGTGTGTTTTTATTTAAATTAACAAATCTGAACTAAATTGCTCATAACGTTGATACAAGTCCTCGAGGGATCGACTCTTGCTGTGCTACTATACTATACTTATCGATTTGTGCACTTGCAAGGATTTTATAACTGTTAGAATTGAATTGCATATTTCTTGCTCTTTAAATCTACCAACAAGTTTTTGGCGCCGTTGCCGGGGACTTGTCCCTCAACGGTGCCCATTCAAGTTTAGATTTGTAACTTAGTTTTTTTTCTTTTTTGTTAGGTACCCGTGTATGTCATTCCAAGGTTCAGTGCACGGGTCATCAAGTGGACCATCATCGCAAGCATCTTCAGTCCACGGCTCTCCGCCACCAAGCCCAAGGAGGATGGCGGACCACAGAGAAGAGCAGGGCCTGGAACGTGGCCTAGTACCGCAAGCCCCATGGCGCCTTAAGGATTTTGCCATGCCCCATGTCTCGGAGGATCAATTTCCAATTGTTTTTCCCGAGTCAACAGTGGCAAACTTCGAATTAAAGTCAGGGACAATTCACATGCTGCCTACATTCCACGGCCTTGCTGGCGAGGACCCGCACTTTCATATCAAGGAATTTGTTGAGGTTTGTTCAACACTGCGCATCAATGGTATGACAGAATCGGAAATCCGCCTGCGGCTCTTTCACTTCAGTCTCAAGGATCGCGCCAAGACATGGTTTCATTCATTGGCGCCGGCTTCCATTCACTCTTGGAGGGACTTGACGTCCAAATTCTTAACACAGTACTTTCCCGTGGAAAAGACAAATGAGTTAAAGTCCAAGATCATGAACCCACGGCAAGACATGGAGGAGTCTTTCTACGAGTTTTGGGAGCGGTTCAATCAGATGCTACGGGCGTGCCCCCACCACCATATTGATGCCCATCATCTTATGCTATACTTCTATGGAGGCTTGAAAACTAGCGATCGGACAATGGTGGATTCTCAATCCCAAGGGATTCTAGAAGGCACAGCCGAGGAAGCAAGGACCGCCTTTGAGAACATTGCTCAAAGGGAAAAACAGTTCAGCTACAGGGGTCCCTCCTCTAGAGCTACGGGTGATGCATCCGCCAAATACAAAGATGACGCCATTGCTCAGCTCACGGCAATGGTAAAACAATTGTGTAGCGACAAAGCCAAAGGAGTTGACATCTGCGAGGTATGTTCAATTCAGGGCCACACATCCCAGGACTGCCCGGTTGTGGAAGAGGCCAACTTTGTTGGAGGGTTCAATAGCAATTCTCGACCCCGGAATGACCCATATTCCAACACTTACAATCCGGGGTGGAGAAATCATCCTAATTTCCGTTGGAGCAACAATCAAGCAGCCGCGAATCCCTTGCCACCCCCTGGATTTGAGCAGCAAGCCGCAGGCCCTCAGGGGAACTACCACGGTCCTTCCTCAAACCAGAATGGCGGAAGCAAGTCTGTTGAGGACTCCATCCATATCCTGATGCAACAGCAGGCTCAACTCATAAAATTCATGCACGATAGCCAGAGTCAGACGGGAGACTTCAAAAATGCAATTGCAAACTTGGAGCGTCAAATGGGACAGGTGGCGAACCAACTAAATCAGCGGGAGCAGGGCAAGCTACCGAGTCAAGTCCTGGTAAATCCGAAAGGATTTCACAATCCTACGGCTAATGCCATCACGCTGGAGAAGGAAACACCACTTCAAGACCCCACATATGCCACCCGCACAGGACCTGGAACTGAGCCTCAACCTACTCTGCCAAGGATCACCGACCAGGGGGCGCCGCAAAACATGCCATGGCCAACACCTCTGGCGCAGAACCAGTCCAATGAGTCACCAAGTGCCCTACCGCAAAGAGGACCTGACACTGCGCCTACTTCGGCCACGGCTGGCATGCAACCTGCTCCTAAGCCCAAGTCGCAGCACTCGAATACTTCTAACTCTAAACCTCAGAATTCCAATTCTAAAAAAGTCACTTTTGAGTTAGCTAATAATGTTGATTATCCATTTCCTCGCAGGTTCCAAAACAGGAATAAACAAAAGGAGGACTTTGAGGAAGAAATCATCAGCATGTTGCAGAAGCTTCAGATCACACTGCCTTTCCATAAAATTGTCAAGCACATGCCTATCTTTGCAAAGCTGATCAAGGACTTAGTTGCAGGAAAGCGTGGTTTTAGCTCCACGGACACCATTGACATCCCTATGGCCTGCTCGGCTGCCCTTTTGCGCATGCCCCTTAAGGCCAATGATCCTGGGCCGCCATCCCTTCCATGTGTCATTCAGTCAAAAAGATTCGAACATTGCCTTTGCGACACGGGAGCATCAGTGAACATCATGCCATTCCACATTTACAGGTCACTCAACCTAGGCGCACTCAAGCCCACGCACCTATGTGTCAGGTTGGCTAACGCTTCTGTAACCAACCTAATGGGGGTTCTTGAGGACGTACTGGTACAAATCGGAGATACATGCATCCCTGCCGACTTCTACGTACTAAGAATGGACAGAATTGACAAAAGTGAGGAACCTCCCCTCATCTTCGGAAGGCCCTTACTAGCCACAGCCGAGTGCCTCATCGACGTCAGAAAGGGCCAGGTCTCCATCAAGGTCCTGGACCAGCTTCGGACATTCTCCATCCATGACACCATCCAGTACCCTGCCGAGCCTATTGTAGATTTTCCGTTAAACACAATGGACTTACTGCTACGGGAGACAATTGCTCATTCTTGCATGACGGATGACCTTGAGAAGGCCGTTACTAGTAACCCACACACTGTGGATTCACTTACAGATAGCGTGATCGAAGAGGTACGAGCCCTTGACATCATGCCAGCCCTCCCATTGCACAGGCCTCCCCTCGAAGCGCTACCATTCACAAGTCAGAAAACCCTGCCATCCATCATAAAGGCTCCTGAACTCGAGCTGAAGCCCTTGCCTGAGCACTTAAAGTATGCATATTTGGGCGACAATCAAACCCTTCCAGTCATCATTGCATCTACCCTAAGTACGAAAGAGGAAAAGGCATTGGTTCACGTCCTTAAGGTCAATCAAACGGCAATTGGATGGACAATAGCTAACATCAAAGGCATAAGTCCCGCAAAATGCATGCATCGGATACTGCTGGAGGAAGACTCCAAACCATCACGGGAGGCACAGAGGCGATTGCATCCACCTATGAAGGAGGTCGTGAAGAAAGAAGTCCTAAAGCTTTTGGACGTTGGAATCATCTATCCAATTAGTGACTCCAAGTGGGTGAGCCCAGTCCAGGTCGTGCCAAAGAAAAGTGGGATCACAGTGGTTAAAAACGAGCAGGATGAGCTTGTACCTCAACGGATTCAAACAGGATGGAGAGTGTGCATCGACTATCGAAAGCTAAATATAACCACACGCAAGGACCACTTTCCTTTGCCCTTCATTGATCAAATGCTCGAGCGCCTGGCTGGACACTCCCACTATTGCTTCTTGGACGGCTACTCAGGATACAATCAGATTGCTATTGCACCCGAAGATCATGAAAAAACAACATTCACATGCCCATATGGCACCTTTGCATACAGAAGAATGCCGTTTGGATTGTGCAATGCCCCAGCTACCTTTCAGCGTTGCATGATGAGCATCTTCTCCGATATGGTGGAAGATATAATTGAAGTATTCATGGACGACTTCTCAGTGTTTGGACATTCATTCGAACTGTGCTTAGTTAACCTAACCCGAGTACTGGAACGGTGCAGAGAAAGCAACTTAGTGCTGAACTGGGAAAAGTGCCATTTCATGGTACAACAGGGAATTGTCTTGGGTCATGTGATCTCTAGCCGAGGCATTCAAGTGGACAAAGCAAAGATAGACATAGTAGAGAGGCTGCCGTACCCCACTACAGTCAAAGAGGTTCGATCGTTCTTAGGGCATGCTGGCTTTTACCGCAGATTCATCAAAGATTTCTCGAAAATCACAAGACCTTTGTGTGATCTTCTAGCCAAGGACGCCACATTTGAGTTCACTAAGGGATGCCGTGAGGCATTCAACACACTCAAGGCAAAGCTCACGGCATCACCCATCATCATGCCACCGAATTGGGACTTACCATTCGAACTAATGTGTGATGCCTCAGACTTCGCCATAGGAGCAGTTTTGGGACAGCGTGTTGACAAGCTCCCTCATGTCATTTACTACGCAAGCCGAACCCTGAATGATGCCCAGCTGAACTACTCCACCACCGAGAAGGAGCTCCTTGCTGTTATCTTTGCCCTGGAGAAGTTCCGTTCATATCTAATTCAAACCAAGGTCATAGTATACACGGATCATGCTGCCTTGAAGTATCTGCTCACTAAAAAGGACACCAAGCCAAGGTTGCTACGTTGGATGCTACTGCTCCAGGAATTCGACCTTGAAATCAGAGACAAGAAGGGCAGCGAAAACGTGGTCGCTGACCATATGAGCCGATTGCTTCACAGTTCCAATGAAGAGGCCGATCAGTTGCCCCTCCTCGAGACCTTTCCTGACGAACAGCTCTTCGCAATCCAAGCTATTGATCCATGGTATGCCGATCTCATTAATTACCTTGTCACTAAGCAAATTCCTTCATCTTTAAACAGGTACCAAAAGGACAAGCTGGCTAAACAAGCTAAGTACTACATATGGGATGAGCCGTACCTATGGAAGCATTGTCCAGACCAAATCATTCGGCGCTGCATCCCAGAAGACGAGATGAAATCCGTCTTGACTTTTTGCCATAGTTTGGCATGTGGGGGCCATTTTGGAGCTAAGAAAACAGCCCTCAAGGTACTCCAAAGTGGACTCTACTGGCCCACACTTTTCAAGGATGCACACGAATTTGTACTCACCTGTGACCGCTGCCAAAGCCTAGGTAACATCGGCCCTCGAAATCAAATGCCATTACACCCTATTCTTGTGGTCGAAATCTTCGACGTATGGGGCATTGATTTTATGGGGCCTTTTCCGAATTCCTTTGGCAATCTTTATATTCTGCTTGCAGTTGATTATGTCTCCAAATGGGTGGAAGCAATTCCCACCAAAACTAACAACGCCAAAGTAGTGGTGCGTTTTTTACAGAGTCACATCTTAGCCAGATTCGGCGCACCTAGGGCAATCATCAGCGATGGGGGGGCACACTTCTGCAATCATTCGTTTACAGCCCTAATGAAGAAGTATGGCGTCACCCACAAGGTCTCAACACCTTATCACCCTCAAACGAGTGGCCAAGCGGAAGTGTCCAATCGGGAAGTAAAGGCCATATTGGAAAAAACGGTAAATCCTAACCGCAAAGATTGGTCCAGCAAATTGAATGATGCGCTGTGGGCCTATCGGACCGCATACAAGACCCCGATTGGCATGTCTCCCTTCCGGCTGGTTTTTGGAAAAGGCTGCCACCTACCAGTGGAATTGGAGCATAAAGCATTCTGGGCTATTAAGCAGATGAACCTGAACTGCGATGACGCTGGAATACATAGGAAGCTTCAGCTAAGTGAATTAGAGGAGTTGCGAAACGAGGCCTTTGACAGTGCTCGTATCTACAAGGAAAAGACCAAAGCTTTCCACGACAAGCGCATTCAGCCCAAGGACTTTCACATCGGACAGGAAGTCCTCATCTTTGACTCCCGGCTCAGACTAATGCCAGGTAAGTTGCGTTCAAGATGGACTGGACCATTTATTATTACTAACGTTTTTCCTCATGGTGCAGTTGAAATCCAGCACCCGGAAAGGCAGGATCCGTTCAAGGTAAATGGCCACCGCCTCAAACACTACTTGAAGGACCTTTCTAATCCAAGCGCAGTCAACCCTGCAACTCCGCATGCGCCCAGCTCCTAGCATGTCAGTCCCGTCTTGCCTAGACGTTAAATAAAGCGCTCCTAGGAGGCAGCCTAGCCCTGGTTTGTATTTCTCACTTCCTTTTCTGTTTCTGCCCGTTATATCTCTCAAACCTTTTTACTGTTGTCATGCTTACTGCTTATCACATTGAGGACAATGTTCAGTTTAGGTTTGGGGGTGTGGATTTAAAATTTTGCATATAGAAACAAGTAGGTTTGGGGGTGATACACGGCCAGGACATTTAAATTTCTGCTTGTGATTAGTATGATAACTTGTTAATAGGAATGTATATGCTAAGTTAACTATCTTTGCTTTACTAAGAGTCATGCCATGGTTAAGTAGTTCATAATCTGCACTTCACAATGCCATGTTTTTAAGTGATTAAGTGAACGAAATAACTGAATTTGAGTGAACCTTAGAAAATTAGTGGAGACTACCCAGTGAGATCTTTGAGCCTAATTGCCATTCTTTCTGAGGGATATACTTGTTTCTACTCTTAAACACTCATCACTTTTGTTCTTAATTGTTGATCTCATTACATCATATTTGCATTGAATTTTAAAGAACTAACATCATTTAGATACTCTTGATTTAATGTATGCTTTGCCATAAGAAATGATGTAGGCTATGTGTGCTTTAACCTCTAAAGGCCTTATCCTACCCTATTGCATGCTCCCTAAGCCAATTTTGAAGCCAAACACTCAACCTTTTCTTTCATCACCCAAAGTATAACCTAACCCAAAATACTTAGCCATTCATCACAGCCATACCCTATAACCTCAGTTTGTGCTAAGGTTGCCATAAATGAGATTCATGGTGAGAATAAAAGGTGAAAGAAGATGTTGCCCAATTCAAAGGACATTGGCGTCAATTGAAAGTTCAAAAGTAAAGAAAATTTTTACAAGTTGCAAGCTGCATGAAAATTTGAGGAAATCATTGCATGATCTTGGTTCAATTAAATTCAAAGACGACCTTAAACAAAAAAACGTTCAAATCAAAAGAAAGAAAGAAACGTTGAGAAAAAGAAGGAAAAAAATAAGTGAAAAACAAAGTGAATTGAGCCTCAAAATAAGCCACAAGAGCCTCAAAATAAGCCACAAGAGCCACAAAATAAAGCACAATGTCGTGGGCCTTAAGAAAGGATTCAGTTCAGAAATTCCAAGTTCAATTCATGACTTCTCATGCCTTGGCACAACTCAGGTTCTTTGAATCCCATCCTTCCTTGCTAAACCCCAAAGCTTAGCCCCAATACAACCTAAAAAGGAAGACCTAACGGATCTTATGGACAATCATGCTGAGGATTAAGGTACGTATCTATGTTCTTAAAGTTCAATTCCTTTCATGAGATCTTTATTTCCATAAAGTGCTATTCTTCATTGTTACTCATATGTGATTAAATTTGAATTTCATAACATAAACTCATCACATATGCTTGAAAAGAGTGTAAGCCTAGGATTCTTGTGTGAATTGAGAGTTGCCTAGTGAGGATTAGAGTCGAGGCGAAATCTTTCTAGGGCACTTAGATGAAGTTGTTTTCAAACTTGATCACCTGAAAATATTGGCATTTATACACGTACACCTTCACATGACACTCACGGCTATGGCATTCCTTTTAGTTCTGCAAAGCATGTCTACTTACTTTGATTCTTATTAGCTTGTTAAGAGTACTATATCTAGCATCTTTTTGTTTAAGTAAAAGGTTTGTGGGTATCGTATTGTTATAAGCCTCAGGAGACAAAACTCCTCCTACTAGGTGAACCTAGGGGTTTAAATGTTCTATCTTAACTAAAATCGATTCTTTTCATTTTGTTAGCATTTGTTTTGCTCAGGGACTAGCAAAAGATAGGTTTGGGGGTATTTGATCAGTCGTTATTTATGCATCATTTTGATGTCTTTATATGCCTCTCTTACATGTCTTTTGAATGATTTCGTGCCATCAATAGTAGAAAATGATCAATCTTGTGAGACTTGTACAGAGTTAGAAAGATAGGTAAAATCTGGAAAGAACGCAAAAAGAATGACTCAAATCGGAGTCCAGATGAAGGAGATATCCTCATTTCAATATCAGGTCCTGAACGGAGGCCTGAGTGCGCCAGTGCGCCAGTGCGCCTATTTTGGGCCACTGGCCAAGTACCTCATATCAGGCCCTCCAGGTCCCGAACTTGTGTTTCATGACATCAAGGTCAAGTCCTAGAAGTGCCAAGGTCGCGCCAAGGCAGGTCGAGGACATGTCCCAAGAACTCCCATCCGAGCCCAGAAGTGCGCCCAAGCCGGGGTCCCTGTTCCGCCAGCGGTGGATCAGAGGTTCTCCCTCTGCGCCAAGCCTGACAACATTTGCGCCAAGCCTGACGACGATGCGCTTCTATTATACTCCTAACGTACTTCAAAAGCGCGGTCCCATATCCTGATTACGAAGACAGTCAAAAATCCAAGTTTGGCCAGCTTGCGTTCCCACTTGCCAGCCTGCATTCACACTTCCGGCCATGCTCTGATTGGTTCGAATAGATTTTAAAGACTTTATAATTTATTAAAAGTAAAATAACTTTCCCTATTCCTATAGGACATGGTTTTACCAATCCTTATAGGACATAGGTTTGACCAATCCTTATAGAACAAGGTTTTCCCTTTGTCTATAAAAGGGAGCCTTTGTTCAGTGTTTTAGAAAAGAGATAATTAGCTAAGGACGTTTTTGTTTTCTGGAAAAACAGAGACCTAAGCCACAGAGTTCCGTTTTGGTTTTCTAGAGAATTAGGGACCATATATTTTCGGAGATAATCTTTCACTTAGATTATTGGACGTGGAGCTTGGAGAAGAAGGCCCTGCCGTGTCTTCTGCTGCATCTGTTCTTAACAATCTCTTCTGTACCCTTATTTTCATTATTGCAATTTACTTATGGATTCAATTATACTTGTGTTTATTTCAGTTATGTGTGAGTAGTCATTAGGATTAGGGCTGCTTGAAGCCCTAGCCATGTTAGCTTATTGATTGGATTTCTGGCTCTTGATTATGATTGTTATGCATGCTGAATAAGTTGGATTACTATGCTTAATGAACTTAATTTATGCCTATAAGATTAGCTACCTTGTTTGCATATAATTATAGATGTAATTGCTTGAGTGACCGTCATATCATCTTGTGATTTGGAGCATCGAAAGTATTCGTACTTGTAATCTTAACTCATGACGACCTAGGATTGCATGCCACTTTGCTAGGCTAATGTGGTGTCATTAAATTCTCTTTAAACTTCATGCATCATCTTAAAAGGTAGGTGATAGACGTTCTAGGCATATGCCCTGTTTAGAACATGCTAAGTAAGAGGGAATAAGATGTGTCTAGTGAACCAACGCCAGGTCCTAGGCACGGGCACCTAATTCAGAAAATGCATAGTAATTAGGTCAAGGAAATTTGGTTAAGAGCTATAATTGGTTAGAGTGGATAGTAAGCCTTAATTCGCCTTAGTTAACAACCTTTCATTCTTGCATTGTTATTTTCTGCACTTTGATTTACTTGTCTTTAAATCATAAACCCCCCTCTTGCATGTGTGTGTGTGTTTTTATTTAAGTTAACAAATCTGAACTAAATTGCTCATAACGTTGATACAAGTCCTCGAGGGATCGACTCTTGCTGTGCTACTATACTATACTTATCGATTTGTGCACTTGCAAGGATTTTATAACTGTTAGAATTGAATTGCATATTTCTTGCTCTTTAAATCTACCAACAATTAGTTTAAGGCATCGCCTTGTTTGACAAAGGCATTGTACCTTTGTTGTGAATATCCGATCCTCTGGAATTAGTAGGTGGTAATTCATACTCATGACCTGCACAATTAATCTATCAACATATGAGGACACTACCTGACCTTGAGGACAGAAAAGAGCATACTTTTATGAATATTCAAAACCAAAACATCCAATTCTAACAGCACTGACTATGAGGACACTACCTGATTATGAGGACAAAAAGAGCCTACTTTGGTGAAAAGGGTGTCGATCAACTAAGATTTCAGTTTACAAGAATGAAAACACAACTCATACAATAAATGAATGAATAGATCACTTTTACCATCCAAATTAAAGTTAAAAGCTATAAATAAACTGTAAGGACCCTTCCCGAATTTCTCCTCGAAACCCGGAAAGAACCCTTATCCCGTCTGACATCCCTTTTACCTCAAGATTTTATACCAGAACTACCCTTTATCTTTAAATATTTTTTAGTAAACCTTACAGAGTTCCCAACGGAACCTCTGTACTTACTGACCACTCCTACCTGTCAGACGTAGGACATCATACAGGTCAAAGCCAAGAACTCGGAATATTGGTGGTCCAAATTGGAATACCCTTTGACACCAAATGTCAGTAGGTCAGACACTACTGACACCTCTACTGGAATACCACAAGACAACCGACTAGTCAGATACTTGTGAACCAACAATAATTCGTCATTCTGGGTCACCGCCCACACCAACCCACAGACCCGGATGACGAAGTATTTCCATAGGCTGATTTATCACATGACAATTGTCGTCAAACCATATTAGCGCTGGAAATATCCTCAGCTATCATATCACATCAGTCGGCATATCTCTAGCCACCATGGTATCCCTTGGGGTGTGCTAGTCATGACACACAACTCTCTGTACTATGCATAAATAGCCTCGCGACCAGGCGGAGCCAAAACTCCTCGATGCCAGAGTCGGAGCACTCAACGAACCAACGAAGTAAAACTCTCGATGCTAGTCGAAGAACAGTAACCAATTATATTGAAGGTTCACCGGTTCACCGCCAATAGCGAATCCAAGTCCCATTTTCTGGTCCTCCTCAAATATGTTTATCTTGGAGGTTCACCGGGTTCACCGCCAATAGCGGATCTTGGCCCAGATCCTAGCCTCCCTCAATCAATGTTTATCTTGGAGGTTCACCAGGTTCACCGTCTCAGCGGATACTAGCCTCCCTCAATCAATGTTTATCTTGGAGGTTCACCGGGTTCACCGTCTCAGCGGATCCTAGCCCCGGATCCTGGCCCCCCCTGAAATCGGTATTGTTTATTTTTGGAGGTTCACCGGGTTCAACGTCTCAGCGGATCCTAGCCCCGGATCCTGGCCCCCCTCAAATCGGTATTGTTTATTTTGGAGGTTCACCGGGTTCACCGTCTTAGCGGATCCTAGCCCCGGATCCTAGCCCCCCCTCAAAACAGTATTGGATCCAAAATCAAGTATTTATAATCACAAATACGGTTTCAACTCAAAATCATGGACTCAAATAATTACCACGTCAAAACGATATCTCGCTGTGACTCATGTATTTCACCGAATGTATCATACCTCACGACTTGATATCGTGTTACGTATCTCGGAATTGACTCTCGAGATACCCTAATCTAGTGGTAGTTTATACTCATTCCAGAGTACCTACTTCTCATCGATATTCTAATTTAAATCTCGGAATCTATCTTTGAAATGTACCACTAAAGTATTAGTTTATACTCGTTTCAAAGTACCTACATCTCATAATTAACAATGCTGGGTCCTAAAGCTAACCCTGGCATAGTCTAGATTTCCTATCATCATCTTGCATCATTCTCATTCCATAAATATATTATTAGTCAACCAAACATTCATCACCACACACATAATTACATCAAATACTACTAACACAATTAAATCAATCATCATTCAATTGAAATCCCAATCATCACATAATCTATCACATAACAGTACATAAGTCATATAAGTATGAGTTTAGGAAAGGATTCCACTCACAAACATCATCCAACCCAAAATTCATGGACGCTCTAGCCCAAGGAACACATGCACAATAATAACCCAACTACCTTGACTTTCCGAGCTCAAAATCCGCTTCAAGGTCAACCATTACCGCTAGAATTGCCCAAATCGAGCCTTCAACGAACTCCTATGGCCTCGAAACCAATAAAATCTGATTTGGAACGTCCCAATACCCTAGTCACGCGCCACCGTGACATTGGGAACAGTCAAACGCGCCGCCACGCGCCACCAGAAGGTCAGAACATGCGCTCACGCTCCGCCATGCGCGCTCACGCGCTTGGACCGGTCCAATCCGGCCCGGCTCGACCTGACTCGATCCAACTCGACTCAACCTGACTGGTTCACTCAACCTGACCGGTTTAACTCGACCCGACCGATCACTCAACCCGACCGGTTCACTCGACCCGACCTGATCTGACCCGACTCGACCGGTCGCCGGAGAAGACGATCGACTGCCGGTGCCGTCGCCGAAGTCTGGCCTGAGAAGATGACCGGCAGCCGCCGTCTGGTTTCGCCGGAATCCCCCATTTCCGGCCGAAACTTCAAGATTTTATAACTTCTTCATTTCTTTACCGTTTTTCACGATCCACACATGTAAATCCATCTACTTTTCACCAGGAATCCAACTATGAGGTCAAAGTTCCGAGATCGTACCTGGTTTGGCCGAAAAACGACCGAGAAGATTTGGTCCACTTCCCTCCTCCGTCCGTCGCCTACGGCGGTGTTCCGGCTCCGATGATTACACCAAAAGACTCGTGGGGTTGCGGGGAAGATCCTTCCGGCCTTAGTTTCGGTCAAATCGGACTGAAAAAAAAATATCTGGACCCCCTTCCTCGAGGAGAGAGAAAATATCTGATATATAGTTCCAACTTTTCCAAAATTACCAAACTGTCCCTGATACTTCTGGACCCGTAACGAACTCACCGGGTCTCCGTTTTCTGTGTGCCGCCTGTCTATGAACTCGTGAGTTCGAGACCTACGCAACGACCCAAGAAAAATTCCCAAAAGTACTGCCAGTCAAAAAGTGACTCCCGAACCCGTCCAAAATCGAGGGTAAAATCGTCCAATTCTCAAAATAATTTAATTTTTGGTCCGGGTCGTTACATAAACGAATTGGAAAACCTAATTCTATTTACCATCCAAATTATATAGAAGTAAGAAGACTTCACCAAAGAACTCTGTAACCTACTACCTATGTTGTAAGTTGAGGATAAATAAATGAATAGATCACTTTAGTTGTGTTGAACAGAAACTAAACATCATGATGGCATTCCTAGCTGCAACAGTCAATGTGCGATCACAAGCCCAGAAAGGCATGTTAAATTTTTGTACACTTAGCACTGTATATTAACATATTACCACATTCGTGATCCATAGTATGATTCCCAAATGATAAGTCCAAAACCACATCCACTTGCTTAGGACAATGAAGCTCTCATGAATCATCAACTGTATATAAAACTTCATAGTAAGTCACCTAGACCAAGAACACATGAAGTGTATATCAAACTTGCACTATAGTCATGAACATCTCAACCTGTCATTATCTCATGGGTTCAATCTCTAGAGGCAAAAAAATCAACAAATTATGAACACACCATATCATTTTCATTTCTTGACATAAATTGCCGAAATTTTAGACTACCACTGCACTGTTTTGAATCCATTTAGAGAAAGCAATTATCTTGCCCCAAGAACAAACATCGGAATATGACTCCAGCAACACACGTAAAGCTAGGGAATCCAAAAATCCTCAACACGAATCACTACTCAGCTCTCTTAATTCAACATTTCCCTAAAAATTCAATATTTCACATCAATCTAAGGAAAAAAACGAACCCAAACCTAACAAAGGTCACCCCTTTTATCACAAGCAAAAAATCATTCACCACAAAATATTGGAATTTCCCTTATGTTTCAAAGATATTAGAATTTAATACAAATACAAAGCATACAAGTTTTTAACAAAAAATTGTTTACCTTAGCGAAGCCCTCGGCTGTACCAGTCTGAGTCTCGTAGAAGATCGTTACCCTTGGTTTTCCCAATGCAGGAGAGGGGTAGGCTCACCTTGTGCAGGAGAGTCGATTGGAGGTGGTCTCGCAGCCTGGGTCGGCCGAAAACGGCATCAGCGACGGTGATGTTTTCTGGGTTTGAAGTCGAGCTTTAAGTCGATTTGTCAGGACCCGTCCCGAATTTCCCCTCGAAACCCGGGAAGAACCCTGATCCCGTCTGACAACCTAAGGAAAGGTTCCCAAATACCCTTCAATCCTTATAAAATTATAATAATAATTAATACTTTCTCTTGTCAGACAAGGGATTTAAGCACTTAAAATTCCCGTAAGTAAGTACCAACCAAATACAAGAATATCAGAGCGTCTAAGTAGGATCAAGATACAAATTAGATATCCTACTCAAGTACAACTACACAGCGTAGCCGGAAGTGCTAATGCCTCTGCCTCGAAATAATGTCCGCGTCAACTCTACTGCCTGAAGGGGGTTTAAACACAAAAGTTGTGAGTGGACAAAAATAATCATTTATAAATCATTTTCCAAGGAATATTACCTTTTTCCCCCTCCATTTATAAAACTATGCATGCATCACATAAACAGTTCATGTTATAAAACATCATCTTTAAATCACCGGCATTTCCCTTTCTCGTTAAAACCACTCAGTAGGACTCACACAAAATCCATATAAGGAAAACACATTGTGATCCACAATCTAGTTTGAAAATCATCCTCAAAGGAGTTCAAAATCATTTCATTCAACCTAGACACATAATATCTCAAATCCACTGTTCCCGACACATCCACTAGCCACCAGGGTATCCCTTGGGGTGTGCTAGTACTGTATCACAACTCCCTGTACTATGCATAGACAGTCTCGCGACCCAACGGAGTCAAAACTCTACAATGCCAGAGTCGGAGCACTCAACAAACCAACGGAGCAAAACTCTCGACGTTAGTCGGAGAATCAATCACCAATTATATTGGAGGTTCACCGAGTTCACCGCTAATAACGGATCCTCGTCCCGAGTCCTGGCCTCCCTCAAATCAGAGTTTATCTTCGAGGTTCACCGGGTTCACCGCTAACAACGGATCCTCATCCCGAGTCCTGCCTCCCTCAAATCAGTGTTTATCTTGGAGGTTCACCGGGTTCACCGCTAACAACGGATCTTCATCCCGAGTCCTAGCCTCCCTCACATATAACCAAATCCGATAAACTCATACAACAGGGTTAAAACCCAAATCATTGACTCAATAATTTCCTCGTCAAAACGATATCAAAACTGAGTCCAAAAACCATGATATTTCTCAAATCACACTTTAATCAAAGTAGTGGAAAACATGTGTCTAGTAATCATTTCTAAAATCCAGAAATTCAATGCCACAATACATAACCGTATTTACACAAAAATATTTTGATGCATGCATTTCAGTTTATAAAACCAAAGTCCACTCACAAACCTGTTCAAGCTAGCTCAATCCCGTCTCGCTCGTTCCTCTGAGGTTCCCGGAACAATATCGCCTGTCAAAAATAACAATCGGGATTACCGGCTAGTAATAAGACTCTTATATAACAACTTCCTAATCTCGGGAAGTCTACCCATGCTGTTCCTAGAAATCACAGCAACTTCAGACACTTAAAACGACCTCTAAACGATGTCCGATCAACCTGAAACCTGTACCAACAGATTCAGAACGTCGAAAACTGGTTACCACGCGTCGCCGTGACGTCAGCCTCGACCCCACGCGCCGCCACGCGCCGCCGGAAGGTCGGTACATGCTCCCACGCGCCCTCATGCGCCGGTCATGCGCCTGCTACAGTGTTCACGTGCCTGAACCGGTCCAACCCAATTCGGCTCAACCTGACCCGATCCAACTCGACCCGACTAGTTCACTCAACCCGACCGGTTCAACTCGACCCGATCGGTCACCGGTGACTCGCCGGAGAAGACGACCGGATTGTCGTCACCGTCGCCGGAAGCTGGCCGGGGAAGATGACCGGACCGCCACCTCCGCCGCCGTCTGGTTAGCCGGAATTCGCCATTTCCGACCGAAACTCCAATCTTTACAACTTCCTCAAAACTCAACCGTTTTACACAAATTTTACGTCTAAATCTATCTACTCAAACCCAGGAATCCAAATATAACCTCAAAACATCAAACACGTACCTGTATAAGCCAGAAAATCGATCGGAAGATCCGAAACTTCCTTTACTCGGTTCGGCTTCCACCGGGGTCCTCTCCTTCGATGGTTGGTACGGTTGTGATCGTGGGAAGGAGTAGAATACGATTAGTTCATCCAAATGGGAAGTTAAAGCCTTGAATCCAACGTTGACTTTTGGTTTCTCTTTTGGTTTTTCGCACGGTTTCGGGTGGGTGTGTTTGTGTTTTCTTTGTTACAGAGAGAGTGAATGAGTGAAGATGATAAGGAGATGAAGATGAAATGAAGATGTAAAATAATTGAGGTTAAAATATCTCCCCCTCCATGGCAAATTACCAAAATGCCCTTGTACATCTAGAACCATAACTTCCGTCCACGAACTTCGTGCATGCCGCCTGTCTACGAACTCGTGAGTTCGAGACCTACGCAACGGTACCCGAAACACCACCAAAAGTGTCTCAAAACAAAACTTGATTTCCAAGCCCTTTACCAACCAAGGGTAAAATCGTCATTTAATAAAAATAATTGCATAAAATCAATAATTAAAATTTCCGGGTTGTTACACGATTGCTGACTGGGACGGCTTCGTCTCAATGAGGGGAAGGGTTTGGTGTCATTGGCAAGGGTTAGGGTGGTCAGAACTAGGCACGGCAGTTGTGGTTGCTGTTCGTGGAGGCTGGAAGATTTGGGGTTTAGGGTTTCGATTTCGTGGAGGATGGAAGATTTGGGGTTTAGGGCTTCGATTTCATGGAGGCTGGGGATGTTTCGTGCCTGGGTCACAGTTGGAATCCACGAAATTCAATTGGGTTTTAGGGTTGAGATTTCGTGGGAGGCAGCAATTCGCGGTGGGAGCTTTCGCAATTTGGGTTTGGTCGTAGTGTGTCTCATAGTCAGCTGGTTACTACAAGGTTACTATCCCGTTTATATAGGTTCTATTTTTGTAAACATATTTTTGAGGATTCTATTTTTGAATAGATTTTTGGAGAGTATTCTATTTCCATCAATTTCCCAAGAAACAAACACACATACAGCCTCCTAAGACAACCAGATCTACCATACAAGTTTGCAAACTAACTATTAAATATTTAATAAATACAACAAGATTGGTATACATACTTAGAGAGGAGTCGCTGATACAGGATCGCCATCAAGAAAACAAAACCTCCCCACATAAATAATGTCTAGAAAATAAAGCTCCTCTTTAAAATAAAGGTCCTCTTTAAAATAATGGAGACGAGCCTTTTTCCCTAAATGAAACCAATCAAGGTGAACTACGAGATGCATAAGTACAGATTCACCACTCTTTGAAAACACCAAGGTTGGTCGATAGAATAAAGCAAGGCCCAAGATTGATCTTCTTTCATAATCCAAAGATTCCAACTGCTCTAGGGAGAAAAAGAAGAAACACATAAAGAGCCTTCCAAGGCCACCAAGGTCAGCACATGATCAATCTCTTTCTCATCCTCATGGCCCGGGGTGAGAAACTGGCGATATTTCTCAAGGGTTAGAATCATGCAATTTTTAAATCTGTTAGTGTTACACATCAGCCAACTTAGAGCACCATTTACAAAAACCATTTCTCTTGACTCAACCCGAAAACCCTTGGAAGGCATGTTCTGGATTGTTTTCCACGAGTTAGATTTCAGGATATAAATGTTCACTTGAGAAGTGATGGAAACCTTATCCTCATCCATATACTCCACAGCTGCCACAATATTATAGTCATCATTGATTGAATCATACCCAAATCCAAAGACGAGATCAATGGTGTTCCTCCCTAAATAGGAAATTGGCCCAGGCTCAAAAGTTGGGTATGGAATTTTCTTGAAATTTTGAATTGACGGGTTCCACAAAGCAATATCCTTATCCTCATCCTTAATGCAATAGATGCAAATCAGACCATGAACGGAGGTATACAATGTATGCCTGTGGTAGTTAGGGGATTTTGATATTTGTACCACTAGGGTTTTTGATGTGATGGCTTTATCACCACCCCTAAGTTGTTGAGACCACCCCTTATTCTTAAAAAAAAAACCCCTTAAATGTTTTAGATATTTATATCTGGGGTGATTCTAATACCGCGTATCTCTACAACACGGTGAAAAAACAAACCAACAGAAATCGTATCTCGTCGATTATGTTGGGGAATTGTGAGATTTCTACAAGTGAGGAGGAAATTAAGGTTGAGGTAGTTCGTTTCTTCCAGAATCTCTTGGGTTCTGCTGTTGTGGTCTCTGGTTTTGATTTCAGCAGGTTACACTTAGACCCTATTCAGGACTCTGTCTCGGATCTGATGGTGAGAGATGTTTCGGATGAGGAGATTAAAGAGGTTTGTTTTCATCTCAACCCTAATAAAGCCCCTGACCCTAACAGGTTTAATGGTCTATTTTTCCAGAAGGCTTGGCCCATTTTTGGATCTCTTATTTGTGATGCGGTTAAGGAGTTCTTTGCTACTAGTAGTCTTCCTGGTGAGCGGAACACTACTATCATCACCTTGGTGCCTAAGGTGCCTAACCTTTCATCCATTGCGGATTACAGGCCAATATCGTGTTGCAACACCCTCTACAAGATCATCTCCAAGATTATTACTAATAGATTAGCTCATGTTCTCCCTTCTTTCATCAGTGGTAACCAGTCGGAATTTGTGGGTGGGCGTCGGATTGGTGACAACATCCTCCTAGTTCAGGAGGTGATGAAGGGTTATCACCTCAACAGTGGGGAGCCTAGATTTGCTGCTAAGATGGATATTCTAAAAGCTTATGATTCCTTGAACTGGGGTTTCTTGATGGATGCCATGGCAGAGTTCAATTTCCACCCCCGATTGATCTCTTGGGTGAAAACTTGTATATCTACTACTAGGTATTCGGTGGCTGTGAATGGTGAGCTCGTGGGTTTCTTTGCTGGTAGTAGAGGGCTTAGATAAGGTGATCCTCTTTCCCCGTACTTGTTTATCATTGCTATGGAGGTTTTTTCTCGGATCCTTAAGGCTAAAATTTCTTCCTCCCCGGACTTTTGTTATCACTAGAGGTGTGAGCGCATTTTGCTCTCCCATTTATCTTTTGCTGATGATTTGCTAGTGTTTTGTTATGGGAATAGAAAGTCTGCAATTGTCCTTATGGATGCTATTTCGTCTTTCTCCTCTATTTCTGGTATATCTCCTAATCTGACAAAGAGCAGTGTGTTTTTGGCGGGTGTCTCTGACCATGTAGCAACTAGGATCAAAGATGTGTTTGGATTTGAGGAAGGTTCTCTGCCTATTAGATACGTAGGAGTTCCTTTGATCACCACAAAGTTGGGGTATTAGGATTGTGCTGCTCTCCTTGAGCGTGTTGATGCCCGGGTCCGAAGTTGGGAGTACCGCTTTCTCCTTTGTGGGTCGTCTTCAGCTTATAAAAGCGGTGCTTTGTAGTGTGCAAGTGTTCTAGTCTTCCCACCTCATCCTTCCTAAGAAGATAATTAGGGAATTTGAGCTCAAGCTTAGAAGGTTCCTTTGGTCTGGTAAGGTGGAAGGTAACTACTATGTTAAGGTGGCTTGGAAAGATGTATGTGTTCCTTTGGGGGCTGGTGGGCTTGGGCTGAAAAATCTGAAGCTTTGGAATGTCGCTCTTATGGCTCGGTTAGGATCACAGTAGTTTGTGGGTGGATTGGATTAGAGCTTATTTCATTCGGGATCAGTGTTTTTAGTGTCTTCGTTCCCCTTCTTTATGTTCTTGGAATTGGAGAAAAATCCTTAAAATCTGCCACCTTGTCCAGCCCTCTATTGGTGTCGTCTTGGGCAATGGGTTGAAGTCGTTCCTCTGGTGTGATAACTGGCTTGGTATTGGCCTGCTTTCTGAGCTGGTTGGTAGTAATACGGTAGCCTCATCTGGGCTCCATTTTCAATGTAGGGTTGACCGGGTCCTTAGGGGCTCATGTTGGGTGTGGCCCAATTTCTGGGACCCTTTCTTGCGGATTGCCCAAGCGGCTGCTGAAAGGATCATCCCTTCTCCTTTGGGTGATTCCTTCTTTTAGGAGGATGAGTCCTCTGGGCGTTACATTGCTGCGTCAATGTGGAAGATCCTTGCTCCTTCCCCTCCCCTGGTTCCTTGGCATGATATTGTGTGGTTCTCCGGCTAGAGTCCTCAAGCTGGGTTTGTGCTTTAGCTTGCTATCAAGGAGAAACTCTCCACTCTTGATAGAATTGGTTCTTTTAGGGCCAAGGTAACACTACTTGTTTACTATGTAATTCGGGTCTTGAATCTCATAGGCATTTGTTCTTTGATTTTGTCTTCTCTAGCGATGTCTGGAAAAGGATTCTTCTCAGGTGTGGGATTCATTGTGACCTTCCCCCTTGGCCTTCCATTATCCCTCTTCTCTCTTCCTTGTGGAAAGGTAAGTCCTTTTCAATGACTGCTAATCGGATTGCTCTTGCTGCTATTGTGTATGGTTTATGGCTGGAACGTAATGGTAGGTTGTTTGGTAGGCTGTGCAAGTCTAAGGACAAATATGGTTAGATCAAAACTTGGTTACTTCAAGTTTAAGGCCTCTCCTAGTAATGTTAGGGCTGCTAGGAGATGGAATATGTTTATTGGATAGTTTGAGTAGTTTGGGTGCTGCCTTGTTTTTGGGTGGTGTTGGTGTTGCCGCTTGGGAGGTTTGTTCCCAGTGGTTCTGGGTTCCAGTCCTGCCGCAAGGTGAGCTTGCTCCCTGAGGCTTTGTAGCTCCTCTTTGTTCCTGCTTGCAGGTTTTATGCATTTTTAGTGTAAAAAATATATATATATACCTAAAGTACCCTCATTAGTCTCATTGGATACCATATAATATATTTTTTTGAAGAATGAACTTAATTAAACTATAAAGAAATACTAATATCATTGTGGCTTTGAGTTTCTCTCGAAAAAATTTATTTTTCGACCTTTTCAATTGGGTCATTGTTGATAGTGACACAGCTTGACACAATTTTAACACAACTCAAGAAATCCAGCTGATCATCATCTCCATACAATTGACGACAACTTAACCATCTTAATCTGTTCAACTAAGTAACAGAGAGCCCTTGTTTGGTCGTACAACAAGGACCAAGGAAAAAGAGAAAACCAGCTAGCCCAAGCTCTTAATTGAATGCAACAATTAAGCCCATTATTAAAGAAACCCAGCAAACCTCTATAGCATATAAAACTACAAGCTTTACAATAACTGACCTACCCTTTTAAGCTCGAGCTTCATTTTTATTTTTAAACATGAAATTTGGTTACATCTGGTGAGTATGATTAGATTGTATTAAATTGAATTGGATAATTCTTCAAATTTAATGTATTTTAAATGTAAAAATGAATTCAATTTCGTTGTAGGATGATTAAATAAGATCAAACATAGAATAAAACTTATAGTTCTAATCCTACTATTCTTAGGGGATTTGATTAGATACGTTTTCTTCTATGTCTATTCCCTCTTATCCCCTTACAATGAAAATACATTCATTTTTACATTTAAAATACATTAAATTTGATGAATTATTCAATCCAATCCAATCCAATTTCACTCACCAAATTAACGAGTAAGAGGGTATAAACCTATTATAGTCATTAAAAATCTTTGAGGCATTGATCACAAATCCGTAAGTGTTCACTCTCGTAGATACATCAGCCTTTGTGGAGTCATTTGCATCCATTGGATTTATGTTGCTCGAGTCTTTTTGGGTTCACTCTTTTATTGATTTAGTTTTCGCTTCGTATGGTTTAATTTTCTGGTTCATAGGATGACTTTTTGTTAATGTCCATTTTTTCTCCATAAAGTGCGAAATGATGATGCTTGAGTTTTTTTACCTAGTAGAGTTGAACTTTTCATTCCTTGGGTTCATTGTTTGTTGGTTTAGTTGTTCAATTCTAGCAATACTTGCATCCACTCTATGGTGGATATGTAGGTTCCCCCTTATTCATTACTGACTTTTCCCTACGCATATAGAGCAATCGAAATTGTTGATTTCTTAAAACGTCATACAAATATCATTTTTGAAATAATCAAACAAATTGGAAATCATTTAGTCATATATATACATCAAGTGTATTGATGATTCACCATAAAGATCTTAACTGTTAAGCAAACCGTCGATTGATTTGATTCACGCAAATGGCCAAACGATCGCCAATTTGATAGATTTTTTATAGAAATGATTTAAGAAATCAAAGATTTCGATTATTCTACGTTCATATGAAAAATTTGGTAATTAATAATATGGGAAACAAGCACATTAATTTGGTAAGTAATAATAGGGAAAACAAGCACATCAACCCTAAAGTGAAGTAAGTACTTAGCCATTTCAATTTAAGATCCATATTCCTGTCCATAAGAAATGAATCATATTATTTGGGTATTTTCCTCGTATGGTCGTTTTTTCCTTCTTGTTCGTTCTTTTTTGTTGTTTAGCTTTTCGCTTAATATAACTCAAAGTTGTTTTTCTTAATAGGACTTAATTATTTTAAATTTAATTTTACCTGTGTGTTTCAACTTATACATAGTAAATGAGTGGATGATAAAAGGTTCATATCTTTTTATCAGTCTTAGAAAGTAAGATATGTTGGATTTTGCAGTTCTTAATTTTTTTTACTTTCAATAATCCATGTTTTGGTGATGACACATAGGAACAAGAACTTGAATACACATTTTTATCTGCGCTTGATAAAGCAAAATAAAAGGACTCCCTATGAAGCATTGTGGTTGGCAGACATATATATATATATATATATATATATTATGAAATACCAGTCAAAGAAAGCTCAAAAGATTTCGTTTGGTCCTCTCACACATATCTACATCATACCATCTATCTATGCCCTCTATCCTTATATATCATATATATGCTCTATTGGGTCCCAACCAAGGCCTTTTCCCATCTCCAACAAGAAAAAAAAGTTATATAAAGTGAAAGTGAAATCCTTTTTTGGACTATGAGGTTATCTCAAATTGATTCTTGATTTATTTGGTGTTAATTTGGTAAATAAGATATTGAGGCATGTTGAATGTTACTTGTGGTTAGAAGTGAATATGAAAATACATTTAATTTATTGAGACACCGGTGAAGATTAGTCGCACTCTTTCAGTGTAGGAACCACCGCAGACTATGGGACAAAAAAAAAGTGAAAACTTTTTTGAAGTTTCATCCACTTTTAATAAAAATGATGGGTAAATCTTTTCTTTTGCTTCCTCCATGTGTTAAAAGAGCCCACAAAGAAGTACTTAATCCCGCTTAAACCACTCTAAAAATATGTAATTTTGTCAAAGGTGAGACAATTGAGTTCTAGCTTTCAATCACATTTATGTATTATCAATCATTTTGATGCAATTCATAAATTCTCCTTTCAATGAGACAAATTTTGAGTTACAGTATTTGTATATCCTAACTATTTTAGGGTGTAATTTAAGGAATCGATATTATCCACGTTAAATTCATAACCTCCCAATACTTATTGAAATAAATAAAAATACAACTAACACTAATAACGGCCCAAAAAGATCTTAAACTCTCCAAAATATTTTTTCTTTCTTTTGAGAAGTGAGATAATGATATCCTTACACCATCGCCATGATTGAGGGGGTTTAAGGCTTTAAGCAAAGGCATATTCACAAAACCCTACTTCCCCAACTTAAAATAATATTCACAAATTTCGCTTTCAATTCGATTATGCAAACCCTAATCATATAGAACGATGATCAGCTAGGCGTGCTAAGAAGCACATAATACTGTACGGATGGGCCCCAAGCGAGATATTCATGGGCCCCTAGACTTTGAACGGTTTGTGGGGTCCAATAAGACACCTAAAAGACGAGGTTAAGTTACTTGTCGGTTTTTTTTTGTGACGAAAGTACCCCTTAGTGTGCCTTTTTCACAGAAAAGTATAGGGCAATAGGGTTTGGGTGGGTGATGATTAAAGAGGATGTGAAAGTACTTGGTGATGTTTTTAATTTTTTTGAGTTTCTGACAGTTTTGCTTTTGGGATGGATGATGAAAGTTTATGGCGCCTTTTGATGCCGACATATGTGTTTTTGTTCAAAGCAAAGGAAAGGAAAAGGTGAAGTGAACAAACGAGACTGCCATTGCCATTGCCATTGCAATTCAAATGAAAAATGACAAAAATTCTCTAGGCTTAATACTTTGGCACCACAATGATTCATGCGTTTTCGGTCGTTCATTTTCGAACAGCCATTCACACGTTTGCATTACGTAGAATGGCGACAGTCAATGTACGCCTTAATATGTTTTTTGTGTTTTCAATCGTCTATAATAGTTAGTGATATACTGACACGCATGTTCATTAAGAAATATACTATCAATTTATTATAACGCACTATTTAATATAAATATTTTTAATTTATGAACTAAAGTCATTCAACTTTCACTTTTGCTATGGACTTATCAAAGGCAGGCTTCTTTTTCCCTTTTCACTTTGCTATTTGATGCTTCTTCGTTTTTAACCACGGAAGGTAGTGTAGTACCCATGGTATCATGAGAATGGTCTAAGAAATCATGAGGCATATCTTTGGGACTTATGTGCATGGATTCTAATATGGATTCTCGTTGGACCTACTTCATCATACAATTTTATTTTATTTTTGATTCCTTGAACACACACATTAGCTAATAATTACAATCTTTTTGGTTGAATATATTGGAGCTTAATTGAATCTCTGCCTTGTGCCTTGACCTTGAGGGTCACCACCATGCCCCATTATCATGAAGTTGCAGATTGTAGTGCCCAAGGTTTACCCCACCCTCCACCACTACCCAACACCACTACTCAACACCGTTAGTGTTTAAATGATTTGCCGAATTTGAGTTTGATTATATATATCATGAACCAATAAATAATAGAGAAATATTGGATGGAGCCCACATGGCCTTTGTTGGAATGAGCTTAGGTTAATTTAGGCACGACATTTGCCCTTTTTTCACCCAAGCCAGGAGTCCAGGACGGACAAAGCTTTGTGTGACAGCTCTCCTCCCTGCAGTGCTTGTAGCTGTTTTAAGGGAAATCTGATTTCTCACTTTGCCCATTATGGCATTATCCCACTCTTCCCATTTCCTTGTAAATTATGTAATTAACCTTATCTAATGTCTCCTTCAAAAATCACACAAATAAATTCAAAAAGTTACTGAGAAATTAAACCATAAATACTCATCATATTACTCCAATGTGGTTAAAGAAGAAATAATAATGGCGGATCTTCAAGCAAATGCCAAAGTGAGAGCACAAGTAGTCAGAACTTCAGAAGGCAGCCTTGTTTCTTTTGACAGCTTCTTCTGCTTCATTGCCTCATCTGCTCCTTCTACTTCAAGATGTGATCTTCATCTACTCCGTCACATAATATTGTACATTCTTCACTCTATCTTCCATAGTTCCATGTCTTCTGCCAACCGATTCACCCCAGTCCCACTAACCACTTTTCATTGTACATGCACCACCGAATAAAGCCGCCAGAATCACACCCGGAATATCGATATGTGGTTGATAATTGAGTATCACAACCTGAAATCTAAAAATGAAAAAATCAAACAACATATGGAGATTCCATTAAATGGATACATCTATAAAATCATGGATCACCCCGAAAGTTCAATGTGGTAAGTGGTGTATATAATGTCCATTAATTGACCAAAAAAATAATTATATAACCATTATTATTAAGGGATTAATTCATTATTTACGTAGCATATATAAATACTTCACTTGGCACGCATGTGAATTTGGGACTCAAATATTGTAAATAAACTTACAAAGTGTAATCTTCTCAGCATTCTCCTTCTTGTAACGACAATAACATATACAAGGGCCACGCTACGCAGGAGGTCTGTGGACGGCATTGCACGCTTGCGTTTTGTTTTGCATTGTCAATGGCGCGCTAGCGTTGACTCACCAAAGTATGCAACAACCCAATTGGCATAAATATAGTAAGATCATTCAACATATATGACTAAAATAAGAAATTCATAATATTAATTTTGGGAGAATAACTTTAAAAATTAAAAAGAATATGACTAAATAAATAAATAAAAGTGAGAAAATGCTAGCTAGGTCACTAGGACTAGGACTAGGACTCAGGACTGCATGGCAGATGTCATTGTTATATGGTATGGTAGCTTCCTTCTTTGTTGCATAGTTAATTTTGTTTGGTTTGGTTTAATGTCAGTCAGAGGACTCTTTATTTAATTCCTTTAACCATACAACATTACCACATACCAAGTCCATTTTGAACCATCTTCCTCCCTCCCAACACTCCCAATAAATTATAAATATAATCTAACACCTCTATATCTATTTCTGTATGCATCATCATTCATGTCTGCAATAAATAAACTGCACAAATACCCTTTTTGAACTCCCGTTTTTAGGTCTCAAATGAAAGATAACTTACTTTACCAACGTCTTTGTAGACCATAGTATATACATAGGTTGGTAAGTTTTTTTTTGTTGGGTAAATACCATTAGGGGTTTCCACACTCGAAGGTCGGACTAATCTCCGTCGAAGTCACTATAAGAAAAGCAGGCTTGCCTAGCGAAACAGATTCTTCTAGTAAAGTTCAAAATTCGTCAAGCAACATTACACCCGGCGAATCTTCGTCGGACAACGTACGTCGGGCCACCACCGTCGGGCTTGATGTCAATCGACGAAAACAGTGAATTCGTCGAGCAATTCCATGCTTGCCCGGCTGATCCATTCGTCGCCTATGATTTGTCGAGCAATTCCAAAAGTCAACAATTTTTGCCCGACAAACTCCTTTCGCCGAGCAAAGTTACAGAAATTCGGCAGGTGTGCACCGAATTGTCTTACTTTGCTCGACGAAATTGCTTGTTCGTCGGGCAAAATCTTAATATTTAAAAAAATAATTTTAATAATTTATTTAATTAAATAAATATATATAATTAAAAAAAATTTATTTAAAAAAAAATACAATTAAAATAATAAAACGAATCAAATGAAAATAAAAAAATATATTTATAAAAATTAATATTATGTTTTTACATAATTAAGACTAAAGTAATGTTTTACATATTAAGTTATAACTACTCGGCGACGGCTCGGGGTGGTCGGGGTGGAGGGTCTCGAAGTTTCTCTTGAGCTCCGACATCTCCTCGGGATTGGCTCCCTAGGAAGAACTCGAAGAACGATTGGAGACATCCCAAACTATCCCGTCGCCCACCCCCACCCCCGGAGGATCTTCCCTGGACGCCTACCAAGTCGTTGCTTCAGGATAGTGATCGACCTCCCGGGATCCGGTAGCTGCTGCTCCAACGGCACGTCGGGATGCTGTCGCGTCAGCTCAGCCCGTGTCTACTGGACGCCTTGCTCTATCGCCGCCTACAAATTCGAATAAATATTAATTAGAAATATAATTATCAAATTAAAAATTAATGTTTAATCTGCAAAAAAATAAACTTACGTGAATATTGTCAGCCTCCAAGTTGCCCCGGCCAGCGTACACTTGCCCCCAGGCATCCACCTCCGAGAATAGTGACCTGGCGTTGCGCCGATCCTCCTATCGGGCCGATAAGGATCGCGACCCCCCATGGTGGTTGAATTTCTTCGCTCCCCTGTTTGATGTGTTGGCAACCAATTTTCGTTGTTTATTAGTAAAAACAATCATTATATTTTCAAATGGAAAATAACATAAAAAATAAATAAATAATTTAACTAGGTGGACAGTACTAGATAGCTGGGTGACACGAAATGGTCGCACAACCACAACCAACCTTCCACCCGAGGCCCCTCTAACTCGTCTAGAGGATTTGCCTTCGCTTCCTCTAGGGAAGGCCAGCTCTTGTAGTACATGTGGAGCTCGTACTTCCAGTCGGCGTACCGTAACTGCTAGTGGTTTCTCAGGTATTTACTGACGGCAGTGTCCTCCAAGTTGAACTCAAAATTGATCTGCAATAAATTATAAAAGTTAATAAAATAATTAAAAATAATGAAAATCATGTAAAAAAAAAAAGGAAAAACACGTACCAATAACTCTCCCCAACAACAGGTGATCTCCTCCGGGGGTTGGTTCCTGAAAGTATCCCCATCACCAGGGACTTGGTGGGAAGAATACCCATGTCATGCACCACCATGCTATGGATTTTTATGGCCATTGTCTGGAGGTGAGGCACGTACACTACTAGGATCTTTGCATTCGTTGTCCTGCAAATCCCCTGGGATGTCAAACCCCGGTTAATCTCGCGCACGTTCACCGACTTCCCTGCAAATTCGATGAACATCGGTACAAAATATGAGTAACAAATAAAAACTGTTGTTTAAATAAAAAAAATAAGCAACTTACCCTTAGGGAGTGCTCCGACAACAGTCTCTGGTTCGTCTGTTCTGGCGTCATCTTGTGGGGGCTGGGTGTCAGTACGGGGTTCCCCATGTTTCTTGTTGTGATGTCGACGAGTCGATAACACACCGGGTCGCTAATGATCCGAGATCGGTGCCTGAACGGACGCCGCCGTGGAGGCTACCGAGCCAGGGGCTACCTCCTCCGCCGCATGATCATCAACAAGATCAGGGCGGGGGCGGGTCCTAGATGTGATCAATGTCCGATGCGACATCTACAATAAGAAATTTAAAATAATTAATATAAAATTAACCAACATATTTTTTAATTTAATAATAAAAAAAACAAACATTTTTAATATTAAATATTAAATTCACAAAATAAAAACGAAACCACCTATAAAATTAACCAACGTTTTTTAATTCGAATAATAAATAAATAAATAAAACGGAATTTTTTTTTATTGAAAATTAGTAAATTGGCCAATAAAAAATAAAACCACCAAATTCTAATTTTTTTAAATAAAACCAACACAACCCAAAATTAAACCTAAAATACTAACTAATCCAACCAAACTTAAACCTAAATCACTAAACTCAAAATTCACAACATTATACCTAAATTTCTAAATCCAAATTTCGGGAATAAAACCAAACTTACAAATTAATCCAAACATACAAATTATATAATTTCAAAACCAATAATAATATCCAAAATCATAAAATTCACATATACAAAATTTATAAAACTCACATATCCAAAATTCACATATCATAAATCATATCAAAAATGCATATAAAGTTTTTTAAATTCACATATCCAAAATTCATAAAATTCACATGTCCAAAATTTCACATAAGATTCATATAGAAAATTCACATAAAATTCATATCCAAAATCATAACAAAAATCATATGCAAAATTCATAACATTATACCAATTTCAACATTATACCAAACATCACAATTTCAACAAATCATCAACATTCAATTTCTAAATTTGAATTAATCAAAGAATTTGGTTTTGAAAAAAAGGGACTTACATTGAAGGAGTTCGAGAGATAGAGAGGTGGCTACGAATCCGAGACGGTGGCAGCTGAAGGAGACGGCGGTTAAGGGAGACGACGGTTGAGGGAGACGGCGGCTGAGTGAGGCTCACAGGCCGTGAGGGTTGCTGAGAGAGAGGGAAAGTGAGAGATGGAGAGTGCCCTCATTTACAATATCCAAGACGACAGCGGCTGAGGGAGATGGCAGCTGAGGAGATGACAGCTGAGGACGATGATGGCTGAGGGAGATAGCGGCTGAGTGAGGCTCACGGGCCGTGAAGGTTGCTGAGAGAGAGGGAGAGTGAGAGATGAAGAGCGCTTGAGAGAGGGAGTAGATTGTTGATGGGTTTAGGGTTTGGGTTTTGGACTTTTTGCAGAGAAGGCGGAGGAATCGAAGAGAGGAAGAGGAAGATGAAATGAAGAGTCGGGTCTATTTTAGTCTCAGTGTAGGCCTTTGCCGGACGAAGAATTCGTCGGGCCAACTTTAATGATTTGTCGGGCACAAAAAGGCGCCATTTTCAATTTTTCGCAAAATTTTTGGCATAATTAATGAATCTTTTGCGAGAAAAAAATTGCGCGAGTTTTTTAACTTTGCCCGACGAATGATTAAATTCGTCATGCAAGATGTTTATATTGTTGAAATTCTGACTGATTTAAATACCAAGGCCGACGATAGAATTTTCAAGATCGGGACCGTTCACTTTTTGGTTTTACATACCTAAAGCCCCACCGGCATAAATTGTCATGTTTTATGGAGCTTATGTGCCTCGATCATTAAGTTTGTGAATTTCAATGGGTTTTTCGTAGTTTCAGTTCAATTGATATTCAAACGATAGAATTTTAAAAAATTGACCGTTCAATGGTTAGTTTTAAGTGTGTAGACCTCACCCGTCGAAAATCTTGAGGTTTTGAGGATTTAAAGCCGTCCGATTGTCAAAAAAAGTTTTGTTACCGTTGAATCGTCGCGCACCGTTACCTAATCCCAAAATTTCCAAATTGGCTAATTTTTCGCGTAGGCGATCTATGAGTACATGCAATAAATGTGGACGGTCAAATAGATCCATTTCTTTTTGTAAATTATTGAAAATCGTCAAATAAGAATATTCATCAAGGAGTTTAAACACTTTAAGGAAACTTAAAATATATTTTTCAAAGTTTTGGTTCCATTGATATTCAAACGATTGAATTTGACCGATCCAACCATTCATTTTGTGGTTTTACGTGCCTAGATCTCACCCGTCGAAAATCGTGAGGTTTTGAGGATTTAAAACCTTCGGATCATGAAAATATGTTGTGTACCTATTCAAACGTCGTGCGCCGTTACCTAATCCCGGGATTTCCAAATTGGCTAATTTTTCGCGTAGACGATCTATGAGTACGTGCAATAAATGTGGACAGATAGATCAGTCCATTTCATTTTGTAAATTATTGAAAATCGTAAAATAGGCGTATTCATCAAGGAGTTTAAACACTCCAAGGAAACTTCAATACATTTTTCGAAGTGGTGGTTCCATTGATATTCAAACGATTGAATTTGACCGATCCAACCGTTCATTTTGTGGTTTTACGTGCCTAGATCTCCCCCATCAAAAATTGTGAGGTTTTGAGGATTTAAAACCATCGGATCATTAAAAAATGTTGTGTAACCTTTGAAATATCACGCACCGTTACCTAATCCCGGGATTTCCAAATTGGCTAATTTTTCGCGTAGGTGATCTATGAGTACGTGCATTAAATGTGGATGGATAGATCGGTCTATTTCATTTTGTAAATTATTGAAAATCGTAAAATAAACATATTCATCAAGGAGCATAAACACTTTAAGGAAACTTCAATACATTTTTTGAAGTGGTGGTTCCATTGATATTAAAACGAATGAATTTGACCAATCCAATTGTTCATTTTGTGGTTTTACATGCCTAGATCTCGACCGTAAAAAATCGTGAGGTTTTGAGAATTTAAAATCGTATGATCGTAAAAAAACGTTGTGTAACCTTTGAAACGTCGCGCACCGTTACCAAGTTCCGGGATTTCTAAATTGGGTAATTTTATGCGTAGGGGATCTATGAGTACGTGCAATAAATATAGATGGTTAGATCGGTCCATTTCATTTCGTAAGTATTTTAAAAATGTTGGTTAATAATTAAATGTAAATTGAATCTAGTATATATTACCCGACGAATGTACATGAATATTCGTCAGGCATGCCTTTGTATTTTCGGCAATCGTCAACTGAATACAGATTGACGTTTTCGACCGAAAACCACGTGATATTGGACACCTTTGCCCGACGAAGGTACATGAAAAATCGTCGGGCAAATCCTCTGACCCATAATCTGGTAAATTGTTTAATAATTTAAAAACTGTTTTTAATAATTAGACATTGGACAACTTTGCCCGACGAATGATACATGAATATTCGTTGGCCATATTGTCCGACCCAATTTTTTGAAATGAATGAATTTGGTACATATTGAAATTTGGAGAGTTGTCATCTTTCAGCTATGCCATGTAACGACCCGGACCAGAAATTAAAGTATTTTGAAAATTGGACGATTTTACCCTCGATTTTGGACGGGTTCGGGAGTCACTTTTTGACTGGCAGTAGTTTTGGGAATTTTTCTTGGGTCGTTGCGTAGGTCTCGAACTCACGAGTTCGTAGACAGGCGGCACGTGAAAAACGGAGACCCGGTGAGTTCGTTACAGGTCTAGAAGCTTCAGGGGCAGTTTGGTAATTTTGGAAAAGTTGGAACTATATATCAGATATTTTTCTCTCTCCTCGGGGGATTGGTCGAAGCAGTCTCTCTCTCCTACCCGAAATTCATCCCGTGCGAAAACCGAATCACCATTTTCATCGGACGAATTTCAGACTGATTTGACCGAAACTAAGGCCGGAAGGATCTTCCCCGCGACCCCACGAGTCTTTTGGTGTAATCATCGGAGCGGGAGCACCGCCGTAGGCGACGGACGGAGGAGGGAAGTGGACCGAATCTTCTCGGTCGTTTTTCGGCAAAACCAGGTACGATCTCGGAACTTTGACTTCATATTTGGATTCCTGGTGAAAAAGTAGATGAATTTACATGTGTGGATCGTGAAAAACGGTCAAGAAATGAAGAAGTTATAAAAGCTTGAAGTTTCGGCCGGAAATGGGGGATTCCGGCGAAACCAGACGGCGGCTGCCGGTCATCTTCTCCGGCCAGACTTCGGCGACTGCGCCGGTAGCCGATCGTCTTCTCACGAGTTTTAATTATTTGGATTTATACAATTATTTTTGTAAAATGACGATTTTACCCTTACCGTCGGGTCGCGAGACTGTCTATGCATAGTACAGGGAGTTGTGATATAGGACTAGCACACCCCAAGGGATACCCTGGTGGCTAGTGGATGTGTCGGGAACAGTGGATTTGAGATATTATGTGTCTAGGTTGAATTAAATGATTTTGAATTCCTTGAGGATGATTTTCAAATCAGACTGTGGATCACAATGTGTTTTCCTTATATGGATTTTGTGTGAGTCCTACTGAGTGGTTTTAAAGAGAAAAGGAAATGCCGGTGATTTAAAGATGATGTTTTTATAACATGAACTGTTTATGTGATGCATGCATAGTTTTATAAATGGAGGGGGAAAAAGGTAATATTCCTTGGAAAATGATTTATAAACGATTATTTTTGTCCACTCACAATTTTTGTGTTTAAAACCCCCTTCAGGCAGTAGAGTTGATGCGGACATTATCTCGAGGCAGAGGCATTAGCACTCTCGGCTGCGCTGTGTAGTTGTACTTGAGTAGGATATCTAATTTGTATCTTGATCCTACTTAGACGCTATGATATTATGTTGTATTTGGTTGGTAATTACTTACGGGAATTTTAAGTGCTTAAATCCCTTGTCTGACAAGTGAAAGTATTTATTATTATTTTAATTTCTAAGGATTGAAGGGTATTTGGGAACCTTTCCTTAGGTTGTCAGACGGGATCAGGGTTCTTCCCTGGTTTCGAGGGGAAATTCGGGACGGGTCCTAACAATTGGTATCAGAGCACTAGGTTAAATTCCTGTAGACCGTACATCTAGTGTACAGGTGAAAATTTGGTATTAATGGTTTACAACTTCTTTTCAGCGTATAATGCCTCCGAGATGAGAGTTCCGTCAATGGTCGGGGAATGGTGGAGATGACCATGAACCTGCAGTGGAGCCTGATTTGAGGCAGACACTAGAACAGCTAGGTCAGACTTTAGCTTCTGTACTCCAGGATAGAGCTGCTCATGAAGTCTCTGATATCGAGAGAGCCCAGAGACTGGGGGCGACGATATTTATGGGCGACTCTAGCCCAGATGAGGCTGAGGAGTGGATTACTCGCATGGAGCGGGTGTTTTTGATTATGAGATGTCCTCTAGAGGAGAGAGTTCTGTTGGCTACATTTTTACTAGGTGGTTCTGCTTACCACTGGTGGCACTCATTGGAGGTGTCAGGATAGAATGTCCATACCCTTACTTGGCAGACTTTCCGGGAACGCTTCTTGGAGCAGTTTTACCCTCGCTCACACCGGAATATTAAGGAGGCCGAGTTCTTGCATTTACAGCAAGGAGACATGACGGTGGCCCAGTATGAACAGATATTCATAGCGCTGAGTCGCTTTGCACCGACTTTGGTGGCGGTCGAGTTAGACAAGTGCCACAGATTTGAAAGTGTACTGCGGAGTGAGATTCGGTCAGCAGTTACGTCTATGGACCACAATTCCTTGAGGACTTTGGCTGATGCTGCAGCTCGAGTAGAGTTGAGTTTGGGTTTCCCAATTCCACAGCAGTACAGTGGGTACAGGAGACGTCGAGATCACTGGACTGCCGGAACCTCTAGTCAAGGACCATCAAAAAGAGGCTGTCATAGTTCTGGATCTTCTGGGAATGCGAGATCTAGTACAGGCAGTGGCGGAGCTGGTCAGGCACGACAGTCTTATGCACAGTCTAGCGGTGCCTCAGTGCAGTTCAACAGAAGACAGGGTGGCAGATCTAGTGGCTTCAGTGATTCCATTTGTTATTTCTGTGGGGAGACTGGTCACATCAAGAGATTCTGTCAACAACGACGTCCGGGCAGTAGTTCCTTTGGTCGTGGTACGACTGATCCTAGCCCGAGTACAGGACAGATGTTTGATACTGCAGCTGGGAGGCAGACCTAAGGTTTTTCATTGAATTTCATTATACGAAGTTAATCAACCCGATTAACTTCGCATAAACGGTTATGAAATATGAACATATTTCACTCCGTAGGAACTACATAAAGCGCTTTACATAAAATATCACAACAAATTCACAAATACAAACAAATATTAATTATGCATATCACCAAGTTTACAATTTTCTAATTTTTGTACATATTTTCTATTTTCCTAATTTAATAACATATTTTCTATTTTCCTAACATATTTTATAATTTCCTAATATATTTTCTAATTTCCTAACATATTTTCTAATTTTCTAATTTCCTAACATATTTTCTATTTCAATAATTTCATAACATATTTTTTATTTTCCTATTTTCCTAACATAGTTTCTAATTTCCTAACATATTTTCTATTTCCCTAATTTCATAACATATTTTCTATTTTCATATTGTCCTAACAAATTTTCTAATTTCCTAGACAAATTTCCACAAATTATAAACAATTTCTACACATTTTCCTCAATAAATACACAATTTCCTAACATAATTATATCCAAAATTCTTAACAAAATTAAATTGAGAGGCAAACAAACATACCTTTTTATAAGTATTCCTTCAAATCAACCACAAATTTCCTAAAACACAAAACATAATTAGTTTCCAATCAAAGATCAAAATTTCAAAACTAAAAAAAATTAAATTTCTCAAACCTTCAAAATTGGTATTGGTGATTGAGAGAGAAAGTGATTTGATTGGTAATGAAAATGGTGATGAGATGATGATTGTTGATATTATATAACTAGAAAGAGAGAGAGAGAGTCAGATGAGCAAAAGGCAGAGAGGAAGAAGAAGAAATGAGCGTCTGGGTACTTAATGTGTTTAAACTTTTGCCCGACGAAGAAGTTTCGAAGGGCAAAGTTTAATGATTCGTCGGGCAAAGTATAGTCAACGCCAAGTTTTGCCCGACGAACAATATTCATCGTTAAATCTCATTTTACCTGATAGATATAGTTAATATATTCGTCGAGCCAAATTTTCCTATTTTACGCGCCAACAACTGCTTCTTCCCGCCTAAACCTTGCCCAGCGAGCCTGCATTTTCGCAGGGCAAAATGACACGGGGAGGCGAAAATTCCTTCGTCGGGCAACCCCATATTTCTTGTAGTGAGTGCGGAGTTGTAATAAAGTCTCAAGAAGATGGCAAAATTAGGATTTATCTATTTAGGGTTTTGATGACCCTGATTAATAAGTTGACAATGAATTTTACTAAATTTTTTAGCAGGAGGATGAAGAGGATGAAGCCCAAGGAAATTGACGAGAGCTAGAGAAGCCATTGAAGTTTCTGATAGTTAGGGTTTTGAGTTGCATTCCTTTGAGTAACGTACTTGTATTGGGAGAGGGAGCGGTATAATCAAATTTGAAAGAAGAATATTCTTTTGTACGTAGCAATAGCATTTACCTTGTGGAGACGAGGGATTGATTGGTATGAGATTGATTTCTCATGTTTGTTTCACGCTTTGTCGATGATGGTTAGTTTTTGACATGGTAATACGATACCGATTCGATTGAATGAATGGGGCAATGAAAAAATCATGAGCCCCCTTGGCATTTGCCATCTCATTCTCTCTGGATTCCTGCTGCAAAATAAGAACATTTATATATTGCAAGTAAAAAGATATACATATTTATATATTTCACTTAAAAAATATACATATTATATTATTATGAATCACGTAAAATAATAAACCCAAGTGCCGACATGCAATTTAGTACTGATTTAAGTTTCCATTTGTAATGAAAAAGTTGTCTTTCCCCTACAAGCATATATATAAGAGTGTGCTTCCATAATAGGGGTCTTAATTTTCATCAAAGTTTTGTACTAAATTTTTATACTAAATGCATGTGATATGTGGTCATTTTTATTCATTCTAAATAAATAAAGACATATCCAAAATATAACAATTCTAAATATCTACAACAATCATAACATTCAAAAGTAATATAGATAATTCTTGCATCCCATTCTCATACCACATTTTCAATTTATCTAATTATTATTATATGTATATATCAATTCCTAAATTATCATTTCAAGATTATATATGCAAAAAAATCAACGAAATTGGAAATCATTTAGTCATTCTTACGTATCAACTAAATTAACGGTTCGCCTTATAGATCTGAATTATTATAAAAACCGCTGATTTATTTGATACATACGAATTACTAAACGACCTTCAATTTTGTTGATTTTTACATAGATAATCATTCAACGGTGATTTAATAAATGAACGGTTCTAGTTATGATATATATATATATATATATATAAAAATAAATCAATAAATCAAAAAGATGATACAAGCAAGTATTCTCGGGATGGAATGCAAGTATTATCCTTATTATATATCACAACTCTACAGTGATTAGCTCATGTTATCCACAACTTAATTTAAAACAAGTAAACATCAACGGAAAAGAAAAAGAAAGAAACTTTTGAAGCAATTTGTCATCGTGTCACATTCAAGCACGAGCACGGAAGGTGATGATGGAACAGTGCAAAATGTGATCCAGATGCAGATTAATAAAGTAAAAGGCTATGTGTTAGGTCTTCATATATAGACCGATGCATGCATATACATTAATCTTTTTTTTATATAAGTACTACAAAAATATTATCAGCATTCTTTTAAAACAAAGTCATTTATTTTGTTGGGAATAATACTTGCATCATATTTTGGTGTTATCTACTTGTACTATATTTTTTATTTATCGAATTGTCTTTGTACATATATCATAATCGGAACTGTTCATTCTCTAAATCATCATGTCAAGATCATTTCCGTAAAGAATCAACAAGATAGGAGGTCGTTTAATAATTCACATGTATATCAACTAAATGGACGGTTCGCCTTGAGGATCTTAATTTTTACCAAAATCGTTGATTTATTTGATACATATGAATATTAAACGACATCCAATCTTGTTTATTTTTTACGAAGATTATTTTGACATGATAATTTAGATAATGAACGGTTCGGATTATGATATATGTACAAAGACAATTCGATAAATTGAAAGGGTGGTACGAGAAGTTACCACTGGTTGGGCTGTTAATCGAGACCGAAAAACCGACCGAATGACCGTACCGAACTGAACCATCCCGAAAAATAACCGTACAGAAAAAAAACCGTAACCGAAACAGAATAACCGAGCCGAACTGAAGTTGAAATGGTTCAATTTCGGTTTTTGGTTCTCTAGTACCTAAAAATTGAACCAAACCGATTTGAGTCAAAATAATCGAACTGAACCGGATCAGACCGAATCACTAACCTTAGCTTAAATCAAAACTACGTCATTTTGGCCAAGAGAATTCACTCTTCGATATTATCGATCTTCATTCATCAATTTCATTTGCTTCAATTCACTCTCACCCTCACGCCTCGCCGCCTCATGCATGCACACTCGATCTCAAAACCCTTCGCACTGAATCACAGTCATAGCCTCCCATAGGCGACGGCGCTGTCAACCTCAAAACCTCCCATTCGGCAAAACCTCCCATATCCGTCTATTTTGGAATCTTCTACATTGCCTCCGTCGAGACTGAATACGATGTGCTTTCTTAAGCTTTGTTGCCGTTTCAATGTGCTTTTGGAAATGGAGAATTTCTTACCGCTCTTTCTGGGTTTTTAATATTATGCGGTATTGTATCTGGATTTTGTTGTTGTAAGAAATTTGTATCTAGGTCCTCATTTTCTTAGTTGTGATTGTGATCCTATTGATTGGTATAGATGGGATTAGATTGTTTGATCTGGATTTACTTTTATGTTGGTTTTTCTAGTTTATTTGTGTGTGGGTATTCTTATGTTTATGGTTCTAGTTTCTGAGCAAGGCTGAACCATAGGAAAACCCAAAGAAACCAATCTCGAACCGAACCGTCCAGTTCGGTCCGATTTCGGTCCAGACTGTGGAAATTGCTAGTATCGAACCAATACCAATACTGAATTATCCATTCGGTTCGGTTTTGGTTCCGATGAAATACCGAACCGATTGTACCAATTAATAGCCCTAAACACCAGGTAGGATGTAAGTATTTTCCTTTTGTTGGTACGTAGGACACACTCTTATATATTGTTTTCATATGACAAAATCTTATATATGAACTAACTGTTTTCTCATTATCTTCATATTAAAAATCATTAGTATCAGATTATTTGAAACAGTCTTATGTATATATATATATATATATATATATATATATATATATATATATAATTTAACATTAATTCTAAAATCAAAATCATATATGACAGTAAATTGATAAAAAAAAAAAAAACTTTTTGTTGCCAGAGTTGTGGGAATCGATCAGATTCTCTCTTCGCTTAAGCCACTAGTATTACGATCCAATAGTATTATAACATAATAATATTCTTCTTTATAATATAGTTTAAAAAAAATCTCAGACACAAATAAGGAACAAAATCTTTCATGCATGGAAGAGACACAAATGCCCCAACAAAGCTCCCAACATGCAATATTGAGATAGGTGGAATTATAGGCAGCAACATTGGAGTAGCTCGTGCAACCTTGAAGTGTGTTAAATAATCCTATCTTATATATCTATATATGTATTATTACTTTCATATATAATGTGGAGATCGGGCCCCACCACACGCACTCTCCTCCTCCTCAATTCGTCGAAACATTTTTCTTGGGAAGCCCGCCACCCTGCACATCCCCACCACCCACCAGCACCACCATGCGCCACCACCACCCACCACCTCCCCTCCTCTCTCTTCAAGGCCTCGTGTATTTATTCTCAAATATCCCTCTTTCTTGTCCACAAACACAAAACCGGCCCTACACATTGTGATTAGTGAACAGTGATGGTCAAGTGTGGAATATTCAATATTCCCCTTCCTCCTTTCAATTTTTTATTTGGTGACAAAACAACTATTGTACGTAGACCCCAAAACAAAACAAAACAAACTTTGCCCATCTATTATTCATAGAGTATTATCCTTTGTCCCTAATGGCCTAATCTACTATAATATACTTTGCCATATGAAAATGGCAAAAACAAAACATGCCCATGCTCCTACAAACCCATCACTCACTTTTTCTTTTTAAGGATAATTGAATTATAAGGGCTGTGTGAAATCTCCACGTACATAAACATTATTTTATTTTTCAAGTTTCCACCTAAATTTTGCATTAAATATATATAACAATATGTACCTTTCACAATATTCATCCTTTTTTTTCGTAAAAATTAACCATGTGAAACATATATGTGGGAGGCTATCTTTAGCAATCCACTTTATAGAATTGCAGGTGAAAAGTTTTCCAGCTATTAGGTGGTTTCGTTTTTTTTTTTTTTTTTGGTTTTCATAATGGTCAATTCTAATAATCAATATTTTATTACGTTTAGAAAGAAATAATCAATATTTTGTTACTGATGCTGTAATTTAGTGTTATCCCTCTCTCTTATGCAGTGGAAGGTTTCGAAAAATTCATTTAGGAGGGATCCATAAAGTGAATTGACAAAAATACCCTCCCTCACACATGTGTGTCACATAATTTTAACTTTAACGGAATATGAATGAAATTTGTTAAATATGGCACATTGCTACCAAATAAACAGTTTATGTGTGAAACCACCACAAAATTGGGTTATATGTGGTATTTGCGCATATTAACTATAATTCAAGCAGGCATTGCAACTTTTAACCCCCATGTCTGCATTCATACCCCAGTTATTCCAATCGAGTATTACCCATACCAGCATCTATTGAGAAGCAGCACCCACATATTCTCCGCAAAATCCGCTTTATAATTAAAAAAAATATTCATAACATAAGTTAAAATTAAAATTCTAAAATAACCAAGGTGTACGAACTTTTTTTTTTGTTGTATATATATCTCACACCACACAACATAATAATAATTTGTAACTTCATTATATAGTGATTTTTCAAGTCACTTAATTACGAAAAAAAATAAATAGGAGATAATGTATTAACATTAAATAATATAATGCTGGTCTAATTCAGGTTTGGGGACACTAATACCATACCCATGCATGTAATTTGAAAAGACTCATACTTATCTCATACTCATTATCTCACTTCCATATCCTCCCCAATCGGATAAGGTATCCACGGGTTCTTATATCCACGATTTTTATTGTCATTCCTAAATTCAAATGGTATTGGTGCAAAAAATTCACTTTTTAAAAACTACTTCAACAGAAATATAAATTATTACTTTTAGTCAAATTTAAAATATTTTACTTACGCATAAAAGAAATTACTAATAGTAGACCGAACTGTCATTTGCTTTTGTGCATGGGAGAGCAATGATTTGGTGCATTTATGGTATTATGGAATTATGTGAGCATGCTACTAAGACCATCCATGAAGTGAGGGATCATGTTATATTTTAGTGACCCCATGGATTATATAGTACGTATATTACAGCATCACGAGATCTTTTGATGACTCATACACGGAAAATACATGGCGGTAAAGTAGACATTTTCGTCTTGTTTTTACATTGAATAATATATGTTACAGACGAATAAAGAAAAAAGGAAAATTATCCAAAATCCCTCGTTCGCCCCAAAAACAATCCCAAAATTCCTTCTTATTTTAATATTTTTTGTTTTTGCAATTCAAATAAGAAATTAAAAATGAGTATTTTTATTTTTGACCCAACTTATATATACCCTACAAAGACTAATTTGTAATTTTCCATTTCTCTCTCTCTCTCTCCTCTCCTCTCTCTATCTTCTCTCTTCTTTTTTTCTACAAAAAAGGAAGACATGTGATAAAGATGATGGGGAAAGTTGCGTCTTCTTCCTTTGCCTATGCGTTTTCTTTTCTCTCTTCATCTTCATCTTTATGGGTTTTTGGGTTTCTGGTTATGTAATTAAATGATAGCCAACTGATATATAAATGAGAACTAATCGGTAACTAACTGCGAAATTCAGAAACTCATGAACATGAAGATGAAGATCTCCAGATGAAGAAGATGAAGATCTCCATATGTAGATGAAGGGGAAGTTTGCATCCTCTTCCTCTCCCTCTGTGGTTTCTTTTTTTCTCTTCATCTTCATCTTCACCGTCATCTGGGTTTCTGGTTATGTAACTAAATGGTAGCCAACTGGTATATAAGTGGGAACTAATCGGTAACTAACTGCGAAACCCAGAAACCCATGAAGATGAAGATCTACAAATGAAGAAGAAGATGAAGATCTCCATATGTAGATGAAGGGGGAGGTTGCATCCTTTTCCTCTTTGAATTCTTCCTCTGCCTCTGCATTTTCTTTTTTCTCTTTATCTTCATCTTCATCTTTATCTTCATCTGGGTTTCGCAGTTAGTTACCGTTTAGTTCCACTTATATACCAGTTAGCTACCACTTAAATACATAATCAGAAACCCAGAAATTCATGAAGATGAAGATGAAGATGAAGAAGAAGATGAAGAGAAAAAAGAAAACGTAGCGGCAAAAGAAGAAGACACAACCTTCCCTATCATCTTCATCTGGAGTTCTTCATCTTCATCAGATCTTCATCATCTTCATCACACGTCTTCCTTCTTTGTAGAAAAAAAGAAGAGAAAAGAGAAGAGAGAGAGAGAAATGGGAAAATTGCAAATTAGTCATTGGAGGGTATATATAGGTTGGGTCAAAAATGCAAATACTCCTTTTTAATTTCTTGTTTTGGTTGCAAAAAAAAGAGGAGGGATTTTGGGATTGTTTTTGGGCAAATGAGGGATTTTGGACAATTTCCCTTGAAACAAGGGTGAATTTAAAGGATGTGATTTCCCTAATTAATGTTAAAACAAACGACTAAATAGTTGTTATTGTCCTTAAATTTTATCCAAATTTTACCAATTGTCCATAAACTTCAATATTAGACTTTGCCGTCCTTAAACTTTAGCCAAATGTGAAACGATAATCCGTCAATTTTTTGAACGTTTTTTGTTAAAAATAAGAGTAGAGATATAATTTCACGTGACTTTTTTTTTTAACGGAAAACGTTTAAAATATTGACTAAATGACAATCATTGCACATTTGAGTAAAACTTAGAGACGACATACTCTAATATTGAATAGTTTAGGAACGGTTGGTAAAATTTGGTTAAAATTCCGGTACGTTGATAATCATGTAGTCTAAAATAAATCTTAAGCGTTATATATAACCTCAATTGTAGACATATTACCAATTTCTAGTGAATTTTTAACTTTGACTTTGAAACGTACAAATTGAAGTTGATGTTCCTGCATTCCAACTAAGAGTGTAATTCGGATAGATTAAAAGGTCAATTTAATCTCGGCCCATTATGCATAATCTCTTTCTTTAATATCTCTATTATTATAAAGTCAAGAGAGTCATAGAGTTAAAAGGCTTCATTAAATTTTTCTAACAATAATACCCCTTGATTAATAATCTTTACATTTAATACATAAGGATACAATAGTAAAACTAAATATTTATATTAAAAAATAAACATTTTAGTTTGGGTAGTTACTCCAACACTCATTTTCTTTAGTTATTCTTTTTTTTAAAATAATTTTCATTTTTCCTTATTTCTTAAAAATTATAAACAATAAATTCAAAATAAAAATAATTAATGTGCATGAGTCTAGTTGTTATATAAATCAAGCTTGAATTCGACTACGAATTAGAGCTGACTCATACTAATTTGGCTTAGACTTAGGTTAATTTCTCAACTAAATTGGCGCGCAAGTTTATCACTCATAAGTCATAATCTCAACGCAACACCAACCTGTTTTTACCAAGCTTTTTTTTCTTCTTCCTATAAGTTGTGTTTTACAAGCATCATTTTCATCCAAAATACCTCCACCGATCCATTCCAAAATTATACAAATTACTAAGAATAGTTTTTACTTTTTACCTTGAACAATTGACTTGGGTTGTTCTAGAATGAGTATGTTTCAAGTTAGAAATCGGGCAGAGTTGAAGCCTGTAAGATGTTAACCTAATCAAATTGGTTCGAACTCACGTTATTAAGTTGAAAACCTAAAAGTCGAGCTCCTTTTAGGTTGGACTCAAAATTGACCCAACTCCATTTGCACTCATAATTCTAGTAGACTAGTACTTACCTTTTTCTTTTCTTTAATAATTACAAGCTAAACCCGCCAAGTGACATATATAAGGTACTTGGATCTACCATGAATCTAGTTTAAGGATAGTTTGAACGGATCTATGAAAGAGGTGTCCTTACACTCATCCACGTCCACCGTCGATCTTTTATGATCATCATGTTGAACTGTCGAAGGGTAATGATAATGAATAATCAAAGCCATGGCACAATCACAACCATCCAAAATACAATGAGTGAATATTCATTGATTTCCCATCAAGTTGATGCACTGGGGTTGGGACTTGGGACCCAAATCTCTCCTACAAGTCCAGGATGCCATCATAGAAAATCACTGCTCCTCCATCTGTGTTCTGTGTTTTGTCCCTTTCTGTTGCCCCACAAATCCAACAACGCCACATCCATAACGTCCCCTTTGCACTTGGTTGTGATGATTGCAAGTTCAAAACCCTAACTAGGCCCTTTTTTTGGAGGAAAACAAAAAAACATAGCTGTATTTTCGTTTATTCTCATTCACATTATTCACTACCAATCTTTTATTCACGATTTAAAAACAGATAATTCCAAAAATTAAATACTATCGCAAAAATAAAAAAATAATTGATATCATTAATCTTGCATAAAATACCACATTACTTGATTATGTATGAAAGAATTATCATACCATTTGAGTCTTTGAGACATCCCTATCACACTATGCCTGCCTAATCTGCCTCCTCCAACTTTGCTGTATCAAAAATAAGAATTATTATTGGTTAATGAATTCGTTGTAAGTGCTTCCTCCTTTCATTTTGTATATTGAACAATATTATATATTAACAGGAGGATCGGCATGAATATATTCGACCGTTAGTTACTCTTTACTTTAGTTCTCCACATATGGTCCCTTGGCAACTCCGGGTAGATTGGCAGAATTGCTTGTTTCGTCTCCTCAAATGTTAGTCAGGATATCTCATATTTTTTGTAAAGGTAATTATGCCGCAGATGCTTTGGAAAACCACGGTGCTCTGGGGGCCAATTTTATTTTGTGGGACTCCGCTCCAACTTTTATTTCACATTTTTGTCATAGGGACTGGATGGGTGTCGCCTCAACAAATCTTTATACAGACTGAAACAGGCTTCTCGCCAATGGTTTCCCAAGTTCTCTTAAGCTATTTGAGTCATTGGCATCACTCAATCTCGAGCCGACCACTCTTTGTTTACTTGCACCAAAGGGAAGTCATTTACTGCTATATTAATTTATCTTGATGACATATTGATTACCGGTAATGATTCGGTTGCTATCAATTCGATTAAAAGGTTCCTTAATACTCATTTTCGTATATAGGACCTTGGAGATCTTAAGTACTTTTTGGGGATCGAAGTATCTTGCTCGCGAAAGGGCATTAGCATATCACATAGAAAATACACCCTAGAAATACTTAAAGATGGTGGCATGTTGGGAGCAAGACTAGTAAAATTTCCTATGAAGCAAAATTTAAAATTGACAGATACATGTGATCCACTCAAAGACCCACTCAATGATTTAGACAAAACTACATAAATGAACCAACCATTTTATGCATCAAACTCTCCATTAATATACAAAGTCATCGTTCATTCATACGAGTCGTACTTAAAACGTCTCACTGCAAAGTGGAAGGTCTCTTAAGTTTTGAGTTCGACATTGATAAAGAATGAGATCGATATATGATATAGGTATATATATATATATATATATCCACTTTTTCAATATTATTGTTAAAAAGAATGTTAATTTTTCAATAAAGGAAAAAAAAATCGAAAGGGAGGCTAATGCTTCTAATTATTTCTGTTTTAAAAAAAAACTTTGATAAGGAGGCTAGTCGAAAGGGAGGCTAAACCACAATTTGTGGTGCACTTGGAAAATTGTCACCTCTTAAGAGCGAATTTCCTCTTCCTTGTAGGAATTCGAAATTCGTTGGTAGCACTTTGTGGTCAGAAGCAAGCCGTATTCTGAGCGGTATTTATAAAAAAAAAAAAAACTTTGATAGGTAATTTTTTTGCATGTGCTCCGAATTTAGTACTTGAGTTATAATTTCCCAATTTTATATCTTGAGTAACATTTGTATCTAGTAAGTATCAAATTATTCTAAATAAGGCAAGTAACAAAATTAGCATTGAAATTTTGTGATGCATCAATGAATGAAAAATTTGTGATGTATCTAATTGTAGAAAGTTCAGTGCGCTATGGAAATTTCACGAATAAGATATTATAGAGTAAATTTGTTATTTTGTAAAAGCTAACTTCTTTGTAGGCATCGTCTTTGAAATTTCCAAGCTGTTTGCTTGTCTTGACTCTCAACGGAAACTAATATTGACAGGTTGAAAAACAAAATTTCCAAACTGTCAATCTGGCAGAAACAGACAATTAAAAACGCATATCCAATGCATGGCTTCATTCATCAAGGTTGTCGATCTACCAAAAATAGACCATTAAAAACGTACATCTCACACATGACTTTACTTGCCCAATCCTTTTAATTGGCAGTTTAACATCGTAACATTTTAAGTTATTCGAGAGATAATTACTTGAAAATTCCAACAATACCCTCATACATGTCATGTATGTACAATTCAATACTATGGTTTATAAATGAATAATGAATAGGTGGATAGGGAACACATGGCAGACCCCTAAATGTAACGGTAGTTGCCAAATCATATCACAATCTTTATTAACGGGGCAAGAAAAACACCCCCATGAAGTGAACAGTTTGATATGGTAGAGCTCAATGCAGCAAATCAGAGCAATAGCTCCAAACTCCAAACCGCAGAAAAAGCTGGAAAAAAAAAAAGTTGGGTGGACCCAACAACACCCTTCTCATCTCATCTCGTCCCCAAAGAAATGCATATAGAATGAAGCGTTACAGGCATTATTATTGTATAGTCTCTTTACTAAAGCCTTAAGGCAAGCAAAAGCTCGTGGGAAGTTGTGGTTCTAGTTTTTTTTTTTGTGGGTACATAATCAACAATAACGTACACAAATTTTGAGCTATGTCCGTTTACAAAAATTGTGTCATTGCTGTTTTTCTTTTACGAACTTTGAATTCAAATTTTTTTACAACAGTGTGTTTATAGTTTACACGTACATTTACATGTAATATATAAAATGAGATTAAAAAGATAAAAAAAAGGAGAATGGGAGGCCAAATAATTTAGAAAATGAAAAAAGGGAAATAGGGAAATAGGGACTAGACAGTGGGGAGTGAGAAGAGAGAGGAGCAGAAAATGGAGAAGTCTGCAGAGTGGGAGGACTGCAAGTTCGAATTATTCTTCTTCTGTGTATGATTGCTTTTATAAATACTCAGTGCTCTTTTGGACTCATACCCATTTCATTTCCCTCCTTCCAATTACCCTCCCACTCTCTCTTTCTCTCTCTGCTTTCTTTCTTTTTATAATAAATGGTCTCTCTTTTGCTGCGTCCCCGAGGCTGCGCTGTTGGTTCAGAACACAACCCAAACTCAAGAAAAAAAATGGGTTTATTAGAAATTTGTGAGAGAGATAGCCATTTTTAAAAGCAGAGAGAAAGAAAGAGAAGCAGAGGGCCTCACTCACAAGCCTTTTACACGTGATAAAGAAAACACCAAAAGCACTTGCATGCGTGTATAAAGATTCATCATCATCATCCCCATCACTCTCCTCCTCCTCCCCTTCTCTCTAAAACTCACCCATCTCTCTCCCTCTATCTCTCACCTTCGTCTCTCTCCCTATCTGAAATCTGAATCCCCACATAACCCATCTTTTAAATCCCTCTCCTTTTTGCCCCCTTTCAATCGCTCACCTTCTTTCCCAGCTTAAACTTTCAATCCCCGGTTCTTTTCCTTTTCAAACATGAAAGCTTTCATTTTTAATTTTGTTTCTTCTTCTTACTTGCTGGGTAGCTGAAACTTTCAATCCCCAGTTCTTTTCCTTTTCAAAAATCAAAGCTTTCATTTTGTTTCTTCTTCTTAATTGCTAAAGCTTTGTGTTGTTGCTGCTGCTGCTGCTGCTCACTGCTGGGTTTAAATGGCCGGTTGGTTGTTGTTGGTTAGTAGTTTTCACCTTTGTTCCTTTTGGGCTTCTCTTGGACTTCGTGAAAATTAATGGAATTTTTTTTTTTTGGTTTCTTTTCTCTGTGTCATTAATTTTGGGTATCAATCTGATAGTGATTTTACTGCCCTTTTCAATGTTTATTCCTTCTCCTTGGATATGTTCTTGAATTTTGTTTTGTTCTCTGTGTTTTTATTCCACTTCCTTTAGCAGTAACTCACAAGGTCTCAAATCTCCCCACAAAAATTAATAATATTATTTTATTTCATTAGATACATAAATGTTTTTTCCCATGTTTTTTTCTACTTGGGCTTATTCATTCTCATTCATATATTTGATAGTATTTTAACAAATTTTCAGTTTTAAGCAACCAGACAGACACTGGTTTTGTCTATTGGGTACTTCCATTTTTCCAGTTTCCATTTATTTATTTAGTATAATATTTTTATAGATATTTTCTAAGGGATTATAGAAGCATCTAGTTTGTCTCTGCATTTATGATTTATATATTTTTTTAAAATTTTGTTTGAAGTTGGAAGGAGCTGATATTTAGCTGCAGCTACTGTTTGGGGTTTCGTGTTCTTTGATTCTTCTGGAGATTGTTTATTGAATTTGCTCTTTCTTTATTATTATTCTTTGCCTTGTTTACTGAATGGCTCTGCAAATTTCAAGTCAGAGACAACTGAAGAAACTGTAGCTCTTACTTGTTTCTGGGTTTTGGTACTCAATTTTGTATGTATATGAAATTTGTAAGGGCCAATCTGCTGAAACAGGGGTGAACAGTTAAAACTTAAATTTTTTTGCAAAGGAATAGTATTGGTATTTGTCATCTTCAACACAAGTAAAGGTTGGGTATTTGTTTACCCCTACTTTTTAACTTTCCGTATATGATTGATGAAATTGAAATCTCATAATTATTTGCATTTTTAAGAAATTTTCTTGGGTCCCTTTTAGCTGACATGCAATTTTCCTGTTTGTTATTGGGGTTTTTCAGTGGAACTAGCGTTAAACCTCTGGGTGAATTTGAGTAAAAGCTTCATCCTTTTGAACAAGTGCTTGTGGGTTGTATATCAAGCTTTAGTTAGTCCAACATGCCTATAAGAAAAATGAAAGAGAGCTCAGAGCAACACCTTGTAATCAAACCCCACCTTCAAAACCCTGTGAACCCGGCTCACCCGGTTCAGAAGGCGCCAAAGACTGCCCAAAATGGCAAAGGTCCACCGCCCCAAGAACCTCACAACCCAAAAATCCATAACCAACCTTCACCCCCAACAAAAAACAGAGGAAGAAGAAGGGGTAGAGGTGGCCGGAAATCGGATCAAGGCGATGTTTGTATGCGGCCGAGTTCACGGCACTGCTCCGTGGCTCATGTACCTGCTGCCACACCAAGCTTGGCTGCAGCTCCTGTGGCTACTACTCCAAATGGGTATGTCGAAAATGGTGGCAATTCGTGTTCGATGGAGATGGGCTTTCCTACTTCAAGCAAGGCTTTGAGTTTTGCTCCTAGGCCTGGTTTTGGACAGGCTGGGATAAAGTGTGTTGTTAAGGCCAACCATTTCTTTGCAGAGTTACCACAGAAGGACTTGAATCATTATGATGTAAGCTCTCTTTTTTGATGGGTTATTTTCACAATAAACGTATCTATTAATGTTCTGTAGTAATAATTAAATTTGTGTTTATGTGTCATGGTAATTGGGCCCCTTAATCTGACATTCAATATGTTTATGGTGTAGTTATTTTCACAGTTTGTGTTTCATTGCACAGGAAAATTGAAAAACACTGTTTTATCCCTTCCTTTTCTTTTGATGTCATTTATGAGGTTTAATTTTGGCCTTCAATTTTGTTCTAAATGTTTGCTTGCCTTTTCACCATCAGTGATCTGACTCTTGCAGGTTACCATAATTCCGGAAGTTACATCAAGAGCTGTGAACAGAGCTATCATGGCAGAACTAGTGAGGTTGTACAAAGAATCTGAATTAGGAACGAGACTGCCTGCTTATGATGGTAGAAAGAGTCTGTACACTGCTGGTGAGCTGCCCTTTGCTTGGAAGGAGTTCAACATCAAGCTTATTGATGAACCGGATGGAATCAACGGCCGAAAGTAAGGACACCGTGTCTCATTTTCCCTTTTCCTGTCTAGTATTTATGTAAAGACTCGTTAGTTGGATTATTACAATTTTATATGAATGAGAAACAACTGCGCCGAAGAAATTTCCAGGAATTCCTTTTGTTTTATTGTCAATGTTATTTCGAATATATGATGATCAATTGGTGTTTGTAATTATAGTATCCAAAGGGAATTAATTTGTGATACCTGTATATAAACTTTCAGAAGGGAAAGAGACTATAAAGTGGTGATTAAATTTGTTGCACGAGCAAACATGCATCATCTGGGACAATTTCTGTCTGGGAAGTGTGCCGATGCTCCCCAGGAAGCGCTCCAAATCCTTGACATTGTATTAAGAGAGCTCTCTAACAAAAGGTATAATTTACTACATAACTTTAACTCTACTACATTTTTCTGCTGCTAAGGTTAAATTTATTACTTATTGTTTGACAAAGTGTTCTGTTGATGAAGGTACTGCCCCATTGGGAGATCCTTCTTTTCACCTAATATCCGAACACCACAACGGCTTGGTGAGGGATTGGAATCGTGGTGTGGGTTTTATCAAAGTATAAGGCCTACTCAAATGGGCCTTTCTCTCAATATTGGTAAGTAATTTTAAGTTACTTGAATTGTCGAAAGGATTACTTTTGAAGTGTCAAAAGGACATTACTTATGGATTGTCTCAAATGATCTCTCTCTCATATTTTGTTCCTCTATTTTCACATTTTGCAGATATGGCTTCAGCTGCCTTTATTGAGCCTCTCCCTGTAATAGAGTTTGTTGCCCAGCTTTTAGGCAAAGATGTACTATCTAGGACATTATCTGACTCTGACCGTGTAAAGGTACCGAGTTTTTAATTATTTGGTCAAATGTTTTCCTTTCGTAGTATCTAATGTAATTTAAAATCCTATGTTTAAATGTCTACCAGATTAAGAAGGCTCTTAGAGGTGTAAAAGTTGAAGTTACACACAGAGGGAGTGTTCGAAGAAAGTATCGTGTGTCGGGGTTGACATCTCAACCTACAAGGGAGCTTGTGTAAGTTTGAAGTAGCTCTAGCTTGAATTTTCTTTCAGGTCTTTTGAGGTTTATAGTGTCTTTTGATTTTCAGTGTATTCTACTTTCTGACGCTATCTTTGTTCAGGTTTCCTGTTGATGAGAACTTGACGATGAAGTCGGTGATTGAATACTTCCAGGAAATGTATGGATTCACCATTCAACATGGGCATCTTCCTTGCCTTCAAGTTGGAAATCAGAAGAAAGCAAATTATTTACCCATGGAGGTCAGTAGTGTTCACTAAAAAACCAAAATCTCATCTTCCCAATGATTGTTTAATTGCAATTTCATTTTCATAATTTTTATGTGGGATTTACATGCTTTAAACTTTTGCAGGCCTGTAAAATTGTTGAGGGGCAACGGTATACAAAGAGGTTGAATGAGAAGCAAATTACTGCTCTCTTAAAAGTTACATGTCAAAGACCTAGGGATCGTGAGAATGATATTCTGCAGGTAATTTTGATGCCTTTCAATTGCATGTGTCCCTTCGGATCTTTTTTATTGTAACACAAATTATGATATATCCTTTTGAAATCAAAATGCATGCAGACTGTTCAACACAATGCTTATGATCAAGACCCTTATGCGAAGGAGTTTGGAATCAATATCAGTCAAAAACTAGCTTCAGTTGAGGCTCGGATTCTTCCTGCGCCATGGGTAATGCTGTCCCTCCTTTTTTTTTTTAATAAACTAAATGTTTGATTCCGAATATTCTCAATTTTATACCTATAAAATAAAGAAAAAGAATATACATTGACCATCTCACCCGAACCCTACTTGCAGCTGAAGTATCATGAAAATGGAAAAGAAAAGAATTGTTTACCTCAAGTTGGTCAGTGGAATATGATGAACAAGGTAACCTAATGTCTAGTGCAATCTTGCTTTCTATATTGTCAACACATCAACACCTTTCTTTCCGTAAAATGTTCCTAGACTGATCCTTTGGTTGCCTGCTCTTCTTGTTGTGCAGAAAATGATTAATGGAATGACTGTTAGCCGGTGGGCTTGTATTAATTTTTCACGGAGTGTGCAAGAGAGTGTCGCACGTGGGTTTTGCAATGAACTTGCTCAGATGTGTCAAGTATCCGGCATGGTATTTGTTTATTTACGCTTTTTAATGTCAAGTGTTTTCAGTTTTGTCATGTCTGCATGTTTTTATATTAAACATTTGGGTTATAAATATATCTTTCTGTTTTGTAGGAATTTAATCCGGAACCTGTAATTCCAATCTACAATGCCAGGCCTGAGCAAGTAGAGAAAGCTCTGAAGCATGTTTGTCATGCATCCATGAACAAAACCAAAGGAAAAGATTTAGAGCTCTTATTAGCCATTTTGCCCGACAACAATGGGTCCCTCTATGGTATGCCGTACATGCTAGTGATCTCACAGAATATTTTGTTAAACTTTAAGCTTGACATGCTTAATAGTGACCTTCAAATTTAACGTTTGATCCGGAATGTATATTTAGTTTTCTAACCTGGTTCTGCTGTTTTAGGTGATATCAAGCGGATATGTGAAACGGATCTTGGTTTAATATCGCAGTGCTGTCTCACAAAGCATGTTTTCAAGATAAGTAAACAGTACTTGGCCAATGTCTCCCTGAAGATAAATGTTAAGGTTTGTTCAAGTCCAAATTGTTACGAATACATGGATTCTACAAAATTTCAAACTCATTTTGCGACATAAGACTCGAGACAGTGACATGTTTGAGAATGTTTCATATTTATGCAGATGGGTGGCAGAAACACTGTTCTTTTGGATGCTATTAGCTGCAGGATACCTTTAGTCAGTGACATACCAACCATAATCTTCGGAGCAGATGTTACTCACCCTGAGAATGGAGAAGATTCAAGCCCTTCAATTGCAGCGGTAAAATCCTTTCTTCTCCGGAACCTCTTTCTAGAAGATATGCTCAAAACGTTTGTTGCTAATATATATTTTTACTTATGCAGGTTGTAGCTTCCCAGGACTGGCCTGAAGTGACCAAATATGCTGGATTGGTTTGTGCTCAAGCTCACAGGCAGGAACTCATACAAGATCTGTATAAAACATGGCAAGACCCCGTTCGTGGCACTGTCAGTGGTGGAATGATTAGGTACAGTAACTCTGCAATAAACTGCTTGTAGTATCGTTTGCTTGTTCGCCACTCGTTGTATGTATGTATAAAAACCCTTCAATTTGTTCCTTGGATCTTCTGCTTTCATATAATGCTACCCTATGATTGAATTTATTGTTAATGTTATCTCTTAATATCATATTTTCTTTTGTCCAGGGATCTTCTGGTTTCCTTTAGGAAGGCAACAGGGCAGAAGCCACTAAGGATTATATTTTACAGGTATATTTTTATATAGCGTATGGGTCTTGATTTGACATTGGGACTTCATGTTTGTGACAAACATGTAGCTTTCTTTGTGAGATGTCAGTTTTTTTTTTGTGCTTTGTTCTTATGTTGATGACAACTAATTCTGAGCAGGGATGGCGTTAGTGAAGGTCAATTTTACCAAGTCTTACTTTATGAGCTAGATGCAATCCGGAAGGTGAGAATAGATTCTGTTTCATTGATTCACTAGTATCAGAATATTAGAGATAATATTAGGAACTTCTGTTAAATTGACTAATCAATCTCCACAGGCATGTGCTTCTCTTGAACCAAACTATCAACCGCCAGTGACTTTCATTGTGGTGCAAAAACGGCACCACACTCGGTTATTTGCTAATAACCATAGGGACAGAAGCAGCATAGACAAAAGCGGGAACATATTGCCAGGTAAAGCTAAATTATCTTGGAAACTTGTATCTGTTATTGTAAAGACTCATTGACTAATACAAAGTGTTCTCTGCTCTATATGTTTATATTGTTCAGGCACTGTGGTCGATACTAAAATCTGTCATCCGACAGAATTTGATTTTTATCTCTGCAGCCACGCTGGCATTCAGGTAGACTTGTATTCAGCTCTCTCTCTTCGCATCAAAACATTTTCCTTCAAATCTAACAGAAATATGTTTAGGAAATTCACGTTGACTATCAAGTGTGGCATGCAATGGTTGAAAAGCAAGATGTTTTGGCAATGATCATATTGCAAAGAAAGTTTCTTTGCACATTTATCCGACTTTTCTTTAGTCTTAAGTTTTGAAATTTAATGTATAAATCCTTATCTTATATGGCAGGGTACAAGTCGGCCAGCTCACTACCATGTTCTGTGGGATGAGAATAATTTTACTGCTGATGGAATCCAGTCCTTGACAAACAACCTTTGTTACACTTATGCAAGGTGCACGCGCTCCGTCTCTGTTGGTAAGCCATTGGTTTTCCATTTAACGTCACCGAATAAAAATATTTCAAACTCTTAAAAATGACCTGCTTTACCAATTGCAAATGGATTGACAAACTCTATGGCTCCTTTTGCAGTACCACCGGCATATTATGCACATTTGGCTGCTTTCCGTGCTCGGTTCTACATGGAGCCTGATTTGCAAGAGAGTGGCTCTACTGGTCATACTGTGAAGGGCACACGGGCTGCAGGAGAGTCTGGAGTCCGGCCATTGCCAGCCTTGAAGGAGAATGTAAAGAGAGTAATGTTTTACTGCTAGAAGTGGAAGATGGTTCATGGTTTGGCTGCGGCTACCTGCTAGCCGGTAAAGATGCTGCAATGATGAGATAATGGTTGAAGGTCTCCTGGCGGGTTTAACCTAGCGGGAGGTAGGAAACGAGGCCTAGTGTCTCGGTTTAGATCAGTGGTTAGGGTTAAGAGTTGTTTGATGATAGGTTGCAGGTCCTTGTTCTCAGCAGTGTAGACCCATTAAGGGAAAGTTTAATTATCAGTTGTAGTTGGCCTCTGTAAAGAACTGTTCTTTTTTCTCTTTTAAATAAAATCTAATCTTATATGTAGGAACATCTTGCATCAGGTTTGAAAGATGCTTCTCAAAACTGCCACAAGTGGCAGTTTTCTCGAGACATTATATCAGAAAGAATGGGGGAAGGTTGTAAGTTTTTAACTGCAATCACTCTATCCTCAAAACTTAAATACTGGTAAACGGTTAAAAAAATGAGTCAACAATGTATATGATGCTATCACCGATGCCATCTCTGAATTCTCTGTTGCAGCACATTAATTTTAGTTTTCTAAAACGACATTTGTTTGTTGTTTGTCTGTTAATTATCTATGATGGATAAAATGTGTCTTTTGAAATTAAGTTCTAACACGTCAATCATTTTAATATAATGTTTAATTGCGAGTTCACGCTACTTGATTCCGCTAGCTCACTTCATCTCTGGCTTGTGTGGCCTTTCGGTATCTTTCTTTAGCTTTAGCCCTTCTGGCTATGTAGCTTACAAGGTTTCCCATGTAGTCTAACAACTCTTTGGCCCTTGGCTTTCAACTCACCAAATATATCTTTCAACTATTATACATATACTAAACACAAGGATATCTTCACTTTTTATTGAACAGTGCATTTCCTTTTTTACCCTTTGTACAGTAATTTCCCAATTTGCCCTTAATTGTTACGTGTCTTATTCCTTCTTCGACAGCAGTGCGAGGGCTCAGTCTCTCTTTGACACGCCGCTTTCTTCTTCGACAGATTCGGTTTCACTCTTTGCTCAGCCACCGAGACCTTCCAGTCTATTTTCTTCCATTTTCTCTTCCTCTTACGCTTCATCTTCAACTGCAGAAAATAAAAATAATTCTATGTAAATTTTGTCAACGGCATGCTCGCACGGGACAACGTCTGGGCTCGCTGATCTCGTCTGGAACGCTATAAATTTCATCTTCAACAAGCTGCTGGTATCTGCGTTGAGTTTTGGATTTTGCGGCTTGATTGTCTTGCATGTTCCTTTTTTGAAAGGATTAACAAAGAAGCTGTTCAATATTTGAAGAAGACGGAAACGGAATTTGGACAGATTTGCACGGTAAGGGTTTGGATCTTTGGTAATTTATGTTTCATTGTCATGGATTTTGTGGCTTGATTATCTTGCATGTTCCTTTTTGAAAGGATTAACGATGAAGCTCTTCAATATTTGAAGAACTTTGACAAATTCGCACAGCTGTTATAGTCATATTACGATGTTAACCAAGGTTCTCGGTTCGTTTTATGTAAGTCTCTCTTGAAAACTTACAGATGTTAACCTCTGCCCTTCATTGTCACGTGTTTGGTTCTCTGTTTGACACCAGGTCCGAGACTTCAGTCCTTTTTGGACACGAAGTCTTTGAGTCGGCGAGACCCAGCAAAGACACTTTCATCTCTTTTGCAAGGATTGATCGCACCGCTTCTCCGCCTTCCGTTTTCTTCTCTACTCCTCTCTCAACACGTTCGACGTTCAACCAACAAGTCCTTGGAGAAAAGCCATCGAAGCCAACAAGATGGTGTCTCTGCCCCCATTCAATTTACCAGTCTCTTTTCCGTCGTATGTGTGCTTTTACCAATTTCAATTATTGTTTCTTCTTTTTGTTTCATTGATTTCTGTAATTGAATTTTTCCTGGGATTTTAGATTGCTATCATATTTCGCTTACCTTAGATTGTTTTGCTGTGTTTTTATTAGATTTATGCCTATGTCTATGATAGTATTTATACTTCGAGAGTAAATTTTATGAAACAAATCTACTCTGAGGCATGAGCTTTAGAATTACTCGCTTGGTTTCTTTTCTTTTTTTCCCAGACTTTTTAGAAATAATATTGCCTGATATTTTAATGAAATTTCTGGTCTGTAATTTGTTATACTTGAAAGATGTGAAATTTTGTTAGAAATTGAGTATGATGGGTTTGTGGGATTGCAAGTGATGATAAAACGGACAGGAACATTTGCACTCCATTGTGGGTAGGAAAATGTGCGTTTGGCTGGAATTATAATCTTTGGTAAAGTTGTGTTTCTTGAATTGTCTTCTTGGTAATTCTCTACTCTTTTTTTGCAGATGATGAAACTCATGCTATGAAAAAAGTTCTCATTCCGAATGCTGAGTAGTTGAAGTTGGTGAAGGAGGAGATCTGAATTTCATCACTGTTTAATCATCCTAAGCTGCTTCCACTTCTTGATCCACATGGGGTAAATCTTTTAATATTCCCCGAGTTTTCATAATGAATTCTATGTTTTGTTTAATATTTCACCGTATTAATTTTTTTAAATTTCTGTGCTTCTTTAGTATATGATTGAATTGAGGTTTTGCGGTGGTGGTAATTCGGTATGATTGAATTGGTTAGTTAGAAAATTTTTCCTCTGGGATTTTGATTCCTGGGATCTAGGGTCTAATTGATGGAAAAATTGTTTAGGGGTTGACTTGGTTATGATGTTTGATGATGCATTTTAGATATATAATTTGGTTTGGATATATAATTTCTTTTGTTCTATTGATTTGCAAGATATGAACTGTTGGGGTGTTTTTCTGTGACTTGCAGACCTGAGGATTGACGTTGGCCATTTGGGCGCGTTGAAAACCTTTTCTAATCTCCACACGACCTTTGGTCTTTGCGAGCTGCATCACTAGCTGAAACAAATAAATATTCATATTTCACTCTCCAACTTGGTGTGTTCTATATATACTTAATAATCTTTTGTTGTGATTATTGTTTCTTTAATACTACCAAATTGAGATTCAGTAGAGAGAAAAAGGTTAGCTTATTTTAAGAGGTCAATTGTGCAATAATCATAGAGCATTAGAGGAATTTTCTGTTTTTTTACAGTTTTGGAAGAAAGGGACCAACTTGACCCTTCATCTCCCTCACTGGGATTAATCTTTAGGTTGAAGGTGGAAGGACAAGAAGGTGATTTTTTTCGTGCTAAAAGGAAAAGGCTGCTGCTTGCCATCACTTTAATCCTTGAGGTCAGTTTTCTATGGATTGCAAATGTATTTTTGTTTGAATTTTGATCAGTTTGTGTTGCCCAATTTGCTTATGTATGAGTGAATTAGAGTATATGACACTTGAGTTTCCTTTCTTCTTTGTTTAACTTCATTTTCTTTGTACCTTTCATTTGATTTTGGAGGAACTATGAGGGAAACGAAAGGAAACCCATATAGCAATTGAGCTTTAAGAAGTTTTTCTACTCTACAAATTTAGGGACTTACATTTTGTTTTGAGTATCTATGGGACATGTGATGGGTTGAATTTTCAGAAAGCAGGTCAGGGATTGTTGTTAGGTTGCCTTTGATACTGGCAAGATTACTTGATTGCTTTTGGTAATAGAAATACTCAAGGCTGCTCCTATTCATTTGTCTCATTCTATTATTATTGTTTCATTCAATTCTGAGTCTCCTCCTATTAACCAATTGTTATTTCATGTTCTGAATATTATTATATCATTTATTGTTATATCTTGCTGTAGCATTACTATTGTGAAAATTATTCTGTACAAACTTAATATTACACCCTCTAATAGCATATGAGCATGATATTTCACCTCATGCTTATTTCTTTAATATTACACTCCCTTTAATATTAGAGGGTGTAATATTAAGGACCACAAATAATAGCATATGAGCATGATATTTCACCTCATGCTTATTTCTTTCTATTTCTTATGGCAGCATTGTGTGAGGTTTATCAAATAGCCAATATCCCTTCTTCATCCATCACCAATAGCTCACATAAACAGGTACTTTGTATTATGATATATTTTTGTCTGTGTATTCTTCATTTTCAAGAATGGCAATAAAATGGTATTATGTTGTAGTATATGCATTATAGTATTACATCTTCAAGAGATAAATGTTTATTTTATTTTTAATGTTTATTTCCTTATAATTAAACAAATTCGTCCGCAATCTACATCCAATTTTATTAGCCTTTTAATTAACCTACCACCCTAGCTAGCTGGCAGATGATCTTCTTGGTTTGGTTCAGTTTGTTTCTAATCTTACGTTATTATTGCTTTTAGCCCTATGGAACAAGAAGACTCTTTTTATCCAGTTTCGTTTTCTGCTATTAAAGTTCTTACTTTCCATAATCCTTCATCACATTCTTTTGGATTAAGATAGTGAGCTTCTTCATGATTGATTAAATGTTATGGGTATATCTACTATTTGCAGCGTCAGCTCTGCATTGGAGTATCTGTGCGTGATTTCTTTTTTGTAAAATATAAACGGCACGACTGAACTCTAGGAGGCCTTTATTCCAAGTATAGTTGAATTTTTGGAATGTGGATTTATGGTTTTGCATTTTGTATTTGCAGTTTTTGAGGACTTTTTCTACCACCCAATTCAATTCAGGTTACTCGCCTACAATTCATTTCTGCTTTTGTGTTTTTTGTTTTGATAAAATGCTATTTAATATTCAATAATACTTCCATTGAACTCCATTTACCATTGCTTTTGGAACCACATGCCGTATAATCTGACATGCTTATAAGTTGCAATATAATATTGCGTATTTGTTTGATGCATATATATCATAGTCTGCAAGTATTATGATTAGCAACATATGAACTACAGTTTAGTACCTGATTAAAGGTGGAATGTGAATTTTCTGTATTTGCCTTTTATTCATTCATTATTTATATCCTTCTTATGCCAAGTTTTTTTCTTTTTGAGAAAGTAATTCAATCTCAAAGATTAGCATGTTGATTGTACCTGATTTCTTCAGTTACATCATATTTATACCTTACAATTCTTTTTGGTTTTGGCAGATGATCATCGCCTATTTTGTGGTCATCTTGGAAACGAGGTGAACGATGATGTTCTTTCAAAAACATTTTCATGATTTCCATCCTTTAACGTGGCAAGAGTAAGTGCATACTTCATATGTTTCTACTTACCCTGTTTAAGTTCCTTTATTATATGCAATTGTTTGCTTGGTGTGTATTTCTTATATTTTCTCTTCAGCTTTGTTTTTGAAGACCACAGAGAACTTAGTATATTGATTGAATGTGTGATCTCATTAATAGCTTCCAAGTAGCAAATTGATTGAATGGTCAGAGTTGACACACTTATGCATATTTCATCTTTCTGAGTTCATACACTTATGCATATTATGTGTTTTTTCAAGCACTTGCTGTCTACTTTTGAGATCTCAAAGTTAGTCAAAATCAGGTTGGACTACTTAATATAGGTTGGACAGGTGGAATCAACATTTGGAGTGAAGAACTGGGAATAAGCTTAGAAGAAGAAGTCACAGAAGAAGCTATATTATGCACAATTAGACACTTTTGTATATATCTAACTTTTAAGTAGTGATCCCCATGACATTAATTTTGGCTAAAATTTGCATGTTTCATCTGTGCATATTAAGAGGTATATATCTAACTTCCTACAGATTTTATATAGCACATCAATCTATAGATTTTCTGCACCATTCTCACATTTACATTTTTTATGAAACCCGCAGCATCGCGTGGTCAAAAGTACTAGTAGTATTCTAGTTCACGTCAAATAACTTCTTATGTTTACCAAATATTGGATAAATTATTGTCATTATCTCCATATTTTTTATTTATTTTATCAATAGAAGTGATGAACGGATGAATTTTAATCAATTATCTTTTCTTATAAGGTATGACACATGTTCTAAGAGCATCTCCAATGGATTGGATTAGCTAAATGATCTCCTAAATCAAATTGTAAACTGAATGTTCAAAAATTCAACTCCATCCATTCTAGCTATTTTTTAGGCATATATTTTATTTTGTCATTATTTCATAGTATTCTTCAGCATAATTGCTAAATTTAAGTTAAATTTTAGTTTAAATAGTTTGAAATAAATTGCTTTAAAAAATTTTACTCCCTTTTGACAAATTTTAAATATTTTATTATTTATTTTAATTTAAACCTTTGAAATTTGAATGAAATTCATTCCATTGAGAAGAGATAGTAATTGCTATTTTTTCTCTTCTATTTATTAAATTTAGGGATCTAGAATTTCAAAATATCAAAATTCTAAGGGAATTGATTTTTACACCTCACAATTACTTCCTGTATTCCATTTTTTTATTCTAATAATTTCCAATTAACTTATGAATTAAAAAAAAAGTGGAGTGTCGGAAGTAATTTGTGAAGTTCAAAAATCAATTTCCTATTTTAAAGTAGGGAGTATGATAGGGACTTTATTGGAACCCTATTTTCTATGAAAATTCCCAAATTAGGTAAAAAAAAATGTATTTTAGGGATTATGTTGGAGATACTCGCTCTAAATTAAGGAATGACGTTGGAGTAACAAAGTTTTATGGGAGCTCCTAAAATAAAATTTTAATATTTTTAATTAAAATTTAATTTTAAAAAGAAAATAATTAGGGATGCTCTAATAGAATAATTTAACACGAATGGCTCCACTTAATAGCGTGCAATATCCTTAATCAAAACTCTCAAATATGGTAAGTGTCTTCAGATTAATAACCCTAACAAATTATGCCTATGTGCCTGGATTTCATCCTGCAAAATCAACTTATTTCATAACTACATTTTTGTTTAAAATTAATCTGTGTTTGTAAAGTGTAATATTTGTTATTTAAGTGAAGTAATATCGAACATGATGAAGTGAACAAAGAATAGAGCAAGAACAATGCCAAGATGAGACATGTTTCAGGAATGCACAGTAACTATAACATATGTTTAAATGATATATCTATCGATAACATGTCGATATTATTGTTGAATAACATATCAAGTACATACATATATAGAGATGTATGATAAATACATTATTAATATAAAGAGCAAATTACACTTTAGTACCATGTTGTTTACACTAAGTTTTAGAGTTATACTCGACTTTTCAAATTTTGTATTTACGTACTTTGAACTCTTTAAAACATAACAATTTGGTTTCACTGTTAACTATTCAGTTAAGAAATCTATTAAATGCTGATTTGTTACTTTTGGGACCCACTATTTGATTTTCTGCTGCATTTTGACACTTTCAAGTTAAGAAATGGAGCAAAAGGAGCAGGCATGAAGTTTCTCCTTCCTCATTCTTCTTATTCTTATTTCTACTTTTTTCTCCTTCTTTCTTCTACTTCTTTTTCTATTATTATTTTTTTCTAGAATTTTTATATTTTTTGGGAAAATTATGAATTTTTCGTCACTAAAGGCTAAAGACACCTTTAGTGACGAGATTTCTAACGAACAGTGTCTCAAAAAATCTTGTGTACGACGTTGTTCATGTTTCAACTTTTAGTGGCGAAAAATTCATATTTTTTCAAAAATTCCAGAATTCTAGGAAAGAATCAAGAAGAAGAGGAAGGAGAGAGAAACCAAGAAAGAAGAAAAGGGAGACCAAGAAAGAAGAAGAAGAAAAGGAAAAAAAAAAGAGAAAAAAGGGGAAAAAATATAAAGTTTTTAGAAGTAATTTAATATTTTTTTTGCCACATGGAGCTATGTTACTAATTTTATATTAAATGGTGGGTCCAAAAAATGACACATCAACATTTATTTTGTATAGTGAATAGAATGCCACATCAATGTGGCACTAAATATGGTCAATTTAGTATGTCTAAATAGCATTACTCTTTTTCTGATGTGTTCCGAATTTTTTTTTTGATAAATTCTAAAAAGAGAGGTTAAATTTATTAAAAAAGAAAAAAAAAAACCCGGAACACATTTAAAAAAAAAATATATTAATAATTGCTACCTAGAATTTTAGTTGTGTTTAATGTGGGAAGGAAAAATAGAAAGTACGCATGGTGCTTTTTACTGAATTTATATTTGATTTGGAGTAGAAGAAAATTTCCAAATTCATGTTAAGGATGTCACTTGGTTGCCAATTGGGTCAAGATACATCACAATGGTGGTTCTAGTATTTTTGTACATCCAGTCATCTATTTGTCTTTTTTTTTTATGGGAAAAGATTCAACCAACAACTAATTAATATATTATAGAGATTTTGGGTACCTTCTCTCTTATAAACCTAGCAAATGATGCTCCCACCTTTTTCCCATTTCCTGAATTTTTACTTCTTATTCTGGTAATTCACTCTAGAGTCACATGTTACCACTCCACTCCAAAGTAGCTCACTAGTCACCACACCCTCTTTTAAAAAAAATTTAACGCACAATTAACTACAGTTAGCTAGCTAGAATTTGATAGTTCGCACTCAAGTGCATACGAGAAAGTACATCTATATTAACCAATGTAACGTGAATAACCAATATAATTATTTTCACGTCTGTTTAACTTAATTTGAATTTTGTTTGTCACATAACACATTAGCATGGTATCCAATGTGTATACTTTCATGTCTGTTTAACGACACCCTTATTTTGAATTTTGTTTGTCACATAATTAACCCGTTAGCAAAGTATCCATTTGTACAATATTTTTTATTTATTTATTAACTACCCATTTATGATGGTATGTGAGAAACCCTAGCTAGCCTAGTTACTCACCCACCCATCTGGTAAATGTCGTCATGAATGAAAATTGACAGATGAGAAGTCTGGGAAGAGTTGGGAGAATCAAACGAGTGACGTTTTAGATTACTTGGTTTCCAGGGAAATATGAAAACTCCATATATGGAATCTTTTCCATTTCTGCATTCTACCAAAAGATAGGGCTCAAACTCCAACCACCAACATACATACATATATATATATACACAGAGACTCCAGAGAGAGAGAGGGTTAATTACATTTACTATGATCCAATTTGTTCACATGGACTCACAGTTACAAAATTACATCATTGATCAAGTCAGATTTTAACTAGGTCACATATAATAATTACATTTGCGCCTTATTATTATCAATTGGAGTGAAATTCATTCTCTCTTTTGATGAAACAAAAGATATTACAGCATCAATTGGTGTCCCATTGCAGACTTAGGAAAAAACAGACAAATTCACAGGTTTACTGATGAGAAGGCAAATTTGGCAGGAGTGATTTGTTTGTCTCTGGTCTGCATGTGATCAAGTGATGAGAAGGTAATAGAATATTAATATATATTGTGGTTTTGAAACTGAATTGCCGTATGTCTGCATATATATGAGCATTCTCAATCGGAGAAGGTCTTGAGAATACTCATCATTTGGCTCCATCCAATGTCAGAGACTCAGAATACAAAATTGTCTCATTAGCTAACCCCCAAAGGGCCAAAGTATATATACAGTATTTAGAAAGATAATTAATATAAAATCATGGTTCATTTTAACTCTCAAAGTAATTGGATATAGTGGTTTTAAAATCATAGTTATATTTAGCACTCAAAAGATATGTATATTTCTAAATAATCTTCTTCTCTTGGCTGTTGTCATGGATATACTAGTACAATAACAGAAATGCATAGAAAGAAAGCATAGCCTATGCTCATTACAATGAAGATATCCTAGAACTGGAAGAAGGTCATCATCATCAGCAAGCCAGATGGTTTACAAGTTAAACAAAAAAACTTATTTTGGGCCAAATTTATCACTCCTGTTGTTCATTAAATTAAGCCTTAATTATCTTCAGACAATTTCAGAACTAGTCAATAACCCAAGATATATATCATCAACCCAAGATATATGATGTGAATGGAGCTTCGAATGTGATAGTTCCTAGGGCACAATTAACAACTGCGCGCTGAGGCAATTAACCTATCAAAACAAAACCACTCAAACATCAAGGCTAAATGTTTGAACTTAATAAAGCTATATACACAATTAATCTCTCTTATATATATATATATACATGATCATGTAAAAAGTTATATATGCTGGATAGGGCTTGATCCCAAATCAAAAGTAGAAAAGTAATATTTGTAGGGAAGCTCCGGTTAATTAAAACGTGAAAATTAAGCAAATTTTCAGACAAGCAGATCAGAAAAGAGTAGGGTGGATTTGATATTGATCAAACAGTAGCTATAGATATGGGTCAATCAGCAACGTGCCAGTTCGAGGATCTCGAAATTATCGAATTTCCTGGAGAAGCACGAAATTGTCGTTCAAAACCCTAAAACCCCCAAACAATCGTGGACATTTTTGTGTAATTTTTGCACAAACAATAGAGGAAGAGATCAAACATGAGCACAATTTATCAATACAAACCCACATACATGAATTATATTAAAAGGCTGAATAATTAAAGATGCTGGAATTAATTAATACCTTTTCTTTCTTCTTCTTCTTCTAGGTTTGTGGAATTAGGGTTTTGGGATCTCATGCTACTAACAAGAGGTGAAACTGCCAGATGATCTGATATCTTTCCCTAAAGAAATTGGGAGGTATAAGATCATGCTGGCAGCTTCAACTGCTGCCAGTGCATGATAACATCATATGCACACTCACAGTAGAGCGACAGAGAGAGGGGGGTTTTTAAATTGGGTAGCTAGCGAGAGCTAGGGTTTGGTGGAAAGAAAGAGGATGAGAGGAGGGTATAAATAGAGGCGGAAGATGGAATTATGATTTTATTAATTTACAATTAGATGGAATATATATTGGGGGTGCTGGGAAGATAGTTAATAAGAAAAAAATAATAACAAATTAAAGACAAAAAATTAATGAAGGATGAAAGAGGAGGAGGCCATGGCCATGGGCGTGGGTGGTCCCAAATTGTGGTGATGTTTGGATATATATATATATATATATATATATGAATATTATGATGCCAAGAGTAAGAGTGTAAGAGGTACTGCTAGTAGCCCCCCATGCAGTTTGCAAAGAGATTAAATTAGTGAGTGTTTCCATATATTTACATTAATGACTTTTAGGTTGGGGTCTGAGCGAGGCATGTGGGGGACCCTGGACCCCAAGTTTTACCTCCATCTCTCTCACGCCCAGCAACTGCAAACAAGGGAAAGGGCAGCGCATCAAACCATGGGAGCCCTAGGAAAAGGAGACATGAGCAGTAAGTTCTTTAATTTTGGGACCATTTTGCATGCTTACAATATATATTACAATCACACACACACACACATATATATATATATATATATTGATATATCATCTCAATATTATGTTGGCATGAGATGTTACTATATATATGTTGTTAATTTAATATTATAACATGAGATATTTCGATACGTTATCTATTTATATTATTATATATTAGTATAATTTTGATATGAGTTCTTGATCGATATGTATATATGGTGCCAATGTTCTTACAAACTATATACTATATGTATGTATATGGTGTCTTTATAGGTATATATTGGCTCGAGTACTGCAATTTAACGATATTTTTTTCTTAAAGATATTTTTTTTTTAACGATATTTTTTTCTTAACGATATTTTTTTTTTCCACTGTATGTATAATGAGAGGTTTCAAGTTCAACTCTTATAAAAGGCGCGTTAGAGTAAAACCGAGTATGTGTAATCCTTCAATCTTATTTTCGTGTATTATAAAAAAAAAAAAGGTATTGCATACATAAGGGTGTGTTGCTATAAAAGTAAACTTTTTTTTAAAATCAAAGTACTTATAAAAAGAAAGGAAAAGTGATACTGCATACATAGAGCCTATTTGGGTACGTGTACGTATGTGTTGCTGTAAGGGTTAAAAGCATTTTATAAACATCATTAATTATAACAAGATTTGACAGAAAAACTTAAAAATATTTTTGAATAAGAAAAATATATGTTTTCAAAAGAAGTACTTGGAATTGTTTATAGTTTTTTTTTGTTAGATATATAACAAAATCGCTTTTATTATTAACGTTTATAAGTATAAGTGCTTTTTCTAAATAACACATATTTTAATCATCCATTTTTATACTATGATCTAATAGTATTTCTATCTATACGTTATGTAAGAGATTTTGAATTCAACTAACATAAAAAATGAAATTAATACCCAATGTGTATAAAAAAAGGACATCAAACTAAGTAAGCAATGTTTCACACACAAAAGATGAAAGAAGAAAGCATCTCAACCCAATTCATAAAATTGTTTATTATTTAATGTGCATTTAACTCCATTCCGTTTAAGCATCTTTCTTATTTCATTGATTATTGCCTTTCCTTTGCAAAATTGCCATTTGTTGAACTTTTGCTACTTCGATCTGCATATCTGATTGATGCCAGCTGCACAATTACTGGTTATTGGAAAATTTTGATGCCCTTCGAATTAAAGAAGTAAAAAATATCATTAAGAAAAAAGAAATCTGATACTGACATTTGGGAAAATGACTCGCTACTTGTTTGTTAATAAAAAGTTTTTATAAATTTAAATTTGAAATTGTGCTGTACCTTTTGTGTTTTAGGCACTAGCTAGGGTGTGATGATGAGATGAAACCACTATATATATATATATATGCAATCACCCTTTGGAATCAAGCTTATGAATAGAAGAAATTAGAGTTTTAATTCAATCAGGATACGTATAATAATATCATTAAATTATAGTATTTTTAATCGATAAATACATGTGTTTAACTTTGAGATTTTTTTTTTGCTTTGTTAATTAGAACTAATTATACATACATTTTCTTATAATTTAAAAAAAAAATCATAGAAGCTAAACGAATATATTCCTTTAATAATTATTGTTTTATGAGGCTAGATATTCCTTAATTGATGGTATATATATTATATATATAGGTACGTATATTATCCTAAGCCTACAAAACATAAAACGTATTACGTACGTCTAGCTACGAATTAATATGAATAACATGCATGGATCCAATATTAATGATGGAATATTTCAAATGCTACAAGTATTATAGGGATGTCAGTTGTGCATTAGTCACAAATTTGATATATATAAACATATATACATATACATATATTGTCTGTGAATGATTGAGGGAGCTGAGTGTTTTATATCTTTTTATAAATGTGTAAGGTATAATCCGAACTTGATTTGATGTACAATTGATTAGATATAAAATTAAATATAAAAAGATTTACTCAATATCAAATATAATATTGTATTAAGTAATTCAATATTAATTGAAATTGCTAATCACGGTTAATTTGCAGTACACATGTGAAGCTATTAGAATGGTAGTAAGCGTCCTTGATGGTGAGCAAAATCAGAATTATATATAACAGGAGGAGAAAAGATCGGAGTAGATATACTCTAAAATATTATCAAATATTTAACGTATATATATGCTTAACCATCCGATCATATATATAGCGCAGCAGCTTCATCAGAAAGGGGGGTGGCTAGGCTTAGCTAGGTACCGGTACGTGGATGAGATTTAATCTTATTAGCTGAATATTAATTTTCATGAGTTTTACAATAATGTCGTAGAGGCTAGCAGGATATGGTAGAAGCAGAAGTAATTTAACCAAGCTACCCTATAATTTGATTCATGAGATTAATTATATGTGCCAAATAAAGACTAAAATGTGAATTCTGCCCCAATTTCTATACCCAGAAACTGAGCTCCAATATTAATTCGTCACTTTCACCAGCTTGTACTATTGTACACTATTCATTTTTGGTACTGTAGTTAATCAGCGCACCCCTAAAGATGGAGGGAAAGAAAAAAGAAGAAGAAAAACAGCGCGCCTTACTCGATGTTGCATATAATATTAATCAGGGATCGGGGAAAATAGCGACTTGTCAATTCCTCGTGATCTAATAATTAAACTGCATGCATTGTGGTTGACATTGGTATCTGTACAATTATCATATACATAAAAGTGTATGTTCCTTACAATTGTACTTTCTCTTTTATCTTTTTTTTTTGATACGGTACGTCCATATTGAAAGGAAGATAGTACTAATTATTTAGTTATTTTCTTATATACGAGATATGTTTTCTTTCACATGGAGATAAAAGATAATTTCATTTTCAAGTTCACACATACATGTTTGAGAAAGACTTTAATAATTAGGACAAAAATCAAAATACGCATGGTTTGATGTCCTAGCTAGTCTCCTAGAAATGATCATATTGGGTGCTCACTTCACTAGCTAGCTATCACATGCCCTCCTACTACCACTCGATCCAACCTGGATGACTTGAGAGATGGGTTAGTTTGTAAATTAAGGCGTATATAGGTAGGTAGATGGAGTATTAAGAAATGAATGTGGTGACTCTTTAATCTGTAAGATGGCAGAGAGATCGAGTGGGAAGATGATAATTGTAGTAGCATTGGGCTACCTAACCTAGCTAGAGTTTAGAGAGACTAACTAGAGACTAGAGTGGTCCTACACTCCTACCTATGTATATATATATAAATCCCTTACGTTAATTGTTGTGTTAATGTTAGCAGATGCAGATCGATGTTATTAATATTTCTACGCTGAGTGAGCTGACCCCTGCTGGTGCTGGTTGTGTCTGTGTTCTGCGAAGGAGGCAATTACGCCCGTATACATTACTTATTACTTATTACTTATGGCGCGCTGTGTCTTTTGTAAAATCAATATACCAATTAATTATTTCTCTACTGCTATATATACACACTTGGGGGTTGGGGTGAGCTTTTTCTTTTGGGAAAGCATTGTTCTATATATATATATATATGTGGTGTTAATTATGAGTGCAATTGCTGCATGCATGTGGCTCACCAAGTGAAAACACAAGACAACTGGAAGCACCCTCACTTTTTCTTTCTTTCTTTCGTTCTTTAATTACGTACCTAGAAATTGATAAGAGATCAATTTTGGAATATATATAGCTACGTACCCCATGTTACTCCTTAATTTCGTGGAGCTCAAAACATCCAAGCTAGCAGGGGTACACTGGTAATTGCATGCCTACTTTCCTTTGTTGGTAACAATTAATTACACATCATTTTTACTCTTTGCAAAAGGGCACAACTCAGATGAGCAAAAGAGCAAAAGAGCAAAAGGGTAAAAAGGGCAATTGGAATATATGATTAACTCACTCTCAACTACCATGTGTATTAACAGTGGTAGGTGTTTATTGGGACAAATATAAAATTATGCATGCTTTCTTCCCGCTCACCAGTTCACACCATCATGCTTAGGGAAAAGTATAATGTCTCTTCAACTATTAACAATTTTTCTTTCAATATAGGGACTTAGAAACGGGATATATATTCAATATCCACGTGGATTTTTACGAATATTGATTTAACTAGTAGCAATATGTTTCTCTCCAAGGCATACAAAATTAGGTGTTTTGAGATCAGTTTTTAGGTGTATGTAATTCTTCTATCTGCTTTAGCTGGCCCGTTCCAGTATGTTTGCTGGCCCAACATTTATTACCATGGTCAAGCCCACCAAAAACAGGCTATAGGCCCAGCAAGTGACTATGCTGCTTACGTGGCCCGATCGACGTGTCGAGGACGTATGCTTAATTGACACGTTTCATTCTGCGTTTTCACGGAACGGAATGGTTTGAAACTCAATCAAAGGCCACCCTGCGTCCCCTTTCGTCAAGCTTCAAATTGAGTTTGAAACTCTCGGACCCAGAAAACCAAAGAAAATAAAAAATAAAGAAAAATGGAGGGGAGCTCAAAGGGCTTGTTGGTATTGGGTCTTCTTCTGGTGACTTTTGTGGGAAAAATTGCATCGCTATCGGTGACAGTAAACGACCTCGAATGCGTGTACGAGTACGTGCTCTACGAGGACGACACCATTTCGGGGAACTTCGTGGTGGTCGATCATGACATTTTCTGGGGATCGGATCATCCCGGCATTGATTTAATCGTGAGTTCTTCTTCTTTTTTTGTCACCAAACCGCAATTGCATCGAAGTTTTTGCCAAATTGGCTTTTTAGGGTTTTTGTCGTCGACTATTTTGTGGTAGTTGTGTGCAATAGATATGTTTTTAGATTCTTGAGATTGTAGTTTTGAATTGCTTGATATTTTACTGTGTTAGAATTGTTTGAAGGTTTTTCTTTTGATAACTAAAATGCAACTAAAGCTGCAATCTTGATCCTTATCATTCTGAAGCCAATTGTGAAGGTTTTGATACTCAAAGTTCATTGATTTCAATTCCTAAATTGGAAATAGTCCTTCATCAAACTACTGAGCAAAGTTTTGTTCATTGCGAAGTCTTTGCTGCAGCATCAAGGAAGTAGGAACAGTTCAAGTAGGTAGACCTGATGAGAAAATAGATAGGAATAAGTAGGAATTCTCCTTCATTAATCTAGACGTGGATTGTGGGCTTTAGGCTATAGGGGGCCTGCCCTGCCAAATGTTCCTAGTCCTTGTAAACTAGGCTACAATAGCAGACAACATGTCAGTTTTCGGATTTAGGAGTCTTCAGCTGCAAATAATTTGGATTTTATTATGTTGCACTTTGGTATTAATTATATCATCCCATTTTCCTTGGAAGAAAATGTGATGTGTTCTCTCCCAAAAGGGTTAGGTTCTTGTTTGTATAAAGGGTTAATTGGATAATTGGACCAAAAAAAAGGGGGTCAGGTTCTTGTTTGTAAGAACACAGAAGAGACAGTTCATCACGTGCTTATTCGCTACATTGTAGCCTGAGAATTATGGACTTCTGTCTTCTCATTGTTTGGTGTTGGTTGGATATTGCCTAAGAGCATATGAAATGTATTATCTGGCTAAATTTGAGTTTAAAATATAAATAGTAGACAGATGAGTAATTTTTGGAAGGCCATTTCCCTATGTGTTTCTTAAAGTTTGTGTCTTGAGAATGACAAAGCATTTTGTAAATACCAAGTAGGATTCTGTATCTTTTGTTTCTCTTCCAGATATTTTTAGTTTTAACATCCATGACTGTGTTGTTATAGTATACTTCTTGTTCACATAGGCTGCACCTGTAGGTGCACTATCTTTCAAAAAGGCTTTTTGATAATTTGATAAAATGTATAAAAATGGTGCTTTGTGCAGGTGACATCTCCCGGGGGTAATACGGTGCACACTTCGAAGGGAACGTCTGGGGATAAGTTTGAGTTTAAGGCTCCAAGAAGTGGAATGTACAAATTCTGTTTTCACAATCCTTACTCAACACCGGAGACTGTTTCTTTTAACATACATGTTGGTCATATTCCCAACGAGCACAATATTGCCAAAGATGGTTTGTGACATCTGTGTGTTGTATTCGTTTCTTTTCAACTATGAAACTGCTATTTCAAGTAATTTTTCCTTGATGGCAAAAAAAATGTAGTTTTCACCTTTGGCATGTCAAGTGGTATCAATTGCTTGTTGAACTGTCATGTTTTGCCACGGTTCAAAATACCTCTGCTTCCTTGATTACCTTTAACTTTTAGATGTTGGTTTGTCGCAGAGCATCTAGACCCTATAAATGTTAAGATTGCCGAGCTTAGAGAAGCATTGGAGTCAGTTACATTAGAGCAGAAGTACTTGAAAGCACGAGATGTTAGGCATCGCCACAGTAAGTTATTTTCTTATTTTTCCTCTGTACCAAATAAATAGACAATAATGAATTCATGTGATATCATCGTATCCTAATGAGCACTGGCAATTATATCTACTATCTGTCTTAACTTTGTCTTCTGGGTGATTGCTTAGTATTCTTTGTCCACATGTCTTAGTTGCTGTTTCTTAGAACTTTGAATAAACTTTTAAGTTCTAATATGTACTAAATGTTCAGAACTCAAAAATTTGTGCTCAATACAGTCTTTCAAGTCTCTAATCATTATATTAAAATGTTCGACAGCATATGTTTGGTAACTAATTGAGAAAGTGGTAAAGCATTAACTCATATGCGAGTACATGTTCAAATTTATGCTAGACCGATGTCAACTTTTTCATCATTTATGTGATACTCCGATTGTTGATTGTGTACTCACCTGACGGAATGGAATTCAAAGAGTTGGCGGGGCTCCAAGTAAGGACAGTGCATCTTATGAGGCCAAGAATTCCTCAAAATAGTTGATTGTGTCGCACTCATCTTATCTAGCTGTTGTTAGCTCATTCCGGGGTACTTAGTTAGTAACAAAACAATTTGGTAGATCTATGTCTATGGTTTGGAACCTCACAAATTTCATTTTATGATTGTTTTCACATAATTTTTGTTTCTGGCGCAGCAAATGAGAGCACAAGGAAGCGTGTCGTGTGGTATACAGTAATGGAGTATCTTGCACTGGCTGCCGTGAGTGGTTTACAAGTCGTATACATTCGCCGTCTGTTTAGCAAAACAGTCGGATACAACCGGGTTTGAGGTCCTTAGTTCATGTTATTGTCTACTTTAACAACAGGATCAGAGCCTTATATAGATCATTTAAGATACGTCTTTTATGTAACAAAGTATAACAAGGTACATTTTTTTTAGTTCTTGGTTTTCAAACACATTTTGATTGAAATGTAATGCTTTAGTCAACTGCCCCTAAAATGTTTCTTGAATGCTGCATATCCTCCTCCAAACTGTGCGTTTCATTATAAGAAAGAAAAATTGATGGAATTTTCACTCATCTTTTCATTTTTTACCATGATTCTGCTTTGAGTAGGTCAATATTATGATTAGATGACGAAAGAAGAAGGGCTAAGGTCGACCCATTGGGTGTGAGGATTACTCGTGATGTTTACCTAAAAAAGAAAGAAAGTATATTTAGAGGAAATCTGAGTGCGAGAATCGCTTAACAGAAAATGAAGCCGGATTTTAATTCCCTCGCCACCGCCATTTGCCACGTTAGCAATAAAAAGTGGATGCTGGATAGTGGAAAAGCTCTAAACTTTATGTCCGTTCATTTTAGTAATTAAAGAAATAAATAGCGCATAAAATAACTTACCAAAATAGCCCCCCTCTCAGCGATTGGTCGGCGTTGACTAGTGGGTCATGAAAATACATGCATAATGGTATATTTGATATTGCACAGCATTATGAAAGAAAAATGAAAACTATGGACAACAGATTCCGCCAATTCAAATTCCAAATTCATTGGAATATTACAATTCGAAAAATGCTCAAAAAAATGTTGTATTTTGTTCATAGAAAAGAAAATAGTCAAAGTACTTGCTCTTTGATATATTTGAGCTTATTTTAATTCATTGAAAAATAAAATATGCATCTAAATTCAATAGTGACTCCACATAATCTCTTTTCTTTTGTTCCCTTGCCTCCTAATGAAATGTTTTTCTTTTCATTTTTTATTTTATATATAATCATAATATTTGTAAATTTTCAATAATTTACCGGTGTACTAATTCAACATGCTTTCAATATCAGTGTCTTGGGTTCGATATTTGCTGATGTATCTTCTGATTGTGGTTAGATGTGCTCTGAAACGCGTATGTGAGTCTTCTATTTTTCTATAATGATGGATTGTCGTGGTTCGCCACCAGTTGGTCCCTTTTAAAAAAAAAAAATTGTGAGCTTGAACTAAATGTTTCTATTACTTGCAAAAAAAAAATGTTTCTATTTTTTATATTTTAAAATTTTGATATAATGGTTAAAAGATGTAACAACAATTACCACAAAAGTCAATATTTAAATCCTTATATTACGCATGACTAGGCCGCTTTGGTTTAAAAAACTATACCAATACTCTTACCCATTATAATTATGTCCACTGTGCTTATCCAATTCAAATATAATAAAAGTAAGAGCATTTGATCTGTATATAGTCAATAATCTCCATATGGTCCTTTTGTTTATGTATCTCCATGATCATCCTGTTTTTTTAATGAAGATCTCTATGATCCTTATAAACCCTAGAAAGACATTTGAGACATTATATTTAAACATAAAAACATTCAAAATTAAATCTTTACCACGTTTGTTCCCATTTGATTTTTCCTAAAAAAGTTTTTTAGCGAATCAGTATTGTGCGCTCTCCGCAAGATCTATTTGTTCGTTGAGCATTATGTTGATGATTTATGTGTAATCATATTATAGCTAGAACGCTAGTGTATTTATTTTATTTTACTTTAGTTCTCCGTGAACCTAATCAGACTGCATATTTTTTTGCGAATCGTGCTATTGTTCCTGACGTTCACGATTTGATTCTTGATAAATCTAATGTTTATCCATGTATTATCGTAAAATATTTTTAAATAAAACATCTCTTAACCGTAGTGGATTATATCAAATTTACGTATTAAAAGATAATATTAGGCAATAGATTTAAAACATCTTATTAAAAATAGCAATTATTGCAGACGGATAAAGTTATTTAACAATTTTTGCCCGAATTAGCAAAATATCTCCCATTTTTACCAACATCAACCCTGTGGCAAAGATTTCTTACCGGGAAAAGAAAAGATAGACAGGTGTAAATTTAGAGAAAGTACGAAGGGTAATAATGGAAACCAAATAATGGATTCTTCAAGCTTATATTATAAGCCCAATAATCCATTTTCGTTCCAGCACAAAAAAATACCACCCGATTCATACTAACCTTTCTCTGTGTTTGACTCTTCCATCAACGATCTACAAAATGCTGGCTGTGTTCGACAAATCCGTCGCTAAAAGCCCCGAGGCTTTGCAGAGCCCTGAGACTGGATCAGTCTCGGCTCTCAAAGATGGCTTTCTCGCCCAACACTTTGCTTCTCTGCATCCTTCTTCTGTCACTGTCAATCTCGTCTCTTCTGGTCTCTTGGTCTATTCTTCAGAAAAACAGAACCCTCTTCTTCCAAGGTACATCCAACCATCCCATGTCTTTAAAAAATGAAATTAAAAAAATTGGAAGATGCCCTGTAGAGAAAACAAGAAATTGGGATTACCCATTTCTTTGTTTTTGATCGTTTATGTAATTTCAGGAAGATCTGTGCTTGATGATTCGTGGGTCGTTTTTGTTTTTCCTGTGTTTGTTTGATGTTTACATGTTGGTTTAAGTCTTAGTTTTAGTTTAGGTTCAGATTCATACCAGTCGATGCTGAATGTAGAGGGTTGATTTGGATTAAATCTGTCCAAAACTATTTGATCATATGTATTTGGGGTCTATTTGTAAGAAATTGTAGAGATTGATCTGTAGTTATTTTGGTGTTTTGTTTTTCTTCGTACTATTTTTTCATTGGATGGTCTTGATAAAGACAAAGAACATATGGGTTGTATGGTGAAGATATGAGACTAAAGGACAGTTTAACTCTATGGCTATATCCTCTTAGTAATTTAATGGTATATTCATTATTGAGTGATATAACATTGTTGTTTTACATTCATTTGAATGCCATTTTATAAATGAAGATCTATCATTTTGGATTGTTGAAGATTGATATAACATTATTACTTGATGGTTTTGTTGTATAGCTTTTATTTTTCTTTCTGTTCCGTTGGTATTTCAATTCTCTGTTTGATATATTTCATCGGTTTCTTGTCAGGCTGTTTGCGGTTGTGGATGACATTTTCTGCCTGTTCCAAGGCCACATTCAGAATGTAGCTCTTCTCAAGCAGCAATATGGATTGAACAAGACGGCCAATGAGGTGATCATCGTCATTGAAGCGTTCAGAACCCTGAGAGATCGAGGCCCTTATCCTGCTGACCAGGTTGTGAGAGATATCCAAGGGAAGTTCGCCTTTATTCTCTACGATAGTGCTACCAAGGCCATTTTTGTAGCCGCTGTAAGTAAAACCTCTATGCCTAGAATATTTTCTCAATTGTAGCTGACCAACGGACCCAATTTGCTCTTTTAGCTGAATTTTTTTCCTGTCTTCTGCAGGATCCTGATGGCAATGTTCCGTTCTTCTGGGGAACTGATTCTGAAGGCCATCTTGTTCTTTCAGATGATACAGAAGTTGTGAAGAAGGGGTGCGGGAATTCTTTTGCTCCATTCCCTAAAGGTATAACTATAACAAAGTGTATGAATGCCTGACTGGAAAAACTTGCTTAGCATTTGTTTGGAGTCCTGTCTTCCTTGTATGACCAAAATCTATATGAGCTATGGAAATATCTCTCAATTTTCGGGGACACTTGAGGGAATGACAATTGAAAAATAAGAAAGGAAAGAATGCGGTCACACTGAATTTTTGTGCATTCAATTGGCTTGCACATAAATTTGTTACTGATTTCTCATCTTGCTCATTGGCGATCTCAGTCTTTCTTTCTTTTTGATTGCTAGTCTTAGCACGGACTTTTGATTTGATTCCTTAGTATGCGAGCTAGGCTGTTAACAACTTTGTTGGTACTAATCCTCTCAGGATGTTTCTTCACTTCCAACGGAGGCTTGAGGAGCTATGAGCATCCCCACAATGAGTTGAAGGCAGTCCCGAGGGTGGATAGTTCAGGTCAAATGTGCGGTGCAAATTTTAAGGTTGATTCTGAGGCTAAAAAGGAATCGAGTGGCATCCCAAGAGTCGGGAGTGCTGCCAACTGGTCAACACATTACTGAGTTCGTTACTATTTCCTTGGAAAGGCTTTTGCTATTGAGTAGGCCTTGAATTGGTTCTGATTCGACTTTTCTCTATTGTTTTCTATCTTGTCAACAACTCTCTTTGCCGTAATAGCTACCAAAAGTTTATATGGTATTGAAAGTAAGACTTGAATGTATAATTGCTTACTGTGTAAACTCAAATCTAAGTCATAAGGCCCATAACCTTCTGGCATAGAAACCTCAAATAATACTGCATCAGATACATTAGACTTGCTGATATATAGACTACAGCTTTCTAAATGTAATTCTCTCTCTTACTGGCCTCTTGGCTCTTGTGTGTGAAATAGATAGATGCCTTAACGTAATATATTTGACAATTAAATTTGTAACATTTGTTGCATTGCATTTTAAATTTATGCCTACAAACTTGAGACATATTTAAGAGTCACAGAAAACTACAGCTAAAGATATAGCATATACCATCAGAGTTCAAAAAATATTTAGCAAGGAAATGTTCCAGTTGTCTGTTGCCTCGAGTGTCAGAAGAGAGGCCTTAGACACTTCAGTCCTTGGCATCTGCAATGCCTCCTCCAGTTATCTGGAAAATGTGCATTTCTGTGAAGGATAACAAGGAAAGAAAAATAGGCATTTCCTGCAATTTTTCGGAGTCTCTGTTTATTGGAGTTTTGATTATAGATGGTAGCAGGCAATAAGAAAAATGAAAGTAATAATATGGTTAAAGTGTGAAGGATATTGCTTCAGCCTCAGGCAGGTTTGGGGCATCAAACACTTTGCAGACACGCTGTTCACCTTTGCCTTTCCTGAACATCAGCCTTATGGTTGCTGCATGAGCAAGCACATGTCCTCCTGCTGGTTTCTTTGGGTCTGATATGAAAACTCCGCCACCGGGGTCGGCTATGACTGCACAGTAATATGATTCAACAATTGAGTCTCTAAATAAGAGTAATATATTAAATATTTGAAAGCATTGAGCACAGAAGGGTCTTGAAAATTGGTCAATCATTACCTTGGTTGGTCATGTAGACAGCAACATTGAATTCCTCAGCTATCTTTGTCAATCGAGAAAGCATCTGAGCTAGTTTTTGCTGCATATAAAGAAATTCTTATGTTATAAAAGAGAAATGAGTCATAAAGAAGAACAAAAGATCTAAATCTGAATGTTATAGGCATTGCAGGGAATATGTGGAGAAGACGCAGACCTGGCGGTCTGCAAGCTCTCCTCTTCCAGTAAAGTCCACTCGAAATAGAGCAATCACTGAATCCACAATCTGAAAAAAAACATGAAGACATAAAATCAATCTTCCTGGCCTCTTTATAGTTATGCATAAGAGAGAGATTGGGTTTGTAATGTCTCACCAGAAGCCTGAATGGCTCTTCAGACATTTTTGCAGCCAGACCAAGGAGCAGGTTGTACTGATGCTCATATGTATATGCACGAGCATAAATGATCTTTGCAGCAGAAGAAAATGACTCGGTTAGCTCTCAATAATAGAATCAATAGTTTAACTTTTGTATGTGCATAAACGAAGCTTACATTGTCAAGGACAGCTCCTGGGTCCAAGCCAAATCTTTCAGCTATTGGCACAATTCGATCAGGCCGGCTGAAAGTGCATATGGTTAAGAAGAAAACATAAATTGAACAGGGATCTATTTAAGAGAAACCTTTCTTGTTCATCCTGTCGGTGAAATGTGCTGTATGAAAATCTTAAATGCGATGGACAAACATAAAGGATACAAGGTTCCTTCAGTATCAATGTAAGCAACTTTGCCATTCCCTCCCTTCATGTTAGTGGGAAGCTGCAAAGTAATAACCAACCTCAATAAGCAAAGGCTTGATGCATATTATATGATATTTGAATTAATTTGCATATTCCAAACAAGCCAAAGTGTTAAATCTTAGGCTACTAGTTTATGTACAAAAGATCAGACACTGGATGCAAAATACTAAATAGTGAAAACCACTATTTGGCGTATGCAGCAGCAGTTTGCAAATGACGATTATCACCAGTTTTTAGTTCTGAACAATCATCAACAAATGACTCTGCATGTAATTCCCATAGTAAATTAAAAATCTATTATCTTCAAACGAATGCAAAGTTAATCGTACCCAGTATGAGCTAAAACTTCACTCTCTACTCAAATGCCAGATGCCTTTTTTCAAATCAGTAAAGGACCATAACAGAGTGTTATACAATTGCTAAGTAACTTCCCTGTACATAAATTATGACTTGAGAGACAAAGAGGAACCTGTGTAGAAACGCAGAGAGTATGCGCAAGCTGTGTTTTCCCAGACCTAAAATCAGTAAGAAGTGCAAATCAAATATTAGAAATGCAAATGCACACGACTTAGTTTCAACACAAGCAATAAACGGCAATAATGCCTAAACGAAAAAGTGTCATTTCCTCACCGGAACTCCCCAAAGGCTTCCGTGATCGACCTAGTTTCAATCCCACCTTCAATTCATTAACACACAAACTAAGAGGAGCTAGTCAACACAATAAGACATACTCTATATTGAACAAAAAGCACAAGATTACCGCATAATAGCTCATCAAGAGCTTGGCTTCCAGTTGTAATGCGAATTACTGACTTTCTCTGCACAGAAAAGAAAAAATCACCTTCTCAGTTTCACATTTGATCTGACGACTTAGATCTTCTGGATTTACATATCGAGTCAAATAAAAACCATAGTAACTATGAACTTACCCTGATGAGACAATCACTTCCGGTAATATATCCATAATTCTGGAAAAAAGAAAAACTTCAGAAAACTTCATAAAATCTCAGATGAATGTTTCAGATTATGGAAAATCTGAGTGCTAACCACTATCTTTTCAGCCGCTTCGCATATCTTATCAACTTTAGCCTCAGATAAACCTTTGATTCCAGTCAAATTCTGCCAAACAGAAATCAGAGTAAGGGAATCGAACATTAACATGCACATCATGAGAAATTAGAGCTGAAATTCGTGGTACCTTCTTCGTATGCATCATCAAGCCATTGCAGGTGTAGATCCCAGCCTCTTGAAGCTTCTTAATATCTCCGGCATTGATTCCCTGAGCAATCACTGCACAGAACTCACGAGTTATGGTTATAAATCCGATTTCCTCGCTTTTGAAGAAAAACTCGCTCAAAATTTATATCAACCGTGAGAGTCGATTAAAAAACAACTTCGATTTCAGCGAGAAATCAAACTGATTACTTACACAATATGATATTCATATAATTCTCGAGGTTACAAAAAAAAACAAAGCAACTCGAACAGATATACAAGAAAATGAGAAAAATAAAGTGAAATCCGGTTCATCTATAAACACTGAATCAAGACAGAGAGAGATGAAGCTTCAAACAACGAATATTTAAATAAATCGAGAAAAATTAGTAGCGATTTTGATCTCTCTGAATTTAAATTAGAGCAACGATCAGAATTATAGAAACAGAGAATTGAAGTACGTAATCGGAAAGTGAAAGGAAGCGAAGGTCGTGAAGAAGCTTACGCTTGTCGATCGCTTCGAAGAGGTCCTCTTCGTCGTCGATGTCTTCGCGTTCGACGAGCTGTAGTTGGCTCTGCTCTTCGGCTCTGTGCATCATCACAGAGAATGTGTGGTTTCGAGGTTAGACTGTTAGAGAAGAACGATGAACGATTGGAATTGAAACGAAAATAAGGAGTTTTCAGATCTGTGATTTACTTGAGAGTAGCGATCATCTTCGCTGTGGTTGAAAAAACCTCAACCTAGTGAGTGTTTGGCTTTTGGGGAGTAGAGAGAGAATGAGACGGAAAGAGATAGAGAGGGGTTTGAAAATTTTGAATTGTGGAGAAATTTGAGAGAGGGGAGCAATTTAAAGGGCGGGAAGAAGAGGAGGAGGCGTTCAGTTTTTATTTATTTATTTATATTTTATTTTCGGTTAGGCGGTGGATGAAGTCCGTGTTCGCTGTTTTGCATGCAGGATTCGTGAGATGGCCTGGTAGCTAAAAGTTTGTATCGTCCGGTTCAAATCTGTGCAATTGGTACATGACTGGCTCTGATCTTGCCAAATCATTGGACTTTCTGTTATATTTTCTTTTAATTCGAAATATTCATTTTTTTGGTAATTTGAACTGTCAAGTGTCAATGCAATTAGATTGGGCCTAGGCCGAAAATGCAATTTGATTGGGCCTCTAACCCATGCAATTGTGATTAGATTGGGCCATGTTCGAGTTGGGTCTAGATACTCTTAGAATTGGGAGGGAGTATAAAGAGGATCCTTAAAATGTAAAATGTTCTTAATAGTTGTCAAATCTATAAACCAGCTTAAATTGTATATTGAATCTAACGTGAAATAAGTAAAAGATACCCCAACCAACTCACACTCACACCCTCTCCAAACAACTCGGAGAGACTTCTCATTAATACTATTTATTTCAAACTCTAATGACGATGGTGAGTGATGGTTAGATGGAAGTAATTTTAACATGCTATTTACTCTTCTTCTATTTCACTGGCGAGTTGAGTGACGATTAGATGGAGGTAATTTTAACCTATTGTCACATTGAATTCAATATAAAATTCAAGTTTATTGATGAATTTGACCACTATTATAAATATCTCATATTATAAAATTATAATATATAATCTTTATTATTGGAGAATATCTTTGAATTTATCTGAATATATAAAGAAAAATGAACAAATTAAATTATACTTTTCACGAATTAATCTAATCAATTTTCTAAATTTAAACTATATATCGTGCTACATCAATGTGATATTCAAAGACAAACCATGACCTGAATTTTCTTAGAAAATTTCATCATATGACGTACTTGATTTGGTTAGCCTGAACCAAATGTACTTTCTCTATTTTTGCTCAGTGTTTGTGTTTCTAACGGTACAAATATTTTCATAGAAAAAAAAAAATCAAAATCCAATTGATTTGTTGTGGACATTTGCAAAAAAAACAGGAGACATGTTTTGAACACGTGTCCCACTCCAAACAAAGAAGCAAACATATTTAATTCAGGGACTCTGCAAAACTTGGTTGGTCAAGAAAGTCGCGGTGGCGGGTATGTATAGGAAAGACTCTGCTTCGGAGAAACTACAGTAATAAAAAGGACTAAATTGTAGGCTCCTTCTCTAGGGTTTTTTTTTTCTCTCTCTCTCTCTAATTATTTACAAAGGAGCGGTCGGTCTACTTGCCCGCTCCTCTTTCGATTTTTCCCTCTCTTAATTTTCCCTCATTCTTTCCTCCAGTGCCATTAATCCTATATTTTCTCACCTCCCAGACAGATCTCTCACCCTGCCCAGTTCAGAAATTTCTAGTCTTTTTTCAAATTACGGCTCTAATTTTCAATGCAAGTCTCCAATTCTGAGGAAGCCGCCCCCGAAAACCCTAAGGAGCTAGAAGTATCAGAAGCCGCCAATTCGACAGTGGAAGATGAAGAGGTTGATGCCACTGCCGACGACGAGTCGTCAGTTGTCGACATCTCCGGAAAAAGCTTGGACTTTTCGATCCCCGAGAGCTCGGAAGATGCTGGGGCTTTGTATTTGTACAAAAACGTGTTTAATTTATTGCCGCAGTCGATTGGCTCTCACAAGCGGTTGAGGACGTTGAAGTTCTTTGGAAACGAAATTAATTTATTTTCGCCCTCGGCTTCGTCGGAGTTTGGGAGCTTTGTAGGATTGGAATGTTTGCAAGTGAGGATATCCTCACCGGAGTTTGGTGGGTTGCCATTGAATAAATTAAAAGGCTTAAAGGAGCTTGAGCTTTCCAAAGTCCCGCCGAGGCCTTCGGCGTTTCAGATATTGAGCGAGATTGCTGGGCTAAAGTGTCTCACGAAGCTCTCTGTTTGCTACTTCTCTATAAGGTGAATATATATATTTTTTTTCTGCTCAACGATTACCTTCATTGGAATGATTTACCTTCAAGTTTCAAGTTTGTTTAGTGATGTAGATTGAATAGTATTGAGATTGTTCACATGTTTTCAAATTTTCTTTTTTGCTTAAGCCTTCGAGGATCATAGGCGTGATGAAGAAGTAGAATGACTTAATTGCTTTGTGTTTTCAACACCCTACATGTTTCTTGAGCTTGTCTCAAGACATAATTTAAAATTCTCAACCACATCAAAGGACCAGGTTTTTAGTAGTTCAGGGTTGAAGAGAGCCCATATATAACTTTTATCTGACTAGGAGCAGCTAAGCCCTTATGTTAAAAAAACTGAGTTGATCTTAAAATCCGAGGGCTGAATAGGCATACAATTCTGTTTCCACGAATTCTATGATACACAACTGCTAGCAAACACTCGAAAAGTTACGGAAAAAAGAGAAATAGTAACTAATTGTAATATACATTGAGACCTTATGATTCTGGAAAGAATGTTGATGCACATTCTAATGTGTAGTATAGGCGCTGCCTTGAAAGTTCAATATACCGGAAATGTGATATCTTAAGATCAACTGTTGCTTTTAGTGGTGTATTTTATGAATCTTGAGCGAAAGAAGCTTGAAATGTGCCAAACGTAATTGGGGACAATTTGAGAGAAATTCTTATCTAATAATAGAATTGTCTCCTAAGATACGTGTGAGAGTTATCTGTGTTTTGTTGGTGGTCTGGAATTTAAGGATCTGATAATGGTGCTGTTCATAATCTCTATTTGTTTAGCTATTGAGTGAAATTCGAGTTTTGATTATGGTATAACTATTGATTTGGATTAGCAATGTTTGCATACTTAGGCAATTAGGCCTCTATTACATCATAACTATTGGTGTTTTTGGTTCCGTAGGATGTAGAAGATTCCTACCTACTTTGATTTGATCCATTTTATGGTGTGTTTCCTGCAGAAATCTCCCTGCAGCAATTGGCTGCTTAAACAATTTGGAATATCTTGATCTTTCATTCAACAAGTTGGAAAATTTGCCTGCTGAACTTAGTAATTTAAGTTCCTTGATATCGTTAAAAGTTGCTAATAATGAATTGGTGGTGTTACCTTCGACTTTGTCCTCATTGCAAAGGTTGGAGGTCTTGGACCTATCATATAATAGGTTGACATCACTAGGGTCTCTTGAACTTGACTTGATGCACAACCTCCAGAGTTTGAATCTTCAGGTACTTACATACACCCACAAACTAGGATTATCATAGTCAAGTATTCCTTTTCCTTTTTTTATGTTCTTCTATAATTTGCATTAATGACATGCCCAAAGTTTAATTCATTGGATTGATATATTTGTTATTCCTTATTCTTTTAACTTCCGAAAATCTTATTCTACTGCTACTCTATTCAGGGTGGCCTTGTTCTTATTGTTTTTGTTTCCCAACCTCCTTTATATAATAAACTAGTAAAGGAGAATTTTTTGGAAAAAAGATGTAGGCTATGTTTCTTGCAACTATATGGCATATATTTTTATAATTCTTTTTGTTTCGACTTTTGCAAACACTTAAATAAGTACATATGTAAGATCATGGTGGACTTCTGTATCTCATTTTTTCTTGATTTATCACCTCAAAATTGGAAATTAATCTTTTACTTTCTAATTGATGGGTGTTTGTGGAAGGGAGTGATGAAAACTCAAAGCTTTTTGTTAATTATGCTTTTGGTTTCTTTTATTTTTTGAGCTTTATTATGTATATTCTTGGATTTCTTGTAGAATTATCATTATTTAGTTTATTTTTTTGAATGATATTTGGCATGTAAAGCTAACATGGTTTCTCTATTGTTCAGTACAACAAGATTCTCACTTTCTGTCAAATACCTTCATGGATATGCTGCAATTTGGAAGGAAATGGGAAGGACACACTCAATGATGATTTTTCCAGTTCCTCTGTTGAAATGGATGTATATGAAACTCCCATTCAGGAGAATGAAGTCAATATTTCTCGCAGAGGTAAGGCTGCAGAATTACATATGTACTTTATTTAATCTAAAGTCTTAGCTAATCAGCTCTTTCTCTCTCTCCTTATCTCTCTTTCTCTTCTTCGTGTGTAATAGGTATAGATATCCATACATTGAGTAATAGGTATAGATATCCATACATTGAGTTGTGATTTTCTCATACTGTGAATGGTTTAACAGGCTTTCATCATAGCTCAGCAAGTCAAGTTAATGGGCATTCGTCAAACAACAGGTGTTGTGCAGCTCGTAGGACAGGTAGGTATCGGAAGCAAGGGAATAATTTGCAGCAGAGAGCGCGGCAAGAACGCTTGAACAACAGCAGGAAGTGGAAAGGTCTAGATCCTTCCAAGCTGTTACATGTGAAGAAAGATGGAGAATGCAAACCAGGAAATACAGATCTTCTTGTTACTGAATCATGTTCTGAAGGTGCATCAGACATTATCAATCTGGCTGATGATGGCGGTGATAAAGAGTTAATCTCTAGGGAACTTCAAAGTAAAAATGTACACGAAGATGTGCGTCGTGATGCGAGTTTGAAGGAGGTTTATGTAGGAAATTGCTCTTCTGTCAGTCTTGAATCTAGCACAATAGAGAAAGGTGATGAAAAAGGTTTTTGTGAGTTTGATGCATCGTCAGCCCCTAGTCAAGAGGTTTCTGGTAAGGAAGATGAAAGTTCATCTTCAAATATATCATTAAGTACTTCTAACCCCAAAAGGCATTTGGATGGGGATGGGGATGGGGATAATCCAAGACATCCTAAGTGTCGTAGGTCTAGGCCGGATAGTTCAAACTTATCTCGCAAATATAGTGATTTTTCAGTTTGCGGTATGGAGGACCATCTTGTAGATGGCTTCTATGATGCAGGGCGTGACAGACCATTCATGCCACTAGAGGTTTATGAACAAAATTTCCATCTTAATTCGCGTGAAGTTATTTTCGTGGACAGGTTATTACTTTATACAAGTCTTTTATGTTGACACAAATATTAGTCCTCCGTCTTGGTCCCTCAACTCTTAATGGCTGTTTTGTTGATTTTTTACCTTCAGGCAATGGGATAAAGAGTTGGACACAATTTTGCATTCTGCCAAGGATCTGGTTAATTGTTTAAATACACATGGGAATAAGGCTGATGAGCTACAGATTGCATCAGTGCTTGCTCTATTTGTATCAGACCACTTTGGGGGAAGTGATAGGAGTGCTCTTGTTGAATGGGCACGAAAAGCTAATCCTCTTTCAGACTATGAGAAGCCTTTTGTTTGCACTTGCCCTACTCAAAATAATTTGTCCACCAAGCCAATTGCAAAGATTGTTGAAAATGTTGTTTTTTCTGATCTCTGTGATAAATCTCTCTGTTCTATTAAAGAACGACAAAATTCGATTGTAGTTCCCATTGGAACCTTGCAGTTTGGTGTCTGTAGGCACAGAGCATTGCTATTGAAGGTGATTTTTGGACTAAATTTTTTGTTTAATATCATTTCATATTGATGTGTATTTGCATTGTCATTTCATTTAGAATTGTAATCTAATTGAACTAAATTGTTGTAGTATCTATGCGATTGGGTGGAGCCTCGAGTACCTTGTGAGCTTGTTAGGGGTTACCTGGATTTCATGCCACATGCGTGGAATGTTATACTAATCAAGAGAGATGGTAAGGAGACTCGAATGGTTGTTGATGCGTGTCGTCCACGTGATATAAGAGAGGAGACAAATCCTGAATATTATTGCAGGTCAGTATCCCCTGTATTTGTGAATGTTCATGGTAATCTCTTCATTTGTTGAAGATTCTCTGTATACTGCAGTGATGAATGCTTTTAGAACTTATTCCTGTTATGGGTCACTGTATTGCAATTCCATACTGATTTTGGTATGGGTGGCATGAAACTCTTGGCAACCCTGAAAGGTGCTCGGTTCTTGATGCTTGATCTTTAAATTTTTAAAGCACATGTTTGCATGCTTTCTTATGGTTTAGATCATCCCCTATTTTTCTGCTGTCCAGGATTTGTAATGTCACTTGTTTGATTGTCAACTTGTCTTTGTTCAAAATTGGCTTCTTTTGATTAGAGTTCCTTGTATTACTATGTTGCATTTCGACTGTAGTGCTTAGGATTCTGGACAATATTTTATTTTCTTTTATCCATTACGGTATCTTATGCGGTTTGTGCATTTTCTAGGACCCTTCCTATCTAAAATTCTTTTATTGTGGGGTTTGAACTGTTGTACGCATATTGCCTAGTTGGCTGGTAAAATCTATGGTGCTTCTTTGGAATACATATGTTTTTACTTGCCCAAAGCATGGCAGATTGTTTATATGTCTTGAAAGATATTTAGTAGGTTTTGCGTGTATTGATCTATATTTTGTGATGGCAGGTATATTCCACTCAGTCGGACCAAAGTTTCTATTCCAATTGGAAGCATCCCTGCTTCTACTTCCTTCCCTTCTATGTCCTCTTGTGATGAAACTCTAAAAAAACCGGTTACTTCTCTCATCCGGCGCAAATATGGATCAAATGATGCAGCAGGAAAGGTGTGTATCTTGAACTTATAGTCTCAAGTAGTTGTGCAGGAAAATATTTGATAGATGGTCTAGAAATTACTAGCTTATTGATATGATACATGATTAATGATCTAAATCTGGCTGTACTAATAGACTTATTTTATGGGTCACTGTCCAAAGTTTTATGTTGGTCTCTTTTATTTCCCTAGTCGTTGCTGCTGATATATTAGTTTTACTGAACCTGAACTACTGGTCTTGATTCAGTGTTCATGTTCCATTTTCCATTGAATATATATCAACCAAGTAATGTGCGGTGGTGGATGTTGCAGATGCGTACTTTAGTGGCACATGGAAGTTCAATGGATGAAATTAGGAATTTTGACTACAGCTGCCTCGGGGAAATCAGAATTTTAAGTGCTTTGAAACACCCCTGCGTAGTAGAGATGTATGGACATGAGATATTATCCAAGTGGGTTTCTTCTGTTGATGGTAGTCATGAGCATCGTATATTACAATCAATAATTTGGATGGAGGATATAAAGGGGGGTTCCTTACAGGTGAATTTTACTATAGCTGGTTAAAGCTTCAGATATCCCTTTGCTTTTTCATTTTGTTTTAAATATTTTCATCTCCATTGCGTGGCAGAGTTATATAGAAAAGCTATCTAAAGCTGGTGAGAAGCATGTCCCAGTGGAGTTAGCTTTGTGCATTGCCAAAGATGTTGCGTGTGCACTGGTGGAGCTGCATTCAAAGCATATTATTCATCGTGATGTAAAAAGTGAAAATATTTTGATCGATTTGGATAGGAAAACAGGCAATGGAACACTTGTTGTGAAGCTATGTGATTTTGACAGAGCTGTGCCTCTTCGATGTTACTTGCACACATGCTGTATAGGTCATATAGGAATACCTCATTGCGATGTTTGTGTTGGAACACCTTGCTGGATGGCCCCTGAGGTTTTGCGAGCAATGCATGAACGAAATATTTACGGATTGGTAAGTTGTCCCTCTTCACAGCTTTTTATTGTTTCTGCTCTATCCATTTTCCTTTTAGTAATGCACAATTTGTGTACAGATTGTTATAGTGTGCATACATGTGTTTGTTTTCTATGGTACTTAAGTTCGAGGCAAGTTTTCTTTTGAAATAGGTTAAGTTGGGATCTTGTTAGTACAAGCCTGCATATGTTTGGTTGGGAAACAATTGTCTTTAAGCTTGGAGCATGGGTATAAGAAATAGGAAATGCTACATTATTAAAAAGCTGCTGTGGTCAAAATGTGTAGTCCTACTTGCCCTGCACCTGGAAAAATGTGCTAACAATTATATAAAGGTTGAGGAAGTCTTGTAATGGTTACGAATAAGCTGGAGTGTGGAGTTACTTCTATTACTACTTTAAGAGTCCAGGTCAGATGCCTTTGTTGTGTGTTTTCTGTTAGATGCATTATCATTGGTATGTCCTGCATGGGCTATCTGGGGTAATCTTATGATGGCTTTCAAACTTAATTTTTCAAACATGTGTCAAGTATAGCACTTCCTCCCTGTCACCCCACAGAATGGTTCAACAAAATTTATTGGTTCATTACCCCTTGGCATTACCAATGCGTTAGAGCTTTATAGTTAACAAAGCACTTTTGAAATTTTATGATTATCTAGAGGTATGTGTGCTGATGGGGTTTTGTACAAGCCATGGTCTTTCGTGGGTAAATGAATGCCAAATAATTGGTATAGCTTAAGATATACCATTATATTGGTTTCCAAACTAACAGGGCAATAGTATTTGTTGCATGCGTGGTGAACTACACCATCCTTGTCAATTTGGAATATGGAGAGTGCTGCCACATTACCTTGTACTTCAAAACTCAATTTTAACAAATAGCATTGCTAGATACCTATCTACCTAACACATAAGGGCCTGTTGGAGTTCTAGATGGTTCCTGTTGTATTTTCCAGTCCATGATGAGTTTCCCAAGTCTATTAGGAATAATAGTCTGAGAGGATAGAAATCCTATTCCCAATAGGATTGTTTTCCCAATTGGAAAGATAGTTAGAATCCAATTAGGATTAGGATTCCTAATTGAAGGCCATTATTGTGGCTATAAAATGGGGGCTGCTGGGCTAGTTTGATGTGTCCAATCAGTTAGCAAGAAAGGAAGATTGTGTTATACCACTCAAGGTGTTAGAGTGAGAGAAATCGATAGGGCAAAGCTTGTAAGGGAGAGAAGAAAAGAGATGAGAGTGCTTTGTTTCTGTTTCTTGTTCTTTCTAGTTGTTCATCAAGCCTTAATTCTAGAGGCTTGATAAGATAATTCGTTGTACCCATTATTGATATAGTGGAAGTTTGTTGTTGCTGCCCCGTGGACGTAGACACATAGCTGAACCACGTTAATTATAGGTGTTGTTTATCTTCTTGCTTATTTTCTTTGATTTCCAAAGTTTGTTTGTCTTTCCCATTCTTAAACAAAATCACGACAGTTCCAACGACCATATTCTTGCTTTCTTCTATTTTACATTATTGCAATTTTTGTTTTTGCATAATCACATTGTTTAAGATTTTTTCGTTTCTTGTTACAGGAAGTTGATATATGGTCCTTTGGGTGCCTGCTGTTGGAATTGTTGACTTTGCAAATTCCTTACGCTGGAGTACCTGACTTGGAGATTCATGAACTTTTGGGGGTACTATTCTCTCTTCTTTGTCTCTGTCTATATCTATCTCAAATGAAGAATTCCATAGATTCTTAGAGAAAGTGAAATATGACTGGTTAAGTGGGTGTGGCTTTGAGGGATCCTTAGTTTCAGTGATTTGAATTTATAATATGGCTATACTTGGGATATATTTGTAATTGTTACAATTGAAGTTGTAATCATCCAGTCAGTGAAGTGAGAAAGTGAATATGTTATTCTCTCATACGATACCTTTGCTTCATTCCATATCTACCGAAGTTGGCAGCATATAGGACCTGGGGTTGTAGCAGCAGATCTCTGTAAGGGGTTTCTAGAGGATTTTTCCTCTATATGACAGTTGATACATTGTTTTATGGCCGTCAATAACATATCTAGATTTTGTTAGCTAATTGTTTTGGGTTTCATGTGTTTTATTAATGAGATTATAGGTTTAATATGTTGTTTACCTCCAAAGTAATCTGCTTAATGTTTGCTGCATACAGACGGGAAAACGGCCTAAGTTGACGGATGAGTTGGAGGCTTTTCGGTCAATGAACGAGCCAGTAATGACTCAAGCTGGGTCCGAGCTTAAGGGAACGGAGGCTGACTTAGAAACACTGAGATTCCTCGTTGACTTGTTCTACCAATGTACCGAGGAGAATCCGGAGAATCGTCCAACAGCTGACAACCTCTATGAATTGCTACTCGATTACAGCAACACTCCTTCAACCTCAAGAACTAAGAAATACTAGGTTGAAACTTTAGGTAACAATAATTCTTAGCGAACCCTAAATTTTGTAGCCCCCATGATGTATTCCTAAATTAAATTGAATCATTGTTGTTGCGGTGTCAGGTTAGGCAGCTTCATTGTATTATGTCTTGTGTAGTAGTAGTAGTAGTAAGCTCTTTATTGTAATTTTTGTTGGTTGTTTTGGACGCTGCGTTATTCATGCATTCCACAGTAAGTTAAGAGACGTCATTCAAGTTCGATTTTTTTTTATAAGCACTTAAAATTAGACGGTGGGAGTTGGTTGTGGATAATTTCAGTGCTGAAGATAGGAATTACATAAGAGGAAGTATGTTTGTTCTAATAAATGTGGCTACTCGTGAATATGCCTCATGTCTCATCTCTAGTTTCTCAAATTATGAGTACTTAAAAGCTTGCTTCCAATAAATCAAGTGAAATCGATGTCTGCCCTACAAAGTGGAGTGGACCCATTATGAAGCAAAGAAGTGGGTGATAAGTAGAGATATTACCTTTCTTTGTACAACAAACCATATCTCTCCAGCAAGCCTTCGGTTCTTCTGGCAATGGAGGAGGCCAAGCCCCAAACTCAAGTGCCAATAGTTAAACTGGGAAGCCAGGGCTTGGAGGTTTGCAGATTGGGTTTTGGATGCAGAGGATTATCTGAAACACACAAACACAACTCTCCTCTCTCATGAAGCTGGATGCTCAGTCATCAAGGAAGCATTTGAGAGAGGCACCACTGTCTTTGACACTACAGATGTCAAAGGCCAAAATGGAAAGGAAATCTTGGTCCGCAAGGTACCAGTTTTTTCTTTAATTTTCTTTTTTTTGTTTACTTTTCTTGTATTTTGTTTTTACCGTTTTTCAGGCTTTGAAGCAACTTCCTCGAGAAAGAGTTCAATTGGCTACAAAATTTGGTATTGCTGTGTCCAACGGCGTCCTAGTTGGAGTAAAGGGTACCCCAGAATGTATAAGAGCATGCTGCGAAGTGTGAAGCTAGTCTTAAGAGGCTGGATGTCAACTACATTGATCCCTACTATGAGCAATGTCTCTGTTCCAATTGAGGACACTGTAAGCATTGAGAGATTCTCCATTTATATATCAATCTTAATTTGAAATTTTGAATCCAGTGTCTTATGCTATTCAATTTCGAATAATGTACGTTAGATGGGAGAGGAAGATATGGCACATTGGTCTATCATAAGCAAGTGTGGACACAATAAGCCCGATTCCCGGTATGATTGCCTCTCATTTCTCTGAACAATGTGACATTTTTGGTAATGGTACGTACAATAATTTCTGTTTCGATTATGTTCAGGGACAACCAAAGTTAAGAACCTTGATATCAACATTGGATCATTGGATGTGAAGCTGAGAGAAGAGGATTTGAAAGAAATTTGTGATGCTGTGCCCACTGATGAAGTTTGTGATGCTGTGCCCACTGATGAAGTTAGTGGTGATAGAGAATTTGAAGTCATGTCAAAATATGCCTGGAATTCCAAGTAATCCCAACAATTATGGAAGCAGAAATTAATTAACTGTGTGCCAATGTCATCAATTGGCACTTACAAATGAGGGTAAGTTGAAAGTAGGACTTACAGATAGACAGTTTGTACTCAACTTGTAACAGCTGTGTATTTGGAGATTCCTTTTATTTTCTTAATCATGTTTCACATGTTTTTAGAGGTTTAAGAATGTATATTCTTAAATTAATGTACAGCAGGTTGGTTCCAATAAATGAAGAAAAACAAATAAGTAAATAAAGAAATAATTAAGTCAGTGTCTGGCGCCGGCCGGCAGACAATGAAGCTGGTGAGAAGTAGACATGTTACATAAACAAGTAAATTAATGAAGCTAGTTTCCCGATCTGTTTTTATGGAACGTGATCCAGTTTCTGGTTTTAGAACTCTCTCCACCTAAGATCTTGGATTTGTCGAGAATGGAGAACAAGTCCCAGCTTCAAATCCCATCAGTTAAACTAGGCAGTCTGGGCTTGGAGGCAAGTAATAATAAGCTGCTTGTTTATATATTTTTAAGAAAGTCAACTATATTTTCCTTTCTGATAAATTAATCTTCAAGTTCAAAATAAAACAGTTCAGTTTTCTCCAAGTACGTGTATAATCAAAGCCTACTTGCAGATTCCCAATGGAAGGAAATTAAACTCAACTATTTCTTCTCCTGTTTTTTTTTTCTTGGCACTGTAGGTTTCTAGACTTGGTTTTGGATGTGGGGGACTATCTGGGATATACAGTGGTAACAAACCTCCTCTCTCTGATGAAGCTGGATGTACAATTATTAAGGAAGCATTTCATAGGGGCATTACATTCTTTGACACTTCAGATCTTTATGGCAATAATCATCACAATGAGTTCTTGCTTGCAAAGGTGAGAGTTCATGAACTCCTCCAATAAGCATGACTTGATTCTGCACGATATGTTTGTTTCTGTTTATTGATTCTTCTTTAATTGACGGCTAGAACTAATGAAGAGAAAACAGGAGCGTGAAAATCATTTCCCTTTCCCTTAATTCATTTACTCTTATACATTCAGGGTTTGAAAGAGCTTCCTAGAGAAAAAGTTCAATTGGCTACAAAATTCGGGTTTATCATGTCGGAAGACTATCAATTTAGGGTAAATGGGAGTCCAGAATATGTAAGAGCATGCTGTGAAGCTAGTCTTAAGCGGCTGGGTGTCAACTACATTGATCTCTATTATCAGCACCGCGTTGATGTATCAGTGCCAATTGAGGATACTGTAAGCATAGCCAGACATTTATCCTTTTTAAAATCAACAAGAGCGTTATATTTTTGTTCTGTTTTGAATTAAATTTTGTGATATGGAAGATGGGGGAGCTTAAGAAGCTGGTAGATGAAGGGAAGATAAGATACATTGGTCTATCAGAAGCTAGTGCTGACACAATAAGCAGAGCCCATGCTGTTCATCCCATCACTGCTGTCCAAATGGAATATTCTATATGGTGTCGTGAAATCGAAGATGAAATTATTCCCGTTTGCAGGTTTGATTTGATAATGAAGCTAAATTTGTTACAAGGAAACTTGATAAAGTCATTGAAATCCTTTTTTTTTTCTTGATTTTCTCCTCATTCAAATCGTAGCATACATGGATTGACCGGTACCGATTTGCTTATAGGAAGCTTGGAATTGGGATTGTGTCGTATAGCCCGCTCGGGCGAGGGTTTTTCGGCGGTAAGGCGGTGGTAGAAAGCTTGCCGGAAGAGAGCTTGTTGGTATGTTGGAAGTGAATGATGGTTCTTTTGCCTGCATTGTTGTTAGAGCAATGATTTTTTAAAACTGATAACGTTAATATGATCTTAATCTTGTTCCAGTATACACATCCAAGGTTCAATGGGGAGAATTTGGAAAAGAACAAACTTCTCTACAGAAAACTCGCCAAGCTTGCAACAAAGCATGCATGCACAGCTCCTCAATTAGCTCTGGCATGGCTTCTCCATCAGGACAATTTTATAATCCCAATCCCAGGTATGTTTCGGTCATGTTTAATTGGTGAGCGAATTGGATTGGATGGGTCTGAATAACTTTTGAGATTCAATATATTTTGAATGTGAAAATGAATGCAGTGTTATTGCTGGGAGATTCGATAGAATTAGACATAAAAATAAACTTATTTTTTCTAATCCTATTATTTTAGTAGGAATTTTTTTTTAACCAATATTATTTTAGGGAGATTGGAATGAAAAAGTTTTCTTCTATCTCAGCTCCCCGATCCTCTAATCCCCTTATAATGAAAACACATCCATTTGTTATATATTCAAAATACATTGAATCTGATAAGTTATCCCTGCTCACCAAACAAACCTTTGAGTACTCTTTCTCTAAAAAATATTGGTGTGTGTGTAAAGTTTGTTTGATGACTTGGAATATACGCAGGGACGAGTCAAGTTAAGAACCTCGATGTCAATATTGCTTCTGTGGATGTGAAGCTTACAGAAGAGGATTTGAAAGAAATCAGTGATGCTGTGCCCATTGATGAAGTTGGAGGTGCCCGAGATTTCGCACTTGCCGAAAAATATGCCTGGAACTATGCAAACACCCCACCAAAGTATCCTTGAACTGCCATGGCTCAATTAGCTCTGCCATGGCTCAATTAGCTCTGCCATGGCTCGTGTATATTTGGGAATGTAAATTGTGCATTATGGCACAACTAACCCCGAACGGGGATTAGGTCTACTCTTTACGTATAAGGACACTTTGTTCAATTTGTCAAAAGAAAATAATAATAATTAAGAGCATCTGTGAGGGATGAGGTTTCTTGGCTTGCATCAAACCAAATTGAATGTGTTATGATCAACTAGCTTAAATCGCATATACGAATTCGTTCGTGCCCCTTGATATTTACCTTACTTTTAGATTCAATCTAGAATTAATACTCCAAGTGTTGTAAATATATTGAATAATGTGGCTATTTCATGTAAGGGCATAAGCATCATTTGTCCTGTATTCCTAAACCTTACTTATATATAAAGGGGGTTATCGGTTAATAAGATTATTCTATTCTGACAGCCTCCAAACTTTTCTTCTTTCTCTTTATACGTTCAACTTAATTTCACAACACGTTATCAGCACGACGCTCTAACTAAGGAATTGGAAATTGTTCCTTTAAAGAGGATTGTTGCTCCGCAAAATCAAGTATATTTTCGAAATCGAAATCTAAATCATTTTTGTTTCATGTTTAAATTTTATTAATTTATTATTGTTCAAACTCTAGAAATATGATTCTAGGATTATTTGAAATTGAATTAATAATTATGTTTGATTTATGATGAATAGATACATGAAAAATCTTGAATTAATGATTTAATTGGATTATTTCATCATGGCGCATATGTTGGTTATATATGAATTAACATGGTTTCGAGTTTGTTTGAATTATATGATATTTGATGAGCTTTGATATTATAATGCTGATGATCATGTGATGAATTATTTTATTATTTGATTAATTGGCCGTACCTGTTTGTTCAATTTCATGTTGATAATTCATGAAAAATGGATTTTGATGTTGGAATTACAAAAAAAGCTTATTACTTTATATGCACCTAGAATAAGTCAGCGAGTCTTAAAATGCACAAAAAATTGAAATTTGCCTCAGTTTTTATCCAGAATAGGCATTCCGTTACCTTCGTTGCACCATCTGTCAGTCTCTGTTACTAACGGCGTTAAAAGTGATGATGTGACAATAATATTACAAAATTTATAGGGGCAATTAAGACATTTGCTATATTTTATTAAATTATATATTGAAATTATTTAAAAAAAATTAAAACTAGTTTTATTTACCTTCCCCTTCCCCTTCCCAACCCACCCGATCCTCGTCTCCCTCTCTCCCTCTACTGGACCTCCCCCCACCGCTCATGGTGATCGCCTACGAGGGGTTTTCTGGTGTTTTTGAGCCTCAGAGGAAGTCCTGCGACGTTAGGGTTCGAAACACTCTCTGGACACTGTTTCACCAGGACGACGTCCGAAATCCTAACAAGAAGGAGCCACCCACTAAGGTTGAGGTAGAGACCCGAAACTTAGCTGGGTCATCTTCCAGCTTCCAAGGTCCGGTGTTTGAGTTCAAAGAGGAAGAGGAAGAGGAAGAATAGAGACCTGAAAGAGATTGTAGGCAGCTTTTGGTCAACAACTTCGGTGTTCAGAAAAAAATTACAGAAATGGAGGCAGAAGCAGAAGAAGCGGAGAAACAGCAGCGGATCGGCCATATTGCTGGTGGAGAAACCAATCGGGAGACAGTTCAGAGAAACCCAGTCGGAGATCGCTGATTACGGCTTTGACCGGCTCTCCTGCGACACAGATCCTAGGTTCTTGCTAGATGTGGGTCGGATGTCGTTCGACGACCTGAGATACTCATTGGACGAGCCTCGGGCCTCGTGGGACGAGTACCTCATCGGAAGGAAATTTCCGAGAATACAGACGATGCTCTCGGTGGTGGAGGACGCTCCGGTGGTCCATGTCTCGAGAATTGATGCTCAGATTCCAGTCGAGGAGCCGACCATGAATTCGATTGAGTCGGAAAATGGTGAGTAGGTGGGCGGTGGGGGGAGGTCCAATAGAGGGAGAGAGGGAGACGAGGATCGGGTTGGTTGGGAAAGGGAAGGGGAAGGGTAAATAAAATTAGTTTTAATTTTTTAAAAAGAATTTTAATATATAATTTAATAAAATATAGCAAATGTCTTAATTGCCCCTACATATTTTGTAATATTATTATCACATCAACACTTTTAACGGCGTTAGTAACAGAGACTGACGGATGATGCAACAGAGGTAACGGAATGCCTGTTCTGGATGCAAACTGAGGTAAATTTTAATTTTTGGTGCATTTTAAGACTCACTAACTTGTTCTAGGTGCATATAAAGTAATAAGCTTTAGAAAAATGATGGTGATTTGATGTTTGATCAATTTTCCGTGGGGTCCACCTTGATCTGTGTCTGATCATGCATGTTGCCCAGAAGGCATGAATCCATGATCATGGGTCATGTGGGTGAGAATTCCCATGGGAAGCCGATCACTGAGGCTCTGCTGAGCCGTGGGGTCCACCTTAATTACCTGAAGAAAACCAAATGCTTAGATTACATGATCAAAAGTGTTTACTGTCCGCTGCACCTTGATTACCTGGGCAAACGTTACGTGCGTCCTTGCGGCTACCTGGACAAACACAAGACCTCCAAAACTTTAGGGTTTTAGGATCGGCCAGCAGCCAATCCATTTCAGAAGGCCCAGAAGGCCTACCAAGCCCAATTCTTGTGGGCAAGCAAACAAGCCCAGCAGCAGGTTCAATCAGGTGGCCCAGTAGGCCCTAAATCCAGGTCCAGCAGACCTAGGGCAATCAGCCCAAAGTGGCTAGCCCAGCAATCCCAGCCAAGGCCCAACATCCAAGTTTAATTTTAATATATTTTAAATGTGACCCAGACGGCCTAAACCCAAACCCAGAAAACGGAAGCTGGTCCGAGCCCAGAAGGCTTAGCTCTCAACCCAATCATCCTTGTAGGGTTTTAGGGCCTACGTGCGTCCTTGCGGCTACCTGGGCAAACACAAGACCTCCAAAACATTAGGGTTTTAGGATGGGCCAGCAGCCAATCCATTTCAGAAGGCCTAGAAGGCCTACCAAGCCCAATTCTTGTGGGCAAGCAAACAAGCCCAGCAGCAGGTCCAGTCAGGTGGCCCAGTAGGCCCTAAATCCAGGTCTAGTAGACCGAGGGCAAGTAGCCTAGTTTAATTTTAATATATTTTAAATGCAATCCAGAAGGCCCAAACCCAAACCCATAAAACGCAAGCTGGTCCAAGCCCAGAAGGCTTAGCTCTCAACCCAATCAGCCCTGTAGGCTGAAGCCCAATTGGCCCAGTAGGCCTGAAGCCCAAACCCAACTGGTCATAGGTCATCAGTCAATCGAACCGGGTCCCGACCCAAGTCAAACCGAACCAAGTCAACTCGAGTCAAACTAAATCGGGGCAACTCGGCTCGATCAACCCGAGTCAACTCAGTATGCCACATCACCTATAGTGACACGTGTCAGCATGCCACGTCACTTGAAGTGACACGTCAGCATGCCACATCACATGAAGTACCACATCAGCACCTGAAGCGTTAAACAAAAAGAAATTAATATTTCTTTGCAACACGTAGTGTTGAACCATGGGCCTCATGGTCATGGAAAAAGTGCCATAACCATTAGGCTAATTGTACTATTATGATATGTATGATCACATCTTATATTTAAGCCTTCAATGTTTGAAACATTTACTTAACATATTAAACATTTAATACTAGAAGCATTTGTTTAAATTATTCTAATCAATTCTTTAGGATCTATTTAATTGTTTAAATGTTTATATTTCCTTAGATTTTATTAGGAAATGCATGTACTTAAATATTCTTAAACGAACCAGAAGTTCATAAACGAACTAGAAGTTCACAAATGAACCAGTAGTTCATACGTGAATACCGAATCCGTAGTTTCAGTAATGCCATAAAAGAAAAATGAACTCGAAGTTTCCTTCATAAATTCACAAGACATGATAAAATCAGTAGATTTTACATATTCAAACCGACTTATCATACCATGTTATAGAACATGCAGTTGTTATTAGTTGTTTATGGATGAGTTTGCTCAAAGCACTAAATGCGATTATTTGTTCCTTATAGAGGCTCTAGAAGAGTGGTTTAATCATCATAGGGACATCTTCTTGCCTGAAGCAAGAAATGACTAGCGTAACATCCGTTTTTTCAGGATTTTAAATCCATGACTGAATATAATTCGGAGATAATGCCGAATTCGGTCACTTCTCAAATTTTGTGTGTAAGAGCTCACCGAAGCTAACCTCCTTGAGAAGATTTTTCTCCACTTTCCCTGTCTTTTGTTTGGTCCTGCAGAATCAATACAGGGAGAGGCACTTTACCAAATTCTCTGAATTGATCAAACGCGAAAAGCTGGTACTGGACCAATCTTAGTTCCTGAAGCAAACACAACTGCAACTGACTGAAGCAAATGTCGTTGCTCAATGCTATTCAAACCGCGAAAGGAGAAATCGGGGTCGTGGTAAAGGCAAAAGGCCCAACCTCCCGAGACGTGGAAGGGAACCCCTATGACCGGAATTAGCGCAATCATGATGCATGCAACCAAAGGCGCCCATGAACCAAGTACTTGTGATTGAGGTACATGTGGTGGGTACACGCTCTCTCAGCCCCTAAGGCCTAAAATGAGAGAAACATTGGTCATGCCCTTCACCACTAGAACTAGAATCAGGAAGATCTGTGTTATAGATGGGGAGGAATAGATCACAGTTACCACATCTACTGTACACCAGCGCAAGTTGTAGATGAGTATCATGCTAGTTGCGGAACTCGAGAGACCAACTTAGTCGATGATTAGTTCCCACATACGGATTAATTTGGTGATTTATGTTTTTGGATTTGAAAACGTGGTTTTTACCCGAATATGATTTAATTCAATACAAATATTTATTCTCATGCATGTGATCCATTGAATTAAATTTATGAATAGGCATGTCTTGTGGGGAAGTTTGTTGTCTGGTTGACAGTGCTACCACGCACACTATATTCCGAGATCGGAAATAATTTACAAACTTATTGCCTAATCATACATATGTGACAACCATATCAAGCCAATCCAACATGAATGAGAGCCATGGCAAAGCCCACTTTATGTTGTCCAATGATACTGAATTTACCATCAATGAGGCCTTACATTCTCCATGTTCTAGAAGAACGTTATTGAGTTTTAAGGATATTAGAGCCAACGGTTATTACGTTGAAACCACAATGGAAAAGGAAGTGGAATATCTTTGCATAACCTCCAACCTGTACGACCATAAGCGTACATTGGAGAAGCTACCCAGAAGCTAGGCAATAGATAGCCAGAAGCTACCTAACCCGAGCAACTATTTATCATGGCTTGACCGATTGGGACACCCAAGTCAAGGTATGATGCGCCGTATCCTCAATTCATCACGTGGGCATCCCCTTACTAATAAGGACCTTGTGTTTAATGAAACACTATGCCAAGCTTGCTCGCAAGGAAAGTTGAATACTAGACCATCATATGCAAAGATGAGTAAAGAATCCACTCCTATCTTGCAAAGAATACAAAGTGATATTTGTGGACCTATTTAACCACCATGCGGACCATTTAAATATTTCATGGTTTTGGTTGATGTATCGACAAAGTGGTCACATGTTACAATACTATCCACACGAAATGCCGCGTTTGTTATACTCCTAGCCCATATCATTAAATTGAGGGCCCCACCACCCAGATTATCTTATACAGTCTATAAGACTCGATAATATCGGAGAGTTTACATCGAAATCTTTCGATGATTATTGCATGTCCCTTGGGATTGATGTTGAACATTCAGCTTCCCATGTTCACACCCAAAATGGTCTCGCAGAAACACTCATTAACCTTGGTAATGCGCACCAAGCTTCCAGTTTCTACGTGGGGCTATGCAATTTTTCATGCAGCCATGTTAGTCCGGTTGAGGCCCACTGCCATCCGATCCTATTCTGCGTTACAGGTGGTCACTGGGTACGAACTTGATATTTCGTACTTATGTTTTTTCGGGTGTCCAGCTTACATGCTAATTGGATAGTCACAATGTACAAAATTGGGTCCTCCACGAAGGAGGGGCATATATGTCTGTTATGAATCTCCGTCCATCATACACTTTTTAGAACCCTTGACAGACAATCTCTTTACCGCTAGATTTGCGGATAGTCACTTCGATGAGATTAGAACGTCACCATTCATGAAGAATGGCGTGAATTGACGTGGAATGTCCCTACTGTGTCTCATCCCGATCCCCAAACCATACAATGTGATAATGAAATGCGGATAATTCTAGATCTACATAATGTAGCCAACAATATGCCATACGCTTTCTCTGATCTAGCTAAAGTGACGAGATCACATATACCTGCTGCAAATGTGCATACAAGGAAAGACGCCCATGTAGGACGTATCGTCCCAGACGGACGAGGTACGACCATGATGGCTAACCAGTCATATTTTCCTGCCCAGAAGAGAGGTAGACCACTAGGTTCGAAGGATTCTTATCCTTGAAAGAGGCACAATCGAATCCCCTAGACATCGCAATATCAACCGATCCATCTCATGAGATAATTTCAGATTATGGGTCTGTCCTAGAAGAGACGACGTTGGGGGACGCTCCAACGTCTGAATCCACTCCCGAGAATATAGAGATCTTGGTAAATTATGCATGCTTAAATGAGATATGGAATCAAAATGATATTATTATCGATGATATATTTTTATTTGTGGTAGCTACCGAACTAATAACTAGAGATGACATCGAACCTCACTCCGTTGATGAGCGCTAACGTAGAGAAGACTAGCCAAAATGGAAATAAGCAATCCATGTCGAATTAGATTCCTTGACAAAAAGGAAGGTGTTTGGACATGTCATTCCCACACCTCCCCATGTTAAACTTGTAGGATTTAAATGGGTATTTGTAAGGAAGCGTAATGAGAAGAACGAGATTGTGAGATACAAAGCTCGTTTAATGGCGCAAGGATTTTCTCAACGGCCTGTGATTGATTACGAGGAGATGTATTCTCCCATAATGGACGTCATAACGTTCCACTACCTTATCAGTTTGGTAGTTTTCGAAAAACTGAGTATGCAGCTTATGGATGTGGTCACAGCTTATCTCTATGGGGATCCGGATACAGAGATATATATGAAAGTTCCTGAAGGACTTAAGATACCTGAGACAAATAGTTCCAGACCACGGAACACGTTCTCCATTCGTTTGAGGCGTTTACTTTACAGATTAAAACAATATGGACGGAAGTGGTATAACCGTCCAAGTGAATATTTGATCAGGATGAGATATGTGAATAATGAACTATGCCCATGCGTATTTTATTAAGAAAACAAGTTCCAAGTTTGCTATTGATTGGTACTCCTGAAAAGATCAAAGAAATTGCTAAGCACATGAAGTTAGAATTTGAAATGAATGCTCTTGGGAGAACAAACTTTTGTCTCGGCCTAGAGCTTGAGCACCGTGCATATTGGATTTTAGTCGATCAATTGAATTACATCTAGAAGATGTTGAGACGCTTTAATAAGGATAAAGCGAAACCTTTAAGCACACCCATGATTGTCCATAGTCTAGATCCTAAGAAGGACCCGTTTCGTCCCGCATACGATAACGAAGAGATATTGACACCGGAAGTGCCATATCTAAGTGCAATAGGCGCATTATTGTACTTGGCTCAATGCACTAGATCAGACATTTCATTTGCTGTGAACTTGCTAGCAAGATTTAGCTCTGCGCCAACATGCCGCCACTAGAATAGCATAAAAGTCATTTCCGGTACCTCAGAGGTACGATGAATATGGGTTTATTCTATCCCTATGCATCAAGGAATGGATCAAACCCTATTGATCATCGGAGTGATGCACGCCTTGTTGGGTATGCTGACGTGGGTTATCTATCAAACCCACACAAGGAGCGTTCCCAAATTGGTTATGTCTTTACCATTGGGAACACAACAATATCTTGGAGGTCTACGAAACAGACCCTTGTTGCAACCTCTTCGAATCATGCAGAGATTATAGCTCTTCACGAAGCAGTTCGTGAATGTATATGACTAAGAGCCATTACGGGGCATATTCGAAGTACGTGTGGACTGCATTCCACCAATGATGAACCGATAATTATCTACGAAGTTAATGCTGCCTGCATCGAGCAGATGAAGACTGGTTTCATTAAAGGATACAACACCAAGCATATTGCACCGAAGTTTTTCTTCAACCAACAACAACAAGAGCATCAGAAGATTGAAATCAAGTCAATCAGATCTCCATACAACCATGCAGACCCTTTTACCAAGTCATTACCGAAGGCTACATTCCAACAACATGTTCGAGGTATTGGCTTGCGTAGACTGGCTGATCTAGCTACCTAGTATGTAGTTTTCAAAGGGAGTATCCCGAAGCATACTAAGTATCCTGAAGCATACTGAGTATCCTGAAGCATAATGAGTATCCCAAAGCATATCGAGTATCCTGAAGCATACCGAGTATCCTGAAGCATACCGAGTATCCTGAAGTATACTGAATATCCTGAAGCATGCTCACTTGACCATCGTGTACTCTTTTTTCCTACGACTAGGGTTATTTTGTCCAATTGGGTTTTGTTACCTTGCTAGGTTTTAACGAGGCACACTTTTGGTATGGTCACCCCATTGACACTACATCCTGAAGATGCCATGATTCGACTCATATGTATTTACTCATCTTTTCCCTTCAACCACAGGTTTTTCCTACTGGATTTACCGGGCAAGGTTTTGGTGTAGCAACTCTAGTGCATCTTATCCCATAGACGTACTATCTGCTCATTATGCAGAAGAGATGACTTCATCTACCTCCGGAGGTTGATGCGACTACTCCGTATCCACGCGCGTTGCACTCTCTTTCCTTCGACCATGGTTGTTTTTGTCCCACAGGGTTTTTATTACCTGGCAAAATTTTGATGAGGCAACACATAGGCACGCAGCCAAGCATCACTATTACATGTATTATCCAAGGATGAGTGTTGTAAATATATTGAATAATGTGACAATTTCATGTAAGGGCATAACTGTCATTTGTCCTGTACTCCTAAACCCTGCTTATATATAAAGGGCGTTATTGGTTAATAAGATTATTCTATTCTGACAGCCTCCAAATTTTTCTTCTTTCTCTTTATACGTTCAACTTAATTTCACAACACTAAGCTAATTATTCAAAGTAAATAGCAAAAAGTTGAAGTTTCATTATTATCATCGTGATCATGTTTGCCACTTCTGAATTTCTTTTTTCTTTTTTTTTTATCAGAAAAGCTTATTCATTTCATGAGTATATTAACGCAAAGTATTAAAAGTTCAAGAGCCAAAACATCCTAGAAAAAAAACAAATAAAATGCAAAGGGCTGAAAACCAACAAGGCCCAAAAAAAAAATAAAAACTTAAAAAAATACAAAAAAAAACTAAAAGAAACCCTAGATATGAAATTTTATTATCTTCTACATCTCCGGCTGCCAACTACATCTGGATACCATAACCTCCATAACCACCAAGGAGGACAAATCTACAAATCTGCAAGCCACTTATGAATTTCTATCTATGGTGTTAGGTCTTTCTCCATTTATGCCAACCTCTTTGAAGTGACCTCTCCTGGTATGTTTGGGAGGCTTTTAGATTTGAAAGATGGTTTTTTTTTATTATTTTTTTTCATTTCAAAATTAGCTTCATTATTCAAATATAATCCTCCTTATGGGGCTAGGGTTTACAAATGAACTTAAATAAATAGAGGGTTTGTTGGGATTCGAACTAGGGCCTCTTTGAAGAAGAAAGATGGACTAACCAACTTGCCCAAGTAGTAATTTTTTATCATTATTGAAGTAACATAATTATATATCAAATTAACATAACAACTATGTATAATTTTTTTTTTTGAACTCCCTCGAGGTGGGGGCCCGAGGCGGTCTCCTCACCCGGCTAACCTCATGGCCGGCCCTGAGTTGCGGAATTTGTTTATTGTTAAAAACTCAAGTAGTGACATTTGAACTAAGTACTATTAAATTTTTAATTCAAACCTTAAGTAGTTGTATTTGAAGTTTTAGGTTGATTACACAATAAACAAAGCTCTTGTGAATAGCGAGGGTGAATTATTAGGTTAGGTTGATTACTTAGAGAATCTTAGGTTGATTACTCAAACAGACGGGACTAACTTAGAGACGTAATGAACCAAATAAACTAGACTTTGCGTATCTTATGACAGATGCATGGGACCAACATGGAGGATTTTCTCTCATCGTCATCCATCAAGAAGCTTTTATTTAAGACCACAAGAATTATTTTTATTTTTTGTAGTGGTTAATAAAATAACAGTAAATTAAAGAATAGATATTTTGAGTGCAGAACCATCTCCCACTCCGGTCTCTGGTTTTGTTGGAAATGGAGGACAAATCCCAAATCCAAATCCCAAGAGTTAACCTGGGCAGCCAGGGCTTGTTGGTAAGTTTTTTTGTTTGTTTTTCATTCACAATTTCACCTTGATCTCTGATTCGATTCTGATGAACAATAGTTGATAATTAGGAAATACATAATAATCTCTAATTTAGTTCATTGGGATGGATGGAGAATTTTAAGATTCTATGGAATTTATATCATATTATTAAGATATGCATTATAAAATAAAAATATAAGAATTTTAAGTAAGTGATTAAGCACTAAAAAATAAAAATATGGGCATTGTAAATATAACAAATCACTAAATAAGAGATTTTCTAAAGTAACACCTTCATATGTGTAACTTACAAATCTTATCTATATGCCTTGCATTGTATCATTTGCAAATTCCATGATATTTTCAAAATCCTCATTTATAATTAATTTTACCCAAATTCAATAAAAATTTTAAGTTTCCCATCCAAACGCACCCTAGAGGAACATAATGATGACATAAAAATACTTACTAATCTTTTTGAGTTTCTTCAACTCATGGAGTGTAGGTTTCTAGATTGGGTTTTGGATGTGGAGGGCTCTCTGGAATATACAATGCTCCTCTCTCTCACGAAGCTGGATCTTCACTCATCAAGGAAGCCTTCCACAGGGGCATCACCTTCTTTGATACATCAGATTCTTATGGCCCTTGATCATGACAATGAAATCTTGGTTGGCAAGGTACCTAGCTAGTGTTCCTTATTTTTGTCAAATTCGAACCAAAGCTTCCCAAAAGTTCTTGTTTTGATAAAGTTCTTGCATTTCTAGGCTTTGAAACAGCTACCTCGAGAAAAGGTTCAATTGGCTACAAAATTTGGCGTGGTCAAATCCGAGGGATTTCAAGTTGGGGTGAAGGGGAGTCTAGAGTATGTAAGATCATGCTGTGAGGCTAGTCTTAAGCGGCTGGATGTCAACTACATTGATCTCTACTATCAGCACCGCATCGATGTATCAGTGCCAATCGAGGACACTGTAAGCATTTAGACTACATTTGTAAATCATATACTAATACAGGCGGCCCTATTTGTATTTGTGGATCCTACATGTATGAGTATATGATTTAAAAATAGAGTCTTTATAACATTGTCCTTCTTTTCATAATGAACAAGGGCTATATATATTTATTCTGTTTTGAATTATTTTGTGACATGGAAGATGGGGGAGCTTAAGAAGCTGGTAAATGAAGGGAAGATAAGATACATTGGTCTATCAGAAGCTAGTGTTGACACAATAAGCAGGGCTCATGCTGTTCATCCCATTACTGCTGTGCAAATGGAGTATTCTTTGTGGAGTCGTGATATCGAAAATGAGATCATTTCACTTTTCCGGTTTGTTCGTTGTGTCATTTTTACATTTAAAATATATTGAATTTGATGAGTTATTCAAGTAAATCCAATTCCGTTCACCAAACATGACTGCAAACAATATTTTTGTTTTTAAAACTTGAAACCTCTTGACTTACAGGAAGCTTGGAATTGGGATTGTGTCGTATAGCCCGCTTGGTCGCGGGTTCTTCGGAGGGAAGGCAGTTTTAGAGAGCTTGCCTGCAGAGAATGTGCTGGTATATATGTGACTTCGTTTATGAACAGAGATATATTTTAGTGTCTTTTAAAATGCTTTATGTGTTTGAAATCAATTGATTTTCTTGTGGATCAGTCGATCCATCCAAGGTTCAATGGGGATAATTTGGAAAAGAACAAGCTTCTGTTTACAAATTTGCCAATCTTGCTACAAAGCATGCATGTTCTGCTCCTCAATTAGCTCTGGCATGGCTTCTCCATCAAGGAAATGACATAATCCCAATCCCTGGTATATATGATCTGCCTCTTTTTAAGTGTAACACAATGTGAGACACTTTTACTAACCAAATAATTTGTAGTTGTTTTTGGATTTGGTTGTGTATAGGGACGACTAAAGTTAAGAACCTTGATGCCAATATTGGATCAGTGGCTGTGAAACTCACAGAAGAGGATTTGAAAGAGATTGCTGAAGCTGTGCCCATTGATGAAGTTGAAGGTGGCCGAGAATTCGAAGTTTTCTCAAGATTTGTCTGGAATTATGCAAATAGCCCATCGAAGTAATCAAAACCATCGAAACAGAATGTAAATTGCAAGCTCTATAAGTGGTACTCTGGAATAAAATTTGTGTTATTTGATCAAACCTTTGATTTTTTGATCATCTTCAATTGTTATTAGTATTTCTCTTCACTGTGTAGTCGGAGATCTTAGGTTTCAAATTCGATACTCGTAAAAAGCAAGTTGCCTTAAACTAATGGACATTAGAATCTTAGGTTTTAGGTCTCGAATTTGACACTTATAAAGATCAAACGCTTTTTGAACTAATGGACCTTAGATAAATTAATCTTTCACTGTTTTGTTGTATTGGGTGAGAGCTGAGAGGGGCCATGACTTCCTAGCACCGAGAGAAACACACTAAGGAAGTGAAGACTAATGTAACGGTACCTCAAGTCAATCATACATTACTATACGTCTGAAATTATTTTATAAAAAAACCATAATTGGTTTGAAATTGTATAGTTTCTTATGCCGAGCATCATGTTTCGAGATGACAACAGTAAATGCCCACAAGGCCTTCTTAGCTATCAAACAAATGTAAGTGAATGAGACAGTTGTTAATAAACTTGTTTCTTCATTGTGACCGTTCGCTAGCTAGTGCAATTGTGCCAGCCATTTTTAATGACCACTAGCTCAAAACCCTAAAAGCACTCTTGGCCCCGTGAAACATAGGCTCTCTTGCTCAAAGGATCAAAAAAGTGAAGACCTTGAACAAATGTGGTCGACCTCAGAAATCAGACTACTACACACTGGTGTCTGCAGCCGCCACGTCTCACACAACGTACCCACCACTGTGGACCAAAGATTCCACGTGGCCAGTTATTAGTGGGAAGCCAAATGACTGACGTGGTGCCAAATTATACACCCTTCATTCATGACCCTCCCCCACTAGTGCTAATGATCTATAAAAGGCCACTCAAGGCGTACAACTTTAATACCCTAAGATCAAGTTTCAACAACAAACAAGGCCTTCAAATTTTGTATCTCTTCTCTTTGCTAATCTTCTGATATATAAATACAATGGCCGCCTCAGCTTCCATGCAATCAATCCTAGCCAGCTCAGTTGTTTATGGAGGAGCTGGAAATAAGAACACATTAGTGAAAGTGAGCCACTCTGTTCCTGCCAAATATGCACCCACTAGGTACCCTAACATGAGGGTTCGCTCCATGGCTAAGGTAATTAATGTCCTTCCATTTTATACTACATCATTACGGTGTACATATATATATATATATATACATATATTACTTTTTATTATTTTGTAAACTATTTTGTGTTGTGTTCGATACTTAATTATTCATATTTGATTTATAGAATAGTGAAGAGGAACAACCATCGACCGCACCGGCTAAGGCATCGGAAATTACACCACCACCACCTCCTACATCGTCTACTAAACGTAGTCCCAAGGTCAGCACAAAGTTCTCAGAGGTGTTTGCATTCAGTGGTCCAGCCCCCGAGAGGATCAACGGCAGGCTTGCAATGGTGGGATTTGTTTCGGCTCTAGCAGTGGAGCTATCCAAGGGCCAGGATGTGTTTGGTCAAATATCCGACGGTGGAGTGTCATTGTTCCTAGGAACTAGTATTTTGCTATCAGTGGCGTCAGTGATTCCACTATTCAAAGGGGTGAGCGTGGAGTCGCAATCTGATGGGATTATGACTTCAGATGCTGAGCTTTGGAATGGAAGGTTCGCCATGTTGGGTCTTGTAGCTTTGGCCTTTACTGAGTTTGTCAAGGGTGGAACCCTAGTTTAAGGTTTTAATCCTAATTACAGGTGTTTGCTGGGTTTATTAATTCCTTGTACAAACACTCTCACATGTAACTAGCTAGTGTTGGCAAATCTTTATATAAGAATGTCACATTTTTTCGTACGGAAATTAATATCATTATGCGCTCCTCCCATCACATGCATTGTGGGGCCTAGAAAAACTTTATTAAAACAAGCACAGAAACAAATTAAAGCGAGGTCGATTAAGTAGCCCTCACAACAAACTACACCCACACCAAAGGAGGCAAAGACAATTCCAAAAGATTTAAGTGTCCAATTTGTATTTGTATGTGATTCTTACGAAGTGTTTTTAAGTATTAGTATTTTTAAGTATTAGTGCTTTTGATTAGTAGCTCTTATTCAATAACGCTTTTATAAAGAAACCGTTTGATGTTTGATATGTACATAAAAAAGTACTTTTATTTCTAAAGAAATACTTACGATATAATTTTAGAGCGTTTAGTAGTGAAAATAAAAAAATTGTTTTAGAAATATAAAATAATTATTTTATTTCATCCGTTCTTATAACTCAATTTTCTAATATATAAAAAAATATTTGGGAATTTAATTATGTTATGACATAAAATTAATTATTTAACAAATATACCAAAATTCAAGATAATCATTGATAACAATAATTAAATAATTTTTATAATAATATCGATAAATTAAATAAATAATAATTGAAATAGCGTGAATTTGGACACTTAAGGTATTACTAATTGAATGTAAAGATATTATTGAAAGAATGAAAGTTTCATTAAAAGAAAAAAAGGTGCTTCCCTATTTTTTTATGGGTAGCACTTTTGAAAGGAAGCACCAACAAAGTGCTTATCAAAAACCCTAATTAAGTGCTTGTACTTCTGATATGAAGCACTTCTTAAAATTTACCAAACACAAGTTTTTAACTTAGAAAACGCTTTATCTATTTAAAAGCACTTTTGACATTTTAAAAAACACATCCAATCGGGCCGTAAGTCATGAGTCTTTTGCAACAAAAAACAGATGGTCATGGAGTACAATTAGAAAGAAATGAACCCCATTGTTTGGTTTCAATTTTTTGTTTTCACTTCTGTATTTGGTGTACGGAAAAAAAGTAGATGGGAAAAAAAATGGATGAATAAGTGTAGTGGTTGTGAGGGGAAGAAATATGGTAAAATAAATGAAAACAAGTTCAAAAAATGAAACTACAAGGTGTGATGTAGTTGGCAAACTGCCACTTCTATATGGTGAATTTTCAATGCCTAATTGGTAGGAGTTCGAAATTTACGGGGAGCACTTTTTGGCTAGAGGTAAGGGGTAAGCCGCATCTCGAGCGGGGATTAAGCCCACCCTTCGAGTTGAGGGCACCTTGTGGTATTACCCCAAAAAAATTTCAAAAAATGAAGATACCTTATTTGTATTTTTTTCTTTCAAGCTTAAAAGGTGAAGATAAAAAATAAAAAATAAAGTGGTTATTACATCCGCTCTAATCAAAGTTCTATCCTGTTATAAATAAGTAGTGCTGGCTAGCAAAAAATATTTGGGCATTATATATGAGTCTGATTTAAAATATACTCATGATTCTCTGTTTTAGCCAGCGAATTAATTTCTGTTTTGAATTTTAACCTTTCAAGTTTTTTTAGTATGTGTTAGCAAATTAATTGGAAAGGAAAAAAAAAGACCGTTACGATTTATCAAGCAATTACCATTACATGTACGATGAGAATGAAAACTTTCAGGAGGAAGTTGAAGGAGGAGATTCAAAAGAGAAATAACTATTTACTAACATTCATGAAGTTTCATTTTATTAATTTTAATCTTTTAATTAAAATAACTAATTTTTATTTTTATTTTTATCTTTTATACAATGATACTGAAGGAGGGAATTATATTATATATATTGGGTATCGATCTTGTTTTTTACAAGAATCGAACATAAAACCTCAAAATTTCCAACATAACATGTGGAGAACAATAACATTCAACCATAAATAACAATTCAAACTAATTAACTAGTTAAAAATAAAAATTTCATGGTTACAATATACCGCCGGGATAGCACTATCGCCGACTAATACGTTGTGGTGTGTCAGGGGGAGCCACGTCGCTCGTAGCTACCACCTTGCATGGATGGAGTGGTACCTCAATGTCCATCCCTAAAGACTTCTGGCTACTAGACACTCCTTCCTTTGTTCCTTTCAAGCTATCAAACAAATGCAAGTGACTTGTGAGAGACCGAACAACGTACACTACAGGAAAATCAGGTTTGCCCGGCGAAACAGATTCGTCGAGCAAAGATCAACATTCATCGGGCAACATTAAGCCAGGCGATTCTCCGTCGGGCAAAGTTCGTCGGGCCATTGCCGTCGGGGTTGATGTAAGCCGACGGAAACAATGAATTCGTCGAGCAATCCCAAAAGTAGACACATTTTTGCCTGACGAATGTGTATCGTCGGGCAAAGTACTTTGCCCGACGAAAGTGTTTGTTCGTCGGGAAAGATCTTAATATTTAAAAAAATAGTTCTAACAATTTATTTAATTAAATAAATAAATATATAATAAAAAAAATATTTATAAATAAATACAATTAAAATAATAAAACGAATAAAATGAAAAAAAAAAAATATTTATAAAAATTAATGTTAAAACTAAAGTAATATTTTACATATTAATTTATAACTATTCGGCGATGGGTCGGGGTAGTTGGGGTCCTAGGTGGGCTGTTGGGCCGAGGGCTGCCTCCTCCGCCGCATGATCATCAATGGGCTCAGGACGAGGGTGAGTCCCAGATGTGATCAAGGTGCAATGCGGCATATACAATAAAAAATTTTAAATAATTAATATAAAATTAACCAACATATTTTTAATTTAATAATAAATAAAAAAACAAACATTTTTAAACCAATTTTTTTATTATTGAAAATTAGTAAATTGTCCAAAAATAAAAAATAAAACCAGCAAATCCTAATTTTTAAAAATAAAACCAATAATAATATCCAAATCATAAAATTCACATATCCAAAATTTATAAAACTCACATATCCAAAATTCACATCCTAAATCATAATAAAAAATTCACATAAATTATTTTAAATTCACATATCCAAACAAACTATTTAAACCAAATATTTATATTCCAATCTAATCCAAATTCGCAATATTCAAGTAAAAACCCTAAATTCACAATCTGCAATTTTGAGAACAATTCACAATCTACCAAAATCCAATCCAAATTTCATAATATCCAAACCAAATTTCAATTGAAATTTCATTCCAAACTAAAATTAAAATATAAACAATCAAAATTGACAATAACCAATCCACATTCATAATAGAGAGAGAGGGAGAACGAGATAGACCTTGAGATGACTGTAGGGGAGAGAAAGTTACGGTGACGAGAGAGAATCGGCGAGAGAAAGCTGTGGTGGCGAGAGAGAATCACCAAGGAAGAGGCGGTGAGAGAGAGAGAGTTGCGGCGGCGAGCTTGAGAGCGGAGGAGTCCGAGAAGAAGAGTCTGGTGTGTTTGTAGAGAGGTGAGGGTGCAGAGATAACAAAGAAAATGAAGAAGAAGGAAGAAGAAGAAGAGTCAGTCGCGACTTATCAGTGACTGAAGAACGTTGCCCGACGAAGCTTCATCAGCCAAACTTTAATGAATTCGTCGAGCAAATATTCGCGGCAAGTTTGAGTTTTCACGAATTTTTTAGCGGAATTTTTGAAAGACGAAGCTTCGTCGGGAAACCTTTAATGAATTCGTTGAGCAAATATTCGCGACAAGTTTGAGTTTTCGCGAATTGTTTTGCGGAATTTTTGAAAGAAGAGTGACCGTTGCCCGACGAAGCTTCGTCGGGAAACCTTTAATGAATTCGTTGAGCAAATATTCGTGACAAGTTTGAGTTTTCGCGAATTTTTTGGCGGAATTTTTGAAAGAAGAGTGACCGTTGCCCGACGAAGCATCGTCGGGTAACCTTTAATGAATTTGTTGAGCAAATATTCGCGGCAAATTTGAGTTTTCGCGAATTTTTTGGCGGAATTTTTGAAAGACGGGTGACTCACTACAAGAAATTCGAAGGTTCGTCGGGCAAGGTTTAGGCAAAAAAGAAGTAGTTGCTGACTCGTAAAATAGGAATATTTGGCCCGATGAAATGTTTTTTCGTCGGGCCAAAAATTCCTATTTTACAAGTCAGCAACTACTGTTTATTTGCCTAAACCTTGCCCGACGAAGGTGTTAGTTCGTCAGGCAAGACACAAGACTTTGCCGTCGGGCAAACTTGAACAAAGTCTAAACACATTTTCTTGGTCGGGCAATGGTGCCGAAATTAGAAAGTCATGCCAGACGAATATTCATTGACCTTCGTTGGGTCATATATACCAGATTTAATTATTAAACAACATTTTTACATTACTTACGAAATGAAATGGAACGATCTAACCGTCCACGTTTATTGCACGTACTCATAGATCGCCTACGCAAAAACTTACCCAATTTGGAAATCCGAGGACTAGGTAACGGTGCACGACGTTTCAATGGTTACACAACGTTTCTTCACGATTGGATGACTTTAAATCCTCAAAACCTCACGATTTTCGATGAGCGAGATCTAGGCACGTAAAACAACAAAATGAACGGTTGGATTGGTCAAATTCAATCGTTTGAATATCAATGAAACCAAAACTTCGAAAAATGTATTGAAGTTTCTTTCAAGTGTTTTAACCTCTTTGATGAATATGCTTATTTTACGATGTTAAATAATTTAGAAAATTAAATGGACCGATCTAACCATCCACATTTATTGCACGTACTCATAGATCGTCTCCGCGAAAAATTAGCCAATTTGAAAATCCCGGGATTAGGTAACGGTGTGCGACGTTTCAACGGTTACACAACGTTTCTTCACGATCAGACGGCTTTAAATCCTCAAAGCCTCACGATTTTCGACAGGCGAGATCTAGGTACGTAAAACCACAAAATAAACGGTTGGATCGGTCAAATACAATCGTTTGAATATCAATGGAACCAAAACTTCGAAAAATGTATTGAAGTTTCTTTCAAGTGTTTAACCTCCTTGATGAATATGCTTATTTTACGATGTTCAATAATTTAGAAAATGAAATGGACTGATCTAACAATCCACATTTATTGCAAGTACTCATAGATAGCTTCCGCGAAAAATTAGCCAATTTAGAATTTTCAGAATTAGGTAACGGTGCGCGACGATTCAACGGTAACAAAATGTTGTTTGACGATCGTATAACTTTAATACCTCAGAACCTCAATATTTTCGACGGGTGAGGTCTACGCACTTAAAAGTAACCATTGAACGGTCAATTTTTTGAAATTCCATTGTTTGAATATCAATTGAACCAAAACTTCAAAAAACGCCTTCGAATTCACAAACTTAACGATCGAGACATATAAACTCTGTAAAACTGGACGATTTCTGCCGATGGGAAATTAGGCATGTAGAACCAAAAAGTGAACAGTCCCGATCTTGAAAATTTTATTGTCGGACCTGGTTTTTAGATCATTCGAATTTCAGTAACATAAACATCTTGGCCGATGCATGACATGATACGTCGGGCAATAGTTTGAAATATTCGTCAGGCAAATGTCAAAATAACTCGCGCAATTTTTTTTCCCAAAATTTCAAAAATTATGCCAAAATAATTCGTGAAGTTTGCCCGATGAAGCTTCGTCGGGCAACGTTCACTCTTCTTTCAAAAAATCCGCCAAAACATTCACGAAAACTCAAGCTTGCCGCGAATATTTGCTTGCCGAATTCATTAAAGTTTGCCTGATGAAGCATCGTCAGGCAATGTTCACTCTTCTTTCAAAAAATCCTCCAAGAAATTCACGAAAACTCAAGCTTGCCACAAATATTTTCTCGGCGAATTCATTAAAGTTTGCCCGACGAAGCGTCGTCGGGTAACGTTCACTCTTTTTTCAAAAATTCCGCCAAAAAATTCGCAAAAACTCAAGCTTGCCGTGAATATTTGCTCGGCGAATTCATTAAAGTTTGCCCGACGAAGCTTCGTCGGGCAACGTTCACTCTTCTTTCAAAAATTCCACCAAAAAATTCGCGAAAACTCATACTTGCCGCGAATATTTGCTCGGCGATTTCATTAAAGTTTGCCCAACGAAGCTTCGTCGGGCAACGTTCACTCTTCTTTCAAATATTCCGCCAAAAAATTCCTTAAAACTCAATCTTACCGTGTATATTTGCTCGACGAATTAATTAAAGTTTACCCGACGAAGCTTCGTCGGGCAAAGTTCTTCAAACATTGATAAGTCGCGACTTACTCTTCTTCTTCTTCATTTTCCTTGCTATCTCCGCACCCTCACCTCTCTGCAAACACACTAGACTCCTCCTCTCTCAAGCTCGCCGCCGTAGCTTTCTCTCGCTGATTCTCTCTCGCCGCCGCAACTTTCTCTCCCCGGCAGTCATCTCAAGCTCTATCTCGTTCTCCCTCTCTGTCCATTGTGAACGTGGATTGGTTATTGTCAATTTTGATTGTTTATATTTTAATTTTAATTTGGAATGAAATTTCAATTGAAATTTGGTTTGGATATTATGATATTTGAATTGAAATTTGGATTGGATTTTGGCAGATTGTGAATTTTTCTCATAATTGCAGATTGTGAATTTAGGGGTTTTACTTGAATATTGTGAATTTGGATTGGATTGGAATATAAATATTTGGTTTACTTAGTTTGTTTGGATATGTGAATTAAAAAAAATTTATGTGAATTTTTTATTATGATTTAGGATGTGAATTTTGGATATGTGAGTTTTATAAATTTTGGATATGTGGATTTTATGATTTGGATATTATTATTGGTTTTATTTTAAAAAATTAGAATTTGGTGGTTTTATTTTTTTTTGGCCAATTTACTAATTTTCAATAAAAAAATTTTGGTTTAAAAATGTTTAGTTTTTTTTTTATTTCTTATTAAATTAAAAATATGTTGATTAATTTTATATTAATTATTTAAATTTCTTATTGTATATGACGCAGCGCATCTTGATCACATATAGGACCCACCCTCGCCCTGAGCCCGTTGATGATCATGCGACGGAGGAGGCAGCCCCTAGGCCAACAGCCCACCGATGACCCCGACCACCTCGACCACCTGCACCACCCCGATCCGTCGTCGAGTAGTTAGAAATTAATATGTAAAATATTACTTTAGTTTTAATTATGTAAAAACATAACATTAATTTTTACAAATTTTTTTTTTTGTTTTCATTTTATTTGTTTTATTATTTTAATTGTATTTATTAAAATTATTTTTATTTTTATTATATATTTATTTATTTAATTAAATAAATTGTTAGAATTATTTTTTTAAATATTAAGATCTTGCCCGACGAACTAACACCTTCGTCGAGCAAAGTCTTTTTTGTAATTTTACCCGACGGATGCGTATCATCGGGCAAAAATATGTTGCCTTTTGGGATTGCTCGACGAATTCACTATTTCCGTCGAGCAAGTTTAATTTGCTCGGAGAATTCAGTGTTTCCGTCGGCATACATCATGGCTCGATGGTAGTCGCCCGACGAACGTTGTCCGACGGAGATTCGCCGGCTTAATGTTGCCTGACGAATGCTGATCTTTGCTCGACGAATCTTGTTCGCCGGGCAAAAGTGATTTTCCTATAGTGACTATTGTCGGACAACTTTTTATGAATTCGTCGAGCAAATATTCCCGACAAGTTTGAGTTTTCGCGGAATTGTTTGGCGAAATTTTGGGAAAAAACAATTGCGCGAGTTTTTTGACATTTGCCGTACAAAATGAATTCGTCGGGCATGATGTTTATGTCACTGAAATTCGAATGATCTAAATCCAGGTCCGACGATAAAATTTTCAAGATCGGGACCGTTCACTCTTTGGTTTTACGTGCCTAATTTACCACCGGCAGAAATCGTCAAGTCTGACGGAGCTTATGTGTCTCGATCGTTAAGTTTGTGAATTTGAAGGTGTTTTTAGAAGTTTTGGTTCAATTGATATTCAAATGATGGTATTTCAAAAAATTGACCGTTCAATGGTTACTTTTAAGTACGTAGACCTCACCCATCGAAAATATTGAGGTTATGAGGTATTAAAGTTGTCTGATCGTCAAACAACATTTTGTTACCGTTGAATCTTCGCGCACCGTTACCTAATCCCGAAAATTCCAAATTGGCTAATTTTTCGCGGAAGCGATCTATGAGTACATGCAATAAATGTGGACGGTTAGATCGGTCCATTTCATTTTCTAAATTATTTAACATCGTAAAATAAGCATATTCATCAAGGAGGTTAAACACTTGAAAGAAACTTCAATACATTTTTCGAAGTTTTGGTTCCATTGATATTCAAACGATTGATTTGACCGATCCAACCGTTCATTTTGTGGTTTTACGTACCTAGATCTCTCCTGTCAAAAATCGTGAGCTTTTGAGGATTTAAAGATGTCCGATCGTGAAGAAATGTTGTGTAACCGTTGAAACGTCGTGCACCGTTACCGAATCCCGGGATTTTCAAATTGGCTAATTTTTCGCGGAGGCGATCTATGAGTACGTGTAATAAATGTGGATGGTTAGATCGGTTCATTTCATTTTCTAAATGATTGAACATTGTAAAATAAACATATTCATCAAGAAGGTTAAAACACTTGAAAGAAACTTCAATACATTTTTCAAAGTTTTGGTTCAATTGATATTCAAACGATTGAATTGGACCAATCCAACCGTTCATTTTGTGTTTTTACGTGCCTAGATCTTGCCCGTTGAAAATCGTGAGGTTTTGAGGATTTAAAGCCGTCCGATCGTGAAGAAACGATGTGTAACCATTGAAACGTCGCGCACCGTTACCTAGTCCTCGGATTTCCAAATTGGGTAAGTTTTTGCGTAGTAAATCTATGAGTACGTGCAATAAATGTGGACGGTTCGATCGTTCCATTTCATTTCGTAAGTAATGTAAAAATGTTGTTTAATAATTAACTATGATATATATATATATATATATATATATATAGTCCAACGAAGGTAAATGAATATTCGTCGGGCATGACTTTCTAGTTTCGGAAACCGTCAACCGAATACTTATCAACGAAGGTAATGTGTTTAGATTTTTACCCGACGAAGGAAATGTGTTTAGACTTTGCCCGACGAAAAAAAATTTCGTCGGGCCAACTTTCCTATTTTACGCGCCAACATGTACTTAGGCGACGAAAACTATTTCGTCGGGCAACCTCGAATTTCTTGTAGTGAACAGACATATCCCGAGTCCTTACCAATTATCTTGTGACCGTTGCTTGTTTATGACTTTCGAGGTTTCGAGTATCCTATTACGTAATAATACATAAAAAATAAAAAAATTTTAAAAATGACCTTGAACAAATGTGACCTCAGAAATCGATGACCGGTGCATTGTGGGATGTGCTTCAGCCACGTCTCTCAGTCATATACCCACGAGACTTTGAGATTTATAAACTGCTTCCTCTATTCATATTATAATTGGTAATATATGTAATACCATTAATATTACGATTTTGTGATATTTTCTTTTAATTATTAAATAGTGGAAATTTTAAGGTCCACAATTGACTCGCCTTGAAAATAAAGTCGAAATTAATGTATATATCTCTTACAGGCTTTAAAACACTACGTCAAATAACCACAAGGGATGGTCTAATTAATATAATTCAAGTATTAGTCTAGTTAATTAACACCAAATAGTATAGTATTCGAATCCCACCGATGGTCTTTTGTAGCCATCTGAGAGTGTAAGAGGTTTCCCTAACCTAGTATCTACCTCATCATGTGAACGCCAGAATTTTATAGGAACAGATATTAGTCTCATGTTCAAGGTAACATAGAAAAATGTTCCGGTACAATACAACCCACGTGGCCAATTATTACTGGGAGGGAAAATGAATATTGACGGGTGCCAAAATATACACCGTTCATGAGTTCCCCTCTAGGGCCATTGCACTATAAAACCCCACTCAAGGAATACAAATTTAACACACAAGCACCAAGCCACCAAGAATCAATATCAATTCTTCAAACAAACAAGGCCTTCATTCAAGTCTTTTCTATCTCTTCGATCTCGATCTTTCTTGAGTTTTATTTATACAACAATGGCAGCATCAGCTTCCATGCAATCACTTCTAGCTAGGTCAGTCGTTTATGGAGGAACAGGAAACAACAGATCAGTCAAAGTCAGCCACCTTCTTCCTGCTAAATATGCACCCACTTCTCATAGGTACCCTAGCATGAGTGGCTGAGGTAATATATTATTGACTCTTTTTAAGTTGATTGACCACCAGGGTCTAGTTAATTAATTAATTAGTAACTAATCCTCATTAATTAACCATATGTTTGATTCCTTTATTTTTTATTTTTATTTTTAGAATGGTGAGGAGGAACAATCATCTAGTTCCGGAGGCATCGCCATCAACAATTCCACCACGGTCTACTAGACGTAGTCCCAAGGTCAGCGCAAAGTTTGCAGATGCATGTGTTTGCATTCAGTGGGCCAGCCCCCGAGAGGATCAACGGCAGGCTTGCAATGGTGGCCGAGATTTGTTTCAGCTCTAGCGGTGGAGCTATCCAAGGGCCAGGATGTGTATGGTCAAATATCCGACGGTGGAGTGTCATTGTTCCTTGGAACTAGTATTTTGCTATCAGTGGCTTCAGTGATCCCTCTATTCAAAGGGGTGAGCGTGGAGTCGCAATCTGATGGGATTATGACTTCAGATACTGAGCTTTGGAATGGAAGGTTGGCCATGTTGGGTCTTGTAGCTTTGGCCTTTACTGAGTTTGTCGAGGGTGGAACCCTAGATTAGGGTTTTAATCCTAATTACAGGTGTTTGCCGGGTTTAATTAATTAATTCCTTGTACAACACTCTCTCACATGTAACTAGCTAGTGTTTACAAATATCTTTATATATATATATATATAAGAATAACGTCACATTTTTCTTATGGAAATTAATGGTCACTATATATATATATATATGTATATATTTATTAAAGCGAGGTCGATCAAGTAGCCCTCACAACAAATTACACGAAAGGAGGCAAAGACAATTCCAAAAGATTATAAGTCATGAGTCCTTTACTACAAAAAAACAAAAAAAAGGGTCAAGGAGTACAATTAGAAAGAAATGAACCCCATTGTTTGGTTTGGTTTCAATTTTCTATTTCACTTTCGTATTTGGTGTTCGGAAATAAACGTAGATGGGAGAAAAGATGGATGAATAAGTACGTATAGTAGTAGTGAGGGGAAGAAATATAGCAAAATAAATTCAAAAAAAGAAGATAACTTATTTGTTTTCATTTTTTATATACTAACATTTCTTTATTATATCTCTTGTTATCTTTTCTCCACCATTCATCGATCTTTATTTATTTCTTTCAAACTTAAAAGGTAAAAATAAAAAATAAAAAATCAAATGGTTATCACATTTGCTCTAATCAAAGTTCCATCCTGTCATGAATATGTAGTGTTAGTTAGAAAAAAAAATATTCGGACATTATTATATATGAGTAAGTCTCATACATACTCATGATTCTCTGTTTTTGCTAGCAAATTAATTTATGTTTTGATGTGGTTTTTTATTTGATTTTTATATACTTTCATCCCATGTCAGATTAATTATGTCTTCATATATAAGATAATGTGTTAATTTCTCTATCTCAAAGGTATGTTCTCGTTTGCCTTTTCATGAGATTTGTTTACTTATAGACTCAATCAATTTAACTCACATGTGATTTTTTTCAACCTAATTCGAAGGTTAATTGTTCAAATAAGCCTAATTCATAGGTAGACTCATTCCATCAACCTTTTCATTATGTATTTTATATTTTGTACGTGCTCTAGATCTAGTATATGTTTTATATTTTTTTATACAATTATATGTTTTCTATTTGCAGCTAACTAAAGTGATGATCGACTTTATACTTTTGAAATTCAAACACTTTAGAAATGGATTCTTTAAAAAATATTAGATTAGATAATATAAATTTTTGGAGAAATAAAAGGGGAAGATGAGAGGGTAATCTAGGAAAAAACAAAATAATATTAAATAAAAAAATTATATGCTAACGTAGAATTTGAATTATCAATAAATAGATTATTTTAAATATTAATTGACTATTAAAACTAAACTAATATCTAATAATTAATTCTTAAAATAACTAGTTTTTATTTTATTCTTTAAAATAATATTGAGGGAGATATTACATAATACACATTGAATATCGACATATACGAGAGTCGAACCTAAGACCTCGACACCTCTAACATAACGTATAGAGAAAAAAATCATTTAGCCATCAATAACAATAATTGAAACAACTAGTTAAATATTTAAATCCAATGGTTACTTACAATATACCGCCGGGATAGCACAATCGCCGACTAATACGTTGTGGTGTGTGAGGGGAGCCACGTCCCTCGTAGCTACCACCTTGCATGGATGGACTGAGTGCGTCACAATAATGCCCATCCCTAAAGACGTACTACTACGACTAGACAGCCCTTCTTTAATTTGTTCCTTTCAAGCTATCAAACAAATGCAAGTGACTTGTCAAGAGAGACAGAGCAACAGATTTGACCGTTGCTTGTTTATTACTTTGGAGGTTTCGAGTATCCGGCCTATTACTAAAACATAAACAAACACAAAAATTATAAAAAAAATGACCTTGAACAAATGTGACCTCAGAAATCGATGACCGGTGCATTGTGGTATGTGCTTCAGCCGCGTCTCTCAGTCACACCCACGAGTGACTTCGAGATTTATAAACTTTTTTCTTTATTTATATTATAATTTGTGAAGTAGTTATTGATCACTACAAGAAAATCTTAGTTGCCCGACTAGTTTTTGTCCGACGCATACTATCTCGCGGGGTAATCTAATTTTGCCCGACGGATATAATACTCGTTGGGTAACATTTTGGCGGGAAGAAAAAGCTTTTGGCACGCAAAATTGGAAATTGTTACCCGACGATTTGAATCCCCCGTCGGGTAACATTATCAACAACGACGACCAATCTCCGTCGGGTAACACTGGGCGTTGACTCTATATTGCCCGATGAATCATTAAAGATTGCTCTGCAAATTTGTTTCGTCGGGCAAAAGTCTAAACACATTTAATACCCGAGACTCTCTTTTCTTCTTCTTCTTCTTCCTCCTCTTTGCTTCATCCTCCGTTCTGCTCTCCCTCTCCCTCTCACTCACTCACTCTCTTTCTCTACCTATTGTTATCATCTCATCACCAATTTTACTACCAATCAAATCCTTTTTCTCTATCAATCATAAAATATCAAATATTAAGGTATGAAAATTTTATTGTTTTGTAATTTTGAAATTTTGATTTTTGATTAGGAATTAATTATGTTTTGTGTTGTAGGAATTTGTAGTTGATTTGAAGGAATACTTAAAAAAAGGTATGTGTGTTTACCTCTCTATTTAATTTTGTTAAGAATGTTGGATATAATTATGTTAGGAATTTTTGTATTTATTGTGGAAAATGTGTAGAAATTGTTTAGAATTTGTGGAAATTAGAAATTAGAAAATTTGTTAGGAAAATATGAAAATAGAAAAAATGTTATGAAATTAGGAAAATATGAAAATAGAAAATATGTTAGGAAATTAGGAAATTTTGTTGTTAAATAGGAAAATAAAAAATATGTAATGAAATTATTGAAATTAGAAAATATGTTTGGAAATTAAGAAAAATGTTAGGAAATTAGCGAAATATAAAATATGTTAGGAAATTAAAAAAATTTGTTAGAAAATAGGAAAATATAAAAATATGTAATGAAATTATTGAAATTAGAAAATATGTTAGGAAAATAAGGAAATAGAAAATATTTTAGGAAATTAGAAAACATTTTAGGAAAATAAAAAATATGTAATGAAATTATTAAAATTCGAAATTATGTTTGGAAATTAGAAAATATGTTAGGAAAATAGGGAAATAGAAAATATATACATAAATTATAAAATTTAAAACTTTGTTTTATGCATAATTTATATATGTTCGTAGTTGCGACGGAGTGAAATACGTTCATATTTCATAACCGTTTATGCGAAGTTAATCGAGTTGATTAATTTCGTATAATGAAATTCAATGAAAACCTTAGACCCGTTTGAGAGTTAGTGAATCAGATTGATTGACTGACTCTTGAATTGTCCATTTATTCAGACAGTTTGGGGGTGCGCAACTATGTGTTGTGTAGTTGGAGGTCTACGATGTTAGGTTTCGATTGTGGGAAATTCGGTTTGTATCCCCTACACGTTCTTCGAATGCATACTAGATATTTGTTTATAATATCTACGTCGTGCATTTAGGGAACTGTAGGGAGATGCTGCCGAAATTTCCCTCGATCGGAATTTAGCCTCGTAAGTCGCAATCTACACAGCCCAAAATGTGCAATCTCGAATGGGATATGGCCAAATCACCGGAGGCATAAGGAGAATGGTTGCTTTTTATTTTAACTTATTCTATTTACGGGACAATGTTAACTCAATTACTTACGTTGACTCTATGTTGTGAAAGTAGGCAAAATGGACAGAGGGTGGATGCAAATGTTTGATTGATCTTCTTATCAGTATTTGGATGAGATCGACAACTTCATTGCCTTTGCACTTAGTCATTGCAGTGATACAAGACGTATCAGGTGTCCGTGCCGTAAATGTAATAATTGCATTTGGATGTTGTTGAATCAGATCCAAACTCATATGGAATGGAATGGGATCGTACACAACTACACTAATTGGGTCTATCACGGTGAAGAAATATTTTCCGCATCGACATCTTCGGTTCCCGGGACCCGCTGGGACGAAAGTGGTTTGGATGGGCGATGTGATAATGATCAAGTCATTGAGTTATTAACCGATGCTTTTCCTCCGGCATCAGATGATATGGAAGATGATGCGCTAAGGTTGCAACCTGAAGACTCTGAGCTCCATTATGAGAGATTGTTGAAAGAAGCTCATCGTGAATTGTACCCCGGGTGTAAATCATTTTTGGTTCTAGGGGCAGTTGTGGAGTTGATGCACATGAAAGTTGAGTATAATCAAACGAACAAGCATTTTGATCACATGTTGGACATTATCATCCGAATGCTCCCTGAAGACAACTGTCTACCAAAAGATCATTACAGCTTGAAGAAGTTGTTGAAGGGGCTTGGTTTAGGGTATATCAATATCCATGCATGCAAGAACAAATGTGCTTTGTTTTACGGTGAATTCGAGCAGCTTGATAAATATCCTGTGTGCAATGAGCCTAGGTTTCTAAAGAACAAGATTCCTAACAAGGTGTTGCGTTATTTTCCACTGAAGCCAAGGTTACAAAGATTCTACATGTCGTCCCACACAGCCCGTGATATGAGGTGGCATAAGGATGAACACATTGATGATGATGTACTGAGGCATCCGGAGGATGGAGAGGCTTGGAAGGAATTTGATAAAATGTATCCCGAGTTTGCTGCGGAGCCAAGAAATATCAGATTAGGGCTCGCTACTGATGAGTTTAATCCGTTTGGGAGTTTTGCAAAGCTCTATAGCACTTGGCCGGTTGTTATGGTTCCATATAACTTGCCTTCTTGGAGATGCATGAAGAAAGAATTCACAATCCTCAGTACTTTGATACTAGGGCCCAAATCGCCGAGTGATTCCATCGATGTGTATTTGCGGCCGTTGATTGACGAGCTCGTGGATTTATGGGAAAATGGTGTTCGAACATACGACAAGTGCAGTGGAGAAATGTTCACCCTACGAGCGGCCTTAATGTGGACAATTAATGATTTTCCTGCTTATGGTATGTTATCGGGATGGTGCACCAAGGGATATCTTGCTTGCCCGACATGTGGGCCAGACACCACGTCCTTTTGGCACGTATCTAAGGTATGCTACTTGGGTGCGAGAAGGTTTCTGCCCTGGGATCACCGATGGCGAATGCAGTCTGACTAATTTGATGGTAAATTAGAGTTAAGAGGTCGACCAAGGGAGAGGTGCGGTGATGAGATATTATCTAAACTCAACAGTATACATGAGTTCGTGACAAGAGGATCGAAACCAGCCGAACAGGAAAATTGGACGAAAAAAGCATATTCTTCTGGTTGCCATATTGGTCGAAATTGAAAATCAGACACATCGCTGATCCTATGCACATCGAGAAGAATGTTGCTGAGAGTGTTGTGGGAACGACTTTACCCATTGAAGCCAAGTCAAACGACACAAAAAAGACTCGTCTGGGCATGAAAGAAATGGGGATTCGGCCTAATTTATGGCCAAAAGTCGTCAATGGAAAATACATCATGGCTCATCCAAGTTATACATTTACGCCGGGCAATAAGAAAAAATTCCTGAAGTGGTTGCAGGGTGTGAAATTTCCCGACGGGTACGCTGACAACATATCCCGGAGTGTTAGCACGGACGGTGGGACCATTTCTGGTATGAAAAGCCATGACTATCATGTTTTGCTACAACAACTTATTCCGATTGGTATTCGACCCTTCTTGGAGGCTGGTGTTGTTGAGACGATAGTTTATTTGTCTCAATTCTTCCAGATACTATGTGCCAGGTCATTGGTTAAGGCGGACCTTCAAGCAATTAACGAGGATATTGTGTACATCATGTGCCGGCTTGAGAAAATATATCCACCTACATTCTTTGATATAATGGTGCACCTACTAATACATCTGCCGGATGAGGCAAAGCTAGCTGGCCTGGTGCATTATCGTTGGATGTACCCAATCGAGAGGTATAACTTATCCCTGCTGTTTGATATTATTTCCATACTATCATGTATATATGTGAATCATAATGTAAATTTCCTTGCAGAATGTTAGGTACGTGCAAGCGGTACGTTCGGAACAAGACACGTCCCGAAGGCTCTAAAGCGGAGGCGTACATTGCAAAGAAGGCACTGACATTTTGTGCAATGTACCTTCGGAATGTTGAAACTTCTTCAATAAGGCCTCGTGCAACGACGATGGTGGTCAACGTCTACAGACCCTATCTGAATTTGCCCAACCCGCACGACCAGTCGGCACTGGTCCAATCTTGGAACCGTTCACCAATAGCGACATGGAGGTGGCTCATTGATTCATACTAAACAACTGTGACGAAGTTTGGCCCTTCCACGAGCATCACAAGACGTTGATGGTTAATTGTATATTAATTACTTATTATTTGATATTGTAGATGTCGCATCGCACCTTCATCACGTCTAGGTCTTGCCCTTGCCCTGATCCCGTTGATGACCATGAGCCGGAGGAGGCAGCCCCAGACTCGGTTGCCTCAACAGCGGCGTCCGTTCACGCACCGCTGTCGATTTATATGCGACTCGGTGCCCGATCGGCTCGTCGACAACATAGTAAAAAATGGGGGGAACTCCATACCGACCCCCAGCCCTCACATGACGACGTCGGAGCCGACGAAACATGCACTAATGTCGGATCACTCCCTACGGGTAAGCTCATTATTTTGTTTATTTAACCAACCATTTTTATTTGCTACTCATTTTATTTACTAATGTTCATCGAATTTACAGGTAGGTCGGTGAACGTGCGCGGGATAAACCGAGGTTTGACATCCCAGCGGATTTGCAGGACAACAAATGCAAAGATACTGGTGGTGTACGTGCAGCGCCTCCGATTCGCGCCGGTAAAAATTCACAGCCTCCTGTTCATGACATTGGTGAGATTCTTCGCACCAAGTCACTGATGATGGGGGAGACTTTTCGAACCCAAACCCCAGAGGAGATCACGCGTTGTTGGGGCGAGTTATCGGTATATTGTTTTCCCATTTTTAACATTAATTTCATATTTTTTAAATTATTTTACTAACTTTAATAATTGATTCCAGATTAATTTTGAGTTTGACTTGGAGAACGTCGAGCTCAGTACATACCTGTGCCGCCACTGGCAGTTATGGTACGCCGACTGGAAGTACGAGCTCCACAAGTACTTCTTATCTTGGCCTTCTCCGGAGGAAGCTCGGTCAAATCCTCCGAAGGAGTTGGACGGGGCGAAACTGCCAGGGTGGTTGTGGTTGTGCAACCATTTCGTGTCCCCCACCTATTTGGTACACATTATCTATTTAATTAATTAAATTATTTAATTTTTATGTTATTTTCCCTTTTAAAATCTAATTTTTGTTTTACGAATGAATAGTGAAAATCGATTGCCAACAAATCGAATCGGGGAGCGAAAAAATTCAACCACCACGGGGGGTCGTGATCCTTATCGGTCCGGCAGGAGGATCGGCGCATCGCCGGGTCGTTGTTCCTAGAGGTGGATGCTTGGGGGCAGGTGTACGCTGGACGGGGGGATCAAGAGGCTGATCGAATTCACTTAAGTATATTTGTTGAAGATTAAACAATTTTCATGAATTCGATAATTATATTTCTAATTAATATTTATTCGAATTTGTAGGATGCGATGCAGCAAGACGTCCAGCAGACACAAGCTGAGCTCACCCAACAACATCCGGATGTGCTGTTGGAGCAGTAGCTCCCTAATGTCGATATGTCGATCGCTATTCTGGAGCGACAACTTGGGAGGCGCCCAGGGAGGGTCGTTTGGGGGGCGGGCGACGGGATTGTGCGGGCTGTCTCTCAGTCGTCGTCTTCATCTCGGATAGGCAATACCCAGGAGACATCGGACCTAAGGAGAAGCTTCGATATCCTCCAGGTAAAAAATGCTCAGCTCAAAGCCCAATTTGCGGAGATGCAAGTCCAAAACCAACAAATCAAGAGCGCCCTTGATAACATCTTTCAACGTATGGGTGACCGTGGATTGGATGCCATTTTCTCACCACCCACCCAACAACCCCCTCAAGATCCCGGCTACTTTGACCCCTCGACTAATTGTTAGAGTGTACTATATATACAATATTTTTATAGTTTTAATGATGTCAAAATATTACATTCATTTTTTTTAATTTTGATTCTTTTTATTAAAAAAATTTAATTATATTTTTTAATTAAATTTTTTATTTTTTATTATTTAATTAATTTTTTTATTAAAAATATATTAAATTTGGAACGCTTGCCCGACGTACCGTCATTCCATCGGGCATAAAAATGAGATTTTTTAAAACTGTACCCGACGAAAGGGGGAAATGTTACCCGACGGGTTTTGTACACGTTACCCGACGGACATATATAACGTTACCCGACAGGTTTTGTACACTTTAACCGACGGTCATATATGACGTTACCCGACGGGTTTCCCAACACGTTACTCGACGAACATATATAACGTTACCCGACGGGTGTATATAACGTTACCCGACGACTGTTTATAACGTTACCCGACGGATAGTATTAACCTTAACCGACGGATTGTATGAACCTTACCCGACGGTAATAAGATGTTGACTTTAGTTGCTCGACGACAGTATCAACGACGAACACTACCGCTGGGCATTGTGAAATTGCTCGAGGAGGACACTGTGCTCGTCGAGTAATATGAAAGCCCGACTACAATAGCCCGACGCCTATTGCCCGACGGTGAGTCGCCGTTGTTAGTGTTACTCGACGGATGTCTTACGTTGCGCGACGACGTCATTCCGTCGGGCAACTTATGATTTCTTGTAGTGGATATTACGGTTTTGTGATATTTCTTTTTATTATATAGTAGAAGATTTAAAGTCCACATTTGGCACACCTAGAAAGTAATCGATACTAATATATATATACCCTACCTCATTACAAAAAAATAAAGCAAAAACTCTTTAAAGTAAGACACTACGTGGATCAAGTAATTAAGGTTTGGAGTACGTATAATCAAACTCCCATGGGAGATCAATCTCCCTACTTTGATCTAGTGGCAACATGTTTTTCTTCTTTTACTTAATTAACTAGCAAAAAGCGATGTTATTTGGACGCTAATTTTTCCCATATTGCTGGCTGGTATATATCCTTCAAAATACATGTAGATTACATATATATATATATATATATATATATATTCCCAGATATATATATGTTAATATAATCGATATTAACTATCTGTGATATAGATTCTATCTGTAAATAATTATCACCAAGTGATTTAATGACATTTACTAATACCATTTGTCTATTTATATACAAATAGATCTTAGTTATTAATATATATATATATATATATATATAAGAGATCTAGTCAACCGTCTCGGCAATGCCGTAGTATTTTCAAAATTCGACATGAAAAGCGGTTTTTGGCAAATTCAGATTCATGAAAATGATAGGTACAAAACTGCATTTGTTACTCCTTTCGGTCATTATGAATGGAATGTTATGCCCTTTGGTCTTAAGAATGCACCTAGTGAATTTCAGAATATAATGAATGAAATATTCAATCCATATAGTGAATTTTCCATAGTTTACATTGATGATGTCCTTATTTTCTCTCAGTCAATTGAACAACAGAGAAGAAAAAGATTCTTTGGTCCGATTTTCAAGACAGTCAAGATCCTTACGAGCCTTATGATCTCAATGAACTCTGAAGACTTTCCCAATCACGTGAAGCTGCAGTAAAATCCAACAGTACCAGTCTTGTGATGTTACAGTATCCGACAAAACACTATTCATGAACAGTGTCGTCGCGTGCTGCTTCGTCACCTTTCGGACTATTTGGCCACATGCCATAGTAAACGCCAAAGCTCCTTTCGGTCACAGTATTTAGTTAATCATTCATGTCTTGATGCCTCTGCCTATATAAAGAGAGCTCATTCTCAGTCACAAAGGACTCGAAATTCATTTCTCCTTTCATTTTCTTAGTTTCATATCTGTTGTGAGATTTCATAAGTTTTCAGAAGACTTCCAGTAAAGCTCTTCTTAAGTTATTTCATATGTAAGCTTTCAAAGTTTCAAATCAGTAAAACAAAGTTATTTCATTCATCCATGATTTCAAGCATAATTTTCTTTTTCATATTCATAATCATTCTGCATATAATTTACATTATTTCATGCTATTTTCCAAAGTATCTGCTTCCTCATTTCTTTCAATTACTTCATATACATGCTCTGGACAGACTTGATTTGTGGCTTCAATCACACTAGTTAACTGCTGCCTTGCTTCCGTCCCCTTTTGGTATCAGAGCCATAAGTGTTGAGATCTTATTTCTGTCTAGTTAACTCATCCGCCCAAGTGGCTGGTTATTTCTGTCTAGTTAACTCATCCGCCCAAGTGGCTGGTTATTTCTGTCTATCTTGATTCTGCTATTGAAGTTTATTCTGTTTATTCATATTGTCCTCATCATCTATTGTTCTATCTTTTCTCCAAACAGTAGGTCCGGACCCAAACAATAAGTCCCAGGGAGAGGCATGAGCGGGTGGTGCATGAGCGGAGATGAGTGAACAGCAGTAGGTTTTAAGGTAATTATGAATTTGAGATATAAGCGTTGTTAGCTTAATTAAGATATTTAGGATAACTGAAACTTTGGCAATATGAGTAGGCTGTTCAGAAGTAATTCTTCAACTAGCTCTAGATATAGTATGCCCAATTTAACAAAAATTCCAGACATAGTCAATGAAGAACAAGTAACTTATTCTGCTAATGAAGAAGTAAACTTCCATGACTGGAATATACCCAAAATTCCAACCAGTGAAATTTATAAGAAAAAATGGTCAATTTCCTCTTTTAAAAGTGAACATCATGTTAAGACAGTAGAACAAGTTTATGCTTTAAGTAAAGAACATGAAACCTGTCAATTGTTTAATGCTGAGTCCTTACGAAAACATAGAAAAGATGGTCATAACTTCTTACATATCGGTTTAGTCCAAGTCGCAGTTAAACCATTAACAAGATTAGGTCTAAATGCTTCAGTTTTATTATGTCTCCGAGATGCAAGATTCACTGACTTTAGTGATAGCACTCTTGGAATGATTGAGTCAAGCCTTTGTAATGGACCAATCCACTTTGATTGTTATCCAGATTTCACAATCAGTCTCTCTGATCCCCATGTCTTAAAAGCTTTAACTTTAAACATTAAAACCTCAGGATATCATATACTTGAAGGTAGTCAACCCTTAGCCTTAATCTTTCGAATCTATTACAAAACAACAGGCACAAACATGAATTTTCAAGCTCTTAATAAAAGCCCAAAAGATCAAACATTGCTAATACAGAGTAACCAAGGAAACTCACGAATCCGAGTCCCGCAAACAATTAGTTGGTCGGATGTTAATCTCCCTTCAGAATGGTCATTAGTCAATGAAAGTCAGCCGCTTAATATACAACGAAACTTTACAAATTTTGATGATATTCAACAATACTTAGATGGTACAGTAAAAATAAAATTTGATAGTCAAAGACCCAGATCTAGTGTCCAATTAAGAGATATCGACGATACTTCCTCTTCTGCAAAAATTGACCCTTCCAGGCATTCTTTTGCTGGAACTACATCCACCAGGACTGAATCCATAAGAGATCACGACATCAACCAAGAATTAAAAAACTTAAAATTAAAAGGTGTTCAAACTAAGTCTCAAGTTAGCTACGGTACTTATAAAGAACCAACTTCACCAACCCAGTCAGATTTTGAAGTCCATTCTCAATTATTAACAATGACGAAACCATTTCAAATTAATTGGAAATTTCTAAATCAGGATATAGAGTCAATCAACAATATTGAACGAAGAAATGTTTTCCGACAAAGATTTAATTCGCAAGAAAAAGAAAATATATTTCAACATTGGGAAAATTTCATGAAACAAACTCAAACTAATATATTTTTCCTCGATTTTATTGATAACCATTATCCAGAAGTAAATAACTTAAAAGTCATTACCCAAGAACATTGGGTTAAGCAAGATTCAACCCAAGTAACATCTAGTCATCCTCCTCCTGAAACAATCATACTTAATGTCAATCAAGCTAAAGTTGTCGCATCACCATTTAAGGTTCCCACACAGGAAACAGGTCAAGATTTTAAGAAAATAATCGAACAAAACAACTATACAAATCAAAGTCTCATCACCCTAGGAAAACAGTTAGATAAAATTGAAACAAAATTGGATAAATCAGTAAATGAAGAAACAAACCCTAAACCTAAGCCAGAATCACCTTTACTAACTTTTTCGGGCAGTAAAAAAGGATTACCACTCAAACCTTCATCGTCCATTATAAAAATAGAACGAATGATAAAAGACTTATCTTTACCTAATTCAAAAGATCCACAGAAAAGTTTACAAGTAATTGATCTTCATAGTCAAGATTCTGAGAGTTCAAGTTCCCATGAGTCTGATTCAAGTAATATCAGTAAAATTGAAAATGCTTTTAAAAACCTTGAAATAAAAAGACTATCTCATAAAATGAACCCAACAAGTTTAACCAAAAACTGGTATAATAGGCCAACACCCCCAGACATTCAACATGAAGAAAGAATCTTTCAAAACCAATTCACAGTTTCTGCTGATAAACTTTATGAATGGAATATAGATGGCTTATCTGAACAAGAAATATTAAATAAATTACAACATATGACAATGGTTGCCAACAGCTATGCTACCAACCATAACCTCAGTCAACCAGAGATCCTTGATCTCTTCATTACCGGATTTTCCGGCACCCTTCGTGCTTGGTGGGAAAAACATCTCACTGAACATTCTAAACAAGAAATTATACATTCTGTCCTTCACGACGAAGAAGGCCTCCCTGTCTTTGATGAAAGAATTGGAGCAGGAGTTCCTGATGCAATTAACACTTTACTTCTCACGATAATTGAACATTTCATAGGAACCCCAAGTAATGTCACTACAAGAATTCATGATCAACTTAGTAACCTAAGATGTCCAACATTAAGTGACTTTAGGTGGTATAAAGATGTCTTTATATCTAGAGTAATGCTACGTGAAGATAGTAATCAATCGTTTTGGAAAGAAAAATTTATTAATGGTCTGCCAAATCTATTTGCTCATAAAATTCGACAAGTCCTTAGTAATGAACAAGGTCACATTAATTATGATAAACTCACCTATGGAAACATAGTAAGTGTCATCCAGAAAGAAGGCTTAAAAATGTGTATTGATATGAAAATAAGTCGGCAAATTAATAATGATAAACGAAAAGCGAAATATGAATTAGGAAATTTCTGTGAACAATATGGTTTACCTCCTATTCCTCCCTCACGGAAAAATAAACATATTTCTGAAAAGAAACATAAATACAGTAATAAGAAATATTTTAAATCTTACAAACCATATAATAAAAACAAATTCCAGACGGATAAATTTTACGAAAAGCGAAGGCCAAGAAAACATTGGCAAAACAAGTCAAAAAATTGGATACCCAAAACACATCCAGACAAACATACATCTAAATGCTATAAGTGTCAAAAACCTGGTCACTTTGCAAATAAATGCCCAGTAAAAAACAAGATTAACCAGTTAAAAATTACTAATGAAGAAAAAGAAGACTTAATACGAATATTAGAATTACGAAATACTGACTCCAGTGAAGAAATTCTTTCTGATTCCGAATCTAGTAATCATTCTTCTACTGATAATGAAATGTCCAGTTCCCCAGGAATAAAAATAGGTTGTCAAGATACTTGTTGTAAAACAATCAATGTCCTTACTAAACAAGAAGAACAAGAAGAGTTACTGATAGATTTAATTGGAAAAATTGAGAACCCAGAATTAAAATCAGAATACTTGAAAAAGTTAAGAAGAGTCATTATCAGAAATGAACAGGAACAAGATCCAGTTAAAAAACCATCCGGCACAATAAGTCTTACCACAACTTTGGAACGATTTAATAAAGTTAAAAAAGAAGTAACCATCCAAGATTTGCATTCTGAAGTCAACAAGATTAAAGAAGATATAAAACAATTAAAACTTACAAGTCAAGAATTACGAATTGAAAATCAAGAGATAAGAACTCAGTTAATCAATACTAATAATTTAGATGCAGAACCATCCTACCATGAAGCCGAAAGAGACCAAAGTCATGATAATATTTTAAATCTTATTCAACAAATTCATATTAAAAAATGGTATATCACGGTTCGATTAGTCATACAAGATTTTGAATTAACAACTATTGCCCTAGTTGATTCCGGTGCAGATCTGAATTGCCTCCAGGAAGGCTTAGTCCCAACAAAGTATTATGTTAAATCAACTCAATCTTTAAAATCTGCAAATGGTAGTAAAATGGAACTAAAATTTGAAATCCCAAAAGCCCATATTTGTCAAGATAATGTCTGTTTTAAAACACCCTTTGTTTTAATAAGAAATATAAGTGATCAAATGATTCTAGGTCTCCCATTTCTCACATTATTATATCCTTTTACCACGGATTATGAGTCAATAACAACTTATCCAATGCATCAAAAGGTCACATTCAAATTTCTAGTCAATCCTGCACTTCAAACAATCAAAACCTTTCAAAAGGATTCCATATCACATACCATTAATCTAATCAATTGTAAAACCAAACAGTTATCTCATCTTAAGGAAGAAATCAAATTCAAAAGAATTGAAGAACAGTTAAAACAGGAAACAATTCAATCTAAAATTCAATCGTTTGAAAGAAGTATCAAAAGTAAAATCTGTGCTGACCTTCCCAATGCTTTCTGGCATAGGAAGAAACATTTAGTGCGTCTTCCCTATATTAAAGACTTCAGTGAAAGTAAAATACCTACAAAAGCACGACCAATCCAAATGAGTCAAGAATTAATGGAGTTTTGCAAGACAGAAATAAATGAATTACTCAGTAAAGGAATAATTAGGAAAAGTAAATCCCCATGGTCATGCGCTGCATTTTATGTCCAAAAACAAGCCGAATTAGAACGTGGAGTCCCCAGATTAGTAATTAATTATAAACCTCTTAATACAGTTCTCGAATGGATTAGATACCCAATTCCTAATAAAAGAGATCTAGTCAACCGTCTCGGCAATGCCGTAGTATTTTCAAAATTCGACATGAAAAGCGGTTTTTGGCAAATTCAGATTCATGAAAATGATAGGTACAAAACTGCATTTGTTACTCCTTTCGGTCATTATGAATGGAATGTTATGCCCTTTGGTCTTAAGAATGCACCTAGTGAATTTCAGAATATAATGAATGAAATATTCAATCCATATAGTGAATTTTCCATAGTTTACATTGATGATGTCCTTATTTTCTCTCAGTCAATTGAACAACATTGGAAACATCTTAGTAAATTCTTAGAAATTATCCAGCAAAATGGTTTAGTTGTTTCCGCGTCAAAAATTAAAATATTCCAAACCAAAATCAGATTCCTTGGTTTTGATATATTCCAATCCACAATCAAACCCATTAATCGTGTTATTGATTTCGCTGATAAATTTCCAGATGAAATTCTAGATAAAAGTCAACTCCAACGATTTCTAGGATCCCTAAATTATGTCTCTGATTTTTATCATGATTTACGCAAACAATGTAAACCTTTATTTGATCGTCTCCAGAGCAATCCTCCTGCCTGGACAGTTACTCATACCAACATAGTAAAACAAATCAAATTACATGTCAAGACCCTTCCTTGTCTTGGTATTCCTTCAGTCAATTCTTTCAAAATTGTTGAAACAGATGCTTCTGATATCGGTTATGGCGGTATTCTTAAACAAAGAACTCCGCAGAGTAAATCTGAACAAATTGTTCGTTTCCATTCTGGCATTTGGAATCAAGCTCAAAAAAATTATAGTACTATTAAAAAGGAAATTTTATCTATAGTATTATGCATCTCAAAATTTCAAGATGATTTATTAAACCAAAACTTTTTAGTCAGAGTTGATTGCAAAAGTGCCAAGCATGTTATTGAAAAAGATGTTCAAAATATTGCATCCAAACAGATTTTTGCACGATGGCAAGCTATATTAAGTATTTTTGATTTTCAGATAGAATATTTGAGAGGGAGAGACAATTGCATTCCTGATTTCCTAACTAGAGAATTCTTGCAGAGTAAACATGTCTGAAAAGGCCCCAGACAAGCAGTCAACCAGGAGGCTCCCTGCCTCCTTAGCACCAGTAAAACAGGAGTCATCTACTCCTTCATCCCTAGTCCCCTACCCCGGTCATTCACCAATTCCAATCCGAAACCAGTATACTGTTCTTGGTTCTACCTTGGGCCAGTTCAGGCCCAATTATCAGTCAGCCCTGATCTCCAGTTACGATCCATTTCAATCTCTAGTCAAACCCCAATCAAGCCAAGTCCCTTATTCTCAATCTTCCCCTTATATTCCTAAAGACCCTAGTCACAATCTATTCTTTGTTGAGCCATCCCTTAGTCAACTCAAATCTCCCGAAGACATTGCAAAAACCATTTTCCCTCCCAATTGGCATTTTGCTCCAGTTCACCCCAAGAAGTCAATTAAGTTTTACATGGAGATTCTCCTCCATACCGCATCCATTCACCTCAAGCCAATTTATGACAAAAGTAACCCCAGTAACATTCTTTATCATTCAATCTACATTATGCAAGTAATCAACTTATCCCAATGGAAACGTCCCCCATATGACAGGCAAGATCTCCCTAATTCTGATACTCCATTTACGTACTTTGATTATATTGATGCCTGGAGTAAGGTATTTCTCCATCAAACGGAGACTTTCAGTCACTCCTGGTTTATCAACTTCGACAGTAAATTCAAAGGATCATTCCCTAAGTGGTTTCTCAAATGGTGGTCCGATTTTGGCCCAATGCTCCGGCTCCTGCCGCCGCCCCTCCAAGAAGCAGTCAAATTCTTTACTGAACGACAATCTTTCAGTGAAGCAGATCGAGAGTTCCCACTACTTTTGCATTTCATGGCTAAGTACAAAGTGCCGTGGATACTTAAGTGGCGCTATGAAATTCACAATGATATTTTAGTTCGTCACTTCTCAGTTAAATGGTGGGATAAATTCAACCATGATCGCATCATTTCTCAGGTGCATCAAGAGTTTTCAGTTACAAAGTCACCAGTCAAGAAGGACCTTACAGTCAACCCGTCAAAGCCAATCACCTCTTCCTCCTCCACTTTATCTCTAGATGACAAGTCCCCTGCAGAGTTAAAAGAATTGGCTCAAATGCTTATGATTCGAGCCTCGCAGTTAGGCGATGATTCTGATGATGATAAATGCCCTTCACAGTCATCCTCTCCAAGCAGTCACAAGTCAACCTATTCCTCCCCCCTGGGAAATCAAGCTGCTACTGATCACCCATCATCCAGTAAACAGTCAAAAGAGAAGAAAAAGATTCTTTGGTCCGATTTTCAAGACAGTCAAGATCCTTACGAGCCTTATGATCTCAATGAACTCTGAAGACTTTCCCAATCACGTGAAGCTGCAGTAAAATCCAACAGTACCAGTCTTGTGATGTTACAGTATCCGACAAAACACTATTCATGAACAGTGTCGTCGCGTGCTGCTTCGTCACCTTTCGGACTATTTGGCCACATGCCATAGTAAACGCCAAAGCTCCTTTCGGTCACAGTATTTAGTTAATCATTCATGTCTTGATGCCTCTGCCTATATAAAGAGAGCTCATTCTCAGTCACAAAGGACTCGAAATTCATTTCTCCTTTCATTTTCTTAGTTTCATATCTGTTGTGAGATTTCATAAGTTTTCAGAAGACTTCCAGTAAAGCTCTTCTTAAGTTATTTCATATGTAAGCTTTCAAAGTTTCAAATCAGTAAAACAAAGTTATTTCATTCATCCATGATTTCAAGCATAATTTTCTTTTTCATATTCATAATCATTCTGCATATAATTTACATTATTTCATGCTATTTTCCAAAGTATCTGCTTCCTCATTTCTTTCAATTACTTCATATACATGCTCTGGACAGACTTGATTTGTGGCTTCAATCACACTAGTTAACTGCTGCCTTGCTTCCGTCCCCTTTTGGTATCAGAGCCATAAGTGTTGAGATCTTATTTCTGTCTAGTTAACTCATCCGCCCAAGTGGCTGGTTATTTCTGTCTAGTTAACTCATCCGCCCAAGTGGCTGGTTATTTCTGTCTATCTTGATTCTGCTATTGAAGTTTATTCTGTTTATTCATATTGTCCTCATCATCTATTGTTCTATCTTTTCTCCAAACAGTAGGTCCGGACCCAAACAATAAGTCCCAGGGAGAGGCATGAGCGGGTGGTGCATGAGCGGAGATGAGTGAACAGCAGTAGGTTTTAAGGTAATTATGAATTTGAGATATAAGCGTTGTTAGCTTAATTAAGATATTTAGGATAACTGAAACTTTGGCAATATGAGTAGGCTGTTCAGAAGTAATTCTTCAACTAGCTCTAGATATAGTATGCCCAATTTAACAAAAATTCCAGACATAGTCAATGAAGAACAAGTAACTTATTCTGCTAATGAAGAAGTAAACTTCCATGACTGGAATATACCCAAAATTCCAACCAGTGAAATTTATAAGAAAAAATGGTCAATTTCCTCTTTTAAAAGTGAACATCATGTTAAGACAGTAGAACAAGTTTATGCTTTAAGTAAAGAACATGAAACCTGTCAATTGTTTAATGCTGAGTCCTTACGAAAACATAGAAAAGATGGTCATAACTTCTTACATATCGGTTTAGTCCAAGTCGCAGTTAAACCATTAACAAGATTAGGTCTAAATGCTTCAGTTTTATTATGTCTCCGAGATGCAAGATTCACTGACTTTAGTGATAGCACTCTTGGAATGATTGAGTCAAGCCTTTGTAATGGACCAATCCACTTTGATTGTTATCCAGATTTCACAATCAGTCTCTCTGATCCCCATGTCTTAAAAGCTTTAACTTTAAACATTAAAACCTCAGGATATCATATACTTGAAGGTAGTCAACCCTTAGCCTTAATCTTTCGAATCTATTACAAAACAACAGGCACAAACATGAATTTTCAAGCTCTTAATAAAAGCCCAAAAGATCAAACATTGCTAATACAGAGTAACCAAGGAAACTCACGAATCCGAGTCCCGCAAACAATTAGTTGGTCGGATGTTAATCTCCCTTCAGAATGGTCATTAGTCAATGAAAGTCAGCCGCTTAATATACAACGAAACTTTACAAATTTTGATGATATTCAACAATACTTAGATGGTACAGTAAAAATAAAATTTGATAGTCAAAGACCCAGATCTAGTGTCCAATTAAGAGATATCGACGATACTTCCTCTTCTGCAAAAATTGACCCTTCCAGGCATTCTTTTGCTGGAACTACATCCACCATGACTGAATCCATAAGAGATCACGACATCAACCAAGAATTAAAAAACTTAAAATTAAAAGGTGTTCAAACTAAGTCTCAAGTTAGCTACGGTACTTATAAAGAACCAACTTCACCAACCCAGTCAGATTTTGAAGTCCATTCTCAATTATTAACAATGACGAAACCATTTCAAATTAATTGGAAATTTCTAAATCAGGATATAGAGTCAATCAACAATATTGAACGAAGAAATGTTTTCCGACAAAGATTTAATTCGCAAGAAAAAGAAAATATATTTCAACATTGGGAAAATTTCATGAAACAAACTCAAACTAATATATTTTTCCTCGATTTTATTGATAACCATTATCCAGAAGTAAATAACTTAAAAGTCATTACCCAAGAACATTGGGTTAAGCAAGATTCAACCCAAGTAACATCTAGTCATCCTCCTCCTGAAACAATCATACTTAATGTCAATCAAGCTAAAGTTGTCGCATCACCATTTAAGGTTCCCACACAGGAAACAGGTCAAGATTTTAAGAAAATAATCGAACAAAACAACTATACAAATCAAAGTCTCATCACCCTAGGAAAACAGTTAGATAAAATTGAAACAAAATTGGATAAATCAGTAAATGAAGAAACAAACCCTAAACCTAAGCCAGAATCACCTTTACTAACTTTTTCGGGCAGTAAAAAAGGATTACCACTCAAACCTTCATCGTCCATTATAAAAATAGAACGAATGATAAAAGACTTATCTTTACCTAATTCAAAAGATCCACAGAAAAGTTTACAAGTAATTGATCTTCATAGTCAAGATTCTGAGAGTTCAAGTTCCCATGAGTCTGATTCAAGTAATATCAGTAAAATTGAAAATGCTTTTAAAAACCTTGAAATAAAAAGACTATCTCATAAAATGAACCCAACAAGTTTAACCAAAAACTGGTATAATAGGCCAACACCCCCAGACATTCAACATGAAGAAAGAATCTTTCAAAACCAATTCACAGTTTCTGCTGATAAACTTTATGAATGGAATATAGATGGCTTATCTGAACAAGAAATATTAAATAAATTACAACATATGACAATGGTTGCCAACAGCTATGCTACCAACCATAACCTCAGTCAACCAGAGATCCTTGATCTCTTCATTACCGGATTTTCCGGCACCCTTCGTGCTTGGTGGGAAAAACATCTCACTGAACATTCTAAACAAGAAATTATACATTCTGTCCTTCACGACGAAGAAGGCCTCCCTGTCTTTGATGAAAGAATTGGAGCAGGAGTTCCTGATGCAATTAACACTTTACTTCTCACGATAATTGAACATTTCATAGGAACCCCAAGTAATGTCACTACAAGAATTCATGATCAACTTAGTAACCTAAGATGTCCAACATTAAGTGACTTTAGGTGGTATAAAGATGTCTTTATATCTAGAGTAATGCTACGTGAAGATAGTAATCAATCGTTTTGGAAAGAAAAATTTATTAATGGTCTGCCAAATCTATTTGCTCATAAAATTCGACAAGTCCTTAGTAATGAACAAGGTCACATTAATTATGATAAACTCACCTATGGAAACATAGTAAGTGTCATCCAGAAAGAAGGCTTAAAAATGTGTATTGATATGAAAATAAGTCGGCAAATTAATAATGATAAACGAAAAGCGAAATATGAATTAGGAAATTTCTGTGAACAATATGGTTTACCTCCTATTCCTCCCTCACGGAAAAATAAACATATTTCTGAAAAGAAACATAAATACAGTAATAAGAAATATTTTAAATCTTACAAACCATATAATAAAAACAAATTCCAGACGGATAAATTTTACGAAAAGCGAAGGCCAAGAAAACATTGGCAAAACAAGTCAAAAAATTGGATACCCAAAACACATCCAGACAAACATACATCTAAATGCTATAAGTGTCAAAAACCTGGTCACTTTGCAAATAAATGCCCAGTAAAAAACAAGATTAACCAGTTAAAAATTACTAATGAAGAAAAAGAAGACTTAATACGAATATTAGAATTACGAAATACTGACTCCAGTGAAGAAATTCTTTCTGATTCCGAATCTAGTAATCATTCTTCTACTGATAATGAAATGTCCAGTTCCCCAGGAATAAAAATAGGTTGTCAAGATACTTGTTGTAAAACAATCAATGTCCTTACTAAACAAGAAGAACAAGAAGAGTTACTGATAGATTTAATTGGAAAAATTGAGAACCCAGAATTAAAATCAGAATACTTGAAAAAGTTAAGAAGAGTCATTATCAGAAATGAACAGGAACAAGATCCAGTTAAAAAACCATCCGGCACAATAAGTCTTACCACAACTTTGGAACGATTTAATAAAGTTAAAAAAGAAGTAACCATCCAAGATTTGCATTCTGAAGTCAACAAGATTAAAGAAGATATAAAACAATTAAAACTTACAAGTCAAGAATTACGAATTGAAAATCAAGAGATAAGAACTCAGTTAATCAATACTAATAATTTAGATGCAGAACCATCCTACCATGAAGCCGAAAGAGACCAAAGTCATGATAATATTTTAAATCTTATTCAACAAATTCATATTAAAAAATGGTATATCACGGTTCGATTAGTCATACAAGATTTTGAATTAACAACTATTGCCCTAGTTGATTCCGGTGCAGATCTGAATTGCCTCCAGGAAGGCTTAGTCCCAACAAAGTATTATGTTAAATCAACTCAATCTTTAAAATCTGCAAATGGTAGTAAAATGGAACTAAAATTTGAAATCCCAAAAGCCCATATTTGTCAAGATAATGTCTGTTTTAAAACACCCTTTGTTTTAATAAGAAATATAAGTGATCAAATGATTCTAGGTCTCCCATTTCTCACATTATTATATCCTTTTACCACGGATTATGAGTCAATAACAACTTATCCAATGCATCAAAAGGTCACATTCAAATTTCTAGTCAATCCTGCACTTCAAACAATCAAAACCTTTCAAAAGGATTCCATATCACATACCATTAATCTAATCAATTGTAAAACCAAACAGTTATCTCATCTTAAGGAAGAAATCAAATTCAAAAGAATTGAAGAACAGTTAAAACAGGAAACAATTCAATCTAAAATTCAATCGTTTGAAAGAAGTATCAAAAGTAAAATCTGTGCTGACCTTCCCAATGCTTTCTGGCATAGGAAGAAACATTTAGTGCGTCTTCCCTATATTAAAGACTTCAGTGAAAGTAAAATACCTACAAAAGCACGACCAATCCAAATGAGTCAAGAATTAATGGAGTTTTGCAAGACAGAAATAAATGAATTACTCAGTAAAGGAATAATTAGGAAAAGTAAATCCCCATGGTCATGCGCTGCATTTTATGTCCAAAAACAAGCCGAATTAGAACGTGGAGTCCCCAGATTAGTAATTAATTATAAACCTCTTAATACAGTTCTCGAATGGATTAGATACCCAATTCCTAATAAAAGAGATCTAGTCAACCGTCTCGGCAATGCCGTAGTATTTTCAAAATTCGACATGAAAAGCGGTTTTTGGCAAATTCAGATTCATGAAAATGATAGGTACAAAACTGCATTTGTTACTCCTTTCGGTCATTATGAATGGAATGTTATGCCCTTTGGTCTTAAGAATGCACCTAGTGAATTTCAGAATATAATGAATGAAATATTCAATCCATATAGTGAATTTTCCATAGTTTACATTGATGATGTCCTTATTTTCTCTCAGTCAATTGAACAACATTGGAAACATCTTAGTAAATTCTTAGAAATTATCCAGCAAAATGGTTTAGTTGTTTCCGCGTCAAAAATTAAAATATTCCAAACCAAAATCAGATTCCTTGGTTTTGATATATTCCAATCCACAATCAAACCCATTAATCGTGTTATTGATTTCGCTGATAAATTTCCAGATGAAATTCTAGATAAAAGTCAACTCCAACGATTTCTAGGATCCCTAAATTATGTCTCTGATTTTTATCATGATTTACGCAAACAATGTAAACCTTTATTTGATCGTCTCCAGAGCAATCCTCCTGCCTGGACAGTTACTCATACCAACATAGTAAAACAAATCAAATTACATGTCAAGACCCTTCCTTGTCTTGGTATTCCTTCAGTCAATTCTTTCAAAATTGTTGAAACAGATGCTTCTGATATCGGTTATGGCGGTATTCTTAAACAAAGAACTCCGCAGAGTAAATCTGAACAAATTGTTCGTTTCCATTCTGGCATTTGGAATCAAGCTCAAAAAAATTATAGTACTATTAAAAAGGAAATTTTATCTATAGTATTATGCATCTCAAAATTTCAAGATGATTTATTAAACCAAAACTTTTTAGTCAGAGTTGATTGCAAAAGTGCCAAGCATGTTATTGAAAAAGATGTTCAAAATATTGCATCCAAACAGATTTTTGCACGATGGCAAGCTATATTAAGTATTTTTGATTTTCAGATAGAATATTTGAGAGGGAGAGACAATTGCATTCCTGATTTCCTAACTAGAGAATTCTTGCAGAGTAAACATGTCTGAAAAGGCCCCAGACAAGCAGTCAACCAGGAGGCTCCCTGCCTCCTTAGCACCAGTAAAACAGGAGTCATCTACTCCTTCATCCCTAGTCCCCTACCCCGGTCATTCACCAATTCCAATCCGAAACCAGTATACTGTTCTTGGTTCTACCTTGGGCCAGTTCAGGCCCAATTATCAGTCAGCCCTGATCTCCAGTTACGATCCATTTCAATCTCTAGTCAAACCCCAATCAAGCCAAGTCCCTTATTCTCAATCTTCCCCTTATATTCCTAAAGACCCTAGTCACAATCTATTCTTTGTTGAGCCATCCCTTAGTCAACTCAAATCTCCCGAAGACATTGCAAAAACCATTTTCCCTCCCAATTGGCATTTTGCTCCAGTTCACCCCAAGAAGTCAATTAAGTTTTACATGGAGATTCTCCTCCATACCGCATCCATTCACCTCAAGCCAATTTATGACAAAAGTAACCCCAGTAACATTCTTTATCATTCAATCTACATTATGCAAGTAATCAACTTATCCCAATGGAAACGTCCCCCATATGACAGGCAAGATCTCCCTAATTCTGATACTCCATTTACGTACTTTGATTATATTGATGCCTGGAGTAAGGTATTTCTCCATCAAACGGAGACTTTCAGTCACTCCTGGTTTATCAACTTCGACAGTAAATTCAAAGGATCATTCCCTAAGTGGTTTCTCAAATGGTGGTCCGATTTTGGCCCAATGCTCCGGCTCCTGCCGCCGCCCCTCCAAGAAGCAGTCAAATTCTTTACTGAACGACAATCTTTCAGTGAAGCAGATCGAGAGTTCCCACTACTTTTGCATTTCATGGCTAAGTACAAAGTGCCGTGGATACTTAAGTGGCGCTATGAAATTCACAATGATATTTTAGTTCGTCACTTCTCAGTTAAATGGTGGGATAAATTCAACCATGATCGCATCATTTCTCAGGTGCATCAAGAGTTTTCAGTTACAAAGTCACCAGTCAAGAAGGACCTTACAGTCAACCCGTCAAAGCCAATCACCTCTTCCTCCTCCACTTTATCTCTAGATGACAAGTCCCCTGCAGAGTTAAAAGAATTGGCTCAAATGCTTATGATTCGAGCCTCGCAGTTAGGCGATGATTCTGATGATGATAAATGCCCTTCACAGTCATCCTCTCCAAGCAGTCACAAGTCAACCTATTCCTCCCCCCTGGGAAATCAAGCTGCTACTGATCACCCATCATCCAGTAAACAGTCAAAAGAGAAGAAAAAGATTCTTTGGTCCGATTTTCAAGACAGTCAAGATCCTTACGAGCCTTATGATCTCAATGAACTCTGAAGACTTTCCCAATCACGTGAAGCTGCAGTAAAATCCAACAGTACCAGTCTTGTGATGTTACAGTATCCGACAAAACACTATTCATGAACAGTGTCGTCGCGTGCTGCTTCGTCACCTTTCGGACTATTTGGCCACATGCCATAGTAAACGCCAAAGCTCCTTTCGGTCACAGTATTTAGTTAATCATTCATGTCTTGATGCCTCTGCCTATATAAAGAGAGCTCATTCTCAGTCACAAAGGACTCGAAATTCATTTCTCCTTTCATTTTCTTAGTTTCATATCTGTTGTGAGATTTCATAAGTTTTCAGAAGACTTCCAGTAAAGCTCTTCTTAAGTTATTTCATATGTAAGCTTTCAAAGTTTCAAATCAGTAAAACAAAGTTATTTCATTCATCCATGATTTCAAGCATAATTTTCTTTTTCATATTCATAATCATTCTGCATATAATTTACATTATTTCATGCTATTTTCCAAAGTATCTGCTTCCTCATTTCTTTCAATTACTTCATATACATGCTCTGGACAGACTTGATTTGTGGCTTCAATCACACTAGTTAACTGCTGCCTTGCTTCCGTCCCCTTTTGATATATATATATATATATATATATATATATATATATATATATATGGAGCCCGTATTGAAGAGATATTTCAAAAACATGTTTTAGGCCATCTCTACTAAAAAAAAAAAGTATTAGAAAATTAAATTGGTCAATAAAGATGGTGGCAACTAACATTATTCTTAGAAAAACACACTACCAATAAAAAAAATTGCCAGAAAAGCCCGTATACTTTGGCATCAAACCTAAAAAGTACTGATGCAGGAGTTGCCTAACTCGATCACATTCACATTAAGCCTAAGCAGTACTAGTACAATTGTGATAAATAAGGGGTTGCCCGACGAGATTTTGTCCGACGAAATCGTTTTCGTTGTATCGTGTTATTTTGCCCGGCGAAAATGAGGGCTCTCCGGGCAAGGTTTTGGCGGGAAGAAGAAATTGTTGGCGCGTAAAATATGGAGGTTTGGCCCGTCGAATTCATTCTATCCGTCGGACACAATGAGCTTTAACGATGAATATTGTTCGTTGGGCAAAACTTGGTGTTGACTATATTTTGCCCGACGAATCATTAAAATTTGCACTGCGAAACTTCTTCGTCGGGCAAAAATCTAAACACATTAAGTGCCTAAACGCCCCTTTCTTCTTCTTCCTCTCTGCTAGGTGAAGTGTCTTCACTCTTCAAACGACATTAATCCCATTCCTATACGTTAATTGTGACTCCTCGGATTCTTAACTTCCCCACCTCCATATCTGTGAGCTGAGAATGTGAAAAGTTAGTAATGAAGAGTTAGATTACAAGTGATTAATGCATGTTATACACATGGCAGAAGAAGAGAGAAGTCTCTATAGGATATATATGTTTCATCTGGTAATTAACATATGCATGCATCCTTGTCTTCTGCGTTCTACAACACATCAAATGAGTATGACTGTGTGAAAACGGGCTACTGTTGAGTGGAAAAACAAAGCCCTTGCCAAAGTTTTCAAAGGAAAGAGAAGGTGTAAATTTTTGGGCTTCTCAAAATTGGGTCAGAGGATTTGCCAGACGAATATTCATGTACCTTCGTTGGGCAAAGGCGTCCAATATCACATGGTTCTCTGTTCGGTGGACGGTTGCCGAAACTGGAAAGTCATGCCCGACGAATATTTATTTATCTTTGTCGGGCCATATATACCAGATTCAATTTATATTTAATTATTAAATAACATTTTTAAATTACTTATGAAATGAAATGGACCGATCTAACCATCCACATATATTGTACGTACTCATAGATCACCTACACGAAAAATTACCCAATTTGGAAATTCCGGGATTCGATAACGGTGCGCGAAGTATCAACGTTTACACAACGTTTCTTCACGATCGGACGGCTTTAAATCCTCAAAAATCACGATTTTCGACGAGTGAGATCTAGACACATAAAACCACAAAATGAACGGTTAGATCGGTCAAATTCAATCGTTTGAATATTAATGGAACCAAAACTTTGAAAAATGTATTGAAGTTTCCTTCAAGTGTTTTAAACTCCTTGATGAATATGCTTATTTTACGATTTTCAATAATTTGCAAAATGAAATGGACCGATCTAACCTTCCATATTTATTGCACGTACTCATAGATTGCCTACGCGAAAAATTATCCAATTTGAAAATCCCGGGATTAGGTAACGGTGCGCGACGTTTCAACGGTTACACAACGTTTCTTCACAAATGGACGACTTTAAATCCTCAAAACCTCACAATTTTTGACAAACGAGAACTAGGCATGTAAAACCACAAAATGAACTTTAGATCGGTCAAATTTAATAGTTTGAATATCAATGGAACCAAAACTTGGAAAAATGTATTGAAGTTTCCATAAAGTGTTTAAACTCCTTGATGAATATGCTTATTTTACAATTTTCAATAATTTACAAAATGAAATGGACCGATCTAACCGTCCACATTTATTGCAAGTACTCATAGATCGCCTCCGCGAAAAATTAGCCAATTTGGAATTTTCGGGATTAGGTAACGGTGCACGATGATTCAGCGGTAACAAAACGTTGTTTGAAGATCGGACAACTTTAATATCTCAAAACCTCAAGATTTTTGACGGGTGAGGTCTAAGCACTTAAAAGTAACCATTGAACGGTCAATATTTTGAAATTCCATAGTTTGAATATCAATTGAACCAAACCTTCAAAAAACGCCTTCAAATTCACAAACTTAACGATCGAGACATATTAGCTCCGTAAAACATGACAATTTCTCCCGGTGGGAAATTAGGCACGTAAAACCAAAAATGGAACGGTTCCGATCTTGAAAATTCTATCGTCGGACCTGGTTTTTACATTGGTCAGATTTTCATCAATATAACCATATTGCCCGACGAATATACGGATTTCGCCGGGTAAAATTTCACAAATTCGCGGGGCAACTCCATGTATTCGTTGGGCAACATTAAAAAAACTTGCGCAAATTTTGTTCACGAAAATTTCAAGATTTCCGCCAAAAATTTCGCGAAAAATTGAAAATGGCGCTTTTTATTGCCTGGCGAATCATTAAAGTTTGCCCGACGAATCCTTCGTCGGGGCAATGTCATAATCTGAGACTAAAACAGAACCAATTCTTCTTTTCCTCTTCAGAATCGATTCTTCTTTTCCTCTTCAGAATCAATTCTTCTTTTCCTCTTCTTCTTCCTCGCATAGGTTCTTCCGCCTTCTCTGCAAAAAAACCCAACCCCAAACCCAGTAACCCAGCCGCCCCCCTCTCTTTCTGTCAAGCATTCTCCATCTCTCACTCTCCATCTCTCTCAGCAACCCAGCAACCAGTCAGCCTCACCATCTCGCTATCTTAGTTGCGAAGATCGCCGCCGTCTCTCTCATATACCTCTCTCAGCTGCCAAGGCCGCCGCGCTCTCTCAGACTCTCTCTCTCAGTCGCTCACTGTAAGTCCCTCTATCTCTAGGATTATTTGATTACTTGATTATATGACTAATTAATTGAAATTTAGAACTTGAATGGTGATGAATGTTGAAATTTTGATGTTTGGGTATGAATATTCGAAAATGGTGGTTGCTATATTGTTGGTTTGGGTATGAATTATTGGATTGAGGTTTATCATCAAGATTTTCATTCATACGTTTGGGTCATTTGGGTGCCAAGTCAATGAAGCGCAAGGTCGCTGCCATTGATTTGTTGACTTCGTGAGAATCATCAGTGAAGAGCTATGTTGCTGCAAGTTGTGGGTTGCAGTTGGAACAATGCCATTGAAAGAGTTTGATATTGCACAAGGTATGGTTGCCTCTAGATTTAGTTCTTAGAGATTGAGCTAGGTTTTACCTTGTATTGAATATTGAATTTAGTGGATTTCCTGGTCAACAGATCGACCCCCAGTAGTTTTCACCTTAAGGAAGGTTTCTGGGTATCAAGCTTTGAGTGTTCCATTAGTTTTTGCTGTGCTGGTTTATGATACTTTGAATCTGTTCTAAGTGCTCTGTGTTACTAACCATGTTATTCATATATTGCATAATTCATCTGATATGAAATGATTGAGAATTCTTGTTGATTTTGTACACACTGCCTTACTTAGAACTAGTACAAGGTTGCCTACATTGACGGAGCTTCTGAGTGCATAGGGTGTCACTGCTGTGAATGTGTTATTGCAAGGAGCTTGTGACATTGTGTTGATTGTGTGTGCACTGCTTGTGTTTTGCTTGCTGTTTCTTGGCGTGACTAGTCGTAATCTGCGACTGTTGATTATGTGAGTGACGTCTTTGTGTGTGTATGCCTGATATTAAACTTACAGTATCAAACAAATCAACGGTATTGCTAACAATTAAGATTTTTATGTGAACCGTCCATTTAGTTTATACATATGAATGATGGCTTATTACTCAACTTGCTCCCCGAATCGGACATGTAATCTCAATTTTCTCCCCCAACGCGAAATCGTAAGAATGTAACCCCCGAACCCCCCCTTCTATCAAGTCCGTTGTACCAACCGTTAGTCTGCGTTACTAACGGTGTTTAGAGTGCTTATGTGGCACCTATGTAGCCCACACGTGTGGATCCCACTAAAACAACGTGGATCGGGAAAGGGAGAGGGGTGAATCATTTCGATTTGGGGAGAAATTACAAGGGTGGGAGAATTCTAGGGTTTGTAGAGAAGATTGAAGAGGCGGAAACTTGAATTAATCGGGTAAAGGGTTGTTGGGGGTGTCAATCGGAAAGCAAGGCGAGTTCAATCTGTGAAGAAACTGAGGATGACAATCCCTCGAAAACCCGGTGGAAGTCAACCTCAATATGGTAAGTTTGAGTTTTGAAATTTTGAAATCTGAAATGGTTTTGGAAGTTAATTGTCCTATTTGGTTAAAAGATTCAATGTTTTGGTTGGCGTTTGTGTAAGCCTTTGAAAATTGAACTTTTTAAATTTTGTTGGCACTTAGTTGTGCCAAATAATATGGCGGGTGGGTTTAGAAAAGGTTGGTAATTAGTTTACAATATGTGAACTTTTTGAAAGTGGCTGGTAATGGGTTTATAATATGTGATTGTTGGCTGGAAAGTTGTGATTTTGACAGTGTGGGGTTTAGGTTTGGGCATTTTGGATTAGAGTAAAGGGTTTAGGGTTGGGTTGTTTGGAACATAAATTAGGATATAGGGTAGGGTATTTTGGATTAGAGTTGATTGTGTGCACATCAACCTCAATATGGTAATTTTGATGTTAGATGTTGGTGTGAGTGTAGATTTAGGCAGAGAGTTGTGGATTTGTAGTGATTTTTGATGTTGGGTCTGATTTTTGGATTAGGATTTAGGTCTAGGTTTGCAGTTTAGGGTTTAGGTTTAGAGTTTAGTGTTTATGTTTAGGGTTTAGGGTTTAGGGTTTAGGTTTAGGGTTTAGGGTTTAGGGTTTAGGTTTAGGGTTTAGGGTTTTGGTTTAGGTTTAGGGTTTAGGGTTTAGGGTTTAGGGTTTAGGGTCTGCTATTGGATTAGGGTTTGATTTTCTATTGTGTGTTTGGTGTGGATGATTTAAGCTTATTATGCATTAAATTTTGTATTTTGGATTAGAGTTGATTGTGTGCACATCAACCTCAATATTGTAATTTTGATGTTGGATGTTGGTGTGAGTGTAGATTTAGGCAGAGAGTTGTGGATTTGTAGTGATTTTTGATGTTGGGTCTGATTTTTGGATTAGGGCTTAGGTCTAGGTTTGCAGTTTAGGGTTTAGGTTTACGGTTTAGGTTTAGAGTTTAGTGTTTATGTTTAGGGTTTAGGGTTTAGGGTTTAGGGTTTTGGTTTAGGTTTAGGGTTTAGGGTTTAGGGTTTAGGGTTTAGGGCCTGCTGTTGGATTAGGGTTTGATTTTATATTGTGTGTTTGTTGTGGATGATTTAAGCTTATTATGCATTAAATTTTTTTGATTGGTGTAGGGGACTGCGATTACATAGTGTCCATCGCACTACATCACGGTGGCAAGATAGTACATAAAGTGGGAGAGTGGACATATATAGGTGGGGCATTGAAATGGTATGACTGGTGTTGTTAGGACTACAGTTCACTGATTGAATTGAATGCACTGGTGAAGAAGGAATGGTACATTGAGGATAGGGTAGAATTCTACACACAAGAAGCCAGAAATGGAGTGTTTTTCAAACTATGCACAGATCATCAGCTTTTGGTCCACATTCGAAGGGCTGCAAAGAGAACAGATAAGGCATTGCATGTGTACGCTTCCCATTTTGTGGACCAAGTGGCAGATGAAGATCTGGTGCATACTATAAAGGCTGGTCCAAGCACATATAAAGTAGATGGTCCAAGCATAGATCCAGATGCTGGTCCAAGCACATATGAAGCAGCTGGTCCAAGCACAGATCCAGATGCTGGTCCAAGCACATTTGAAGCAGCTAGTCCAAGCACATATGCAGATGCTGGTCCAAGCACATATGAAGCAGCTGGTCCAAGCACAGATCCAGATGCTGGTCCAAGCACATTTGAAGCAGCTAGTCCAAGCACATATGCAGATGCTGGTCCAAGCACATTTGAACCACCTGGTCCAAGCACAGATGCAGATGATGGTCCAAGCACATATGCAGATCCAGCTGGTCCAAGCACATATCCAGAGGCTAGTCCAAGCACAGGTCCAGTTGAAGATGTAGAAGATGTGCCTGAATATGAAGAAGAAAGTAGTGAAGCTGATGATAGTAAAGACGAATTGTATGAAGTTCGAGTGGAAGAAGAAAGTAGTGAAGAAGTGGATGAAGAATTTGAATTGGAAGAAGAAATGGAAGAACTGGATTTGCAAGCTAGTGGTGGCCAGTGTAGTCAGAGACCTGGTAAACAAAAGGTGCATGAGGGTGATAAAGAGAAGGGCAACCCCGAGAGTGGTGATGATAGTGGTCAATCTGAGGAACTTGAGGACTTTGAAGATGATGGTTATGGTGAAGGGGATGCTAATGCAATATGTCTAAGTCATAATGATGACATATTCGAGACAAATGATGAAGAGGTAGTTCCTCCTCCTCCACAGACTGAGGAAGATTTTGAAGAAAGAGAGGTTCCTTTGTCACCAAGGGTTGCTACTGTTAGTGTAGACTCAAATGAGGAAGTGGGTAATAGGAGTAGGAAGAAAAAACCACTTCCAAAGACAAGAGACTTTATTCCTGAGATGGAGATGAAGGATCCTCATTTTGAGATTGGGCAGAAGTTTGAATCAGCTGCCATATTTAGAGAAGCTGTGAGGATCTACTCAGTGAACAATGGAATACAGCTAACTTTTAAAAAGAATCAGCCTAATCGAATTAGGGTGGTTTGTGGCTGTGAGTTTATGCTTTATGCTTCAAAAATAGGAGGCAGCATGACTATGCAAATTAAAGAGTTTAAGAGTGAGCAAAACTGCGGTGTAGGGACTAAGAACAGACATGCCAATGTTAAATGTCTGTCATGGAAGTATGGGAGGCAGTTGGCAAGCAACAAATGGGATTGGGTGGAATTCCAAGACTTGGTTAATGCAGAAAATGGTTTAAGACCCTCAAGGGCAGCATGCTTTAGGGCAAGGACCAATGTATTGGATGTGGTGGAAGGGACCTACAAGAGGCAATATGAGGTGTTAGGGGAATACTGTTTGCAAGTGCTGAAGACTAATCCTGGTTCCACAGTGATATTCAAGTCTGAGTTGGAAGCTGATGATTGCCCTCGATTTGAGAGAGTATTTCTATTTGGAAGCTTGCAAACAAGGTTGGATGAAAGGCTGTAGACCCTTCATTGGGTTTGATGCATGCCATACTAAGGGCATTCACCCTGGGCAATTGTTGGCAGCTGTAGGAATGGATCCCAACAATGGGATGTTTCCCATTGCATATGCTGTGTGTGAATCTGAAAACTTCAATTGTTGGAGGTGGTTTATGGAGTTGTTGAAGGAGGACTTGCAAATTCAAAACTCACACGCAGTTGTGATAATGACTGATAAACAAAAGGGGCTGCTAGATGCAGTGAACCAAATATTCCCTAATGCAGAACACATGCATTGCTTGAGGCATCTATACGGAAACCTCAATGCGACGCATAAAGGATTGGCTATCAAACTGCAAATGGAGAAGATTGCTAGGGCAACTACAATACCTTGGTACAATGAAGAAATGAAGAAAATGCAAGTTCTCAATCAGTATGCTCACAATTGGCTAAAAGAAAGGGATGCAAGACAATGGTGTAGAAGTCATTTCAGGACTGACTATGAGTGCGACATCTTGCTGAATAATCTATCGGAGGCCTTCAACAAAGCCATTCTCCCATTTAGGCATAAGCCTATTATATCTATGGTGGACAAAGTCAGGCAATACCTAAGTGCATTCATGACTAAGAGAAGAGATGCAGGTAGTACTTGGGGGGACCATCTGGTTGGTAAAAGAATCCAGGGGCTTATGGAGGTCAATAAGAAGGCAGGGCATAGCTTGATTCCTAGTCATTGTGGTGGGAACATCTTCGAGGTCAAGCATTCACATGGAAGAAGATTCTCAGTTGATTTGAATGCTCACACATGCTCATGCAGAAGATATCAATTTACTGGGATTCCCTGCCCACATGCTTGCAGTGCCATTAGTCGATTCAATGGCAACCCAAAGAAGTATGTGCATGATTGCTACTCCCATGCTGCCTATACTAGGACATATGAAGGGATTATCAAACCAGTTCCTAGTGAAGATCAGTGGGAGAAGGTTGGTGCAGCAACCCTAAAGCCACCAAAGTATCGTAAGCAGCCATGGAGACCAAGGATGAAAAGAAAGAGAAGTCAGAACGCGCCTCCTCCTCCTCCTCCAGATCCTACGAAGTTCCCTTGATACCACTTTACCCTTAAGTGTGGTAATTGTGGTGCTGATGGCCACAAACGAAATGCATGCACACAACCCCTTGACCCTACCGCTGAAGATAAGTTCAAACGTAAGCAAGAAAGGAGGAAACAACGTGCTGCATCCAAAGTTAAGGGGGACAAGCTACATGTAGGTATACTATCGTAATTCAAGTTCATTTGAATGGTTACACATGCACATGCAGAACCTGTTATTATAGCTGAATCTAGAATTATAGTATCACTTAACATCCATGGACTTATGCATACGTATCACTTAATATCCTGATTATGTCATATCGTATCACTTAACACCTAGAACATATATTAGTAGTCTCAGGTTACACCAATATTACAAATGTGTTTCTTGGCAGTCTGAGGTACAATGTAAATGAAGTGAGTTGTGATTGAAGTGAGTCTGATCTACATTGTATTGTCATTGAATTGAATTGTGATTGAAGTGAGGTGTGATTGAAGTGAGTTGTGTTTATCATTGAACTCAATTATGGCTAGGTGTTTACTATGGATTTGTATTTGATTAGGCCCGAAGACGAACAAGGAGCACTACCCTTGGAAATGAGGAAGGCAGGGCTGCCTATACGCAAGAATCATGCCCAAATCTTGTGCCAACAAGTACAACCATTGCCCCAAGGCAAGAATCATGACCAAATCCACCGCCAGCAACTACCAGCACTGCCCAGAACCCTCAATCAAGCACCACACCTGTTGTCCAACCTATACTAGTGCATCCAAGCCTTACCACTACTCAGCCAAGTGACAGTTTACAACATCAATCACCCGTATCAAGTGGAAGGAGGATGAGATTCAAGTCGCCTGCAAAGCGTGTGAAGAAATAGTTGCTTTACTGTTTAGTGCTTAGTGGAAGGACTTGTTGTTTTGCTTTGCTTATTGTTTCAAATATTGTGACCCTATTTTTCTTAGTGGTGCTCTGTTTGTTCCTTTTGTTTAAATGATATGATGGTTTGTGAGGATCCCAATTAGGTTTGTTATTATCAAAGTTTGATTCATGAATGACTTTGGGATGTTTCTCATTCTTAATTTATCAACTTCCATTCTTACTAGATATAAAATGCATTGCATAAACATCCTACATATTTCCACAATCCACCAAACTAACTTTTACATAATTCAAAGCCCTAAACATAACTAATAGTGCCAAGCTTGCAAACATAACCTAATACATAACTAAAGTGAAGGATTGAAGATGATTCCAACCACTAAGACCCAAGTAACCAAGAGTGCAATCCAAAGCTTAGTCACCTTCCTCTTCTCATTCAACAATTGCTCTTCAATTCTATCAAGCTTCCTTAACAACCCCGGAATTATTGTCATTGACCTCTTGCACATTTTCGGATCATACCACTCCCAAAAATCACAACCTTTCTCTCTACCTCTACCTTGTCCATTATGCTGCAAAACAGATTACAATTTCAAACATATCACCAATCAATCAAAACAACAACAATCAAAACATCAATTTCATTTTCGTCTTATTGAATCATTGCAGTTTCTCATAAACCCAGCCAAATTTTCTTCATATTGACCCAACCAACAATCAAAAAACACCAATTCCTATTAATATCATAACCCAGAACCAAAATCCCTTTCACCATTAATAAAAAAATTGCTTCCTTTTCATCCCTTTCACTTACCTTAGCATCTGGACAGACAACAAACCTCCGACCTGGGTTTTCATCCGTCCATGACGTTTTGATTCTCCCCATCTTCCTACAAAAGCATCTTCTCGGCTGCATGGTAAATCCACTCTCCTCCATATCTCAATCTCCCTTTTAACTGCAAATTGATTGATGATGTTGGTGTCTTGTGGTTCACAAACCTTTATAAAGGTCCAATTCGCAACTTTTTAGTGGGATTACTGCTGAATTTTTCGAAATTTCCCCCCCTAGGGTTGTGATTTCCCCTGGGTTGGGGCTGATTTTTCCGCCCAAATGTCATCCCAACTCCATCCTCATGCCGTCCCATTGACTTCTTGCCACATAGGTGCCACATAAGCACTCTAAACACCGTTAGTAACGAAGACTAACAGTTAGTGAAACGGACTTGACAGAAGGGGGATTCAGGGGTTACATTGTTACGATTTCGCGTTGGGGGAGCAAATTGAGATTACATGTCCGGTTGGAGGAGCAAGTTGAGTAATAAGCCATGAATGATTAAATAATTTTCAGTTTGGTTGATTTTTTATATAGATAATCTTGAAATGATAATTTAGGAATTGAATGTTTCCAATCATGATATATATATGTATAAGAATTATTCGATAAATCAAAAGGGAGTACGAGGAAGTACCAACAAGGTGGGATGCAAATATTTTTCTTTAATTATTCACTGTAAATTCTTAGGTTCGATCGATATGTACGACACAAAATATATATTTTAAATTTAATATTTAATCGTGACTTGCTCTTTGTATGATTTAATTCGAATTTATTTATTTTATTTAGGTAGATTTAATTGGGTGCAAAATTTGTAATCAACTAGCTAATAATTAATTTGAGCCATATTTTTGTTTATGAGCTAAATTGAGCCATTTGGCATGAGTTTTGGCATATGTATAGAGGAGATTGGTGCCAAATTAAGTGGCACACAAACAAATGGAAGCAAATGCAAATGGAAACAAGGCCGTGTGCAAACTCGTCTTGGTAACAACTTGACCCAAACTCCTTAATTATAACTACAAGCTAGCATATATAGGGGACGAGAACAAAGGAAAAAACCCGCCGTTCAAGGAAAATCGAGAAGGAAGTTAAAAAAAATAAAATTTGAGAATTGACAAATTAAAGAATGTTGCTCTAATACTTTTGTTACTTGATCCAATTGATAATAAACAGTTTTTGTTACTTAATATATTCAATTAATTGTTCATATTTATTTCTCCATTGTAGATGCGTGTGGCTTAATTTCAATATGATTAATAAATATTTATTAGTATTAACCATTTCAGTGGGTTCCATATATATATATATATTACTTTAATTATTTAGAAATTAACTACAAAATAGTAGGACTAAATGCAATTAGAATGATATTACTTGAAAGGAGTTCTTAAAAAAAAAAATCTAGTGGTTTTGTTACGAGTGCATAATGATCAAAGTGTAATTGTGAACCTATTAATAATATATATATATATATAGTTTTTTAATTTTATAATTGAAACAAAATAGGTACTGTTGCTCCAATACCCATGCTGTACTTTGAAATAATATATTCTTAGCATATTTAATAGTTTGTAATGCTTTTTTTATTAGTATACTTTACTACTTAAAATGCAGTGGTCGGAATTCATAGTATTACGATCCACGGTATTACTTAATTCTATCTAATGTGTAGTATAAGGTCTTAATGAACTCAATTTTTATAAAAAGTTGAGGTCAATATTCAATGTGTGCAATTTTAATTTCCTCTAATATCGGTATATAAAAAATAAAAAAGTGGGTGGATGGAGCACACCATTAATTAGGGTTCCCCTCGTATATGTACATTACATAAAAGATGTACAGATAAAGTAGAAACCAAGAACAAATTGAATAACAACCTTAGAAATGAGTGACCGGCCGGTTCTTTGTGGTGTGTTTGGGGAGCCACGTCCCTCGATCATAATTAAGTCATAACAACAGGAATATTAATTCAGGAATGGATGGAGGAGAAGACGGACTAGAATGCCCACGAAGCCTAGGGCTGTCAATGGATCGTGTCATTTCTTGTCATGTACTCTATTTTACCCAATTAGGCTCAACCTTTACCCGACACATTTATTAATCGTGTCAAGCTATATAAGCACAAACCCAAACTGTTTATTAAATAGGTAACCCGACCTAACCCATATAACTCATTTATTAAACAAACAAGTCGTGTTAAATAACCTATTATCTATTTAACCGTTTAACCCATTTAACAATATAAATGATTTAGTACTTATCTCAAAACAAAATTTTCTAATAAACTTCCAAACACCATTAACAAAATTCATAGTTCATAAGTTCATAGCAATAATTTAGAGTACATAACCAGCAATGCAACATCATCAATGTAATTCTAAGTTCCAAAAGAAAGTAAGCATCATATTTGCTCAATTCGTACATAATATCAAAACAAAATAAGTCAGACTAATTGGCGAACTCCAAAGGAAAAGTTTCAGCAAAAAAAAATATTAAACTTGACTACATCTTCATGAATTGCACACCAATGCAGCAACTAATCAACACCTACAATAAAACAAAGAAAAAAACATTAGAATCCAACCTCATAATCACTTAGTTTCATCAAGAAGAAAGCAGCAAAGGACTAAATACGAAACACAAATTTTCATGATACTGCAAGATGAGAGCACAAAAGGGAAGGCATGTATGGAATATAAATTAGGAAAACCTGGAGGTAATTGAGTCTTGGTCCAACACTTTCTTACCACTTTCTGTGCCCCTAACGCCATTGGAGGGCCATCAGTTGGGTCTGCAATAAAATGCGCATCAAAGCAGGGAAGGAAACTCAAGCAAACTATCAACTCTAAAGTAGAGAAAAAATGTCACAAAAGAAACACAAAAGCATACAAAATCAAAATCAGTTACCAATAGACATTACCCAGTGACCGGAAAATGACCAAATTATATACACTCAATCATGGGGAAATTTTTTGAGAAAACTTATCCAATAAACCATAAAACACAGCAGCTAAGAACACATGTTTACTTCACAAAGAAACTAAATCAACCCTTTCAGCTTTTTCAAACAGGATTGTGGTTTTACGGAAGTGTGGTTTTCAAACAGGATTGTTCACTTCTCCTCATCTGATTGATGTTAGAGAAAGATTTCGGATCAATGGGTTAGTATTTTAACATTAAAAATATGGATTTATTTGTTTGGATATATTGGACATGTCTTTCTCTCCATTGACTGTAATTGTAACTTGACTGCCCACATCTTTTGTTTGGTTTATCATTACCATACATTATGCACATACTTTTTGAACTGAGCATACATATTTCAATATCAAACTTAGAAAACAACAAACACAGTCTAGCATAACTCACAGAAGGTGAAGTCGTTCAAGAGAAATCAAGATGAAAGGTGGAGGCGTTGGCGGCCGCTGCTGCTGGGCCGCTGGGTCGCTGCTGCTGGTCCGCTGGGTCGCTGCTGCTGGGCCGCTGGGTCGCTGCTGCTGGGCCGCTGGGTCGCTGCTGCTGGGCCGCTGGGTCGCTGCTGTGGGTCGTGAGGTCGCTGCTCACAGTCTAACGTAATGAGGACCGTGAGGTTGTAGCAGTAGCCGCTGGGTCGCCGTTGGAGAGTGGAGGGTGGAGGGTGGAGGCGTGGATGGAGTCTGAGAAGCGAGAAGTGAGAAGTGAGAGAAGTGAGAACGAGTGTAAATTGTACAACAAAATTAGTGTAGGTCAAAAACTTTATGTATTTATATGGAAACCCTAGTGGGTTTGTAAATGGATTAGTGGTTTAGTAGGTTGTGAACAGGTTAATAGATTATTAAATGGATTCGCAGGTTTATTTAAACTTCTTCCGTTTAATAAACGGGTTAGTAGGTTATTAAATAAGTTCGCGGTTATAATGGATTGACTCGAAATTGACCATAATTTGTATCGAATCAGGTTAATCTGAGTTAATTTCGTGTAAATTTTAAATCGTTTATCAAATCGTGTCGAAAATTACCATCGATTTGAAGAAAAGATTAATTAACAATATAAGAGCAATATATATTTCGTCAGCTAATAATATTGGCCTTGTAGTTGATCGATCATCAAACTTCTAGAAAGTACTCGTAGCCCCGTGAGACCTTCAAAACCTTGAAACATATTTTATTTCACAATAGATCAATCACTAGTTACGTTGCATACTTGCATGTGTTTGTATCTTATTGGTTACGTATAGTAATATTTACGCTTAATTAATAATATGATGATATTTATCTTTCACTTGTAGGGAGGAAAGAAGAAGACACCATCCACGTACAGTAACAAAGGCCTCACAAACTCCATCACTGAATTTGGCCATGGTTTAGGTTTTGTAGCGTTGGCCTTCACTGAGTTTGTCAAGGGGTGGAAGTGGAACCCTAGTTTAATTAATTAGGTCTTGATTTGCAATAATAGCAAGTGGACTCCTTATAATATGCGAGGAGGCAAGGTTATGTGTTGCAATGCCATTTTTTTTTATATACATTCGAGAGAGAGATTTATACAATTGAGTATTTGACTTTACAAAAGTTGGATTCAAAATTTAAAAAAATAAATAAATAAATGTCATTAGACCTTTAAGTAATCATTTTAAACATCTTCAATCCTTCTCATCTAATTGGGCCAGTTGTGGTAGTATTTTAATTCATCTATTAGTTTTAGCTAAATTAAAATGTTATGTTACTCTTTTATTTTGTATATATCTATTATTTGATTATATATTTTATCGTAATCCTATCTGCGAATAATTTTTAATAAAATGAAATTGAATATTGCAATGAGATATTTGATATAACATAAAGGAATGAAAACACAAAGAAATGTAACGAAATCCAAGTAGTCAATTTCCCTCTCCAAACTACCAAACAAACGCAATTATACATTTTTTCTTTCTGTCGAAAACGAAGCGAAAGTGTCACAAAAAAATAAAAAACCAAGCAAAAGGATTTCGTTCTCTTTTTCTTTTTCTTTTTTTTGTTTTTTTCCAAAAAAGTTTTTCGTTCTCTACTGCATGCAAATTGTCACAGTACGATCGACAAGTACGTTGCGGTGTGTGATTGAGCCACGTTTCTCATGTCACAACGTCTACTTTTAAACCCACGTGGCTCAAGAATACTGGCATGCCAATTTATTGAGTGACGTGGTCCCTTAATATCCACCGTCCATTTAGCCTCCCACTTCCACTATAAAAACCCTATTCATGGCTGGCTCAAAGTTCAAACAACATACGGTTTCAACTTCTTAGTGTTTAAGGTTAATATTAATCACAACAACAGAAACATTTACAATGGCAGCAACTTCGGCTTCCATGCAATCACTTCTGCTTGCGAATTCAGTTGCTTATGGAGCTGGAAAGAGCAGATCATCAGTGAGAGTGATCAGCCACAGGTACCCTAACATGAGGGTTCGCTCCATGGCCGAGGTAATTAATAAGTAATTAAATTGTGTTTTGTCTTATGTCTTATGGGTTATGTGTAATTTCAGCTAAAGTGATGTTTAAATTAATGATCTTAATTTTAATTATTTATTTTTCTTTCATTTTCAGAATGGACAGGAGCAACCGTCGTCTGCAGCACCAGAAGCGTCAAAAATTCCACCGCCACCTCCAACACCTTCTCCTCCTCCTCCACGTCGTCCCAAGGTCAGCACAAAGTTCTCCGACGTGTTTGCATTCAGTGGGCCAGCCCCGGAGAGGATCAACGGCAGGCTTGCAATGGTGGGGTTTGTTTCAGCTCTGGCAGTGGAGCTATCCAAGGGCCAGGATGTGTTTGCTCAGATATCCGACGGCGGAGTCTCCTTGTTCCTCGGCACTAGTATTTTGCTGTCAGTGGCTTCGGTGATTCCTCTGTTCAAAGGGGTGAGCGCGGAGTCCAAATCTAATGGGATCATGACCTCAGATGCTGAGCTCTGGAATGGAAGGTTGGCCATGCTAGGCCTTGTAGCTTTGGCCTTCACTGAGTATGTCAAGGGTGGAACCTTAGTTTAGGTCTTCATTTTGTAGCTTCAAATGCCTTGTAAAAGCTTTGATATGTAATTTACTGTTTACTAATCTTTATAAGTACCACTTTCATATCCAATATGCTCTTAATACACACATCATTAAGCTTCAAGATGAGAGATATAAGCAAACAAATCCCGAAAGTGTAACCAACTGCACACAACCCAAAAACTAAATCGAAACCAGGTTACATGAAAAATGTGAGCATCTTCTCTTATTAATTACATTGGAGATTTGGATTACATGAATATTTTTTAATTTTTTTTTTCATAAGAAGGCCTCTAGTAGTGTTGCAAACATATATCAACAGAAAAGAATGAGAAGAATACAAATTTTTTTCTACTATTTCACGTATTTACATATCCACCGAGAAACCTCGACATCTCTTGCGGCATCCACTATATATATATATATATACATCACGATCATCTATGGATCAAGAAACACTGCGTGCTTGGCTGACTCTTCGTTTACATGATTGTCTGACAAAAATTCATAATCACTCTGTTTCTGAGGAAAAAAAAAGCAATTGACAATCAAACTATGTAATCGAAAAGACAAATATCGGCCTTTGGAAGAAATGCATATGATGCTAATGATTTTAGGTACATACTTCGGAAGGAGTATCAATTGGAAACAAATTTATGGCTTCAGGATTGAAACTGATTCCACTGAAAAAAGAAACATGAACAAAAACAGATAAGTTTAAGCTACCTGAATGATGACCTAAAACAAAACACTTGATAGGAACTGAATTCGGGTGGCAAGGAAGGGATGCAAAATGGATCATAAGATTCGCAGTTAAAATGGATCTACAAGGAGAGAAGATAGGTTACCAGCGGGATAGAACTAGCTGCCACAGGTATGGAATGAAGAACTCCTCTGGATGGCTCTCTTGTTCGTATGTAAACCGCAACTGAGTGAACATCTGACAAATCAAGATTTTCACGAGATTATTAACAATTTCCACCAGGTAACAATCTCACATTTAGACAGACTTGCTCTACAATAAAAATTATTTGTTACCCTTTTTACCTTCATCCCTTCGCCCCGCCATGATCTGCAATTAATTATTATGACTTGGAGTACTTTCTCTACTGACCATTCGCCATCCGTTGTGTGGGCATCCATGCGACTATTGAAAAAATCTAACACCTACAAAGTCAAGAAACAATATAACTCAAATGAAATAAGAAGGCATGATTTATTTGCAAGTCTCCACCAACAGTTTCCCTTTCAAAAAAAAAAAAGGATAAGCTACAAGTTCCATAATAAAAAAGAAAGCACCAACAAAAATTCCCAATGTGGCACATACAGTATAAATGTTTTCAAGCAACTCATTGAAGCGTGGATGAGTCCTGAAAGGCTGAAAAACCTCCTGCCTGTGCATTATTGCATAAACGACCTGCCCAGTACGCATCGTGGGGAAGACGGAAAACATTATTAGGTGATAGTATGTGGTAAATCAATTTGTGAGAATATACAACAATATTGTTATATATCGACCCCAGCTCTTGTATATGATAATATCGTAATAATACCTCAGGATTTCGTGGCAGGGCATACGTCAAAATTGCATTTAATATTTCAAGGACTAGTCTCAAGAAGTCGGTATATATATGCATCTCCGTTGACTGCAATGGAAAAGAGTTCGAGCTTAGCAGACAAGAGCTATAGAAAGGGTGACATACATATATATAAAAGAATAATTCAAAATTCCATAATGTATGATCCATCAAAAAATTCCATAATATATGAAGGTATGGTTCATTACTGTATCATCTGTAAGACCATTTCCTTCTATTGAGTTCCCTTTGACTGACTGCATCTGATTATCTCGGATCTCTGCTAGTTTGTTATACCTTAATGAAATAGAATTCATACCATAAGTGCATGAAAGCCAAAATAACATTATAAATTGCAGAACAAATAGAAATGCAATTGTTAAGAAAATGTGAACACCATAGACAAAAAAAGTGGCATACTTTCGAGAGAGCATATCAAAAAGGCTGACCAATCTCTGGGATGCGTATGCACTCAAACGGTGGACATGAGGTGCCATGTTCGCCAGAGTTGCTAGACATGTTGTATGGAGATAAACATCCTATGACAATTCAAAAAACCAAACATGATAATTAGGTAAATTTACATAATCTTCAAGGAAAGAATGCCTATAATCAACAAACCAAAAACTATTGCCATGACCATTATCAGGAAGAGCATTACCAAGAAAATCAATGTATTGATCAACACAATAGAGAGAGAGAGAGAGAGAGAGAGAAAGAGAGAGAGAGTTCAGTTGATAAAATAGAAAATAAAACCTCTTAACAGTTGTGAGTCCCCATATTTTGACTAAAAAGTAAAAAGAGAAGGTCGAAATAGTATAAAACTACTCACTTGTTTATTATTAAACCATATTAGTGAGAAAACTTAATCTCAAGGTTTCAGATGCAGTTGACATAAATATCAAGTTACACAAGCAATCTGACAATAACATCATAAAGAAAATTTCACAAAAAGGAAGAGAAGATACCCGCAACTTAGAAAGGTTATACTGCACTGTCCTTATCAGAGTAATGACCATTAAGGAACCAAGAGATGTCTGATGGAGGAGTCGTTCTTTATACCAGGGAACAGTAGGAAGCATCTGTCATGATAAATACATTAATAGGAGCCTAATGAATAGAAATCTTGTGTTGGCTACTGGGGGCAATCCTTACCAATTTGTGAATGCTGGCATTAAAAGAAGAATCCTGACTAAGTATCAGGAGTGTAATCAGCAACATGTAGATTTGATTAGAAGACCTCTTTGGAGCATTGTATAACGCTTCCAGAATAGGCATCAACTGTCCATTTAATAAAACAGATAACTATCAAGTTTTCATTCGGCTAGTAGCAAACTTAATGACGAGGGCAATGAAAAACAAAAATCACTCGCCTAGAATAACACAACAAGAAATTGGTGAATCACCAGAAAGCCAGAAAAAACAGTTAACAGTATATATATATATATATAAATCTTAATAACTCTTTTCCATAGAAACTTAAGTTGGTAATTTCTATTTTTCCCAAGAACAAGATAAGCTGCTGTTTCATACCAAGGTATCCAGATCAGTTCGCACCAAGACATACTCCAGAAAGTCAGCATTCCCTTGCAACAAAGAGTAAAGCAAAAGAGCAGCAGACTCATCAGCCAAGTACCTGTGGAAGCAGAAAATGTTATGAGATACTCAAAAAGAAAAGGGAGGAACAAGTTGCAAGAGAAAGCAGGTCTGAAATACAGATGAGAGATTAAAGAAGGATAGGATATCCATACTTTCAGTTTGAATTAGACCTACAATATAATAAATTAGTAAATCTAATTAAAAATATAACAATAAAAGGAAAAATAGACACTTACATTCCAAGGGCATTAAACAAAGAAGCAAAAGGTAACCTCAAAACTGGACCAGCATGGGCATTACCCTCAGTATCTACACGATCAACTGCAAGAAGGGAAAATTTCTACTCAACCAATGTGAATACATCTTCATAACAAGATTTGTTAGACAGCAACAAGAAAGCATCTTACATTCGACATCCGTTGCATGTTCCAAGGCCTTACAGTAAGGGTTGTCAGAAAAATGTGTACTGCCTTTCAAAAGGGAATCTGAAGCAATAGTGCCACTACTTTTATCTGTAATTGGATCAATTCCCACAACACATTTATGATAATGAATGAGAATAAGTAGCACATGGAGACTGCAGTCTGCCAACAGACTTCTTGAGCCTTCACCACTTGAACTGACAAGAAAGTTGAATGGCAATAACATGAAACTTGCTGCAAGTCAAATAAATTGATGTCAATACCATCAGAAATCTATAGTTTCAACATTGCCAACCGGTAAACAATTAGATTGGCATAGAGATTCAGTAAACCAAGGAAACAGCCATACCAGCTGCGGAACTAACTCTTTGTAAAACACCAGGCTGACTTCCTTCAGAATATATAGAATAAGATGCACTATTTAAGGATATGGAAGGTCCGGTAATGTAATTGAGTAGCAGCCTACGCACAACCAAGATAACCAAAGAACTTTCCTGTGGATTGCAGAAAAGGTATAAGACACAACAAAACTGACTCAAATGGAAGTTCGGACTGTAACTTTAAAGCAAGAGTTTCGTTTACTAGCCTGAGACATTGCTGCATCAATGAACGGGTTCACATCTCCTGGTCCTGGAGATGGCCCAGAAAGAAGCTGAGTTGACATTGCAATCAGTATGAAGTTAAGCAGCTCCAAATGAAGAAGGTATGTATCAGGACTAGTGAAAAAGATGATAAAACAGTCAGGAAAATTGTGGAAATAATCTCAATGATAATGAACAAGTGGGTACTTGAGAATGTACCTTACTTCTATTGACCCAATAAAGCTAAGTGCACTACGCATAACAAAATCTTCAATGTTTAGATCTGCAAAATTGATAAATAGCAATAGCTATAAATTGATGTTGTGGGAAAGTAGATCTTATTTATAAGTTAATGAAGTGAAACTTAGGTAAAAACAAGTAAACAAAAAATCAGAAAATAAACATCAACGTCCCTCTTCATTCAAAAAACCATACGAAGTATAATGGAAGAATAATCTCCCAATGTCCCCCTTCCACTCCAGATTCTTGACATCCCTACAGGCTAACAACCCCCTCACAAAAAGAAAGAAAGAAAACCTTGATCGAAATGAGAAAGATGTTCTTATTGAAGATTCATAGTAGTTCTGATTTGCCTTTTAGGTCGTCAACCATCAGCCCCCAAGAAACAGGGAATAGCATAAGATGTCTAAATAACTAATCATTATATGCTCCGAAATAATAGGTTCTACTTGATTCGTAAAATGATCGCTATCACCGACCAGAAAAGAAAGTAATAGAATGCTTCTACCTTACCACATCTTGTCACATAGAATAAAAAATACGAAACAATTTAAGTTCAACATTCTGATTAGCTGAAGATATCATAAGAAAATAAAAAAAGAATTTTATCAATGAAAGACAGTAGCTTACCTTTTGTAATATCTGTTGGGGTTGGCTCACTTTCATCTAGGGACAAATGTAACTCTTCAATCTTGTCCCCCTTTGAATTTTCAATTAAGTACTTTAAAAAGATAGATGAAATATACACTGCATTAACAGCCTTCATATAAACAAGAGAAGGTGCACCAGGAGAAGTTGAAAGAGATTCTTGCAAACACCATGCCATGTGGATCAAAATCTTTGCAAGATGCCTGGTACGATAGTTGTTTTGTGCTGCAAAAGGGGGGAATGAAGCTAAGAAACATAAAAAGCAATATATATATATATATATATATTTGATATTTAAAGAACAAAAGAAAAGATTAAGACGTGAACATGGATGGATGTATGCCAAGTGGTCAACCGTTAAAGCGTTTCAATCATCAATAAAGATTTACTCTAATAACATTTTACTAGAAAAAATAGCGCAAACTCTGCCATATCATTAACAGTTCAACAACAATAAGCAGGATTCTCCTGCACATTTCTAGAGCTTGAAGGAATTACTGGGTGCATAGTTTGCAAGATTAGAATCATCAATCTCAAGAATTAAGCAATGAAGATGCCATGGCTAGAAGCAAATATAAATTTTGAGATTTGATTGTAACCTGAAGATGTCATTTCTGATCCTTCGATAAAAAGATTCATTCTCTTCATAAAAAATAGGAGGTAGAACCAATAAAGATTTCTTTTTCGATTCATCCCTAGAGTTGAATACCTCATTCAAGAATTGTTGCTGCTGTTTTGATACATTGCAACCGTTGACAGGGTTTAAATTATAAAGTTCTTGTGTTCCCACAAATTGGTTATGGACTCGGATTCACTAGAGTTCATTCTTTAAGAATAGTTATTTGGAAAATACTCATGAAAGTCATCACTACTCAATATAACCATCATCTAATCTTTCTACAAAGTTTTAGCCAGCAATTGTATTAGGTTCAATGGCAGACATTTAAGTTTCATAAGGAGAAAGGTGAAACTATTTTAAATTTTAATTGCAAGCTGCTTTGACATTCTGATGATATAACTTTCAAATGATGAGCAGAATTGTGGCAGATATGTTATGGCTAAAAAAGCCTTGAGACACGTTAATAGCTACCAAAAGCATATGTGAGGTCAACTATTTCACTCCCTCAATCACTTCCACCAAAAGAGATGCAATTTCAGATTTACTGAAACTTAGAAATCTCAGAACTAAGATTTTATATTTCGGTTTGGACAATCTTATACTTTGGTTACTAATTTATAAGGAGTGATTGGTTTTATTTTCAAACGATATTGAAATGCAGGAAATTTTCCTTTGCTAAAATTTTTATAGACCTTAAAAATCCATAGAAAACAAGTGCTTTTGTGAATAGGATAGCATCTGAGAGAAAGATCCTATGGCCTTCGTTAACACGAGCTTAAGATTCAGCAGTTAGGCAAGAGTAGGGAGTTCTCTAAGAACTGAATCTCGAACCAAGAGCCATTTGTACAGAAACTTGCACATAGCATACAAGTTTTATCCTTTGTGTTCTGCCCCAAGATATTGTATTAACTACCTTTTGTGCTCATATAAGGGGTTGTTTTTGTGTAAGCATAGGAATAGAGGACGATTAACTTTCACGAACAACGCTTTACACTCTGAAAATGAGAAATCTATTACCCTAAGTTGATCGTAATTTTTGTTATAACTACTAATCCCAATGCAGCATATAACCAAACCCTGCTACATTCTTCTGACGTAATTGAATCAAACAAAGCAGCCAATTTCATGATTTATCATATAGAAACTTAGAGCGCGAGAGAGAGATTGACGAACCGAGAGCCTGGCAAGCTTCATGAACGCGGTGAGGGGGCCACTGGAGATTAAGAGGGTGTTCAAGGAGTTTGTACCAGAAATCGGAGGAGATAGGAAACGACTCGTTGCCGACAAATGTAGTGATCAGGTACTCCGCCGTATCCAGTGGACGCGCGGCGGAGCTGCGGCTGCCCCAGCGCGGCGTAGAAGGCACAGCTCCCATTTCAAAAATGCCGAACAGTCGAATTACTTCTATCCGCCGAGTGAAGGACGAGGAATAGGACTCTCAATCAGCTGCCTGGCGAGGCGATCTTGGAGGTGCAATTGGTTGACGTCGTCAACGTAAATGGCATTAAAGAGAGGGCCGAGGTCTGGATCTCCGATGGAGAATGGAATTGAGATTTGAGGCGTGGGGTGTGGTGAAGAAGACGGAGAAAGGAAGGGATTCTTGTGTTTTTAGCACTCTCCAGAGAGAGAGACAAAGACTGCGAGTCTGCGAGCGGAGCCAAGACGTACTGCGAGTCTACGACTTTGGAGCATTTTCCGATTTTTGGTACCAAAACGACTTGCGCTTTAACAGCATTACTAATCTAAATCGTTTTTGGCCAATTTGCCCTGGGTGTTGTTATGAAATTCCCTCTTTTAATTTCATTTTTGGACCCCTAACGGTGTGTTTGGATGAGGGAGAAAAAAATGAAATTGGTTAAAAAATTAGAATTTCAAATTTTCTATGCACAAATTCTCTTGTTTTGATGTATAAATATAGGAATTTAAAATTATAAGAAAATAAAATATTTGGAATTTGGATGCCACAAATCCCAAATTTAAATTCCATATAAAAATGTGAAAATTTTAAAATTTCATCTTTATAACTACTATTTATATATAAATATTAAATTACATGTTTAAATATTATTTTTTATTTTTATGTTACCTAAACATGAAACTTCACAAATTCTGGAAAATTAATTCCCGTTGATTTAAATTCCGTCATTTAATAAATCCTTAGTAATCTTAAAATTCTCCATCCAAATACACCATAAACTAATAATTAATTTGAACTTTATTTTGGAAGAGTACCATATAGCTTGGAGAGATTAATAACGACATTATCTTTTACGAGAGTTGAATGAATAATAAGAAGGAATTCGATTATATTATAATACTAATGGTTTATTTCTCCTCTTTTTAATGCCATTCTTATATATATATATATATATATATATATATATATATATTAAAAACACTCTTAAATAAGAATGATCTAATTAAACCTTCTTTACAAGTAGCGATTAGAGTGGAGAACATCATTAAAATTAGCTTCGAGTGATGAGAAAGAATAACTATCAAAGTTGTGTGTATTAAATGTTTCTAGAATACTTTAAATTGGCAAGGGAGATCATACGGGAGCGCAAGTGCCAGTCATATTAAAAGTCTACCTCGGGACTTACTTAAGGCATAAGCATCCAACACATTAACTACGTATCAATTAACTATGTATCAATTTATATGTATATGTTGTTTTAAATTAAACACATAAATTATATAAAATCTCATCACTCAATTTTCATAACTTAAAAGACTTAAACATTACCAAAGTTTATGCCAGAAAACAAAATCATTACCAAAGTTGGTAAGAAGATAATGTAGAAAAATCCTATATTTCTCCTATATTTCTTTATTATATTTTCAAGTTATTCCTTTTTAATGAATAATAGATTTAGGAAACATATTTGATTGCTCAAAATAGCAATGGCATTTTAGTCCTTGCACCTTTTTTAAAAGTCTTTGTATAGCTTGGAAGGTAGACCTTTCATAGTAGATTTCCTAATTCCAGGTTTTAATTGTTTTTTATTTATTTTTTTTATTTTTTGCCAAACAGGTTTTGATTGATTGGCAACACTGTATTGGGACAGTCGGCAAAGGGACAAGTTGGAGGGGTTTAACTGATAAATTATTCCTTCAGTATCCTATCACCACGACTGCAAAATGTATTTCGTCCATATTTTATAATACACATTAAAATTAGTAAGTTATATATTTTAAAATTATAAATATTATTATTAATTATTTCAATAATTTATATTATAGCTCATAATGAATTAATAATTTTTCGTAAGCAAATATTTTGTTGGAAACCATGACTTGGATTTAAAGTCCCCCTCTCTCTTTCAATTAAAACAAGCAACTCACCATCTTAAACAATTAATTAAAGGTGAACCATCCAATGACCGGCCATTTGTTGGCTTGTTGTGTGCTGAGTTTTCCTTTGAAACACTTTCTGATTAAAGCCTAAGCTTTGATGGTGTGTGCGACGTGCCACCAAATTAATGCAAACCATGGGTTTCATCACCATTGACTTGGGATCCAAGATTTGATTTTGGCTGCATTAGTTCGGTGGTAATTGAAGCTCGGTGATGACAAAGTCATCTTTGCTTTGCCCAATGAGTTTTAACCAAGTGTATTGGGATCCCTTTGAAAATAGAGATAAGAGATATATACTGCTTAAAATATAATGAATCAAATTTACATATCTTATTATATACTTGTATAATACCATTACACAGTAGTAGTACATTCTTATTGTTACAACACTTCTTAAAATTTTAAAATAGGAATGATTGAATTATCAAATTACCCTTATAATTCTTTTAATTATCGAATTTATATCATTTTGACGGAAGCTAGCAAAAAAGTGAATTCGGGAGCTTTACCCCGAAAATTTTTCCTTTTGGGCAAAGAATTGTTAGAAAGTTTTGAATCAGAATTCGGAACGTAAAAACCAAATTCGTAGGAATTTTTGTTAATAAACTCTATAGAAAAAATTTGAATTTCTTTTATCATTTAATCTCTTATTCTCCTTTATTTTCTTATTATTTTATTTAATCCTCCTTCTAAAAATATCTACCAATTACTTTAATCCAGCAAAAATTCTCCTCCAATCATTCACCTTCTCTCTCCCCGACTCCCTCTCGTCTCCCTCATTCACTGTGACTCAGACCACGATTCACCACCCTCACCGTCACTCTCCTCTGCGACCAAGACCGGCCACGACACCTAGCCCAAACAGACCCTCTCACTTAGGCGAGCTCCTACTTGTCCTCTCCATCTTCGATTTCCCACTATAGGAGCCTATAGGAGCCAAACGGAGCCGTGAGACCTTGAAGCCTCCGCCATCTCCGACAACCGTCTCGGTCGAACCAGACCAAGAGACCAACTCCAACCTCTTCCTCAGGACGAGACGAAGCTTTGGGTGCCATTTTCCACGATCATCGAGACTCGTAAGCTGCGAATCGAAGTCTCGAAGCTTGACGGCGTTCGGAGACTCCCAGCCGTTCTCCTTTTCTTTCAGGTAAAATCTTGAGAGTCTAAGTCTAAATTCGAATTTCTGGAAGCTTTTAGTTGAAGTTAGATGGTTAGATTGTGGTTTTTAGCAAGGATGACGCGAGGTTAGTTTTTCGGCCGGTACGTCACCGCCTGCGACGGCGACTGCGGAAGTGGCCACTGTGACAACCCCATTTCATTCGTATAAATTTCTTCAGTAAGCTACCATCACTCATGGTGACAAATAATTGATATCACCGCCGACACTTGAGGGTGAGTGGCGTTGTGGGGAAGAGGTTCTGACCTCCGTTTGGTGCGTGAAACATGAAGGGCTTGGGTCTCTTGGACAACAAATGGGCTTTTAATTGGGGTCCTTTAGACCCCTGTTTATGATTAAGCTGTTTATTTTTACAAAAATCCCATATTGGTGTTAATTCAATAAAGGGCAATAGTACAAGCATATTTACTAATGTCGGGATTGAACCTTCTGCCTACATTTCAGTACCTACATTTCAGACAAACGACAGCGTGGGAGCTATTACGACTTAGGAGCCTCGGGTGACCTTCATCTCGATTATTATTAAGGTGAGAGAACTCGTTTGTTTTCTTATATATATGCATGAATGTGTGAATGTAAGATGTTGGATTGATGAACTTAGTATGATTTCTGATCGGTCATTATTTATGCATCATTTTGATGTCTTTATATGCCTCTCTCACATGTTTTTTGAATGATTTCGTGCCATCAATAGTAGAAAATGATCAATCTTGTGAGACTTGTGCAGATTTGGAAAGATAGGTAAATTCTGAGAAGAACGCAAAAAGAATGACTCAAATTGGAGTTCAGATGAAGGAGATGTCCTCATTTAAATATCAGGTCATAAACTGGGTCATGAGTGTGACAGTGCGTCTATTTTGGGTCTTTGGCTAAGTACCTCAGATCATTCCAACCGGGTCCCAAACCTGTGTCTCATGACATCAAGTTCATGTCCTAGAAGTGTCAAGGTCGTGCCAAGACATGTTGAGTACATGTCCTAAGAACTTCCCATCTGAACCAAGCCTCTGTGCCTAAACTCTAGTTTCTGTTCCGCCAGCGGTGGAACAAAGTTCCTCCTCTGCGCTAAGCCGGACAACCTTTGCGCCTAGCCTGAACGAAGATGCGCTTATATTATGCTCATGGTGTGCTTCAAAAGCACAGTCCCAGATCTCCATGACGAAGACATTCCAAGGGCCAAGTTCTAAGTTCCAGCGTCTGATCGCGGGAAGACCGCGGGTTCCCTGCGGCCAGCTTGTGTTCCTACTTACCAGCTTGCATTCACACTCCCAACCGTAATCTAACTGGTTCTTATAGGTTTTAGGGACTTTGTAATTACTTAGAAGTACAATAATTATTATAGAACACTCTAGGTTAGGGTTTCTAATTCCAATCCTTGTAGGACAAAGTTTTTCCTTTGTCTATAAAAGAGAGCTTTTGTTCAGTGTTGTAGGGAGATTATTTTTACACAGATAATTATTTCGGAGATCTAGACACCTTAGCCGCAAGTCATCATTGTACTCCAATTTTCAATTTTAAACAGTTTCTTATTTTCTGCACTTTTTGGGCGTGGAGTTTGGTGAGGAAGGCCGTGCCGAGTCTTTGATGTGCACCATTGTTCATCAGCTTTCTTTACTTAAAATTTTTATTTCATTGCAATTTACTTATGAATTCAATTATATTTGTTTTAATTTCAGTTATGAGTGAGTAGTTCCTTTTAGAATTAGGGCTGTTTGAAGCACTAGCCATGTTCGCTCGTTAAGTAGATTTTTATTCTTGATCTTGATTGCTATGCATACTGGATAATTCTTATTACTGCTTTAACTACCATTCTTTTATGTTTATGAGACTTGCTACCTTGTTTGCATAAATTATTGATGTAATTGCTTGAGTGACCGTCATATCATCTTGTGATTCATTAGCATCAAGAGGTTGAGGTTAAGAAACAATCTTGTAATTGGAATTCATGACAACCTAGGAATGCATATCACTTTTCTAAGCTAGTGTGGTGTCATTAAATTCTCTTAGTACTTCATGCATCATCTTAACTGGTAGGTGATAGACGTTCTAGGCATATGCCCTGTCTAAAACATGCTAAATAAGAGAGAATAACATGTTTAGTGTACCAATGCCAGGACCTAGGCATGGGCACCTAATTCATAATTGCATAGTAATTAGGTCAAGATAATCTGGTTAAGAGCTATAATTGGTTAGAGTGGATAGTAAACCTTAATTCGCCTTAGTTAACAAACAATCAACCTTTCATTCTTGCATTGTTATTTTCTACACTTTGATTTACTTGTCTTTAATTTTCGATTCTCAAATCATAAACCCCCTCTTGGCGTATGTGTGTGTGTTTTTCTATAAGTTAACAAATCTGAACTTAATTGGGTTAATCGTTGAACAAGTCCTTGAGGGATCGACCTTTACTTGTCATTATACTATCTCCATCCATTTTGTGCACTTGCAAAGTTATACTTAATGGAAATAAAGTTCATAATTATTGTGTTCAATATTTCTCCTATCAAGTTTTTGGCGCTGTTGTCGGGGACTTGTCCCTCAACGGTGCCATTTAAGTTTGGATTTTTAACTTAGTTTTGTTTTTTTCTTTTTGTTAGGTACCCGTGTATGTCCTTCTAAGGCTCGATGCACAGATCGTCAAGTGGGCCATCTTCAAGAGAATCTTCAGTAAACGGCTCACCACCACCAAGTCCCAGGAGGATGGCGAATCAAAGAGAAGAGCAAGGACGAGAGCGTGGCCTAGTACCATAAGCCCCACGACTCCTTAAAGACTTTGTCATTCCCCATGTCTCAGAGGATCAATTTCCCATTGTTTTTCCTGAGTCAATTGTGGCAAATTTCGAATTGAAGTCTGGGACGATTCACATGCTGCCCATATTTCACAGACTTTTCAGCGAGGACCCGCACTTTCATATCAAGGAATTTGTTGAAGTCTGCTCAACGCTGCACATTAATGGCATGACGGAATTTGAAATCCGCCTACGCTGCGCATTAGTGGACTTCCCATTAAACACCATGGACTTACTGCTGCAGAAGGCACTCACAAATTCATGCATAACTGATGCTCTTGAAATGACCATCACTTCACCAATGGCTGAGCCACTTGACGATAAAGTGATAGAGGAAGTTAGAATACTTGATGCCATTCATGTTCATTCATGGAACAAACAACTAGCTTTTGAGGCGCTACCTCTCATGGACCACAAGACTTTGCCGTCCACCATCCATCCCCCAGAACTAGAACTAAAACCACTGCCTGAACATTTAAAGTATGCTTATTTAGGCAAAAATCAGACCCTTCTGGTCATCATTGCCTCTAACTTAAGTGCGGCAGAGGATGAGCAATTGGTGCAAGTCTTAAAGGCTCATCGTACAACGATAGTATGGATAATTGCCGATATACAAGGGATCAGTCTCGCCAAATGCATGCATCGAATACTTCTTGAAGACGATGCCAAACCATCAAGGGAAGCGCAACGAAGATTAAATCCACCTATGAAGGAGGTCATGAAGAAGGAAGTCCTTAAACTCCTAGACATGGACATTATCTATCCTATAAGTGACTCTAAGTGGGTAAGCTCGGTCGGTCCAAGTAATTCCAAAGAAAAGTGGGATTACTATGGTAAAGAATGAGCATGACAAGCTCGTACCCCAGAGAGTTCAAATCGGATGGAGGGTTTACATTGACTACCGGAAGTTCAATACCACCACCCGCAAGGATCACTTTCCCTTGCCATTCATCGATCAAATGCTTGAGAGGTTGGCTAGCCATTCACATTATTGCTTCTTGGACGGCTACTCAGGGTATAATCAGATTGCTATCGGCCCGGAAGACCAAGAAAAAACTACATTCACGTGCCCCTATGGCACATTTGCCTACTGAAGGATGCCTTTTGGTCTTTGTAACGCCCCATCTACCTTTCAACGCTGCATGATGAGCATCTTCTCTAACATGGTGGAGGATATAATTGAGGTATTCATGGATGACTTCTTTGTCTTTGGCCATTCATTCGAGCTGTGCTTAGCTAACTTGTCCCGGGTACTAGAACGCTGCCAAGAAAGTAACATAGTGTTGAATTGGGAAAAATGCCACTTCATGGTCTAGCAAGGAATTGTCTTGGGCCATGTGATCTCTAGTCGTGGAATTGAGGTGGACAAAGCTAAGTTAGATAGAGAGGAAAGACTGCCATACCCGACAACAGTCAAGGAGGTTCGATCTTTCTTAGGGCACGCCGGTTTTTATCGACGCTTCATTCAAGACTTCTCGAAGATCAAAAGGCTATTGTGCAACCTCCTAGCTAAAGATACCGTATTTGACTTTAACAAGGAATTTCGTGAGGCATTCAATACACTCAAGGCAAAGCTCACGGCATCCCCTATCATTATGCCACCCAATTGGGACTTACCATTCGAACTTATGTGTGATGTTTCAGACTTCGCTGTAGGAGCTGTTTTAGGACAGCGTGTCAACAAGCTTCCTCATGGCATGTACTATGCAAGTCGAACCCTGAATGATGCCCAACTGAACTACTCCACCACTGAGAAGGAGCTCCTTGTCGTTATCTTCACTCTTGAGAAGTTCAGATCGTACTTGATTCAGACCAAGGTCATTGTCTACACAGATCATTCAACCTTGAAGTACTTACTCACTAAGAAGGACGCCAAGCCAAGGTTGCTACGATGGATGCTCCAGCTCCAAGAGTTTGACCTCGAACTTCGAGATAAAAAGGGAAGTGAAAACGTAGTGGCTGATCATATAAGCCGCTTGATACGTGGATCCAATGAAGAGGTTGACCAATTGCCGCTCCTGGAGACATACTGAGATGAACAACTCTTCGCGCTCCAAGCAATCGATCCATGGTACGCTGATCTCATTAATTACCATGTCACTAAACAATTTCCTTCCTCTTTAAGCAGGTATCAAAAGGACAAGCTAGCTAAACAGGCTAAATACTACATCTGGGATGAGCCCTACTTATGGAAGCATTGTCCTGATCAAATAATTCGACGATGCATTCTCGAAGTTGAAATGGAATATGTCCTGACATTTTGCCATAGCTTGGCATGCGGAGGCCATTTTGGAGCTAAGAAAATGGCACTCAAGGTCCTTCAACGCGGATTCTATTGGCCTACATTATTTAAGAATGCATATGAGTTTGTACTCACTTGTGACAGATGCCAACAGCAAGGTAACATAGGCCCTCGAAATCAAATGCCATTAAACCCTATCCTTGTGGTAGAGATCTTTGACGTATCCGGCATCGATTTCTTGGGACATTTTCCGAACTTTTTTGGTAATTTCTATATTTTATTAGCTGCCGATTATGTGTCTAAATGGGTGGAAGCAATTCCCACCAAAACTAACGATGCCAAAGTAGTTGTGAGCTTTTTGCAGAGTCACATCTTAGCTAGGTTCAGAGCGCCTTGGGTAATCATCAGCGATGGGGGGACGCACTTCTGCAATCGTTCATTTGAAGCTTTACTAAAGAAGTATGGTGTCACCCACAAGGCCTCAACGCCTTATCACCCGCAAACGAGTGGCCAAGCTGAAGTTTCCAATCGAGAAGTAAAGGCTATATTGGAGAAAACGGTCAGCCCTAGCCGCAAGGATTGGTCCAGCAGATTGAATGATGCATTATGGGCCTATAGGACAGCATACATGACCCCGATTGGCATGTCTCCTTTCAGGCTTGTTTTCGAAAAAGGATGTCACCTACCGGTGGAATTAGAGCATAGAGCATTTTGGGCAATTAAGAAGATGAACAGGAATGTCGATGATGCTGGAATACATAGAAAGCTGCAGCTAAGTGAATTAGAAGAGCTTTGAAATGAGGCCTACGAATGTGTTCGGATTTACAAGGAAAAGACCAAGGCTCTTCACGACAAGCACATTCAACCCAAGGACTTTCAAATTGGACAGAAAGTCCTCCTCTTTGATTCTCGGCTCAAACTATTTCCAATTAAGTTGCGTTAGAGATGGACTGGACCATTCATTATTACTAACGTTTTTCCTCCTGGTGCAGTTGACATCTAGCACCCGGATAGGAAGACTCCGTTCAAGATAAATGGCCATCGCCTCAAACACTACTTCGAGGCCCTTCCTAATCCAACCCCAGTCGACCCTGCAACCCAGCATGCGCCAAGTACCTAGCATACCAGCCCCATCTTGCCTAGACGTTAAATAAAGCGCTCATAGGAGGCAGCCTCGCCCTAGTTTATATTTCTCTCTTCCTTTGATGTTTCTTCCCGTTATATCTCTTACTACTTATCAAATTGAGGACAATGTTCAGTTTAGGTTTGGGGGTGTGGATTTAACATTTTTGCATATAGAAACAAGTAGGTTTGGGGGTGATACACGACTAGGACTTTTGAATTTTCAGCCTTAGTTTTTTGTGTTTAGTTAGTTACTTAATTTTTTTCTTTTGATTAGTATTATAACTTGTTAATAGGGATGTATATGCTAAGTTTACTATTTTAGCCTTACTAAGAGTCATGCCATAGTTAGTCATAATATGAACTTCACAATGCCATGTTTCAAGTGATTAAGTGAACAAAACAACTGAACTTGAGTGAACCTTAGAAAATTAGTGGAGACTACCCTGTGAGATCTTTGAGCCTAATTGCCATTCTTTATGAGGGATATACTTATTTCTACTCTTAAACGCTCATCGCTTTTGTTCTTAATTGCTAATCTCATTACATCATTTTGCATTGAATGAACTAACATCATTTTCCATTGAATGAACTAACATCATTTTGAATTGAATGAACTAACATCATTTTGCATTGAATGAACTAACATCATTTTGCATTGAATAAACTAACATCATTTAGATACTCTTGATTTAATGTGTGTTCTGCCATAAGAAGTGATGTAGGCTATGTGTGCTTTAACCTCTAAAGAAATGATCCTACACATTTGCATGCTCCCTAAGCAAACTTTGAAGCCAAACACTCAGCATTTTCTTTCATCACCCAAAAGTATAACCTAACCCAAAAAACTTAGCCATTCATCACAGCCATGCCCTATAACCTCAGTTTGTGCAAAGGTTGCTGATCAATCATTATTTATGCATCATTTTGATGTCTTTATATGCCTCTCTTACATGTCTTTTGAATGATTTCGTGCCATCAATAGTAGAAAATATTCAATATTGTGAGACTTGTGCAGAGTTAGAAAGATATGTAAAATCTGGAAAGAACGCAAAAAGAATGACTCAAATCGGAGTCCAGATGAAAGAGATGTCCTCATTTCAATATCAGGTCCTGAACGGAGTCCTGAGTGCGCCAGTGCGCCTATTTTGGGCCACTGGCCAAGTACCTCATATCAGGCCCTCCGGGTCTCAAACCTGTATTTCATGACGCCAAGGTTATGTCCTAGAAGTGCCAAGGTCACGCCAAGGCATGTCGAGGACATGTCCCAAGAACTCCCATCTGATCCCAGATGTATGCCTAAGCCCGGGGTCCCTGTTCTGCCAGCGGTGGATAAGAGGTTCTCCCTCTGAGCTAAGCCTGACAACATTTGCGTCAAGCCTGAACGAATATGCGCTTCTACTATACTCATGATGTGCTTCCAAAGCGCAGTCCCAGATCCTGATTACAAAGACAGTGCAAAAGCCAAGTTCGGCCAGCTTGCGTTGCCACTTGCCAGCTTGCATTCACACTCCCAACCGTATTCTGATTGGTCTGAGAGATTTTAGGGATGCTGTAATTATCTAGAAGGATTAGGACTGTCTTAGTACACGTTAGGATAGGGTTTTGATTCTATCCAAATTCTAGTTGAACAAGGTTTCCCTTTCCTTGACAAAGATGGAACCGTGTTCAGTAAAAAGAGAAAAAAAATATATATATACATTGTGGAGAGAGAGCTAGGGTTCCGTTTTGTTTTCTGGAGAAACATATACCCTAGCCGCATATAGTATTTTGGTTTTTTGGAGTTTTATGTTAAAGCTTTGTTCTTCCCGAAGTTGAGTGTGTTGGACGTGGAGCTTGGAGAAGAAGGCTCTGCCGTGTCTTCTGCTGCACCTGTTCTTCACAATAACTTTTGTAACCTTATTTTTACTGAAATTTAATTATGAATTCAATTACGCTTGTGTTTATTTCAGTTATGTGTGAGTAGTCGTTAGGATTAGGGCTACTTGAAGCCCTAGCCATGTTAGCTTGTTGATTGGATTTCTGGATTTTGATTATGATTGCTATGCATGCTGAATAAGTTGGATTACTGTGCTTAATGACCTTAATTTATGCCTATAAGATTAGCTACCTTGTTTGCATATAATTATTGATGTAATCGCTTGAGTGACCGTCATATCATCTTGTGATTTGGAGCATCGAAAGTATTCTTACTTGTAATCTTAACTCATAACGACCTAGGATTGCATGTCACTTTGCTAGGCTAATGTGGTGTCATTAAATTCTCTTTAAACTTCATGCATCATCTTAAATGGTAGGTGATAGACGTTCTAGGCATATGCCATGTTTAGAACATGCTAAGTAAGAGGGAATAAGATGTGTCTAGTGAACCAACGCCAGGTCCTAGGCACGGGCACCTAATTCAGAAAATGCATAGTAATTAGGTCAAGGAAATCTGATTAGTAACTATAATTGGTTAGAGTGGATAGTAAGTCTTAATTCGCCTTAGTTAATAATCAATCAACCGTTAATTCTTGCATTGTTATTTTCTGCATTTTATTTTACTTGTCTTTAAATTTCAGTTCTCACCTCATAAACCCCACAACCCCCCCCCCCCCTGTGTGTGTGTGTGTGTGTGTTTTCACTAAGTTAATAAATCTGAACTAAATTGGTCATAACGTTGATACAAGTCCTCGAGAGATCGACTCTTGCTGTGCTACTATACTATTCTTATCGATTTGTGCACTTGCAAGGATTTTATAACTGTTAGAATTGAATTGCATATTTCTTGTTCTTTAATTCTACCAACAAGTTTTTGGCGCCGTTGCCGGGGACTTATCCCTCAACGCTGCCCATTCATGTTTAGATTTGTAACTTAGTTTTTCTTTTTGTTAGGTACCCGTGTATGTCATTCCAAGGTTCAGTGCACAGGTCATCAAGTGGACCATCATCACAAGCATCTTCGGTCCACGGCTCCCTGCCACCAAGCCCAAGGAGGATGGCGGACCACAGAGAAGAGCAAGGACAGGAACGTGGCCTAGTACCGCAAGCCCCACGGCGCCTTCAGGATTTTGCCATGCCCCATGTCTCGGAGGATCAATTTCCAATTGTTTTTCCCGAGTTAACAGTGGCAAACTTCGAATTGAAGTCGAGGACAATTCACATGCTGCCCACATTCCACGGCCTTGCTGGCGAGGACCCGCACTTTCATATCACGGAATTTGTTGAGGTTTGTTCAACACTGCGCATCAATGGTATGACAGAATCTAAAATCCGCCTACGGCTATTTCACTTCAGTCACAAGGATCGCACCAAGACATGGTTTCATTCACCGGCACCAGCTTCCATTCACTCTTGGAGGGACTTGACGTCCAAATTCTTAACTTAGTACTTTCCCGTGGAAAAGACAAATGAGTTAAAGTCCAAGATCATGAACCCACGACAAGACATGGAGGAGTCTTTCTACGAGTTTTAGGAGCGGTTCAATCAGATGCTACGGGCGTGCCCCCACCACCATATTGATGCCCATCATCTTATGCTATACTTCTATGGAGGCTTGAAGACTAGCGATTGAACAATGGTGGACTCTCAATCCCAAGGGATTCTTGAAGGCACAGCCGAGGAAGCAAGGACCGCCTTTGAGAACATTGCTCAAAGGGAAAAACAGTTCAGCTACAGGGGTTCCTCCTCTAAAGCTACGGGTGATGCATCCGCCAAATACCAAGATGATGCCATTACTCAGCTCACGACAATGGTGAACATTGCCTTTGCGACACAAGAATCGAACATTGCCTTTGCGACACGGGAGCATCAGTGAACATCATGCCATTCCACATTTACAGGTCACTCAATCTAGGCGCACTCAAACCCGCGCACCTATGTGTCAGATTGGCTAACGCTTATGTAACCAACCTAATGGGGGTTCTTGAGGACGTACTGGTACAAATCGGAGACACATGCATCGCTGCAGACTTCTACGTACTAAGAATGGACAGAATTGACAAAAGTGAGGAACTTCCCCTCATCTTCGGAAGGCCCTTACTAGCCACAGCCGAATGCCTCATCGACATCAGAAAGGGCCAAGTCTCCATCAAGGTCCTGGACCAGCTTCGGACATTCTCCATCCATGACACCATCCAGTATCCTGCCGAGCCTATTGTAGATTTTCCGTTAAACACAATGGACTTACTGCTACGGGAGACAATTGCTCAGTCTTGCATGACTGATGACCTTGAAAAGGCCGTTACTAGTAACCAACACACTGTGGATTCACTTGCAGATAGCGTGATCGAAGAGGTACGAGCCCTTGACATCCTGCCAACCCTCCCATTCCATATGCCTCCCTTCGAAGCATTACCACTCACAAGTCAGAAAACCCTGTCGTCCATCATAAAGGCTCTTGAACTCGAGCTGAAGCCCTTGCCCGAGCACTTCAAGTATGCATATTTGGGCGACAATCAAACCCTTCCAGTCATCATTGCGTCTACCCTAAGTACGAAAGAGGAAGAGGAATTGGTTCACGTCCTTAAGGTCAATCAAACGGCAATTGGATGGACAATAGCTGACATCAAAGGCATCAGTCCCACAAAATGCATGCATCGGATACTGCTGGAGGAAGACTCCAAACCATCACGGGAGGCGCAGAGGCGATTGCATCCACCTATGAAGGAGGTCGTGAAGAAAGCAGTCCTAAAGCTTTTGGACGTTGGAATCATCTATCCAATTAGTGACTCCAAGTGGGTGAGCCCAGTCCAGGTCGAGCCAAAGAAAAGTGGGATCACAGTGGTTAAAAATGAGCATGATGAGCTTGTACCTCAACGGATTCAAACAGGATGGAGAGTGTGCATTGACTATCGAAAGCTAAATATAACCACACGCAAGGACCACTTTCCTTTGCCCTTCATTGATCAAATGCTCGAGCGCCTGGCTGGACACTCCCACTATTGCTTCTTGGATGGCTACTTAGGATAAAATCAGATTGCTATTGCACCTGAAGATCAAGAAAAAACAACATTCACATGCCAATATGGCACTTTTGCATACAGAAGAATGCCGTTTGGATTATGAAATGCCCCAGCTACCTTTCAGCGTTGCATGATTAGCATCTTCTCCGATATGGTGGAAGATATAATTGAAGTATTCATCGATGACTTCTCGGTATTTGGACATTCATTCGAACTGTGCTTAGTTAACCTAACCCGAGTACTGGAATGGTGCAGAGAAAGCAACTTAGTGCTGAACTGGGAAAAGTGCCATTTCATGGTACAACAGGGAATTGTCTTGGGTCATGTGATCTCTAGCCGAGGCATAGAAGTGGACAAAGCAAAGTTAGACATAGTGGAGAGGCTTCTGTACCCCACTACAGTCAAAGAGGTTCGATCGTTCTTAGGGCATGCTGGCTTTTACCGCAGATTCATCAAAGATTTCTCGAAAATCACAAGACCTTTGTGTGATCTTCTAGCCAAGGACGCCACATTTGAGTTCACTAAGGGATGCCGTGAGGCATTCAACACACTCAAGGCAAAGCTCATGGAATCAGCCATCATCATGCCACTGAATTGGGACTTACCATTCAAACTAATGTGTGATGCCTCGGACTTCGCCATAGGAGCTGTTTTTGGACAGCGTGTCGACAAGCTCCCTCATGTCATTTACTACGCAAGTCGAACCCTGAATGATGCCCAGCTGAACTACTCCACCACCGAGAAGGAGCTCCTTGCTGTTATCTTTGCCCTTGAGAAGTTCCGCTCATATCTAATTCAAACCAAGGTCATAGTATACACGGATCATGCTGCCTTGAAGTATTTGCTCACTAAAAAGGACGCCAAGCCAAGGTTGCTACGTTGGATGCTACTGCTCTAGGAATTCGACCTTGAAATCAGACACAAGAAGGGCAACAAAAATGTGGTCGCTGACCATATGAGTCGATTGCTTCACAGTTCTAATGAAGAGGCCAATCAGTTGCCCCTCCTCGAGACCTTTCCTGACGAACAGCTCTTCGCACTCCAAGCTATTGATCCATGGTACGCTTATCTCATTAATTACCTTGTCACTAAGAAAATTCCTTCATCTTTAAACAGGTATCAAAAGGACAAGCTGGCTAAACGAGCTAAGTACTTCATATGGGATGAGCCGTACCTATGAAAGCATTGTCCAGACCAAATAATTCGACACTGCATCCCCGAAAACGAGATGGAATCTGTCTTGACATTTTGCCATAGCTTGGCATGTGGGGCCATTTTGGAGCTAAGAGACAGCCCTCAAGGTACTTTCAAAGTGGACTCTACTGGCCCACACTTTTCAAGGATGCACACGAATTTGTACTCACCTGTGACCGCTGCCAACGCCTAGGTAACATCGGCCCTCGAAATCAAATGCCATTACACCCTATGCTTGTGGTCGCAATCTTCGACGTATGGGGCATTGATTTTATGGGGCCTTTTTCGAATTCCTTTGGCAATCTTTATATTCTGCTTGCAGTTGATTATGTCTCCAAATGGGTGGAAGCAATTCCCACCAAAACTAAAGACGCCAAAGTAGTGGTGCATTTTTTGCAGAGTCACATCTTAGCCAGATTCGGCGCAACTAGGGCAATCATCAGTGATGGGGGGGGGGGGGGGGGGGGGGGGGGGGGGTGGGGCTGGGGCTGGACTTCTACAATCATTCGTTTGCAGCCCGAATGACGAAGTATGGTGTCACCCACAAGGTCTCAACACCGTATCACCCTCAAACGAGTGGCCAAGCGGAAGTGTCCAATCGGGAAGTAAAGGCCATATTGGAAAAACCGGTAAATCCTAACCGCAAAGATTGGTCCGGAAAATTGAATGATGCGCTGTGGGCCTATCGGACCGCTTACAAGACCCCGATTGGCATGTCTCCCTTCCGGCTTGTTTTTGGAAAAGGCTGCCACCTACTAGTGGAATTGGAGCATAAAGCATTCTGGGCTATTAAGCAGATGAACATGAACATCGATGATGCTGGAATACATAGGAAGCTTCAGCTAAGTGAATTAGAGGAGTTACGAAACGAGGCCTTCGAAAGTGCTCGTATCTACAAGGAAAAGACCAAAGCTTTCCACGACAAGCGCATTCAGCCTAAGGACTTTCACATCGGACAGGAAGTCCTCCTCTTTGACTCCCGGCTCAGACTAATACCAGGTAAGTTGCGTTCAAGATGGATTGGACCATTTATTATTACTAACGTTTTTCCTCATGGTGCAGTTGAAATCCAGCACCCGGAATGGCAGGATCCATTCAAGGTAAATGGCCATCGCCTCAAACACTACTTCAAGGACCTCTCTAATCCAAGCGCAGTCAACCCTGCAACTCCGCATGCGCCCAGCTCCTAGCATGCCAGCCTCGTCTTGCCTAGACGTTAAATAAAGCGCTCCTAGGAGGCAGCCTAGCCTTGGTTTGTATTTCTCACTTCCTTTTCTGTTTCTGCCCGTTATATCTCTCAAACCTTTCTACTGTTGTCATGCTTACTGCTTATCACATTGAGGACAATGTTCAGTTTAGGTTTGGGGGTGTGGATTTAAGATTTTGCATATAGAAACAAGTAGGTTTGGGGTTGATACACGGCCAGGACATTTAAATTTCTGCTTGTGATTAGTATAATAACTTGTTAATAGGAATGTATATGTTAAGTTAACTATCTTTGCTTTACTAATTGTCATGACATGGACAAGTAGTTCATAATCTGCACTTCACAATGCCATGTTTTAAGTGATTAAGTGAACGAAATAACTGAATTTGAGTGAACCATAGAAAATTAGTGGAGACTTCCCTGTGAGATCTTTGAGCCTAATTGCCATTCTTTCTGAGGGATATACTTGTTTCTACTCTTAAACACTCATCACTTTTGTTCTTAATTGTTGATCTCATTACAACATTTTGCATTGAATTTTAAAGAACTAACATCATTTAGATACTCTTGATCTAATGTGTGGTTTGCCATAAGAAGTGATGTAGGCTATGTATGCTTTAACCTCTAAAGGCTTTATCCTACCCTATTACATGCTCCCTAAGCCAATTTTGAAGCCAAACACTCAGCCTTTTCTTTCATCACCCAAAGTATAACCTAACCGAAATACTTGGCCATTCATCACAGCCATACCCTATAACCTCAGTTTGTGCTAAGGTTGCCGTAAATGAGATTCATGGTGAGAATGAGAGGTGTAAGAAGATGCTGCCCAATTCAAAGTTCAAAAGTAAAGAAAAGCTTTACAAGTTGCAAGCTGCACGAAAATTTGAGGAAATCATTGCATGATCTTGGTTCAATTCAATTCAAAAGAACATAAAACAAAACGTTCAAATCAAAAGAGAGAAAGAAACATTGAGAAAAAGTGAAAAACAAAGTGAATTGAGCCAAGTGAGCCAAGAACCTCAAAATAAGCCACAAGAGCCTCAAAATAAGTCATCAAGAAAGCATAATGCCATGGGCCTTAAGAAATGATTCAGTTCAGAAATTCCAAATTCAAGTCATGACTTCTCATGCCTTGGCACAGCTCAGGTTCTTTGAATCTCATCCTTCCTTGCTAAACCCCAAAGCTTAGCCCCATTACAACCTACAAAGGAAGACCTAACTGATCTTATGGACAATCATGCTGAGGATTAAGGTACGTATCTATGTTCTTCAAGTTCAATTCCTTTCATGAGATCTTTATTTCCATAAAGTGCTATTCTTCACTGTTACTCATATGTGATTAAATTTGAATTTCATAACATAAACTCATCACATATGCTTGAAAAGAGTGTAAGCCTAGGATTCTTGTGCGAATTGAGAGTGCCTAGTGAGGAATAGAGTCGAGTCGAAATCTTTCTAGGGCACTTAGATGAAGTTGTTTTCAAACTTGATCACCTGAAAATATTTGCACTTATACACGTACACCTTTACATGACACTCATGGCTATGGCATTCCTTTTAGTTCTGCAAAGCATGTCTACTTACTTTGATTCTTATTAGCTTGTTAAAATTACTATCTCTAGCATCTTATTGTTTAAGTAAAACGTTTGTGGGTATCGTGCTGTTATAACTCTCAGGAGACAAAACTCCTCCTACTAGGTGAACCTAGGGGTTTAAATGTTCTATCTTAACTAAAATGAATCTTTTCAATTTGTTAGCGTTTGTTTTGCTCAGGGACTAGCAAAAGATAGGTTTGGGGGTATTTGATCAGTCGTTATTTATGCATCATTTTGATGTCTTTATATGACTCTCTTATATGTCTTTTGAATGATTTCGTGCCATCAATAGTAAAAAATGATCAATCTTGTGAGACTTGTGCAGAGTTAGAAAGATAGGTAAAATATGGAAAGAACACAAAAAGAATGACTCAAATCGGAGTCTAGATGAAGGAGATGTCCTCATTTCAATATCAGGTCCTGAACAGAGTCCTGAGTGTGCCGGTGCGCCTATTTTGGGCCACTGGCCAAGTACCTCATATCAGGCCCTCCGGGTCTCAAACCTGTGTTTCATGACGCCAAGGTCAGGTCCTAGAAGTGCCAAGGTTGCGCCAAGGCAGGTCGAGGACATGTCCCAAGAACTCCCATCCGATCCTAAATGTGCGCCTAAGCCCGGGGTCCCTGTTCTGCCAGCGGTGGATAAGTGGTTCTCCCTCTGAGCTAAACCTGACAACATTTGCGCCAAGCCTAAACGAAGATGCGCTTCTACTATACTCATGATGTGCTTCAAAATCGCAGTCCCAGATCCTGATTACGAAGACAGTCCAAAAGCCAAGTTCGGCCAGCTTGCGTTCCCACTTGCCAGCTTGTGTTCCCACTTGCCAGCTTGCATTCACACTCCCAGCCGTATTCTGATTGGTCTGAGAGATTTTAGGGATGCTGTAATTATCTAGAAAGATTAGGACTGTCTTAGTACACGTTAGGATAGGGTTTTGATTCTATTCAAATTCTAGTTGAACAAGGTTTCCCTTTCCTTGAAAAAGAAGGAACCGTGTTCAGTAAAAAGAGAAATATATATATACGTTTTGGAGAGAGAGCTAGGGTTTCGTTTTGTTTTCTGGAGAAACAGACACCTTAGCCTCATATAGTATTTTGGTTTTTTGGAGTTTTACGTTGAAGCTTTGTTCTTCCCGAAGTTAAGTGTGTTGGACGTGGAGCTTGGAGAAGAAGGCTCTTCCGTGTCTTCTGTTGCACCTGTTCTTCACAATATCTTTCGTAACCTTATTTTTACTGCAATTTAATTATGAATTCAATTACGCTTGTGTTTATTTCAGTTATGTGTGAGTAGTCATTAGGATTAGGGCTGCTTGAAGCCCTAGCCATGTTAGCTTGTTGATTGGATTTCTGCCTCTTGATTATGATTACTATGCATGCTGAATAAATTGGATTACTGTGCTTAATGACCTTAATTTATTCCTATAAGATTAGCTACCTTGTTTGCATATTATTGATGTAATTGCTTGAGTGACTGTCATATCATCTTGTGATTTGGAGCATCGAAAGTATTCTTACTTGTAATCTTAACTCATAACGACCTAGGATTGCATGTCACTTTGCTAGGCTAATGTGGTGTCATTAAATTCTCTTTAAACTTCATGCATCATCTTAAAAGGTAGGTGATAGACGTTCTAGGAATATGCCCTGTTTAGAACATGCTAAGTAAGAGGGAATAAGATGTGTCTAGTGAACCAACGCCAGGTCCTAGGCACGGGCACCTAATTCAGAAAATGCATAGTAATTAGGTCAAGGAAATCTGATTAGTAACTATAATTGGTTAGAGTGGATAGTAAGCCTTAATTCGCCTTAGTTAATAATCAATCAACCGTTAATTCTTGTACTGTTATTTTCTGCATTTTATTTTACTTGTCTTTAAATTTCAGTTCTCAAATCATAAACCCCACCCACCCCCCCCCCCCCTGCGTGTGTGTGTGTGTGTGTGTGTGTGTTTTCACTAAGTTAATAAATCTGAACTAAAGTGGTCATAATGTTGATACAAGTCCTCGAGGGATCGACTCTTACTGTGCTACTATACTATTCTTATCGATTTGTGCACTTGCAAGGATTTTATAACTGTTAGAATTGAACTGCATATTTTTTGCTCTTTAATTCTACCAACAGTTGCCCTAAATGAGATTCATGGTGAGAATGAGAAGTGAAAGAAGATGCTGCCCAATTCCAAGGACATTTGCGTTTTCAAAGTTCAAAAGTTTAAAGAAAAGCTTACAGTTGACAAGCTGCAAGAAAGTTTAAGGAAATCAATGCATGATCTTGGTTCAATTCAATTCAAAGATAAGAAAAAAAATAAAGAAAACAAAAGAAAGAACAGAAAAAATGTTCAAATCAAAAGAAAGAAAGAAACGTTGAAGAAGAAAAGAAAAGAAAAAGAAAAATGAAAAAACAAAGTGAATTGAGCCAAGTGAGCCAAGACCTCAAAATAAGCTATCAAGAAAGCACAATGCCATGGGCCTTAAGCAAGGATTCAGTTCAGAAATTCCAAGTTTGAGTCATGACTTCTCATGCCTTGGCACAGCTCAGGTTCTTTGAATCCCATCATTCCTTTCTAAACCCTGAAGCTTAGCACCGTTACAACCTAAAAAGGAAGACCTAACTGATCTTATGGACAATCATGCGGAGGATTAAGGTACGTATCTATGTTCTTAGCGTTCAATTCCTTTCATCAGATTTTAATTTCCATAAAGTGCTATTCTTCAGTAATACTCATATGTGAATAAATGTGAATTTCATAACATAAACTCATCACATATGCTTGAAAAAGTGACAACCTAGGATTCTTGTGTGAATTGAGAGTTGCCTAGTGAGGACTAGAGTCGAGGCGAAATCTTTCTAGGGCACTTAGATGAAGTTGTTTTCAAACATAATCACTTGAAATATTGGTAATTAAACACTACACATGCACATGACACTCACGGCTATGGTATTCCTTTTAGTTATGCAAAGCATGTTTACTTCCTTTGATTCTTATTAGCTTGTTAAAAGTACTATCTCTAGCATCTTATTTGTCTAAGTAAAACGTTTGTGGGTATCGTGTTGCTATAACCCTCAGGAGACAAAACTCCTCCTACTAGGTGAACCTTGGGGTTTAAATATTCTATCTTAACTAAGATCGAGTCTTTTCATTTTACTTAAGTTTGTTTTGCTTAGGGACTAGCAAAAGATAGGTTTGGGGGTATTTCATCGGTCATTATTTATGCATCATTTTGATGTCTTTATATGCCTCTCTTACATGTCTTTTGAATGATTTGTGCCATCAATAGTAGAAAATGATCAATCTTGTGAGACTTGTGCAGATTTAGAAAGATAGGTAAATTCAGAGAAGAACGCAAAAAGAATGACTCAAATCGGAGTTCAAATAAAGTAGATGTTCTCATTTCAATATCAGGTCCTGAACTAGGTCCTGAGTGCGCCCGTGCGCCTATTTTGGGTCCTTGGCCAAGTGCTAAGGTCGTGCCAGGACATGTTGAGTACATATCCCAGGAACTTCCCATCCGAGCCTAGCCTCTATGCCTAAACCCTGATTTCTGTTCCGCCATCAGTGGAACAAAGTTCCTCCTTTGCGCTAAGCCGGACAACTTGTGCGCCTAGCTTGAATGAAGATGCACTTCTACTATGCTCATGGTGTGCTTCAAAAGCGTAGTCCCATATCTCTATGACGAAGACATTCCAAGGGCCAAGTTCTAAGTTTTAGCGTCTGACCGTGGGAAGACCACGGGCTGCCCGCGACCAGCTTGTGTTCCCACTTGCCAGCTTGCATTCACTCTCCCAACCGTGTTCTGATTGGTTCTAATAGGTTTTAGGAACTTTTTAATTACTTAGAAGTACAATAACTATTCTAGAACACTCTAGGCTAGGGTTTCTAATTCCAATCATTGTAGGACAAGGTTTTCCCTTTGTCTATAAAAGGGAGCCTTTGTTCAGTGTTGTAGGGAGATTATTTTTACACAGGCAGTTATTTCGGAGATCTAAACACCTTAGCCGCAAGACATCATTGTACTCCAGTTTTCAGTTTTAAACAGTTTCTTATTTTCTGCACTTTTTGGGCATGGAGCTTGGAGATGAAGGCCTTGCCGAGTCTCTGCTGTGCACCATTGTTCATCAGCGTTCTTTACTTTAAACTTTTATTTCATTACAATTTACTTATGAATTCAATTATATTTGTTTTAATTTCAGTTATGAGTGAGTAGTTCCTTTTAGAATTAGGGCTGTTTAAAGCCCTACCCATGTTAGCTCGTTAAGTAGATTTTTATTCTTTATCTTGATTGCTATGCATGCTGGATAATTCTGATTATTGCTTTAGCTACCATTCTTTTATGTTTATGAGACTTGCTACCTTGTTTGCATAAATTATTGATGGAATTGCTTGAGTGACCGTTATATCATTATGTGATTCATTAGCATCAAGAGGTTGAGGTTAAGAAACAATCTTGTAATCGGAATTCATGACAACCTAGGAATGCATATCACTTTTCTAGGCTAGTGTGGTGTCATTAAATTCTCTTAGTACTTCATGCATCATCTTAACTGGTAGGTGATAGACGTTCTAGGCATATGCCATGTCTAAAATATGCTAAGTAAGAGATAATAACATATGTTTAGTGTACCAATGCCAGGACATAGGCATAGGCACCTAATTCAGAATTGCATAGTAATTAGGTCAAGATAATATGATTATGAGCTATAATTGGTAAGAGTGGATAGTAAGCCTTAATTCGCCTTAGTTAACAAACAATCAACCTTTCATTCTTGCATTGTTATTTTCTGCACTTTGATTTACTTGTCTTTAATTTTCAATTCTCAAATCATAAACCCCCCATTGTCGTGTGAGTGTCTGTTTTTCTATAAGTTAACAAATCTGAACTTAATTGGGTTAATCATTGAACAAGTCCTCGAGGGATCAACCTTTGCTTGACATTATACTATCTCCATCGATTTTGTGCACTTGCAAAGTTATACTTAGTAGAAATAAATTTCTTAATTATTGTGTTCAGTATTTCTTCTATCAATTACACTATGATTATGTGTCTCTGGTTATGATATGATTGGGTCTGAAACATTCTAGTTTGATCCTTATTTATTGATTGAGTGTCATGATGAGTTTAAAGCTCTTATGTTTGGTTGTTGATGAGAAAAGTACATATTATATTGGAGTGTGATTGTTAATGGTGATCTTGCATGATGAACTGGGAATGAGCCTGTGAATTTGATTATGTGGATTCGAATAGTACATGAATTAGTCTGAATTTCATGAATTGGTTAAAGGCTATGATGAGCCTTGGTCTATGGATGATTGTTAGTGAAATGGAAATTAAGAATAAGGAGTTAAAGATAGATCCTATACTATTAAGTGACTCGCTATATGGTGTACTGAAGTTTGAGTCAAAACTAGCCTGAATTGTAATGGCTTGTATAAGTACTATGTTGTACCTTAACTGTTGAATGTGATCATCAATGAAAATAGTATGTGGGATGTTGGTCGATGGAAATTTTGCTATATGTGATATATATTTATATAAGTGAGTTATGGTGGATCGATTCTGGTTATAAGTCCTGAAATGTGAGTTAGTGGCCACTAGTCATGTCAGTAAAGAGTATTGAGTCATGTTGAGTATGAAAATATGTTATGTGTGAGCTCGAGGAGTATGCCGAACTAATGATATATGATTGATGAGTTAGGGACCATTCGGTAGTCGCTGGTATCGTACCAGTCTGCAGGCCACAAACCAGTCCTCCACGTGATCGTTCACCAGTGCTCGCCCTATACTAGTTAAATAGCGCCAGTCTTGTTCCGGGGCCCTAAAGGGACATGTGGTGATGGTGTTTCGCACCCAGTCCTTCACGTGGTCGTGGTACAGAGTGAAGATACCCAGTCCTATCACGTGAGCGTGACTCGTGCGATTTTGATACCGATGGTGTATTGATTATGATGCGATGTTATATTGTCCCGACGGAGGACTTGATTGAGAAAGTACCATTGAGGGTACAAATGATGTTGAAGCATGTTATATGGTCGATTGTGATAGTTTGAATGTTAAGTACCAAATAGGGGTACTGAGTATATTTTGAGTAAGTTAAAGAGTCATTCGTGATGAATTGGAATGATTATTACTTTGATGCGATGTAATTGTTGGATTATGGATGTTTGTGAAGTCATAAAATTGATGATTTGAAACTATGAATTGATTGTGAATCTTAAGTATGTATTGAGGGATTTAAGTACATGTGAAGGTATTATAGAGTCACATGATGAACTTAGTTAATCGAGATTTGATTGAGATAATATCATTGGATTGTGGACGTAACGACCCAGACTAGAAATTAAAGTAATTTGAGAATTTAATTAAAGAAATGACAATTTTACCCTTAGTTTCAGAGGGGTTCGGGAGTCACTTTTTGCTTGGCAGTACTTTTGGAAGTTTTCCTTGGGTCGTTGTGTAGGTCTCGAACTCACGAGTTTGTAGAAAGGCGACACGCGGAAAACTGAGACCCTGTGAGAGCGTTGTGGGTCTAAAAGCTTCAGGGGCAGTTTGGTAATTTTGGGAAAAGTCCAAAGCTTAGGGGGATATTTTTCTCTCTCTGGAGACTCTGCTCAGATTGGACTAACTCTCTCTCTCTCTCCTCCCTCAAAAACTCCCTCTCTCCCCGTGCGATCACCGCACCACCCTCACCTTCATCGTCCCATTTTGGGACCGATTCGACCAAATCCAAGGCCAGGAAAGTCTTCCCCTCGACTTCATGAGCCGTCTGCTGTCATTTTCGAGGTGGGAGCGACACCGTAGATGGTGGACAGCGGAGGAGAGGTGGACCGAAACTTCTCGGCCGGATTCCGACCGAACCAAGTATGATCTCGAACTCCTGACTTCATTTTCGAGTTCCTAGTGTTGCGTAGATGAATCTACAGGTGTGGATCATAGAAATCGGTGGAGTTTGGGAAGAGTTTGAAGCGTCGAAAATGGCAATTTCAAGCGAGAATTTCCAATTTTTGACAACAAGTGACGGCGGCAGTCCGGTCGTCATCCATGACGTACTTTGATTACTGGTATGAACTGCGGTGGTTGACATGGCATGCCATCTGGCAGCCACGTGGTGACCAGTCAACAGCTGACTCAGTTGCCACGTGATGCCACGTGGCAACACAATCTGTGTCCAGTTAGCAGTTAGTTGGCCCCGGGTTAACTGACGCCGTCAGGGTTTGACGGAATATGCTGAATGCGTTAGCATATTTCGTCAAAACGTAACTGCGTTATGACGGAACCCTAATACAGTTAATTTGGACGAAGTATTGCAATTTCATCTGGAATATTCTGTTGTGACTGTACAGACGCTTGGGGGCGCATGGCTGGCACGTGGCGCGTGGTCCGACCTTGTGGCGATGCGTGGGGCCTTCTACCGGCGTGTGGCGATGCGTGAGGCTGTTTCCCAGCCCACGGCGTAACGTGACTAGTGTTTCGGAACATTCCGGATCAGATTTTGGTGGTTTTTCGGTCGTTGGAGTCCGTTTATGTAATTCCAGCTATATGGATGACTACGAAGCGAGTTTTCAGCTCGAGAATTCAAGGAGCTGGGTTATTCCTTGGGGCTGGGGTTTCCTTGAGTTGGTACTTTGGACGTACCGTGAACGGAATGGGTTTCCGGGATTGCGTGGCATGCGTAATTCTATGTATTATGTTATACCACGGATATAGAATTTGGGTTTTGATCCTGTTGAATGATCTGAGGTATGTTATGGAAGATTCCATCATACTTTCAGGATGAATCAGGATATCGAGTTATGACTCAGGGTGTTCAGGATGAACTGGGAAATCGAGTTGCGAATCGAGGTGTTCAGGATGAACCGGGATATCAAGTTTTGACTTGGGGTGTTCAGGATGAATCGGGATATCGAGTTACGACTCGGGGTGTTCATGAGGAACTAGGATATCGAGTTACGACTCGGGGTGTTCAGGATGAACTGAGATATCGAGTTATGACTCAGGGTTTTCAGGATGAACTAGGATATCAGGTTACGACTCGGGGTGTTCAAGATGAACTGGGATATCGAGTTACTACTCGGGGTATTCAGGATGAACTGGGATATCAAGTTATGACTCGGGATGTTTAGGATGAACTGGGATATCGAGTTACGACTCGGGCTGTTCAGGATGAATCGGGATATCGAGTTACGACTTGGGGTGTTCAAGATGAACCAAGATATCGAGTTACGACTCAGGGTGTTCAGGATGAATCGAGATATCGAGTTACTACTAGGGGTGTTCAAGATGAACCAGGATATCGATTTACGACTCGGGGTGTTCAGGATGAACCAGGGTATTGCGTTACGACTCGGGATAAGTCAGGGAGACTCAATTCAACCAAGTTTGGTACCTTTGTCATCAATGTCAGTGGGTGGTGTGGGCGGTGACCCAGATCAACGAGTTGTTGACGGTTCACACGAGGGTGACACGTCAATTGTCTTGTTTGCTTGTGGAGGAGGTCCTGCAAGGTAGTTTGTGAACTACTGGTCTATCCTTTGTCTGATAGGTAGGTGAAGGTAAATTAGGTACAGGGAGGTTCTGTTGGAACCCCTGTAAAGTTCTTTTGGTGTTTTCTAAGTTAAGGGTATTTCATGTGTTTCACTTTTGTAATTAAAAGATGTCAGACGGAAGTAGAATTTTTTACGGATTTCGAGACGAAATTTGAGAAGGGTCCTGTCAATTTGTTATCAGAACTCTAGGTTTAACTTCCTGCAGACTGCGCACTTGTATGCAAATTATTTAAGGGCTCTTGTCAGCGAGATGCCTCCGAGACGTTTGTCTCTTCAGTGACCTAGAACTGAGTAAGGCAGAGAGTTGGGAGTCATGTTGTGCACGGACGAGGCAGGCGTCGCTGTTGCTAGTGAGTGGACTTTGGTTTTGTAAAATATAATGCATGCATAAAGGTATATTTGATATAATTGCTTGTTACGTATTGTTTTTGGTAAATTTATGGAATTTAGAAAATTATTAAATTATTACTGGACACAGGCTTTCAATGATTATTTGGAAATAACGTTTTGGGCTATGGCCTGGCTTTATGGATTCGAGTTTTATGTGGTTTCGGTTGAGTCCATGATTTTTGGTTTAGACCCGGATTGGTAATTTTATTGGATTTGGGCATAAACCCGGTTGTTCAATGAATTTTGCTTAGGCCAAGGAACAAGGATTTAAAAACATGGATATGAATTACTGTCCTCGAGGGTTAAGGTTTTCTCCGATGCTAGCGTAGAGGGTCTTTCTCCGCCAGATCGTTGAGGCGAACTACGGTTCGAGATTCCATTTGAGGAGCGGCGAGTCAGGTTTATGATATTTTGTGTCCATGTTGGTTTCATGGTTTTTAAACTCCTTTGAGTCTAGTAGTTTGTGAACTACTGGTCTATCCTTTGTCTGACAGGTAGGTGAAGGTAAATTAGGTACAGGGAGGTTCTGTTGGAACCCCTATAAAGTTCATTTGGTGTTTTCTAAGTTAAGGGTATTTCAAGTGTTTCACTTTTGTAGTTAAAAGCTGTCAGGCGAAAGCATGATTTTTTACGGATTTCGAGACGAAATTTGGGAAGGGTCCTGTCAATTTGGTATCAGAGCTCTAGGTTTAATTGCTTATTACGTATTGTTTTTGGCAAATTTCAGGAATTTTGAAAATTATTAAATTATTATTGGACACAGGCTTTCAATAATTATTCAGAAATGACGTTTTGGGCTATGGCCTGGCTTTATGGATTCGAGTTTTATATGCTTTCGGTTGAGTCCATGATTTTGGATTTAGACCCGGATTGGTGATTTTATTGGATTTGGGCATAAACCCGGTTTTTCAATGAATTTGGCTTAGGCCAAGGAACAAGGATTTAAAAACATGGATCTGAATTACTGTCCCCGAGGGTTAAGGTTTTCTCCGATGCTAGCGTCGAGGGTCTTTCTTCGCCAGATCGTTTAGGCGAGCTACGGCTCGAGATTCCATTCGAGGAGCGGTGAGTCAGGTTTATGATATTTTGTGTCTAGGTTGGTTTCATGGTTTTTAAACTCCTTTGAGGAAGGTTTTCAAAGCAGGTTTGTGGACCACGTGATGTTTTCATTATTCGGGTTTTCGTGAGTCCCTCCGAGTGTTTTAACAAAACATGGATTTTGGTTTTCACTGAATTGTTGTCCCCAAGGATCATGATTTTTCTCCCGCACATGATGACGGTTATTTCCCATCACGTGTTCATTGAGGTTTCTCCGACTGGCGTTGGAGGGTACTTCTCCGCCAGATCATTGAGGTTTCTCCGACTAGCGTTGGAGGGTATTTCTCCGCCAGATCGTTGAGGTTTCTCCGACTGGAGTTGGAGGGTATTTCTCCGCCAAATCGTTGAGGTTTCTCCAACTGACGTTGGAGGGTATTTCTCCGCCAGATCGTTGAGGGGTTTCTCCGATGTTGGCGTTGTAGGGTATTTCTCCGCCACATCGTTGAGGCTATCTATGTGTCGTACAGGGATCCGTATATATTGAGATACTCGGATATGTGGAGGGATTTTCTCCTAGACTGGCATGGTAGGGCTTTTCCTCCGCCAGATTGTCAATGTTTTCTGATGCTGGCGTGGCAGAGTATTTCTCCGCCAAAGCGTTGAAACTGACTACACGGAGTACAGGGATCTGGATGACTTCACGATATCTTCGGATGCACGTGTACCTATCTGACCCCTGACTTCGAGGTATATTCCGGCATGTGACATCATGGCTCGAGGTATATTTCAGATTGAATGGATTCTGGTGCCTTCAAGATGTCTCCTGGTTGTTGTTCTCGCCTATGGTTTGCTGTCAAAACGAGAACAAAGAAATGAGCAGGGTGCACAGGTTCCATTGGGAATCGCATCAGAGGTTCAGTTGACCTGAGTTAAGGGAATTTCGGGGACGAAATTCCTTTTAGGGGGGGGGGGGGGGGGGGGGGGGGGGGGGGGGGGGGGGGAGGGGAATTGTAACGACCCGGACCATAAATTAAAGTAATTTGAGAATTTAATTAAAGAAAAGATGATTTTACCCTCGATTTCGGAGGGGTTTGGGAGTCACTTCTTGTCAGGCAGTACTTTTGGAAGCTTTTATTGGGTCTTTGCGTGGGTCTCGAACTCACGAGTTCTTAGAAAGGCGGTACGCAGAAAATGGAGATCCGGTGACAGCGTGGTGGGTCTAAAAGCTTTAGGGGCAATTTGGTCATTTTGGGAAAAATCCAAAATATAGGGGGATAGTTTTCTCTCTCTCCGGAGACTCTGCTCAGACCGGACTGACTCTCTCTCTCTCTCTCTCTCTCTCTCTCTCCTCCCTCAGAAACTCTCTTTCTCCCCGTGCGATCACATCACCAACCTAACCTTCATTGTCCCATTTTGGGACCGATTCGACCAAATCCAAAGCCTGGAAAGTCTTCCCCTCGACTTCAGGAGTGGGTTGGTGTCATTTTCGAGGTGGGAGCATGGCCGTAGACTGCGAACGGAGGAAGAGAGGTGGACCAAAACTTCTCGGCTGGATTCCGACTGAACTAGGTATGATCTCAAACTCCAGACTTCATTTTCGAGTTCCTGGTGTTGCGTAAATGAATCCACATATGTGGATCGTAGAAATCTGTGGAGTTTGGGAAGAGTTTGAAGCACACCGGAAATGGCAATTTCTGGCGAGAATTACCAGTTTCCACCCACCGGCGACGACAATCACGTCGACGGTCCGGTCGCGTCCCCAAACTACTCCGATGACTGGTACGAACTGGGGTGGCTGATGTGGCATACCATATGGTAGCCACGTGGAGCCACATGGCTACTAGTCAGCTCCCAATCAGCAGTTAGTTGACCGTTGGGTCAACTGACGTCGTCAGGGTTTAACGGAATATGCTAACGGCGTTAGCATATTCCGTGAAAAGGTAACAGCATTATGACAGAACCCTAATGTCGTTAATTTGGATGAAATATTCTGATTCCGTCTGGACATTTCGTCAGGTTCGACGGAATATTTCGTCAGAGCGAGGAAATATTCCTCCGTGACTGTACAGATGCACGTGGGGCACGTGGGGGTACGTGGCAGTGTGTGGGGGCACGTGGAGCGTGGTATGGCCTTCTACCGGCGTGTGGGGCCTTCTACAGGCTCGTGGTGGCCAGTGAGGCCTTCTACCGGCACGTGGCGGTGCGTAGGGCTATTTCTCAGCCCACGACGACACGTGACTAGGGATTTGGAACATTTCGGATCGGATTTTGGTGGTTTTGAGGCCGTTGGAGTCCGTTTAGAGCGACGTTTGAGTAATTCCAGCTATATAGACGACCACGGAGCGGGGTTTCTGCTCAAGAAGTCAAGGAGATGGGTTATTCCTTGGGGCTGGGGTTTCCTTGAGTTGGTACTTTGGACGTACTATGAACATAATGGGTTTTCGTGATTACTTGGCATGCGTAATTCTATGTATTATGTTATACCACGGATATAGATTTTGGGTTTTGATCCTGATGAATTATCTGAGGTATGTTATGGAAGATTCCTTCATACTTTCAGGATGAACCAGGCTATTGAGTTACGACTCGAGGTGTTCAAGATGAACCGGGATATCAAGTTACGACTCGGGGTGTTCAAGATGAATCGGGATATCGAGTTATGACTTGGAGTGTTCAGGATGAACCGGGATATCGAGTTACGACTCGGGGTGTTCAGGATTAACCATGATATCAAGTTACGACTCGGGGTGTTCAGGGATATCGAGTTACGATTCGGGGTGTTCAAGGCAAACCAGGATATCGAGTTACGACTCGGGGTGTTCAGGATTAACCATGATATCAAGTTACGACTCGGGGTGTTCAGGGATATCGAGTTACGACTCGGGGTGTTCAGGATGAACCGGGATATCGAGTTACGACTCGGGGTGTTCAGGATGAACCGAGATATCGAGTTACGACTCGGGGTGTTCAGGATGAACCGGGATATCGAGTTACGACTTGAGCTATTCAAGATGAACCAAGATATCAAGTTACAACTCAGAGTGTTCAGGATGAATCGAGATATCGAGTTACGACTCAGAGTGTTCAGGATGAACTAGGATATTGAGTTATGGCTCGGGGTGTTCATGATGAACCAGGATATCGCGTTACGACTCGGTGTAAGTCAGTGAGACTCAATTCAACCAAATCTGGTACCTTCGTCATCAGGGTCAGTGGGTGGTGTGGGCGGTTATTCAGATCGATGAGTTGTTGACGGTTCACACGAGGGTGACACGTCAGTTGTCTTGTTTGCTTGTGGAGGAGGTCCTTCGAGGTAGTTTTTGAACTACTGGTCTATCCTTTGTCTGACATGTAGGTGAAGGTAAATTAGGTACAAGAAGGTTCTGTTGGAACCCCTGTAAAGTTCATTTGGTGTTTTCTAAGTTAAGGGTATTTAAGGTGTTTAACTTTTGTAGTTAAAAGCTGCCAGACGGGAGCAGGATTTTTTGCGAATTTCGAGACAAAATTCGGGAAGGGTCCTGTCAGTGGATTATAAATTGTGTAGAGGTGAGACCTTGATTGTTTTGCTTGTGAAGCCTTTTACCTTGAATAGGGCTTTTATCTCTTATGTTAGGCGTTAAAGTGGTAACATGTATATAAATATATATATATATATATATATATATATAAGCATGTGTGTATAAATATGCTTGTAAATCTCGGTTTTCTAACTGAGGGGTTAGTATATACTTTTACCACTATTTTTCACTGACTTTATTTTTTGGTTCACTCACCTTTGTTTTTCGCCCCTCAAGAAGTAAGAAGGGTGAAGTCAAAAGTGCGAGGAGGATTTTGCTAATGGCAGCTCAGACTCCACGCTTTTGCATATGGGTTTCACCCTGTATTATGACTATCAACTTTGGTGTTTAGCTTGGATCATCATGCATGTTTTTGCTTAGACACTGCTTTGTATTGTACGATTATTCGTACTGTAGAAATGTTGACTTTGAACTTATTTAATATGGATTGTAGTACACTTCCTATATTTTTTTTTTTGCTAGGGTTTCGTATCGTTGGCTTTTTGGTCCATTTGATGGCGCATACCTCGATTATCTCTTATTTATTTATATTAGTTGGGTCGGGGTGTGTCATTTATACTCCATTTTTTATTTATCAAATTGTCTTTGTATATGTATCATAATTCGAACCGTTCATTCTTTAGATCATCATGTCAAGATCATCTTCGTAAAAAATCAACAAGATTGGAGGTTGTTTAGTCATTCATATGTATCAAATAAATCAACGGTTTTGGTAAGAAATCATATCCTTATGATGAACCTTCCATTTGGTTGACATATATAAATGGCGGAATGATTTCGAATTTTTTTGAATTTTTTGTGTAAATGATCTTGAAATGATGATTTAATAGTTGAACGGCTTCAATTATGATATATTTATAACGGCAATTAGATAAATCGAAAGGGTGATACAAGGAGGTATCACGATGGTGGGATACACGTATTGTCCTTCAATAATTAGTTCATTTATATACAAACTCATAAATAATACTTTAAGGTCTCGTTTGGTACGCCGTATTGTACTGACTATTTCAGTCGGATAGACTAATCTGTCCACCAGATAGATTGACTATTTAGTCAGGCATTTGGTGCTCTACCGAATTAAAATGCTGACTATATTATAATGGCCGGATTATATTATACTGGTTGGTCATATTATACTGTGCCTAGTGCGAGTTCACGATATTTTTTTTTTACATAAAATCATTTGTTTCTTATTATAAAAGGAGAATAAAAAAAATTAAATTCAAGCACACATTTTATTTAATTTTTTTTTATACAGCATCTTAGGTGCTCATCCTGATCAAGTATTTGACAAACATGTATCTATATCAAACATAACAATTGCATAGGAAAGCAAAGAAGCTTCATAATGTTATCAAATTCCAAATATTCTCACATGTTCAACATCATTAAATAACATCCAAAAATGCAACTGACATAGAGAATGAAATGTTCTCCTATCCATTCTAATTTGGTTCACACATTGTGTATCATCATGTCCTATTATACTTTCTAAATAACTTGACCCACCAAATCTCCTAAGAAATGTGCGATTCCTAAGTGCAAGTCGTTCATTGCGCCTTCTTTCAAAATTAGAATTCATCATGAATCACATTATGCACCAAGTCACAATATGCAAGTACCACACTTTAATCATGAAGCAAGCCAAAATCTTTCTTTTATCCATATATAAAATAAAATTGAATAAATTAATTATTCGAAAAATATTCCATTGGAAAGAATATTTAAACACGTATTTGCAATTACATAAGAAAAAATACACGAAATCAATATATCATACATTTTATTTGTCACATAAGATAAAACACACGAAATCAATATAAGCAGCAACTAATAAGCACCAACACAGATTTTGGATACCTCATTTCTGATATTTCTGAATCCAAGCCAAGGCATATCAAATCCTATCCTTTAATGAATAACGCATTATTTGGTTGGATAATTTATTAAACATGAATCCAAGCCAAGGAGGAGGTAGCATTCACATCGATCACCTAGATTTAATTAGGCCTACAAACTAGGAGAAGAATGAGCAGAGACAATACACAACGAGAAAGCTACCCCCAAACCATTGGTTGTTGCTTCTTTTCCTTTGCTTTTTACTGATTCCCTCTAGTTTTGGAGTGCTTAATGAATATCACAGTTTGACAAAAAAAAATAGGAAAATAATAAGCAATTAATAAGTACCAATAAATACCAGGGAGGAATAAATTGTAAAAAATTGATAGTAGTGGCAGAGGTCGCCCGAAGAAGATAGAGGAGGACATGGGTAAAGGATTGAAACCGGGTTTGTGGACCCATATGTCGGCGTGTTTGTAGGCCAGTCGTAGCTAAAACCCAAACACAAGATGACAAACAAAGTAACAAAAAGCCAACACATATTTGGCGGGACTCTGACTCTTCTGAACTCACAACAACTCTGTTAATGAGTGGGTCAGACTCGACAACTCCAGAGTCCCTCGCAGTATGGGACAACTCCTAGGTTCGGTAGACGAGGTGGTTGGATCCTCTCCCACAACAAAGGAAGATTACGTGGAAAGCAAGTCTCGGAGATCTTCTGTGTGAGCAGGTCCCTCTTCTCCCCTTATGGAAGTACCTGGGAGAAAATGAGACAAAGAGAAGGAAAAGTAGAAGGAAAATCAAGCTTGGGAATCCAGTGTGGCTCCGGCCACTTGGTCTCCGATGCCTAAGTAAGTTTATGTTTAGAGAGAAGATGGAGAAAATATGATTCTAGTGAGAGAAAATATTTAGACAGAGTTTGTTTGCTTACTTGAAGTTTGATTGTGATGTAGAAGTAGAGGGGTAGTTATAGGGAAATAAATAAGGATTGCTGCCTCTTTTATCCGGACCGTGGTATCCGTCGTGGAGCCGGGTACCACCTCGACTGCTACCTTATGTCAGGCCTTGACTTTAGGGGATTCCACCTGATGAGTGACATCTATCCCCCCTAGACTGACGTCTAGGGTCTTGGAAATTGGAGTTTCTCTGCCCAAAGCCTTCTGAAATGGCGTGAGGGGAACTTTCGAGGCAAGAGTTTCTCCACCATGGTAAATGTGACAAGTGTGCTTACTTTACAGTTGTAGATATAAAGGTATAAGGTGTTATCTGTGATGGCTTAGCCTCATTTGGCTACCCGTTTCCCGGGTAGGCCATTAAGCGCTGTCCTGGTAGGCGGTTGTGTGCTACCTCGTGCCTTCTAACCGGCACTCTTAGTCTCCTTGGGCCTGGGCTTAGGGCAGGCTTTATAGGCTTAGGTCAGCTATGGATCCCTGTAGTGGATTCTAGGGTTTGGCTTTAGTGAGTCCCGACCAGGTCCTGTCAAGCACTATTTTCCATATTCGGCTCGGCTTATGATGGTTATCAACAAGAGTCCCCCAACTCCTTAGTCGAGGGTCGAACCTCGGGTGGGGAGTTGAATCTTCTGCCAGTTTGCGAGCCGAATCTGGTGGACATAGGTACCTGATCATCGGGTACCCAGCCAAGATACACCATGGAGGCGGGAAAGTCCCCTAGTCCCCACAACTACCCAGCCGAGTTTGGCTTTTGAATTTGGGCGGTTGGCATATGTTGTCCACTTTTTCAACTTGGTGGGCCATGTGTTTTAAGGAAATTGGTGTTTTTAAGGCACCATTTATGAGGGAGTTGGGCCATGGGGAGGGTTCGGCTGCGCACATAGAAAGAGAAAGAGTAGGGGTGTGCACATGTAAAGGTAGTAATGATGAGGGGATATTTCTTTTGAATATTGTGCATGGTGACTTTTGGAGTTATGGTGCTGGTGGGGGTTATAAATAGGGCTTTGTTTGTCTGAGTAATATTTTTAGCTTCTCCATTATTTTTGCAACTTTGCTTTCGATTTTTCTCTCAATAAGGGTACAGTGAGGGCGTGGAGGAGAGATCGTGGGGTGGCCTTTGGAGTTCGTGGGTTTGTGCGTCAAACTGGTGAGTGCTTCTTCCTTACACTGCCGCTTCCTTTTGTTTTCAAGTTTGCACTGCCATAGGATTTTCTACCCTAGTAATTTTTTTTGTTTTGGGTTGGGAGAAGAGAATTCATGGGATTGGGGAGCGAATTCCTTCGCCAATAAATCCGCTTCAGTCCTTCAACGAGAGTGATAGCATCGATTGGGAGAGGGTGGATCGGACTTCGACGGAGCCGCTGGACATTCGTCCGCTTCCCATAGTGAAGGAGGAAGGCGACCTGGGTCCTTGGTCATCCTGGGATGATTCATTGCAGACGCCGGAGATGTTGTCGCAGGAGAGGGGGCCATATCTGGGTAATGGGTTCCGCAGAGGTGGGTTACGGCACTCGTCATGGCAGAAGGGTAAGGCGGTGGTTGGTAGTAGTTCGGCATCGATGGGGCGAGTTGTTAGTCGTGAAGGAGATGACGATGACCCTATTGAAGTGGGTGATAGTGAGGATGACGAAGGTAGTGGGTCTAGCGGAGTGGAGCTTGCTGCGACAGAGGGTGGTGGAGTTGAGAAAGGGACCGGTTCTGGTGACAAGGTGGCGGCAGGTGTGATGTACAACACTAGTGCGGCTAGCTGTCTGTATAAGGCTAGGGTACCTCTGGATCCGTACTTTTATGAGGATCTGAAGTGGGCAGCCGACAAGGTGGTGTCCACCATAACTGAGGATCGGCTAGCCAAGCTAAGGGAGGTGTACCGGGTACCCGAGTCAGTGTTGTTCAGGCTGCCAGAAGAGGGAGAGCTACCAAGTAGGCCACCACGGGGGGTGGGTGACCCTGTCTGAGCAAATGTTTAGGATTGGGTTAAGGGTACCGCTGCACTCCTGGTTGCAGTGTCAGTTAAGCTATCTTGGGGTGGCACCCTTTCAGTTAAATCCCAATGCTTTCCATGTGTCGTTGGCCTTATATGTGTTGTGGCATGAAGTGAACGTAAGTGAGCCGTCCACCGATGTCCTCACCCATACTTACGCGATTCATCAGAGCCCTGGGCAGGTGGGATTTTACTATTTGATGGGCCAGGGGGTAGTTTGGTGGGTACAGAGCGTATACGGCATAGTGATTGGAAGGAGATGGGTTCTTTGCCAGCGGGGCTTGGGAGGTGGAGGTTGGGGCTTCAGAACTGAGTGCACTCGTAGCCAGGAGGTTTAGGGAGAAAGGTGGGACTAGTAATGTAGATGTATGGTTGTGATTTTGATAATTGTATGTTTGTATGGTATTTGAAAATTTTGTTGTGGTTTTCTGTTTTGCAGTTGAGTTCCCAAGTGTTGTTCTTGCAGAAAATGAGGTGTTTGAGGTGGAAGCGGTTCGTGCATTATCTCCGTCCAAGCGTGTGTTAGCGGGCTTGTTAACAGAGAAGCGGCTGAGAAAAGCAGGGTTGTTGTAAGAAGAAATGGTTGACCACAACGATCCAGCATTACGCGCGTATTTTGAGAGGGTACTGAGAAAGAAACCAGTGAGTATTCAGGTTGTGGGTCGGCTAGTCAGTCTGGTGGTACCGTGATGGGGCCAACCTCCTAGTCGGGTGGTCGCTCCAGTGGGAAGCGTGTAGGGGAGGATTCAGCTGCAAAATCCCCTTCTGGAGGTATTTCGAAATCCTGGGGCCTAAAGCGCCTACCATCTGAGGAAGGATCATTTGGGGGCTTTGCGAAGAGGAAGTTCGCCATTCGTACCCCTAAGGCTGGTACACCAAGGAGTGCTACCCCAACTGTGGATGGTGGTCAGTTGGTGGATGAGTTTTTGTCTGTTGGGAGGCAGGTGTTGGCCGATTCTTCCTTGGTAGGCACTGAAGGGTTGGAGCCGGAGGGGTACGCTGGGGCCTCTATGCAGGCATATGAGGATTTGCAAAAAGTAAGACCCAAACTTGGTCTTGGTTTACCCATGTTTTTTTTTGTTGCTTTTGTGGGCCTGTGGATGTTTTATTGTTTGAATGCGGGTTATATAGGCTATTTTTAAGCAATTTGTGGATGTCCGCCGTGTGGTGTCCCATCATGAGTAGGAAGTGACCCGATCAGCCATTATGCGGGTGGCCCAGGAGGAATTGAATAAGAAAGAGGGAGAGCTAGCTAATGCACGAGGAGTTGTGGAAGCGGAGAAGATGAGGCGTATGGAGGCGCAATTGCATGTGAAAGCGCTGAAGTTGGAGCTGAGTAAGGTGAACGATGACAGGACTGCCCTGAAAGGCAAGTTGAGTGAGTCTGAGGAGGTCAGGAGGGTAGCTGAGGCTGGGATGTCCATAGAAGAGATCATCGAGAAGTGGATGGCATCAAATGAAGGCATAGACTGAATGACCCAGATCATGGTTGATTGTAGCCTTGATGCAGTGCAGAGAATCATCAAGAAGCGCCCTGAATTCAACCTGACCCTTTCTGACATAGTGGGGGCAGAGGAGGAGGAAGAGGGTTCAGAGGTGAACTAGGGCCTAGATGGGGCTAAGGAGTAGGAGGCTAATGTGTAGATGGCCCAGCAAGAGCCGATGGTACCCCTAAAAGACAGTCAAGCCATCGAGGGGCCAGGTGCATCGATGCTGGATGATGTGCTGGGTACCCATGAGGCACAGCCGGTGGAGGCAGAAGCTGGGAAGACTGGTGGTACTGATGATGGAAGTTAGATGCAGGTGGCGGACCTAGACGTAGGTGTCCACATGAGAGGTACATGTTGCCGCGTGCGCCTTTTGTTTTTGTGTTTACCAAGGGTACCATTGTCTAGGTCGTGGGCCACTTTTGTAAACAATTTAAATATTTGAACTAGCTGGTCTAGTTGACCTGCCAGGTGCTACTGTGCCTGGGACAAGTTTTAAGTTACTTTTTTTTTGTTCGTGGTTTACCCTTTTGAGGCTATTTTAATTTGAATTAAGTACGGTTGCTTGTTTATGATTTTGATATTTTGAATGTGTGTTTTGTTATAGATTGTAGAAAGGGAGTTGTTGTTTTGCCCTCTCCTTAAGTGTTTGTATGGATGGTTGGTGAGACATGTGTAGGCGATTTTTAGACATTTGGCTTTGTCAAGGTTGCGACTTAATTAAAGATAAGGGAGTTTTGGTGTGTGCACTTGTGTATGCTAGGTCAACCAGACGCTGGAAGTAAGTAAAAAAGGGAAATAACAAGTAGCAACTAGGGAGGCCTAAACTGCCCTTGAGAAAATGCTAAGTGTTTGGATGCGAAAAACTTGGGAGGTGGTACCGCTTTCAGAACCCGGGGAGGTGGCCAGGCGGGTACCAGTCGTGCGGCTCATCATGGAGTAGGCGAGTGCTGCGTTTTTCTAACACTTGGTACCTTGAGAAAATTTGACTTGGCAATTAACAAGAGTAAGGGGAACGTAGGTCATCCCTTTTCATATATAAAGAATGGAGAACGTATCATCCATTGAATTTATCAGAGTTAGAGAGCAGATCATCCATTCAAAATGTACAAGGTGGAGAGCGTATCGTCCACGCCACAATTTACAATTTGTAGAGCATATCATACAATCAAACAAAAGATGTTGACTATGTTGTCTAACTGTGTAAGTCAAAAGATGGGGGGCGGCTTCTTCACATGTAGGTGATGTCACTGGGGTGGGATATTGCCTGGGTAGGAAATGTGGTACTAGTCGGGCGGGCTAGGCCACGACCGGGTACCGCTCCCTCTGCTAGCCACATTCTCCCTTGATGCCCTATTGGTAGTACTGGCGGAGGTGCTCCGTCTTCCAGGGGTGAGGTAGATGACGTCACTGGAGTGTAGTTAGACGGTACATGCCTGGGCGTACCACCTCTTGGACCTTATATGGCCCTTCCCACTTGGGGCCAAGGGTACCTTCGGTCCACTTACGGGTAGCATACGTGGCCTTCTTGAGCACTAGGCTACCGGGTCTAAAGGAGCGTGGATTGACATGCTTGTCCTAGTAGCGCGACATTATTTGTTGGTAGGCCACCATGTACTATTGAGCACGGGTGCGCTTTTGCTCGAGGAGGTCCACGCTGGTGGCTTGCAGTTCTTTGCTTTGATTGAGGTCAAAGTTGGAAATCCGGTGTGTTTGAAGGGCTACCTCTGTGGGTGCTACCGCTTCATTTCCAAAGGCTAATGAGAAGGGTGTCTCACCAGTTGAAGTCTTATGACCGGTTTTGTATGCCCATAAGGCGGTGTTGAGGTGCTCCGTCCACTCCTCCTTGGCAGGGCCTAGTTTTTCCTTGATGGTCTGCTTCAAGATTTTGCTGATGGCTTCTACTTTACCATTGGCCTAGGGGTGTGCAGGCGAGGTGAACCGCAGGCCAATGCCGTAGGCTATGCAAAACTCTTTGAAGCGGAAATTATCGAACTGCCATTCGTTGTCAGTGAGGATGGTTTTGGGTACTCCAAAGCGACAAATGATATTTTTCCAGATGAAGTTTCGGACTTGTTCCTCAGTGATGGCCGTGAGTGCCTTGGATTCAGCCCATTTGGTGTAGTAATCCACTACAATAATGGCGTAACATTTTTCCGTGTGGCCTAGTGGCATTGGACCAATTAGGTCTAGTCCCCACTGGGCAAAAGGCCGCCATGGGCTAGTCATGGTGGTAAGGGCCTAGGCTGGTTGTCAAGGAATAGGTGAAAAGTGTTGGCATGGTTTGCAGGTACGGGCTATGTCCATGGAGTGTGTTAGCATCATTAGCTAGAAGTACCCTTGGGGCGTTGCCAGTGAGACCATAGCATGTCCAGAAGAGTGGTTGCCGCATATTCCCTCATGGATATCTCTGAGCACCAGTTGTCCTTGTGCAGGCCTTATGCAACGCAACAAGGGTGTGGAGAAACCTCGCTTATATAGGTGTCCAGCTATCATGCAATGGTAGGTTGAACGGAGTTTAAGTCGTTTAACCTCTAGGGGGTCGGTTGGTAAGGTACCACTTATGAGGTAAGTAATAATGGGGGCCATCCAATAAGTATCGGGAACCGTGAATAAGATCTCTAGATCAGGTTTGTTGATACTTGGTCCTATAAAATATTCGACTGGAGTGGTGCGCTTGATATCTGAAGGGAGAGCTACAGTGAGGCGAGCAAGTCCGTCGACTCGGTTGTTCTCCACCCTAGGTATTTGTAGGACTGAGTAGGAGTAGAACTGGTTGAGGAGGCGTTTGGTCGGGGCCACATAAGCAAACATGTTGGCATCTCTGGCCTGGAAATCTTCTATTAGCTGGCCAACTATTAATTGTGAGTCTCTGTGGACCTGGAGTGACCGGGAACCCAGTTCATGTGCTATTCTTAGGTCGGCTAGTAAGGCCTAGTGTTCTGCTTCATTATTGGAGGCGAAGAAAGTGAATCGTAGGGCGTATTCTAAGGCGTGGCCTTCTGGGGTGGTTAGGACTAACCTTGCTCCACTACCGCATTTGTTGGATGCCCCCGTCAACATATAGCGTCTAGAGTGGGTACTCTATAGTAGCGGGTTGATTGGTCTGACTATCCTGGTCTTTAGGTGAATGATCTGGCTCATGAGGAGTGAACTCATCGATTAAGTCGGCGACAACTTGGGCTTTAAGTGCGGTCCTGCTCTTGTACTGGATGTCGAATTCGCCAGGCTCGATGGACCATTTGATAAGGCGTCCTGAGGTCTCAAGTCATTGTAACACCTGGCGGAGAGATGCATCGGTTAAGTCTTCAATAGTGTGGACTTTGAAATAGGGGCGGAGTTTCCTGGTTGAGATAACCAGGGCTAATGCTAGTTTCTCTATATCAAGGTATCTGTTCTCTGCTCCTAGGAGTGCCTTAGAAACATAATAGACCGAGCGCTGCTCAGAACCATCAGTGCTAGCTATGACAGAGTTGACCGCGGAGGGAGATACAACTAGGTATAGGGATATGACTTCTCCTTCCATTGGTTTAGAGAGGATAGGTGGTTCTCCCAGGTGTTTCTTGAGGCTTTCAAATTCTGCGGAGCACTTACCGTTCTAGGCAATGATTCTCCACGAGCCCTTGAATGCCTTAAAGATTGGGAGGCAGCGGTCAATAGAACGAGATATGAATCAGTTGAGGGCAGCTACCCTTCCCACAAGGCATTGCACTTATTTCTTTGTGGTGGGGGCTTGCATGTCTATGAGAGCTTTTATCTTCTCCGAGTTGACTTCTATCCCTATGTGGCTGACCATAAAGCCCAAAAAATTTCCTAAGCTGGCACCAAAAACACATTTGGCAGGGTTTAGCTTCATGTGGTACCGGTTCAAGATGGCGAAGGTGGTTGCCAAGTCCTTAACGTGTTGGGTTGCCTTGATGCTTTTTACCAGCATGTCGTCTACGTATACTTCGACTGTTTTTCCTAAGTGATCCGCAAACATCCGATTGACAAGTCACTGGTAGGTGGCCCTTGCATTCTTTAGACCAAAAGGCATGACATTGTAACAGTAAAGACCTTTGTCAGTAATGAAGGCAGTCTTCTCCTGATCATCTAGGTGCATGCGGATTTGATTGTAGCCAGAATATACGTCCATGAAGCTGAGAAACTCGTGACATGCCGTGGCTTCCCCTAATTGATTGATTTGGGGTAGGGGAAAGCTATCTTTAGGGCACTCCTTGTTGAGGTCCGTGAAATTCACACACATTCTCCATTTGTCCTTGGTCTTCTTTACCATAACGACATTGGATACCCATGTTGGGTACGTGGATTCGCAGATGAACCCTATTGACTTGAGTTTTTCAACTTCCTCTCGCTTGGGGTCATAACGTTCAGCATCATATGATCTCCTCTTTTGGCTAACGTTTTTGCTCTTGTAACGATCCGTTTATTTAATTATGCGATTTTCGTAATTTATTTTAGGAAAGGACGATTTTACCCTTGGATGTAATAGAGGCTCGAACGTCACTTTTTATTTGGAGACACATTTGGAAGTTTTTCTTGAACCATTGCGTAGGTCTCAAAGTCACGAGTTCTTAGATAGACGGCACATGAAAAACGGAGTCCTGATGAGAGAGTTATGGGTCTAGAAGCTTTTGGGGCAGTTTGGTAATTTTGGGTTGTGAGAATTTTTAAAAACAATTAAATTATCCTTAGATATTTTAAGTCTCTCTCTCTCTCTCCCCCCGTGATCTCTCTCTCGTTCAACCATGGAGAACAAACCCTCAAAACTGTGATTTTTCGATTTAGGCCAAACCGAGACCAACCAATCACACCATCATCTTCCTCACTTCATTCTAAGCTCAACCATACCCACCATCGAGGTTGGCAGCGCCGGAGGAAGGAGATACGATGGTGAATAGTAACTACCACCTTCACGGCCAATTTCGGCCAGCACATGTAATGAATTTCAATTTGGACTTCATATTTGGATTCTTTAGCTCGAGTAGATAGATTTTCATTATTATAACATCAAATTTGGTTGAGAAATGAGGGATTTATTAAGCTTTAAAAATAGGATGGTTATGGAGGTTTTCTGCAAAATGAACAGTACCAAAATCTGAGGAAGAAGGAGAATAAAGGCTGCAGTGTCACCTGCAGGCACGTGGGGGGAAGGGTTCCCTGCCGTCCATCGGCGCGTGGCAGCGCGTGGGGCTCCTGCTCGAGCTCCGGCAAGCATGTGTTCCTAAGTTTTCGACGTTCCGGACTTGTTGGCGCAGGTTTCGGGTCAATCAAAGTTCGTTTAGGGTTAGTTTTAGGCATCCAAAGTTACATTAAATGCTTTAGAATGCGCGTGTACTCCCGGGTTTTAGGGGGGGGGGGGGGGGGGGGGGGGGGGTTTGGATTTTAGATTTTTAATTACCGTTAGTAATCCCGAATGTTACTTATCATAGGCAATACCGCTCCGGGGATGATAGAGAAGCGTACAGCTCAAGATTGAGTTATTCGGACCTTCGGTGAGTGGATTTTGATTTTCAAATCTTAATGCATGCATAAATTGTGTTTTTGAATAAATTCTTGCTCAAGGTGAATTTTGGTAAATTAGAATAATTATTCTAAAATGATTTACTATCTTTTATGAATTTCCAGAAATTTAAAATAATTATTTTAATGACTTATATTGGTTATGGATTCCTAATAACGATTTTGAGATGATTTTCGGGCATAACCCGGTTTCATGGATTTGAAATGACTTTGAATCATATAATTTGGATTCAAACCTGGTTTTCAAAGTTTTGGGGCTATGGCCCGGTTATAAGAATTTTGGATTTATTGGATTGTTTTATGGATTTCGATTTTACGAATTTTTGAAGTTATGGATTTTGGCTTTGGCCAAGCTTATGATATTGGGCTTAGGCTTGGGATTTCGATTTGATAAATTTTGGGATCTTGGCCCAGGTTCTCTATGATTTTGATTAAGGTCAGGAAATAAAGATTTGAAAAGTGAATTTTGGATTTACGTACGGTTTTCACTTGTATAGTACCCCCAGGTTTCATGGTTTTTCTCCGACACATGACTTCGAGGTATTATCGATCGTGTGCTCGTTGATGGTTGTTTCTCTGACATTTAGTGTTGAGTTATTCTCCGCCATACGGTCGTTGAGGTTGTCTATGCGTAGCATAGGGTTACGTCCGCATATCTTGAGGTATTATCGGATGTGTGGAGAGTGGGTCCCCGGGTTAGACCTCTCAGTTTCTAGCCATTGCTTGAGGTATTATCGGCGGTGGTTAGGAGGGTTGGTCCACGTGTCGAACAACTCCAGATATTGAGCTATGACTTGGGATTTCATTCGGGGGATGGTGGGATATTTTTACATTATTTTGTGTCCAGGTTTTCTCATGATTTTAAGCTCCTTCGAGGAGGGTTTTCAAAGCATGGTTGTGGACCACGGGATATTTTCTTTGCTTGCATTTTTGTGGATCCCGCCGGATTTTTATTTTATAAATCGATTTGCCAGTAAGTTCTTTTGTGATTAATTTATTTAGTTAATTACTTAAAAAGGATTTGACATTATGGATGCATGGTTTTACTTATGGAGGGGAAGGTATGTTTTCCTCGGAAAATTATGTTCTTAAATGATTATTATTTTTATCCACTCACACTTTTCCTTGTTTTACGTCCCTTCCAGGCCATTACGTTCGACGATGGCACATTTCGAGGCGGAGGCATCCCTTCCTAGTTGTACCGTACCTTTCGAGTAGGGTTTATTGGACTTGTAAATCTAGTTTTGCAACCTAGTTGCTCTGATTCACTATTTGGGATTTTGTAAATTATTCCGTAGTTGGTTAATTTGAATTGATGAATGGATTGAGTTGTGATGTGATATGGACTGTTTGGATGTTAGTTAGTATGTGAATCCTTCGTCTGATAGGTGGAAGACGGTTTGATCAAATTACAGAGGAGATTCTGTCGAAAGTTCGGTAGAATTCTCGTAGTGTAGTTACGGGGTGGTAAGGTTATTTTAGGAAATATTTTGAGTTGTTAGGGGTTGTCAGACGGGAGCAGGGCTTTTCACGAATTTTGAGGGGAAATTCGGGAAGGGTCTTGTCAGCTCTGGGGGCTAACACTGAGGCGGTGTTTTATTACTTCAGGATTAATGTCGGGCATGTCTGAAAAAGACCATGCGTAGGTGGTAGCGTTGGTTCGCAGGAATGAGATTAGAGCAGCTCGCATTTATGGGGTCAGGTTTGTTCCGATCTTTACCAGTCGTTCAGGAAACTCGTCTGAGATGGGTACTTCTTCTATCTCTTCCATGGGGCGAGGGTTGAGGCATAGAAGTCATTCCTGCGGATCCAAGTAGGGTACCCGAGAAGTAGGTGTACTGGGCTCTCCCTTTCGGTGGTGACAATAACCCTGGTCTCATGTGCTCGTATTCTCATAGTTGATGCATAGCAGATGCGCGCAGATGGTTGATCGCCTCTCACCATTCCAACCCCTTCCGATGTGGGGAACTTCATGATTAGCATGTGGTAGCTTACCATGGCATCTAACTCTACCAAGGCAAGTCTGCCTATGATGATGTTGTATGCCGATGTACAATTGGTTACCACGAAGTTGGTGTTAATGCTTGCTTGCGAAGGGAAGGTTCCCACTATTAGGGTGAGGTGCAAATGCCCCATAGGTTGTATGCTGGCTCCCCCGAATGCAACTAAAGGCGGCGTGGTGGTATTTAGGGCAGCAGTGCTCAACCCAATTTGCTCAAATCCTGGGACGAAAAGTATGTTGGCTGAGCTGCCACCATCAACTAGCACTCTGGAGACTTCACAATTGGCTAACTAGGATGTGACTACCAGGGGGTCATCGTGTGGCTAGCGGGTCTCACTACCCTCGCTTTCCGAAAAGGTGATAGGACATGATTCGGTCCTGCTCCTCTTTCTGGCCTATACGAATGCTCCATATATAGGGTGTGTTTGCTCTCCTATACCGATGCCCGTGCATAACTCTTACGGCTGCGGTTGGAGGATCCTAAGAGTGTGGGTCCTCCTGAAATGGTAGCTATGAAACGTCTAGGTGGTGGTGCCACAGTAAGGGTTGAAGATGGCTCCTCTACCAGAGGAGCAGGTATTTGTCTTGCCCTTGCCATATTAGGGCCTCAATTTTGTCCTTCAACTGCCTATAATTATCAATGTGGTGGCCGTAGTTGCGGTTGTACCAGTAATATGTGGAGTCATCCCTCCTACCTTGGAATGATCGGTTCAGGGGTTATGGGGTAGGCAGTTCCCTTTCAATAATATTGAAGACTCAGGTGCTGGTAGTAGTGAGATGAGTGTAGCTGGAATAACCCTGGGGTCTGCCTAGCCGATAGTCATTCCTTCGGTTGGTGAATTCTTGGTTGTAACGTCTTCTTCGTCCCGACTGTCTGTGATAATTACAAGTACCTTAACTGTGATCCCATCCATGGTTTACTTTAGACAACGGTGGTGGTTGGCCGGTGGCCTTCCTGGCGTCATTAAGTTGTTCAGCCCTGCTATAGCTGGTCGCCTCGCAGAGAAGGTCTTTGTAGGTCTCATGATGGTTTTTGGTCAACGAGAAGAAGAAGTCACCCACTCTAACTCCTCTCATCAAGTCGTTGTGTGTCGTCGCGTCATCAACACCTATGCATTTTGCATATTCGTTGCTGAAGCGAGTGATGTACTCCGTGAGTGACTCGGTTGGCCCTTGTCATGTATAGGTGGTTAGATATGATCATATACCTCTCAAGGAAGACTTTCCTTAGGTCAGGAAAACAGGATATCTATTCGAGGGCAAGGCGTTTGAACCAATTGCGGGCAGGTCCCCTCAAGGTGGTAGGGAACATGCGGTAGTGGCTAGCTTCATTGGCACCATTTTCTTCCATCGCGCACCTGAAATTGTTGAGATGGTCAAAGGGATCAATGGAACCATCATAGGAAGAAATCTTTAGCGGCTTTGGGTCACCCTGGGTTTCAAGTGCGAGGAAGTCTTGGGTGTATGTCAAGATTTCTTCCTCGGGATATTCTGCCTAGCGGGTACCCGAGGGCTGGCTGGACTCCATTTTCCCAATATGATCCCAAACGTTTTTCAGCTCTCCATTCACCAGTTCTCTGAGTCTTGTTGTCAATCCCTCCTGGTTAGGTTCCTCCAAGTCAACCACCAAAGTCCTGGCTTTCCTTGATGACAGCTCCTTCCTTTGGTCTAGGGTATGTTAAGCGTCGTCCTCGCCTAGAGGGATAGCTGGTTCATCGGTGATCATTCCTACAATTTGGTTGTTCGACGTTCCTAGGTTCCCTAGTGTCGCGGGTACCAGCTGGGTTAGAGATTCCAAGAGGTCCAAAGAGGTGGTCCTCAACTCTTTGGGCACGCGCAATGTTCTGGTCGAGGCGCTCTCGAGTCTGCAAGATCTGATTTGGCAAGTGGTTGTGATGAGCCTGGAAGGTCATATTCTGAGTGTGAAGTGAGTTGTTGATGGTTTGGATATTTTCCATTCCACTATGAAGTTCAAACATTCTCCCTTCTAAGTCTCCTATTCGGATTTTCTCTTGTTGGCACTTCTTCTTGCTTTTTTCGGTATTGCGGGGAGCCAAGTCTCCTAGTCCGCAAGGTGCCATGTAGAGTTAGTGGGCTTGCAGGTCCTGGCTTAAGGGAAGAGTGGTAGATGGTCGTCAGCTTCCCATAGACGGCGCCAACTGTTGACGAGTGGGGCAGACCCGACAACTCTAGAGTCCCTCGCAGTACGGGACAACTCCTAGGTTTTGTAGACAAGGTGGTTGGATCCTCTCCCACAACAAAGGAAGATTACTTGGAAAGAAAGTCTCGGAGATCTTCCATGTGAGCGGTTCCCTCTTCACCCCATATGGAAGTATCTGGGAGAAAATTAGACAAAGAGAAGGAAAAGGGAAAGGAAAAGGAAAATCAAGCTTGGGAGTCCAGTGTGGCTCCAGCCACTTGGTTTCCGAGGCCTAAGTAAGTTTATGTTTAGAGAGAAGATGGAGAAAATATGATTCTAGTGAGAGAAAATATTTAGACAGAGTTTGTTTGATTACATGAAGTTTGATTGTGATGTAGAAGTAGAGGGGTATTTATAGGGAAAGAAATAAGGATTGATGCCTCTTCTATCTGGACCGTGGTACCTGTCGTGGAGCTAGGTACCGTCTCCACTGCTACCTCATGTCAGGCCTTGACTTTAGGGGATTCCACCTGATGAGTGACATCTGTCCCCCTAGACCGACGTCTAGGGTCTTGGAAATTGGAGTTCCTCTGCCCAAAGCCTTCTAAAATAGCGTGAGGGGCACTTTTGAGGCAAGACTTTCTCCACCATGGTATATGTGATAAGTGTTCTTGCTTTACAGCTGTAGATATAAAGGTGTCAGGTGCTGTCTGTGATGGCTTAGCCTCCTCTGGCTACCCGCTTCCCGGGTAGGCCATCGAGCGTTGTCCTGGTAGGCAGCTGTGTGCTACCCTATGCCTTATGACCAACATTGTTAGTCTCCTTGGGTCTGGGCTTAAGGCAGGCTTTATGGGCTTGGGTCAGCTATGGATCCCTCTAGTGGATCCTAGGGTTTGTCTTTAGTGAGTCCCGACCAGGTCCTGTCAGGTATTGTTTGCCATATTCAACTCTTCTTATGATGGCTATCAACAAACTCCTTTCACTGTACAATTGTCAAGACGTCGCACTTTCTCCTGTGCTCTCCATCTCCCAAAACCTTTTCTAGACAGAGAAAGGGAGAAGCCATAAAATAGAAAACCCAAAACCTTCTCTGCCATGATGGACCGAGCAAAGAAATAGACAATTTCTATTCCAATCCTTACAACATATATATACAATCCAAGAACGTACACCGATATATAATTATAACAAAATTTCGATTGCATGCAAAAAATCATCTAAGTATTCCTAAATTAATAGAAACCCTAATCTTAGAAGAAAAAGAAAATTAAAGATTGGGTTATAATTGAAAGTGATAGGACAGAGAGAAGAAAGAGAAAGTGAGAAGAAAAATTATCTAATCATAGAAGAAGATGGCAGACGAGAGCATATGAGATCAAGAACAAGGGAGATGGTGAACGATGGAGAAGAGAGCAGACAAGAGAGGAAAATGTGTTCGACTAAATTATACAGTTTTTTTCTTCCGTATGAAATAAGCGGGTCAAGGCCGGATAAGTTCCCTCAAGTTGCTTAAATAAAATGGTGGTTATATAATACATGGGTGTACCAAACACAGGTTTCAGATTGTTAACCTATCCAGTGTCTAATACGGCATACCAAATGCATCATAACTCTTATAAAATTAGCTCCTATACTTACCCAAATGCCTACTGCCAACCCTATATCACTTCAGGTACGTATCTTTCTTCGTGAGATAAAATAATATTCTTTTTCTATTATTATTAAGGATTTTTTGTCTTTCACATAGTTATATAGGAGTTTAAAATCTAAAATTCAACCGATCTGTACCAATCATGGTAGTTTAAAAAATCGATAGTTTCATCATGATGTGGTTGGCTTTAGATTTGAATAAATAGAAATCCGAAGACCTTGAGTTTGTTCGTAATTTAGATAAAATCCGACTCAACTCGATATGCATCCAGCTATATGCAAGTTAATCTCTTTCTTGTGAGAATAACCATACCTATGCGCATGAATAAAACGAAATCGAATTGTTCTTCTCACTCAAAAGTCAGGATATATAGGATAATATTCCTTAGGTAGGGTTTAAATAGACGTTGGGTTGTCGGTGGCTATAGGATGAGCTTTCTAAAGATGAGGTCATGATAGGGGCCGGTTTTGGTTGTAGACTTGTAGGGCCGGTTTTGGTTGTAGACTTGTAGTGCCTGTTTAGAAAGACTTGTTATCAACATTGCCGTTGGGTTTCAATTCAAGTTTGAATTTGCCAATGTCTCATGACCCATGAGCAACAGAAAATGAAATATCACCCCCAAACCAAAATAATTTTGAAAGTAAAAAACAAGAAAATAGAGAAGCCAATTGTATGTCAGAAAAATTGAATATTTCTGCCTCTTTTTTTTTTTTTTTTTTGATAAATTAGAAGTTTTTATAAGGGAGAAGCCTAAAAGCAAACCTGGAAACCAAGAAGCGAAGAACAAACACAGAGCACCAACCTTGAGCAACAAACTGCCCAGGAAGCAACAAAACTGCCCAGGCCATAACCCGAGCAATATTTCTGCCTGTTCATTCTTATATTCTATTATTTTGATATTCTTTAGTATTTTTGAAAAACGTTTCACTATCCACAAATTAAATTTGGAAACTGCTTTTATGTTTTTGGCTTTGAACCGATACATCACACATATATCTTCAACTTTATTTTTTTATATTATAAATATCGAGTATTGATCAAGTATTTTTACTAGATTCAAATAGGAGATCTCCCACCATACAATGAGTAAGGAGAAATATTATTAGACTCTAATTGGTTTGTTGACATCATTTATTCATTAATCTCTTCACTTAAATAACTTTCAAAAAGAAAATTTCAAAGTAAAGAGAAATACCACTAGATTATATTAGTGTGCTTCAAATTTCAGTTATTCATTAATCTCTCTCACTTAAATAATCTTCAAAAAAATTTCAGACTTTCAAGTATTGTAATATAAATGAATGTCTTTCTCATTTTACTTTTTTTAAGGTATCCCTATACACATTGGTGTGACACATCAATATGATGCCAATATCAGGGCTCACACATCTTTACGCCTTTCAGGGACCATAAGAGTCACTCAGTAAAATTCAAATATTAAACTTAAGCACAAACTAAACTAATACTTGAATTACTACATTTTTAAGTAGTTCAATTAACCAAGAAGTTCTTCATTCAAAGATAATTTTCTGTAAAGCATTGAAATGTGTGTGCGTTTTTTTTTTTTCCGACAGATCATTGAAACGTGCTTTAAGTTGGAATTCTTCTCCAAAAACAAAAAATTTGGATTTATGGCATTCATCGTCAAATGTCAATATTATTGGCATACAAATTTATTCTAAATGAGGTCCGAAGTTTGACCCAAAACCCCATTGGGCTAAATACTTGGGTTCTACAAACCCTTGAGTTGAAGCCTCAATCACCCAACAAAGAAATAGTTTTTCTAGAACCAAATACTTGTCATTTCATTGTGTTATAAATTGGCTTATTACTCGAAAATTAGAAACACTTTGAATTGGCCATTCAGTGTCAATTTTCTCTTTAAATTAAAATTTTTCTCACTTAACATACTGAAAAGATTTTCGTCAACTTTGTTAAAAATCTATTATATAGGCTAATGTAAGACCGTTTCAATCCCCCAGCCAAAGAGTGAGAGACGGAGGTGGTCAATGAAGGATGTTTTACCAGAACCATACTTGATCCTTGGTTCCCTACATATTATTGAGAAAGGAGGATTATATATGTTTGGTATCAATTTTGTTCTTTATAAGAGTTAAGCTCCAATCCTTTCATCTAATTCAATTACAATTACAGACATTTGGTAAACTCTGTTCCAACAAATAATCATGAATAATTCCTATGTTAAAGTAACATGACTGTTATCTCTACTAACAATATATATATATATATATATATATTTTTTAATCTAACCTTAAAGTCTTCAACAATGGGTTAGGTCCCAGATGGCGACTGATGCCAAACCCACATTGCAAATGTGACACATTTTATATATAGGGCTTAAACCTGAATGCTTTATGTTAATTATCTTGTTTATCGTGACTGCTTGGGACCAACTAGACAGCCTCATATGCTTTATGTTAATTATCTTGTTTATAGTGAGTGCTTGGGACCAACTAGACAGCCTCATATGCTTTATGTTAATTATCTTGTTTATAGTGAGTGCTTGGGACCAACTAGACAGCCTCATATGCTTTATGTTAATTATCATAGTACACAAACAACATATGCAGCTTTTAGGTACGTTTGAACTAGAAATGATAAGTCTCATTTTATATATATTCATATACCCTGTTAAATAATGATTTAGTGTAACTATTGTGATAAAATAGAAAAAAAAATAATATGTTTGGTGCGAGTTGTAAGGATTTGATATTTTGCAGAAGTATGAAGTTTTGGCTAAAGAACAAAGAACAATTCCAACAACTTCCTTATGGATTAATTAAGGATTAAATTTTAATTTCCATAATCTTATAGATTTAGATTAAAGCGCGCAAGTCTCCAAGTTCTTGTAGGAAACCAATTAAAATTTATTTTGTATTTTTAAAAGGTTTTCTAAACCTTTTCCTTTTAGGATTTCAATTGTATTATTTGATGGTTAATTTTCTCTTATAAAAATGAGGCTTAGGCTCTTTGTAAAACCCATCCACCGACTGCCCATCCATCCACCCATCAAGAATCCACCATCCACAATCCACCAATCCCACCAATCTACAAACACATCCATTCATAACAAATCATCATGTCTCCTAAGCTCATCATGAACTACATCATTTTTCTAGGACGAGGGCGTAATCCAATTATGAATATTTAATTCTTTTTGTTATATTAATTTCAATTTTCTTTTCCATGATTGAGTAATTTCTATTGTGCTTTATGTTATCTAATAACTGACCATTATTTGCTTGAAGAATTAAGTTGAGACATAGCAGAAATACTTAATAGATAGCTTCTTGTAGGAATTACCATAAATTACATAGCCAATAAGATGAGAGTCGTGCGTATGATTTATACAGCTTTTTTCATTATTTTCCATAAATTTTAATGGGTTCTTTTATGTAAATCTAGTGCCATAACCGAATTAGGTTAATTAAAAGAACATATCTATTATTGCCTTAGCCAGAATATTAGTAAAAATTAAGGGAAAATATTGTCAACTTCGAAAAGGTAGATTGTAATTAGTATGCATATAGGAATTAAATATGATTAATTGTGGGGAGTCCGAAGTCCTAGTATCCATCACCATATATTTTCTTTGCTTGCTTTTTATTTAGTTTTGTATTTAAATTCATCACAATTTTCTAATTCAAATAAATAAAGGATTAAATTGGTAAATTGATAGTATAATTCGGTCTATGTGGGACGATAAATCTTTACTTATCTAAATACTATTGATTGACTTTGTACACTTGCAAATCAGCGATCAAGAAACTTCAAAATAACAAGTAATTAAGTTAAATTAATTATAAATGTATCACAAATATTAGATGGAGAAATTTTAAATGACAAGATATCATGCATTTAGAGAAATTTTGTAGGAAACTACTGGATATGTGTTATTTGGAAATCTTTGTTATACTCAAGTGGTGCCTTAATAATTGCTGAAAATCTGAAATAGTTACTTATAAATCTCTCTATTTAATGTTTCCCGGTACATTTATTAAGAGTGGTATATTCAATTATAATTGTAGAGGATTTTGCTGAATTTTGAAAAATAATGTATATTCAATCTGAATAAATAGAAATTTATAAAAGTCATCGTATTAATCTGGATTTTAAAAGATGAGAACCGAAATTTAGGTATATTGATGAAATTGAAAGAATTTTATAGCAATGCACGATGTGGGACTTTTGGATATTTTACGTCGTATCTTATTCTAAAACAAATGGCATAAGAATTCAATGAATTTAATTCCACATATCTCAAATATCAAACGCGATTATAATTTAATGGTCTAAAAATTGTGTTAAATTTTAGAGCAAATTATACTTTAGTACTCTTATGTTTACACTAAATTTCAGAGTTATACCTAACGTTTTAAATTTTGCATTTTAGTACCGTGAATACTTTAAAACATTTTACTTTTGTCCCAACGACACATTTTTAGGCTGAATTTCTATTAGTTGATGATGTGACGCATGTGGGGACCCCACAAAAACAAATTCTACAGTGACTGTAAGCATAATTACTTAATTAGTTCTTGGTTATCTCTCACTCAGTATTTCAGTGGGAGATGTTAGGCATGAGATAACTAATGACTAATTATGTAATTTTGTCTAAAGTCACCGTGAAATTTGTTTTTGTGGGGCCCCCCACAAGCGTTACGTCATCAACCAACATAAATTCATCTGAAAAATGTGTCGTTGGGACAAAGGTGAAACGTTTTAAAGAGTTCAGAGTACTAAAATGCAAAATTTAAAACGTTAAGTATAACTCTGAAATTTAATGTAAATATGAGGATACTAAAGTGTAATTTGCTCTAAATTTTATGTAAAAAGGTGGTGCTAACAATCCACAATATGAAGTGAATTAAATTGGAAAAAAAAAAATACAGAGAATGTCTCAAAGACTCGTAGTCTACGGTTCATGTTTGTTTATTTGTTCAAAATATAAAAGAAGACGAAATGCTTTTTTGGATTCCACACATCTGTGTCACAACATCACTAATCTCCATCCTTTCTGTAGCCAACTTTGTAGAGCAAGCAACGCCAATTTCTAAAATTGAAATCAAGCTTTCTTCAATTTTGACGTGAATTCTCGTGTTGTCCTCGTTAAGACGACGATTCCTTTCCTCTCGGTCACCTTCGACATTTTCTGAAACAAGAACGGGATCCACAACCTCTATCACTTGGTTAGGCAAAGCTGCCTTCATAAAGCTATGAAGGTCTAAAGATCCTTGAAACATGTCATCTGTAGGTCTTTTCCTTGTAAACATTTCTAATAAGAGAATGCCGTAACTGTACACATCTCCTTGTTTCCAAGCTTCATGTCCCAAACCATATTCTGCATTTTTCGCAGTTTAAGCCCACAAGAAATTTGAACTTATGATTCACTTTACCAGACTAATTCAAATTTTAGAACATTTAAAATAGGCGTCTTGTGTGAAAATTTTGAAAAGAAATGATTGATCCAAGAAAGCATATATATATTTACCTGGAGGAGTGTAACCAATTGTTCCTTTTAATCCACTAGAGATTGATTGATTACTAGAAGGATTTTCAGAAGCTTCCCGAATGAACCTTGCCAACCCGAAGTCACCTACATGCCCAACCATATCCTCATTAAGAAGAACATTGCTGGGTTTGAGGTCACAATGAACAATTGCGGTTGTACAATGATGATGGAGATACTCCAATGCCATGGCGACATCAATAGCGATGTTCAACCTTTGAGAAAAAGTTAAGTTCCTTGGTCTCTCATTTGTCTCATCAGCTGGATGCAACCATTCCTCCAAGCTCCCATTCACCATGAACTCGTAAACTAAGGCCTTGAAATCATTACCTTGATAATCAGAACCAGAGCATATCGAGATAACCTTAAGAAGGTTACGGTGTCTAATATTCTTCAAGGCCTCACACTCAGCAGTGAAACTTTTGTTAGCTCCACGACGAACAAGGTTAAGTACCTTGATGGCAATTGTTGCTCCACCTTCCTCGAGTACTCCTTTATACACATAACCAAAACTACCGGCACCAATTAAGTTGGCAGGGGAGAATCCTTGAGTAGCTTTGAGAAGACTTTGGTAGGACACCTTGAGATATTTGTCTAAATCGCTCGAAGCACCCTTCTCTTTATTTCTCCTCCACTTGAATCGGAAGTAGCAAAAAACTAGTGCAGAAGTTACAGCAAGAATCCCAAAAATGAGAGACATTACCAATTTCCCGGTTCGGGATGTTAGCCACAGGTTGTGGGAAAGTGGAAATTTGCATTTTTCAAAATGAAACTGAGGCATGCCACCACAAAGTTGGCTATTTCCCTGGAGAGATGTAGCAGTTGCATTGTTGAAGATTCCTTTGACAGGTACCATGCCCTTCAAATTGTTGTAAGACAGATTCAAAGTTTCCAAAACTTGAAAACTCTCCAAGAATTCTGGAATCTCACCTGACAAGTTATTTTGGGAAAGGTCTAGCACTTTAACACCTCTTAGTGAACCCAAAGATGATGGAATTTTGCCATGGAACAAGTTTCCATGCATGTCTACAAACTCTAGTTTTACACAACTACTCAGACTTGACGGAATCTCACCAAATAACATGTTTTCAGAGACATCGATATACTCGAGATTCATTAAGTTTCCAATGTTCTCAGGAAGGGAACTTGCCAAACGATTTTGAGATAAATCCAAAAGAGACAAGGACAAGAGACCAAGAATGAGTTGTTGGGTTATGACACCAGTAAAATTGTTGGCTCCAAGAGATAAGATCCTCAACTTATGACACGCTCCTAAACTTGAAGGGATATTTCCTTTAAGTTTATTGTCATTGAGAAGTATCTGAGTTATTCGACTTAAATTTCCAAAAGATGATGGAACATCCCCAGAGAGAAAGTTGTAAGTCATATTTAATAGATATAAATTTTGAAGCTTACCCAGATCAGAAGGGATGTGACCTGATAATTGGTTACCAGATAACATAAGGCGCTCCAAGTTTACAAGATTTCCAATCCCATTCGGGATATTTCCTGATATTTTATTAGCATTTGTTTCAAAAATCTCAAGAGAAGAAGACAAGTTCCCTATGCATTTGGGTAATATACCACCAAATATGTTATATTGAATTTCAAATGCTATTAGATTGGTGGCGTTGATCAAATCGCAGAGAAAGACCAAATCACCACTCCTACCACTGCCAAGATTGTTAGCAGCAAGAACCAGCCACTCAAGTCTATTTAGAAGTTGCAATGAAGGGACTCTTCCATGTAGTTGGTTTCCTCCTATTTCAAATCTAACAAGATTTGAGGCATTAGATATTGTAACAGGAAATTGTCCACTAAATTGGTTCAAACCAATACCAAAGTATTCGAGACTTTGGAAGGCGGGACTTTGTCCTAAGTTTGAGGGCAAAGTCCCTTGGATTTTGTTTTGTGTCACAGAAAAGGTTTTGATAGAAGTGAGATTGAGAAAAGAAGGAGGGAGGAGACCAGATAACCAATTTACACCAAAAGAAAGAAAAGTAATTTTGGTGAGTTGGCCAAAAAAATCAGGAATACTCCCAGTTAAACTATTGGAAGTTGCAGAAATAATTTCAAGAGATGATAAGTTGGCAAGAGAGTGAGGGACACTTCCCGTAATATGGTTGCCATGAACTCCAATATATCTTAGCTTAGACAAGGCTCCAATCTGCTCAGGAATTTTTCCAACCAGAGAATTGAAACCAAGTCGAAGTCGGATGAGTTGAGTGCAACCTGATATATTAGAGGGAATTTCCCCGCTGAGTGAATTGTTATCCAATCGTAAATCTTCCAACCGACGCAGATGGCCAATTGCTGGTGGTATTTCATTGCTGAAACTGTTGTTTTGGAGACACAGTTCTCTCAAAAAGCTCAAGTTTCCAACATAGGGTGATAGAGAGCCTGCAAGTTTCAAGGAGTTGAGGTCCAAAACCGTGACCCTCCGGTGGCGGCGACCGCATGTGACTCCATACCAACTGCAAAAGTGGTTGGTTTCGTTCCATGAAGCCATCACTCCCAAAGGGTCGCTGGTTATGCTAGCCTTGACTTGAAGCAAAGCGAGTCGATCGATCTCATTTGTGGCAAGTGCCAAACAAAGACACATTGATGAGTGAAGAAGAATGAGAGCATGGATGCAAAAAATTGATGAGAGAAACACAACATAAATGGAGTTGTGTAGCCCCATGTATGATATAGCAGTGGTATTGGTTGTCTAGGACGACCTTAAGGAGGATATATATATAGGCTCCAAATTATAATGTAGTTATATCAAGCATGATGTGCAAGGGAATTTTTATCTAATTGTTACAAGTATTGATTGAGCAAACCATATACTATTTGTTTGATTTTTTGTAAAGATATTTGTTTTCATGATGGTTGAAGAAATCAATAATCTTAATCATATTAAATACACGTATTATAATATGAGTATATTATAATGTCATATATTGGTCATTCATATACAACGCATCTATTAAAATTCTTACAAAAATAAGATCTTCTCGACACAAACTATCAAGTCAATAGAAATGAAATGAATTTATCACAAAATTGGAAAAGTTTGTCTGCCATAGACTTAATTTATAGAATAAACTACATAAAAGTACCCAAACTATAAGGGTCATTTCAAGTTCATGCATGAACAATGAAAATTTTTATCTAGGTACCCAAACTATATGACCATAAACAAATCACTACCTCCGTTACATTTTCCATCCAATAAGCCGTTAAAATGACACGTGGCAAGTAATTGATCCAATCAGCTAGTGATGTGGCAAATATTAGAAGGGCAATTTCGTCATGTCACTATTTTATCCCATTTCCCTTCTTCCCTTCTTCCCTTCTTCCTCTTCCCCAATTCATCATCTTCATCAATCATCATCTCATCGTCATCAATCATCATCATCTCATCATCATCATCATCTCATCTTCATCAATCATCATCATCTAATCTTCATCAACATCTATGAACTGCATAGCAATGCAATTTGCATACAAATGAATAGAACTGCATATCAAATTTAATCTTAATCACACTAAAAAGAAGTGAAGAACTAAGTGTTGAAAGAAAGAAACAAAACCTCAGGCGGTGGTGGCGGCTATGTCGTGCTCGTCGGCGATGTCGTGCTAGTAGTCTCTTATGTCAGCGTGTTCTAATCGAAATGAATGAGAATGAGAGAAGTGAGATTGAGCCTAGGGGGTTGCCGTCGCCGTTGTTTGAAGTTAAGAGAAAAGTAGAGATGTCTGTAGGAGGTGAAGAGAGATTGAAAGTGGGAGAGAAGAGCAGCTGTAAAAAAAAGACGATCATCTCCCCAAATTGACAAACAATCCAACCTTCACCGTGAGCCTAAATCCCCTAATTGATAAACAATCCCACTTGACCATTCCCACCGCGACCTCGAGCTTGCACCTATGAAATCGTGGTCCGAAATCCAGATCAAGAAGATGCAGGTCGACGAGTTGGGCGGCGATGTTATCGACCGCTGGAATCGAGCGGCGATGGTGGCACCTCTAAAAGAGCTCCTGGAGTTGAACTCGAAGCTGGGTGATGACGATGTCGGCTCGACGGGCGATGATGAGGTCGGCTCGAAGGGCGATGACCAAGTCGTGTGGCGGCTCGACGAACGACAACCTTGAAGTCGGCACCTATCTGGAGAGAAAAAGAGAAGAAAGAACTCAGATTCATAGAAACCCAGAGAATTTCAAGTTGTTCTTTGTCTTTGATTCATAGAAACCCAGAAAGAAGGTTAAGAGACTTCTCTTTTTTATTGTTCGTTCAATTTCCTGGTGATGATATGGTGGGTTCAGATGATGAATTGGGGAAGAGGAAGAAGGGGACTGATGACGATGGGATGATGATGATTGATGAAGATGATGAATTGGGGAAGAGGAAGAATGGAAGAAGAAGACGAAGGGAAGAAGGGAAATGGGATAAAATAGTGACATGATGAAATTGCCCTTCTAATATTTGCCACATCACTAATTAGCTGTTTGAGTACTTTTATGTAGTTTATTCTAATTTATATTGGTCAAGCACTATGTGGAAAAGTCAAGCACTTGATTGGTTTTTATAATATTTGGTCAATAAAATATTATCAAATTAGCCCTATTAGTTTATAACTAGCAGGTTATGCCCTCATGTTGCTTTGGAGCTGTTGAATTGATTTACAAAATTATATATATTAATAAAATTAGAATGTGAGGTATTTAAATGATGGTTAATTATTTACATACATCATCATTTATTTATTCACATTGATTTTATTAAGTAGAAAAACATCTCCTCCAATTAACAAAGGTCAAATATGTTCTATCAGAATGGGTGAGAAATCTCTCGTATATCGTTTTTATTCAATAGGAAAGATATATATATAATGATATTTTGCTTTTCTTTTATCATTATTAATTTGCCGACTTATTTTCATATCAATACACATTTTTAGGCCTTCTTTCTGGATGACACTTACTATGTTTCCATAGGTGAGTTTATCATAATTAATGTGACCTTGTTCATTACTGAGGACTTGTCGAATTTTGTGAGCAAAAAGATTTGGTAGACCATTAATAAATTTTTCTTTCCAAAACGATTGATTACTATCTTCACGTAGCATTACTCTAGATATAAAGACATCTTTATACCACCTAAAGTCACTTAATGTTGGACATCTTAGGTTACTAAGTTGATCATGAATTCTTGTAGTGACATTACTTGGTCCGGACCCAAACAATAAGTCCCAGGGAGAGGCATGAGCGGGTGGTGCATGAGCGGAGATGAGTGAACAGTAGTAGGTTTTAAGGTAATTATGAATTTGAGATATAAACGTTGTTAGTTTAATTAAGATCTTTAGGATAACTGAAACTTTGGAAATATGAGTAGGCTGTTCAGAAGTAATTCTTCAACTAGCTCTAGATATAGTATGCCCAATTTAACAAAAATTCCAGATATAGTCAATGAAGAACAGGTAACTTATTCTGCTAATGAAGAAGTAAACTTCCATGACTGGAATATACCCAAAATTCCAACCAGTGAAATTTATAAGAAAAAATGGTCAATTTCCTCATTTAAAAGTGAACATCATGTTAAGACAGTAGAACAAGTTTATGCTTTAAGTAAAGAACATGAAACCTGTCAATTGTTTAATGCTGAATCCTTACGAAAACACAGAAAAGATGGTCATAACTTCTTACATATCGGCTTAGTCCAAGTCGCAGTTAAACCCCTAACAAGATTAGGTCTTAATGCTTCAGTTTTATTATGTCTCCGAGATGCAAGATTCACTGACTTTAGTGATAGCACTCTTGGAATGATTGAGTCAAGCCTGTGTAATGGACCAATCCACTTTGATTGTTATCCAGATTTCACAATCAGTCTCTCTGATCCCCATGTCTTAAAAGCTTTAACTTTAAACATTAAAACCTCAGGATATCATATACTTGAAGGTAGTCAACCCTTAGCCTTAATATTCCGAATTTATTACAAAACAACAGGCACAAACATGAATTTCCAAGCTCTTAATAAAAGCCCAAAAGATCAAACATTGCTAATACAAAGTAACCAAGGAAACTCAAGAATTCGAGTCCCACAGACGATTAGTTGGTCGGATGTTAATCTCCCTTCAGAATGGTCATTAGTCAATGAAAGTCAGCCGCTTAATATACAACGAAACTTTACAAATTTTGATGATATTCAACAATACTTAGATGGTACAGTAAAAATCAAATTTGATAGTCAAAGACCCAGGTCTAGTGTCCAACTAAGAGACATCGACGATACTTCCTCTTCTGCAAAAGTTGACCCTTCCAGGCATTCTTTTGCTGGGACTGCTTCTACCATGACTGAGTCCATAAGAGACCATGACATCAACCAAGAATTAAAAAACTTAAAATTAAAAGGTGTCCAAACTAAGTCTCAAGTTAGCTACGGTACTTATAAAGAACCAACTTCACCAACCCAGTCAGACTTTGAAGTCCATTCTCAATTGTTAACAATGACGAAACCATTTCAAATTAATTGGAAATTCCTAAATCAGGATATAGAGTCAATCAACAATATTGAACGAAGAAATGTTTTCCGAAAAAGATTTAATTCGCAAGAAAAAGAAAATATATTTCAACATTGGGAAAACTTCATGAAACAAACTCAAACTACTATATTTTTCCTTGATTTTATTGATAACCATTATCCAGAAGTAAATAACTTAAAAGTCATCACCCAAGAACATTGGGTTAAACAAGATTCAACCCAAGTAACATCTAGCCATCCTCCTCCTGAAACAATCATACTTAATGTTAATTAAGCCAAAGTTGTCGCATCACCGTTTAAAGTTGTCACACAGGAAACAGGTCCAGATTTTAAGAAATTAATCGAACAAAACAACTATACAAATCAAAGTCTCATCACCCTAGGAAAACAGTTAGATAAAATTGAAACAAAAATTGATAACTCAGTAATTGAAGAAAAACACCCTAAACCCAAGCAAGAATCACCTTTACTAACTTTCTCGGGCAGTAAAAAAGGATTACCACTCAAACCTTCATCGTCCATTATAAAAATAGAACGAATGATAAAAGACTTAAAAGATCCCCAGAAAAGTTTACAAGTAATTGACCTTTACAGTCAAGATTCTGAGAGTTCAAGCTCCCATGAGTCTGATTCAAGTAATATCAGTAAAATTGAAAACGCTTTTAAAAACCTTGAAATAAAAAGACTATCTCATAAAATGAACCCAACAAGTTTAACTAAAAACTGGTATAATAGGCCAACACCCCCAGACATTCAACATGAAGAAAGAATCTTTCAAAACCAATTTACAGTATCTGCTGATAAACTTTATGAATGGAATATAGATGGCTTATCTGAACAAGAAATATTAAATAAATTACAACATATGACAATGGTTGCCAACAACTATGCTACCACCCATAACCTCAGTCAACCAGAGATCCTGGATCTCTTCATTACCGGATTTTCCGGCACCCTTCGTGCTTGGTGGGAAAAACATCTCACTGAACATTCTAAACAAGAAATTATACATTCTGTCCTTCACGACGAGGAAGGCCTCCCTGTCTTTGATGAAAGAATTGGAGCAGGAGTTCCTGATGCAATTAACACTTTACTTCTCACAATAATTGAACATTTCATAGGAACCCCAAGTAATGTCACTACAAGAATTCATGATCAACTTAGTAACCTAAGATGTCCAACATTAAGTGACTTTAGGTGGTATAAAGATGTCTTTATATCTAGAGTAATGCTACGTGAAGATAGTAATCAATCGTTTTGGAAAGAAAAATTTATTAATGGTCTACCAAATCTTTTTGCTCACAAAATTCGACAAGTCCTCAGTAATGAACAAGGTCACATTAATTATGATAAACTCACCTATGGAAACATAGTAAGTGTCATCCAGAAAGAAGGCCTAAAAATGTGTATTGATCTGAAAATAAGTCGGCAAATTAATAATGATAAAAGAAAAGCAAAATATGAATTAGGAAATTTATGTGAACAATATGGTTTACCTCCTATTCCTCCCTCACGAAAAAATAAACATATTTCTGAAAAGAAACATAAATACAGTAATAAGAAATATTTTAAATCTTACAAACCGTATAATAAAAACAAATTCCAGACGGATAAATTTTACGAAAAGCGAAGACCAAGAAAACATTGGCAAAACAAGACAAAAAATTGGATACCCAAAACACGCCCAGACAAACATACAGCTAAATGCTATAAGTGTCAAAAGCCTGGTCATTTTGCAAATAAATGCCCAGTAAAAAATAAGATTAACCAGTTAAAAATTACTGATGAAGAAAAAGAAGACTTAATACGAATTTTGGAATTACGAAATACTGACTCCAGTGAAGAAATCCCTTCTGATTCCGAATCTAGTAAACATACATCTACTGATGATGAAATGTCCAGTTCCCCAGGAATAAAAATAGGTTGTCAAGATACTTGTTGTAAAACAATCAATGTCCTTACCAAACAAGAGGAACAGGAAGAGTTACTGATCGATCTAATTGGGAAAATTGAGAACCCAGAATTAAAGTCAGAATACCTAAAAAAGTTAAGAAGAGTCATTATCAGAAATGAGCAGGAGCAAGATCCAATTAAAAAACCATCCGGCACAATAAGTCTTACCACAACATTGGAACGATTTAATAAAGTTAAAAAAGAAGTAACTATCCAAGATTTGCATTTTGAAGTCAACAAGATTAAAGAAGATATCAAACAGTTAAAACTTACAAGTCAAGAGTTACGAATTGAAAATCAAGAAATCAGAACTCAGTTAATCAATACCAATAATTTAGAAGCAGAACAATCCTACCATGGATCCGACAGAGACCAAAGTCATGATAATATTTTAAATCTTATACAACAAATTCATATTAAAAAATGGTATATCACGGTCCGATTAGTAATACAAGATTTTGAATTAACAACTATTGCCCTAGTTGATTCCGGTGCAGATCTGAATTGCCTTCAGGAAGGCTTAGTTCCAACAAAGTATTATATTAAATCAACTCAATCTTTGAAATCTGCAAATGGTAGTAAAATGGAGCTAAAATATGAAATCCCAAAAGCCCATATTTGCCAAGATAATGTCTGTTTTAAAACACCATTTGTTTTAATAAAAAATATAAGTGATCAAATGATTCTAGGTCTCCCGTTTCTCACGTTATTATATCCTTTCACCACAGATTATGAGTCAATAACCACTTACCCAATGCATCAAAAGGTCACATTCAAATTTCTAGTCAATCCTGCACTTCAAACAATCAAAGCCTTTCAAAAGGATTCCATATCACAAACCATTAATCTAATCAATTGTAAAACCCAACAGTTATCTTATCTTAAGGAAGAAATCAAATTTAAAAGAATTGAAGAACAGTTAAAACAGGAAACACTTCAATCTAAAATACAATCGTTTGAAGCAAGTATCAAAAGTAAAATCTGTGCTGACCTTCCCAATGCTTTCTGGCATAGGAAGAAACATTTAGTACGTCTTCCCTATATTAAAGACTTCAGTGAAAGTAAAATACCTACAAAAGCAAGACCAATCCAAATGAGTCAAGAAATAATGGAGTTCTGCAAGACAGAAATAAATGAATTACTCAGTAAAGGAATAATTAGGAAAAGTAAATCCCCATGGTCATGCGCTGCATTTTATGTCCAAAAGCAAGCCGAATTAGAACGAGGAGTCCCCAGGTTAGTAATTAATTATAAACCTCTTAACTCAGTTCTCGAATGGATTAGATACCCAATTCCTAATAAAAGAGATCTAGTCAACCGTCTAGGAAATGCCGTAGTATTTTCAAAATTCGACATGAAAAGCGGATTTTGGCAAATTCAGATTCATGAAAATGATAGGTACAAAACTCATTTGTCACTCCTTTCGGCCTTTACGAATGGAATGTAATGCTATTTGGTCTTAAGAATGCGCCTAGTGAATTCCAGAACATAATGAATGAAATATTCAATCCATATAGTGAATTTTCCATAGTTTACATTGATGATGTCCTTATCTTCTCTCAGTCAATTGAACAACATTGGAAACATCTTAGTAAATTCTTAGAAATTGTCCAGAAAAATGGTTTAGTTGTTTCCGCATCAAAAGTTAAGATATTCCAAACCAAAATTAGATTCCTTGGTTTTGATATATTCCAATCCACAATCAAACCAATTAATCGTGTCATTGAATTCGCTGATAAATTTCCAGATGAAATTCTAGACAAAAGTCAACTCCAACGATTTCTCGGATCCCTAAATTATGTCTCTGATTTTTATCACGATCTACGAAAACAGTGTAAACCTTTATTTGATCGTCTCCAGAGCAATCCTCCTGCCTGGACAGTCACTCATACCAACATAGTCAAACAAATCAAATTACATGTCAAGACCCTTCCTTGTCTCGGTATTCCTTCAGTCAATTCTTTCAAAATTGTTGAAACAGATGCTTCTGACGTCGGTTATGGCGGTATTCTCAAACAAAGAACTCCCCAGAGTCAATCAGAACAAATTGTTCGTTTCCATTCCGGTATTTGGAACCAAGCTCAAAAAAATTATAGTACTATTAAAAAGGAAATTTTATCTATAGTATTATGCATCTCAAAATTTCAAGATGATTTGTTAAACCAAAACTTTTTAGTCAGAGTCGATTGCAAAAGTGCCAAGCATGTTATTGAAAAAGATGTTCAAAATATTGCATCCAAACAGATTTTTGCACGATGGCAAGCTATATTAAGTATTTTTGATTTTGAAATAGAATATTTGAGAGGGAGAGACAATTGTATTCCAGATTTCCTAACTAGAGAATTCTTGCAGAGTAAACATGTCTGAAAAGGCTCCAGACAAGCAGTCAACCCGGAGGCTCCCTGCCTCCTTAGCACCAGTCAAACAGGAGTCATTCACTCCTTCATCCCTAGTCCCTTACCCTGGTCATTCACCAATTCCCATCAGAAACCAATACACTGTCCTTGGTTCTACCTTGGGCCAGTTCAAGCCTAATTACCAGTCAGCCCTGGTTTCCAGTTACGATCCTTTTCAATCTCTAGTAAAACCCCAGTCAAGCCCAGTCCCTTATTCTCAATCTTCCCCTTATATTCCTAAAGACCCTAGTCACAATCTATTCTTCGTTGAGCCATCCCTTAGTCAACTCAAATCTCCCGAAGACATTGCAAAAACCATTTTCCCTCCCAATTGGCACTTTGCTCTAGTTCACCCCAAGAAGTCAATTAAATTTTACATGGAGATTCTCCTCCATACTGCATCTATTCACCTCAAGCCAATTCATGACAAAAGCAATCCCAGTAACATTCTTTATCATTCAATCTACATTATGAAAGTAATCAGCCTGTCCCAGTGGAAACGTCCCCCATATGACAGGCAAGATCTCCCTAATTCTGATACCCCCTTTACGTACTTTGATTACATTGATGCCTGGAGTAAGGTTTTTCTCCATCAAACGGAGACTTTCAGTCACTCCTGGTTTATCAACTTCGACAGTAAATTCAAAGGATCATTCCCTAAGTGGTTTCTAAAATGGTGGTCCGATTTTGGTCCAATGCTCCGGCTCCTGCCGCCGCCCCTCCAAGAAGCAGTCAAATTCTTCACTGAACGACAATCTGTCAGTGAGACAGATCGAGAGTTCCCGCTACTTTTTCATTTCATGGCCAATTACAAGGTGCCGTGGATACTTAAGTGGCGCTATGAGATTCACAATGATATTTTGGTTCGTCACTTCTCAGTCAAATGGTGGGATAAATTCAACCATGATCGCATCATTTCTCAGGTGGATCAAGAGTTTTCAGTTACGAAGTCACCAGTCAAGAAGGACCTTACAGTCAACCCTTCCAAGCCCATCACCTCTTCCTCCTCCACTCTATCTTTAGATAACAAGTCCCCTGCAGAGTTAAAAGAATTGGCTCAAATGCTTATGATTCGAGCTTCGCAGTTAGGCGTTGAAGGCGATGATTCTGAAGATGATAAATGCCCTTCACAGTCATCCTCTCCGAGCAGTCACAAGTCAACCTATTCCTCCCCCCTGGGAAATCAAGCTGCTACTGATCACCCATCATCCAGTAAACAGTCAAAAGAAAAGAAGAAGATTCTTTGGTCCGACTTTCAAGACAGTCAAGATCCTTACGAGCCTTATGATCTCAATGAGCTCTGAAGCCACTATCCCAATCTCGTGAAGCTGCAGTAAACAAAGTCATTATTCACCAACAGTACCAGTCTTGTGATGTTACAGTATTCCGACAACACACTATTCATGAACAGTGTCGCCGCGTGCTGCTTCGTCACCTTTCTGACTATTTGGCAACGTGCCACAGTAAACGCCAAAGTTACTTTCGGTCACAGTATTTTATAATCATTCATGTCTTGATGCCTCTGCCTATATAAAGAGAGCTCATTCCCAGTCACAAAGGACTCGAAATTCATTCTCTTTTCATTTTCTTAGTTTCATATCTGTTTTGAGATTTCATAAGTTTTCAGAAGACCTCCAGTAAAGCTCTTCTTAGTTATTTCATATGTAAGCTTTCAAAGTTTCAAATCAGTAAAACAAAGTTATTTCACTCATTCATGATTTTAAGCATAATCAATTTACATATCATTTTCTTATTCATATATGTAATTATTTTTCACATCATTTACATTCTTTCATGCTATTTAAACAATTATCTTATTCCTCATTTGCTTGAGTTAATTCGTATCTATGCTCTGGACACACTTGATTTGTGGCTTCAATCACACTAGTTAACTGCTTCCTTGCTTCCGTCCCCTTTTGGTATATATATATATATATACAGAAACTAGGAATGTTACTATGGGCCTAATTAGTGGACTGAGTTTAATTAGGAATAAACAGCTCATTGACACTCCCCCTCAAGTTGGAGCATGTATGTCGTCAATGCCCAACTTGCTAAGTGAGTTGTGGAATACTCTGCCGGTGACTGCTTTAGTAAGGACATCTGCAAGTTGATCTTCAGATTTAACAAATGATACCTCAATGATTTTTGCCTCGAGTTTCTCCTTGATGAAATGTCTGTCAACTTCAACATGCTTGGTTCTATCATGTTGCACTGGATTATGTGCGATGTCAATTGCGGCTTTGTTGTCACAATTCAGTTGCATGGCATGATTGGGTTTTAACCCCAATTCCCCCAACAAATTCCTTATCCAGAGTAGCTCACATACTCCTCGTGCCATACCTCGATATTCTGCTTCAGCACTTGATCTTGACACTACTTTCTGTTTTTTACTTCGCGAAGTGACTAAATTGCCTCCCACAAAGGTAAAGTATCCAGATGTTGATCTCCTGTCAGTAACAGAACCCGCCCAGTCTGCATCAGTGTTATTATTATAATTTGTAAGGATTGAAGGGTATTTTGGGAACCTTTCCTTAGGTTGTCAGACGGGATCAGGGTTTTTCCCGGGTTTCGAGGGGAAATTCGGACGGGTCCTGACAATTGGTATCAGAGCACTAGGTTTAAATTCCTGTAGACCGTACACTTAGTGTACAATTATTTTGGTATTGATGAGTTATAGTTCTTTTCAGCGTCATGCCTCCGAGACGCGAGTCCCGTCAACAGTCTGGAAACATTGGGGACACATGAACCTGCAGTGGAGCCTGATATGAGGCAAACACTGGAACAATTGGGTCATACTTTGACTTCTGTACTTCAGATGATCTTCCGGGATTGCCACCTCACCGGGAGATTGAGTTCACCATAGAGCTTTTACCAGGTACTCAACCTATCTCACAGGCACCGTACAGAATGGCACCGGTATAATTGCGAGAGTTGAAGACTCAATTGCAGGACTTGATGAATATGGGATTTATTCGCCCAAATGTTTCACCTTGGGGTGCACCAGTGTTATTTGTGAGGAAAAAGGATGGTGGTATGAGGTTGTGTATCGACTACCGGAAACTAAACAGGGCTACGGTGCGGAATAAGTATCCTTTGCCAAGGATAGATGATTTGTTTGATCAACTTAAGGGGGGCAAGATATTTTTTGAAAATTGACCTTCGATCCGGGTACCATCAGTTGAGGATCAGAGAAGGGGATGTTCAGAAAACAGCTTTCAGAACTCGTTATGGTCATTATGAGTTCTTGGTGATGCCTTTCGGGTTGACTAATGCCCCAGCAGCATTTATGGATTTGATGAACAGGGTGTTCCAAAAGTATTTGGATCGGTTTGTGATTGTGTTCATCGATGACATCTTGGTGTATTCAAGGAGTGCTAAGGCACATGAGAAGCACTTAAGGTTGGTGCTGAATATGCTTAGGAAAAAGAATTTGTTTGCCAAGTTCAGTAAATGCCAGTTTTGGTTGACAGAAGTTGGATTCTTAGGTCATGTGATTTCGGCTGAGGGTATCAGCGTAGATCCCCAAAACATTGAGGCAGTGGCAAATTGGGAGCAACCGAGGACAGTGACATAGATGAGGAGCTTTATGGGTTTGGCAGGATATTATCGACGGTTCGTAAAAGGATTTTCTACGATAGCAGGCCCGTTGACTCGGTTGACTAGGAAAGGAGTCAAGTTTGACTGGGATGCCGATTGTGAACAGGGATTTCGGGAGCTGAAGAGGAGGTTGACTTCTGCTCCAGTGTTAACCATTCCTGATGAGACTGGGGGATTCGAGGTGTATAGTGATGCATCATTGCGGGGTATAGGCTGCATGTTGATGCAACATGGAAAGGTGATAGCGTATGCTTCTAGACAACTTAAACCCCATGAGTTGAATTACCCCACACATGATTTAGAGTTAGCTGCAGTGGTGCATGCACTGAAAATCTGGCGACATTATTTGTACGGGGAGACGTGTCGGATCTTCACCGACCATAAGAGTTTAAGTATTTGTGTAGGACCTTCTGTGAAGGTCATAAATCCTGGCCTCATCCGCACCATCTGAATAGGTTTGCTTGATTGCATCCCAAACTTTCTTTGCTGTGTCATAACGGATAAATCGTTTAATCTGATTAGGTTGCATGGCGTCGAATAACCAACTCTTGACCTAACAATCCAATGCACGACATTTATGGAATATGGGATCTTTGGCTGCAAGCAGGGCAATATCACTGGTCAGGTGACCATGTTTCTCTCGCCCAGCTATCTTCATCTCTATGATTTGATGCCACAGAGAATAATTATTCTCATCCAGTTTGATTCCGGTAGAGAAATTGGAGGTGTCACCCTGCAACGTGACAATTTGTGTATTAACCATGATTTTTTTTTTTTGTTGCAGTGTTGTTTTTTTTTTCTTTTTTTTTTCTTCTCTGCGGAAGGGTGTGACGAACCCGACCCGAACGGAAGGGTGGTTTCTGCGCAGTGGAGGACGGGACGGTGGCGTCTGCAGGTATGGGCTCAGTCCGATCAGGAAGATGGTGATCGGAGGGCTCGATGCGGTTGGTGCCTCGGAGTCGTAGTAACGACGAACCCGAACGTGATGGAGCCCGACGAACCCGAACGTGATGGTGTTGGGACCGTGAAGAACGACCGGCCGAATGATGGTGCTGGGACCGTGAAGAACGACCGGCCGAATAATGGTGCTGGGACCATGAAGAACGACCGGCAGAATGATGGTTTGTATCCGAATGCGAACCTGAACCTGAACTCGACGATGATGACGAACTCGACGATGAGTGTTTTGTGGTCTGGGTCAGATTGTGGGAGGCGGTGAGGTTGTTGCGGAGGGCTAGTCGGTGGATGTTAATGCGGGAGGGATTGGGCTGCATGTTGATGCAACATGGAAAGGTGATAGCGTATGCTTCTAGACAACTTAAACCCCATGAGTTGAATTACCCCACACATGATTTAGAGTTAGCTGCAGTGGTGCATGCACTGAAAATCTGGCGACATTATTTGTACGGGGAGACGTGTCGGATCTTCACCGACCATAAGAGTTTAAGTATTTGTGTAGGACCTTCTGTGAAGGTCATAAATCCTAGCCTCATCCGCACCATCTGAATAGGTTTGCTTGATTGCATCCCAAACTTTCTTTGCTGTGTCATAACGGATAAATCGTTTAATCTGATTAGGTTGCATGGCGTCGAATAACCAACTCTTGACCTAACAATCCAATGCACGACATTTATGGAATATGGGATCTTTGGCTGCAAGCAGGGCAATATCACTGGTCAGGTGACCATGTTTCTCTCGCCCAGCTATCTTCATCTCTATGATTTGATGCCACAGAGAATAATTATTCTCATCCAGTTTGATTCCGGCAGAGAAATTGGAGGTGTCACCCTGCAACGTGACAATTTGTGTATTAACCATGATTTTTTTTTTGTTGCAGTGTTGTTTTTTTTTTCTTTTTTTTTTCTTCTCTGCGGAAGGGTGTGACGAACCCGACCCGAACGGAAGGGTGGTTTCTGCGCAGTGGAGGACGGGACGGTGGCGTCTGCAGGTATGGGCTCAGTTCGATCGGGAAGATGGTGATCGGAGGGCTCGATGCGGTTGGTGCCTCGGAGTCATAGTAACGACGAACCCGAACGTGATGGAGCCCGACGAACCCGAACGTGATGGTGTTGGGACCGTGAAGAACGACCGGCCGAATGATGGTGCTGGGACCGTGAAGAACGACCGGCCGAATAATGGTGCTGGGACCGTGAAGAACGACCGGCAGAATGATGGTTTGTATCCGAATGCGAACCTGAACCTGAACTCGACGATGATGACGAACTCGACGATGAGTGTTTTGTGGTCTGGGTCAGATTGTGGGAGGCGGTGAGGTTGTTGCGGAGGGCTAGTCGGTGGATGTTAATGCGGGAGGGATTGGGCTGGTGGCGGTGGATGTTGCGGAGGGCTGGTGGTAGTGGATGTTACTGCGGAAGTGGTGGTGGGTGGATGTTGCTGCGGAATAGGCGGTGGATGTTGTTGCGGAAGTGGTGGTGGGTGAGACAATGTGTTTGTGGTGGGCGTTGGGATTGGGCTGCGGGAAGAGTTTATGCGGCGGAATGTGATGGTGGTGTGTCTAGGGTTTTATGACGGCTATTGATTTTTAGGGTTAGGATAAGAGACAGTCACGATCGACTGCTCTGATACCATATCAGAATGGGTGAGAAATCTCTCATATATCGTTTTTATTCAATAGGAAAGATATATATATATATATATATTTATATATATATATATATATATATATATATATATATATATACAGAAACTAGGAATGTTACTATGGGCCTAATTAGTGGACTAAGTTTAATTAGGAATATACAGCTCTTTGACATGTTCTTCATATGAATGAATCAAGTGAAATAATCAGAAAATTGTAATCCAAATACCAGAAACCTAAATGAAGTATGAATTAACAAAAATCCAAAGACTGACTCTGCAAATTTCTCGAAATCCTACTTCCTTCTTTCACCGATAGAGGCGCAAGAGGAAGAAGAATAAAAGAAAAGAGGCGCAAGAGGAAGAAGAATAAAAGAAAAGAGGCGCAAGAGAATGAAGACCGAAGAAATATGAACATATAATTGAAGAATAGAGAGGACTGAAAACTCAAGACCGAAGACCGCAGGCCAAAGACCAAAGACTGAAAACTGAAACATGAAGAATTGAAGATCAAAGACCAAAAACCAAAGAACAGTGAGGAGAAATTGACTTGGGATCCAAGACTATAAATGTTTGGACTCGATCATAATCATACATTTTTACTTTTGGCTGCATTAGTTTGATGGTAATTGAAGATCGGTGATGACAAAGTCATCTTTGACTTGCCCAATGAGTTTTAACCAAGTGTATTGGCATCCCTTTGAAAATAGAGATTAGAGATATATGCTGCTTTAAAAAATATAACGAATCAAGTTAACATCTCTTATAATTATTATATAAGGTATTCAATAATTACTGCATTGATATACAAACTCAAAAAATAAAACTTTAACTTTTATAAAATTAGCTCATACATTTTTCCAAACGCTCATCACGAATCCTATAACACTTCAGGTATCTTTCTTTGGGAGATAAAATAATATTTTTTTTTCTACTACTATTAAGGATGTTTTTACCTTTTTTTTTTTTTATAGTTATATAGGAATTTAAAACCTAAAATCGAACCGATCTGAACCAATCAAGGTGGTTTAAAAAACTGATAATTTCACCTTGATATGATTGGTTTTAGGTTTGGATAAATAGAAATCCAAAGATCTTGAGTTTGTTCGTAAGTTAGATAAAATATGACTTAATTCGGTCCGCATCTAACCATATATAAATTAATCTCTTTCTTACCGGAATAACCACATGAACAAAACGAGATCGAATTGTTCTTACTCATTCAAAAGGCAGGATATATAGGATAATATTCCTTAGGGTAGATAAACGTTGGGTTGTCGGTGGCTAAAGAATGAGCTTTTTAAAGATGAGGTCATGATAGTGGCCGGTTTTGGTTGTAAACTTATAGTGCCTGTTTAGAAAGACTTGTTATCAACATTGCCGTTGGGTTTCAATTCAAGTTTGAATTTGCCAATGTCTCATGACCCATGACCAACAGAAAATGAAATATCACCCCCAAACCAAAATAATTTTAAAAGGAAAAAATAAGAAAATAGAGAAGCCAATTGTATGTCAGAAATTAAAATTGATAGTTTCATCTTGATGTGGTTGGCTTTAGATTTGAATAAATAGAAATGCGAAGACTTTGGGTTTGTTCGTAATTTAGGCAAAATTCGACTCAACTCGATATGCATACAGCTATATGCAAGTTAATCACTTTCTTGTGAGAATAACAATACCTATGCGCATGAATAAAACGAAATCGAATTGTTATTCTCACTCAAAAGTCAGGATAAGTAGGATAATATTCCTTAGGTAGGGTTTAAATAGACGTTGGGCTGTCGGTGACTAAAGGATGGGCTTTCTAAAGATGAGATCATGATAGGGGCCGGTTTTGGTTGTAGACTTGTAGTGCCTGTTTAGAAAGACTTGTTATCAACATTGTCGTTGGGTTTCAATTCAAGTTTGAATTTGCCAATGTCTCATGACCCATGACCAACAGAAAATGAAATACCACCCCCAAACCAAAATAATTTTGAAAGTAAAAGACAAGAAAATAGAGAAGCCAATATACCAAACAAAATAATTTGTATGTCAACAAAATTGAATATTTCAGCCTTATTATTTTGATATTCTTTTCCTTTTAAACAATTATTTAAGGAGGGATATTACAATATATAGATTGGGTATCGACCTCGTCCTTTATGAAAGTCGAACCAAATATCTCTCACATAACGTGTGAAGATGAATACTACTCGGTCATAGCAATATATGACATTATTTTCACTACTAAAAAAATGGGCAACACCCACAATCTATAAAGCAAGAAAATGAATTTTGTGCTTCTTCAATATATTTGAGCACGGAAAAACTTATATTGTGTCCAATGCAGAATAAACACAAATATTTGTGCTTTACGAAGAAAAGTAAATAATATATTTGTGCTTGTATAAATTTTGATATGACAATTAGTACCCTATGCTAATTCCATCGTAAACAATGCAACATCAATGTTACATAAGTGAATGTTGATACTTTCAAAAAGGACTATTGTTTTAGTTTGTGTCCTATACATTATATTGTTTTGGTTTGTGTCTTATACATTATACTGGGCATATAACCATAAATCGTGCCTTATACATAACCATTAAATCAAGCATTAATTTGTGAGCCAAACCCTATGATACCATTTATTTTCTTTTTTTGTGCCCTTATTTTTTTTAAATTTGAAACACCGAGCCAAAGTCTTGAAATGTGAGCCTAATCCTAAAAAAACCCTCACAAATTTTGCTTGATTGGTGCCCTGATTGGCTTCAACCCGCATAAAATGTAAATTCGTGTCTTTGTTTTTGCATAACTTAAAACAACCAACCATCATTGTAAATTTAAAAGTTAAAAAAATTCTCACCCTTTCACATTCCTTCTTTTTTTCTCTCTCTAGAGCTCTCTATGAGCATGCCAAAGTTCTCTATCTGCCATTTCCCACCACCTCAAATTAACGCCATCCCTCCTCCTTCATATATGAGATTTTTTTGTACATCTACTTTCGACCACAGATCTATCACGGTCACATTTTCCCACCGCCACAATTAGGCAAATCTCTGCACCAAGACCCTCCTCATTATTCTTGAATTGCTTTTATTTTTACTTTATCTGTGAAAAAGATCAGTTATTTCTTTACCTTTTTGAGTTATCGTTCAAAATTTGAAATGGGTTTTACGGGAAAGGACTCACTTCTTTTATATCTATTTTTGAGTTGTTGAAATCACCTTAGGGATGTTCATTTTATCTTCAATCTGTGAAAAGCTTATCTCTCTCTCTCTCTCTCTCTTCTGGGTTGTTTTTTAAATGAGTTTGGGGAAATGTTGTACTTGCGGTTTAAGATGTGAAAAAGTTCGTCTCTTTATTTCTGTTTATTCCTTATTGATGAAAAGAAGGAGTGGTCGGCGGCGAAGTGGAGTGATGTAGCCGCGGGTAGGGTGGCTGATTGGGGTGGGTGGGGGACTCCGGTGGCTGTGGGATAGTTTTTATTTTATTTAAATTGTTTTAATTCTTATAATATTTACTTATCTGGTACAAAATTCAACTTAAGTTTTCGTTTTATAAAGAACGATATTATTGTATATGATAAAGATAGGTTACAATTATAACATCAAAATCAAGATAATACAGCAAAATTTACAAGTTAATATGTCAATATTAACGCGGATAAAAACACACTAAAAATCTACATCATTGAAATTATGTAAAATTACAAATCAAGTTCATAAATTTCACGACAACCAAAATCCTAATAACGCCAATAACCCTAATCAAACTTCATCCACTAAAATAAATAGTAATTGTCGTCAAATTCATCACATATGGTCTTATAGAACTTGTAAAGCATAATGGATATGAGAAATGATTGATCTCTAGCAATAATTACGTATAACAGCGAATAAATAACAAAAAATCATAATCTAATTATTGTGACAAAATTCAATAGGAGATATTGCGGCAAATTCATTCAACAGCAAGATAGAACAAAATTTAGGGAAAATAAGAAATTTTAAAAGAATTTTTTGGGTAAGGGGATGAATTGAAAAAATAGCAAAATAACATGATAGGGAACTCAAATCTTAGTATGATTCAGACTTTACAGTCACTACAAAGAGACTCTTATTATTAACCAAAAAAAAAAAGAGGAAAATCGATTGAGGGAAGGTCCTCCTTAGTTTGCTTTTTCTTTAGGACTAGAAGGAGAACGGAAACAAAGTTTTTTTTTTAACCTTTTGAGAAATTCAACTTGAGTTAGTTAACTGGTGAACATTTTTTGTGAACAAATAAAAACGCTCCATTTTATTTTTGGTTTGGTGTTTGAAGAAATGAATTATATTTTTAAAAATTTAATTTTTTTTTTAAATGTGAAACTATATAGCACGACATCCAGCTAGTGGCTTCTTTTGCAGCTGTAAAAAGCATGTCTACCTGACAGAGCAGTCAAATCAGTTTGTCAGACATAGTCACAAATAAAGGTAAAGCGTGCTATGAGAGTTGACGACAGAATAGAAGATTGTGCTCTCCAGTCAATGGAAACACCTACAACTCCCACCGACTAGTTTTTCGTGGTTACACTTTGGCCAATATTATAGGGCACTGGCATTCGTATGCTTTTGTAGCAAAGAGGACGAATTAAAATTTGTTCTTGTAGCCATAAATTTTTTGTAGTGTTTGATATTCTTTAGCACTTCTGAAAAAAGTTTCACTATGCACAAAATTAGGAAATTGCCTATGTTTTTAGATTTGAGCTAACACATATTATAAGGACCCTTTCCGAATTTCCCCTCGAAATCCGGGAAGAACTCTACTCCCGTCTAACAACCTAAGGGAAAATTCCCAAAACACCCTTAAGTCCTAACACTGTAATTATAAGGACTCTGTCAAAAGTCCAGCAGAATCTCCCCTTAAAGGCTGCTTAACCGTCTTAGTCCCTCGAAAAAGCAACCACACCGGTGGCTAACCGGCTTGGTCATATCAGGGTAAGAGCCAATGTTTCGCCACATATCACAATGTGAGAACCCCTGATCATGATTCAAAGTTTATAGCCTTCTGTTAACAAGCTCTTATACCAAGTTGACAGTAGGTCAAACACTGCTGAAACCTCAGTCAGTGGTGGCCCTACAGAGTAACCTCACGAACCTGTTTTACACCCTAACCTCTCGACTGACAGTTTTTAACACAAAAGTTTAATGCCTGAAAATACCCTTAACCTTTAGAAACAATAAATGTACTTTATAGGGGTTTCAACGACTTGTCAGACGCAAGATAGCCTAGTAGTTAACAAATTACCTCAGACGATCTTCTCCGCAATCGAACAAAACAACTGACGTGTCACCCTCTTGTGAACCGTCAATAACTCATCAATCTGGGTCACCGCCCACACCAACCCACTGACCCAGATGATGAAGGTACCTGACTTGGCTAAATTGAGTCCCACTGACTTACTCCGAGTCATACTCGATATCCCGGCTCATCCTGAGCACCCCGAGTGGTAACTGGATAACCCGGCTTGTCCTGAGCACCCCGAGTGATAACTCGATATCCCTACTCATCCAGAGCACCCCGAGTGATAATTTGATATCCCTGCTCATCCTGAGCACCCCGAGTGGTAACTTGATATCCCTGCTCATCCTGAGCACCCCAAGTGATAACTCGATATCCCTGCTCATCCTAAGCACCCCGAGTGGTAACTCGATATCCCTAATCCTCCAGAGCACCCCAAGTGATAACTCAATATCCCTACTCATCCTGAGCACCCCGAGTGGTAACTCGATATCCCTAATCCTCCAGAGCACCCCAAGTGATAACTCGATATCCCTACTCATCATGAGCACCCCGAGTGGTAACTCGATATCCCTGCCCATCCTGAGCACCCCGAGTGCTAACACGATATCCCTACTCATCATGAGCACCCCGAGTGGTAACTCGATATCCCTGCTCATTCTGAGCACCCTGAGTGGTAACTCGATATCCCTGCTCATCCTGAGCACCTTGAGTGGTAACTCGATATCCCTACTCCTCCAGAGAACCTTGAGTGATAACTCGATATCCCTGCTCATCCTGAGAACCCCGAGTGGTAACTCGATATCCATGATCATCATGACATACCTTAGACCTCAATGATATGGCAGAGAAAGATCCCTCGAACGCCTACATTGGAGAACCCCTCAACGATCTGGCGGAGACGTACCCTCTAACGCCAGTCGGAGAACCCTCAACAATGTAGCGGAGAAAGACATCCTCCACGCCAATCATCGGAAAACCTTGTGGTATAACATAATACCTAGAAGTACGCATCCTATGCAATCTCAAGAACCTAGTCTGTTCAAAGCGCAACTAAAATACCAAATTAAGGAAGCCCTAGCCCCGAGGAACTCTTTGACACATTAATGACCCAACTCACTTGACCTCCTGAGCCCAAAACCCGCTCCATGGTCAAGCATTACCGCTGGGATTACTCAAACTGGGCTCCAAACGAACTCGTACGGCCTCAAAATTGCCAAAATCCTATCCGGAATGCCCTAAACCCTAGCCACGCGTCGCTGTGACCTCGGAATCGGTCCCACGTGCCACGCGCCACCACGTGCCCCCACGCGCCGATACTGTTCACGGTGGAATATTCCGTCAACCCTGACGGAATATTTCGTCAAACTTGATAGAATCTCATGACGGAATCGGAATATTCCATCCAGACTAACGGCGTTAGGGTTCAAGGGTTTGACGAAATATGCTAACGCCGTCAGCATATTCCGTCAAACCCTTGAAAGTGTCAATTGACCGTTTAAGTCAACTGACTGCTGACTGTGTGGCCACGTGGCTGCCATGTGGCATCCACGTGGCAGCCAGGTGGCATGCCACTTCAGCCCGTTTGACCCACCCAGTCGCCGGCGTCTCTCCGGAGAAGACAGTCGCATCGCCGTCTGTCGTCGCCGGAGTCTCACCGAAATCTTGCCGGAGAAGAAGACTGGGCCGTCGTCGTCGGAAAACCCCATTTCCGGCCGACCTTGAATTTTTCCTAACTTCTTCAAATCTTAACCATTTTTCACGAATTTTACTTCTAAATCTATCTTTTCGAACACAGGAATTCAAAAATGACCTCAAAACACTAAACTTGTACCTGTGCTGGCTGGAAAATAGATCGGAACTTCCAGTTTTTTTTTTCCTCGATCCAGCGTCTCCCGCGTCATAAAAACTTCTAATTGAAAAATCAGATGAAGACATGAGACTTGCCATAAAACCTTGCTATACCATAACAATTGTGAAAATGCCATAAATCCAAATTACATGTATTATACTTAATTAAATATATGCCACTAAAATTTTCTTGGGTTAAGTACTCATTAAGGGTGTGAAAATTCCACACTTAGTCAAATCTTTTGCATATATTTGCTAAGTAATATTTGTATTAGTCAAGTCTCACACTGGTCATTACCCTCCACTTGCAAGGACCCTTCCTGAATTTTGCTTCGAAATTCGCGAAAATCCTTTATTCCGTACGACATCCCTTTTTCCAAAGTTTTTATTACCATGAATACACTTTATCCTTAAAAATATTAAATAAACCTTACAGGGGTTCCGACAGAACCTTCTATGTACTTACTGAAAACAACTACCTGTTAGACGTAGGATACCCAAGTAGTTAACAAACTGCCTCGGAGGACCTCCTCCGCAATCTAACAAAACAACTTACATGTCACACTCTTGTGTACCGTCAATAACTCGTCCATCTGGGTCACCGCCCACACCAACCCACTTACCCGGATGACGAAGGTACCAAACCTGGTTGAATTGAGTCTCATTGACTTACTCCGAGTCATTCTCGATATCTCAGCTCATCCTTAGTCCCCGAGTGGTAACTCGACAACCCTGCTCATTCTGAGCACCCCGAGTGGTAACTCGATAACTTGCTCCTCCTGAGCACCTCCAGTGGTAACTCGACAACCCTGCTCATCCTAAGCACCCCGAGTGGGAACTCGATAACCTGCTCCTCCTGAGCACCCCGATTGGTAACTCGATAACCTGCTCCTCCTTAGCACCCCAAGTGGTAACTCGATAACCTATTTCTCCTTAGCACCCCGAGTGGTAACTTGATAACCTGCTCCTCCTGAGCACCACGAGTGGTAACTCGATAACCTGCTCCTCCTGAGCACCTAGAGTGGTAACTCGACAACCCTGCTTATCCTGAGCACCCTGAGTGGGAACTCGATAACCTACTCCTCCTGAGCACCCCGAGTGGTAACTCGATAACATGTTCCTCCTAAGCACCCCGAGTGGTAACTTGATAACCTGCTCCTCATGAGCACCCCGAGTGGTAACTCAAGAACCTGCTCGTCCTGAGCACCCCGAGTGATAACTCGACAACCCTGCTCATCTTGAGAACCTCGAGTGGGAACTCGATAACCTGCTCCTCTTAAGCACCCTGAGTGGTAACTCGATAACCTGTTCCTCCTGAGCACCCCGAGTGGTAACTCGATAACCTACTCCTCCTGAGCACCCCGAGTGGTAACTCGATAACTTGCTCCTTCTGAGCACCCCGAGTGGTAACTCGATAACCTGCTTCTCCTGAGCATCCCGAGTGGTAACTCGACAACCCTGCTCATCCTGAGCACCCCGAATAGAACCCGATAACCTGCTCCTTCTGAGCACCCCAAGTGGTAACTCTATAACCTGCTCCTCCTGAGTACCCCGAGTGGTGACTCGATAACGTGCTCCTCCTAAGCACCCCGAGTGGTAACTCGATAACCTGCTCCTATTGAGCACCCCGAGTGGTAACTCGATAACCTGCTCCTCCTGAGCATTCCGAATGGTAACTCGATAACCTGCTTCTCCTAAGCACCTCGAGTGGTAACTCGATAACATGCTCCTCCTGAGCACCCCGAGTGGTAACTCGATAACCTTATCCTCATGAGCAAGCCGAGTAGTAACTCGATAACCTGCTCCTCCTGAGCACCCCGAGTGGTAACTCGATAACCTGTTCCTCCTGAGATACCTCAGATCTCAACGATATGGCGGAGAAAGATCCCTCGAATGCCAACCTTGGAGAACCCCTCGACGATCTGGCGGAGACATACCCTCTAACGCCAGTCGGAGAACCCTTAACAATGTAGCGGAGAAAGACACCCTTCGTGCCAATCATCTCAGAATCCCGCGGTATAACCTAATTCCTAGAAGTATGCATGCCCCGTGATTCCAGCTAACCCGTCCGTTCACAGTATGTACAACTACAATACCACATCAAGGAAGCCCTAGCACCAAGGAACTCTTTGATACAGACCTATCCCAGTTCCTCCAACTACCCGAGTCACAACCCACTATGTTGGTCAACCCCTACCACTGGGATTACTCAAACAGGGCTATAAACAAATTCCTATGGCCTCAAAACCATCAAAATTCGGTTCAGAACGGCCTAAAACCCTAGCCACGCGTCACCGTGACCCCATAATCGGTCTCATGCACTGATAGAGGGTCGGAACATGCGCCACGCGCCAGCCACGCTCCTGCTATAGTACCCACGCACGGACCCAGTTTGACCCCACCTAACTCGACCCGACTCGGCCCAACTCGATTCGACCCAGCCCAACTTGACCCTACCCAATCGTCGGCATCCCGCCGAAGAAGACGTCCACGCTCACTGTCCACCACTGTCGCCGGAGTCCCGTTGGAGCCTCGTCGGAATCTCGCGGGAGAAGACGGCCGCGCCGCCGTCGTCGTCGCCAGAATCCGCCAATTCCGGTCGACTTGAGCTTTTTCCTAACTTCTTCAAAACTCAACCATTTTTCATAAATTTTACATCTAAATCTATCTACTTGAACCCAGGAATTCAAAAATGACCGCAAAACACTAAACCTGTACCTGTGCTGGCCGAAAAATCGATCGAAACTTCCAATTTTTCTTTCCCTCGGTCTGGTGCCTCCCGCGGTCATCTCATTCGATGGTCGGTGCGGTTGTGATCGTGGGAAGGAGTAGATTATATTTAATGGAACAAAAATGGGAGTCTAGACCCTGAATCAAAGTTGAAATTCATGGGTTTTGGGTGTTTGGTCGCACGGGTTCGGGGTAGTTTAGGGAGGAAATGAGTGACAATGAAGATGAATTGATGGTTTGGGGGCTAAAAATATCTAACCCCTGACAAATTACCAAAATGCCCCTAACATTCTAGACCCGTAATTTTTGCACACGAACTCCGTTTCCTGCGTACCGACTGTCTACAAACTCGTGAGTTCGAGACCTACGCAACGGTACCCGAAACACAACTAAAAGTATCTTGAAACAAAATTTGACTATCACGCCCCTGAACAACCAAGGATAAATTTGTTTTTTGCAAAATAATGTACGAAAATTCAATAATTAAATTTCCATATCTTTACAACACAAGTCTCCACCAGTATTACTACATTATATAACTAGTTTTGTATCTATTCTTGAGAAATATTTAATTACTAATGAAAATAAAAATAATGATAAACTACATAAAAATACCCAAATTATAAGGGTCATTTCAAGTCCATACTCTAACTATGAAAATTTACCCAAACTATCAAAACACAACATCTAGGTACCAACCGTTAGCAATCTGTTAAAAATATTTGTTAAGAGCCCAAGTGGCACTTATGGGGCCCTTTATAATGTTAACATGGACACCATGTAGACAAAAATAAAATAAAATTAGAATATAAAAATAATTAATAAAGTATTAAAATATATAAATGAAAAACTAAAAAAATCAAAACCACCTACCCCTACCCTTCTCCCTCACCGAGAACGATGACCCAATTCCACCTCCTTCTCAACCTCCTTCGTCTTCTCTGTCCTCTCCAACTCGACCTCACCCCACAACGCCCAACGCCACCTCCCTTCTTTCCAACTCCACCTCACCCCATCTCTCCAACTCCTTCTACGTCCTCTCCAACTCCACCTCAACCCACAACGTCCTCACCAACCCAGAATTCAACGATCCAGATGGAAATCACATCAGACACCACGAAATCCAACCACCTAGAATCCAAATCCAACCACCCAGATTCCAAATCCAAACACCCAAATCCCAATACCTTGCAAACAAACACCACCAAATCCAAATACAATTAGACATTGAAACCCCAAAAATGGAAGTGAAAACCCTTTTCTCTTCTCCGGTCACTGCAAGAAAACCCAACCTCCTATTTGCCAAAATCCCTCTCAACACACAAAACAACAATCATTCATCTTTCATCTCCTACAACACTGACGAAGAAAAGAAAAATACAAATGTTTTCACTTATTGCAGATGAAGGGAGATGATGGCTGGTGACGATGTGCTAGAGCTCCGAGACGCAGACGAACCCGGTGGCGTCCTTGTCGAGGAACTTAAAGGGAGACGAACCTGGTGGTGTCCTTGTCGAGGAGCTTAAAGGCGTCGTGGAGAAGGGATGAGGATATGCTGGTGATGATGTTGATATGAGGTGAAGGGGGTTGAAGGAAGAAGAAAGAAAGGGAGAAGATGAGTAGATCTCGACCCCAATCAACGCATCCAACCTGTACCGATGAACACTTGTGCGAGATAAAAGGTCGTTGATGGCGTTGTTGACGTCGTCGCGAGACTCTTTCCAGACTTGGCGGGCCTTGAATCGCATAGGAGTTTTAACCAAGTGTATTGGCATCCCTTTGAAAATAGAGAATAGAGATATATGGTGCTTAAAATATAACGAATCTAGTTAACATCTCGTTTTTTTAGGTGTCCTAATACACATTAGTGTGAGACATCCACATGAGATCAATATCAGGGCTTAGGCACCCCTTACGGCTTACGCCCTTCGGTGACCATAAGAGCCACCTAGTGAAATTCGAATATTAGAATTAAGCACAAACTAAATTAATATTTGAACCACTAAACTAGACTTCTAAGTAGTACAATGGACCAACAAGTTCTTAATTCAAAGATAATTTTCTTTAAAGCATTGAAATGCGTGTGTGTATTTTTTTTAGAGATCATCGAAACGTGTTTTAAGTTAAAATTCTTCTCCAAAAACAATAAAATTTGGATTTATGGCATTCATTGTCAAATGCGAGTTCTCAACTCACATATATGGAGTGAGAGAGAGAGAGTGAGTGAGAGAGATATTGAGCTGTGAGAGATTGTGGGCAGAGAGGAAGAAGAAGAAAGAGGTGTCTGGGTACTTAATATGTTTAGACTTTTGCCCGACGAAGCAATTTTGCAGAGCAAGGTTTAATGATTCGTTGGGCAAAATATGGTCAACGCGAAGTATTGCCCGATGAACACAATTCGTCGTTAAAGCTAATGTTATCCGACGGAAATGAAAATTTATTGGGCAAAACCGTCACATTTTACACGCTAACAACTTGTTCTTCCCGCCAACACCTTGCCTAGCGAGCCTTCATTTCCGTCGAGCAACGTGTACTTCGGCAGCGAAATCTTCTTCATCGAGTAAATGTTGGTCAGGCAACCTCCGATTTCTTGTAATGTCTCATTTGTATCTTCTTTCTTAACTATATTCTTTTTACATAAAAAAATGGTAAAAAAAATTAAAATGAAACGATAATCAAATAGATCCTAAAATTTCTCCTCAACACTTAACGAAACTAATAGGGTTAAATTGATAATATTTTTTTGACCCATTAGAAAAACCAATCAAGTGCGCGACTTTTCAGGAGTGAGAAAAACGAATTAGTTGGATTCATCATTTTCTTTTTTCAGTGGAGCAAACTATATATGATCGAAACAGCGAAACCGAGCAAGAATAAAAAACTGAAGATTTTCAATCGGAAATATATTATGACATTTGACATTGGTATTTTTTCAGATAGTGCTTGACCAATATAAATGAAGTCTCTAGCACACACTTTTCCAATTTTGTCATACATTCATTTAAGTTCTATTGAATTCATAATTTGTGCCGAGAATATCTTGTTTTGTGAAAATTTTAACAAATACATTATATATGAATAACCAAAATATTACAATATAATCTACTCATACTATAATACGTGTATTCTATATGATTAAAATTAATGATTTCTTCAACCATCATGAGAAAACCATCTTTACAAAAAAATCAAACAAATAGTATATCGTTTGCTCAATCAATTCTTGTAACAATTAGATAAAAATTCCCTTGCACAACATGCTTGATACTACCGCCATATCATACATAGGGGCTTCACCACTCCATATTTGTTGTGTTTCTCTCATCATTTTTAGCATCCATGCTCTCATTCTTCTTCACTCACCAATGTGTCTTTGTTTAGCACTTCCCACAAATGACACCGATCGACTCGTCCTGCTTCAAGTTAAAGCTAGCATAACCAGCGACCCCTTTGGGAGTGCTGGCTTCATGGAACGAAACCAGCCACTTTTGCAGTTGGCGTGGAGTTACATGCGGTCGCCACCACAGGAGGGTGACGGTTTTGGACCTCAACTCCTTGAAACTTGTAGGCTCTATATCACCCCATGTTGGAAGCTTTTTGAGAAAACTCAGTCTTTACAAAAAAAGCTTCACCCATGAAATACCACCAGCAATTGAGCGCGCGTCTGCGTTGGTTGGGAGAGTTTCGATTGGAAAACAATTCACTGAGCGGTGAAATTCCCTCTAATATATCAGGCTGCACTCAACTCATCCAACTTCGTCTTGGTTTCAATTCTCTGGTCGGAAAAATTCCTAAGCAGCTTGGTGCCTTGTCCAAGCTTAGAATTATTGTCATTCACTCCAACCACCTTACGGGAATTGTTCCTCACTGTTTTACTAACTTATCTACTCTTTAAGTTTTTTCTGCTTCTGTACATAATTTAAGTGGGAGTGTACCTAGTCTTTTTGGCCATCATGTAATAAAATCAAAGACCATTACACAATCAAATAATAAAATCAAGAAAATGAAGAAAACAGGATGACTAGTCACATACTCGGATATGCCATAGTGAATTCCTCAATCACAAATTCGTCTTCTCCTCTCTGCCAAAAACTGTTTGTTAGGTCTTAGCACTGAATTAAGGTCAGACTGAAGGTGAGAGCAGAGACCAACCTATATACTACCATTTTTCTAAAAAACTTCCTATTATAGTCACATTAGAACCCTAATGGGCCAATTGGTAACAAGTCCACTATATTAATGAAACATAACTCATATATAACAAGGAATCCATCAATATGATATAATTACGACGACTCTATTATTTTCAAGTCATGATCCTCATGTAACACTAAACACTTAAGTGATTATATTGTACTCAAATTCTAGCATTCTCCCACTTGAGTACTATATGATCATTTTGCAAAATTGTTACTCATCACTGAAAATAATAGTGTACACTAAATCCCAAATGTAATCAAATCAACTCCAAAACACAGCAGTCATGGCTGCTTTGAAAAATTAGAACTACAACACTCGGACACTAATATGTGCCGTTGCAATGCAGCCACCAATTCACCAAAACAGTTGCACACGGCTGTAGGTACATCAATACAGATTGGCAAACTCAAAATTGAGCTTCCATATAGTTTTGGTCCAGACTTATAAGGTTCAAGGAACCTTTGTTACCAATCCAAAAGATCACATAAACTGAAAATGATCAATCATCACCATGCCGCATACATATGACAATTCTGCAGAATTCTAAATCAACTAAAAAACCCCCAAATGCAGAAAAGCAAGCAGAACATCATAATTGCTTTAACCGAACAGCCAATGAATTCAAATCCAATTTTTTAATCACAACATAGCATTGGCAAAACAGTTCTCAATCACCACACAAAAGAAACATACTTCACTCCCACTGATCGAAATTTGGTACCAGATCTATAAGGTTCATAAGAACCTCTATTACCAAACAATCAAATCACTAAACCCAAAAGTGATTTTCAACAAATTATTCCGCATAAAGCAGCACACAGCAGTTTAGGTACGATAACAAAACGACACTGCCAAAACACAAGGAAAACAACAAAGATAATTTGCATTCTAAAAACAAAAATTTCCCAACGGCAATTCATAAAAATCTAACCATAACTAACTGACAGATCACAAAAACCATAGGTGATCTTCAAACCAAATTGATCACAAAACTCATGGTAATCAACAACTTAATATTGCCGAAATCATCAACCAAAAACTGCAGAATTTTTATCAATAAGCTAAATTCCATTATGCAGCAACAACAATCAGAACAATATCATGGTTCAATTACAGCCTTTAATTAACCAAACTAAAAGATCACAAACCTGAAAGTGACTCTTCATCACAAACTGCCGAAAACAACAATAGCATAACTGCAGGATTTTGACAGTAAACAGAAACCATTCCACAGCAAAACAAACTGAATAATACATGGTTCAACCCTGCTTCCAATTAATCAAACTGAATTGCTCTTTCATAATTAGGTTTAGGCAAAAACAGTTTTCAAACACAAAATGAAAACCACACTTACTCCCACTGATCAACATTCCACAGCATACCCATCTTCACTAAGATCAATTAAAGAACAAAACAAAAAGACCACAAAGGTGGACCAGCTATCCCAAAAGATCAAACCAGATTCATTAGTATTGACATAAAACATAAACACCTGTGAAAGACCATCAGCCAAATCAATTTGTACATTAATCATTAATCTCTAATGTAATAGAAAACACCAAATAAGTCAGTGAGTGTGAAGCCCAATATTTCTTATAATTCAATTCTCCCACTTGGGCAAACACTCACTAATTTGTTACTTTAACAACTTATTTCAAAATATTAATGAGTAGAGCACAACTACTTTAATTTGAAAACCCAGGACTTAAAAGCACATTTGAAATCAATCATCATCCATATATTGACTTAATCAAAACTGAATTTCTTAATAAGAAACTGAATCAATAGTTGTTTACTTGAACTAGATAACTTTAGCATATGAAAATTTAAAGCTGTAAAAACTTACTCACACGTACTGATCCAAGCTTTCTACTATCTCAGGCTCGTTACATGTGCCTTGAAGGCTCCCACGAGCAAAGCTTTGCTTAATGGATCAACAGGGAAATTGTGTCTAACTGAATCACACTTATTGCACACCAAAATTTAAGTCAAAAGCCACTTCTCAGTTTACACATATAAACATCTTAATTCATAGATATGTGATTTTTGCATATCAAGCTATATTCTTTCTAACAAAAGGGGCAATCATAATGGAAGAATATAGTATCATAAAGAGTGCAGACACAGACTCATTGATCAAGTCATTAGTATTCATAAGTAAGCACATGTATGATAGTATCCCCAATGTAGATACAAATCAGCAAACTTATGATCACTCCCCATATAGATCGTAATGAGCATTAAACAGAATGAAAAAAATTTACCAGAAAAATTAATCAGTGGTGTGGTTTCTAGAAAACTCATTCTTAATCTTAAACATGAGTTTCATAGTACTGAAGGGTTAAATGAATCAGGACAAATCATAAGATTTCTGATTTATTTATCATGAGTATGTGATCATAAAATCACCTTTGGGCAGAAATTATATCACATATAAGTTAGGTGTGCGTATTCTAACAAGTACACATTCATTACTTTTGAGCAAATGAATATGTACTGTTCAAATACTCACAACATCCATGGTTTGCATTAGACCAGAACGGAGACTCTCTTTGGAGAATTCATCATCCTGTCAAAGCATGCAATCTACTAAATGTGACTCCCACAAAATCACATAACAACACAGCACAAAAACACTTTAGATGAATTTGACCGGTCACTATGTGATTGAGCACAATGATCAAATCGAGTTCCGTATGATTTGATCAAACAATTGGCGTAATAGTCTGAATATATTGGGCATAGTAGACAACTCAAACAACAAGAATGTTATTAATATCAATAGCAATAAATCAGAACAAGATTTATTGAAAAACACTACTAATCAATACAGGAAACACAAGAAAACCACCAGATTTTGATCATGTCAACAACAAAGAGTTATCACAGATGAGGCCCAAACAGCAGCCAATTAACATTCATACAACACCGAAAATTTCAATTATCAACATAGACAAGAAATCAGCATAGCAGTCCCAAAATATATCTCAGTGATCAATGCAGCTGAGTAAATTGAAAACCAAAAACAATGTTTATGAAATAGAGATATCAGAAATAGAAAGTCAGATGCAGAGTAACCAAGATTACGCAAATCAACAAATACAAAAAACAGACGAGTGCCCAGCAAGAACAAAACTGTCCTCAAAGACTAAAGTACTTGATGGGTCTCACAGTTCCAATATCATCTTCTCAACAAGTAAAAACAGCAGAATAATTTTAATTCAAGATGTTATTCAGAAGGCAAGAGAACAAAAGGAGAAGATGCTAAATTTGGGAGAATACAAAAAGAGAGAAAAAGCCCAGATTGAAACAACTTTGTGAAGGAAGTGAAGTTTTACTTAAAAGTAAGACTTCAATGACTTATCAAAAATACAAGTGACAAGTCCAAATTACTAATTAAATCCTTGAGTAATTAGCATCACTGTAAACAGAATCTTAGTTTTGACTAAAGAACTAAAATTAGCATGTTCCTGGAAAATAAAACTTAAGTAGCCAGGAGTTCGTAACAATAGGATTTCAATTCGGCAATAAATCTAAAAAACAAAATGTTTTTGCAAACAAAGCTCAAGAACACAAAATATAAATTTTTTGTACACAAAAGGAGTCTTGTGTATGCAGTCATAAAACCAAATATATGAAATCAAAAATTAATCCTTATGGCACATCAACAATTCAAACTACAATAAGAAAACCCAAATTTAACAAATCCAATTCAGGTAATCAGTCAAATCGCAGAAGCAAAAATTGATAGATGGCAGAGTATGAAACAAAACATCAGAGTTGAAAGCCTAACCTGGTGCTCGAGGGAAGAACGAGCGCCATATTCTTTCAAAGTAGGAATTCACCCATCCGATAACTAAGCATATCGGATCATAAATCCAAAATGACTTTCCATAGTTGAGTGAATCAAAAAGGTATACTGAATTCTTTGATCTACTCTGCTCAATCATGTAATACAAAACCATTTTGTGCAGAATTGCATTGCATATAAAACAGGCATGTATGTTTCAACAAGCACAAAATTATTACTTTGTGTGAATGAATTTGAACTGTCAAAACACACAGCCCACTTACAGTTCGTATTAGACCAGAATGAGTATTCTCTAAGAGAACACTCACCTGTCACAGCATACAAAACTCTTAATTGGCTCTCCAAATATTCACACAACCACACAGTACAAGCTCAATTATTAAGTTTCATTGTGTGATTGAACCCTGATGATCAATTCGAATTCTGAATCAATTGATCAATAAATCAGCATAATAGCATTCAGATGTTGGGCACAACAATACTCAAAACAATGAAATTGTTAGTAACTTCATGATTCTATAAATCAGAACTGAATTTCAATGAAAACAGAATCAATTGATGCTTAATTAAAGAAAACAACATGATTTCAATCAAAACAGTACCAAGGAGTATCAAAATCAGCCCAAAACATCTGAATCAATCTTAATCTGCCATACTAATCCAGTCAATAGTACAATACCAGTCAATGTTAAACAACAATTCCAGAAAAGCATCTCAATTAAACAACAATTCCAGAAAAGCATCTCAATTAACAGCAGAGATAATCAACCTAACATAATACTCCCAAAAAAATCTCAACAACTATAGCACCGGAACATCGAAAAATTGAATCGGCCGACGTTTTTGAATGTAGAGTAATCAATCAATTGCATATTCAAAATATCAATCCAAAAACCCAACATTAATACCCAAAGCAAAGAACCACCATTCAAACTCATAAAACAACAAAACCAATCTAAATGCATAGATTAATACCTTGGAATATCAGTTTCAAAAATATTTGAATTCGATGGCAATTCCAAACCAAGTCAAGGGCAGGAAAATTTGAATTTATCAACAGCAGAGAACTCAAGAAACATATATGACAATCAGAGAGCAAGAATCGCAGAGAAAATTGGGAGAAAACAGAGAAGGTGAAATCCCAAAAACCAGGAAGAAGACGAAGCAGCAAAATTAAACAGACCAAAATACCTGAATAAATTATCTGATTAATTAACGCAGCGGACCTAAAAGAAAAACTGCAAGTCGATGTGTTTTTGTAAAGAGGGAGAGGTTGCTTCAGAATTTTGGGAGAAAATTTAAGAAAGGTGAAGTCCTAGTAACACCAAAAAGGAAGAAGACGACGCATAAGACCGAATGCGTGTTTGGTTTTAGTCAAAATTGTCGTTGGGTTGCCAACAGTTCAAAATCCACCGAAAACGATAAGTCGTTTTCCATACATCAATTAAAAACAACATTTAGACTTTTATTAAAACTTTAGAAGTCATTGTCGTGAATTCCAAATAATAAAAAATAAAACAATTTGAACGATTAAAACCAAAAATTTGATTTTGAGGAACTTTGAGCATGTTGATGATCTGATACCACATGTAAAAAGTAATTAACAATAATTTTACATACTAACTCAACTCAATCTCAAATATCACAACACAATCAAATAATAAAATCAAGAAGATGACGAAAACATGATGACTAGTCATATACTCGGATCTACCATAGTGAATTCCTTAATCACAAGTTTGTCTTCTCTTCTATGCCAAAAGTTGATTGTCAATGAGAGCTGTATATTCCTAATTAGACTCAGTCCACTAATTAGGCACATAGTAACATTCCTAGTATCTGTATATATATATACCTTTCCTATTGAAATAAAATACAAGAGAGAATTCTCACCAAATCTGATATGGTATCAGAGCAGTCGATTGTGACTGTCTCTCACCCTAACCCTAAAAAATATCAATACAGTGCCCTAGCCATCATACAACCCTAGAAACACCACCACCATCTTCCGCCGCATAAAACTTCCGTAGCAAAAATCCCAATACCCGCAGAACACACTTCCGCAGCCAAATCCCTTAAAACAGAACATACCTCTTCAGCAGCCAGCCTTCCGCAACACCAACTCGCCCACACCGACTCGCCACCACCAACTAGCCCACACCAACTCGACCACAAAACTCACCATCGTCAAGTTCGTCATCATCGAGCTCGTCATCTCGAGTTCATCATCATCGTCAAGCTCAAGAGCCCCTTCGTTTGGTTCGGGTTCGCGTTTGCGTTCGAGGTCGCGTTGCGGTTCCTCGCACTTTGACCATCATTCGACTGTGAAATCGAGTTCTTCACCGGCCGCCTCGTCGCTGGAGTCTCAACCGCCGGCCAATTCCTATCGTTAATACGCTAAGCCCTTCTGTTATGCGATCATTGGTTATCCGGACGGATGGGTCCACCAAGGGCGCAAGAAGGATTCGAACAGAGCCTCATTTGCATCCGCGCAGTCATCCCAGGAGACCACATCCGAACCTCCATCAGGTACATCTGGCTCCCCGGCCTTGGCCACCTTAGGTACCTCTTGCACATCTTTCCTTACTTGTAATAGATCATGGATTATTGACACTAGCTCTACTGATCACATGACATCTAGTTTCACTAGGTTGCACTCCACCAAACCCTCAAGCCAAACACATATTACCAGTGCCAACGGAACCACCTCCCATGTCATGGGAGAGGGGTCCTTATCTCTTACACCCTCATTACGTCTTGATCATGTCTTAGTTGTCCCTTCGCTCGACTATGACTTGTTATCTGTTTCGCAGATCATTGATTCCCTTAATTGTACCGTGTGTTTTTTGCCATCGTATTGTCTCTTTTAGGATCTTCTCACCAGGGCCGTGATTGGATGTGGTACTAGGAGGGGAAAGTTGTATTATCTGGACTTGACAGTCGACATCAGTAAGTGATTGAGTCACGCACATCATGTTAAAGGCGATAAGTCCATTCGGATGAAGAAAATTTGGCTATGGCATCGACGGTTAGGGCATACTTCTTTTGGTTATCTGAAACTTATATTTCCAGTTTTGTTTTCCCAATTTCATGATTCAGACTTTCATTGTGAAACTTGCATTTTGGCAAAAAGCCATCGTCATTCGTACCCATTAAGACTGCATAAAAGCTCCATGCCCTTCATGATTGTCCATTCTTATGTTTGGGGACCATCACGAGTTCCCACGATTAGTGATTTTAAGTGGTTTGTGACATTTACTGATGACTGCACCCAGATGACCTGGGTCTTTCCCCTACACCAGAAAAGTGACATCACTGCCAAATTCAAGCTCTTTTATCAATACGTTGCTACTCACTTTGACAAGAAAATCATGACCCTTCGATCTGACAATGGAGGTGAGTACATCAACCATGACCTACATCAATTTTTCGGCCACTATGGTATTGTTCATCAAACAACATGCGCCTATACACCACAATAGAATGGTGTCGCGGAGCGCAAGAATCGGCATCTCTTGGAGGTTGTTCATGCCTCTTTATTTGAGGCCCACATGCCGCATCATTTTTGGGGGGAGGCTCTTTGTTCTGCGGCTTACCTCATCAATCGAACACCTTCCATCACTCTTCAGTATCAAACTCCATTTCAGACATTGACTACTCTCCTTAACATGCCATCAACACCAAATCTCGAACCACGTCTCTTTGGTTGTGTTGCGTATGTTCAGGTATATCCACATTAGTGTGTCAAGCTTGATCTGTGTGCACATCGTTGTGTCTTTGTGGGTTATTCTGCCACTCAGAAGGGCTATAAGTGTTTCCATCCTCCCACTCAGACCTTGCACGTAACCGCCGATGTGACCTTCAACAAGAGTGAGTTCTATTACTCAAGGGGAGTCACTGAGCATCCTCTGCAGGGGAGAGCATTATCTTTGCAGCCGAAGATACTCAGATTGACGTCGAAATTCAACACCATTCATCTGAGCCATCAGTGTCCGAGGTGCAACAAGCTCAAGAGTCCCTCGACACTCTTGATGACACTCCTGATACTGGTTCAGATAATTCCCTTTCTACAACTCCTACTACAGTACCATCACCACTCATCCAAACAGGTCCTGAAGATTCCCCACAGGTAACTGAACATTCAAACTCTATCTCAAGCACCTTACCTGCGTCAAATTATTCAGGTTATCAGTTACCCCCACGCACGACTAGAGGGATTCCTAGACAACATTATGACCCTGACCCTAAAGCAAAAGTTAAATACCTTATTGCTAATCATGTGTCCCTACATAGGTTGTCTCCGTCATGTGCATCATTTGTGTGTCAATTATCCACAGTATCTATTCCAAGTAATGTGCAGGACGCTCTGAAAGATCCCAAGTGGACACAAGCGATGAATAATGAAATGGAGGCTCTCCAGAAGAATTCCACTTGGGAGATGACCACCCTTCCGCCAGGGAAGAGAACAGTGGGTTGTAGATGGCTATAAACAGTAAAGTTCAAGGCAGATGGCACCATTGAACGATACAAAGCAAGACTGGTGGCGAAAGGTTACACTCAGACTTATGGGATTGACTATGGAGAGACTTTTGCCCCTATAGCCAAGATCAACACAATTCGGGTACTTATTTCTCTAGCAGCCAACCTAGACTAGCCATTACACCAATTTGATGTCAAAAATGCCTTCATGCATGGCGACTTAGAAGAAGAAGTCTATATGGATTCACCTTCAGGATGCAAGATGGGGCCCAATAAGGGCAACATGGTTTGTAAACTGAGGAAGTCCCTTTATGGATTGAAGCAATCACCAAGAGCATGGTTTGGAAAGTTCAGCCAATCAATGAAGGACTTCAGATACAAACAAAGTAACTCAGATCATACTCTTTTCTTGAAACATAAGAAAGGTAAAGTCACTGCCCTTATTGTATATGTTGATGACATGGTAGATACCGGGAATGACCCAGAGAAAAAGGCAGCGTTGCAGCACCACTTGGCAAGTGAGTTTGGAATGAAAGATCTTGGTACTCTGAAATACTTCTTAGGCATCGAAGTGGCTTGTTCAGACCAAAGAATATTTCTATCACAACGGAAATATATCCTTGACATTTTAATTGACACTGGAATGCTAGCCAGCAAACCAGAAGATACGCCAATGGAGTTGAACCATCAGCTTGGTAAATATCCGGATCAGGTACCCACCAACAAAGAAAGATATCAACGCATGGTGGGTAAGTTAATCTATCTAGGACACACTAGACCTAATATTGCATATGCCGTAAGTGTGGTGAGTCAGTTCATGCATGCACCAAGTGAAGCCCACATGGATGCGGTAAACCGAATTCTGAGATACTTGAAGTCAGCTCCTGGAAGAGGATTGATGTTCTCACAACATGGTCATCTAGATGTTGAAGGTCACACTGATGCAGACTGGGCGGGTTCTGTTACTGACAGGCGATCAACATCTGGATACTTTACCTTTGTGGGAGGCAATCTAGTGACTTGGCGAAGTAAAAAACAGAAAGTAGTGTGAAGATCAAGTGTTGAAGCAGAATATCGAGGTATGGCACAAGGAGTATGTGAGCTACTATGGATAAGGAATTTGTTGGGGGAATTGGGGTTAAAACTCAATCATGTCATGCAACTGAATTGTGACAACAAAGCAGCAATAGACATCGCACATAATCCAGTGCAACATGATAGAACCAAGCATGTTGAAGTTGACAGATATTTCATCAAGGAGAAACTTGAGGCAAAGATCATTGAGGTATCATTTGTTAAATCTGAAGATCAACTTGCAGATGTTCTCACTAAAGCAGTCACCGGCAGAGTATTCCACAGCTCACTTAGCAAGTTGGGCATTGATGACATACATGCTCCAACTTGAGGTGGAGTGTCAATTAGAGCTGTATATTCCTAATTATACTCAATCCACTAATTAGGCCCATAGTAACATTCCTAGTACCTATATATATATATATATATATATACCTTTCCTATTGAAATAACATACAAGAGAGAATTCTCACCAAATCTGATAAGTTCGTCTTCTCTTCTATGCCAAAAGTTGATTGTCCTTAGTTAATGAATAGGTCTTAGCACTGAATTAAGGTCAGATTGAAGGTGAGAGCAGAGACCAACTTATATACTATCTTTGTTCTAAAAGACTTTCTATTATAGTCACATTAGAATCCTAATGGGCCAATTGGTAACAAGTTAATTGTATTAATAAAACACAACTCATATATAATAAGGAGTCCATCAATATGATTTAATTACGACGATTTTATTATGTTCAAGTCATGATTCTCATGTAATACCCATCTTAGTTATCTTTCTATGGGTATAAATAAATAGATTAACTGGTGTGCTCCCTTCCCCAATCTTCAATCTCACTTCTCTCACTCTTTTCGGTGAATCAAAACAAAATCCAAGGGACTTTACCCTCAAACGGCCATGCCTTCCAAAGTCTCCAAGTCTTCAGTATTAGCTTCAACCAATTAGTGGACCTATCCCTGTTTCAGTTTCTAATGCTTCAAATCTTGTTAGAATTGAAATGGAAGAAAACCAACTATTTGGAAAAGTCCCTTCTTTAGAACTTTTACATAAGCTTGAGCGGCTAGTTTTTGGTCGAAACAATCTTGGCACTGGGAGTACTGGTGATTTGATCTACCTCTGCGATATGATCAATGTCACCCGTCTACAACGAATTGAAATTCAAAATAACATTTTTGGAGGGACGTTACCGGATTGGATAGCAAACTTATCTTCTTCTCTTGTCGCAATTGATATAGCTGAAAATAAAATATCAGGAAATATCCCAAATGGGATTGGAAATCTTGTTAACTTGGACAGTCTTGCAATGTCCAACAACCAATTATCAAGTCACATCCCCTCTGATCTCGGAAGCTTCAGAATTTATATCAATTAGATATGGGTAGCAACTCACTCTCTGGGGATATTCCATTCTCTTTTGGAAACTTAAGTGGATTAAATAAATTATATCTTGAAGACAACAAACTTCAGGCAATATCCCTCCAAGTTTAGTAGATTGTATTATTACTAGGTGGCAACAATTTCAGCGGTCCCATAACCCAACAACTCTTCCTTGGTTTCTTGTCTTTGTATCATTTGAATTTATCTCAAAATCGTTTAATGGGTTCCCTTCCTGAAGGCATCGGAAAATTAATAATTTTGGAGTATTTAGATCTCTCTGCAAACATGGTAATGAATGAAATTCCAGCAACTCTAGGGGGTAGTATTAGACTAGAGCATCTAGACATGCATGGAAACTTGTTCCAAGGCAAAATTTCATCGTCTTTGGGTTCACGAAGAGGTGTTCAAGCGCTAGACTTTTCCCAAAATAACTTTTCAGGTGAGATTCCAGAGTTCTTGGAGAGTTTTCAAGTTTTGGAAACTTTGAACCTGTCTTACAACAATTTTAAGGGCATGGTACCAGTCAAAGGAGTCTTCAACAATGCAACTGCTACATCACTCCAGGGAAATAGCCAACTTTGGGGGGGCATGCCTCAGTTTCATTTGGAAAAATGCAATTTTCCACATTCCCACAACCAGTGGCTAACATCTCGAACCGGGAAATTGGTAATGTCTCTCATTTTTTGGGATGCTTGTTGTAACTTCTTGTTTGATTCAAAAATGGACCTAATGGAAGATGGTCTTGTTGACCGTTGGAATGTCTTCGACTTGTCCGCTGGGAGACATGCGGGACAACAAGAAGAGTACTTGACACCGGTGAGGTGCTGGCCTAATAAACTCCGATGCTTAAGTTAGTAAGCGAGTAGGAGATCAATCATGAACTAGGCAGCATAAGGGTTAGTGAATAGTTGTTACCATTTCTTGGGGAATGTGCTCCATATTTATAATAGCAATGAATATGGTGGTTGGAACCCTAATGTTGTGAGGCCCAAGTTACCTTCAAGATGCTGACACGTGTCTTGAGGATGCTATACAAGTGGTGGTGATTCGTTTGTGCGTCAGGGCGGTGTTGTTCCAGTATGGGCAGGAGTATGCCGACTAGAGGGTGCCGACCGAATAGGCATATGTGATCTGGGGTGATTGGTCCCTGTCGACCGACCGAAATTGGGCTGGTCGGCCGGCAAGGGTGTGCTAGTATTGGTGGATGTTGGTCGTTTCTCGGTGGTCGGTCGGAATGGTATAAACATAAGTCCCCTAAGTCACCAATTGAGATAGATTTCTTCAGTCGAGGACTTGTAAGTCCCGTTCAGACCGTGTAAACTGACTAGTAGGGGTATACCTTGTAGTCCCCCAAGTCCTTGGGTGAGGAAGTTCGCCTTAGTCGGATGAGTCCCCTGAAGGAACCTCGAATGATGCGACAGATCGGTCGCCACAGGTGGGCTTGTCGATCAGCGCGATCTCTGAAAGGGAAACTTGAATGATGCGATAGATCGGTCGCCGCATGTGGGCTTTCCAATCAGCACGATCTCTGAAAGGGAACCTCGAATGATGCAACAGATAGGTTGCCGCAGGTGGGCTTGCCGATCAGCGCGATCGTTGAGAGGGAAACTTGAATGATGCAACAGATCGATCACCGCATGTGGGTTTGCCGATCAGCATGATCTCTGAGAGAGAACCTCGAATGATGCGACATATCGGTCGCCGCAGGTGGGATTATCGATCAACGTAATCTCTGAAAGGGAACCTCGATTGATGAAACAGATCGATCACCGTAGGTGGGCTTACCGATCAGCACGATCTCTGAGAGGAAACCTCGAATGATGCGACATATCGGTCTCCTCTGAAAGCTTACAGATCAGAGCACACTTGTGAGCTCTTAATGACAGGTGAGTGGGGAAATAATGGCTGCCTAGTAGGTGCGCAAATCGATGAGGCGTAATCAAACTGTTACATGGGGCCTATATATGGGTGTGCGATTCATTTGTGCGCACTTTTCGGATAGCTCTCGTTGTGACCGACCAAGATCAACATCTGGGAAAAGCAAGTGAGCTTCCGATCATATCCTCAAGTCAACTACAAGCCAAGCAAATTGTGTCCAACCATATTTGCGTCCGAGTAAAGGTAAAGTTTGCTTCTTTCGTTTTGCTCTTCCTTTTTTGCAATAAGATAGGTTGATGCTTAGTCTAGTCTCCCCATCATTTGTAGATGTCAGAGTCAGAGTCAATGAACGGATCTGGGGAAAGGTCCCCTCAAACTTTTGGAGGTGAATCACCGTCCTACTCGGCAGATGATGCGTCGAGTAGGTCAAGTGGTTCAACATCCACTAGTGGGTCCTCGTCGGCTAGTGGTGGGACGAACAAAGGATCCTCGTCGGCCACCAATAGTATTTTAGAGCTATTTAAGGATGTCGCCACAAGTGATGCCGAGGGGAATGTGAATGAGGTGTCCTCGTCTAAGCCTCTAGTGGTCAAGCTTGATGAGGTCGAAGAAATGGAAGAAGATGCCGAGGAGGAGGAAGAGGCCGGAGAGGAAGCGGCCAAGGAGGATGGCGCCGAGGAAGAAGAGGTGGTAGAGGAAGCTTAGCCGATTCGGAAAGCTATTATGATTAATACATCTCCATGGGCTGTAGATCACGGGGTGCAAACCTTGAAGGAGGTCGACCTAGAGAAATTTAGTGAACTGTATAATGTGCCGACCGACATCGAGCTCAAAATCCCCCATGCTAGTGCAAGGCCGAGTGAGCCCCTAGAAGGATCTACATAGATTCCTTCGAAAATGGCGTCCGCTGCCCCTGCATCCGTGGCTGCAATATATTCTTGCTCGGGAGCGAATTGCATTCGGCCAGCTGAATGTGAACGGCTGGATCACCCTGGTCAGCCTCTATACGGTCTTCCGTATGTGCAACAAGGGAGAGCCGAGCTGGGGCCAGTTGTGTTATTTATATAAGTTCATGCGGCAGCAGTATGGGCTTGGGTGGTTCCAGATCGAATGTGTGGGGGGAGAAGAAGAAGGGTGCCTTCATCACGGACATACAATCGTCCCAGAAGAACTAGAAGCACCGGTATTACTTGGTGTCCGGCTATTGGGAGGGGAGACGAGCAGGTTGAAGAGGCGGATCATACCCTGCTTCTAGTCGGAAGGTGATTAATGCCTACCGTATAAACTTAGGATTACTGAGTCTTTATATGTTTTGTTGCTCGGTCTTTGTTAGTCGACTGACCCATTTTTTGTTTTGTAGGGGCATTTAAAGGCGGGTGCTCGACTGCCGTAAAGGAGGATTGTGAGGACATTCGGCGTCGACTGTCCAAACTTGTACGGAGTAGGTGCATTCTTCGGTTGCCAAAGACTCTCATCGCGGTCGGCCTTATTACCGGTCCTAGTAAGTTGCATGTCATTGTTTATTTTGGTCGACATGTGAACTTGAGTTCTGTTTGTGCCGACTCCAAATAACTTGATTTTTATTTTTTTGTTGTATTGCACGCCGACATGATCAAGGCTAACGAGAAGAAAATGGTGGAGACCATTGCTAAGCACTAGGCGACCGAGAAAAAGTTGGTCGAGGAGGCGGCGGCAAAGAAGGGGAAAGGGGCTGATGAGTCTTCTAGAGGAAACAAGGGCCCCAATAAGAAGACGGCGGCCCATCGGAACAAAGAGCAAGTCCTTCCATGGAAGGAATAGAGAAAGCAGGTGCCGACCATTGACTCGACAAGAAGGGGTTCGGTGCCCTTCATTGGTGCAATGCCATTGCAAAAATGGTCGACAGAGGAAGCCGACATGGACCCGTCCGAGGTGTGTCAGCGGAAGGTAGCGGCCTTCCTAGCAAATTAAAATCTTGTGGATGCCGACGATGCTCAGTAGAAGAAGAGGCAAGAGGAGGTGAACGCCCTTCAGAAGGCCAAGGAGATCATGATCCAAGAGCCTGCTCTACCTCTACCTCCTCGGAAGGTCCTTAAGCCCCTGCACTGGCCGATCTTCAGCCACGGGTTGTAGTCCTTCTTCGCCAATCATTGTGATGCTCCCGACTTCATACGGACGTCGGTTTTTGACACCACCTAGTCGAGTGTGTCGGAGTGTATGCATCCGACCATGGTGTTAGTCGTCAACATCCTCATCTTGGGCAATCAAAAGGCGCTGATCGAGATTGTTGAGATGAGTCCAACCACCCTTCCCGATCGGTACGCCAAGGTCGTGGCCGAGGGTGCTCATGTAAGTGTTCGGTCTGCTATCCTTTATGTTTTGTATCTTGACATTTCCTAAATGAAGTGTTTTTTGGTTCGCAGTATTTTGGGGAGGTCTTCTTGACCCTTCAGAAGGTGGCAAGGCAGGCCGAGAGATTGAAGGAAGAAAAAGGCAAGCTTAAGGAGAGAATCGACCGCCTAAAGCAAAGGGAGCAGGATCATGAAGAAGGCTGCCAACCTCATCCGGGAAAACAAAACACTCTAGAAGCAGGTGAAGGATGCCGAGATGGTCAATGCCAAGAAGACAGTGCAGGTGCTGGACTTGGAGGGTGAGCTCGAGCAGACGAAGGCTGGTATTGCAGGTGCTTGTGCCCAAGATGTGGCCGAGTACAATGGGTCGGCTGAGTTCGTGGACCATGTGGACGTCCAGTTGGTCTTGGTGGAGGACGAGGTTATGCAGAAGGTCCTCTTCTTCAACCAAGACATGTCAGTCATGTTTCCCTGGCTCGACGAGGCTCCTGTGCTCAAGCGGTCATTCAAGTTGCCCCCTAGTCGTGATGGTTCTGTGGCCGAGAAGACGGCCTAGCAGACCTTCTACGGTATTAAGCTTACTGACCCTGTGTTCGAGCCTATAGATCAGACTCTGGTCGTCCGTACGCCGCAGGAAGAAGAGCTGGTTGATGATGAGATTGTGATTTAAGATTGAGCGTCTGTGCTCTAGTCGGCCCCTCTGTTTATCTTTGTAATTCTTTGTACTTTTAAACATGCTTGGGGTATGCCCCTTGTATAATGTAGCACTGAACAAGTTTTCATTTAATTAATTTACTGTTTTGCTTCAACTTTTGTTTAGTCGGATGCCGGCTGGTCGGCTGGCCATTGAGAATTCAAGTGTATGTTGTAGTTTTACATGTTGTTGACTAGTGAGACCTAGTGGGACTTTAATTAAGTAATGTGAAATGATCATGTGTAATCAAATAACTTAAGTGTAATCGGTAGTTGAGTTGTAACTAGGACCGATCATCATGTTTAATGTAGGATTGATTCGTAAGTTTAATTTAGGACTAGTCCATGTGTTTAAAGTGTTTACAAGTTGGGGGCCAATTGATGTGGGTACCGATCGGTGGGTGTATGAACACGCGTCCAACCAAAATAAATTTTGATGATCAAAATAATGAGTATTCATTGATAGCATGTTAATGTTGACCGGCCTGAGCCATACAAAATTTAGGGAAGACTATACTTCACTTGTAATAATATTTCAGGTGATCTGCATTCCAGGGGTGGGGTAGTGGTTTGTCTTTTGGAGATTGTAGCTCATAGGTACCTGGTCGGAAGACCCTAGTGACCTGGTATGGTCCTTCCCACCTTGGGCCGAGTGTCCTACCAGCTCGGTCCTTGGTTGCCAAGCTGATCTTCCTGAGAACCCAGTCTCCCACCTTAAAACTTCTTGATCGAACCCTAGAGTCATAGTACCGTGCAACCCTCTGTTGGTAGGCTATGTTGCGTATGTTTCCTTGCTCACGGTGTTCCTCCAATAAATCAAGGTTGAGAGTGAGAAGCTCGTTGTTTTCATCAGGGTCGTAGGAGATCACCCAGTAGGAGGTCTCGCCAATTTCTACTAGTACCACGGCTTCAGTGTCGAATGCCATGGCGAATAATGTTTCATTAGTTGATGTTTTGTATGATGTCCGGTAAGACCATAGGACGTCTGGTAGGATGTCAGACCAGGCTCCCTTGTTGTCCTCATCCAAGCGAGTCTTGAGGTTGTATTTTATGATCTTGTTGACAGCTTCTACTTGACCATTGGCTTGTGGATGGGCAATAGAAGCAAAGTAGAGAGTAATGCAGTATACCTCACAGAATGACCGGAAGCGAGCACAATCGAATTGTTTCCCATTATCTGTGACAATGGTGTGTGGTATGCCGAAGCGGCAGATGATGTTCTGGTAGAGGAAGGTCTCGATTTGAGCGACTGTAATTGTTCCAAGTGATTTTTCTTCTGCCCACTTGGTGAAGTAGTCAACGGCCACAACTGTGTTTACTACGCCGCCCTTGCCCCTTGGCATTAGTCCGATCAAGTCTAGTCCCCATTGTGAGAAAAGCCAAGGACTAAGCATGGGAGTGAGTTTTTCTGCAGGCAAGTGTGGGATGGGAGCACAGCGTTGGCACCTATCACATTATTGAGTTAGGATGATTGAATCTGCTTGCATGGATGGCCAATAGTAGCCTTGTCGGAAAGCTTTGTGGGCGAGGGACCTTGGTCCTGAATAATTGCCACATATGCCTTCATGGATTTCCTTAAGCACAGCTTGGCCCATGTCCGGTGGTAGGCACTTGAGTAGTGGAAGAATGAATCCTCAGTTATACAGATGACCATGAACAATGGTGTAGCAAGCTGCTTGGCGTTTGATTCGCTTGGCTTCATTCTTATCTACTGGAAGTTCTTCATCCATGAGGAACTTGATGATGGGGTCCATCCAGTTTGGATCAATGATGATGACATTGACTTGCCGTTCTTGCGTGCTTGGCGCATCCAGTAGCTCTACTGGGACACTTCGACCAATCTTGTGGTCGATGGATGAGGCTAATCTTGCTAGAGCATCAACATGACTGCTCTCGGATCTGGGAATTTTGTTCATCTCGTAAGCATGGAAATGGTGGAGGAGTTCCTTTGCTTTATCAATATACAAGGTCATGGAGAGGTCTTTGGCCTCAAAGTTCTTGTTCACCTGGCTGACCACAAGTTGAGAGTTCACCTGGCTCCCATGTCTTTTGCGAGGCGAAGACCGGCTAGGAGGGCCTCATACTCTGCCTTATTGTTGGATGCCCTGAAGCTAAAGCGAAGAGCATACTCAAGCTTCACATGGTCTGGTCTGGTGAGTACTAGCCCTGCTCCGGAGCCACTGTGGCATGCCGACCCGTCCACATAGAGGATCCATATTGGTTTGGACTTATCGATTGGGATTGAATTGGTCTACCCTTTGGTCCTGGTAGTTGACTGCTTAGGAACTTTACTTGGCTCCTCCGGCATGTATTGGATGGTGTTGTATGTGAACTCTGAGATTAGATCAGCGACGGCTTCCCCCTTCTCGGATGGCCTTGGGGCATAGGAGATGTCAAACTCGCTGAGTTCGATTGCCCATTTTTTCAATCTTCCGGATGTGTCCGGCTTTTGCAAGACTTGCCTTAGAGGTTTGTTGGTGAGGACCAGTATGGGGTGAGCTTGGAAGTAAGGTCGGAGCCTCCTTGCAGTGATGATGAGAGCAAGAGCAAGCTTCTCGAGATCGCCATACCTAGTTTCGGCATCCTGAAATGCTTTGCTTGCATAATAGACCGGATGTTCAGCTCCATCTGCCCTCTTGATTAAGCCAGAGCTGATTGCTGAAGTGGAGATCGAGAGGTAAACGATGAGTTGCTCTCTTGTGTCTTGTCTGGCCTATAGGGGATCCTTGCTCATATACTCCTTGAGAGCAGTGAAAGCTTTCTCGTATTCGGTGGTCCATTCGATGGTCTTCCCTTTAGTCTAGAGGGCGTTGAAAAATGGAATGCATTTGTCGATTGCTCTTGAGATGAAGCGAGTAAGTGCCGCTACTCTTCCCGTAAGGCTTTGGACCTCCTTGATGGTTCGTGGAGGCTGCATATCAAGGATGGCCTTGATCTTCTTGGGATTGGCTTCAATCCCTCGTTGGCTGATCATGTAGCCAAGAAACTTTCCGGAACTGACCCCGAAAACACACTTTGCCGGGTTTGGTCTCATTTTGTACTTCTTCAGTACCTCAAACATTTTTTATAGGTTGTGGACATGGTCTGCTGCAGTCTTGCTCTTGACGAACATATCGTCCACATAAACCTCCATGGTCTTCCCGATTTGATCGAAAAACATAAAGTTCACTAGGCGTTGGTATGTTACCCCTACATTCTTCAGGCCAAAGGGCATGACTTTGTAGCAATAAACTCCCAAATCTGTGCGGAAGCCTATGTGGATTTGGTCATCCGGGTGCATGAGGATTTGATTGTATCCGGAGTATGCATCCATGAAACTAAGGAGCTCGTGACTTGCTGTTGCGTAGACCATGAGATCAATTTTAGGAAGGGGAAAGTTGTCCTTAGGGCATGCCTGGTTAAGATCTATGAAGTCAATGCACATCCTCCAGGCACCTGCGGATTTCTTGACCAAGACCACGTTTGCTACCCATGCGGCATAAACGACCTTCCGCACAAAGTGGATTGTGCTCAGCTTTGTGATCTCCTCTTGCATTGTAAGTTGACGCTCGACGTCATATGTTCTTCTTTTCTGTGTTACTGGTTTCAAAGAATGGTCGATGGTTAGTCTGTGGCATATGACATATGTTGATATTCCTAGCATGTCAGCGTATGACCAATCGAAGACTTCATTGTTTTCCCTTAGGAATTGGATGAGTGCATCCCTGGTCTCCTGTTGTAGCGTTGTCCCAATTCTGACATGTCGGTCTGGATGATCTGCATGAAGTGTGATTGGCTCAATCTCGTCAATTGGTTGAGGTGTTTGTGTTGCAGATAGATCCCTTGGGTCCTCTAGATGACTAGATTGGATTTGCTTCATGATCTCATGATCGACGGGATCGGCCTCGTATGCCTTCTCAGCAATGGACATGGTCTCCTTGCCAGCATTAGGGTTGACTTTGGTGAGAGCAGACTGGTAGCAAGTTCTTACGGAAAGTTGGTCTCCTCGTACCTGGCCAGTCCCCATAATTGTTGGAAACTTTAGCAAGAGCATACCGCGTTTATCTGATTTAGTAGTCCTCGGCCTAGGATGACATTGTAGGTTGTGGGGCAAACCACCACTAGGAAGGTCACAATCGTCGTTGCAATACGCAGGGTGGTGCCTACCGCGATTGGTAGGGAGACTGTACCAATTGGCATTATTGAGGCTCTTGAGAAACTTAGCAATGGGGTTACCGCTCTGTTAAGCTCCTTGTCATCAATCCCCAACTGATTGAAAGCTTCCATGAAGATCGCATTGACGGAACTCCCTATGTCTACAAGGATGCGTCCCACGTCAAAGTTGGCAATTTGAGCTCGGATAATAAGAGAATCATCGTAGATGATGCCTCGTTCTTCCTCCTCGGAGAAGGTGATGGCCTCCCACCAGCCTTTCCAACTTTCAGTGGTCTTCCAGACTCGATATTGAATATCTGATTGTTGGACCCGGTGGTCCGAATAAAGTCCTTTTTGGCTTTGTTGGAGGTGTAGGAAAAGGAGATTGTTGGTTCACTGATGATGGTGTTGATCTGGGGATGAGTGGCGAATGGTCGCGCATGTTGTAAAAACTAGTTTATCTTCTCATCTCTGACAAAGCTTTCATGATAACTCGGAAGGCCACACATTCGGCAATGGTGTGACCATTGAATTTGTAGTATTGGTAATACAGGTTGGAGTGGACCGGTGGCCTATGATGTGTTGGCCTTGGTTTAGGTTTTTCGATCATGTTCTTGACATTCAGCAAGACATTCTCTAAAGAGTTGTTGAGGATAGTATAGATCTCAAATTTGGGAATTGGGCCCTTAGGGTGGTCTCCCTGGGGAGCTTGATTGTTTTTCTTGTGTCCTTGATGGTGGTTGTAAGATTTGTCCTTCTTCCCCTGATAATTGTTGTCATAAGAGCCTTTCCTCTTACCTGAATAAGAGTTATGCCCATAGCCCTGGTTTTGACTGCCGGAGCCATGATAGGGTTTAGTAGTCTGCACATTTTGGGGGGAGGAATAGGCTGGAGTGATATTCTGCTTGGTCTCCACTAGTGGAGCGTTAAAAAATTCGACCTTGGCATGTATCACCGCTTGCCTTATCAGCTCCTTGTAATATTCCCATCATTGGGTGAAAGCTTCGTACTTGATGGTAGATTCTTTGAGGCCACTACTAAATGCTCGGAAGGCTGCCTTGTCGTCAGTCTCTTGACATTTGGAATACTCAAGGCTGAATCGGGCGGCGTATTTCTGTAGGGTTTCGTTTTCCCCTTGCCACAGTGATTCGAGGTCTTCCGTGGGCAACATGTGGTCTGTCTAGATTATGAACTGGTTCAAGAAGACAATACGGAGTTCATCGAAGGAATCAATTGTACCTAATTGTAATGGATAAAACCAATTCAGTGCAACCTCAGTGAGAGTAGAGCTGAAGATCAAGCATTGGACCTCATCGGAGAGGTTTTTGAAAGCCACAGAAGACTGGTAGTTGTTCATATGTGTGACTAGGTCGCCCCTCCCCGTGTAGGGTGTGATCTTGAGGGGCTTGACTTCCGACTCATGGCGATATTGGAGAATGTGAGCGGTGAAGGGACCAGTGTTTGTCTTGATCTTTGTGGGAGACCTAGTTTTTCTCTTATCGCCCTCCAAATCGCGGACTTGCTGCAAGAGTTCTTGAACAACCTCATCTGTTCTAGGAGGGTTGGGTTGTGGGCCTATTCATTCGGCGATGGGACGACGGCCTCCATTGCTGGTGCTCCCTCTTGGCCGTTCGGCCATTTTTGGTCTTCCTGCTGACTTTGCTGCAGTTGAATCAGCCACATCCTCCATATGTTGAGAATTTCCTCTTAGGAATTGCTTTTCCACTTGTACTATTGGTCCTTTCTGCCAAGTCGCCCTCATCAAAGCTGACTCTGATAGAGTACGATCACCTTGGGAGAGCGTAGGGAGAGGAGGTTGCTCTATGATCCTGGGATCATTCGCCTGATATATTAGTCGAACAGGCTCAATGGGAAGTGGTCTCATGTCCAGCAGTTCGCGAGCATTCCGGAAGATTTGCGTTCCTGAAGGACCAGCACCATTGTTATGGCGGATGAGCATTCTTCCAGAGGGTTCCGGTCTGGGGTGCTCCTTACGCAGTGGTTCTTGCTCAACGTGGCTGGCAAGTGCTATTTCCGTTGCCACTCACTGCTCCCTCAGCTCTTCCCTAGTTGCGTGGAGTAAAGCGAATGTGTTCTGGTATTGTACTCCAAAGACTTGGTTCCTACTTTCGATTGCCAAGTTGCTCTTCCTAAGTTCAGTTACCTCTTGTTGGAATTTTCCCATCATTCTGATCATGGCCTCTGAGGCCGAATCTAATCTACCTCTGCTTCGCTCTCCTGAGAGAGGGGTGCTATTTAGCTCTCCATCACCATGTTTGGCTGACATTGTGGTCGATAGGAAGGTGGGATAGTGGTATGTGAGCTAGTGGGAGTACTTACTCAAAGTTCCCACAGACGGCGCCAAATGTTTGATCCAAAAATGGACCTAACGGAAGATGGTCTTGTCGACCGTTGGAATGTCTTCGTCTCGTCCGCCGGGAGACCAGCGGGACAACAAGAAGAGTACTTGACATCGGTGGGTTGCCGACCTAGTAGACTCTGATGCTTAAGTTAGTAAGCGAGTAGGAGATCAGTCATGAACTAGGCAGCATAAGGGCTAATGAATAGTTGTTACCTTTTCTGGGGGAGTGTGCCCCATATTTATAATAATAATGAATGTGGTGGTTGAAACCCTAATGTTGTAATGCCCAAGTTACCTTCAGGATGCTGACACGTGTCCTCAGGATGCTACACTAGTGGTGGTGATTCGTTTGTGTGTTAGGGCAGTGTTGTTCCAGTGTGGGCAGGAGTGTGCCGACTAGAGGGTGTCGACCGAATAGGCAGATGTGATCTGGGGTGACTAGTCCCCGTCGGCCGACCAGAATTGGGATGGTCGATCGGCAGGGGTGTGCTGGTATTGGTGGCTGTTGGTCGTTTCTCGGTGGTCATCGGAATGGTCTAAACACTTCTGCACTAACTTTTTGCTACTTCCGATTCTAGTGGAGGGGAAATAAAGAGAAGGGTGCTTCGAGCGATTTAGACAAATATCTCAAGGTGTCCTACCAAATTCTTCTCAAAGCTACTCAAGGATTCTCCCCTACCAACTTAATTGGTGCAGGCAGTTTTGGTTATGTGTATAAAGGAATACTCGAGGAAGGTGGAACAACAATTGCCATCAAGGTACTTAACCTTATTCATCGTGGAGCTAACAAAAGTTTCATTGCTGAGTGTGAGGCCTTGAAGAATATTAGACACCGTAACCTTCTAAAGGTTATCTCGGTATGCTCTGGTTCTGATTATCAAGGTAATGATTTCAAGGCCTTAGTTTACGAGTTCATGGTGAATGGGAGCTTGGAGGAATGGTTGCATCCAGCTGATGAGACAAATGAGAGACCAAGGAACTTAACTTTTTCTCAACGGTTGAACATTGCAATTGATGTCGCCATGGCATTGGAGTATCTCCATCATCATTGTCCAACCCCAATTGTTCATTGTGACCTCAAACCCAGCAATGTTCTTCTTAATGATGATATGGTTGGCCATGTAGGTGACTTCGGGTTTGCAAGGTTCCTTCTGAAAGCTTTGGAAAATCCTTCTGGTAATCAATCAATCTCTAGTGGATTAAAGGGAACAATTGGTTACACTCCTCCAGGTAAATGTATATGCTTTCTTGTATCATTCAATTCTTTTCAAAATTTTCGAACAACACATTATCTTAAATGTTAGAAAAATGTAATTACGGCCTTGTGAACTGAAGCATAAGTTAATATTTCTTGTGGGTTTAAAATGTGAAAATGCAGAGTATGGAATGGGACATGAAGCTTGGAAACAAGGTGATGTGTACAGTTATGTCATTCTCTTATTGGAAATGTTTTAATAAGAATAAGACCAACGGATGACATGCTTCAAGGATCTTCAAACCTTCATAGCTTTGTGAACGCAGCTCTGTCTGACCTAGTGATAGAGGTTGTGGATTCCATTCTTGTTCCAGAAAATGTCGAAGGTGATCAAATGGGGGCAAGGAATCGTCGTCTTAACGAGGAGAGCAGGATGATTAACGTCAAAACTGAAGAAAGCTTGATTTCAATTTTTGAAATTGGTGTGGCTTGCTCCGTTGAATTGGCTAGAGAAAGGCTGGACAATAGTGATGTTGTGGCACAGATGTGTAGGATCAGAAAAAGTATGTAATCTGCTAATATTAGTCTTCCTTTATGTATTGCAATGAATAAACAAACCAAAACCATATAAGCGAGGAGTGCCTGAGACATTCTCTTTTTATGATTTTGGGATAATTTTCTGTTTGGAAAGGCTTAAAAATCCAACCTTTTCTTTTGTCCAAATTACTTTCCATAAAAGCTTAGGCTGCAAAAATATGATCTGTCAAGTCCTTTTGCCATACACAAGGAAACAAAGAAGTAGATTGCCAATCCTACACATGTCGTTAATGTTTGGCTGCCTTGTCGGTCCAAACCTAAATCGATCTTGAAGTCTTTTAAAGTGAGATTCATAATCATGTTAGTAGAGAGTTAGAGACAACAATCATGCTACTTTGAAGCCAGAATCAATTGAAGACTTGCTAAAACAAATTTTTTCAAAATGCTAATAATAATATGACCAAAAATCTTATTTACAGTGATACTTAATCCTCTAAGGCCACGTTTGATGCCTAAGATCGGATTGGATTAGCTTGGATAACTCAATAAATTTAAGGTATGTTGAAGTAAGAAATGAAGGCTAACTTATCAATTTTGTCCAAAGGTAGAAGTTGTAATATTCATAAAGAAAACATGATTGTGGCCTCTACTAAATCCACAAAATGGTAGGATATCAACACATTTTGATTTCCATCTATTTCCTTCAGCTTGGAAAAAATTTGTAAGTTGGCCTTCACTTCTTATGTTGATATTCTTTAAAGGCTTTTCACTCAAGATGCTCCTGAACATGAACTTTAGTCTCAAAATGGTTTTTAAACTCGATTTTGTACCAGGATGCTCTTGAACTTCCTTTTTTTGTCTCAAATTGCTCATTTTTCGTCTATTTTTACCATTCACTATCAATTTAAAGGGCAAACTTGTCACTATGAACAATTCAGCAATTTTTTTTTATTTTTTTAACTACAAACCCACATTCAACATACTTTGATGTCATTTTCTGAATTATTTTCTGGATTTGCAAATATGTTGTCTAGGTCTGGGAGCTACTCTTAATGTTGCAAAACCCAAGAAGAGATCGACAGTTGCGATCTTTGGATTGGGAGCTGTAGGCCTTGCAGTGAGTCTCTCTGCCTCTGCCTCTTCCCTTGCTTGCTTGCTTTTGTATATGTATGAACAAAATATATGATGTTTAAAATGGATGGTGGTGAGGTATCAGAGGAAGCTGGTGGGTCCCCCAGCAGGGGAAGAATTTGGAGAAGGTGATGTTGTTGAAGACATGTCTCTACAAATTGAATGCTCAATTTTCTACTTTTTGGCTTATTACATCAATTCCATCACCAAACTTTCCAAATTCAGCGACAAAAAAAGTCACTTTTAATGAATTTCATACACAGCTACCATTACATAACAAAATACAATCGCAATATGTCTTCCTCTTATGAATGATCAATTTTCTGAAACTGATTCCAAAACCCTGGAAAGTTCCAGATGAACCCAGATTCACAAAAACCAATAGGACTACCCAGTTCACAAAACCCCTGTAAGAACGAAATTAACACCCAAAAACCCAGAATTTGAGCACAAATCAGATCAAACACGCCAAACCATATGCAAGCTTCAACTTTAAAAAAACCCAGATTTACTAATTACTACAAGTACAAGCTGATAACTTTATTATGCAGCAAATGCAGTAGCTTCGCAGTGGCTGACGGTGGCGGGAGGTTGTCGGCGACGAACCAGCTATGGCAGCTGGGCCGAATCCGCACACGGAGACGAAGCCGGCGACGGTGAGGAAGAGAAGGGCAGTGGGGAAGACTTCGGTGGTTGCGTTTTCGCAGCCATGGAAAACCAAATTTTCTGGGTTCGTGCAGTGAGAGTAGAAAAAAAAATTACTGACTTGTCCGAGTGACAAGTTTACCCTTTAAATTGACAGTTAATAGTTAAAATAGACGAAAAAGGGGCCACTTGAGACAGAAAGGGAAATTCAAGGAACATCCTGGTACAAAATCAAGTTATTGGACCATTTTAAGACTAAAGTTCATATTCAAGGGGAGTCTTGAGTAAAATGCCCTTTTTAAATGTAGTGAGTTATCCGATCTAATTTGATCCTAAGCATGCACCAAATGTGCCCTAATTGCTTCTAGTCAAAATCTAACTTTCATTTCCTCTATCACTCGTTTGCTAGATTGTAGATATCAGTAATATTATTTGAAACCACAAAGTGAACCCAACACAGTATACAATACGAGCAATCATTCATCAATAAGTGAAACCACACACCTGAACACGGCATGCAATGCTCCCTCTAGATGTCTTTCAAGATGCAACTTCAATTGTTTTGGTGAGACCACCATGTATCCACCACCTTCATGGAATGATTAAATGACAAATTATACTCCAGCCAAAAAAAAAAACATAGAGAAGAGTTAAAGTCGGTGACAAATTAAGCACAAGATATCAAGATGGAGTGCAACTGCATACCATGATAATAATAATAAGGTTTTACCCTCTTGCACATAACATTGTTAAGGATTCCATGACGAATTCAATTTTAGGGTCTTGATGATCATGAATGTCAAGATTAATGATTGATCGGGATAAATAGTAAATACATACCTTTAATTTCCAACCACCGAAGGAAAATCCCAGAAACTAACCAAGTTGCATTGGAACGTTGTTTTCTCGTTTGCATTGTCAATGTAACTTCTGAGTATTAATGTGTTGGCTTTCACTTGTCAATGGAAATTAGGAAACGATATAGGAAGTTCAAGATCTTGCATGATGGTAGGTCTCCAACCCAGCTCCTTGAAGAAAGTATGTACAAGTAAGAAGCTCTTCATCTTCTTTACTTGGGACTTGAGGCCAAGTAACAAAGCTCGTCAATTAAAACATCTTCCTCATCATCTTCTTGGACACCCAGGACACCCATTTCTTCATCAATACTCTCATTCAACAAATCTTGCCAAAAAACCTGATCCAGGTCTTGCCCTCTACTTTCATGTTCCACTACTTTCTCTATGCATTCTTCCTCACCTTGGACATCTTGGCTTCCACTTACACCCTGAAAGTCCATAGAAAATGTGTCCAATTCTGAAAGTCCAAACGGATCAGATATGTTACCATATTCTTGGGGTTCAACTTTTACAAAAGTTTCTGCTCCAACTTGGCCTAATTCATTCACCTCAACATTAATAGGCCCATGCTCAATAGTCCGTCTTCTCTTCTTAGAAATTGCCTCCTTAAGCTCCTTCCTTTGGTCCTTCTGGTGCGCCAATTGTTGTACAAAGTTGGGATTCTGCATTGCTCTTGACAAAAAATTCATAAGATGTTGGTGCTTCATCTCTGTCCTCTTCAATCTACCTTCCATTCCTTGTAGGTAAGCTCTAGTAGTTTGCTGTTGTTGTCTAAGCTTCACCAGTTCCCCCATTAAAACCTGTTTATCACGCCTCAACTGGTCAATCTCTCCATCCAATCCAAACTTCCCAACTTCAACACAAGAGTCCAAAGCTTTCTGTGAAGCCTGAGGATGGTGGGATGCCTTCCTCCTCCTCATATTCCTTAAAAGATGTTTTTGACCTCTGAGAAACCCTTCATTAGCAAACTCCCATCTATCTGTATCAACCTTTCTAAATCCCTACATTGATTAATCAAATAACTTACTTCTTCATGATCAAATTCATAAAAAGACTTGCATAAGATCAACCTTAAGAGGCTTTGAAGCTGACACATCCAACAGAAACAAAAATAAGAAAAACCAAACAATTAAACAAACCAAAATCTGACCCCATCAAATTAGGTTATCTCCCTCTGTAATATCATGCATATTTTAATCATTTCTGCACTTTCCCTATTGAAGCCATTTAATAAACAATATATGTACAAATTAAGTAACCCATTAAACAACGACACAAAAAGGACCTGATTTGACCAAAAAATAAAAGGACCTGATTAAACAAAGGCAGAAAAGTTAAAAATTACACATTTGTAGCAGCTTCTTGAGCAAAATGCACAAAAGTAAGTCAAATCCAAGGAAACCCACAAATCTATCACAAATTTGTATACAATTTCTTCTAAAAATCAAATTTTGAGCCAGTAAGAGACTAAAGAGTAGGGCTTACATAGGTGTTGAGCTGCCTGACAAAGCTAGAGAAATTGTTATGCTTGAAGTATCTGGGAAGGAGGCTCATGGAAAAGGCATGAGGGTCCAATACAACAAAGCTATTGCTGTCTCTGCTCCAAGCAACTACATGATTGGTTGCTGGGTCATCGACGATATCATAAGTTTTGGTGAGAAATGGTGGAGGCCCTTGGTCATGAAGTCCCTCCAATGGCAGAGGGGCCGCACCTGAAGACGAAAATCTTAATGGGTCTTGATCGGGATTCATTGTTGAAGGGAGAGAAAACTCTGATGACTGATTACTGATCTGGGTTGGTGTCTTTTCTCTTCTTTCTGTCTTTTTTTTTCAAATTTTTTTAAGAAAAATAGTTTTGGCAAGTGATAAATGGAGTGTTTGTTCAAATGGGTTTTGGAAATGCATGTAGAAAAACTATTGAGAAAGATAGTCTTAGAGAACAGTGTGGAGAGAGGAATTGTCGTGAGAAAAAAGCTCAGGTGGCTATGCAGATCAAGAAGCACAAAAGACTGCTTAGCTGGGGAAGAAATAAGAGCAGATGGCACCAACAATTTATAAATAGCGGTTTTGTACCTTTTCTTTCTTTTCGCTTTTCTTGGCTTTTTCTTTTGGCAAGACGAGATTTTTATTTTATTTTTAAATTATTACCAATTGGGATGGAGGGAGCATCTCCGATAATGATGTAAATTTGAAGATCTAAATGTATTTTTTATAAATTCAGTGATATTTTATTAAAATATTTTAAAATGTAATTTTTTTTTTGGAAGATACTAAATTTTAATAATTAAACAAAAATACAAAACAAAGATAAGTTAGACTGGAATAGTTTGATGACAAACATGTGTACCTACCTCAAGTAATCAGGTTCTATATAAAATGCAAAATTATTTTAATCCAGTGAGAAATTGCAAAATATTGAGATGTAAAATTTACATATTCATATGGAAGTTTGATCTCAACCCTTTAATCTAAATGAATTTAAATTTTGACCATTAGATATATAGTTATTGGATTGAATGCATACATTTGTATTAAATAATTCACTAAGTGTAATTAAATAATAACCAAATTTAATGCATGGAAACCCACAATGGAGATGTAAAAGAAACAGTAAATATACGATTTTTTTATTATAATTTCCGGTGAGATGTAAAATTTACATATAACTTTTCAGACTCATTGGATCACAAAATTGGAATTCGAAATTATAACATTTTCATTATGACGAGTTTACATCTTGTATTGGAAATGCTCTCATTGTTATTATGACGCTAATTTAAGCTAATTTGTAGTTAAGTATTATTATACATTTTAATTTGTATTGCAATTCATAATTAAAAATAGGACTTGTAACATTTTACAACATTAAAAATCTTTGTAAGTTGAGAGGTGTGTAATATTACATTTAGGATAAATCACTTAAAATGTTATGTTATCTAATAATTAAAAGTATACATTGTATTTTATTTCAAAAAATTAGACAATATAAAATAATACAAATTGAGTTAATTATGTCAGAACTTATAATTTTGATACACAAAATGTCTAACAAGAAACTATTATTATGTATACAAATCGATGGCAAGTAGAACCCCTAGCTTGAACTAATTATCCTTCTCCCTCTAAACCATTTGGTAGAACAAAATTTTAGGTGCAAGAGTTTGTATACAACTATAAGCACGTCTCTCATCATTGTATACCATCAATGTAATACTCTCTCATTTGCTAGACTTGCTTTATTTCACTTTTTGTTTTGTTTTGTTTTTTTGACGAAAGGTGTGTTTCATTCCAAATCAAAGAGGCCAAGCAAACTGTTGTATACAGAGAAATAACAGAGTGCAAGAGCTCTAGACAACATAGGAAATAAAAGGATAAAAGAGCGCATAGTAGCGATAAGGGATCAGCGCAGCGCAGCGCAGCGCAGCGCAGCGCAGGGCATAAGTCCCAGCTCAATCCCAGCGCAGGGAAAGAACATGAACCAGCGTGGATAGGGGTCGGTTACTCCAAACCTCATCGCACATCTCCTCCTAATAGCAAGAGAAGCGACTCTATCAGCCGCTGAATTTGCAGAGCGGGGAATCCAGCTCCACGATGTGAAACAAAATCTTTCTGATACTTTCCTGATCAGAGAAAGCGTGGGATACACCGTCCACCTTCCTCTCTCAATGTAACTCATATGATGTGAGAGAGTTGAAACAAAAATTAAAGAACAAGTTATATTTTGAAGCATTTTTCAAAATGAAGTTGGCAACTTGGCACTGAAGAGATCCCAAGCCCTAATGGCCTCTCCTTTTGGAAAGCCATTTGGCACATTATATTTTAACTTCTTGACACAACCAATGACCAAAGAGAGATGTAAGATGAGACACTAGGAGACCTACCAAGCATTTTAATAATTGAATTGTACTTTATGAATAAAAGAAGAAGCTTGTACACAAACTTGGGGATTTTTTTTATTACCTTGGCCCTCCTATTGGATGGAGAGGTGGAAGTGGAACCCATTGTCGATGAAAACTACTCTTTTTGGAAGCTAATTTCTTAACCCTTAACAATTATATGCTAAGTTAATTTGAGATGTCTTAATTACAAGTGAAGGAAAATCAAAATAAGAGTTCAGAAAAGTACGAAATTCATTAAATTAGATAAGAAGGATGCACTGTGTGATATTTATAATATTAAATTAATTTGAAATATCTAAAGTATAAATACAGAGTCACTTAGTGTTATGACTTAGTGGTATTCTTCCCCACTTGCTATGTGAGAGGTCTCGAATTCAACTCTCGTGAGGTGAACTCGATACTCAATATTTATATAATATAATCTCCCTTTTTCAACATCTTTATATAAAAAAAAATACAAAATACAGATATAATACTAATTCACACTAATATAATAATTCATTGTTTATAAATTAGTCGCATTCAATAATATTAGTGGAGAATGGAGAATAGATATGGGAATTGAAGGCTGTGGAAATAAATAAAAGTATTTGTCCCTTAACTATTATAATATGCATAAATCAGATCCTGTTGCATGATGATGGGTGTGACATTGTTCATCAACTTACAGTGCATCTTAATTTATTGGACCCTACCAAAAATCTATCATCTTATCTCTCACCCCACTTGTGAATTTGTGATGAATGATTTTATAAATGAATGTGAGTAAATTCACGTGATACAAATTGGAATCTTATGAACTTTTGAAATTACAAACGAACTTTCTATATTTTGGTTTAAATTGTCTTTTATTTCAGTTTTATTTGTGTTGAATTAAATTGCACTAAAAGTTTTTAAGTAATGAGAAATTACGTACGTGTTGGCTTTTGATTTAAGAGACACTTTAAAAATTGTATTATTATGAATAATTTGATTATCACTTTAATTTTATTTGTGCGAGAGATATCGCGTTAAAGATGGTCAAAGAAAACACCTCACACTTTTTGGCTAAAGTAAGAAGATTATTCACCTAAACAATGCAATCAAACTGTTGAATTAGGAGCCGAATGGTGATTAAACAAGTGCCAAAAAAACTGATATTTTTAGGGGGGGTGGTTGGAGAGCTTCTAAGATGAGTGTAGAAGTGCATCAATTATACCCGATGAGTGTAGAAGTGCATCAATTATACCCGACAAAACATATTTGAAAAGGAAATGAGAAAGCTGAAAAAGAGTGATTAGGGTCCAAACCCTAATTACTTTATTAAGAATCAATTTTTGCTCGAAATTATTGCACCCAGATCCGATAGCCATAACGAGATCTGGTTCTTTGTCATCACTTCATGCAATGACCTCACCTCAACTCACAGTGGAGAAGGAACACTCAGGAAACTTCTAGACATGAAAAGAAAATAGTAATAGTAATCGAGTCCCATTTTTCTAACTATAGACTCTGATAATGTCTATGCGTTAAATAATAGAAGTTTGTTTTTTCTAAGCGTTAGAATTTAGTAATGTTTAATAATCACGTTGTAAAAATGGGTTTGTACGGGAGAAAATCAAATTATGTCATGTTTGCTCGTGTCAAGTATCAATTAAACAATAACATAATCTATTTCGTGCCACTATTATTAGTGATTTAGAGATAATATATATTCGTAGAATAATAGAATTCCAATTTTTCTAAACGTAAAATTGTAGTAATGTGTATGCTTGACAAGACCGTGGATGGGTTTAGACCTTGGATTGGTAAAGGATATGCTTCCAACGGTAAAAGTCCGATTTTTCTAAATGTGGACCGTAATAATGTTTATGTTTAGAAATTTGGAATATTTAGTAGATATCTTTTGAGTTTTTCAAGTGATAACCTACTAATTTGGAAACATAAACTATGATTCTAAAGAAACAATGTACAAGTCGGAAGATGTAAAATTACGAAATCTGAGTAAGTCTTGTGTCAAGTATTAACCAATTACATTCAAACCTCTTTTTATATAACAAAAAAAAATCATCAGAGTCAAGACCCTACAAGTTAATCTAAGTTTGGCCACATAAGCCCAGTCTTATAATCGCATAGCTCACAGTCAAAACCCACCTTGGTCAAAAGAAAAATTTTCTTTTAATAAGGAAATATTTTTATCTTAATCTATATATATATATATATATATATATATAAAGGGAGAATGGCCATTTGGTTAAATTTTTATAATATCAAAAATACCCTTGCCGGACTAAATAATTCAAAGATTGATGATTTAATAAGTGAGGGTAAAATAATAAAAATAGTTTAAATTTTTCATAATTTCAAAAATATCCTTATTTAATAAATTTATTCAAAAATGAATAATTTAATAAGTGAGATCAAAATAGTAAAAATAAAAATATATTAATTAAAAAGTACAAATCTATATATATATATATAAGCCAAAACTTGATTTTGGTTAAATTTTCAATAAACCCAAAAAAATCCTTAGTTAAAAAGAATATCAAAGAAAAGACAATTTAATATATTAAGAGTAAAAGGTCAAATGGGTAATGAAATAAAAATATATATAAATATTTAATTGTTGTAACACTTTTGGATTTTTAAATCAATCAACTTTATCTGATTTTTTGTTCTTTGTTATCATAAGTAGGGGTGGACACATTTTGGATCAATGCATATATCATCCAAATCCAAACTATTAAAATCTTAACTTCGATAAGGTTTGAATTTTCAAAAAATAGAATTGAAACCGTTCCAATCCAAACCGTTGATTTGGATCGTTAAGACTCCTTCAAAACATATTTTTTTCTCAAAATTTTCCACCATTTTCATCACTATTTCATTTATTCACATCAAAATTTCTTTTATTCGCATTAATATTTCATTCACACATATCAACAAATTAAAATTTTCAACATTTTAAACTTCGAAATATGACGCGTTATGTTTAAATATAATTTAGATTCGAAAGTAGCATAAAATGAGTAAGGATTAAGTAAGGTAAGATATTCAATGAACACTTACTTTAACATATTATAGAATGAAAAATATTAACTAACAAATATAAATAAATAAGAACTTTAATTTCGACTTCGAATTCAACGGTTTTCAAAATGAAAATTCAAAACAAAACCATTACTAATGAAACTATTTCGATTTTCAAACCGTTTGATTTTTATCCAGTTAAATTCAAACCGAAGTGCCAATAACGATTTGAATCGAATCGATTTTCAATTTCAACAGATTTATACCCACTTCTAATCATAAGGGCATTCTTTAGTTGTATTTTCTTCTACATACCCACATTCACTTTTTTTTTACTGACCAAACCAAACTAAACTCTACGAACATTGAATTATCAACATCCATTTACATCTGTTTTTGACATTTGTTCTTAAAATAAAAAATAAAAAAATATATAAAAATACATTTTATATATTAAAAAAATACAAATTAATAAGCACGTATATAATAAATTTAACTGCATCGTGATTTGAAAATATCTCACGCAAGCATATACCAATTTATTATTCAATTGTGAAGTCACGCGTAGAATACAGAAATGCCTCTAGCAGACGTAGATCGCCTACGTTAGAGGCTAGTCTAATCTAAGTTACAAAAGAAGATTTCGAACTCGAGTGCTGAAGGAGAAGTACGTCTCCTCTAACCAATTCTCAGCCCTTGGGCAAAAGATTGATATCCACTACACAAGCATACACTGGAACCACAATCGCAATATAACACAAAAGGATATATAATTGTTAATTTTACAGATTTAGGTAGCAATATATAATGAACATCGTGTACCGATACTCGGAATTTATTCGATGTAACACAAGAACAGGCTACTACTACTAGAGCACAACATATGCATGATAGGACATTGTAAAGCCACCAGCAGATCCCCGGACGACACAAACATACCCATATTTTATCATGGCCAAAACAGTACATTATTTGTAAACCCAATATTTAGAAGCAAGAGCCAGATTTCAGGCTGCAGCGTTAACTGCATGGTCGCCAGTTTCCTTATGCACGAAAGTTTTAATATACTCCTCCCTGCAAGAAGGTCCCTTTGTAAGAACTCAAAGCTTATTCGACATTCTATTGCTTACACGCATACAAGACAGAATCCTACCTTGCCGGAAGATGGTCATGAGGGCGGTTAAAGGGAGTCCAAACTGGATCACCAATAAAAAGCCGCATTGCCTGCATAAAACATATTTATATGAGAACATCTTTTGACTTTATGATATTAATCACTGTAAGGAACATTGTGTTACTTCTTCATCGACATTACATCAGACAAAGATGTCATAAACAAGTCTGGCCTGACACTTCCAAGGTGCATTAAAGCTTCATATGAATGTAATGCAGAATCGTCAAGGGCAGTTTAGTCTTTAGGAGTTTAGGGTTTTAGTATTTTAATGTTTAAACATTTTTTATTAGAGGCAGAGGCTTAAAGCTTAGTTAGCCTAATTCTAAAGGGACTAGGATTAGTTTTCCTATTTTATCTCTAGCAAGATTCTTTCCTATTTTATTAGGTATAGATCTTTATATAAACTAACGTTGTAAACCCTAGAGGGGAGAGTTTTGATATTGAATAAAAATTGTGGAGCTTTGCTTCTCTTCAGGTTTGTGTGATGCCTAAGGATCTCTAGGTGCAATGCCTAAGGATCTCTAGGTGCGATGCCTAGAACTAGGAGTGATTCTTAGAAATCTAATGGTGTGATATCAGTAGAATCTATCCAATTTCGGGTGTGAAGCCCCTGGAGTGATTCCAGACCTTATCTTCTAAGTTTTATTCTTGTGTTTTCTAGATTCTGCTTCCGCTAAATTGTTGTTTCCTATTGTTCTGTTCTGTCCTACATCAGAATGTCTACATTATAATTATGGTGCCCTTCTGCTGACATATCTTATGTAGCAGTGCCTCAATCACTTAGGTGTCTTATGTCACAAGTTTAATGGGAAAATATGATGACTAAGTTCACAGCAACAATAGAATAGGAAGGCATAAGATGAAGATGAAGTTTTTCTTTCCTTTCAAAAGAAAAAGACAAAAAGATGAACTTATGGCAGGTCCCCATCCCGGTCTTCACGTTCATCTCATCCCAGAAGTACAATGCTTTTAAAAATTCAGTGCCACATAATGTAGAGGTGTGTGTCTTCATACACATATATAGGCATAATTAAACTCCAATTCCCTGGAGAGAGGGATGGGGAAAAAAGTGCACATTATAACATTTTTCACGAATTGAATCAATACCTTTATGTAGTTGTTGGTGTCCAAAGTAAAACGGTGATAAATTCCGGCAGGCAAAACAATCATTCCACCCTTTTTCAACCATACGCGAATCCACCGTTCATCACGGTCCCTAACATCAAAATAACCTTCACAAAAAAGTAAAAGAATCACTAATCTGAATAGGTATATAAAGATGGGACAACCAACATATTGGAATAAAGCAAAGTTGATCCTACCACTTCCAGCCACAGCGTAGCGGATCTCCTCATCAGTGTGAAGATGTTCCTCAAAGAAATTCTTTATCTTCTCTTCATAATTAGGCAGCTTTTCAGGGCAAACCTCACAGAAGTCCTAGGATGGAAAACATTATCATGTCAAACATACAGTATAACTATGCAGAGAAGATTTGTTGCGAATTACTATATCTGATTAATTGTATTCAAATTATATGCTGGAAGGGGGAAAAATACCAGACACATTACAAAATGTACATTCCACAAAGGTAATATTTTGTTTTCAATACTTTAGAAAAACAATCTCTATGGACAAAAATTGACATGTGCATAATCATTATGTTGACATAAATGAGCTACAAAGCTAGGTAGAAAGTACAAAGCAAATACGAAAATCTAAATAAACAAAACAAGTCGGTAAGGCAAACCATGTAGGAGTAACCACGTTCTTCACGAATCTTCTTCAAAGCCTCATCTGTTTCATAGTTATCAGCATCCAAACGCCAGCTCAGAACTCCAAGCTCTGCAAGGCGAACATAATTGCTCCCGAAAAGTTAAACACTAGAACAATTATCATCATCCTTATCTTTGTCCCAACCAAGTTGGATCAACTAAATGAATTCAGATGTTTCATTGTTTTCCATTGTAGACAATATATGATATTGATCCTAAGTTTGGAAAATCTTTTCTGTTACTTCTTACTCGCTAAGTCTTTGTCTGCTTCTTGATATCTTACCTTTTCAATAATCTATTATCAATTGGATAAACATATCTACTGGTCTACTTTGTATATTGTGATACCACCTAATCCTAGTTTATCTTATCACTAATAGATGTCACTCCCACGGTTTCTCAAATACAAAGATAAGCAACTTCCTTAGAAATGCTCACCAGCAAGTTGGTCAAGGGATACAAATTCCTTAGGCTCCTTGTGATGGGGGAGCCTCTGGTCTTCATCACTATCATCCATGTACCATGCTTGGATGACTTCCTCTCTAGGGTCCTGCATAGGTTAACAATATAAGAAGATAACCTGACCGAAAAAATGAATTTTTTTCCTTTCTTTCCTAGAACTTAATCCAACAAACAAAATAACATTGAATCTAACAAAGAAACCCAAGATACAACACCAACCTGCTGAATTCCAACTCTAAAATCAAAGCATCCGAACCTAATGTTACAGTCTCTGGCTATTCCTTTGAAAATCACACTTTCTAAACCCTTTAAATAACTCAGAACTGGGCATAATCAATTTGAATCCATCGGTGCAGTCACAACCATAGCCAAAATTCCCTATCTAGCTGCCGTTTCATTACTACAATTCAGTAAAATAATTTTTACGCAACGTTTTAACAACTTATCATGCAAAGAAAATTGTTAATAGCTCAAAAATCCAATAAAGCTAATAGTAAAAACACCTAGATGACCAATTAAAGCATTCAAAGGATAAAACTAATAGACAACAATCAACAAGCAAAGCAATTTTTATCATTTGGAAAATTTAACCAACAAACATAATTAAACTAAAATACACAAAACATAACTTATAAGATTGCATAGCATTCGAAAAAGTTTCAAGTTTCAACAGAAGAAAGGGAAAACAGAAAGCGTTTCCGTTCGGTTTGCAATAAGAAAATTTTCCCGGAAAAAAGGTGAGTTTTTTTTGCCTATAAACAAAAGACGACGAAAGAAATGATTGAACTTTAGGGATTGGATGAAAGTGTACCTTTTCGGTGGCAACCATGGCTGCTGGTGTTGTTGTTGTGCGTTGTGGCTGTCGATCCCTGAAAATTCTGGAGAGTGGCTTTGAGACCACGCGTGCCTCAGCCCTCTTTTAACCAAAGTCGACAGGATGTCGATTGACGGAAATGCCCACCCGATGTTTACGCACACAGCAATTTCGAGTTCTGTCCAGGTTAATTGAACCGTGTGTCGTCGTTTGACGTTTCAAACCTTCACAGCACGTCGTTTTACGTTTCAAATCTTCACAGTACGTCGTCGTTTAGGGTGGGAAGATGATATCATTTGACTGTCAAACTTGTGGATAATATAAAGGTTTTTTACTCAATATGCTTCATAAACATCAACTTTAGTCTCAAAATTGTCCCTGAACTCGATTTTAACCCAGGATGCTCATTGAACCCCATTTTTCGTCTCAAGTTGCTCATTTTCCGTCTATTTTCATAACTCTCTATCAAATTGAGGGGCAAACTTGTCACTTTGGACAAGTCAGCAATTGAGTGGCCCCCTGGAGATGACTTGGCACCACTTAAACCCAAGTCAGCCTTGGTCCTTATATGGTTGTGTCGCCAACTCATTGAACTCGCTGCATTGGCCGCCACTTGCCCTTGAGTTCATGGAACTCACTTTCGAACTCACTGCATTGGCTGCCTTGGGAACGCCACTTTCCGCTACCATAGAGTCCCGCATTATGCTCCCATGACCTTAATTTCCCGTACCCGAACCCAAAACGTCAGTTCTGGAGCTCCGGTTGGGGACCATACCCGTTTTTAAGATTTTCCCAGATGGGCATATGCTCCTAGTGGGCAAAACATTTTGTGGCGGAGAGTTCACCGAACTCTTACCCGAGTAGATTATCGAGTGTGTGGAGCCAGAATTGGATCTTGTATGACCCGGTTTGAAATTCTGGCTGCTCCCCGCGGATCGGACACTCTCGTCGGCGGTGGGACTACTCTCGCTAGAGCCAGAGAGCTCGCCGGAGTGATTGTTGGGGGTTGAATCAGACTTTTTGGCTATTGGATTGGGCCCATTTCTTCTCGAGACCGATTATAACTACACGAACCAAAAAGGGTATTTCAGGTTTTAACCCAATTGTCAAAGGTTGTCAGACGGAAGCAGGACCTTTCACGGATTTCGAGGTGAAATTCGGGAAGGGTTCTATCACCGATCCAGACGAGCTGGAGCTATTACTTGTATCAGTGGCGAGGGCGCCTATAACGACCAGGACCAGGAATTAAAATAATTAAGAAAATGACGATTTTACCCTCGGTTATGGACGGGTTCGGGAGTCACATTTTGACTGGCAGTATTTTTGGAAATTTTTCTTGGGTCGTTGCGTAGGTCTCGAACTCACGAGCTCATAGACAGATGACACGCGGAAAACGGAGACTCGGTGAGATCGTTACGGGTCTAGAAGCTTCACGGGTAGTTTGGTAATTTTGGAAAAGTCCAAAATTTGGGGGATATTTCTTCTCCCTTTTCGGACTCTACCTGGACCAGTTAGAACCCCCCCCCCCCCCCCCCCCCCCTCCCCCCATCTTGCCCGATTCCCCCACCCGTGCGATCACCGAACCCCCACTCTCATCGGACCATTTCTGATCCGACTTGACCGAAACCAAGGTCGAGAATGTCTTCCCCGCGACTCCATGAGTATTTTGGGGTCACCATCGAGGTGGGAGCACCACCGTAAATGGCGGAAGGAAGAGGGAGGTGGACCGAAACTTCTCGGCCATTTTCTGGTCAAACTAGGTACGATCTCGAGACTCTGACCTCATATTCAGATTCCTGGTGAAAAGTAGATGAATTTACATGTGTAGATCGTGAAAATCGATCAAGGATTAAAGAAGTTGGAAGCTCGCTGAAAATGGCGATTTTTGACGAGAATTCCCAGATTCCAGCCACCGACAAAGGTGGCAGTCCGATCATCGTCTCCGGTGAACTCCGGCGACTGGTTCAGTTGGCGATGGCTGACGTCAGCTGTCAGTTGACCGTTGAGTCAACTGATGCCGTCAAGGGTTTAATGGAATATGCTGACGGCGTTAGCATATTCCGTCAAAGGTTAACGGAGTTTGACGGAACCCAAACGCCGTCAGGGTTGACGGAATATGTCGATTCCGTTAGGAGATTCTGTCAGGTTTGACAGAATATTCCATCAGGGTTGACGGAATATTCTACAGTGAACAGCACCGGCACGTGAGGGCGTGTGGTGTGTGGTGCGTGTTCCGGCCTTCTACCGAAAGTGGCGGTGTGTGGGACCAATTTCGAGGTCACGGTGGCGCATGGCTAGGGTTTTGGGACATTCCGAATAAGATGTTGGCAGTTGTGAGGCCGTAGGAGTTCGTTTAGAGCCCCGTTTGAGCAATCCCAACGGTAATTCTTGACCATGGAGCGGGTTTTGGGCTCTGGAGGTCAAGGGAGTTGGGTCATTAATGTGTCAAAGAGTTCCTTGGGGCTAGGGCTTCCTTGATATGGTATTTTAGTTGCGCTGTGAACGGACTAGGTTTCCAGGATTGCATAGGATGCGTACTTCTAGATATTATGTTATACCACGGGGTTCTCCGATAATTTGCGTGGAGGATGTCTTTCTCCGCTACATTGTTGAGGGTTCTCCGACTGGCGTTACAGGGTACATCTTTGCCAGATCGTTGAGGGGTTCTTCGATGTAGGCGTTCTAGGGAACTTTCTCCGTCATATCGTTGATGTCTGAGGTATGTCAGGATGAGCAAGGATACCGAGTTATCACTCAGGGTACTCTAGAGGAGCAGGGATATCGAGTTATCACTCGGGGTGCTCTGGAGGAGCATGGATATCGATTTACCACTCAGGGTGCTCAAGACGAGTCGAGATATCGAGTTATCACTCGGGATGTTTTTGAGGAGCAGGGATATCGAGTTACCACTCGGGGTGCTTAGGACGAACCGAGATATTGAGTTATCACTCAGGGTGCTTAGGATGAGCCGGGATATCGAGTATGACTCGGGGTAAGTCAATGATACTCAATTCAACCAAGTTGGTTCCTTCGTCATCCGGGTTAGTGGGATGGTATGGGCGGTGACCCAGATTGACGAGTTATTGACGGTCCACAAGAAGCTGACAAGTCAGTTGTTTGGGCCATCACTGTTCTGAGGTTTCGGTTGTGACCTGTAAGCTATCATACGTCTAACAGGTAGGTGCTATCGGAACCCCTGTAAGGTTTATTTAATATTTCTAAAGAATAAAGAGTATTCCTATCATTAAATTCTGTGGTAAAAGGATGTAGACAGGAACAAGGCTTTTTGTAGATTTCGAGGCGAAATTCGGAAGGGTCCTTACATTTGGTATCAGAGCGCCAGGTTTAACTTCCTGCCGACCGCACACTTGTGTGCAAATTATTTAAGGTTTCTTGTCAACGAGATGCCTCCGAGACGTTTGTCTCTTCAGCGACCTTGAATTGAGGGAGGTAGAAGGCATGTGATGCACGGGCGAGGTAGGCGTTGATGTTGCTGGTGAGTGGACCTTGGTTTTGTAAATAATAATGCATGCATACAAGTATATTGGAATTAAACTCTCTTATGTATTTATTTTGGCAATTTCCGAAATTTAAAAATCTTACTGGACACAGGTTTTCGGCATTTCAATGAAAATGTGTTTTGGGGGAAATGGCCTAGTTTTTGGACTCGATTTTGGTGTCGTGTTGACGTAGTAATTATTGAGTCCATGATTTTGGGTTAAGACCCAGACTTGTGATTTTAATGGATTTGGCCATAAACAGGTTTTTCAATGAATTTGGCTTAGGCCAAGAAACAAAGATTTAAAAACACGGATTTTGGTTTTCACTGGATTATTGTCCCCGATGGTCAATGTGTCTCCGACTGGCGTTAGAGGGTACGTCTCCGCTAGATCGTTGAGGGGTTCTCCGATGTTGGTGTTCGAGGGATCTTTCTCCTCCACATCGTTGAGGTCTGAGGTATGTCGTGGAGGATTCCATCATACTTTCAGGATGAGTTGAGATATGTCATGGAGGATTCCATCATACTCTCATGATGATATGAGGTATGTCATGGAGGATTCCATCATACTCTCAGGATAAGTTGAGGTATGCCATGAAGGATTCCATCATACTCTCATCATACTCTCAGGATAAGTTGAGGTATGTCATGGAGGATTCCATTATACTCTCAGGATGATATAAGGTATGTCATGGAGAATTCCATCATACTCTTAGGACGAGCAGGATTTCATTCGGGGAGCAGTGGGATATGTTTAATATATTTTGTGTCCATGTCTGTTTAAATGATTTTCAACTCCTTTGAGGAGGGTTTTCAAGCAGGGTTGTGGACCACGGGATGTTTTTATTTCGTGAGTCCCACCGAGTGTTTTTTTACAAAAGAGTGATTTTCCCAGCAAGTTTTTGGCTTATCTTTATGGACTTGTTTGAAAAGAAATTTTATGTATGCATGCATTGTTTTACACATGATCAAGAGTATTTTCCATCACGTATTCACCAAGGTTTTCTCCGACTAGCGTTGGACGAAATTTTTCCTAGACTAGCATGGTAAGGTTTTTCCTCCCCCAATTCATCGATATGCTCTGATTCTGGCGTGGCAGGAAGCTATCCGCTAGATCGTAGAAGCTGACTGCACTTGGTACACGTGACCCTTTCTAACACCTGGCTTCAAGGTATATTCGGTCATGTGTCGTCATGACTTGAGATGATGGTAGTCATGTTGGGAGTAGGACCCGTGGTGGACTTCTCGGCCTCAGAGACTTGCTTCGAGGTATGTTTCGGGTTGAATGGATACTGGTACCTCCAGGATGTCTCCTGGATGTAGTTCTCGCCTACGGTGGGTTGTCGAGACTGGAATAAAGAAATGTGCAGAATGCACGGGTTCTATTGGGAATTGTATCTAGGGCCCTGTTTGCGTCAGTAGTGACGCGAGAGAACTTGAAACAGGAGGTTGGTTCTTTGATCTGAGTTAGGGAAATTTCAGGGACAAAATTTCCTTAAGAAGGAGAATTTGTAACGACCCGGACCAGGAATTAAAATAATTAAGGAAATGACGATTTTACCCTCAGTTTTGGACGGGTTCGAGAGTCACTTTTTGACTGGCAGTACTTTTGGAAATTTTTCTTGGGTCGTTGCATAGGTCTTGAACTCATGAGTTCGTAGATAGACAATACGCGGAAAATGGAGACCCGGTGAGATCGTTATGGGTTTAGAAGCTTCAGGGGCAGTTTGATAATTTTGGAAAAGTCCAAAATTTGGGGGATATTTCTTCTCCCTTTTCGGACTTTGTCCGGACCAGTTAGAACCCCACCCCCCCTCCCCCCCCCCCCCCCCCCCCCCCCCCCCCTCCCCCCCTCATCGGACCATTTTCAGTTTGACTTGACGGAAACCAAGGCCGGGAATGTCTTCCCCGCAACTCCACAAGTATTTTGGGATCACCATCGCGGTGGGAGCACCGCCGTAGACGGCGGACGGAAGAGGGAGGTGAACCGAAACTTTTCCGCCATTTTCAGCCAAATCAGGTACGATCTCGAGACTTTGACCTCATATTCAGATTCCTGGTGAAAAGTAGATGAATTTACATGTGTAGATCGTGAAAATCGGTCTAGGATTGAAGAAGTTGGAAGATTGTCAGAAATGGCGATTTACGGCGAGAATTCCCATATTCTGGCCACCAGCGATGGCGGCGGTCTGGTCATCGTCTCCGGCGACTGGTTCACCCGACGGTGGCTGACATCAGCCGTCCGTTGACCGTTGAGTCAACTGACGCCATTAAGGGTTTGACGGAATATGCTGACGGCATTAGCATATTTCGTCAAAGGTTAACGGAGTTTGACGGAACCCTAACGTCGTCAGGTTGACGGAATATGTCGATTTCGTTAGGAGATTCTATCAGGTTTGATGGAATATTTCGTCAGCGTTGACAGAATATTCTACCGTTAACAGTACCGATGCATGAGGACGCGTGGCGGCGCGTGAGGGAGCGTGGCCGGCGCGTGGCGCTGGTTTCGACCTTCTACCGACACGTGGTGGCACGTGGGATCGATTATGGGGTCAAGGTGGCGCATGGCTAGGGTTTTGGGACATTCTGGATCGGATGTTGGCAGTTCTGAGGCCGTAGGAGTTCGTTTAGAGCCCCATTTGAGCAATCCCAGCTGTAATGCTTGACCATGAAGCGGGTTTTGGGCTCGGGAGGTCTAGGGAGTTGGGTCATTAATGTGTCAAAGAGTTCCTTGGGGCTAGGGCTTCCTTTATATGGTATTTTAGTTGTGATGTGAACGGACTAGGTTTTCGGGATTGCATAGGATGCGTACTTCTAGGTATTATGTTATACCACGGGGTTCTCCGATAATTGGCGTGGAGGATGTCTATCTCCACTACATTGTTGAGGGTTCTTCGACTGGCGTTAGAGGGTACGTCTCTGCCAAATTATTGAGGGGTTCTTCGATGTAGGCGTTCGAGGGATCTTTCTCCGCCATATCGTTGAGGTCTGAGGTATGTCAAGATGAGCAAGGATACCGAGTTATCACTCGGGGTGCTCTAAAGGAGCAGGGATATCGAGTTATCACTCGGTGTGCTCTAAAGGAGCATGGATATCGAGTTACCACTTGAGGTGCTCAGGATGAGCCAGGATATCGAGTTATCACTCCAGGTGTTCTAGAGGAGCAGGAATATCGAGTTACCACTTGAGGTGCTCAGGACGAGCCGGGATATCGAGTTATCACTTGGGGTGCTCAGGATGAGCTGGGATATCAAGTATGATTCGGGGTAAGTCAAGGAGACTCAATTCAACCAAGTTTGGTTCCTTCGTCATCCGGGTCAGTGGGATGGTGTGGGAGGTGACCTAGATTGACGAGTTATTGACGATCCATATGAGGCTGACAAGTCAGTTGTGTGGGCCATCACTGTTCTGAGGTTTCGGTTGTGACCTGTAAGTTATAATGCGTCTGACATGTAGGTGTAGTCAGTGAAGTACAGAGAAGGTTCTGTCGGAACCCCTGTAAGGTTTATTTAATATTTCTAAAGAATAAAGGGTATTCCTGGCATTAAATTTTGTGGTTAAAGGCTGTCATACGGGAGCAGAGCTTTTCGCTGATTTCGAGGCGAAATTCGGGAAGGGTCCTTACACTACCGCTTTGACAAGTCCGAAGAGGTGAAACAAGTGAACCCAGATTGAGTTCTCGAAAATCGGGCTTGTTGGCTTCGCAACTCAGCGAGTCACGAAATGGATCGTTGAGCGAGTTGAGGCCTAGCTCCGAAATGGGCTTCCCATAATGCTACATTTCCAAAAACAAAAGCAAAGCTTGTAAATTTCCTCTCTCCCCTCTGTAAATTTCTATTATTTTTCTCTTTCTGGGTCCTCTTCCTCAACAATGTGTGCGAGTGAAGCTGCTTCGAGACGAACAACAATGGCTGTAAGTAGAGATTGACACGCACAAACCCAGAAGCGCACAAACCCAGAAGCAACAGAAGATGAAGAGGGTTTGATGAAGACATTAAGCGATGGAAAGAGAGAGAGAGAGAGAGAGAGAGAGAGAGAGAGACAAGGGAAAGAGAAGTTGAGATGGGGATCTCGTGATATAAAAGGAGGAAGCAAAGAATGAAGGCTTTATACTCAAGATCTCGCCAACTCATCAGCTGACTTTGGTTTAAGTGGTGCAAACTCATCTCCAGGGGGCTACTCAATTGCGACTAGTCCAAAGTGACAAATTTGCCCCTCAATTTGACAGAGAGTTATAAAAATAGACGAAAAATGACCAACTTGAGACGAAAATGGGTATTAAGGGGGCATCCAAGGACAAAATCGAGTTTAGGGACCAATTTGAAACTAAAGTTAATATTTACGTGGCATCTTTAGTAGAAAGCCTAATATATATTGATACCTCTTTAACAATTAAAGTGAAATGAGAAAATCACAAACTTATAATTTGTTCTGAAAAACAGGTGAAATTTGAGGGAGTAAAATGTAAATAGACTAACAATTTGTATTTGTTTTCTTGTTCAACGCCTCATAAAGAAATTAAATAAATTTGATAATTAAAAGGCAGATGCTATATAATATAACCACTTTGTTTTTGTTCTTCTAATTGTTTAATTAGCTCTGCAGAGTGGCACACGTGTAAACAAAGCCTATCCTATGTGAAAGGAATTTTGTTGCTAATTATAAGACTCCTTGAAGGATTGATTTGAGTAATTTTACTAGGGTTAGCAAAAGCCCCTAGTTAGTTTTTGTCTTGGTTCGGGTTGGATGGTTTCCAATGTGGTTGGTTAAAGAAGTTTTCGAAACCATAGTATGATGTCGCAAGTTGAGACATAAATACTATTTTTACTCCTACTCTCTATTTTAAAGAAAAAATTGAGCATAACTAGTAAAAAATAGAAGGTAGAAATCAGATTTTTTAAATATATAATATATTTCAAAAATTGAATAATAGTGAAACTTTGTGTTTTACGAATATCGAATTTAGGACTTCTTTTTATACAATAATTAAGGAAAACCACTGTAATACTTTAACCTTATCAAAATTAATGAAACAAGAATATATCTTTGCGTGTAAAGAATGAGTAAAGTTGATGGGCATCTCAGGCTCTCAGCTTGAGTGGTCAAGCACCTTGCATTCCAAGGGTAGAATGAAAAAGGAAAAGCCACCATCTCTCTTAATTTTCAACTCCCATAACCACATAAGAGGCTAATACTGGGACAGTTCTGTGTGCCCTTTCCTGTGTGCTTATATAAGAAGCAAAAGAAAAACTAAAGATCAAATTTGTCAAACAAAACCGCATAAAGCTCAGATTCTTGAGAAGAAACATAAATCAACTGTTGGGAACAGAACACTAAAGAGCAAAAGAAAAACTACGTAAAAAATACCTCCAACAAAAGCACGATTCCGAGGAAAGGTCATTATGACCATGTTTAGTGAGTAGGATTGGATTGGATTGAATTGAATAACTTCTCAAATTCAATGTATTTATAATGTCAAAATAGATGCAGTTTTATTGTAGGGGAATTAGATAAGATTAGATATGGAAAGAAACTTACATTTTCTAATCCTACTATTTTAAGTAAATTGGATTGGATTGGATTGGATAAATTTTCTTCTAGTCCACTCCCTCTAATCCCATTATCATGACAACACATCCATTTTTACATTCGAAATACATTGAATTTGATGATTTATCCAATTTAATCCAATCTCACTTCCCAAACGAGCCCTATAATGGCGTAGCCAGGATATAATTTGAGAGGGAGTCTTTCACAAAACACTTCTAAAAAGAAAATTGAACTTACAATATAACTCATAATCTATACCAAAGTAATTTGATGGTTCCCATCAACATAATATTATATATATATATATATATATATATATATATATATATATATATCAAACCAACCAAATATCTGAAACATTATATTCATAAAACTAATTTATTACATTAATAGTTGTATTTGACGAGTTCTCATCTTTTGAAATCGTTATACCTCGATCAATATTTAATTTTTTTTTTGTGATGTTTTTTATAACTAAAAACATATTAACCAAATATAAATTCAAACAAAATCTAATAGAATCCATAGAGAATATAATAAAAGTAAGAAATCAAAAACAAAAAGGTGACCGTGCAACCATTAATAAATAAATCAATTACAAATTCAAAATAGCAAAAAAAAAGAAAAATATTAATTTAGACTAAAATCAATTTAATATTTACTTTCTAACCAAAAAAAATTAGTACTTAATAATAAAAATATTAATACTCAATAAAATATATATTTATTAATACTCAAGTTAGTGGGGGCCCAGGACCCACCTGGACCCCATCTCCCTCCGCCTCTGCCTCGCTAATAATAAAGAGAGCTCATCATCATATTCATATTGAAACCTCCAGTCACCACAACTTTCAAGTACATAATTTATACAATAAGAAGATAGGTTTGAAATCTTGTATAATGCCGATCTTACAAGACAAGGAAATAAATGATGGTTCATCTGCAAATGATAAGCTTCAATGAGCTTTCAATGCCACTCCCATGTTCTTAGTGAAGCTCTCTACATACTCCTTCCTAGCTGGATGATCTTCCTGTGGCCGATTATATGAAATCCACACAGGAACAACCGCATCAGCTGCATTATACAATCAAATGAATTACATCAACGAGTTCGTCCAAAGTAGGGTTTCATCTACCAGAGTAACATCAACGAGTTCGTCCAAAGTAGGGTTTCATCTGTGCTATTACTGAATATGAATTTACTGTAGAATTCTCTTGCATCAAATTTAAACATCCACAAACCTTTAATCGATTCCCGTTTGATCAACTATTTACCAGAACTCCAATCATCGCATACTCACAATTCACAAACAAACAACAATGCTACACACAACAAAATAATTTCCAAAATCGTACATACCACTTATGCAGCAGTGTTTTATACATTCATCTACATTTGGTTTGATGATTGGCACATAGAAAGAATTTAAACAAACAAAGAAACTTGCAGAACAGCATGCCCAAGATAATTTGTTCCAGAAAGAAAAACTCTTACCTTAACATAGTTGGTGGTATCAAGGGTGAACCTGTGGTAAATCCCAGCAGGCAAAATGATAAGATCACCAGCCTTAATCCAGATTCGAATCCAACGGACACACTTGTCTCGGACATCAAAGTACCCAGTTCCTTCCAAACTCTGTATAAAAGTTCTTCAGCTTCTCCTCGTAATTCTCTAATTTCTCTGGGCATATATCAAGCAAATCCTACAAACATTCACAACACAAAGATTATTTCTTTCTTGATAACACAATAGCAGATTACCATAAAGTCAACTTTAGTTTTCCAAACCCCTTGGTACATATGAGTATTTTTCCGGCATTCCCACAAATTCACTTCTTAAACTTTTACTTTGTCCAATTCCACCTCAACTATCACAGATGGCCCATTTTCCATCCAAGTAAAGTCACTACACGGACATCAATGTTACTCGGTATTTTTACTTACTGAAATGCAATATTTTGAAGGACAAGTTGGATGAAATGTGGTAAACATCACCATGGGCAAATTGGAAATTTATAACATTTTAGTGGAAATTGGCCAAAATAAAAATTACAAGGTAAAAAACTAGGCGAAATACTCGAATTACAAAATATACTGCCACCAAGCTAAACAAAACTAACAAAATCATTCCCAAATTTTGAGGGGCCATTTGATAACCATTTCGGGGCAATTTAAATGCATACCATGTAATTGTACACCCTGGTTTCTCTAATCTTGCGAAGTTCTTGATCGTTTTCAGAATCCTTTGGGTTCAAACACCAATAGAGCACACCCAGCTCTGCAACACCAGTACCACCAACCTCGTTTAGTACAAAATCAATAACTCTAAATTATTAATTACTAATGAAGGAGAGCTCATTCATCTTGATTAAGAGAGATATTAAGAAAGGACCTGCCAAATGATACAAAGGCACAAACTCTTTGGGGCTGCGATGGTGAGGAAGCCTTGGGTCTGCATCGCTCTCGTCCATGAACCACGCCTGTTTAAATTTTGATTGGAATCAAAATTAAAATTAACACCTAACCATTTTTTCATCATATCGAAAAATGACATAGCGATCATCGCCACGCTAACAACTCACCTCTATCGCCATGGCTGGCTTCAGCGGCGCGGTTTCTGATGACCAAGCTAAACACAGACACTGTTTATTAAGACGAAACAGTGTCGTTTTGTGCTGGATTTTTTTTCAATTACTCCGTATCATTTTGCCACGTGGACGGTTTTTAAGTTATTTGTGGATTTTGCCGCCATTTTATTGTGGTCCATCTCATATACACTCATAACACAACCGTACACTAAACCAACGGTCCAGATTCAAAGGGTGTGAAGCACTAAAATTTGTGAACGTAAAAGTAGCTCGAAGTATCATCTTTTCAATTTGGGGTCCAAGGTTTTGGGTTAAAGAAATAATAGAGTTTGGCTCGTTCCATTCCTTATTCAAATCACAATCTGACACGATTCGAGTCGATGCATAAGCAAAAATAACGCCATAAAAGCCTAACGAGATTTAAACCATGGTCGTCAACGTTATACGATCTATAGGAAAGTAGCTTCAAGCTCTACCTTAAGTGGTTCTAAGTGTAAACCTAACAATTGTAGAGCAACCTAGAAAACTGATACATTTTTCTGGTCTGATTTCCAACACAATTTTGCCAACTCTCATTGGTCAAGTTATAAACTAAATTGACATAAATTACATAGCACTGCTCTCCATAGCTACAAAACGTTAAAGGAGATGATTTCCTTTAACTTGTACAGCAAGCTAATGGTACCCCCCCGCATACATGATTACATACATAAGGATTTGAAAGAAAAAAAAAAAGGAAATGGCAGCTTGCAGCTCTGCATCCCGACCCTACAACCATCGGCATCGAAGGCAATTCCTAAGGATGAAAATATGATCCTACAATTACAAAACTGAACAAAGTCATACCAGTCGGAAACGAGAATTCTCCTCCTGATAGGCAAAAGTCAGTGGAAAAACTCCGTGATCCCAGAGCGGTCCAAACCATGCCAACAGGAGAGTCTCTACCCTCTAGGAGCCAGTTATATTAGTTTCTTCTTCTCCTTCCTATCAGGTATGTCACAGTACTAATTATGGTGATTCCCAACTCTGTATGACCTAGAAAGTGTCAAGCTTGGCGTTCCAGGATATCTGCATAACATCCAACCCGAAAAACAAAAATACAAAACCAAACAAATGACTGGTAAATATTTTATAGTCCAAAATATGATCTGTTTCTGACATCAGTTCTTCAAATACCATCACATAACAAAATTTGGACATCTTACCTACCTGATATGTCACTTTATATTTGACCAGAAAACTATAAAAGTTAAATCTGTAAACAAATTATGAATATCATATGTGAAGAAACATACAAGGAAGGGATTTTATAGCTCACCCTTTTCATTTAGGTCGACAGGAAGACAGCGGCTGTTTGGCTGATTCTCAGCTGTTTGTGGGGGTCCAGGCTGCGGTGGAGAGCTTGTGCCACTCCGACTTGAATTACCATTCGAGGTATGTGTTTTGAGTTGATTGTTCAAATAGACCTCCAAGCTAGAACTTGATCCAATATTTTTCTTAATCTTTAATCTTCCCCTTGTAGGAACGTGAGCAAAAGAAAAAGGAGGAAATGAATGGGATGAGATCAAAAGCTTGGACAGAATTTCAATATGTATAAAATCATTTTAATGGTACCTGTCTTTTTTCTTTTCAAGGTATCTCTGCACCGAGACTTTTCTGCTGGCCTGGCCCTCTGCATCTTAAGAATTACATCACCAAATGTTTCAAGGAAAAGAAACTAGTAAGTTTCATATTTCATCAAAGAGTGAAGTATATACAAAGGGGTCCTGTTAAGGCTCAACTACAAGATGCTTTCCAGAAGTACATACAGATCAACTTCTTTAAATTCAACGTTATATATAATTATGTTACAAATACACGTCAATGGAACCATTTCACTACAAGATGGGAAAATGTATGGAGATGGTTTGAAGCAGTGATCGTCGGTCATGACAAAAGCAATGGGAAAAGAAAGTGACAGTGGACTAGTACTAAGAGGAGTATCACCGGTGAAGGTAATTTTAGATATGAATCTTTCAAAGCAAGAGGCAGAAGAATTCAGGGTTCAAATAAGTAACCCAGTAATAGAGTTAGAGATGTTACAATAACACAGCTAGTGCCAAAGGTTTATGTGAGATGGGTCACAATGGCAGTTCCATTTTTGAACCTGAGGTGATGGTAAAATTGGTTGTGCTATGTATCTTGTGACAGCACTGTAAATGCATTAACCATCCATTAAAATACTTCTAAAATAAAAAAACATCTTAAAGTACCACACTTACTGCAAGATAGCATCACAAACTATGATTTCATAGCTATATCTTGCTTTACAGCCTTTTGGAATAATGAAAAGCTTTTCCAGAACTCATAAAAAAGGGCAATCTAATGAGCAGTTTCTTTAGAAAGTCGTCAAGCCTGATCGACTCAACTCTTTTTCACGTCCCCTGGCCTCTCGCTTCGTTTCAAACTTCTGTATCATGGCTTGAATGACGACACTCGATCGGCCTTCTTTTCAAGTAAGAAAATATGACTGACAACCATGTACCTTCTACGGTTCTGCCTACTCTGAAATTAATGAATGGCTATAACCTATCAAATTTATATCTTTTCTTACAAAGGATAGGATATTGAGACGTATATCCATGGAAATTATAGGACTTAAACTTAAAGCATTCTTTACACCTTGATAAGTGATGGAGATAAAAGAAAATTGCAAATCACAAAAGAAAATTCTGTAGGGGTACAAGAATACTGAACTTACCAGGATCACGAGTGTTGTTTCCTTTCTCCCAGCACTTATAAGCATATTCGCCCATCTTCTCTGTAAAGTTAAATGAAAACTATCATTACAGAGTGAGCCACCAGTATCTCAAGTCAAAAGCTACTCTAGCAAGGTGCTTAATCATCGTTGATTGTCAAAGTCCCTAAACTATCAGAATTTCACAAATGTTCACAGCAAATATCCTTTCTTGGTGACTTTAGCCAAATCTACTGATAACTAATCAACATAAGACTCAACAAATATTCAAGGTATGTTCAGTACTGCTGAAAAAGAAAAATCAAGGAAGTTTAATAGAGAATCTTGTTTATTTCAGAAATCCTATAGTATGAAACTTAAGTTCCTTTAGGCTATGTTTGGATGAGGAACTTCAAAGTACCAAGGATTTAGGAAAAATTAGTTAAAAATGAGGAACTTCAAAGTACCAAGGGATTTCAAATGATTAGATGCAATGCATTTAGATGGGATTTGTAAGTAACACCTATCAGAATCTTGTTTATTTCAGAAATCCTATAGTATGAAACTTAAGTTCCTTTAGGCTATGTTTGGATGAGGAACTTCAAAGTATCAAGGGATTTGAAATGATTAGATGCAATGCATTTAGATGGGACTTGTAAGTAACAAGGTGTTACTTTGGAAATCCCTTGTTTAGTGGTTTTGCTATGCTCATGTGGTGCATGTGCGTCCTTACTAGTTATTCCGTTAGTTACATACAAACAGTCTATTCAATTATTGATAGTGCATTTCTTAGAGATATGGTATAAATTCCTTGAGACTTTGAAGTTCCTTGTAAGCAACCAAGAAACTGTTTTCAATAGTATAGTTACTGAAATCTTCCTGTTCCATGAATACAATAATGCAACGCCTAGAACCATTTCTTGAACCTTATCTTCCATTCATCAAATGCAATTTTGATTAAGTGTCAAGTAGACAAATAACTCCCTTCCACCAACATTGTTTCAAAAGGTAAGATATTAAGCCCTGCACAAATACCTGTTTGCGTGGCTGGTGAGATTGTGGAACTAGGGGAGAAAAGGCCATCTTTGTCGCATGCAGTTTGAAATTGGCATCGTAAGGACCTTACAGCTGCAGTACCACCAAATTGATTGTCCAGATGCAAATGATTGGGCCCTGCTGCAAGGTGCATGATTGCCCGTGCCTGCAAATCCATATATCGCTGCATTGGAAGGTTTATCTCCAAGTATCCATGCAAAGGGGAAGCTTCATTTACCTTATCAGGCGGCACTCCATCATATACGTTCACCTTGCCGCAGTAGAAAATTGTCATTTGCCTAAATGATGCCTCAGTTGTATTAATTATTTTTCTTTAGAACTTAATAGAAATATCTAACGAAAGGATTAGCAACATGAAAGATGACCTGGATCTGACGACCCCCTTACTACATGTAAGTCTAAATTATTTGCATCATTTGAAAAAGCAAAATGCAAAAGTTCATAATCAAGAAAAATATCTCATCATACTCTGTAAAACAAATTAATCTACTTTGGCGCCTTAAGAACAAAGAGAATATGCACCCAAATTGTAAGGTCATGTCAATTGAATCTTTAAAAAGCATGTGACATATCAACTCAGGCATATTGTAGACGACAGCATACATGGGAAAAAAGCCATGACCCATGGGGAAAGGATAAGCATACCAAAAAATAGTAAACTTGGTGCCAACTTTACGGCGTGGGGCTCCTTTAACACCCATTTGGGCTAGGCATGAAAACAAGAATCCACTTCAAAATCTTCTCAACAAACCCATTTCCGCCCATTTTATTAAGCTCAAATAATTACATTAGACTCGATATGGATTCTCAAGGAAAAAGGCCAACAATATGAAGCCAAAGTCTATTAATTTTGAGGAGGCCATCCCAACAACAGCTTCAAATCAAGCTAAATTAGCCTATTTCACTAACACATTGTGTTTAACATAGTCAAACGACACCAATTAGTAAAATCAGCCAACGCCAGGGCATAATAACAAAAGGCAAAAGAGAGGGTTAAAGAAGATAAACCTGGGACTGATGGCCTTGGTATCTGCCTCAACCGGCCGGTCCGCAGGAACCGGTTTCGGAGGCTCTTTTCTTGGATATGGCGCCGGTTCATCGGCCGAAAGCGAAACCTGGACATCGGCACTCGCTTCCTTGGCCGAATCGGCGGAATTCGAAGCCGCCGCCGCCTGCACATAAAATACCGAATCAAACAAGTGTCAACCAGAAAAAATAATCAAGACTAAAACTTCCTTGGTCTTTTTTCTCCAGAACCAAACATATACAAAAACAGTACTACTGACCCGCGGTGTGGTCGTATGAGGCGAAACGACAATCTTTCTAAGAGCTCCGGCGCCGGAATCGTCGTTCGGCTCCAGCAGAGCCTTGAGGGAAATAACCTGCTGGATCGCCTGCGATTTGTTCCACGAAGGCCTCCGCATTCCTGTACGGACACGTGTGCCATGACATTTTCTTTCAAATTACCAAAAAAAAAATTCCTCCTTTTTCAATTAATCAAAAGATCAATAACTGAAAAACAATGGGAGACTGAAATGTTCCGAGATTTTTGGTGCACCGATAAACATGGTGATTGGAGGGAAGAGAAACGAAAGGGGTAAAATTAAAAATGACCTTTTTCTTTGAGGTATTTGCGGCAGTCCTCGCGGGTGAGCTGAGAAATGTCATCCTCGGTGAGCTGGTTGAGGGGCTTCTCAAGGATGGACCGGAACGACGTCGTTGCGGCGTCCATGGCGGGAATTTCGCCGCCGGAGATGGAGCCCTGAGAGTGCGATCTGGGCGGTTTGGTAATTAAGCGGGAATTGGGAGGGCAAAAGTGTATGGGGGAAAAAGGGCATCAAAGGGCGAGGGAGTGAGTGTGAGTGTGAATGTGTGAGTTGCCGCGGCGTCTCATAGAGTCAGTCATAAGTCGTGTGGTTTTGGTGGGGGGAAGGGGCTTTTCGGAACCTGCGTTTCACCCTAGACTGCCACGTAAGATCTTGTCTGAATGATTCTGGACTAGATGGCATTTTATTATTAAAACTTGGATGTTTATTGTATTAATTAAAAATTAATTAATGATTAATGAATGGTTTGGGATTTGGGACTTTGGGTTAGTCACACTGTGGAAGGGATCAAGGGAACATATAAATATGATAATACCCTTCTCTTTTATAATGGAAGTGTAGGTAACTATTGGGGCCCAATAAATTCGAAACTTAGGACTAAAATTTTAAAAGTGCGCTCTTAGTTCATATTTACATACAATATTTATAAATATATATATATATTGATGTATTTTATAATTGTTTAATTTTTTTTCATCTTTCCAGAAATACATAAAAAAATTCATGAATTTGAATACATTACTTATGCATAGAAAGTCATAGTCACAAGTTGTTATATAAGAGTTATAGTCCTAATGACTTTACAAGATATGCATAAATAATACTTCATACAAGCTAGATAACTACACATCAATAATAATAACCCTGATCAATACTTTTCAAGGATATAGGCCCAATTTATTAATAAAAACTTAAATTTAGAGTCTTCTAACTAAATTTAAATACTTTTTTTTCAAAAAATTTAAACATTTTTTAATTTTTTTTTCCCATAAAAATAAGTCTAATTTAAAATTTTTGGACCCTCCTAGGCCAGCGCCGGCTCTGGGTAACTACGTACACTAGGTTTACTGTATTTTATAAATAGTATAAATGTGAATGTATTTAGTCGTTGCAAGTAATATGCTCTTGTCTAACTATTAGTCTACTGTGTTTTATTTTCATAAGTATATATGTCGTTGCAAATTATATGTTACTGTTAACCGTTAATGCATATAAATATTATAATACAAATAGAAGCGTAGTCAAGAATTTAAGACAGGAGTGATACTTTATATAGATAAATACTTAGGGGTTTTTTCAGCATAAAGAAAATTAGTGTTTTGATTCTATTTTAATTAAAAAGTTAACGTTAAGATAGACGCTACTTTATATGAATAATGATAATAATAATAGCAATAACATTAATTGATAAAATTTTATGGACATATATGTTATCCATTTTTCAGAAGTAATTATGGTATCATTTATTTTGAGTTTCCAAAAAATATGCAAAACATATCCTAATACACTCAAGATTTCAATATTTATTAGGTGGATTTGACATGATAATAGAGAATTAGAAGAAATAAGAAAAATAAAAGAAATAAACTTTAAGAATTTTAACAATATTAGTATAATTTGCCTATTATACATATACACATAAAAAGAGGTAATGAAAAAAATCAGAGGGGCCTAAGACTCCTCTGGTCCCAAGGTGCCTCCACCTGTGAACACAAAGATTGACACTATTTAACAACCGCCTACATGCGGATTTGTAGCAATAAGCTATAAATATAGTTGGATATGGGAAGATTAATAGTAAATTCTTCATTCTTTGCCCGATGCTTTAATTAGATCAGGTTTGGTGAGCATAATTGCTTTGGATTTGATAACTCATTAAATTCAATGTATTTTAAATGTACAAATTGATGTGTGTTTACTGTAGGAGGATTAGATATGATTAAAGATAGAAGAAAATTTATTTTTTCAAATCATATTATTTCAAGGGGATTAGACTATATAAGTTTTGTTTTATGTCTACTCCCTTTTATTCCCTTGTAATGAAAACACATTTATTTTACATTTAAAAATACATTAAATTTAATGAATCTGTTCAATCCAATCCCTTTCACGACCCTTCAAGAAACTATGGATTCGTTTGCGTAATTTTAACATTATATAGCCCTGTAGGGCTAGTTAATTACCTAGGGTACTTTCTAATGAACTTGAGTTCCAATTCCAAAAATAATTGACAGTTTGTGAGAGAGGTGAAAGTTTACGAGTCTTTCTTTTCTTTTTAACTATAGGCATCGGCACTGGCACAAGACAAGCAAAGAAAGGAATTGTCTGTTTCGGTATTAACTCTTGTAAACGGGAATGCCATTAGCAGTTTTGGCTCTTATATATCCGTAGTCGAGGAAGATATAAGACCTTGAACTTCTGAAAGTGACTTTTTAGCGGAAATATGGTGAAGATTTTGAATGTATTTAATGCATGTATATATTGAATTATAACCGCAAATTTTACATAAACCGCTTATGAAATTTTTGATGGTTTCAGCATAGAATAATTTGTTACATCTTTTATATACCTCTTTTAGGTCTGCCCCAATATGAAATGGTAGTCGACATATATACATGGGGCTTATATGAATTCATTTACTACTTAAACCACTCTAGTTATCATACCACATAAAAGGATTAGTTACTACATACCTAAATCATGATCCTTATTTACCACGTAATGATACGAGTCTAATTACCACTGATACCGAGTCTAATTACCAACAACAAAAGATTAATAAGTACCAGCCGCAGCTATATACATATGCTGCTGAACCCAAATAAAATAGGGAAGCCCATGCAACTCTACCAATTTACTCAGGAGATGAGTTAGCGTAAGGTGTCTCAAGTGAGGACCCTTCAATATGCGGACTGTTCCGCACCAACCAATGTCTGCCATCCATTACATATGAACGGGCAGGATTGAAAAGGAGTAGCTATGGGTGATATTTTGACTCACAGGGAATCCAACCCATAGCTGAAGCAAAAACCAAACGCGGGCGGATCCAAACCCGCGAAGGAAAAGTGTAAACAGTAAAATGAAATAGATTTTGAAAATGTTGAACGTGTACTTGCGGACTCTTAACATAACAACTCAACCTCGCGAGTGGCTCAATTTGGGTTTAAGTTAGAGGCGCCGGCGTAAGGTTTGTGGTCCTATTTTTACAAAGGCGATAGCTGGGTTTTAGAAGAATTAGTCCCAAACGACAATGGTAAACTGCATTGAATAGATAGATTTTGCCGAGTCCGCGTTGGTTGGGAAACCGGTCGGCGGGTGTGGAGGTTTGAAAGGTTGAGAGTGGATAAGTGAGGTAAGGTGTGGTGGTGATGTATGTTCGAAATCTGAGTCCCAATCGATTATGGACTTAACCCTTGCTGCTTATTGTTGGTTTTGTGTTTCAGGTGTAGTGGTTTATGGAAAACTAACTCGAAATGGACAAGAGAAGGCATCATTGAAGATAAACATTTGGACTAGTGTGTTGGTTGGGAAGGCTGAGATATGCTAATTGAGGTCAGATTTAAAAAAAATAATAATAATAAATGTCAATTTATATGGATTGTTAAATATATGTTGGAAAAAAAATTAATAACGTGAATGTAGTTAGATTTGGGTATGTATAACGATTGGGTTATTTCTATTAGGACATGAAATAGTAAATTTAATATGAATGCAATTATAATGAGGAGATTATATATATGTTTCCCCTAGTCATTAGCTGTTATGGGTAGTGGTTATTGAGTTGAGTTATAAATGATACTTGTTTGAAGTTCCTTTATATCTGTAAATTGCAAATTCTTTGAAGCCTTATTGAGGATGGTGTGAAATGATTGTATATCTATTAATACCTTGATAGTTCCTTCATAAGATAGAGTTGAAAAAAATATTTACAATATGATTGTTTGAAGTGGTTATTGAGGATTCTGTGAAATGACTGTATACCTGTTAATACCTTTACATTTCCTTCCTAGTATCTATGCATAATAAAATTAACAACATGATTATTGTAGGGGTGAAGAAGCGGAGAAATGGGGGATGTCGTAGATGTAGGGACATGTGATGTTGAGGATGGAAGTAAAGAGAACATACCTATTGTAATGGTAGATTGTGTGCCTAAAATAGGTCAAATATTTGATTCCATAGATGAAACATTTGAGTTTTATAATCGGTATGCGGAAAAAGCTGGTTTGAGCGTTAGACTGCACTCTAGCAAAGTGGGAAAAAACAAAGAGTTAACAAGGAAGGAATTTGTGTATTTTAAAAGAAGGAGTGAAGAGCCCCAAAAAAAAATCAACATTCAAGGCGAAGATAGGAAATTTACGGGAAAATTGCAAAGCCAAGATGTGTGTTATTAAGGTACCAAATGGGTCAAAGTATGAAGTTTCATGGTTTGTTGCAAAACACAACCATATATGTGCGACGGTTGAAACAGTTCATATGTTGCACTCGCATCGGTCAGTATCCGAAGTTAAAAAGACTATAACAACAAAGATGAAATTTGTGAATATTCCACGCACCAACATTTCAATTTATTTGGAGTTCAATCAAGAGGAATTGAGAACATTGGGTGCACCCATAAGGATTTGTATAACTACAAGGGGAGGCTAAGGAAAAAATTGAAGGGCCACGATGCCGAAATGGTACGGGAGCACTTTATTCGGAGCAAGAAAAGAATTCTCATTTTACTATAAGATAGAGTCCAATAGTGAAGACAAGCTAGTGCATTGTTTTTGGGCAGATGGTAAAAGTAGGCTTGCTAGCCATTACTTTGGTGATGTAATTGTGTTTGACGCTACCTACAATACCAACCGTTATGGTATGATTTTTGCACCGTTGTTGGGGGATAATAATCATGGACAAACAATCCTATTATATTGTGCATTACTAAGTAACGAAAGCATTGCATCTTTTACATGGTTGTTTGAAGAATTCAAGAAAGCAATGGGTGGGTTGGCACCCACAATTATTATAACTGATCAAGATGGTGCAATGGCAAAAGCTATAGGTCAATGTTTCCCGGACAATTTTCACCGATTATGCATTTGGCACATCTTGGAAAAGTTTTCAAGCAAGGTTCATGATCAACAAGGGTTGAAAGATCTACAATGATCCATTTGGAATTCAGCAACCCCTGAAGAGTTTGAATATAAGTGGGAAAGTATTATAGTAAGTAGGCAATTGCATGCTAACACTTAGTTACCGATCATTTATGGACTTCGGTCCACATGGGTTCCGGCCTTTATGAATCATGTATTTGCAGCAGGGATGTCTAGCAGCCAGAAAGCAGAGAGCTCCCATTCATTTTTCAAGATGTATGTTACAAAATATAATTCCCTTATTGATTTTGTGGCAAGGTTTGACAAAGCGTTGAGTCGGCAGCGACGCAATCACTTAATTGCCGATTATATTGATATGAATGAGAAATCGGCGCTCCAAACTCCTATGCCTATGGGTGAGCAAATGTCCCATATATACACTTGGAAGATATTCTATAAGTTCCAAGAACAATTGTGGGCTTCCTTGACCGGTGAACTTGAACTTGTGTATGAGGAGGAGTTTGTTGATATATATCATATTGTTGATAAGGCAGAGGATGGAAGTTCGATTATCCACGAGGTTCTTGATTAGAAATATTTGGACTATGTTTGTTGCAGCTATAGAATGTTTGAGTTTGAAGGAATTTCATGCAAGCATATGTTGACTTATTGGAAAATAAAACAAGTTATGTTGTTGCCCGAGCAATACATACTGAAGAGATAGAGCAAGGGTGCCTTCACACGACCTTGAACCTGGCTCGGAGGAAAATTATACCAAGTGAGGTAGGCTCTAGATGTGGGAGGGGTACAGAAGATAATTTCCATGCACTATGGACGTGCCGCTAGAGCCAAAAGAAGTGGAGGCAAACCCAATTCCCTGTCAGTCGTTTTTCGCAAAATGGAACCTTTATTGACCTGATGGAGGTAGCTATGGTGGTCATGGACAACGTGAACCTAGATAGGTTTTTTTATATGGTGTGGCAGATATGGAATGATTGTAATGGAAGCTTGCATGGCAAGCAACCCGTGGCTGCTAGAGAATCAGTGGAGTTGACGATGGAGGCATGCGCTACATTTGTTGCAGCCAACCTTCGGTTAACTTGTCCTAGGATACAACGGAATCATAGATGGAAGAAGCCGTTGTCGGCGGAGTTGAAGCTGAATTGTGACGGTGGGGTTCAAGCAGATGGAATGGCGAGAGGAGTGGGAGCGTAGTGCTGGACCACATCAAGGTATTGATTGCGGGAATTGCATCAGCTGGCCCTCCTGAACTTAGTGTCGCTGTTACTGAAATTGCAGTAAGTGGGGCAGGCCTACAGATGGTTCGTGAACTAGAGTTGGTGATTAATAGAGTCAAAACTGACTCCCAATCCGCCATTGCTTTGATACAAGGAAGCAATTCTGATTGGTCAGTGCTTGGAATGTTGGCACAAGGAGTTGCTCAGCAGATGGCTTCACTTCAACTACCTCTGGCTGGTATTACCTTCTCCCCAAGGCAAGGAAATGCAACTGCGCACCTGCTAACTCAAGAAGGCCTTTGGCAGCAATGTTATCAGCATTGGTTACCACCAGCACCTCTATGGATTTTGGAGATATTAGAGAAAGATTTAGAACAACTGGTCATGTGGTAAGGGTGGGGTGGGGCACTCTTTTTCCTCAACCGGATTTTTCCCGAGTAGCGGGTTTCATGGTGAGGTTTTAATGAGACCCAACTTTTGTTGTATACACCCTGAAGTCTGAACTTTGTTTGTACTCCTTTTCGTGAATGAATTTATTCTAGTTTTATCTAAAAAAAAAATAGTATGGTATGTCATTACCTTATTTGATTTAAAAACTTTGGATTGAAGCTTGTGAAATTTCTAGCCGCTCTTCACCTTCCAATGACAAAATCGGGGTACACCGGCTACTCGATTACATACCACCAATTTCAAGGTTTCCAAGTCAGGAAACCTTTCGCTTGCCCATATCTATTTAACAAAAAAACATAATCATTAGTCACCAATTATTCTATATCAACAATGTAACACATGATCAAATTTTCATTTGTTGTAACACCAATTACATTTCTTAATATTTATATACCTGAAATGCAGCCGGAAATCCCCTCAACTTGTATATAGTCCTCTTAACCATCGTTTTATTTCCCTTCAGCTTTTCTTTCTCTTTTTGTTTTCCCTTTCCCTTTGACTTCCTTTTTCCCTTTGCCTTTGCTTGACTACTGTCACCTCCTCCATCCAATTATGCAGCTTCTTCTTCTTCATCTCCGTCTACAACATTTGCTGCATCATTTTTTCCTTATGCTTCTTCTTCTTGTTCCTCTCCTCCTCCTCCTCCTCCTCCTCCTTCTTCTTCTTCTTCAGACTCTCCATCCACATCATAATCGGAGTCTTCTACAGAATTCTTTGATGCCTTTTTTACCCTAACACCTTTCTTTTTTAACCTCTCTTTAATACTCACCTCCCTGCCTTTTTTCCCCTTTAAAGTTTTTGAAACCGCCCCTATATCAACATCCCCAATTTTTATCACTTTTCCCTTCTTACATCTCTTGTATTCCGGTTTCAAATCCCGGCACAATGACTCGGCTGTCATCTCAATTGCAACAGTCCCCCATGGATAATTATTCCACTTCTCCATATCTTCCACCAACTTCAAGTACTTTATGTGTATAAGGGTTGATCTCTCCCGACCCAACAACACTTGCTCAATGAAAAATACAAGACCTAATTTGTACAAATCTTCCTGGTTCTTGCACTTTTTAAATGCTTCCTCTAAGTCCCCAATGGTCACCCTCTTCAAAATTTTAAAATATTTCTGCCTTAATCTATTAACATCATCATCACCATCACTAATAGATTCAGGCTTCTCCCCACATCTTAGACCAGTTATGAGACTAATTCCCTTTTAGTAAACTAAAACACTCGATTCCCCCCAAAAAACATACACCTTCCATTTCTCTTACATATTTTCCATTCACCCGTCTCATTATAAGTCCATGTGTAATGGGGTTGCTCCAAACAAAGGATTGAACACTAGTCAAATGCCCAAATATACAATTGTTAAACCTTTCCAGTTGCTTCCCCTTCAACTTAGACCTAATTAATGGTATACACTTGTGACTTTGACACCATTGAACTTTACCAGTGAACACTTTATCCTCAGATATTTGAAGCCAACTAGACTTATCCATCTCGAACAACCTACATTTCCATACAAGGTAAATTCATGAAATCAAACAATCCAACCATATTTACTTTAATTTCAATTATGCACTAACAATAAAGGAATACAATTTCACACATCAACGCCAAGGGTTTCATTCCTCTTGCACATATCTGACTTATATATGACACAATAAGATCCAATGCAAAACCATGTTTACGACTACCCTATAACACATATCTCCACTTACGTAATGATCCTTACAATATAAATATACAGTATCAAACAATGAAGATACAATATTAGAAATATATTTATAGCAGTACAAGGATTTGCTGTTGTAACTCATTAAAAAGGGTTGCTGGTGGAAACCAAAACACTACACCCAACTCAAGACTAAACATATAGAATAGAATAATTATAGCAGCACAACCTACAATAAAAAAAACTTAAAAAACAATAACATCTCAACAAGGATAAACTTCAAACCCCCTACGGATAAACTTAGAAAACCCTTCTCCATGCCCTCCTAGTACCAATTCGACCCACTGAAATCATAACTACGTTCTTCATATGCTTATTAATTCTCGCCCAAATACATCACTTTCTACTTCAAGACCTTTTTCATAATCTACCATATTTTATCTGACTTTGTCATTTCATTATTTAATAGTCATTATTCTTCCATAAAATACAAATTGGTTTTCATGCACATTCTGTCCACGCCCGCATGTCCACAGATTCCCTCTATCCATTTATGCATATTCACTTCCCTAAAGCTTTTTAATGTCAATGCTTTTCAAATTTTACTCAAGATAATTCCTTTCTTTCCATTACAAGAACAAGAACATTCCTTTACTTCCATTTTACCACAATTTAATTATTCTTTCCTTCCATACTTAACAACCCACTCATTCCAACAAGCCTTACCCTTGTATTTACTACATCATTACTCATATTTTCCCATAATTTGATTTAGTTCAATCTGTAACAAATTACCCAAAACAACAAATAATACGGCTTCAAATACTAACCTTATCTTCAGATTCTGCACTTAACCAAATCCAGACTTCGAATCTTGTCTGCTTCGGTCCAACAAATTCTTCAACCCACCGCTACAAACCAACAATGCGGTTAATGTTTTTTCCAATTTCTCACATGCGGTTTGGATAGCATTTCGAGCGTACAATTTTATAATTACACTTCGCCTTTCTCTTGTGTGGTTAGGGTTCTTGAGATTTCTCGGCTGCGGTTTGGAAAGCAGCTGAAGATTTCAATTTTAAACAAACTTTACCTTTCTCTTTCGGGTTCCACGATTAAAGTCCACTTTCTTAGCGGGTCTAGGGGATGAATTCCATGTGTACCTAATTTAAACACAAACAAAATAGTTTTCCATCTTGACCGTTGATTGGAAATGGACGGTCACCATTGATTGGTGCGGACCAGTCCGCATTTTGAGCAGTTCGCACTTCAGCCAAGCGACTCCACCATATATGACTGACTATTTAGTGAAGGCTGATGTATTCCTTGCCATTGTCTATCCTACTTCAAATCCCAATTAATGCACCTTCAAACGCTTATGTGCGTTTTCGCATCAAAATCTTATATCTTTCTATCATAAAAAAAGTGATAACATCACTCAATATATATTACCTTTTAGCATGCGACTTCAACACTTGAAGTATTAACCGATTCAGTTATAACCTTAGCCGAAGCGATCTTGCTTTGGTTAAGAGACTTCGCATCATGAGTGGCACACACAGAGGTGTAATAACAATCATTAGGGAAAATGATCGGAAAAAAAGATTTTGCTAGGACACCCAATTAAGAGATCACTCGTCAGGTGCATTTGGATAGGGAACTTCAAAATTTCATGGAACTTATTTTATATTACTAAGATATGCACTAAAAAAACAAAATATATTTGGATTTTAAATAGGTGGCTAAGCACTAAAAATAAAAACATGGGCATAGTAAGGAAGTTGATGCACCACATGAGCATAACAAACCACTAAACAAAAGATTTTTCAAAGTACACACATTCATAGATGTAACTTACGAATCTCATTTATATGTTTTATATTATATCATTTACAAATTCTATCGTATTTTCAAATTCCTCATTTTTAACTAATTTTACTTAAATTTTATGAAATTTTGAAATTCTTAATTCAAATACACAGTACACATAAGCAAGCAAAAAAATCATTTTTTATCATGCAGTGAAGCGTCCCTTTCCAACTTGTATAGTTGTGTATATATATATATACTGTAATAACAGTGTCAACACAACACTAGCTAGCTGTGTATATCAAAGCATGCAAAGCAAGCAATGGTTGCTTCCTGCAACACCCAAAACATCTATAATAATTACACTCATCATCCTACTGTTTCGGCCTCGCCAATATACATATAGTTTCTTCTTAATCTAAGAAAAAGTACATGAACGATTGATTTTAGCATTCTAAAAAGTTGGAAACTTAATTTTAGTACTATGAAAAGTGGGAAACTTTATGTGACATTAATTAATTTGAAAGCTTGATGGATTGGCATGTGTAACCAAAACCATGGCCTGAGGCAGCAAGTTATTCTGAGTCCTCCTACCTCCCCAATGTGGCAGGTTTTTTTTTTCTTTAAATGCAACCAAACCCGAAACCCATGCATCAAATCACTGAGCCTGCAGATTCATCACCGACCCTTTACAGTTTACACAGTTACACTTATACATGAACACTCCTCCTCAGCCTCCTCCCCTCCCTGCTGAGGTCAAAGGCTAATGGCTAGGCTAGGCCCGCACTTACACAAAGATCATGGGGCTTCATTTAATTCAACTGCGTCAATTCCTTCCTCATCACTTCACCACCCTCATCCTCTCATTTAATTTCTCATCTATTCTTTATTTTATAATTACAATTGATTCGGTGTTATTTTTACAAATTATATAATGAAATATTTTAAATTTGATTTTTATAATGTTAAAACAGACTTAAATCTTGTATCAAAAAGAAAAATCAATAATACAACCATCTCAATGTAATTCAAAAATATTAAAGCAGACTTCAATCTTACAATAATCGAATCAAAATTCTTAATTCTAATTCACCAAACTTTTTTAGATTCAAATTTTCATCTTTTATTTCCATACGGGGAAGGCAATGCAATTTTGATTCTGATGCTATTGCCGACTTAATTAGGTTACAAAATTGATTCTCTCAATTTTAGCACCTTCGAGATTCTCTTTTTAATTTTTTTTATGAAGCAAATGAAAAGATAAAAATATTTTATTTCCTTGAATAATCATTTATAAGAATTGTGATATAATGAACGACAACAATGTGTCGCTGTGGACCCTGTCCCATGTACGAGTGGGTCCCGATTAGTATTAGGTAAGCCTACCATTTTATAAATTAGAAAAGAGAAGACAGAAAGCAATAATGGTGTGCATAGGGCATAGGGGCGTTAGGCCATTAGGGTTGTAACTTGGTTTCTAATGAACTCCATCACAATCATTCAGGGACTACAGGGTCCCACTCTCCTTTAGCCAAACAATAAAACAAACAAAGCCAAATAAATGAATCTCACTCTCTCTCTCTTTCATATTGCCTTTGATCTTTTGGGGACTGTGTTCTTGACTTACACAACCATCCCCACACGCTCACTAGTAAAAAACTGCAATAACAATAAAAGCATCTCCCTCTCTCTGCATTTTTAATCTTCATCCTGGAGGCCGCCCTCCCTCCTTATTTACATTATCATCATCTCTCTCGCTCTCTCTCTCATCTCTCAGCTCTGCTAACGTGCTCACCTCCAGCTCAGGCGATGGGCATACTGCGCCACCGCCGCCGCCACAACCACCATTACATCAGACTCTCAACGACTCTCATCACAGCCTTCACTTTCCTCTTGTTCACCTCACCCTCCTCCTCCTCCTCCGCCATCACCACCCAAACCCAACTCGGTAAGCGCGCAACTCATCAAACAAAACCCATTACACCAAACACATATCATTTTCAGTTTTAACTCGTTACCTACTGACTCAGCTCCGCTCAATTCATTCCTTCATTTTCAGGTAATCACCGGCATCATTATCAGCGGCAACAGCAGCAGCAGCAGCGGAGAGTAGAGGATCTTGAAAGCAGTGAAAGTGGGCCGTCAGCATTGGAGCGAGTCGTGACTCATAAGAGTCGACTGGGTTCATCGCCACCGAGCTGCAGATCCAAGTGCGGGAGGTGCTCGCCGTGCAAGGCGGTCCACGTGCCGATCCAACCAGGTGTTTCTATACCACTCGAGTACTATCCTGAAGCTTGGCGTTGCAAGTGTGGCAACAATCTCTTCATGCCTTAATCATTTTAATTAGAATTTAATTAATTATACTAGCTAAGCTAATTAGCTAAGTACAGTCCAATATTTAAACAGTGACCATCCTCATCTTTAATTTTAATTAGCTTATTAAAAATCTGTTACTAAAATTATATTATTGTGCATTTTTAATTACTATTTAATTGTCTGCGAATGATTATTATTTTTGTTAGACGTGGGGAACAAGTGAGGGTGTTGGGAATGTAACGTTTCAGTGAGACTATCGAGAGATCCCTCTACCTACCTCCTCTTTTAATGCAGGCCATCAGTTAGATCACTCTAATCGTTAATTAAACACTTAAATTCGACTAACAGAATCTCATAAGCTTTATGTCACTTTATAATCTCTTTTTTTTGGTTAATGTGAAGTAAATTAAAATTAAATTAATTCTTGACTGAACAAGACAATAATTACTTAGTTCACTGAATTTCTTTTTTGTTTTCACAAAATTTTCACTATTGAAAGTTCAATTATGATGGGACAGAATGGAAGTGGAGGGCATGTAATTAACATATTGATAGCTAGCAGTGGAAATTATTATTCTCATTATTTTTGTGAGAAGTGATCTTCAAAAAAGAATATATGATTTTGTTTTATGGGGCTAAAATTGTGAAGGCTTTTTTGCATATTGAAAAAAGATTGATTGTATTTTAGCTTGATTTTAGACAGTGAAGAAGAGGAGGGTACGCTACAGAGTGACACACAGTAGTCACTACTCAAATAAATTATTGTGTTTAGGATATTTATAATTTTTTATTATAATATATTTCGTACATGGGTTTGTATCCTTAATGTTTCTTGGTATAGCCCATAGGGTTGATGTGTACTGATGAGGAGCAGGTAGCTTGCACACTCTCATAATATATATGCAATCTCAGAAATAATCGATCTGAATATATAATATAGTACTGCATACACCCAGTGATCGTCTGATGATGATGAATTATTGATTACTTGCAGACACATGATGAACAGAAATAATATATATCATTATGGGTGGCTTGCATGTACAGCAGCAGCGAATAGATGCACCAACCATGTACTGATACATGCATATTTTTCGATTCACAAAGTATATGCATGCGAATCAAACATGGGTTTCCGTTCTTTTCTTTTCTTTATATAAAAAAAGGAGGGTTATGTGAGATCGGCTCTTCAAGAAAGGATTATATATATGACGCAAACGATCAAGAGAACTTACACTTTCGGAAACCCCCGCCCCGCCCATCAGAGACAATATCTTGGTTTACTCGACACATTGCTTAATAGAGTGTGCAAGTTACGAGTTTATGATGGTATTTTCTTATCGTGATTTATTAAGATTGACGTTCGATGAAGGCAGACACAAACCTCAAACCCTTGAGTTTTGACGAGATTTGGACAAATTGAGTTATAACATAAGTGAGTTTTTCCCTTTTTAGGTAACAATATACTCTGTTGATACAACAAATATTATTACTGTAAGTCTATGCTATCTCAGTTCTTGTTGGCCTTCATTCTGTTCATTGATCGAGCACTAGTTTCTCATTTTTGCTACTTTTAACTTGTTTCTAATTTACTCTATTTTGTGTAAGATTCATTTTACTCACTCCGTTAGCATGCAATTTCTAAACCACCGCCGCTTAAACGGTAAGAAATCATTCTTCTATGTGCCATGTAGGCATGTAGAAATATTAGCTTCTAGAAGGAATTAATTGTGTCTGTTTATAAAAGTTAAAGACGGTATATATAAATCTCTTCGGCAGTTGGAGGGGAATTTTTTTTTTTTTTTTTTTTTTTTTTTTAAGTATGTTGAAGGGATCTGATATCCACCGATACGACACCATTCATTTCTGTCTACGCCCGGAAAAATCACTTTTTTTCCTCCGTACCTACCCTGCACAAGCTAGCTGCTTTATCTGTTTATTTTGTTACCAAATTACCCTCTCATTCTTAGGGTTGGGCATCCTCTGGTTTTGGGTACCTAATATTTTCGGTTACTTATTTTAAGATTTCATTTTTAACCGAGTAACAGATTTGCATTTACCCAATTCATCCAACGGATTTACATTTATCCAATTCATCTAACTCATAGTTAAATGGGTTAGGTCCGTTGAATAAGTTTCGCATGTTAGATTTTATCGGAATTTTATGTATATTTTTAAGTCATGCCCACAATATATATAATATATGCCTTATTTTTGTCAATAATTTATGGATATGCATGTGATTAGATCTTTTGGCCAAATTTAAAATATTATGGATCGACGGCGTAACTTTAGAAATGGATAAGCAAGTTTTCACGCATTGCTCATTCTTCTTCATTCGTAACTCTCCCAACTCAACTCATTTGGGTTATGGATAAATTGAAACACGAAAATTTTCACCCCCACTGAGTCTCCTTTTGAGGTCATGGATAAAAAAGTAATTAGCTTATATTTGGATGGAAAGGTAACTTGGTTGGTCGTGGGCAAATTGGTCAACTCCAAATTTTGTAAAGGGCAAATGGCAGAGCCTGCAGATCCACAGCTACTTCTTCACATGTGTGCATCCTCAATTTCTCTCTCTGGGCCTCTGCTAATTTAACAAAAACTATTTCGGTGTAATTACTAATTTCTTTTCCTTTTTTCAAATTATTTTACCCTTTTACAATTAAAATAAAATATAATTTTTTTTTGTACCGTAGCTATTGTTTGACTTTTTTGTTATCGTTTGAAAACTGCATGTGAAATATGTCCTCTTATCTATCTGGTAACCCCCTTGCTGCTGCATGCATGCATCGCATAGTTGACTTCATATTTAATCTCACATATACATATATATATATATATATATATGTATTAGTTAATGTTGGATACATATAATAAACAAGAAACGACGACGTTCAAATTAACATGATTATTAATGATTCATATAGATTAAATATATCTTATAAAGTGAAAGATATTTTATCACTAATGAACATGAATCATGATATAAGAAAAATAAAAATAAAAAATGGAACCCAAGCCACCATCATAAAAATAAAAAATGGAACCCAAGAAAAAATGATGTCGTTTTGTGCTCTCGTTAGTGGTTACCGCAAACAAAACGCAGCTGCACAGATTTATATGACCAAAAGGCCGTACATTATGCTGAAACCATCGCTGCTTCACGAGGAGGAGAGCCCTCGCATTATTTGATTATTATTCAAGCTTTTATTTTATGTCTTTAGATGATTAATTTTGTTGATGCCAGGATCCGTCCTATAACGAGTTTAGCGGAGAATCAGAAGCTAGTTTTCTTAATTCTGATTCTCAGTTAAACACGTTTGAATCGGCTTCTGACTCCCCTGAGTCGAACCCTAGGGTAGAGGTAGAGGTGGATCCAAATGTTACTGGACCGATCCTTGAGGAAGCTCAAGGGATATCGGGCCAAGAACTTGAAGATGAGCTCGAGAATGACTTCAAGTTTATTGATACTTGTTATGTCTCGACCGGTGACGGGGCCAAGACCTCTAATGCCAACGTGTCCACTTCTAGAAATTGCTCCAATGGAAATTGATGTGGAGGAAGCTTTTGATAAGGTAATAGTGGTCAGCTCGGTCTATGAGATCGACCGACATGTAAACACCATGGATGAGGACGACCTTCTGGCTTACCGAAGGGTGTTCAACATTCCGGATTTGGTGAAGATGAGGCTGCCTGGCAGAAGGGAGAGGCCGAGCAATCCACCTCTGGGATGGGCTACGTTCCACCCAGATAACTTCAACAATGGGGTGGTGTTGCCACTTCATCCCTAGTTGCAACGCATGGCTGTGGAGGTCGGTGTTGCATTCGGTCAGTTGAATCCCAATTGTTGTATCATGTTGACTGGGGTGTACATCACCTTCAAGTTGTGCGGGAAGGAAGAGTCTTCCTGGGATCACGTATGCCAACTGTATAAGTTTGTCTGAGACATGACCGGTTGGGTGTACGTGGAGTCTAGGACAAAGCGCGATCTCGGCCCGTTTATTGAAGGTATGTCGACCTCCCAAAAGGCATGGAAGCACAGATTTGTGTTTGTGTTGGGGAATTGGGAGGGCGTAGAGTTACCCTTGTTCGGCCGACGCATGCCTCGCGTGTATCAGTCGAAAAGTGGTGCCCGTAGGATTTAGCTTGATTGCTTTTATGTTTCTTGTTTGGATTATATATGAATAGTTGTACTAACATGGACAATTGTGGCGCCTTGTTTGTGCAAAGGTGTTTAAGCAGCCGAAGATCAGTGAGCAGGTGGTGGCCGACTGTGCGGAGGTCTTCCGGAGGTTAGACCGAGTGGAGAGGAGTAGGGACTTCTTGCGCTCGCCCACTCATCTGCTACAAGTTGGCTTGATCTCCTCCTTGCGTAAGTTCGCTTTGCCCACGTCTTTAGTTTGTATTGTTGCATGTGATGAACATGTTTGCTTGATGCAGCCGACCCTAACACCGTCGCAGCCGCAGCCGATCAACTAAAGAAAGGGTGGAGAAGGTTACCGAGGCACTGAAGAAGGCAGTCGAGACGAGGGCCGAAGCCTAGAAGGTCAGGGCCTCGGTGGGCAAGGGGGACTATTGGAAGCCCATTTGGACCTGGGCTCCCTCGAAGGTCATATTGCGGGTGGAAGACCCTGTGGCCGAGCAGGGTGGCCAGGAGGACGTTGATCGGGCCACCGGGGAGCCCCTGGCTCCGCTCTTCCCAAGTGTCGCGGAGTCGGTCGTTGGGCGGCAGGTGGATGCGCATGTGCCCCCACCCATTCGGCCTTCTGTAGGTCCGATCCTTGATGTAGACGATGATGCCGACGAAAGGTGTCGTATGATGGCCGAGGAGCGAAGGTGGAAAGGGAAGAAACGAAAGGAGGTTGTTGCCGATGCCGAATCTGCTTTGCAGCAAAAGAAGCAAGGGCAGATCGAGACCCTTGAGGCTGTGCGGCAGGTGATCTGCCCGACCCTTGGCTCCAATTTGGAGGGTAGAAGGGTCCCTAAGAAGATGAGGAGGTCGTGCCTCGATGCCACCCTTCGGTCGTACTTTGTGAAGGCTGATCGGGAGCCATATATGGTTCGGTCACATGAGCCTGATGAGACATGGAGGCATCTGTCGATGACCTTCCATCCTTCCTAACTGGACTTCCTCAACACCGTCGTTCGGGGATCCCAATATGAGCTGGACGAGATCGCGTCCCTGAGGGCGAAAAAGTTCGCGGATCGGTGTGATATGACCATGCGGGAGGGGGCACATGTAAGTACCTTGTTATTTGTTTGTAATATTATTATTGTTCAACGTATGAATTTTTGTGTCTTTTGCAGTTTCTAGGTGAAGTCTTCACCGTCCTCCACCATGCCAGTCAACCCAAAGAGAAGGTATCCGAGGAGCGCCAAGCCCTGAAGACCAAACTGGAGGTCGCAACCGAGAGGGAGAGGATGGCCGAAAGGTCACTCCAAGCCAAAGTTGACGCCGAGCTGAAAGTGAAGGATCTAGAAAAGCAGCTAGGTGCTCAGCGGGAGGCGGCTGAGGCAATGACGGCTGAGCTGAAGGCCGCCGAAGTTAGGATGGCCGAGCTGGAGGCCAGGGCTCAGTAGGTAGAGTCGGCTAATGCCAAGTTGGTCGACCTGCTCATTATGGCCAAGAAAGTTGGCACGAAAGAGTACAAGGCTTCTCCAGCGCATCATCAAGACTTGCAACGATTTGGGGCGAGGCTGGAGGATTGGACTTTTAGGCGACTCCTTCTAGCCAAAACTAGTTTGGCGATCTGATTTCCCTGGCTGAAGCATCCGCCGCAGCTGGAAGATTATGTCGACGAGGAAGGGAATCCGCTGCCCGATGATGAAGAGGAGGATGATGCCGAGGGCCTGGCCGAGGAAACATGAGGTGGTGGAGATGTCGTTGAAGACCAGGGGACTGCCCCGTAGACTTTGTAATTTGTAACCTTGTATTCTTCTTTTAGGCCGAAAGGCTGTGTACTTGTACTCGGTTTATGATATAAAAGGATTTTTCATTATTGTAAGTATTTGCCTAACTGAAAGTTGTAGTTTTAAATCAATCTGTAATGAGTTGAGGCCGTTGACCAGAAAGTTGTAACAAACACGTAAAAGATGGAAATGAAACTTAAGAGGGAATGCCTCATAAATATGTTCGTTGATAATTACTGGGAGTGCCAGGAATGTTTAAAAAATGGTCGACCAGGTGCCTAACATGTTGGGCCGTTGGCCTGCGTTACTTATAATAGAACTTTAGGTGGTCGACATTCCAAGGATGTGGGAGTGTTTTGCCATTCGTATCCTTGAGTTCATAGGTTCCTTCTCGGCATATGCGGAAAACTATGTAGGGTCATTCCCAAGTAGGGGCGAATGTGCCGGCCAAACGTTCTCTGGTTGCAAGGCTGACCTTTCTCAGGACTAGGTCACCCACTCTGAAGCTTTTGTGGTAGACCCTTGAGTCGTAGTATCGTGCGACTCGTTGCTTGTAGGCGAGCTGCTTGGCGTTAGCCGTATCCCTGCGCTCTTCCAGGAGATCCAAGCTGAGAGCCAGTTGATAGTGGTTGTGTTCTGGGCTATAAGAGATTACACGATAAGATGTTTCACCAATCTCGACGGGTACGACCGCTTCGGTGCCGCAAGCCAATGTGAAAGGGGTTTCATTGGTGGCAGTCTTGAATGAGGTCATGTGGGACCATAGAACGTCATTGATGATGTTTGCCCATTTGCTTTTGTCCGTGTCCAGTCTCTTTTTCAAGTTGTATTTGATGCACTTGTTGACAGCTTCGACCTGGCCGTTGGATTGGGGGTGTGATGGTGAAGCAAAAAGGAGCTTGATGCCGTACTTCTCACAAAATGCGCGGAAATGGTTGCAATCAAATTGTTTCCCATTATTGGTGACGATTGTGTGGGGGATCCCAAAGTGGCAGATGATGTTTTGATAGACGAAGTGCTCGATCTGTGCTGCCGTGATGGTTGCTAACGGTTTCGCTTCGACCCATTTTATGAAGTAGTCTACCATGACGACATCGTAGTTGACATTTCCCCTCCCCTCGGGTATTTGACCGATTAGATCGAGTCCCCATTGGGAGAATGGCCAAGGACTGATCATAGAAGTGAGGGGCTCGGCTGGGAGGTGAGGAATTTGTGTGTGTCGCTGGCACTTGTCGCACCGTTGTGTGAGTTCGACAGCATCAGATAGCATGGTAGGCCAATAGTAACCCTGTCTAAAGGCTTTCTATGCCAAGGTACGTGCCCCAGAGTGATCCCCACAAATGCCCTCGTGCATTTCAGGAGGACATAATCGCCCATATCTGGTGTTAGGCATTTCAATAGAGGGTTGTGAAGCCGCGCCTGTAGAGATGGCCGTGCTGGATAGTGTACCGAGATGATTGTCTCCTGATTTTCTTGGCCTCCGTCCTGTCGACTAGGAGAGTGCCGTCTCTGAGGTAGGCCTTGATGGGATCCATCCAGGTTGGGCTAGTGTTGATGGTGTAGACAGGTAATTTCCTCGTGCTAGGCACATGTTGGACTTCCGCGAGTACCTGCCATTTTTCCTTTTCATCCAGTGAGGAAGCGAGTCGAGCCAAGGCGTCGACATGGCTGTTATCTGATCTTGGGATTTTGTGTGTTTCGTAAGCGGAGAAGCCTTGAAGGAGCTGTTTGGCCAGAGCCAAGTATAGTGACATGGATGGGTCATTTGCCTCAAAGTCGTCGTGGATTTGGCTTACTACCAATTGTGAATCGCTATAAACTCTCACATGGTTAACCTCAAGGTCTTTGGCTAAGTGTAACCCGGCCAACAGTGCCTCGTACTCGGCTTCCTTGTTGGAAGCTTTGAAGCTGAAGCGGAGAGCGTATTCTAGCTTGACCAGTTTTGGGGAAGTGAGAACTAATCCTGCCCCGGACGCACTGTTGCAAGCTGATCCGTCCACATATAGTTCCCAGCACGGGCGTTGGCCGTCGATCGGGGGTGCGTTGGTGGATTTATGGGATTCGCTGGCGGCGGGTGCGTGCGGAGGATTTGCCTCTGGTGGTATGCACTGTGTTGGTTGGTACGAGTTGTCAGGACCCGTCCCGAATTTCCCCTCGAAACCCGGGAAGAACCCTGATCCTGTCTGACAACCTAAGGAAAGGTTCCCAAAATGCCCTTCAATCCTTACAAAATAATAATAATAAATACTTTCACTTGTCAGACAAGGGATTCAAGCACTCAATAATTCCTGTAATTAATGACCAACCAAATAAAATATAATATCATAGCGTCTAAGTAGGATCAAGGGTACAATTTAGATATCCTACTCAAGTTTAACTACACAGCGCAGCCGAAAGTACTAATGCCTCTGCCTCGAGAGAAGTGTCCGCGTCAACTCAACTCAACAGCCTGATGGGGGTTTAAACACAAAAGTTGTGAGTGGACAAAAATAATCGTTTATAAATTATTTTCTAAGGAAATATTACCTTCTCCTCCCCCACCCCACCCACCCCCCCCCCCCCCCCCCCCCCTTTTATAAAACCATACATGCATCACATAAAACAGTTCATGATATAAAAACATCATTTGTAAATCACCGAATTTTCCATTTCTCTTTAAAACCGCTTAGTAGGACCCACACAAAATCCATATAAGGAACACACATTGTGGTCCACAGTCTGGTTTGAAAATCATCCTCAAAAGAGTTCAAAATCATTTAATTCAACTTGGACACATAATATCTCAAATCCACTGTTCCCGACACATCCACTAGCCACCAGGGTATCCCTTGGGGTGTGCTAGTCCTGTATCACAACTCTTTGTACTATGCATAGACAGCCTCGCGACCCGGCGGAGCCAAAACTCCTCGATGCTAGAGTCGGAGCACTCAATGAACCAGCGGAGCAAAACTCTCCACGCTAGTCAGAGAAACAGTAACAAATTATATTAGAGGTTCACCGGGTTCACCGCCTACAGCGGATCCTAGTCCCATATCCTGGTCCTCCTAAAATATATTTATCTTGGAGGTTCAGCGGGTTCACCGCCTATAACGGATCCTAGTCCCGGGTCCTAGCCTCCCTCAAATCAATGTTTATCTTGGAGGTTCACCGGGTTCACCGCTAATAACGGATCCTAGTCCCGGGTCCTGGCCTCCCTCAAATCAACGTTTATCTTGGAGGTTCATCGGGTTCACCGCCTATAACAGTATTTAAACAAAGATCCATTGATGCATGCATTTCAATTTATAAATCAAAATTCCACTCACAAACCTGTTCAAGCAAGCTCAATCCCTTCTTGTTCGTTCCTCCGAGTTTCCCGGAATAATATCACCTGTCAAAAACAACAATCGGGATTACCGGCTAATAATAAGACTCTTATATAACAACTCCCTAAACCCCGGGAAGTCTACATATGTTGTTCTAGAAAACACAACAACTTCAGACGCCCAAAATGACCTCTAACTGACGTCCGATCAACCCAAAACCTGTACCAACAGATCCGGAACGTCGAAAACTAGTTACCACGCATCACCGTGACCTCAAACTTGGCCCCACGCGCCACCACGTGTTGTCGGAAGTACGGAACACGCGCCTGCTACAGTGTTCACGCGCCTGGACCGGTCCAACCTGACCCGGCTTGACCTGACCCGGTCCAACTCGACCCGACTGATTCACTCAACCCGACCAGTTCAACTCGACCTTATTGGTTCACTCAACCCGATTGGTTCACTCGACCCGACCTGGTCTGACCCGACTCGACCGGTCACCGGTGACTCGCCGGAGAAGACGACCGGCTACTGGCGTCGTCGCCGGAGTCTGGTCGGAGCTCAATTGGTGAAACGTGTCCTCCTTGAGAGGAATAAAAGCCTTGGTCCAGGGTTCGACTCCTGATAAGGCTGCATGCGAGTGGAAGCGAATATGGCAAGCATAACAATACCTTTGTGAAGGTAAGATTCCACTGTTAAAGGTGGTGAACCTTGGGCTGCGCTGGTTGGAGGTCGACGGCCATAACAATGGCCATCCCGTAAGGCTTACTAGTGGGGGTGGGTTGTTACACGAGTAATCGGCAATGAAGTCCGCCACCGCTTGGCCTTTTTCGGTTGTCCTCGCTACATAGGATATATTGAACTCGCTTAGCTCGATCGCCCACTTGGTGAGACAGCCAGAGATGTTTGGCTTCTGCAAAACTTGTCTCAAAGGTCAGTTAGTGATGATCTTGATCTAATGAGCCTGGAAGTATGGTCGGAGCCTCCAGACTGTGACAATAAGGACCAGGGCAAGCTTTTCTAGGTCGGGGTACCGCGTCTCTGCATCCTGAAATGCTTTGCTGACATAATACACAGGATGCTCGACCCCGCACCGCCGTGTGATGAGGACAGAACTGACAGTCGAAACCGATACCGATAAGTAGACAATGAGTAGCCCGCCGTTTTCGGGTCTGACTAGCAATGGTGCCCTACCCATGTACTACTTCAGCTCTTCGAATTCCTTGGTGCACTCCTCTGTCCAATCGATGTGTTTGCCCTTTCCTTTGAGGTCCTTGAAGAATGGGGCGTACTTGTCGGTTGCTTTGGAAATGAAGCGCGTCAAAGCTGCCACTCGTCCTGATCGCCTTGATCTTCTCTGGGTTTGCCTAGATCCCCCTCTAGCTGATCATGTAGCCCAAGAATTTTCCCGATCCGACCTCGAAGACGCATTTTGTGGGATTGAGGCGCATTTTGTACTCCTTGAGGACACCGAACATTTTTTCCAGGTTTGGGATGTGTTCCTTGGCCGTCTTACTCTTAACGAGCATGTCGTCAACGTAGACCTCCATTATTTTGCCAATTTGGTCGGCAAACATGAAGTTAACCAGTCGCCGGTATGTAACCCCTGCATTCTTCAGCCCGAAGGGCATAACATTGTAACAGTAGATACCCAGGTTTGTTCTAAAGCTTGTATGTATTTGATCACCTGGGTTCATTAGGATATGGTTGTAGCCCGAGTAGGCGTCCATGAAGCTAAGCAGTTCGTGTCCTGCGGTGGCATCTACAAGCATGTCAATCTTGGGCAGGAGAAAACTATCCTCGGGACATGCCTTATTGAGATCGGTGAAGTCGATGCACATGCGCCAAGATCCGACAGGTTTCTTGACCAGTGCCACAATGGCCACCCAGGCGGTGTAAATGGTATTTCTTATGAAGTGTATGGTGCTGAGCTTGGTGATTTCAGCCTGCATGGCCAATTGCCTTTCGGTGCCATGTGAACGTTGTTTCTGAGTGATCGATCAGAATGTCGAATCAATGGTGAGCCGATGGCAGATTACATTGGTGGAGATGCTTGGCATGTCCGCATAAGACCATGCGAAGACTTCGGAATTGGCTTTTAGGAATTCCATGAGGGCTGCTCGTATGGTAGGTTTGAGCTTAGAGCCGATCTGAACCATGCGCTCTTGGTGTGTGTCGAACAGAGGTATGGCCTCTGTTTCCTCCATAGGTTCTGCCTGTGGCATATTCGCAATGTCCCGTGGGTCTTCCGGGGGGCTGTCTCGATATTCCTGCATGAGCTCAGGTTTGATTGGGTCATCCCTAAGGGCCGTTTCAGCGATGAATAGGGTTTCCGGTTGATTCGGAGGAGCCGGTAAGCTTGTCTTGGTTAGGGTCATGATATAACAAGTCCGACCGGAGAGTTGGTCCCCTCTTACCTGTCCCGTGCCTGTAGGAGTTGGGAATTTCATCAAGAGCAGGTGTGTTTCCACTATGGCTTTTGTCTGGTTGAGCAACCCTCTTCCTAGTATGGCGTTGTAAGCCGTGAGGGAATCGACCACGAGGAAGGTTGTGAGGACCGTAGTCACAGCAGGGGTGGTGCCCATAGAAATCGGTAGGGAGATGACTCCCTTGGGCAAGACGAGTCACCAGAGAAGCCTAGAAGTGGGGTAACCTTTCAGTCAAGCTCCTTTTTGTTGATGCCCATTTGTTTGAAGGCGTCCCAGAAGAGTACATTGATCGAGCTCCCGGTGTCAATGAGTATTCTCCCTATGTCATACTCGAAAATTCAGGCTCGGATGATGAAAGGGTCGTCATGCGGGAACATAATGCCCTTCTCCTCTTCCTCCGAGAATGTGATGGGTGGCCATCCATTTTTTGCTACCTTGCCTGCTCTCTCGGAGTGGATGCTGAGGATTTTGGTGGCTGGTCCGAGTTGCACGAAGGAAGCTCTTCTTCCCTCGGTTGGAGGTGATTGAGGAAGATAGGGAGGGTCCGCCGCTGATGGTATTAATTTGCTGAAGCGTTATAGGTAAGGGGGGATGCTATAGAAACTGGTTGAGTCTGCCTTCGCGTACCATTTGCTTGATAATGTCTCTGAAAGCAATGCATTCTTCGATCGTGTGGCCATTGTACTTATGGTATTGGCATAAGGCTTCTTTGTTGTGGGTTGGACGGTAGCTGGGATTTCTTGGCTTGGCCTTGGGGATCATGCCTTCCACGTTGAGTAGAACATGGTCTAAGGGGGTGTTTAGGATGGTGTAAGTTTCAAACCGACTTCGCGGTCTGGAGTTGTCCCCTACCAAATTTCGTGCCTCCTAGTGATGTCGATCACTCTGTTTGAATCCTCCGCCTTTGTAGTTCGACCGGCCTTTCTTGCCCTGATGGTGTCCATCGTAGGTAAGTTTTCTTTTACCTTGTTGGGATTGCTGAGAGTCATGATTGTAGCTATTGGAGGTATGTCCGATCTTCCCTTGGCCATTGTTCCCTGAGGGTGTCGAGTACGAGGATGTCCTGGTTTCCTTGGTGGGGGTGTGGAAGAATTCTTCCTTCGCGTGAATTGACGCCCTTCGCATGATTTCATTGTAATCCTTCCAGTCCTCCGTATGGGCTGCATACTTGAAGGGTGATTCCTTTAGGCCGCTTCGGAAAGCGTTGAATGCAGCTTTGTCGTTGGTATCCCGACAGCGGGAGTACTCGAGGTTGAACCAGGCGGCATATTTCTGAAGTGTTTCGTCCTCTTCATGTCTAAGGGAGAAAAGATCTTCCGTGGAGACCAGTCTATCTGTTTGGATCATGAACTGATTGAGAAAGGTTGTCTGAAGTTCATCAAAGGAGTCGATGGTATTGGGGGCTAGGCGGTAGAACCAATTGAGAGCTACGTCGGTGAGAGTGAAGCTGAAGATCAAGCATTGGACTCGTTTGTCACGTTCTTGTATTCCAGGGCGGAGACATAGTTGTTTAGATGGGTGACGGGGTTCCCCTTTTCCCGTGTAGGGAGTTATCTTCAAAGGTTTTACCTCGGTCCTCTGCCTTGACCGAAGGATTCGGTTGGTAAAGGGGCCAGTGCTGGCTTTTCCCCATCCCGGGGCCTTGCCCTTCTCCTTTTCTGCCTCAAGGTTGTTCACCCGTCGTAGGATGCTTTTTACCAGAGCATTTCCTTGTTGGGGCGAGTTTGGCTGGTGCTCATCTTCACCATTACCTCTCGCTTGGCGATCCTGATTTCTTCGTCGGCTGTGGGAGTAACTCCCTGCGATTGAGCAGGTCTAGTTTTGAGTTTCCCGATCGCTGGCCCTTGGTTATTCAGGAGCTCTGGTTCCGTGGTCTTCTTGATCGCATGCCATACTAAAGGCATGTTCCGTGGTTTGGCGGCCTCCCGTGGTCAAGATGGGCAATGGGGGTTGCCCTGTTGCCCTGGGGTCCAATGTAGCGTAAGTCAGGCGGAGGGGCTCTAACTCAATTTGCCAATCGTCTAACAGTTGTCGAGCGTCCCGGTAGATTCTTGGTTGAGAAGGTCCATCGCCGTTTTGTGGCTGGATGAGTAATCGGCTTCCGGATGAGCTAGGGTGAATCCTAGCATGTAGCCTCTTGTGTTTGTCCAAGGGAATTGGCTCGAGGATGAGTTGATTAGCTTGGAAACGCTCGGTGGTGATCGGGTCAGCATGTGCATGGTCGGCCAGACCTTTGTCTCGTGACTCTTTACGTTGGGACAACCTTACAAGGGCGAGTGTGCTCTCATACTGTTCTGATATGACCTGATTCTTGACCTCAATCTTGGCGTTATGAGCGCTGAGCTCTGCCACTTCTCGTTGGAGATCGCCCAACGTCTGTCTTAGCATATCCGGAATGTTGTCCCTGGAGCTCCTTTGCAGGATGGGGGTGTTGTTGAGTACCCTTTCCTCTTGATCGTCCAACATGGTTTCAGAGGATGTTGGGATGGGTTTATGGTAAGTGAGTTTGTGGGAGGTTGCTTTCAAATTCCCATAGATGGCGCCAAACTGTTGATGCAAAAAATGGACCAACTTAGAATTGTCCCTTCAAGCTCGCTTTACTCACTCATTGAGTGTAGGGAGACCTGCAATATGAGAAGATAGAAGTAAATGAGCACTGGTGGGGTGCCGGCCAAATAGTCTCCGATGCCTAAGTTAGTTAAGTGTTTGGAGGGATTGACAGTGTAAGGGCAAATATGTCATTACCTTTTTTAGGGTAGATACCCTTGTATTTATAGTAGCATTGAATGTTGTTGGTGAAGTATTTCAATGTGGGATAAATGTCCCCATTCCGGGGGCTGACGTATGTCCTGGTGTTTTGACATGGTCGGCCGAGGGGTAGGCCGATCAGATACGATCGGCCTAGTGGATTGTTGTCTTTGTCTAAGGCTGTGCGTCTTGTTGAGCCGAAGCTAAGTATGATTCTTGAGGGCTATGGTCGGCCTTGACCAGGTTGATCAAATTAGGTGTAAACAAATTTCAACCATGATTTTTTTTTTTGTTAATTAGGGAAACACCTCAGACACACCACAATAGATGCGCCTCAAGCATGAAAACTTCACTTTGTATCTTGGTCTCATTAGGTAATAGGGGGTTAATTACCTAAAGCAACCAAATGATCGAACAACTGATCACATCAGCGTTTATAGCTGATCACATCAGCGTTTATAGCTGATCATACATGCGTTTATAGCTGATTATAACTGTAATCCTGGTCTCATTAGGCAATAAGGGGCCTCATCATGCAATAGAGGGTTAATTATCCAAAGCAACCAAGGGATCAAATATTTGCGTTTATAACTGTAATATTGGCCTCATTAGGCAATAGGGGTTAATCATCCGAAATAACCAATGGATCGAATAGTTGATCATATCTATGTTTACAGCTAATATGTTCCAGTCCTTCCCTCGAATCAATTCCCTAGAAGGGGTCACACAAGAATAATAATAAAAAAAATCGAACTCAAAACTTGAGACATCCTACATTTGTGCCTTTACCACTTGAATCGGTTAACAATGGATTATTTGAAATAAGTAAAAGAATAATAAAAATAAAAAAGGTGGATGATATATTAGGTGAGACATTTTGACAAATGAAAAGGGAAGAGTGGGCCGGTGGCTCAAAAATACATTGAAAAATGAATGAATAGTTGTGTGTAGGCTCTGAGGCGTCGTCAGTTTGCCCATTCCCATGCACATGAGTGGTCACGACTCATGACCATTCCACTCTCCAGTCTCCACCTTATTATTTTCATTTTCACGTTCCTTTGGTTTATTTTGGTTTCTGGAATCTGAAGCACACACACAGAAAGAGAGAGTGAGGGAAGGAGGTGATTTTTCTTTGGTAGTGAAGTGATATTTGATTTGACATGATTCATAATTCATAATTCATAATTCATAATTGCTGGGTTTGCTGGTGAACCAGGTGGTAATGAATCATTCATTTGATCTACTCTAACCAAACCTCTATCAATCTCTCCTCCATTATTATTTACAACTACTACTATATTATCTAACTTTTTTTAATTTGTCTATTTTTTCTGTGAATTATTACTTGGCCCAATTTTTCTCTTAAATTATTATTAGTAGTCAACAGTTAATTTATTACCATGTGTATTTATAGTTCATCTATTTACATTCAAGGAAGTCACGTTTCTATCCATAAATATTATTCGTTCTAAGCATTTTTTATTTATAAACGATTTTTTTTAAATGTGATAAATTTAATAAAAATTAAATGAAATGTAATAATAAAGTAGGAATCAATTTAAACAAAAGTTTAGGTGGAAAACTGATCGATAAACAAATAAAAACAAACAATTTATGAAAAAATTTATTTTTTCGGTTGAGAAAAGTATGTATCATATTATTTGGTGAGAAAAATGTTGAAATCATATTTTAAATGTGACATCATTAAAATTTTACCGAGACTTTTAATCTGATATATAAACAAATTAAACAATAAAATGAATAGATTATATAATTATTAGTATGTTTTTCTAAAGGAGGAATACAAATTTGTGACATCTTTTTCAACGCTATTAGGGTATATCAATTGCCGCTTGTGGAAAATAAAGTTAACGTAAAAGATTATTGTTCTTTTGTTCCTTTTAAGATGACAACACAAATTGTGACAAAAGAAAGCAAGATTGAGACACACGACACATAATATTCTTACGGTTATGGATCTCATGTGCACAATTATTTAGGTATGGTATCCGTCATTCTCAATCTCTTCGTTCCATTTTTCAACAAAAGGGTACAATTATAAGTCATTAAGTCCAACACAAATGAGTAATTTTATCGAATAATTTAATTACTCAATTACTTGTCTTTTTTTGTAATACAAAAAGGTACCTCTATATTTGAAGGGTGCGCCTAGTTCTCGTCTGGGGTGCGACTTAACTCCAACTAGTTGCTCGAAGTGCGGCTTCACTCCAGCTAGTTTTGAACTCATGTTAATTAGACAATAGGAAATTCGGCATCTCGAAATGGAAATTTACCAATGGTTACTTAATTACGTTTTGATATATAATTGAATACGTCAAATTGTGTGTGGATAAAGAATCAAACATTTTGTTAGCTAGCTTCCAAATTAGCCTTCAATGGATCTTTATTCCTCTTGGACCAGGAGCTTAATCTTAGTCGAGGGGTTGTTTGGTGAAGATGTGTGAATGTGGGGCGTAGGAATTTTGAAGTCGGTCAAATGCATTATTATTATGTCAAGTGAGAAGCAGAAAAGAAACACACCAGCTTCTACAAACCACATATACCCAAAATGTCACAGAAAACACAAATGATTATCAAACAAATCCTTACATTTTGACAACTAGGACAACATTCGCCGAAGATTACTTGTGAAACCACAAATGCAACCAGGAACAAAATAGACAGTATTTTCTTACAGGGATTTGAGAAAGATTGATGGCAAAGTCCTATAAGCCATCAGTTGTGTTCATTTCTTCGTCATTTTCAGGTTTCTTTTCATCACTATCATTCTCATCTTCAATTTTTTCCTCATTCGTGGTGTTTGCACCATTTTCGTCGGCCTTTTCAGGTGTCGGGAACACCTCTGCTACCATCTCTACCAGCTCTTCAGCATCATCTCCTAAACGCAAGTCAATATTAGCTATAATCTGCGAAATATCATACAATCAAAACTAAGTTAACAAACATGACATTTGCATATAAATTGACATGTATTGGAAATTATAACAAACCAAGAAATGAACAATAAATGGATTAGAAATCAAAATACTTATAGCTCACCGGGTAGATTTCGGCCACGCTAGATGGTCGACAGTTGATGATATTGAGCACCTCAGCTTCTGCTAGGTCGTATTTTTTACACTTCTCCTTGAACTCATCAATATTCTCTCTTGTCTGATGACAAGCAGGAGTCCCAGACAAATAATCATAAACCTGAAGAAGGCAGACAAACAAAAAATTAATTCTCACAATAAGATTGAATTAAAAACGGAAGTGGGGTGGTGGAAACATAAATACAAGTACAACCTTAAACTCCGACGGTGCTACATTGGCAAGAATCCGTTTTTGGTCGTTTGAAGCCCCTCTAGATTCTAGAAACTTCAGCACATCGAAGTTGGTGAGTACTCCAGAATTTGCTTGTACTCTGCAATAATTTATTTGCAAATTGGAAAATATAACGAAGTAAACAGAGCATTCATCTTCTAATAAGTGAAAACAGACATTTACAAAAGAAACAAAACACAATAAGAAAAAGATATAGAAATGAAACCAAACATAAAAAATGAAACACATACATCTTCATCCCCCTCAAAATCAGAGCTCTGACTGATAAAAGCTGTAAAATCACGCAGTGTTCCAATAACCACAACGAATCAGATGGTTCTCTGTTTTAATCCTGTTTCTGCCGAAGATCCATATCATAAATACGAAGAAATTAAGTAACAAGCAATGTCGATAAAAGTAGAAGGACAAATAAAAATCTAAACAATGATTAGATGCAGGAAAGATGCAAGAGGAAGTCTGGCTTAAAAGGGTACAGCAAAGAAAAGATCAATCCGTAGAAAACAAAATAAGTTTAAACTTTCACAATAAAAACTGATACACCCACAATAGTAATCATAATCCCTAAGGGTTCATTTGGCAAGTCATGGTCAATTGGATTGTACAAAATTGCTCATAGTATATTCGTATATTTGGTATTGATGCTACATTAGATTAGGAGTCCAGATAAGTTGTGCTCTATATGGTGATTATGATAGATTGTCCTTATAACAAGTTAAAAGGTTTAGGCATACAAAAGAAGAGAAGATAGATTGAGCAATTGATAGCTCTATAAAAATGAACCAAAAAAAAAAAGGTTTCAGACAGAGAAGATGAATTAAGCACATTTGTCAATTGCCGAAAAGTTTATGACTTGTAAGCGAGTTCTATCGATGATTGAAGAGAAAACCAACAAGATATCATGGCTATAGTGTTGAGACCAGATACAAACATTTGCTTAACAGATGAAGGTATTATGTGGTTGTAGATTATTGAGCTGCTCCACATTTAAAAGCTTAAATATGCAAAGTTGCTAAAGTATGATAGTTTATATCCTACAATATTGTTTAACCCCTTTTTGCTTTACCCAGGGGAACACAGATTAGTATTCTACATATAATCGTGCCATGATAGAACCCTAACACTATTCAAGAGGACAAGTTTCGACCAAAACCCAATCAAACACATACTTGATTAAAACAACCCTACTGCAATTAGACATACTAGGTAACAAGCCTTGCAATGCTTGAGTTCGAGTGGAGCTAGTATTTAGGCATACAGAGAGAGAAATAATTGTTGACCAAAACATATAAAAATTCAAACTAGAAAAAATATACTGACAGAAAGGGAACTTGCAACCATATAAAAATTCAAAATTGAAACAATATACTGACAGAATGCAAGCAAAGCATTGATACCGCTCAATAGAGAACTATTAGGATATATAATAAGCTTAAAGAAATTTTTTTTTGAAACCCATTGAAGCTGGAGATTTCCAGTGTTGGTGCACCCCTCCATGGTTACCTTCTCCCCAACTCTTTCTACTCTCAGCGCATCCAACACATCGCTTCTCATGGCTTCATTCATAGCCCCTCAGTCTCTCTCCCTTCCTCTTTAACCTGTCTCTACACTTCGAAAATTAAATCAATCACTATTGTGATGGTGCCCTCAATTAGACTCTGTAAGAACTCGACATATTATAATTTTTCTATATGTATATATATGTTCATCAATTCAATGATTTTCAGTTTTAGTCTATCTCGATCTTATTAGCAGACTAAGATAACATTGTTACCAATTATCTTCTCAGTTTTGAATTCCTTTTTGTTCAAAAACTTTAGGAGTAATATTTACATCAAATGACAGAGAAGAACAAGTTGAAAATTTGAACAAACAAATTACAAGTAGCTCGTTTTTGTTATTGAACATACACAAACAAAATGGGAGAGTATAAAACATATAAAACAGTCGTGAAGAATATATACATACCAAGTTCGGGAGCACCAGCAGCAATCTCTGCCCAATTCCTTCGCTCTGTGTGTCGCTTTGGATTCTGAATTTCAAATCCAACAAAATTTTGTAAATTCAGCATTCAATTCAAAGAAAACTGTCAAAATAAAAACAAAAGAGAGGGGAAAATACCGATTCTTATGCAGTTTGGCGAGTGAGAGACCAAAGAGTCGTTCTTTACGCCTGAAAACCTATGATCAAATTCCTTCTCAAGAAGACGATGCAAGGACTAACGACGTTACGACGACGGCTTCTTGCCTTAGAATACGGTGCCGGCGGCGGGTGGGATGGGTTAAGATTTCTCTCTCTTTTAATCTGGACAAAAAAAACTAAAACACCTAAGGTTTATACCAAGTTACAAAATAATTTTAAGGCAAATTACACTTTTATTTTATATTTAGTTATACGGTTATATTTGTAACTTGATATAAACCTTAGGTGTTTTCAAATCTTATATTTTACTATCTTGTAGGCATATTAATTTCCGTGGATATATCCGAATTATGGGGTCGATGTTCCCAAAGGTGAATGCATGAGGGCAAGTGTACGCTAGACGGGGGATCAAGAGGTTGACCACATTCATGTAAGTTTATTTTTTGCAGATTAAACATTCTTTTTTAATTTGATAATTATATTTCTAATTAATATTTATTCGAATTTGTAGGTTGCGATGCAGCAAAACGTCCGGCAGACACAGGCTGAGCTCACACAACAGTATCCGGACGTGCCATTGGAGCAGCAACTCCCCAATCCCGAGATGTCGATCAAATCTTATATTTTACTATCTTGTACTTTTAAAATATTACAACATTAGTCATCTGTTAGTGTTTATGTTAAAATGGCTGTTAAGGGTTTATGTGTCATTGTGGAACCTACCATTTAACTTAAGTATGTAACAAATGGACGCCATGTAAAAAATATTAAAAATAAATTAATTTTGAAAATTTTAAAACTAATTTATTTAAAGCAAAAATACTTATGGAAGTCCTTTAATCAGAAACCGAAGATTTTCACCAGCCATGAGGACCATGACCGACAAGCACCTGTAACAATTGCATCAGTTCAAATATACAAATTCAGTTTCATACATACATTTTTTAGCATTGAAGTAGAATTTGTACTGCCAGGGATCATCTCAGCCTTTCAAGAGTGTTGTTGTTCTTGGACTGCTAGGGATGGTAATAAAGCGGCTGATCATGTCGCATCTTTGGCTACCTCGAGGATGAGCCTGGAAGTCTGGCTTTTCAAATCCCCATCCTCTCTGGTGCATATACTTAACAAGGATGGCCTCCCGTGCCCTCCCTCTGCGTGATCTTTGTGGTGGAACTAGGCCCCTGGACTTCCTCTTGGAGGCAGTCTGAACGTTTATGCTCTTATTTTGGAGTGTTTATGGGTTTCTTAGTTTCAAAGTTTGTTTGTGTGTTGGTTTATTTCTTGTGTTTTTGATGTTGTGTTTTGCCTTCAGTTTCTTTGTTGTCGTTTTGGGCTGGTTCCCTGCGACCTCTTCCCATTCGTCTACCACCGGGGTTTCGATTCCACCCCACCTGGGCTGAGGAAAAATAAGACAACTGACGCTGGATAATGGAAAACCACATGGAAAGATATCGACTACAGGGTTTTTGGGAGAAAAAATGTGGGATTTTTGTGGGTTCGATGAGGTAGACGAATGGGATTGGAGAGAGAGAGAGAGGAAGAGAGAGGGGAGGGGTTGGTAGTGGCCGTCATGGGATAAGAGTTGTAGCGAAAGCGTGTTCTTCAGAAAAACAATAACAGTTCTTTTTTTTCTATTTCTTCTTTAAATAAATTAGTTTTAAAATTTCCAATATTAATTTATTTTTAATATTTTCCACGTGGCGTCTATTTGTCACATACTTAAATTAAATAGTAGGTCTCACAATGACACATACCATTTAACAGCCATTTTGACAGAAAAATTAACGGAAAGCTAAGGTTGTAATATTTTAAAAAGTAAAGAGTTGTAAAATGTAAGATTTGAAAATACAAGCATAATCGTGTAACTTAGTGTAAACCACAGGGTAGTAAAGTGTAATTTACCCTTAGTTTTAATTCTCTTTTTCTTATGACAAGAGGAGAGTATCAAAACAACACAGACAGAACAGAGCACCAAAACAACAGCTCTGGGCCATTTCTATGGCTGGCCTAGGGTATTTCTCTACACACGGTTATGTGAGAGATTTTTGGTTTGATTCTCGTAAAAAACAAGATCAATACTGAATGGCCCTTCAAAAAAAAAAATTAATGAATATTTGAAGTTTATATTTTACCATCTTTAACTATTTGGAACTAAACAATTTTTTATAATATTTTATCATTAATAAGATGAAAAAGATTTTTTTGTCGGCCCAGAAAAACAATAAAAGAAAGGAGCGTGTATGTGGGTTGAGAGCTCAATGGGGTCCACTTCAATTTAGCCTTTAGGAATTTTCCTTTTTTTTTGGGATAAATTTGAGAAAAAATTTGGCCTTTCATTCTTGTAAAAAAATATGGAGCAAATTACACTTTAGTACCTTGAGGTTTACATCAAATTTCAGCGTTATACATAATCTCTCAAAATTTTCATTTTAGTTCCCTGACCTTTTCAAAATATAACACCCAGGTCCACTCCTATGTTTTCCGTTCGGAGGTCCGTTAGAAGGTGACGTGTACCGTGTGGGCCCCACCCAAATTGAATTTGATAATGACTGTAAGGGGCAAAAAAGGAAATTTATATCACTCCCTCACCAAGGAGATATGAAGCATCAGAAAAAAAAAATGTGGGTCTTTAAATAGATGAAGTTGCTACTAGCCCCAAATAAACCCTAAATTTGAGATCTTCTTTCTTTTTCAATTTTCACCATTTGCAGCTTTCAAAATGGAGAATCATCTTTGCTTCTGTGGGCGGAATGCTCAATTGAAGAGGTGTTGGAAGAAAGATAATCCTGGGAGGCGATTTTGGTGTTGTTACAAGGTAAGTTTTATTTCATGATTTCAAATTGTGTCAAGTATTATGTCCCAGATTCTGATGATGTCTATTGATTTGTGAAGGAAAAAGAATGTCGGTATTTTAAATGGTTCGATCCGGAGATGTGTGCGAGGTCGAAGATGATCATTCCTGGTTTATTGAATCAACTTAATTCTCCAGAGGCTGAGTTGAAGTCTGCTCAAGCAAGTGTAAAGAAACTGAGGGTAGCTCTTGTGATTTTTTTGTTGTTGCTGGGAATTTTATATTTTCGGTCATCGGACGGAAGTGGAGTTTATACCAAAAAATGGAACTTAAGACTTCCTTGAAGGTAGGAAGCAGAAAGTGGATGGGGATGGGATGTTGGTGGGTCAATGCAGCTGGCTTGCCCATTGTTGTTCGAAGGCTGCTGGGTTGGCATTTTTGTGGTAAAAGCTGCTAGCTTCTATGGGCATCCTCTTTGTTGATTTTTTTTAAAGAGATTTGATGTAAAATCTTGGGTACGTTAATGGTTTTGTGAATCAAATTGCTGCCAAGTTTGGTTCCTAAAATTGCCTTATTGAACTTGATATTTGACTGATGTATGCCAAAATTACCACGAGTAGCTTACCCAAGATTTGTTTGTCAATTTTAACTTGAATGTTCCCGAATGAAAGGAATATGCAACAAATTTATCTCTAGTTTGTTATTAGGTGTGGATTGATGGTCTTTCGTTCTTCGTGCTCCTAATGGTCACTACTGTTAATTAATATTTTCTTACCTTGTGAAATTCTTCTTTCTTTACTTTGCAGTGTCTGACCACGAGAAAACAAAATTTTGTTTAATAGGGAGCTTAAACCATTTACAACACTATTCCTAATGAATTTGTACAAAAGACTCCTATTTGGAAACTTCCACAAAATCAGCTTAAATTGAAAATTTAAAATTTTACACCACAATTTCATATTTAAATTTACTAAAACAGTCCCCATTTGGACACTTTAAACCATAAATATTGGAAGCCTAGACCATGTAGGTCACAACTACCACATCAGAATATACAGAAAGAGTTCAGTTTTCACAATGTCATCAAATCCAACGTTGCAACATTATAGGTCTAACCAAATAAACTGATGTGGACTTTTCCACCCATTGATGTGGAACACAAAATACAACCTAACCAAATTGCTTGCTAAGTCTAGCAATTAGGCGGTTAGCAAAAAAAGGTACTGCAAGTCCCTACTCGAAAATTTGTTGGGAAGATTGTACACTTTGTGAGCCTCCGACTGTTGATCTTGAGTCCTTTATAGTATTGTTATTTTTCTTAAATTCTCTTGCTTCCTGACAAGGAAAAAAATATATTACAGAGGCAAATAAAATAAGAGTGTCCATTTTATTGGCATCCACATGTTCATTCAGTACCTTTCTCTTTTGTGCCCTTGCCTTTGCTTTTGCTCTCAACTCATTTTTAGACTGCAAGTAACAAATAACACTTAGTAATTCGAACATGAAAAAAATCACAAAAATTGATAACCAATTAACCAAAATTACCTTGCTTATTCTTTCCCCATCAACTAGCTCAGTTTGGCTTTTGGGAAGATCTACTTTCTTTTTAGACTGCAAGTAACAAATAACACTTGGTAATTCGAACATAAAAAAATCACAAAAATTGATAACCTATTAACCAAAATTACCTTGCTTATTCTTTCTCAATCAACTGTTTTACGCTTTGCCACCTTTGACTTTGGTGGCAGATGCCTATGGCATGTCTTCACATTGTGCCCAACTTGACCACAGTTGCCACATTTTAAAGATTTTTGGTTGTTAACAAGCTTGTGCTCACCAATGTTTGCCTTCCCTTTATCTTTTTCCACTGTACTCTTTCTCCTTTGTTTTCTTGGCCTACCCGGTTGGCGATTATATTGAGGTGGCAGGATATGAGGCATGTCACAAGTGTCCCAATAATTAGAATCTAGGATTGGGCTTATGATGTTGTCATAAGTTGTCAAGAAAGTCTCCTTATTGTAGCAAAGATCCACATAGTTTTCCGGCATGTCATCTCTTCTATAATTGGCAGCAGACACTACATGGACACATGGAATTCTAGTTAAATCCCATTTCCTGCAAGTGCATGTCTTCATTGCTAAGTCCACTACTAGTGATCCCCTATTTCCCGTATCTACTTGATACTGTGAGCCTCCTGACTGGCTTGTAATCAAACTCCCTGCATTCCTTTTATTGTCCTCCAACTTAAACTTAGGAAAATGACATAAACTTCTCGGATACTTCATCATTAAGTCCTTCCTTCTGGCAATACGAGTCATAATTTTGAATCTAATAGCTTCAAACAGGCTCATAATTGACATACTTCTTGCCTCCAAAATCCAAGAATTGAACGATTCACTGTAGTTATTCACTAATGTGTCACACTTCAAATGTGTATTGAAGTGTGACTTGGACCAATGTCGTGGATGCCTCTCTTCAGCTAGAACAATAAAAGTTTGGACTGAGTAAACATAAACAGCAACCCTAAATTGCTACAAATACTGAAGTAAACTATTGCCTAACATAATACTGAAGTAAGGCTATAAGCATTCCATTGTTTGGAAAGTAAAGAAAATAAGATCAAGGAATACATCAAAAAAAGTCAAATTCGCACAGTTCAGTAGAAAGAAGAGATGAAATCTATAAAATCTAAAGATATATGAGAGCATTTATATCCAAGTTCCAAACAACACCAGCTTATTACAACAACAGAAAACAAAAAAAAATGTAAAATCTAAAGATGTAGGAGAGCATTTATCTCCAAGTTCCAAATTCCAAACAACACCAGATTGAGTGCATTTATATCCAAGTTCCAAATTCCAAACAACACCAGCTTATTGCAACAACAGCAAACAAAAAAAAACAAAAAACTAAAGATATAGGAGAGCATTTATATCCAAGTTCCAAATTCCAAACAACACCAGATTGAGTGCATTTATATCGAAGTTCCAAATTCCAAACAACACCAGCTTATTGCAACAGTAGCAAAAAACTAAAAACTAAAGATATAGGAGAGCTTACATGTAAGCCAATTATAGGCATCTGGGCTTAAGCTCCTTATTTCGTCCATTGCTCTCCTAAAGCCTGGGATTGTGGTTGCCATGGCAGCAGCAAACAAGACATCCTTTAAAGCCTTGCCCTTGAACTGTTGGTAGAAGTTGGTATAAAGTTGTCTGGCACAAAATCTCAAGTCAACATTAGGGACAACAATATCAAAAGCTTCCTTCAACCCTTTTTGCTTATCACTGATGAATGAATAAGCAATTGATTTTCGATTTCAATATCTTTCACTATGAGGTCGAGAAACCACATCCACGAATCCTTGGACTCCATCTCAACCGTAGCATATGCTATCACCCAAGTCATGTTATTGGCATCCACACCAATATCACTCAATAGTTTACCTCCATATATACCTTTCAGATGACACCCATCTAAACCTATCAAGGGCCGGCAACCTACTTTGAAACCATTCTTGCACCCAGCAAGACACATATACATCCTTTCAAAAATAGGTTGCCGAAGTTGTTCATTGTTGCACTTGATGATTAATGTTGAACCTGGATTAGTCCTCCTCACCTCATTTGCATAATCTCAAAGTCGAGTGTATTGCTCTTTGATTGTGCCCTCTAATAGCTTCTTGGCCTTCATCTTCGTCCTATATGCCTTCATTGTTGAAATCTCACAGTTTCAATCAGATTGAATTGTCGATTTGAGGGAAACAATTGGAATGGTGGGATTGAGTTTGATAGTCTTCACATATTGCTTACTCAACCATTTGGAGTTGACCATTGAATTATGCCACAACCTTCCACATGAATGTTTTGGATTTAGGGTTTTCACTTGAAGGGTATCTTCATGTTGCAATCTAGAGGCATAGATATCAAACTCGCAGCCTTCCGCCCTACAGATGGCCCTCATCCGATACGTTTCCCTCTTTATCCACAAAGTTTCGCATCCACCCATGATTGCATTCTTATTGACAGCTTCTCGGAATGTACAACAATCTGCAAACAACTAGCCTATTGCAAATTGTGGATTGTTCATGTCAGCAACATGGTTAAATTCAGGAAACTTGTCTCCTCTTCCACCTTCCTCATCATCTAAAGATTCGATGGGATCACCAAGTGACTCTTTATCTGATTCTACAAACCCTTCAAACATGTTTTCATTGTCAACAAAATCTTTATCATGTACCTCAACCGTTAAACATCTATCTTCACTTTGGTTACAAGTGTGAGGTACATTGTTTCTTTGACTAGGACCGTCCCCATCACCTTCCGAGTCCACTGCATTCTCAAATAATTCATCATCATCAAGCCCATAATCATCTTCTGGAAATTCACCATCAAAACCATGATCACTTGAGTCACCATTCTTTGAATGCCCATCAACAACTTGCATTGGAGTTGTTGTCCTTGTTCTTCTATCTTTTCCTGGGTTATTACCCTCAATCTCAACATCAGCAAAATCATCAACATCTTCAGCTACCAATGGACCTTCACCCTTCCTTTTATCACTATACTGTGAACCGGAGACCTTCACTATTGCTTTCTCCCTTTCAATTACATCTTCAGCCATCAGTAGACATGAAAAGTAGAACAGAGACAAGAACAAACCAAAACAAACCCCACATCAACTAAAAATAAAACAAATTCAATTGTCTCAAAAGAAAATAAAAAATAAAAACTAGATAATATTCACCATGCTTCCAAAATTCATAGTCAACAAATTGACAACTCATAAGAAACAACCGTTTGCAATTTCTTTTCTTTCATAAATTCACAGTCAACAAACTATGTCCATGATATGGTTGCAATTTATTTTCTTTCATAAAAAATAACCACTTGAAAGTTGAATAGTAGTTATAAAACCAACCCTAAACTCCTTTTTCACAGAGATTTCCTGACAAATCCTATTCCCAAAATAAAATGCTAAACAAACATTATTCACACTATATCCAAAATAAACCCAAATTTCAGAATTTAACCTTAAACAAAAACTTAAACCCAAATATCAAAGCTAAACAATAATAGAAAAATCACAAAAGGAACCCAAATCTCAAAGTGCCTTACCATATATTGAATATTCTTCTTTCTCATGTCCCGGAAAAAAATCCATTTCACCAGAAGCAGACGGCACTCGCGATGTGGAGGGGAGATGAGTCGCGATGGAGAGGCGAGATGCGCCGCGAAACGTGATAGGCACCGCTGAAAAGGGTGAAATGGATTTGACTGGGTGATACGCACCGCCGAAAAGGGTGAAATGGATTCGACTGGGTGAGGCGAGATGCGCCGCAAATTTTCTCTTCACCAGCAGCTGTCCAAGTGAGAAAAAACCCTAAACGATAGAGAATTGTGAGAGAATGGGCATTTATTCGACTGGGTTGCTCGATTGGGTTCCGCCGAAATCTTGGGCGGGAAAGAGAAAAGGGATATTTAGGTAATTTTGCCCTTACAATCATTATCATATTCAATTTGGGTGGGGCCCACACGGTACACGTCACCTTCTAACGAACCTCCGAACGAAAAACGTAGGAGTAGGACCCCGGGTGTTATATTTTGAAAAGGTCAGGGAACTAAAATGCAAAATTTGAAAAGTTAAGTATAACACTGAAATTTGATGTAAACCTCAGGTACTAAAGTGTAATTTGCTCAAAAATATGTACATTACTCTTAGCCTTATGGTTGAAGGCCATTTTTTGCCAATTTTCTTACCCTTTAGTTCTTCAGCCCATGATAAATGGTCCATAGCTCAGCCTCAATAAGGATTGCTTAGCAAATTCCCCATTATGTGCGACTTCCCTAACAATTGCTTATATAATGGACGGCGAGAAATTAGAAAATGGTGTGCACAAGTTACCCAAGGCATCATCCTCTAAGGTAGAAGATGCAGTGAAAGAGTTTGATCATAGAGTAATAGGCATGAAGCATAAGCTCTTTTTTAGCCACCCACTTAGCGCCGGAAGTTGGTTCTTCCGCCCTAACGGCACTCGAGTTTATGACAAACTTGCATCCTTGGTCGAAAACCAATATATGTACAACATGGACCTCTTCGAAACATCGGGGCATTGTAAACTTTGTGCAAATTTAATCTGGAAAGTCTGTTGAAGGATTTTTTGGACAAATTTAAGTCAAAATATACAAAAACCAAATGGAGAGAGTTTAGTGTGGATGCACTGCTCTTTCTCTATGTTTCTTATTTACGTAGCTTCTCTACAAAAGAAACTCAACAGTTCGAAGCTCTAGAGGCAGAGACTCATCCCCTTCTCTTATAGCCATTAGATGCCCACTCTCACCTTCCAAATAAGCTTTCATGAAAGCAACCAAAGCCCCTCCAACAAACCTCCTCATGGGTTCTCTAGACTCACCATTTTTGCACAAACAATAAGTTGCCTTGCCTCTAATCCCCTTGGTCTCATCATCTAGCATATCAAGATGGCCATAATCCCTAGCCACAAAGTAACATGCTGGTTTCCGACATTCGTTAAAGAAGTCCTCATGGTTCACACCCTTTGGAGCACAAGGAGGAAACAAAGGGTTCCTTTTCACTTCACCCAAACCAGAACCAATCACCATGACTGCCATGTCATCAAGATCAAATGAATTAGGAACATAGGTTAGTACATGTGGAGGGGTTTGTTTCCCTTTGTCCATTCCATCAACTGGGTCAATTCCTATCAAGGCTGAAATTTTTAAACTAGGGTTGATCTTGATTCCTTCTTTCCCTAAAGCTAGGGCAAAAGAAACCTTCCCGCCGCGGCTATGGCCGGCTAGGGCTAGCTTGCTTAGATTTGCCTTTACTTGTGGTGGAAGCAAAGATTGAAGTCCTTCAGACAACCAGTTTGTTATTGCAGCTGTGGACTTGATCTCACCACTTGAATCTGGTCCAACTATGGTATATAACTGTTAATTGCACAATGAACAATTTTACATGTCAATAAGGCAGATTTAGACTTCAATGACTAAAAACAGAAGATGGCAAGGATTGAGCCACTTGGGTCTTTTCAGTTCATATTAATAACACTCGAATTCAAAGCATTGCTTTCAACAATTTGTCTAGTGAAAATGAGAGCTCAGTCGTTCGCATATTTTGCTTTTGTTACTTTGAAAGCTTGGCTGGTGTCCGATGAGACATATACACCCTTTATCTTGCAGACTAAGGCATCACTGACAGTGACTCTAAGGAAAATTTCAGATAATTCATATCTCTGTCCTTACTTTCTTTCTTTTTTCAAAGGAAAAATAAGCGTTTACACCTAGTTAAGGCTAACATAAACTTGACAAATCAGTAAATTCAGATACCTAAAATATCCGAATTCAAGAAAGGAAGAAGATGCTCTAAATTGGCCAATTAATTTGTCAGCAATTCCTTCTCGGAGAACATGAGAACAACGAAAGATAGACTATATACTTCAAATGATTCACATAATGAATACGAAGTGGCCAAGATAGGAAAATAAATAAATATGTATTGTTTTCAAATTTCACGAATGACAATTTTTCAAAGAAAAAAAATCCAAATCCGGATATATTAATCGCAAACAATGACAAGTTAGTATGCTAATGAGATTGAGATAGACAAAAACTGAAAATCATTGAATTGATCAACATATATAGAAACTATAACATAAGGAATTATTAGAGAGTCTAACGAAGTGTAGAGAGACTAGCCTGAGGGGCAATGGCAATGAAGCCGTGAGAAGAGATGTGTTGGATGAGGTGAGAGTAGAAAGAGTTGGAGAGAAGGTAACCATGGAGGAGCAACAACACTGGGAATTCTCCATCTTCACAAGGCATGCCAATCAGAAGAGGCTTCGGAGGTGGAAGAAGAGTAGCTAATGATGAGGGCTTTTTGGTACATGAACTTTCTGGTTCAACTCTTTGGAGTAGCACCTTGTGCTTTCCGAGCTCAAACACGACATTTCTAGTAGCAGTTGAAGAAGAAGAGGTAATTGAGGACATGTCTGTGACTGTCGTTGGCATCTAATAACTTGTTTGGTTTGGTGCAAAGCTATTTATAGGATAAGCCATCAGTCTCATATTGATCTTTGTGGGAGAAATTGATAGCCTCATCTTCATCCCCACCTCGAAGGGTAAGTTGGACTTTGGACTACTATTGCATATTTGGGTTCTCGTTGAGGAGGAGGCCCAAGGGAGATACTAGATAGGAGAGTAGGCCCAAAGGAATTTGGTATGTGTTCAAATTCATCATGGGTTAAAGTTGGGTCATACCATCGCTGGTTTTATTTTTTGTTGTGTAGTGTAGCTTCAGGTTCGACTTTCATAAATGAGATCGTCACCCTTGTTGCATAATCCCCATAAATGAGATCGTCACCCTTGATGCATAATCCCCTTTCAAAGAAGAAAAATATGTAAGCTACTTCCATAACTCATAAGAAAATGTTATACTACAACAAGAGGCTAAGTTGAGGGGTTAACTTAATTAACATCAAATTCATCCAACTGTTTAAATTGATAATCAATTTTATGACGAAATTGGATTAAATTTACTACCAACCATCCCCTATTCTCGACAAAAACTTACTAAGTGAAAGATAAAATGAGAGGAGGAAACCTACCATTATCACCTAAATTTGGAGTCTACATCATAAAGTTAATATTCAATTGACATTCGATGGATGAATTTAAAGTTTATTAGATGATACCGTCAACTTAGCCCTAATTATTATCCTCAATATAGCATTTCACATTTCTTTTATTTTCTTTTGTAAATTTAAATTATAACTTATCCAATATAATGTATCACAACGATTTGAATAAATAAACACGTAGCGATATTCTAGTATTCAAATCTTCCAAATAAAGTATTAACATTTCATACTTATTATAACATGTAAATTAGTAACTTCACATTATAATACACGTAAAATATTTTATAAAAATCTATACACACGCATTCGAGGAATTCTAATTTTCACCTTTTCAAGGAAAACGAGTAAATTGTTACAATGCAACCCCTCTATGTTGGTCTACAAAGTCTTAACCCTCAAGATAAATCTCAAATCCATAACATAACACGTATATATACGTCCCAAATCTCTCCTACTTTCCCTCACATTCCCACGCTTTCTCACCTTCCAAACAAACTAAACAAGTTCATTCATCTTCTTCCTCTTCCTCCTCCTCGCCATCCCCGACCAATCTCCGATTCAATTCCTCATCTGCAAACACACTGTCATCAACATTTGTGAATTGTTTCATATATCAATAGCTATGGCGCCAAAGTTCTTTAACAGAGGGGGTGACGTGGAGACAGGTCAAAATGGGCAACAATTGTACCCGAACCAAATGGAAACCCCTCAGCTCCGGTGGGCTTTCATTCGCAAAGTCTACATGATCGTCGCCTTTCAGTTGCTTCTCACCGTCGGCGTCGCCTCCACCGTCGTTTCCGTCCCCGCCATCTCTGAGTTTATCAGATATACCTTGTCCGGCATGATCACATTCATTTGCATTCTTGTATGTTCCGTAGGGGGTACGTACGCAACCAAATCAAAATTAAACCCTCAAATGATTATTTTATTTGTTGCTTTTTTAATTTTAAATTTTTTGTTTGTTCATGATTAGGGTTACAATCAATGATTTACTTATTTTGATTTGGTGCAGTTGCGGTTGCGATCTTCTTTTACCACAAGAAGCATCCTTTAAACTACGTGCTCCTCACATTGTTCACGATTTTACTTTCGGTAACGATTGGATTGGCATGTTCGTTTAGAGCAGGTAATACCGTGATAGATGATTTCAAAGGCATTTTATGTTATCTGACGGTGAATTTTCATCATAGACAATTACTAATTGAATTTGAGATTTTCAAATTGACATTATGGCTATATAGCATAAGGGAAAACAAAACGATACCCAATATTTTTCCTTTCAACGAAATGTTCATGTCACTGGATTAAAGATTTGTGTAACTTTGGTGGCGATTGACAGGGAAAAACGTTTTCCTGGCCGTGATTCTGACGGCGACGGTGGTTGTGAGCCTAACCATATACACATTCTGGGCAGTGAAGAGAGGCAAAGATTTCAGCTTCCTTGGGCCATTTTTATTTGCTGCATCCCTCATGCTTATAACGTTTGGCATCATTCAGGTAACCAATATTAGTCTACTTGTCAAATCTTAATACACACATTTGACATTTCCTCAAGCATTTTGATGTGCAAATTCAATGGCGGATCCTGGACCTAAAATTCGGGTGGGGATCTAAATTTTAAGAAAAATTTGAATTAATAGACACAGATACATCTAATTAGGGAGGACTAATAAGCTTAATTACCCCTCAAATGCATCTCTATACTTATATGAAAGCTTGATAAAACTAATAATAATATTACAACAAAACCACTAGTAATATGCAATTCAAATACAAAATATTATTATTTAATTTTAAATTGTACTCTTCGAATTTTAAGACCATCAAAATCCCCAATTATCTCTTCATTATTGGTACTGTAAGAAAACGCTCCTTCAATGTGGAAGATCATACAATCATCAAGAAATTCATCCCCTAATATGTTTCAAAATTGATTCTTAATAATAGTTAGGTGGACTGATGTTAGTTAAAGCCTCAAACAAAGATACTATTTTTATTTTATTTGGTTGGGCTATCGCCCCCATAGCCCTTAACAAACATCCGTCGTCTCTGTGCACACTGCATCATTGCATTGAAATTTATGGTGATCGATCTTATTTTTGTGGGAATGCAGTTATTGTTGCCGTTGGGGCCTTTTTCGAGGATGGTTTATTCTGCCATTGGAGCTCTTTTATGTTGTGCTTATATTGTGTATGACACAGATAATCTGATAAAGAGGCTGAGCTACGATGAGTATATATTTGGTGCACTCTCTATATACATAGATGTTGTCCAACTCTTCCTCTTTCTTCTCTCTTTAATCAGCGGCGGTCGGTAAATTATTAATACTGGCCACCACCACTAGCCACCGCACTAGCTAGCTAGACCTAATTATTAACACCAGATTAGACCTCATTTTCTCATCTCTCCGGCCACCATATGGAGATGAACGTTTCCTACGATGGTTTCTTGTATAATTGTTGTATTATATTCACCCATTTTTATATAATAGCTTGATCTAGAACTTGATTGACTGCGTATATTTCTTAGGTTTCAGTTATATTTACTTGCATTTCAAATTGCACATTTAGACATTCAGTTTCGAATTTGGAACATTTTTCAATATCGGGAAAGAGAAATGCTCAGTATATCATTAACTAGTTTGTGTCCCAAATTTTGGTAAGTTTAGGTTTAAGATATGGTAAAAGTTGGTGTGACATGTTGTGCCTTTACACAACTTTGCCATTGTTCTTAAGGATTGCAAGATCAAACCCCAGGCATTATGGGCTTTTGTACCCCTTTACTAGTAAGTTCATTTGCACTTGAAGCCCATTGATTACGTTTGTTTTGGTGTTCCTTTCCTATATTATATATGTCATGTTGTTCTAATTTATTCTTTCCAAACCAATTTTGGGATTTGGAGAGGCGCATATTTGAACTTGGAAATATCTGAGCAATTTTCTATCATAAAGTGTATGGTAGGTGAGTAATATTTCACTACAAATTAACATTGATGATTTAAGAATTTGAAATTACTTAACATTTTTTATCTTGAAAACTCTATCTTACAACGATATGATAATCGATCGACGTAGAAATATCAACAATCACTTGTATTTGCATCCCCTCATTTCTTCCCCATCACATTCACCTCTCTTTTCATTAGAGTCCACCATTCAATTCCAATGGCTCACATATATATATATAAGAATTAGGAAACATGATTGATAAAATTGAATAAATGAATTGCAGAAGAAAAAATGGGGAGAAAAATCAGTGTGTAATGTTGTTGACATGTAAAGCTGTGTAGGCAAGTGGGTGATGTGAGGAATTGTTTACTTGAACCCAAGTAGGCAATCATCTTTAGCACTAATTTAATTATTTGAAACATCCTCATCCTCTTCTTTCCAGCTAATTAAAAAAGAATGAGGATTAAATTAAAGAAGAAGAAGAAAACAAATGAAGGGCATGTCTTTCTTTGTCTTCGATCTTCTTCTTTACTCAAACTCATAGATTCTTTTCTTTTCTGTTTTTTGACTGCCCCAGTCCAAGATCCTACTTTTCTCTTTCCTTAATAGTACAACAACATGGACTCTGCTGCTTTCTTTTTCTAACTCCATTTATTTATATTTATGTTCATTTTAATTCGATTATTTTGTAACTTGGTTCTATTGATCAAACACTATCAAGCGCGGGCGCGATCATTCTAAATTATATAGGAGATTTTATTTGGATAAAGAATTCAACTTTAAATTATGTAGGAGATTTTCTTTAGATAAAGAGTTGAAGCACAAAAACCCAAAGTGAGCAATTGGGATTAACACTTATACCTTTTCATTCATCCTTTTTACAATAGCAAAACAAACTAACAGCACAGCCAATTACCAAAACATGCATCATGTCAATTTTCAGCTGGCCACATATCACCCTATCTTCCCAATTTTCTCATCTTCCAAATTTTTCCCCTTAGAAAATCAAAAACAATTCAAACCCTATGTCTACTGTGCCTTTCTGCAGCAATGGAGATGAGCCTCGACACACCAAGAGTCCAGATATCATACTCCCTCTGGTTCCGGCACTCGAATTCCACCACCCCGCGCAAAACCGTTTTCAGGCCAAAGTAGCGCCGGTGCTCACCACCCTCGAGCAGGTGGCGGCCGGGCCAAGCCGGCATATCTTTTATAACTTCCATCACCGCATCTGTAAAATTCAAAAGCAAATGAAAGAAATTAAAGATGAACCCTTTCGATGGTATGCTACTAGCTTTTGCAAATCCCTAGTTAGAAGAAGAGACCCCCCCACCTCCATTCTGCTCAAATAATTAGCCAAAGACAAAAAAGTAATGACTTACTCTTTTTCTTTTTTGTGATGGTCCCAGCGACATGCCTGCTCTTCATCTTCAGCATAACCTGCACAAAAAGAAGCTCCAGACTAAATAAAGAGAAAGCACAAAAAGAAAAAAGAGAAGGCAGATCCAATTCTTTCATCATTCATTCCAACCTCTCTTTTGCTGTGTACAACCAACTTTTATCCCATCAATTTCACATTCATCACCAAAAGTTCTATTGATTCCCAAATAATTGGCCCTACTTTAAAAGTAAAAGAAACCCTAGATTCATAGATTGCTACCAACTTTACCTGGCTTGATCTGTTGATATAAACAGAGACGATTTTCCAATGAAGATCACCTGCATTCCGTACAAGACAAGATGATAATTAGGCACTAATAATTGGATGCGTCAACGAGAATCAATCAATGGAAACCTTGTAATTGAATTTGAATGTCACTCACTAGCTCATCATGCTAATTAACTCAATTCAATTTGTGAAAATCAAAGTGTAACAACTTCAAAATCAAATGCAAGATATAATAATGAATGGACAAAATTAACCTTTGCGGGTGCGCTTGAGAAGCTCACAGCCCTTAGCAAGTAATTCTCTGCTGCAGATCCCCAGAAAATTCTCTTCAGCAACGAGTTCTCCACTGAAACTACTGTTTGAATTTCCATTACTACCATTACTAGCAACTCCGGTGGTCCCCTTCTCGACGGGAATAACCGCTGCTATATTCCACACTTCCTTCAATGCCCTCGCCTTCAATGTAGCCGCACCTCGTAGAGCTGCAATTCCACGAAACAAACCTCAAGGGCATTAGAGTCATAAGGTGACATTGCAAATACCAATTTCAGGGTCCGTACCTGTTGCTGCGCCTGCAGTTAATGTCATGATATCTCCGGCAGAACGGACGTTGACAGCGGAGCTGACAACGGTAGCAAGGTGTTCCCGCTCTGCTCCCAGAGCCTCAGCTGCCTCCACGCACTGTGCAGCAACCAATGTGGCAGCAGAGGCCACAGCCATGTCAGTTTTGGCCATATTCTCATCCTTTCCAGACCCGGATGAGGCGGCAGTGGCGGCAGCAATGGCGGCAATGGCGGAAGCCACCCCAGCAACAGAAACAGCAGCATGGAGCTGCGCATTGTGTGCTCTGGTCTCCTCTTTCTTCTTCTCCCTCCTATCCTTCAGCCACCTACCCACCGTCTTTCCACCGCCAGACACGGCGGTGCCGCTGTTGGCATTAGTTCTGTAGTTGTTGGGGTGGTTGTTTGAGCGGCCATACTGCATGGAAACAGAAGCGAATGACTTAACTGGGTAACAAGTATCACAGCAATGTTAAATGTCAAACAACCCAAAAACAGAGGTGATGATGGGTGTGGTGAGTAAATAAAACAGAGTGTGCGGCTCTGAAAGTTCTAGATTGTAAAATTAATCACTCACCCACCAGACAGATTTGGGGTCACACCCACCGTGTTGGGACCAAAAAATCATCATGACTCGAACAAGATAGAGAACCACAACTGTGGTTAGCTCTGTAAATATACAAAAGCCCAAGACTATTTTCTACAAATGTGGAAGCTTTACCAACCTAATTAATTTTTAGTGAAGAACGCTGAGAAAATTAAAAATTTATGAAATGGGATTTTGTAATTAGCTAAATCTGAGTGGCAAGTTAGTAACTTTTGCATTGAAAACAGTGAAAACAGTGAAAACAACAAGGATTGGGTGATTTACAGGGTCCTATAATTAAAGCTGGGTGTTGGTTACTGTGAAAGCTGGGAACTACGTTCGACCGGCTCAGAGCGAGTCAGGCCCGACGCAGTGCTTGTGCTTTCAACCCAGACAGACTTGTCGTACTTGCCATGCGGTCGGTGTCAGATTCCGGCAACCGCGTACGGCGGTCGCCGGTAAATAGTAAGATAAGAAAAAGTACCAAACAAACAGAGTATACCGACCTTGATATCTTCCATTTCGGAGGGAGAGACAGGAGGGCTGTCGGTTAAGGAACCGTTGAGTGGGCCACTGCTGTGCGAGAGCCTGCCGGAGGTCCGGGGTGATACCTCTTGCTGCAAAATAAAATAAAACAAACTATCAATTTGTGGGTTGGTTTTTAATTTAGAACATAATGAAGAAGACGACGATCCAGAAATGGAAAGTCAATTTGAGACCAGAACAAGAAAAGAGGGACGCAGACATATAAGGCATAGGCGACGACCTGCCGAACCCAAAAACCGACGCCATGAAAAGAGCCAAACAAAAACAGAGACAGGTTACTAAAATACAACACAGAAACCAAAACAGAGTATTTGACAAAAACTAAAACAGAGCAAAACAGAGGACTAAAAATCGCAATCAATTTCTAAAAACAGGACCAAACCTATAGAAAAAAAATCCCAAAATTTGTCCGGACATGGCTAGAAAGCTAAAATTTCAGCTCAAAGACTTATTTGGTCAGCGGGAGCTTACCGACTGCGACATAATTCGCTCCATGACAAGCTGAGAGGTCTCCGAAGAAGCAAACGAAAATGGGTTCCCGGAAAAACTAGCACTTTCTTCTAACTCGCCGGCGAAGTCTTCGGGTATGGTCCCGCCGCCGGAATTAACGGCAGTGGTGAGGTTGAGCTTTGGGAGTGGTGGGGGATGGCCAGGGGGAGGAGCTAAGGCTTTGGAGACTTCCAGAGCGGAGACGCTCCAGGAGCGAGAGAGAAACTCCATGGGCTCACGAGGAGTCTCCGGTGGGCGGAACATGGCGGCCTGAACCGGGTCCATATGAGTGGGTGTGTTGAGTGAGTGAGTGGGTGGGTGGGTGGGTTGGGGAATGAAGCGGTTCAGAAGGGTTGTGAAGTGAGAGAGGTTCTTTTGAGTGAACGGGAAGGTCGTCAGCTTTATAGAGAGAAAGCAGCACAAAGCAAGCGGCCGTGTAGAGAGGATTGGATTTTAGCACAAAATAATAAATAAAATAATAATGGGGACATTTAATTTTGTATGAAAATAGAAAACAAAAAGAGAGAAGAGGATGAATATTTTATATGAAAAAATCCCAATTTGGAGTAACTAAGTGTAAGGATCCAAAATATTGTAACGCAGAAGAAACATGATGTGAGTTGTAATAATCTAAGCAACAAAAAATATGAGAAGTTTATGTAAACATGGGATAAAAAGGGTATTTAGGATGGTGAGTCTTGATATAGAAACTTTAATGGATACTCATTATGTCATAATCTTTAGCTTCGTTTTTGTAATGTAAAATTAAAAGTAATCAATGGATGGAAATATTAGGGACAAGATAGAGATCAGGTTTCACTATTTTCATTTTCATCCTGAGTATATAGAAATTTGGAAAATTATACATATTGAGGATCGTTTTTATTTTTTATGGGAGTCTCGAAACTTTCCACCACACAATAAGTAAGAATACTAGAAGACTATAATCCTTATTTTTTATGGGAGGCTCGAAACTTTCCACCACACAGTAAATAAGAATACTAGAAAACTATAGTCCTAATGGCAAATAGGATAACTTTTAATTGTTTGTGTATAATTTCAATGTGAACCTCATTAATTTATAATTAATAAGAAAAAAATCCGTTATTCGTTACATAAATAATAATAAAAATTTTTGATTAATAGTATATGCTTCTATTAGTGCTCTCAATTGGGAGTTGTGCATATGTTGAAAAATGAACTCTCCACTACATATACTCATGACCTTTTAAAATGGGACGAGAATTTGATTGGAATCAAACTCACACGATAAGTAAGAAGTTTTTTAGTCTAACTTGATCGATATAGATGAGAGCTATATATAACTCTAAACATGGTTCTAAATTGGTTCGGTACATCTCAACTTTATGTCGAGCTTGGCTCAAGATTGACACTTCTAATTCACTTCGAAATAGAATCAAGTCATGCCAGAACTTTTGTGTTATGCTCATTGGTCAAACTTTTTATTTTTTATTTTTTATTTTTTTAACTAAATAGTAAAATTAAAAATATGTGATAAATAAGTAAATATTAGAACTATTACTTCCTTATTTGTTTTCTTGTTTGATTGTTTTCTTATTCTTTAAGTTTGCTTGTTATTAATAAGTTCACGTATTTACCAATTTTCTTTTTCTCAAAATTAAAGCACTCTCATACTATCTTGTTATATTGTTTTTTTTAATATATAAAACGGGTATTTTGAATACAACATATTCATCATATGGCATGAGTTAAAAATGTGAAACGAGTCCATTGTTTTTTTTTTTTAATACAATAATGAGTGCATTGTTGGATCGACTGCTTTGGCAGCTTTGTGTTTTTACTCTTCTGGGGGTAAATGAATAATGGAAGACACATTGGATGTTTCATTTTTGGTTGGGACTTGAAAACTTGAGATTAAAATGGGAAATTAGATTGAGATCAGAGTTGGCTTGACTTCTATCATTTTCGTTTCGGATTAAATGGCAAGTTCATGAAACGTGCTACAAAAGCATGTTCTATACATTCCAATCAAAGAACTAAATATCATTTTTATTACTTTTAAAATTGAAAATAATATATTTTTTGGTAAATACCACAAGGTGTCTCTACATTTGAAGGGTATAGGTCTAATTTCCACTCGATGTGCGGCTTGTCCGTAATCACAAAATGACCCCAACGAGTTTTGATCTTCTACCATTCACCCTCTAAAGATGACATTTGTCAAATACACCACACCTTATAGTTAAAACAAATTATTTTAATGTTAGCTAGAATAGAACATAGACGTTGGAGGAAAACCAACATTTATCCTATTATAATAGTAAATACTCAATAAATATTAACAATGAAGGAAATTTGAATTTTAGACGTGTTCTAATCATTGCATGTGATATTACCAAATGGGAGAGTACTTGATGTGAAATGCTAAAAGAATTCTTTGGTATAAGGCTTGAAAAAATGAATTGGAAGTCAAATAGGTGGTAATAAGTATTTTGGGGCTACTTATAAAAAAAAAGTATTTTTGGGCGGTTTAATAAGTATTTTATATAGGATAATATTTGCATATAATCTTCGGGGTTACCTCCTTGTACAACCCAAATTTAAAATGATAATTTAGGAAATGAACAATTTTTATCATAATATATATATACGGATTATTAGAAAAATCGAAATGATAATTTGAAAAAATACAACTAGAGTGAAATGTAAATATTATTATTTTATTTATTTACTTTTAATAATACCCCATGTATTATTCTTAACCTATGAATCTCATTCACATATTTTTTATTTCACGCATCAATTTACTCTTTGATGTCAATCCCGTAAATGTTTTAGTTAAAATCATGGGCTATATTTTCAATGAAATGTAGGATGATTGATAAGTGTGTGCGATAGAAGTATATTTAGAACAAGGAGGGTTGGCATTTGGAGGCTGAGGGGACCCAACCGTAGAGCCAGTGAGCTGTATCTATCTGGAAAATTAAATGAAATGGGCCATAATCATGCACCATATACGCCATTGAAAGGAGATAGAGGTAGTCTTGTTGCCTATTAATTTATCAGTAATTCAGTATACTGTATTAATATTTATATATATATAGTTTGCCGCTTACTATTATGATCTAGTGGTATTCCTCTCTATTTGTTATATAGCAGGTCTCGGGTCGACTTTGCTCAGGTGAAGTCGATACCCAATGTTTATATAATGTAATTCATTTCCCCCAATATTTTTGTATATAAATATATATATATATATATATATATATGAAGAAGAAGAAGAAGGTCGACTTTCCTCAGGTGAAGTCGATACCCAATGTTTATATAATGTAATTCATTTCCCCCAATATTTTTGTAGAAGATGAAGATGAAGATGGATGATTGGTGTCACGGCTTCCACATGCATGTACGTTTATGAAGATTGCAGATCGATGATTGTGTTTGTTTGTTTGCATATCATCTTTCATATCAGATATTCAGATATCATCAGATCATTTCAGTTTTGTACGTTATCATATGGTACAATACTACTACATGCAACTACTATTCAACATTTACAGTGGAAACTCAAATTAACTCGGTTCAAAAAAAAAAGACACACTCTGACCCGCGCATCTAAACAATTTCTCATTCCGATCCAATCTTCACCACATATGCCAGTTTAGTTACGTGATGAGAATGACAAATAAATATAATTGTTTGATCACACTTATTTCAGAGACGATTCAACCATTGAGCAAAGGGTTCATTAACCCCAAAGCAAAAATTCAACATTATAACTCTGGTTTGACCCCTTAAAATGTACGTGTATTTATGTTTTTTAGAATATTCTTTCAAGAAAGCGGTGAAGATGCATAAACATGCTCCTTGGCTCAGGTTACCTATTAAAACTAGAATTCTAATCGTAACGAGATCACTAAAATTCACTCAGGTTTTAAGATATAAAAATACATAATTGAAGATCATACACCATACAATAAAAATGAAGGCGGAAACCATAATTTTTTTTTCTAAGTATACGTATTTACTATCTTTATGACGATAATAGTTTGACAAAAAAAATGGCGTGGTAAGAGGCACTTATGAATGATTTTTTTTCTTTCTAATATATTGATTTTGTGTAGCGAAAATTTAAGATCCTTATATCACTACAAGAAATTCTAGGTTGCCTGACGAAGTGTTTTTCGCTGCGTAAATAAAGTTTGCCCAACGAACCAGGAGGGTCGCCGGGTAAGGTGGTGGCGGGAACAACAAGTTGTTGACGCGTAAAATAGGAAAAGGTTGAACGACGAGAAGTTTTTTCCGTCGGGTAAGATTAGATATGACGACAAATATCAATCGTCGGGTAACAATTGGCGTTGACTGAATCTTGCCCGACGAATCATTAAACTTTGCCCTGCGAATATACTTCGTCGGACAAAAGTCTAAACACACTAAATAATTCAGCCGCTCCTTTCTTCTTCTTCCTCTCTGCTTCACAATCTCTCAGTCCCTGCTCCTCACTCTCTTTCTCTCTCTAGCTTCATCATCTCATCACCAGTTTCACTATCAATCAAATCTTTTTCTCTCTCAATCAACAATATCAATTCTGAAGGTTTGAGAAATTTAATTTTTTTAGTTTTGAAATTTTGATTTTTGATTGGAAATTAATTATGTTTTGTATTTTATGAATTTTGTGGTTGATTTGAAGGAATCCTTATAAAAAGGTATGTGTGTTTGCCTCTCAATTTAATTTTGTTAAGAATTTTGGATATAATTATGTTAGCAAATTGTGTATTTATTGTGTAAATTGTGTAGAAATTGTTTAGAATTTGTGGAAATTAGAAATTAGAAAATTTGTAAGGAAAAATATGAAAATAGAAAATATGTTAGGAAAATAGAAATTATGTTAGGAAATTAGAAAATTTTGTAGGAAAATACGAAAATTAAAAATATGTAATGAAATTATTGAAATTAGAAAATATGTTTGGAAATTAGAAAATATGTTAGGAAAATAGGGAAATAGAAAATATGTTAGGAAATTAGAAAATATTTTAGGAAAATAAGAAAATAAAAAATATGTAATGAAATTATAGAAATTAGAAAATATGTTAGGAAATTAGAAAATATGTTAGGAAATTAGAAAATATGTTAGGAAAATAAGAAAATAGAAAATATGTACGGAAATTATAAATTGTTTAGAATGTTTAGGAAATTATAAAATTTGTTACGAAAATATGAAAATAGAAAATATGTTATGAAATTAGGGAAATTGAAAATATGTTAGGAAATTAGAAAATATTTTAGGAAAATAGGAAAATAAAAAATATGTAATGAAATTATTGGAATTAGAAAATATGTTAGGAAATTAGAAAATATGTTAGGAAAATAGGGAAATAGAAAATATGTATGGATATTATAAAATTGTAAACTCTGTTTTATGCATAATTAATATATGTTTGTATTTGTGAATTTGTTGTGATATTTTTTGTAAAGCGCTTTATTTAGTTCTGACAGAGTGAAATATGTTCATATTTCATAACCGTTTATACGAAGTTAATCGAGTTGATGAACTTCATATAATGAAATTCAATGAAAAACCTTAGACCCGTTTGAGAGTCAGTGAATCGGGTTGATTGACTCACTCTTGAATTGTCCATTTATTCGGACAGTTTGGGGGTGCGCAACTATGTGTTGTGTAGTTGGCGGTTTATGAGGTTAGGTTTCGATTGTGGAAAATTCGGTTTGTGTCCCCTCAATGTTCTCCGAATGCATACTAGATATTTGTTTATAATATCTACGTCGTGCATTTGGGGAACTGTATGGAGATGCTGCCGAAATTTCCCTCGATCGAAACTTATCCTCGTAGGTCGCAAATTACACAGCACAGAACATGCACTCTCGAATGTGATATGGCCAAATCACCGGAGGCATAAGGAGACGAGCTGCTTTTGATTTTAATTTGTTCTAATTACGGGACAATGTTAACTCTATGTTGTAAAAGCAGGCACAATGGACAGAGGCTAGATGCAAATGTTGGATAGATCTTCTTATTAGTATTTGGATGGGATCGAGAGCTTCATTTCCTTTGCACGTTGCAGTGATGAAAGACGTATCAAGTGTCTGTACCGTAAATATAACAACTGCAGTAGGATGTCGTTGAAAGAGATCCAAACGCATCTGAAATGGAATGGGATCGTACACAACTACACTAATTAGATCTATCATGGTGAAGAAATATTTTTCGCATCGACATCTTCGGTTCCTGGGACCCGTTGGGACGAAAGTGCTTTGGATGGACGATGTGATAATGATCATGTCGTTGAGTTAATAACCGATGTTTTTCCTCTCGCATCGGATGATATGGACGATGAGGCGCCCAGGTTGCAACCCTAAGACTCTAAGCTCCATTACGAGAGATTGTTGAAAGAAGCTCAGCACGAATTGTACTCCGGTTGTAAATCCCTTTCGGTTCTAGGGGCAGTTGTGGAGTTTATGCACATGAAAGTTGAGTATAATCAAACGAACAAACATTTTGATCACGTCAGGGACATCATCGTCTGAATGCTCCCTGAAGACAACCGTCTGCCTAAAGATCATTATAGCTCGAAGAAGCTGTTGCAGGGCCTCAGTTTAGGGTATATCAAGATCAATGCATGCAAGAACAAATGTGCATTATTTTACGGTGAATTCGAGCAGCTTGACAAATGTCCCGTGTGCAATGAGCCTAGGTTTCAAAAGAACAAGATTCCGAACAAGGTGTTGCATTATTTTTCACTGAAGCCAAGGTTATAAAGATTCTACATGTTGTCCCACACAACCCGTGATATGAGGTGCCACAACGATGAACGCATTGATGATGATGTATTGAGGCATCTAGCCAATGGAGAGGCTTGGAAGGAATTTGATAAGATGTATCCCGAGTTTGCTGCAGAGCCAAGAAATGTCAGATTAGGGCTCGCTACTGACGGGTTTAATCCGGTTGGGAGTTTTGCAAAGCCCTATAGCACTTGGCTGGTGGTTATAGTTCCGTATAACTTGCCTCCTTGGAGATGCATAAAGAAAGAATTCACAATCCTCAGTACTTTGATACCGGGGTCCAAATCGCCGAGTAATTCCATCAATGTGTATTTGTGGCCGTTGATTGACGAGCTCGTGGATCTGTGAGAAAATGGTGTCCGAACATACGACAAGTGCAGTGGAGAAATGTTCACTCTACGAGCGGCCATAATGTGGACAATTAATGATTTTCCTTCTTATGGTATGTTGTCGGGATGGAGCACCAATGACTATCTTGCTTTCCTGACATGTGGACCAAACACAACGTCCTTTTGGCATGCATCTAAGGTATGCTACTTGGGTGCGAGAAGGTTTCTGCCCTAGGATCACTGATGGCGAATGCAATCTGACTCATTTGATGGCAAATCAGAGTTACGAGCTCGACCAAGGGAGAGGTACGGTGATGAGATATTATCCAAACTGAATAGTATACATGACTTCGTCACAAAAGGATCGAAACCAGCTGAACATGAAAATTGGACGAAAAAGAGCATATTCTTCCGGTTGGCATATTGGTCGAAATTGAAAATCAGACACATCGCGGAACCTATGCACATCGAGAAAAATGTTGTGGGAACGACTTTACTCATTGAAGACAAGTCAAAGGACACAAAAAATACCCGTCTGGGTATGCAAGAAATGGGGATTCGGCCTAATTTATAGTCGTCAATGGCAAATACATCATGGCTCATCCAAGTTATACATTTACGGCGGAGAATAAGAAAAAATTCCTGAAGTGGTTGTAGGGTGTGAAATTTCCCGACGGGTACTTCGGCAACATATCACGAAGCACTAACGGTGGGACCATGTCTGATATGAAGAGCCATGACTATCATGTTTTGCTACAACGACTCATTCTGATTGGTATTAGGCCTTTCTTGGAGTCTGGTGTTGTTGAGACAATAGTTTATTTGTCTCAATTCTTCCAGCTACTATGTGCCAGATCATTGGTTAAGGCGAACCTCGAAGCAATTAACGAGGATATTATCTACATCATGTGTCGGCTAGAGCAAATATATCTACATGTATTCTTTGATGTAATGGTGCACCTACTAATACATCTGCCGGATGAGGCAAAGGTAGCTAGCCCAGTGCATTATCATTGTATGTACCCAATCGAGAGCTATAAATTATCCCTGCTGTTTCATATTATTTCCATACTATCATGTATATATGTGAATCATAATGTAAATTTCCTTGCAGAATGTTAGGTACGTGCAAGCGGTACGTTCGGAACAAGACACGTCCCGAAGGCTCTAAAGCGGAGGCGTACATTGCAAAGAAGGCACTGACATTTTGTGCAATGTACCTTCAGAATGTTGAAACTTCTTCAATAAGGCCTCGTGCAACGACGATGGTGGTCAACGTCTACAGACCCTATCTGAATTTGCCCAACCCGCACGACCAGTCGGCACTGGTCCAATCTTGGAACCGTTCACCAATAGCGACATGGAGGTGGCTCATTGATTCATACTAAACAACTGTGACGAAGTTTGGCCCTTCCACGAGCAGCACGAGGCGTTGAAGAATGCCCAATTTCCTTTTGATTGGGAAGAAATGGACAAACAATTGTTTCCACGTTGGTTTTCTGAGCATGTAAGTGAAATATTTTATTTACAAATTTCTTAAATTGGTTTTAAGTTTACCAATTTCATTTCTTGTGTGTATCTTACCAGATGGAACAGCTAAAAGATGTCAACTAGCCAAATTTCAATAAAGAATTAATGCAGCTAGCCATTGGCCCATTCCGAGGAGAAATGTACGGTGGTTGTCACGTTAACGGAGTTAAGTTCGTGTGCACAGAACGAGATGACAAATTGTCTACGCAAAATAACGAGGTCTTCATGTTGGGGGATGGGGAAAATGCTGATACGGGGTTCTTCGATAATTGTTAAGTGTGGTTAAGGTGTTATACGCATATCGTAAGGAAGTCGTCTTGTTCAAGTGTCATTGATTTGATACGAACCCAAGTATCCTAGGTAGTGTCATTAAAGATCAATTATGTACCTCTGTCACCACAAACACCCAGTGGTTTGAGAGTGATCCCTACATCCTCGCTAGTACAGCGAAACAAATATTCTATGTGGATGATCCAAAAGCTGGTGGTGGTTGGAGAGTAGCTAAGATGGTGAATCATAGAAATATTTGGGTCTTGGATGACCGATACCATGAGGAAGATGGGGAAACTGATGATGACCAAATTGTTTACCAGGTGGATTCCTCCGCATCGACCCTAAACGTGGATGGAGTATGGACCAACGACATCATCCCACTAATTGCGATTGATGACATGTTTATTGATCTCGGGGAATTAGAACAAATTGATAGTGATTCGGAAGAATCAAGTAATGTGCACATCTCGGATGACGAGCATGAATGGGAGGGGGAAAGCGAATCCTACACCGAATAAAAGTTGTAAATTAGAAATTTCATTTATATATGTAATATCCATCTTCAAATCAATAAATGTGATTTATATGTATGTTTTATGATTTCATTCACAAAAATTTCAAATAATCTTTTATGTACTAAAGCCCCAAACTTTGATGTCCTCATCCTTGATTCGGCTTCCCAACATTTCATCTTATTTGATAAAATAGTGTATACAACAAACAATTAAATATAACAAATATAAAAAATAAAAAATTTAAACTAAATCTAATTTCAATTTATAAAAACTAATTGACATTTGCCCGAGGAATGTACTTTTACACCTGTCGGGCAAAGGCTTCAAATATCATCACTTGTTTCTCTGTTCGGTGGGCGGTTGCCGAAATTGAAAAATTATGCCCGACGAATATTCATTTATCTTCGTCGGGTAATATATAGCAGATTCAATTTACATTTATTTATTAAACAACTTTTTTAAATTACTTACGACATGAAATGGACCGATCTAACCGTCGACAATTAGTGTAGGTACTCATAGATCGACTACGCAAAAAATTACCCAATTTGGAAATCCTGGCATTAGGTAACTGTGCACGACGATTCAACGGTTACACAACGTTTCTTTACGATCGAACGACTTGAAATCCTCAAAACATCAAGCTTTTCAATGGGCGAGATCTAGGCACGTAAAATCAAAAAATGAACAGTTAGATCGGTCAAATTCAATCGTTTGAATATCAGTAGAACCAAAACTTCGAAAATATTTTGAAGTTTACTTCAAGCATTTAAACTCCTTGATGAATATGCTTGTTTTCCGATTTTTAATAATTTACAAATTTAAATGGACCGATCTAACCGTCCACATTTATGGTAGGTACTCATAGATCGGCTACGCAAAAAATTACCCAATTTGGAAATCCCGAGATTAGGTAACGGTGTATGACGATTCAACGGTTACACAACATTTCTTCACAATCAGACGACTTGAAATCCTCAAAACATCAAGCTTTTTGATGGGCGATATCTAGGCACGTAAAATCAAAAAATGAATGGTTAAATCGGTCAAATTCAATCGTTTGAATATCAGTAAAACCAAAACTTCAAAAATTGTTTTGAAGTTTCCTTCAAGTGTTTAAACTCCTTGATGAATATGCTTGTTTTCCGATTTTTAATAATTTACAAATTGAAATGGACCGATCTAACCGTCCACATTTATGTTAGGAACTCATAGATCACCTGTCCAAAAAATTACCCAATTTGGAAATCCCGGGATTAGGTAACGGTGCGTGATGATTCAACGTTTCTTCACGATCGGACAACTTGAAGTACTCAAAACATAAAGATTTTTTACGGGTGAGGTCTACAGACTTAAAAGTAACCATTGAACGGTCAATTTTTTGAAATTTCATCGTTTGAATATCAATTGAACCAAAACAACGAAAAACCCATTGAAATTCACAAATTTAACGACCGAGGCACATAAGCTCAGAAAAACATGACAATAACGATCGATGGGGCTTTAGGCATGTAAAACGAAAAATTGAACGGTCCCGATCTTGAAAATTCTATCGTCGGACCAGGTTTTTAGATCAGTCATAAACTCAACATCATGGGACTTTAGCACGACGAAGGAAACTATTCACCGGGCAATATGTAAATATGCGTCAGGCAACTATAGAACCGTCGTCGGATAACGTAACAAAAACGCGCTTTTTTTTTCCCGAAAATTTCAAAGATTCGGCCAAAATTTTCGCGAAAACTCAAACTTACCGCGTATCTTTGCGCGACGAATATGTAAATAGTTACCCGACGAATATCCACCGTTTGTTTTTACCCGACGAAGTCATTAAAAGTTCGCCCGACGGATTGTTTCGTCGGGCAAGAGTATTCACACAGATAAATCAGACCGACTCTTCTTCTTCTTCTTCATTTTCCTGGTTTTCTCCCGACTCCCATCTCTCTGTAACTCAGACCAGAGCTGTGCTGTGGAGGTCGCCGCAACTCATAGCTCTCCCTCCCTTTCTCGCGCTCTCTCACTCAAACTCCAGCTCTCACTCTGTCGCCGCATCAATCTCTCGCGCCGCCGCTCTCTCAACGTGGTTAGGTTCCGTCGCCTCTATCCTCGCAGGAAGTCATCTCAAGGTCGAACTCATTGTCCCTCTCTCTCTATTGTTAATGTATATTGGTTATTGTTAATTTTGATTGGTTAAATTTTAATTTTAGTTTGGATTGAAATTTCAATTGAAATTTGGTTTGGATATTATGAAATTGTATTGAAAATGGAATTTAAATTTGGATTGGATTTTGGCAGATTGTGCATTATTGTCAATTTTGCATATTGGGAATTTAGGGGGATTAGTTGAATATTGTGATTTTGGATTGGATTGGAATATAAATATTTGGTTTACTAAGTTTGTTTGGATTTAGGAATTTATGGTTAATGTTGAAGATTTGTTGAAATTTTGATGTTTGGTAGAATGTTGAAATTGGTATGATGTTATGAATTTTGCATATGATTTTTGTTATGATTTTGGATATGTGAATTTTATGAATTTTGGATATGTGAATTTTATGAATTTTGGATATGTGAATTTTATGTATTTTGGATATTTGAATTTAAAAACATTTATGTGAATTTTTGATATGGTGTAGGATATGTGAATTTTGGATATGTGAGTTTTATAAATTTTGGGTATGTGAGTTTTATAAATTTTTAATACGTGAATTTTATGATTTGGATATTATTATTGTATGTTTGGATTAATTTGTAAGTTTGATTTTATTCCCGAAATTTGGATTTAGAAATTTAGGTATAATGTTGTGAATTTTGAGTTTAGTACTCTTGGATTAATTAGTATTTTAGGTTTAATTTTGGTTTGTGTTGTTTTTATTTAAAAAAATTAGAATTTGGTGGTTTTAGTTTTTAGATACCAATTTACTAATTTTTAATAAATAAAAAATTGGTTTATTTATTATTGGAATTAAAAAATGTTGGTTAATTTTATATGTGGTTTTGTTTTTATTTTGTGAATTTAATATTTAATATTAAAAATGTTTGGTTTTTTTTTTATTAAATTAAAAATATGCTGGTTAATTTTATATTAATTATTTTAAATTTCTTATTGTAGACGTCGCATCGCACCTTGATCACATCTAGGACCCCCCACCCCCCTGCCCTGATACCGTTGATGATCATGCGGTGGAGGAGCCAGCCGATGCCTCGGTTGCCTCAACAACTACGTCGGTTCAGGCACCGATCTCGGATCTTCAGCGACCCGGTGCTCAATCGGCTCGTTGACAACACAGCAAGAAACGGGGGGAACCCCGTACCGACCCCTAGTCCCCACAGGACGACGCCGGAGCAGTCGAAACGATGACTGATGTCGGAGCACTCCCTAAGGGTTATTTAAACAACCGTTTTTATTTGTTACTCATATTATGTACCAATGTTCATCGAATTTGCAGGGAAGTCAGTGAACGTGCGCAGGATCAACCGGGGTTTGACATCCCCGCGTATTTGTAGGACAACGAATGCAAAGATCCTGGTGGTGTACGTGCTTCGCCTCTAGACCACACCGGTAAAAATCCACAGCCTGCTTATGCATCGCATTGGCGCGATTCTTCGCACCAAGTCCCTGATGATTGGGAGACTTTCAGAACCCAACCCCTGGAAGAGATCACGCGCTGTTGGGAAGAGTTATCGGTACGTGTTTTTTTTTTTTTTTTACATTAATTTTATTTATTTTTAATTATTTTACTAACTTTAATAATTTATTGCATATCAATTTTGAGTTCAACTTGGAGGACGTCGACGTCAGTAGATACCTGAGACACCATTGGCAGTTACTGTACGCCGACTGGAAGTACGAGCTCCACGAGTACTACAAGAGCTGGCCTTCCCCGGAGGAAGCTCAGGCAAATCCTCCAGAGGAGTTGGACGGGCCGAAAATAGCAGGGTGGTTGTGGTTGTGCGACCATTTTGTGTCCCCTACCTATGTGGTACGTACTATACACCTAGTTAAATTATTTATTTATTTTTTATGTTATTGTCAATTTGAAAATATAATTTTTGTTTTTACTAATGAACATCGGAAATCGGTTGCCAACACATCAAACCGGGGAGCGAAGAAATTCAACCACCACAGGGGGTCGCGATCCTTATCGGCCCAGCAGGAGGATCAGCGCATCGCCGGGTCGATGTTCCCGGAGGTGGATGCCTGGAGGCAAGTGTACGCTGGACGGGGCGACCAAGAAGCTGATAAAATTCACGTAAGTTTATTTTTTGCAGATTAAACATTAATTTTTAATTTGATAATTATATTTCTAATTAATATTTATTCGAATTTATAGGAGGCGATGGAGCAAGACGTCCAGCAGACACAGGCTGAGCTCACACAACAGCATCCCGAAGTGCCGTTGGAGCTGCAGCTCTCAGATCCCGAGAAGTCGATCGCCATCCTGGAGCGACGACTTGGGAGGCGTCCATGGAAGATCGTTCAGGGGGCGGGCGACAGAATAGTGCGGGATGTCTCCAGTCACTCGTCGAGTTCATCTTGGGCATCCAATCCCGAGGAGATGTCGGAGCTCAAGAGTAACTTCGAGATCCTCCAAGCCGAAAATGCTGAGATCAAGGTTCAAAACACGCATATCCAAGCCCAAAACGATCAAATCAAGGATGCCTTCGCCAAGGTGCTTGACCGCTTGGGTGAGCGTGGACTGGATGAGCTTCTGTCACAGCCTCAGCCCCCGTCCCAACAGCCCGCCCAAGATCCCGACCCATCGCCGAGTAGTTAGAATGTAATATGTAAAACATTGTTTTAGTTTTAATTATGTAAAAACATAACATTAATTTTTCTAAATATTTTTTTTATTTTAATTTGATTCGTTTTATTCTTTTAATTTTATTTATTTTTAAATATTTTTTATTTTAATTATATATTTTTTTGTATTTAATTAAAATTTTTTTTTAAAAATATCACAATGTTGCCCGACGAATAAACACTTCATCGGACAAAAAATGTAATGTGGCCCAGTGAATGTTATTTGTCGGGTAAAATAGTTGACTTTTGGATTGCTCGACAAGTCATATGTGACGAATGGATCCGCCGGGCAACCTTAAATTTGCTCAACGAATCACTGTTTCCGTCGACTAACATTAAGCCCGACGGCTGTGACCCGACGTAAGTTGTCCGACGAGGAATCGCCGAGGTTAATGTTGCCCGAAGACTGTTACATGTTGCTCGACGAACTAATTTCGCCGAGCAAGCCTTATTTTCTTGTAGTGTATCATGATTTTTTTTCATTTTTTCAAAAACGTTTGCCATTTCTTATGATATGATATATCTTGTTTCGTCACTTTTTATGATATATCTCGTTTCGTATGTGACACTTACATATTTATTCATCAACTTCGAAACTTGTTGAATCATATCAACCTCATAATTATTTACACAAATGATTAGATAGACATAGCTATGAATTAAAGATTCATGAAATTTGTAGAGGCGAAGGTGAAGGGCATGGTAGAATCATTGAAGTGGGGCAATTAGGCAGAGGCAGAGGTGTACGTACTTGCTAGTTGGTGGGGGAGTCAAAGGACGTTGATCCTGTGGACCAGTAATCTGAGCCAAGAAGGAATTTCAATTTCCCAGTAAGTAGTACTGTAGTAGTACCAAAGTAGTAAGACCTCTTTCAACTCCATCACCGTCCTTTGCCTCTTTGCCCTTCCCCCTTCCCCCTTCCCCTTGTTTCATTTTGATTCCATCCATCCATCCCTTTTACCACCACCATTTCAATTTTAATTAATTTCCCAATAATATATATTTAACAAGATATATTAATGGGTAGAATTCACATAGGATACTATCACCAGAAGGCTATATAAATAAGGTCATCGGCTTCACAATGTTCACGCTTTCTAGACTCCTCCCATTGAGAAAAGAGCATTGGAGAAGTCAGAAGATCTTTGTTGTTGATAATCAATCTTTATATCAACTTCAGATTAATGTTCTAAGAAGTGTAGAGAGTATTACTTTATATTAAAGCTCAACCTTCCCTTGCATTCCACATGCGCACACACAGATGGGGAGTTTCTATGGTCTATATCTATATATCCTATAGTAACAATCCTCAATATTGTCAGTCGATAAACATATATACATGATCCATCCACCTCACGCGGGACCCCCATCACACACCCCACAGATGACTGCCACGTAGGATCAAAAATTGCTTTGCAGAATATATAGTCCTTGTCGATTGCCAACAAAGCCCTCAGGCCTTGGCTCACATAAGAGAGACAAATTTGTAAGAGGGTTTCTGTTTCTGACAAATTGCAGTGAGGCTGATTTTGTTAGTATAAGTTTTTTTTGGCAGCGTCTCTGTGGGATTTAGTAGCTGCTGGGTTTATGCTCAAAACGGTGCGTGTTGGGGTGCTCCGCTCGATCACGTCATCATCTCCCTCTCTTTTGATTTCGTCTTATTACAGACCAAAAGCTCAATTAAAAAGAAAATAAAAACAAGAGATTTTTGCAGGCTTTTTTCTCTTTTTCTCTTTTTCTCTTTTTCTCTTTTATGCTTTTGTTTCTTCTTCGTTGATGATACGGCTAGGAGATCGCTTGCACTGTGCAGAGGGTTTCGTTTTCCAATATTACCCTTGTGATGATCCTTACTCTTTTGGTTTCACTTTGTGATCAAAATCTTCAACTTCATCAGCTAACTTATTGTTGTGTTGTACTTTAATGTGGAAAAAGTGTTTTAGTATGGTCAAATATATGGGCTAGCTGTTCTTGCTTTGTTTATCTGAATGCCTAACACTCTACTGCTACTGCTACTGCTAAGTAAATATTTATAATTAATGAGAAACACATTGAGCGTTCATATTCAAACAAGTTCGTGAAAGTTTGTGCAATCTAAATCATCATATGCGCCATATGAGTATGAGTATGAGGTTGATTAGAGTATTTTTGAATTTCGTTGGTGTAATTTCAATTCAACAGAATATCGAATATATCTTTTATATATTTTTTGTTAATATTATTTATAAATGTAAATATAGGATCAAATACTTGTTATCGATACGAATTTTGTTGAGACAAATGTGTACAAAGAGTTTGTATTTTCCTTTCATTTTTATAGCTGTAACTTAATTTCATAATGTTTTTTATTCTTTAATTAGCTAATTACATGAAATCATTATGAATGGAAATTAACGTTAGATTTTGTCAAAACATTGAATTTACTGTTGTTGATGCTAAAAATGGACTAACTTAGAATTGTCTATTCGAGTTCTCTTCACTCACTCTTCCTGGGGATAGGGAGACTGCAGAGTGAAAGTAGAAGTAAATGAGCACCGGTGGGATGCCGGCCTAATAGCCTCCAATGCTTAAATTCGTTAAGGGTAGAGGGCTTTAGGCAGTATAAGGACAAATATGTCATTACCTTTTTTATGGGAGATACCCTTGTATTTATTGTGGCATTAAATGTTGTTGGTGGGATATTTCGATGCGGGATAAATGTCTCTGTCCCTGGAACTGACGCGTGTCCTAGTGGTCCCGAGCTTCGTGGCCGTATTGATACCGTCGGCCGAATGGTAGGCTGACCAGATCTGGTCGGCCTAGTGGATTTTGTCTTTTGCCAAAGGTTGTGCTGGTGGGGTGCACTTGATGTTTGTGTTTGCATTGTTGTGCTTTTTATTGAGCCGTGACCCAGTATAATTTTGGAGAATTTGGTCGGCCTTGACAAAAATAATAACAAAAAACTGTAATTAATAGTCAAGATTCAGGCACGCAAATTATATATATATCCTCAAATTGCCTTCTGCTGCAAGAATATGTACTCAGTTTTTGCATACAGAAGAAAATATATAGCTGATGACATTAAAACAGTGGTGAGTGGTGGTAACAATGGTGATGATATTGATAGGGTGGTAGCTAGGTGTGCAATGGGGTGGCAGCGACAACACGTGGATTTGGCTTGCTGTAATAATTTGCGACCAATCTCCATGCTTAATTATTTATAAATTATAATTAGACTGTTAATTAATAAAGAAACATATATAGAACACTAATAAGAAGCAGCTTGGGAATTCTGAGAGAGCGTGTGCATGTCAGCATGTGTGTGTGTGTGGTTGTGAGCACAAATGAAGCACCAATTGTATGTTCCTAGATTTATGAACACGACGCGAACACTATGCTACTTAGTCACTGTCCCTAGAGCCTGCCGATCCAGTATATATACTATATGAGCGTACGGATATGCTTTGTAATATTCAGTTACTTGATCTTCATTCAGATTTTCGGATTATTCCTTTAACATGATATTTGGTTTTCAAATGCTCCAAGATTTAATAACATCCCACATTCTTACACGCTCGCTCGTTCATGTGAGTAGTAAAAAATTGAATCAATTTTCTTTTTTATTTTTTCTTAATGTACATTTTGATGTAAGATTATTTATTTTGGCATAAATAATAACTATCATAGACATAAATGAACGCATAAAGAATTTCTTCGGTTATCCACATTAGATTACATTTTTTTTTGTTGATACCAATGATAAATTTTCTTCTCATTAGCAATGTTGAAAATATCGTTTTTCACGGAAATATCGACAGTTAAATTTATGGAAATATCAACGGATATTTCGATATCGATATTGATTTCGTTCACACTCAACAAAAAAACATTGGAAATTTAGTCAAAAATTTGAAAATTTTGAATGAAATTTTGGGAAAAATTTAAGCACCCAATAATATTTATATAAGATTAATACCTATATCATTGAAATTGAGGGGGAAATTTTCTTCCCTCCTATTTTTATACCAATACCCTTAAATACAGGTATATTCACAGAAATATCGCGAATATTTTTTTTCCCCCGATTTTAATGTCGAGACCAAAAAATACGGATATATCGACGAAAATTTCACGGATATTTTCATCCATGCTCATTAGTCATAAGGATGAAACAAAGTTCGAGTAAAATAATTGATTTGGCTTAGTACTTAAAATGCACCCAGAACAAGTCATCAAGTCTCAAAATGCACACAGAATTGAAATTTGCCTCACTTTGCACCAAGAACAGGCATTTTGTTACCTTCGTTGCACCATCCGTCAATCTCTGTTACTAATGCCGTTAAAAGTGATGATGTGGCAGTAATATTACAAAATGTGTATGGGTAATTAAGACATTTGTAATATTTTATTAAATTTAAACTAAAATTATTTTTAAAAATTAAAACAAATAAAATTAATTACCCTTCCCCAACCCACCCGATCGTCTCCCTCTCTGGGCCTCTGCCCACTACCTAAAATGACGTCGTTTTGGCTGCAAATTCATCACTATCATTGATCACGTCTTCATCATTCCAAATGGTTCACAACCTTAATCCCCCTTAAGCCCATAGAATTAGCTATGCCAATAACCTTAATACTCATGGATTCCAATGGCATATTCTGGTAATAGGGGTCAGATTGCTTCACCTTGGTGATCTCATACACGTGTCTCACATATAGCGTCGATGTGACCACGTGTCCAAATCGGCCGCTGCCAGACTCGATCCGACGACTTCTTCAGGTATCAGATGACGACCGTTGACTTCACAGCCCACTTATTTTGTACCTTGGTCTAGGTTGATGTTGATGATGAAGACGAAATCGTTGATGACTGACAAATGATGAAGACGACATCGATGATGGTGAGGACCACGCGATGATGGATGATGGGTGATGGATGATGGATGATGGATGATGGATGATGAGGGAAGTAATTGAGTAGCAAGGCATTGTTGTTAGTGGTTTGGATTCGAACAATGAAGGATGATGAATAAGAGATCGATGATGGATGATGAAGACACGGTCGATGAAAGTGATGAATTTGCAGTCAAAACGACGTCATTTTGGGTAGTGGGAAAATGCCCAGAGAGGGAGACGATTGGATGGGTTGGGGAAGGGTAATTAATTTTATTTGTTTTAATTTTTAAAAATAATTTTATTTTAAATTTAATAAAATATTACAAATGTCTTAATTGCCCATACAAATTTTGTAATATTACTATCACATCATCACTTTTAACGGCGTTAGTAACATAGATTGACAGATAGTGCAACATAGGTAACAAAATGCCTGTTCTGGATGCAAAGTGAGGCAAATTTCAGTTCTGGGGGGTGCATTTTGAGAGTTGCTGACTTGTTATATGTGCATTTTAAGTAATAAACCAATTGATTTCACAACTTGTGCTACTTAGGCGAGCAATAATTAATGTTTCACTAATATTTTAATGGATAATACTTGCATTCTATTTCTATGGTACCTTCTCGTACTACTTTTTCCATATATGAAGAATTCATATACATATATTATAATCAGAACCGTTCATTTCGTAAATAATCATTTCAGGATTATCTCCGTAAAAAAATCAACAACTTTGGAGGTCGTTTAGTTATTTATATGTGTCAAACAATTAAACAATATTAGTAACAATAAAGATCTTTATGGTAAACCGTCCATTTAATTTACACATATGAAAGACTAAATGATCTCTAATTTAGCTGATTTTTTTGTATAATTTTAATTTGTGTGATTTTGATATAAGTAATAGTATTTTTTTACAAGCCTTAATAATATATCAATGTACATCCGTTTGAGGGTTGAAGAATTGTCGGGTCCTATTATTTCGGTAATTTACTTTGGACCCCAAAATCTCAAAGATTGATCTTAGGTAGTATGGGGAGGTAATACTAAAAGTGGGTTGTAAGTTTTGTTTGTAATTTGTTTCTTACTTTGTAATTAATAAAAGCATGCAAAGATAATGATCGTAAATTGGGAGATCACCTACCCCACATATTTACGAGGACAACAACATCAAGATGGTCCTTCCCCCATTTCTTTGAATAACAAAAACATATTGATAGGACACTAATTAAGGAATTAACCTACCTTCATGTTCATCCTTATATATATATAGGTAATTATTAGGTATATTATTCATCAAACTTAGCCAAGAACTGTCGTTCTCTTGGTTTTATTGCATACATTGATTCGTCTTAATCATATATCTACAATATTGTACCACGTTTGCACTTATGCTTAAGATTGACACTTGAAAGACTTGGCAAGCTTTGCCTAAGCCACACACACTTGTCTACCAAATAGAGTCATTATAAAATATTTATGGATACCGACTGTATTTATTATATGAAGATATATGTGAAAATTGATTTGAAGTTTTGAGTCAAAATAATCGAGTGTATCGCAATGATACTAAAATCCTTGAGGTACCGTGTTGGGGACAGAACGATCTCATTTTCATCATTAAGATTCATATACCACGACGTGTTCCTCTGGTAATTAACCCTACAAGCCATAGCTAGCTATTTCATTAGTTTCAATCAACTTGATGCTGTTGGAGAAGATAATTGCTATACAAGCCTAAGCCTAAGGGGTGCCATAAATACAATATTAATTCATTTTATAAAGTGTAAGTATAAAATAATGTCAATTGATTGATACCGTGACATTTTCAATCAATTAATATTATAAAGAATAATACTTGCATGCCACTCTGATGGTACATTCTCGTACCATTATTTTGATTTATCGAATTATTTTTGTATGTATATCATAATCAGAACTGTTTATTATCTAAATCATTATTTCAAGATTATCTCCGTGAAAAATTAACAAGAGTGAATAAATCGTTTAATCATTCATATGCATCAAATAAATCAACAATTTGGGTAACAATTAAGATCCTCATAGCGAACCGTCCATTTTTCTAATACATATGAATAACTAAATGATCGATCTCTAATTTGTTTGATTTTTTTTTTGGGTAAATGATCTTAAAATGATTATTGCAAAGTTGAACGGTTTCGATTATGATACATGTATAAGGAGAATTTGATAAATGAAAATTATTATCCCATTATTAGGGTATGTTGTAAGTATTAACCTATTATAAAATAAAATTAAATATTTAATGGCTTCTATATATGCACGTAGTATTTAGAACCATGTTTTTTTTTATCAAACTATATAGTAATGTAAACCATCTATGAAATATTGTCTGTGAACTCTAGAAGAAAAATTCTTAAATCCGTCACTGATTCAGTCTCACTTTCTTAATGGATAGGCTGCAAAATGCTTGAATTCTTGCACACAACTACAAGAAGCTTTAAGATATGGATCAATTTTAAAGATTGAAGATGGGATACGCTAGTGATGATGAGATGAGATGAGATGGGATGTCGACATAACTATAACTCAAGGAAGAAGAGAGGATTTTTAATGGAACATTAAAACCCACCACCAACTAACAAAACCTCTATGTGTGGATGACATGGAATCCTTACAAGATAGTGAAAACCAAACCAACATCATTTTCTCTCATTCATCTCTCTCCACACACCTCGATCGATCTATTCCATCCGTCTCTCCAAAACTTTCAACTTCAATTTCATTGGAATCTTGGATTATCACCACCAAGCACCTTCTCATGCCAGTCAACAAATGCTTAGATTTAGTTTCAATACATGTCTACAATATACGGGAAAATGGTTATCAGTGTCCCTCAATTTTACCATAATTTTAGTTATCGTTATTGAATTTTATTATTAGTAATAGATGTCCTTAAATTATGTCTAAATGTGCAAAGACAGTCATTCCATTAAATTTCTCAACGATTTCTGTTAAAAAAAAAACACATGTCCTTAACAGAAATCGTTGAGAAATTTGACGAAATGACTGTCTTTATATGTTTAGACATAATTTGGGGACGTATACTACAAATAATATAATTCATGGATAATAGCTAAAATTAACGTAAAATTCAGGAACATTCGCAACAATTTTTCCATATAAATTATATATGAACCATGTTAACGGAAATTTCTGAATAAAGAGTTTGTAAAATTTTCCTATCATTTTATAATTTTTATGTAAAATAAATGAAAATTAATATTGTGTAATTATGAGAATATTGTTCCAAAAGCTAATTTCCTTAACGTTAATTATTGTGAATTGTGATTTTTGAAAGGCCTAATCATTTAACTATGACATGACACGTCAACACTAAATATTCCTAGCAGAGTAATAGGACGTGGTTATTGTAATAATGGGAATCTTTGGCCCATAAACGAATGGAATTGTGATTATAAATTAGTATTCTTTTTCATACTTCTTTTTCTTGGTAGTTATTGCATACTTCTTTCATAGGCCATCTTTAATTATAAGAACCTACTTAGATTCTAATAGTGTAGTTTTGGAATCAAATCAGAAAATTAGGATTATCACAGATTATGAATATTCAAGAATTCTTTTACATTGGAATGTTAAAAATTTATAAGAAATTGTTTCTTTTTCTATGCCTTGCGTGAATGGGCTTGTAAAAATGTGAATATATATATATATATATATATATATATATATATATATATTAAACTTAGGAGTGTTTAGAAATCTTAGCATTTTTTTATATAAGAATATTGAAAATTAACTTTGTATTTTACAAGAGATTATTTGAAATTTCAATTTTTTTATTATAGTCGAATTTAAAAACTCCAATTTAACATGAAATCGGTAGGATTTAAGAAGCATATATGGGATATTTTTGTTAATGATTCCATTTTCTCTTCTTCCTCAAGTGGAAATTCAAGATCGGAAGTGGGTTTACAGCCCCACAAAACCATTAAATTTGCTAATGAAGATGGGGGGGATCACATCCTAGGCTCTTCATGATTCTTACAGCCCCCCCCCCCCCCCCCCCATTCACAATTCTATATAATTACGAAAAATTAATCTAAGCCTGCAATCATGATATTTGCGACACAGGAATAATTAGACGATCGATTGCGGCTTTGATATAACATCCAACAACACGAGTTGGGCTGAAATCGTGGGGACTGAGGTCAACAACAACACTCAACATATTGACTCATGATCATCATTTTCATTTCGTATTTTTTAACCTAAAAAAAAAAGAGGAAATAAGAAAAATTTATTAATTAGCTGAAAAATTAGTTTTTAGTCTTATTTAGAGACAGTAAAAGTTGAAAGTAGCAAAAAACAATGGCAAAACCCAAGGCATTTGATCGATGAGGGACATGATTGACAACGTTTTACAGCAGAGAGAGAGAGAGGGAGAGACATTGATTGTTGGACATGACATGTAGAGTCTTAATTGTAAATCCAATTTCCAAAGGCCAGCCAGCCAGCAACAGCCACAGAGCAGAAAGCAAGAGATCATCAAAGTGTCACAATTCATTTTTTTTACTGCTGCAGAGGATACAGAAACAAACTACACAAAACCCAAGCAACCGAAAACAAAGATGAAGTTCACTGGTGGTTAAAAGATGGATGCATAAATAAACAGTGCAAGGGGCTTCGGGGGGTCCCCAAAAAACAAGGCCCTCCACAAAATACAAAGAGGTTGCCAAAAAAGAGTAAGAGGCATAATGGGCACGAAATTGAAATTGAAGCAAGAAAGGAAAGTTTTTTGTGACTGGCGAGTTGAGAGAAAGGGAACAGAAACCAAGAATTTTGGAAAAGTAGTGGCCAAAGATATGGAGAATTGGAGAGAGGGGAGGGATGTAAAAGCAGCAATAATTCACACGACATTCGAAGAGCCCTAGCTATCTATACGCCCAGTCTACGACCCACTATTAGCTAGGCTCTTCAGTCCTCACTGCCAGTTATAATTTTAAAAAAGAAAGAGAAAGAAAAGTGTTAATAGAATAATAGGTATTTGGTATTTAGTATTAGCCTATTAGGGTTTCATTTCATTTAAAAAATTCAAAGGGTGTGGGCGCTTGGTAGCTGTTTGATGAATGATGTTTGTATAATGGTAGGCCGTACGCCGCCGATTGAGATTTAAGATTTAAGATTTAAGATTTAATGTGATGGGAGAGGGCTCTCAATGCCTACTTATTTTTTTTTATCGAAAATAAATTGTATTGATGATGAAAGAGTATAAAGTTGAGGTTTAAATTTGAGGGGATCCCGTTAAAATTTTATTATGAAAACTCAATTAATTCAAAAATAATTCGGTGAAAAAAAAAGAGTATTCCACATCGGGATAAAGTAACAAGATTAAACAGTAATATCTAAATTATTTAAAACTTCCAGCCAAAGGGGGGCTGGCGCGATCCATGTCACACGGTGCTGGGATTCTAGCCCATCTTTCGCCAAGGCGTGAGCCACCCTGTTAGCAGCTCGGGGGAAGAAAGAAAGATTAGAAGTGCTCAAACCCAACTGTCTAAGAAGCTCAGCTATGTCCAATGCCAGCAAAGCCGTATCCGTCCAAGCATGCCCTGCTTTGAGTATTGCCGCCACTGCCTCTTTAGAATCAGAAACAAAGATGCACCTTCCTCCACCCTATCTGCATCAATAACACCAGCCCCTCTTTAATAGCCTCCATCTATAGTGCCAAAACAGACCGGCCCGCTGCCCCTGGACCTTGAAAACCAGCCAAAACATCACCAGTTTCATCACGAAATATACCTCCAATGCCTCTCATCAGCCCACGGTTATCCAAAGCTCCATCTGTGTTTAATTTAATAAACCCCCAGGAGGTTTTGCCCACTGAACTGGCACCATCAACCTTGCAGCCTTTGGAATGACACCATGAAGCCCCATGAACGTCGCATGAGCCTCCATGACCTGATCAACTTGAACAACAGTGTCCAGTTGCTTCAACCCATGTAATGCTTTGTTCCTGCAATTCCACAACTGCCAACAAACAAACAAAAACCTCTATAGGTCAGTAGAGCTCAGAAACGGACTCACCGCTTCAAGCAAATCCATAAAAGAACCATGAGCATGAAATTTTTCTAGAGGGAATGACATCTCAACCCAATACTGCTGACTAAACATAAAACCCCAAATAGCATGGAAAGAGTCCTCAACCTTCTTCCCACAACGAAAACATATTCTAGAAATAACCACCTTATGGGACCAAAGATGGAAGAATGTAGGCAATATCTCCAAGCTAGCCTGCCAGCCAAATATTTTAATTTTATTAGGAACTCTGATATTCCATAACCGCTTCCAATAAGATTTAGCTTGATCCCTAGAAGAACACTCTCTTCGGTCACTAGCATACAAATCAAGCTATGTCAAAGCAATATGATATCCCGATTTGACCGAATATTTGCCATCTTTAGTGAAAAACCAATATCTTCCAACCTTAAATCGAATAGTAGAACATAAAGGGATGCTACAAATTGATGCCACATATTCTGGACAAAAAACGCCTTGTAAGAGCTCCAGATTCCAAGTACCATCAGGATGGATGAGAAAGGCCACTCTAGCCTCAATCGATAATCCCAAGTTCATTATAGCCAGAAGGTGTATGGTATGGGGATCCATTTGTTAGCAGAAACCGAAATCTGTACACCATCTCCAATCCTACAGATCAACCCTTCCTCAATAATCTCACGACCCCAAAGACTCCCTCTCCAAACAAGAGAAGGATCATCCCCTAAGTTGGCAGCCATAAAGTTGTCATTTGGAAAGTAACGAGCCCTGAATATTCTGGAGACCAATGCATCGGGAAATTCGAGAAGCCTCCATGCCTATTTACCAATCATCGCCTTGTTGAAAGCCTCAAAGTGCTTGAAACCCAATCCACTGCTTGACTTAGGAGAACACAATTTCTGCCAACTTAACCAATGAATACTACGCTTATCCGCTTTCCCCCACCAGAATCGAGCAATTTGAGCTGATAAACTAAGGCATAACCCTTTTGGGAACTGAAACACACTCATAGTGTAGACCGACAAGGCTTGGGCCACTGCTTTAGCAAGAACTTTTTTACCTGCAGCTGAGAGTAGTTTAACATTCTAGGACGTCAAACGAGTTTGCAAAGCCTCACTCACCTTCATGAACATCAACCATCGATTCCTAGAAGGTATTGTTGGGAGACCCAGATAACTCTCATGGCACTGCACCACCCGAATACCCAAAATATTGGAGATTAGATGCTGCGAGAAAGGATCAGTGTTGGGGCGGAAACAAGCTGCTGATTTGTCAAAGTTAATAATTTGTCCAGACACCCTCTCATAATCTTTAGAATGGCCTTCATATTTGTGCATTCCGGTAGCTGTGCATTGCAGAATAGCAGGATATCATCTGCAAAAAATAAGTGTGAAAGCGATGGTGCTCCAAGAGCAACCGACCCCCATGAATAAATTTATAATGTTGAGCCTACGATAATAACGTAGATAACCCTTCAGCACATAAAATAAATAAGTGAGGGGAGAGGGGGTCACCCTGCCTCAACCCCCTGGACGGCACAATATGACCAATAGATTGACCCTTAAATTTAACCGAATAACTAACTGTACTGACACACTCCATGATTAGCTTAATGAAATTATTAGAGAACCCAAGCCTACTTATTACTCCATCAACAAACACCCATTCCACCCTATCATAAGCCTTTGACATATCTAGCTTGAGTATCATCTTCTTTAAACCACTATTACCCCTCTTGCGTACAACATGAATACTCTCAAAAGCAGCTAGAATGTTATCAGTTATTAAACGGGAAGGAACAAAAGCACTTTGAAATTCAGAGATTACCGAGTGCATCAACGACTTCAGTCGATTAACAATTGTTTTCAAGATGATTTTGTATATCACCCGGCACAAAGCTATTGGTCTGAACTCAGTAAGAGGAATAAGTGAGATTAGAGTGTGGTTGATGTCCTGCACACTGACCCCCTCATTAAGCACAAATAGGCAGCAAGCCACCACTTCGTCCCCCACCACATCCCAAAAATTCTGATAAAAAAGAGCAGGCATGCCATCGATGCCAGGGGCCTTAGTTGGGAACATTTGAAACATGGCCCTTTCCACCTCCTCACGCGTAAAGTACTCCTCCAACTCCAAATTCTGATGAGTCGTGACCCTTTGGGGAATCGCCACTAGAACGTTCTCCATCTCCGAAGGGTTGCAGCTGCGAAATAGTTCCTGAAAGTAGCTTTCAAAAACCTTTCCCACATCATCATTAGATGTCTTCCACCGATTCGCAGAATCAAAGACCCCTTGTAAATAGTTCCGGCGACCCCTTTCCTTCGAAAATTGGTGGAATAACTTTGTATTGCGGTCACCCTCTTTGAGCAAAACAACCCTGGATCGCTGCTTCCATAGTAGCTCCTATTGAGCTCTCAAACCATCCAACTCACCATCAATAGCTCGCTGTATATGCAGTTTAGTCTCGGTGGGCGACTACCCGTTCATCTCATCTAATCTACGTTGCAGCCTCTGAATTCGCTTTGGAATATTACCAATATTGTCACGGCTCCACCTGTGAATGGCAACCTTGCAATCTTCAAGCTTTGTTAACACAAATTTGGGTTGTTCCTTAAACTGAAGCCACAAACTCTTTGCACCCTTCCTCCTTCGTCCAAGCTTCCCTAAAAATGAAACATCTGTGGTGTCTGCCAATAGGAGGAGCCAGTAATCTGATCCAAATTGGAAGATGATCCGAAGCCCAGGAATTCATATGAAAAGTAAGACAGGATGGAAATAAATTGAGGAAAGCATCATTAACCATGGCCTTATCTAATCAAACCTTCACATTCCCATCTCCACTCCATCGATTGGACCACGTAAAATTGTGTCCCTTGAAAGGAAGAGACATCAAAGCACAGTCATCCAGCGCATTACAAAACTCAAGAATTTGGCTTTCCCGTCGAATGCGACGTTCCATGTGCTTGCTCAAACTTTCCACTTCAATAAAATCACCACTCACCATCCAAGGACTCCTAACCCCATAATTCAAATGTCTCAAAAGTTCGTATGAGGAGTGCCGTTGACGAACCTCCGGGTGACCATAGAACCCAGTAAAAAGGAAATCATTCACGCCCACACCCCGGAAAAAATCATCAATATGACCAACTGAATAAGAGCTTATCGAAACATCAACTCCATGAGCCCACAACAAAGCCAGACCTCCTAAAAGACCAACCCTACTCACACAAAAACCCCTCGTGTCAGGACCCGTCCCAAATTTCCCCTCGAAACTCGGGAAGAACCCTGATCCCGTCTGACAACCTAAGGAAAGGTTCCCAAAATATCCTTCAATCCTTACAAATTATAATAATAATAAATACTTTCATTTGTGAGACAAGGGATTCAAGCACTCAATAATTCCCGTAAATAATGACCAATCAAATACAATATAATATCAGAGCGTCTAAGTAGGATCAAGAGTAAAATTTAGATATCCTACTCAAATATAACTACACAGCGCAGTCGAAGTACTAATGCCTCTGCCTCGAGATCAGTGTTCGCGTCAACTCAACTCAACAGCCTGAAGGGGGTTTAAACACAAAAGTTGTGAGTGGACAAAAATAATCAATTATAAATCGTTTTTCGAGGAAATATTACCTTTTTCCCCCTCCATTTATAAAACCATGCATGCATCATATAAAATAGTTTGTGATATAAAAACATCATATGTAAATCACCAAAATTTCCATTTCTCTTTAAAACCACTTAGTTGTAATCACATAAAATCTGTATAATGAAAATACCTCGTGATTCACAATTTGGTTTGAAAACTCTTTTCAAAGGAGTTTAAAATCATTTAATTCAATCTGGACACATAATATCTCAAATTCACAGCTCCCGACATATCCACAACACACCAGGGTATCCCTTGAGATGTGTTCAAATCTGTACAACAATTCTCTGTACTATCTGTACTATGCATAGACAGTCTCGCGACCCGGCGGAGCAAGACCCCTCAACACCAAAGTCCGAGCCCTCAACAACCAGCGGAGCAAGACCCCTCAACACCAGTCAGAGCAACAGTAACTATCGGGACATGAACCAGTGAACCAAATCCATACTTCGAAATCTTTGTTTCTTGGCCTAAGCCAAATTCTTTGAAATATCATTTATGGCCAAAATTGATAAGATCATAATTACGGGTCTCAACCCAAATCACATGCTCAAATAGTTACCACTTCAAAACGATATCAAAATAAAGTACAAAAATCAGGCCATTTCTCAAAACACACTTTCACTGAAATATTGGAAAACATGTGTCCAACATCATTTCTAAATTCCAGAAATTCATTGCACAATTACATAACAGTATTTAAATCAAAGATACATTTATGCATGCATTATAGTTTATAAACCAAAAGTCCACTCACAAACCTGTTGAAGCAAACTCAATCCCGAACTGTACGCTCCCCTGAAGTTCCTGGAGCAGTATCGCCTGTCCAAATCAATAATCGGGATTACCAGCTAATAATAAGAACCTTAAATATAAATCCACTAAACCCCGGGAGGTCTAACTATGCTGGCCTAGAAAACGCAGCAACTTTAAAAACCCCCAAAACAACCCTTAAACGACATATGATTGGACTCAAAACCTGCGCCAACAGGTCCGAAACGTCAAAAACTAGCTGTCACGCGCCACTGTGACCTCAGACTCGGCCCTACGCACCGCCACGTAGGTCAGAACACGAGCCCACGTGCCTCCACGCGCCCTCACTCGCCGATCACGTGCCTGCTACAGTACCCACGCACCTGGACCGGTCCAACCCGGCCTAACTCGGCCTGACCCGGTCTAACTTGACCCGACCGGTTCACTTAACCCGACCGATTCACTCGACCCGACCGGTTCAACTCGACCCGACCGATCGCTCGACCTGACCAATTTACTCGACCCGACCGATCACCGGCGACTCACCGGAGAAAACAACTGGCTGCCGGCGCCGCCGTCTGGTTTCCGCCGGAATCCTCCATTTCCGGCCGAAACTTCAAGCTTTCATAACTTCCTCAAAACTCATCCATTTTTCACAAATTTTATGTCTAAATCTATATACTCGAACCCAGGAATCCAAATATGACCTTAAAACCACAAACTCGTACCTGTGCTAGCCGGAAAATCGATCGGAAGATTCGAAACTTCCTACACTCGGTTCGGCTTCCCCCGTGGTCCTCTCCTTTGATGGTTGGTACGGTTGTGATCGTGGGAAGGAGTAGAATAAGATTAGTTGAATAGAAATGGAAGTCTTGGCCTTGAATTAAAAGTTGGAATTTGTCAGTTTTGGGTGAGTTTTCGCACACGGGTTCGATGGTTTTGGGCGTTTCACAGAGAGAGAGAGTGAGATGATGATATGAAGATGAAACAATGATTTGGGGATAAAAATATCTACCCCAAGTCACAAATTACCAAAATACCCCTAACAATCTAGACCCGTAACTTTTGTACACGAATTCCGTTTTCCGCATGCCGCCTGTCTACGAACTCGTGAGTTCGAGACCTACGCAACGGTATTCAAAACACCACCAAAAATGTCTCGAAACAAAATTTGACTTTCACGCCCCTTAACAAGCAAGGGTAAAATCGTCATTTTACATAAATAATTTACGTAAATCCAATAATTGAAATTCCGGGTTGTTACAATCTACCCCCCTTTAGAAATTTCATCCTCGAAATTCAACTCTACCCTTGGAACAAATGAGGATACTGCGCTCGTATTAGTTCCTCGGTTTCCCACGTGGCCTCCTCCACGTTATGATTCGTCCATAACACTTTAACTAGAGGAATACTCTTTCTGCGCAGCACCTTCTCCTTCCAATCCAAAATTTGCACTGGTTGCTCCTCAAAGGTCAAATCATCCTTCAGCTCAAGTGGCTGCTCTCCCAATACGTGAGACTCATCAAACAGATATTTCCGGAGCAAAGATACATGGAAAACATTATGAACTCTGGATAATTCCGATGGTAAAGCAAGACGATATGCCACTGGTCCTATCCTCTCCAAAATCTCATACGGACCAATGTAGCGAGGACTCAGTTTTCCTCGTCTACCAAAACGTACCACTCGATTCCAAGGAGATAGTTTCAAGAACACCCAATCACCTACCTCAAACTCAAGGTCTCTGGTTCGACGGTCTGCATAGCTCTTCTGGCGATCTTGAGCTGTCTTCAACCTTTCTCTGATGATTCTTATATTTTCCTCAGTCGTATCCACTAACTATGGTGTTAACAGTTTCCTTTCACCCACTTTGTTCCAGCATAACGGTGTCCTGCACTGGCTACCATACAGTGCATCGAAAGGAGACATCCCAATACTCGACTGATAACTATTATTATAAGCAAATTCCATCAGAGCCAGGTGTGAATCACATTTCCCTTTAAACTGCAGTACACAAGCTCTCATCATATCCTCCAGAACCTGGATTGTCCTCTCAGACTGACCATCCGTCTGAGGATGAAAAGCTGTACTAAAATGCAGGATAGTGCCAAAAGCCTTCTGCAAACTCCGCCAAAATCCGGAGGTAAATCTAGGATCCCTGTCTGAAACAATTGACTCTGGAGTCCCATGTAGTCGTATGATCTCATCAACGAATAATTTGGCATACCGACTCATCCGAAAATCTTCCCGCACTAGCAAGAAATGTGCAGACTTCGTGAGTCTATCAACAATTACCCATATCCCATTATGTCCCTTCTTTGTCCTTGGAAGTTTATACACAAAATCCATCGTAATGTGATCCCACTTCCATTCCGGAATAGGTAATGGTTGAAGTGTCCCATATGATTTCTGCCTCTCTGCTTTCACTTGCGGACATGTCAGGCATCTACTCACAAACTCAGCAATTTTCCTTTTCAACCCAATCCACCAATAGTATTTCCTTAGGGTATGATACATCTTGGTACCTCCTGGATGCATAGCGTAAGCCGAACTATGAGCCTCATCAAGAATTTCCCTCTTTAGCTCAGCTCATTCGGTACGCACAACCGGCCATCCCTAACCAAGGCTCCATCATCCCTAAGCGCATAGTCCTGCATGTTTCCAGCCTCCAACTCCATCCTGATAATGCACAATGTAGGATCCTGGAGTTGAGCCTCAATAATCCGATCAATCAGAACAGTCGTCACATGGAAACTAGCCAATAAAGCCCCCTAGCTATCCATGCCCAGTACTATCCCTGCTCTACGGAACTCTACCAGTAACGGTAGGTAGACTGTATGCAAATGGGCCAAAGAATCCATGGATTTCCTGCTCAATGTATCCGCCACAACATTGGCTTTCCCTGGATGGTACTCTATAGTACAATCATAATCCTTTATTAGCTCAAGCCATCTTCTCTGCCTTAGATTCAGGTCTTTTTGGGTGAACAAATACTTTAAACTCTTATGGTTGGTGAAGATTCGACACGTCTCCCCGTATAAATAATGTCGCCAGATTTTCAGTGCATGTACCACTGCAGCTAACTCCAAATCATGTGTGCGGTAATTCAACTCATGGGGTTTAAGTTGTCTAGAAGCATACGCTATCACCTTCCCATGCTGCATCAACACGCAGCCTATACCCCGCAATGATGCATCACTATACACCTCGAATCCCCCAGTATCATCAGGAAGGGTTAATATTGGAGTAGAAGTCAACCTCCTCTTCAGCTCCTGAAATCCCTGTTCACAATCGGCATCCCAGTCTAACTTGACTCCTTTCCTAGTCAACCGAGTCAACGGACCTGCTATCGTAGAAAATCCTTCTACGAATCGTCGATAATATCCTACCAAACCCAGAAAACTCCTCACCTCTGTCACTGTCCTCGGTTGCTCCCAGTTTGCCACTGCCTCAACCTTTTGGGGATCTACGCTGATACCCTCAGCCGAAATCACATGACCTAAGAATCCAACTTCGGTCAACCAAAACTGGCATTTACTAAACTTGGCAAACAAATGCTTTTTCCTAAGCATATTCAGCACCAACCTTAAGTGTTTCTCATGTGCCTTAGCACTCCTCGAATACTCCAAGATGTCATCGATGAACACAATCACAAACCGATCCAAATACTTTTGGAACACCCTGTTCATCAAGTCCATAAATGCTGCTGGGGTATTAGTCAACCCGAAAGACATCACCAGGAACTCATAATGACCATAACGAGTCCTGAAAGCTGTTTTCTGAACATCCCTTCTCTATCCTCAACTGATGGTACCCGGATCGAAGGTCAATTTTTGAAAAATATCTTGCCCTCTTAAGTTGATGAAACAAATCATCTATCCTTGGCAGAGGATACTTATTCCGCACCGTAGCCCTGTTTAGCTGCCGATAGTCGATACACAATCTCAGACCACCATCTTTTTTCCTCACAAATAACACTGGTGCACCCCAAGGTGAAACACTTGGGCGAATAAATCCCATATTCACCAAATCCTGCAACTGAATCTTCAACTCTCGCAATTCTGCCGGTGCCATTCTATACGGTGCCTGTGAGATAGGTTGAGTACCTGGCAAAAGCTCGATGGTGAACTCAATCTCCCGGTGAGGTGGCAATCCCGGAAGATCATCTGGAAACACATCAGAGAACTCACTCACCACTGGAATATCCTCCACTCTCATTGGAGTATTCCGAGAATCAAACACATGAGCCAAGTAACCCTCACAACCTTTCCTCAATAATTTCTCAGCGGTCAAAGCTGATATCACTCCACAGGGTAGTACCCTACGATCTCCCCTAAACGTAAGTTCCGGTAAACCTGGACTCCGGAAATCCACTCTCTTGTCATAACAATCAATAGAGGCATGGTGCATAGTCAACCAATCCATCCCCAAAATCACATCAAAATCAAAAATATCTAAGGGGATTAAATATGCCTCTAATGCATGACCTTCCACTAACACTGGACAACTACGAATCACGAGATTCGCCACTAACATATTCCCAGTAGGAGTACTAATACCCATGTCCCAACCAATCGGAGACAATTCTCTATCAGCAAACAATGTAAAACCCCGAGAAATGAAAGAATGAGTCGCACATATATATTGTAGCTACTAATCTTTGGGCTTTCTCAATGTCTAAACCTTCAGTAGCAGTCCTACTCTGAAGTACAGAAGTCAAAGTGTGACCCAATTGTTCCAGTGTTTGCCTCATATCAGGCTCCACTGCAGGTTCATGCGTGTCCCCAATGTTTTCAGATTGTTGACGGAACTCGCGTCTCGGAGGCATTACGCTGAAAAAAACTATAACTCATCAATACCAAAATAATTGTACACGTAGTGTACAGTCTACAGGAATTTAACCTAGTGCTCTGATACCAATTGTCAGGACCCGTCCCAAATTTCCCCTCGAAACTCGGGAAGAACCCTGATCCCGTCTGACAACCTAAGGAAAGGTTCCCAAAATACCCTTCAATCCTTACAAATTATAATAATAATAAATACTTTCACTTGTCAGACAAGGGATTCAAGCACTCAATAATTCCCGTAAATAATGACCAATCAAATACAATATAATATCAGAGCATCTAAGTAGGATAAAGAGTAAAATTTAGATATCCTACTCAAATATAACTACACAGCGCAGTCGAAGTACTAATGCCTCTGCCTCGAGATCAGTGTTCGCGTCAACTCAACTCAACAGCCTGAAGGGGGTTTAAATACAAAAGTTGTGAGTGGACAAAAATAATCATTTATAAATCATTTTTCGAGGAAATATTACCTTTTTCCCCCTCCATTTATAAAACCATGCATGCATCATATAAAATAGTTTGTGATATAAAAACATCATATGTAAATCACCAAAATTTCCATTTCTCTTTAAAACCACTTAGTTGTAATCACATAAAATCTGTATAATGAAAATACCTCGTGATTCACAATTTGGTTTGAAAACTCTTTTCAAAGGAGTTTAAAATCATTTAATTCAATCTGGACACATAATATCTCAAATTCACAGCTCCCGACATATCCACAACACACTAGGGTATCCCTTGAGATGTGTTCAAATTTGTACAACAATTCTCTGTACTATCTGTACTATGCATAGACAGTCTCGCGACCCGGCGGAGCAAGACCCCTCAACACCAAAGTCCGAGCCCTCAACAACCAGCGGAGCAAGACCCCTCAACACCAGTCAGAGCAACAGTAACCATCGGGACAGGAACCAGTGAACCAAATCCATACTTCGAAATCTTTGTTTCTTGGCCTAAGCCAAATTCTTTGAAATATCATTTACGGCCAAAATCGGTAAGATCATAATTACGGGTCTCAACCCAAATCACATGCTCAAATAGTTATCACTTCAAAACGATATCAAAATCAAGTACAAAAATCAGGCCATTTCTCAAAACACACTTTCACTGAAATATTGGAAAACATGTGTCCAACATCATTTCTAAATTCCAGAAATTCATTGCACAATTACATAACAGTATTTAAATCAAAGATACATTTATGCATGCATTATAGTTTATAAACCAAAAGTCCACTCACAAACCTGTTGAAGCAAACTCAATCCCGAACTGTACGCTCCCCTGAAGTTCCTGGAGCAGTATCGCCTGTCCAAATCAATAATCGGGATTACCAGCTAATAATAAGAACCTTAAATATAAACCCCCTAAACCCCGGGAGGTCTAACTATGCTGGCCTAGAAAACGCAGCAACTTTAAAATGCCCAAAACAACCCCTAAACGACGTCCGATCGACTCAAAACCTGCGCCAACAGGTCCGAAACGTCTAAAACTAGCTGTGACGCGCCACCGTGACCTCAGACTCGGCCCCACGCGCCGCCACGCGTTGACGGAAGGTCGGAACACACGCCCACGCGCCGCCACGCGCCCTCACGTGCCGGTCACGCTCCTGCTACAGTACCCACGCGACTGGACCGGTCCAACCCGGCCCAACTCGGCCTGACCCGATCTAACTCAACCCGACCGGTTCACTTAACCCGACCAGTTCACTCGAGCCGACCGGTTCAACTTGACCCGACCGAGTTTTGGAGGATATTATTTGGGGTTAAAAATATCTACCCCAAGTCACAAATTACCAAAATACCCCTAATAATCTAGACCCGTAACTTTCGTACACGAACTCCGTTTTCCGCGTGCCGCCTATCTACGAACTAGTGAGTTTGAGACCTACGCAACGGTATCCGAAACACCACCAAAAATGTCTCTAACAAAAATTTGACTTTCACGCCCTTAACAAGCAAGGGTAAAATCGTCATTTTACATAAATAATTTACGTAAATCCAATAATTGAAATTCCGGGTTGTTACACCCCGCCACCCAAAGTTGGCATTTTATAATGTCCATCTGTTGCACCGTCTTCTTAGTTTCCATTAAAAAAAGAACACCTGGCTGTTTAGCTTTGAAAAATACTTCAAAGCCCGTTGCACACGCGAGCTTCCCAACTTGCGGACATTCCAACATGGGAGACTCATTCTTCGTGATGGGACGACTGACTAGTCCCCACCACTTTTGTAGCCTATGCTACCACGTTGTTGCCAAAACCCGTAACAAGTCTGGTAAAAGACCGATGTGATTTCACCAAGACCTTCTTCTTCTGGGGGCTGATGCTCAATCGAGGTCCCGCCACATAAAATCCTTGGTGCTGCCCGTTCCTCGACTTTTACTTCTAAGTAGCCAACTCCATCTCAGAACCAACCACTGACTTCTTTCCCCGAGGATCAGCCTGCTCAAACACCTCAACTGCACCTTGCCCCACCACAGCAGTGCACACCTCCTGGGACATGACATGAGGGGGTGTCACAAAGGCCTCCCGAAAAGACCTCATCGTCCCCGACTGATTAGGCGATGGTGGCCTGGTAGGGGCCAGTCCCTTTGTCCTCAGACCTAGGCCAAATATCATAGCACTGGACCCTTGGACGGTGTGATGTTGTAGACGTCCTTTACAGACGTTTTTAGGCGTCCATAGGCATCTTCCTCAACTTCAGTATGTGAAAAAAATTACAAGAGGCCCTCACATGATCTAACCTTCCACACTTCAGATAGAAAAAAGGTAGACGCTCATACTCAAACTCATAGCGTTAGGCCGGTTCGTCATTCAGCAACTTAAGAGTGACGAAACGTTTCCGAGGTTCATTTACCAGCACCGTCACCCTGATGCGCAGAATACTTCCAAGACAATCTCCATTCAAACCCCTATCCACATCTACACAATTTCCAAGATGGTTCCCCACTGGAGCCGCCAAAGTAGGCGTCAAGAAAATAGGAGGCATTTTACTAACCCTAATCCAAAACTCCTGGAAATCAAGACAAACCTCATTGATGTCCTGCCTTCCGTCTGTGGCTGCCAACGCAAAGAGAGCCTTGTCAAACGTCCAAGGGACTCCTCTAAGAACTTTCTTACGATCGTCATTTGTAAAAGAGAAAAGGAACCGATCAGAGCCCTCAAGTGGGATCACATTGAAGCCCTCTCGAAGATGCCAAATGGATTTCAAAGTTCCAAACAAAGCCTCCTTATGAAAAGGTCGTGAAGTGAGTAGTCATCCCAGCAGAAGCAAACGCGAGTTGGCAGAGTCCTGGACATCTTCCACCACCACCAACTCCTCCGTTTCCTTCTCTGAAACCGCCAATTGAGACTCCGTAACACCGATGATCGCATCCATAATATGTTTCCAACTAGAAACCCACACCGAGATAGCTACCAGGCACAGAGACGCAAGGTAGTCCCAACAATGACAAAGACGCATCAGTCGAAAGCCACCAACACCCCAAACCCTAGCCGCAAAACTCAAAACCCTAACTGAAAACAACAGAAGGACTTTTTTTCCACCACGATGATCTTTTACTTAATTATCCGCAATGCCTACTTATTGGGTATTTGATTTAGTATAATTTTTTTTATTTTTTTTCATTTTCTTATTTACATAAATATTATGAGATTATATATTTACTAAAAATATAGATATGTAATAATATTAGGATAATACTTGCATCTCACCCTGATAGTATCTCCTTATATCACCCTTTCAATTGATTGATTTAATTGTCAATATACGTATATCATAATCGAAACGTTCAATTTCGAAATCATCGTTTCAAGATCACTTACGCATCAATAATTCACACGACATCTTCCACCACCACCAACTCCTCCGTTTCCTTCTCTGAAACCGCCAATTGAGACTCCGTAACACCGATGATCGCATCCATAATATGTTTCCAACTAGAAACCCACACCGAGATAGCTACCAGGCACAGAGACGCAAGGTAGTCCCAACAATGACAAAGACGCATCAGTCGAAAGCCACCAACACCCCAAACCCTAGCCGCAAAACTCAAAACCCTAACTGAAAACAACAGAAGGACTTTTTTTCCACCACGATGATCTTTTACTTAATTATCCGCAATGCCTACTTATTGGGTATTTGATTTAGTATAATTTTTTTTATTTATTTTCATTTTCTTATTTACATAAATATTATGAGATTATATATTTACTAAAAATATAGATATGTAATAATATTAGGATAATACTTGCATCCCACCCTGATAGTATCTCCTTATATCACCCTTTCAATTGATTGATTTAATTGTCAATATACGTATATCATAATCGAAACGTTCAATTTCGAAATCATCTTTTCAAGATCACTTACGCATCAATAATTCACACGACATTCGAAGAGCCCTAGCTATCTATACGCCCAGTCTACGACCACTATTAGCTAGGCTCTTCAGTCCTCACTGCCAGTTATAATTTTAAAAAAGAAAGAGAAAGAAAAGTGTTAATAGAATAATAGGTATTTGGTATTTAGTATTAGCCTATTAGGGTTTCATTTCATTTAAAATGAGTTCAAAATTCAAAGGGTGTGGGCGCTTGGTAGCTGTTTGATGAATGATGTTTGTATAATGGTAGGCCGTACGCCGCCGATTGAGATTTAAGATTTAAGATTTAAGATTTAATGTGATGGGAGAGGGCTCTCAATGCCTACTTATTTTTTTTATCGAAAATAAATTGTATTGGTGATGAAAGAGTATAAAGTTGAGGTTTAAATTTGAGGGGATCCCGTTAAAATTTTATTATTAAAATTCAGTTAATTCAAAAATAATTCGGAGAAAAAAAAAGAGTATTCCACATCGGGATAAAGTAACAAGATTAAACAGTAATATCTAAATTATTTAAAACTTCCAGCCAAAGGGGGGCTGGCGCGATCCATGTCACACGGTGCTGGGATTCTAGCCCATCTTTCGCCAAGGCGTGAGCCACCCTGTTAGCAGCTCGGGGGAAGAAAGAAAGATTAGAAGTGCTCAAACCCAACTGTCTAAGAAGCTCAGCTATGTCCAATGCCAGCAAAGCCGTATCCGTCCAAGCATGCCCTGCTTTGAGTATTGCCGTCACTGCCTCTTTAGAATCAGAAACAAAGATGCACCTTCCTCCACCCTATCTGCATCAATAACACCAGCCCCTCCTTAATAGCCTCCATCTACACTGCCAAAACAGACCGGCCCGCTGCCCCTGGACCTTGAAAACCAGCCAAAACATCACCAGTTTCATCACGAAATATACCTCCAATGCCTCTCATCAGCCCACGGTTATCCAAAGCTCCATCTGTGTTTAATTTAATAAAACCCCCAGGAGGTTTTGCCCACTGAACTGGCACCAGCAACCTTGCAGCGTTTGGAATGACACCATGAAGCCCCATGAACGTCGCATGAGCCTCCATGACCTGATCAACTTGAACAACAGTGTCCAGTTGCTTCAACCTATGTAATGCTTTGTTCTTGCAATTCCACAACTGCCAACAAACAAACAAAAACCTCTATAGGTCAGTAGAGCTCAGAAACGGACTCACCGCTTCAAGCAAATCCATAAAAGAACCATGAGCAGGAAATTTTTCTAAAGGGAATGGCATCTCAACCCAATACTGCTGACTAAACATAAAACCCCAAATGGCATGGAAAGAGTCCTCAACCTTCTTCCCACAACGAAAACATATTCTAGAAATAACCACCTTATGGGACCAAAGATGGAAGAATGTAGGCAATATCTCCAAGCTAGCCTGCCAGCCAAAGATTTTAATTTTATTAGGAACTCTGATATTCCATAAATAAGATTTAGCTTGACCCCTAGAAGAAACTCCCTTCGATCACTAGCATACAAATCAAGCTATGTCAAAGCAATATGATATCCCGATTTGACCGAATATTTGCCATCTTTAGTGAAAAACCAATATCTTCCATCCTTAAATCGAATAGTAGAACATAAAGGGATGCTACAAATTGATGCCACATATTCTGGACAAAAAACGCCTTGTAAGAGCTCCAGATTCCAAGTACCTCCAAGTACCATCAGGACGGATGAGAAAGGCCACTCTAGCATCAATCGATAATCCCAAGTTCATTATAGCCTGAAGGTGTATGGTATGGGGATCCATTTGTTAGCAAAAACCGAAATCTGTACACCATCTCCAATTCTACATATCAACCCTTCCTCAATAATCTCACGACCCCAAAGAATCCCTCTCCAAACAAGAGAAGGATCATCCCCTAAGTCGGCTGCCATAAAGTTGTCATCTGGAAAGTAACGAGCCCTGAATATTCTGGAGACCAATGCATCGGTAAATTCGAGAAGCCTCCATGCCTATTTATATAGCGTGTTGAGTTTGCTCAAGATTTCAATGTAGAACGAGTAGCTCTTCTAACAAAAAGAGAAAATGTAGAACGGGTTGCAAAGAAAATGTAAAACGAGCTATATTCTTCATCTGTTATATAACGAGAGAAGGGGATTATAATATAAACTAGGTATCGACCTCTCTCACCGGAATTCCTATACAAAAATGCCGGAGCAATCACCCACAACCGGGGTTCAAAAGTGGTGCAAAAACATTTTCGAACATCTAATTCTTATTTCCAATGAACCATAGCAACAAACATCATCAGAGTCACCAATGCAGGAGCGCTTACTGGTAACATAAAGCTAGCTGTAAATGAGAAACGGGACAGACCAAACCGAGCAAATTAACATGAGATCATCACAAAAAACATAAAATCAAACAACTATTTTGATGATGAAATTGATGCAACTGTTAGATTTCTGTCAACTGAAAATTGATGAGTATCCAATTATGTTTCTTGAGTTGGTAGTCTCACCTTGATTCTTTCCATTGTCGGCCAATGCTGGTGGTGGAGCCGTAGATTTATTTGACATTGAAATCCCAAGGTTGGAGCAATTCATTCCGATTGAACCTTAATGAATGCAATAAAACTCAGTTGATGCATAATTATTTGAATTATTTTATCACCATTGTTATATAAATAACTTGTAAGTCTGTGCTCTTACATTGTTCATAGCAAGGGAAGGAAGTGACATTGAGAAGATTGTAATAACCCTCTGCACAGTCGCAGTTATACGTAAATTTTGATGTCTTGTTGCATGAGCCACCTCCACAATAACTCCAAGAGCAAGCTATAAGAACAAATTGAAAATCCCATGAACATGTGCAAGGAAGAAAAAAACCAAATTATGGAGACTGAGTGCCGGTGATAGTATAATTAAGTATGAGGGTTGATAGTTAATACGATCAAAGATTGATGACTCATTGGCTGTGCTTGCATTATTTGCGATGGGAGCTGGCGCTTTTGTGCAGGAGTAATTCAAGTCACCTGTAAAATCCAAAACCATCAGCATCATCAAACCATGATTTATTTCCACCAACCAAAAGAAAGAACTTTGATCCCAATCTTTGACTTATGGGTGGGATTTCAAACACATCCAAAACATTTCACCCTGACTCGAATCCAAGACGAGATTTCTTTTCTGGTCAACATAATGCACTACCAAATTGAATTAAATGGGCATTTTTTATTCTACTTTTACATTTTACCCCAAAATCACTTCACTTTCTGTTTTGGTTTGTCAATCTCTAGGGTTGTTAACTAATGTTGCATTGTAGAGAGCAAGGGCCATTCAATTACCACAAGACCAAACATTGCCAAAACCATTAAGCAACATACAAATTTACCAACTTTTCAAGAGCAAAATTCATCCATGGAAAAATCCAGCCCACGGAAATTACCAAATTTTTAGTCTAACACAACAAAATAAAAAATTTACAGAAACAAACAATATTTGACTGATAATTAATACAAATCTATTATCTACTTGAATGTGAGAGAAAGTTGAGGCCTTACATTTGGGAATGACACAGGGGAGGAACTTGTAATCAGTGTGGTCAGAAGAAGTCTGCTTCCACCCAGCTTCACACTCACATTCAAAAAAGAAAGTGGTATTGCTAGAAGCTTTGCAAGTCCCTTTTCCACATTCAATTTCTTTGCACACATCATCTGTTTGATTATCAGAAATCACCCATTCCAATCAATTAAAATGAAAATGAAAGAAAACCCAGACAAAAAGAGAAAAGGAACAAAACCCAGAAGAGGAATTAGTGAAAATGGTAAGAGAGAAAATGAAATGAAGCAAACCTATTATTGGAGAGAAGATTGGAGACAGTAAGTCATGTATGGGATCAGCAGAGAGTGGCTGGAGAAGAAGAAAGATGGCAAAGAAAGCAAAGAAAACTGTGGAGGAGGCCATATCTGATATCTCAATGATCTCAAGGTCTGAAACCTGCATACACAAATTTAACAAGCTAATGAACTTTGGCTGAGATGGAAGGAGAGATAAGTGGAGGGGGGAAGATCCGTGGTTTGATTGACTTGTTGATGTTTTCGGGAGGAAATCTCTTTAATGAAAGGTTGCACTTTACATGGGCAAGTGGGTGGTTGTTGGAAGTTACGGTATTGATTCTCTGCAAATAAATCTTCCTCAATATATTCAAACGTCTTGTTCCTAACTTGAAAGTTTTGACTTATGTTGTGGGTGAAGGCTATCCACAAATTTTATATTGACATATTATCGATAATTTATTTTATAATGATGCTTAATTATATATTTTAAAGTGTTGTAATACACCTTTTTTTTTAATTCAATTTTTAATGTATCGGTTTCTAACGAAAAAAATGCTTAATGCACCATAGTATCTGATTATATCATTTTTTTTTAATAAAATTCACGACTTTGCTAATAAAAGAAACACATTTGATTAGTACTAGCCTCATATCAAGCGCGTCTCATAGCAAGCGCATCTGCTAGAGGCATTTCGACGCGCTACGCGCGATTTCACAAAATAGTAAATTGGCACATGCGTGTGAGAGACATTTTCCAATCATATTTTAAACGCACTTATATTTATTATATACGCACATGTCAATTTACATTTTTTTAGTATATAAAATTTGATCCCAATTTTATATTTTTATATTTTATTTTTAAAACAAATGAAAGAAAAAAAATACCAATGCAAATGAATGCTGGTAGTTCCATGTTTGTGGAGTTTGGTTTGCTTTGGTAACTGAAAAAAAAATAATTGAATGTGGGTATGTGGAAGAAAATATAACCAAATAATGTCTATATGAACTTATGATAACAAAAAATTAAGAATAATATAATGTTGATTGCTTTAAAAATTCAAAAAAGTTTTTGAATAATTAAAATGGAAAAATACAACAATTAAATATTTATATTTTTTTGATTTTGTTATCCATTTTACCTTTTTACCCTTGGATTGTTTTTTCTTTAATATTTTCTTCAACAAGGGCCTTTTTAGGTTTATTAAAAATCATTGTAATTCAAACTGAATCGCTAAGGTTATTGTTTATTTATATTATTTATCACTTAATACTTTTTCACCCTATAATATGTTAATGTAAATGTTCATTACATACTCTATCTCACTTAATCATTACCCATTTTGCTATATTTTAAAATTATATTTAAACATAACCAGTCATATTTGGAAGTTTAAAATATTGATTTTTAATTTGTTGATATGTATGAATGAAATATTCATGTGAATAAACGAAATATTGATGTCAATAAATTACATGAAAATTTTGTGCATAAACTGTCCAAACCGATCCAAACAATACTGTTAATAACCACTACAAAAAAACAAAGAGGTAAAGGGGAATACATTTGCCTCTAATAATTCAAATAGGGGCGAAAGTAGGAGAATATTTGTCTCTAATAATAGGAGCGGCGAATGAAGGAAATGCCCCTATAAAAACCGTTGCTATTAATAAATTGGGGCGAAATATGATGAACATCCGCCCCTAATAATTTTTCTGCCACATTGGCTGCTTTGAATTAGAAAAAAGAATCTTCAACATATGGGTCAAAGACTCAAAACTAATGATGCCTTTGGTTACCGAGAAAAACCCAGAAATTAAAACAGGCCCAAAATACTAAAAATAACCATTAAGGCAACCACCCAACACAGAAATCAAATTAGAGACTTGAGAGAATCTGGTTCTGTGTTTACTCATTAAACAACAAAACCCGAACAAAAATGCCAAATCTTTAATCACAGTAGCAACCGAAGAAGGAAAAAACAATCAATTTTTGTTTTAGGTAATGGATTGTATTGAAATCGAGAGGCGAGGTAGCCAGAGCCATACCTGCATACAAAATTGAACCCAAAGGCATCCTTCAGTACTCCTCCCCTCTTTGTTATGTGTTTTCTCTTTTCTCTTTTCTGGAATATTGACAACCAAGCCTTGTCCAAACATTCTGGTCTTGCATGAAGTTTGCTACAAGTTGGCACTAGGTCAATCACTCACTCCTCCCCTCTTTGTTATCTATTTTTTTCTGTTCTCCAATATTGACAACAAAGCCTTGTCCAAACTATGCGGGATTCGCAACTAAACCCTAGTCTTCGATGTGTCCTATCTAGAGCCACATTTTCATTTAGTTGTGAGTCCGAACCCTCCGCTTCTCCTCCCCCGTTCCGACCCAAACCCTCCGTGTATGAACTCATTCCTGCTACTTGAACCCGCCGCTGATTCTCTCAAACCGCATTAAACAATTCACCATTTACAAATTCACAAATGCACCAATTCACTATTGACCAATTCACCAATTTACCAAAGCATCAAAGTAATTGCAAAGGAAAAATAAAAACCCTAACTTCCTTAAATGATCAGTTATTGGAGAAGGAATCAATAAGAGAAAAATCAAACTAAATTTCTTACTACCCATTAACAATTGAAGAAAAATTAAAAAAAACAAAAATCAAATTGCTTACCAGTTGAATCAGGAACGCAGGAAAGCAGGAATGCAGGAAAGAACGCAGTGTGGCAGCCTAAGGGCCAATTTGGTATTATTGTGTTTTTTTGAAAAATTACTTTTATTGTGCTTTCTTAACAAGAGCTGTATATTAAAACTGTTAAACGTTTGGTAAATTTTTTTTTTAAAGTCCTGTGAGTATGAAAAGTGATGTCAAAGTGTTTGGTAAATTCTAGTATAAAATTATAGCAGATGTGGATAATGACTAAAATAGACATGATATTGAAAAATGTAAGAGGTGGTTGTGGTGGTGGTGAGGTGGAGGTATGAGTGGATGAGGAGGCCATGGTGGTTGTGGCGGTAGAGGTAGAGGTAGATGAGGTGGATGTAGAGGAGATGATCGAGGTTGTGGAGACGAAGGTGGAGGTAGAGGTAGAAGATGTGGTGGTGGTGGTGATAGAGGTAGGGTTGGATGAGGTGGTTGTGGAGATGGAGATGCGTCTGGTAGTGAGGCGAATGGCAATTGCGGTGGCGGCGGCGGTGGTGACGGTGGTGGAGGTAGGGGAGGATGAGGTGGAGACTCAGGTGAAAGAGGTGCATGTAAGGGTGAAAGAAGTGGTGGAGGTGGCAATGGCGGTGGCAGTTGCAATGGTGACCGTGATAGTGGTGGTGGCGCCGTGGTAGCGACGGTGGTGGTGGAAGATGTGGAGGTTGAGGGAAGAAGTGGGGGTAGAAGAGGTGGAGAGATAAGGGTGAAAGAGGTGGTAGTGGAGGTGGTGGTGACGGCAAAGTAGACTTGGGCATGAAGTGGTGGTTTGTTCCCTTAAGAAGAAATAAAATGTGTGAGAAATATAAACGGTGAATAAACAATAATTTTTTAGAAATTAATTTGGATATTATAAGAAATAAAAAATATCATTAACTTTTTGTGAAAACAGTTTTCAAAAGCAACCTATATGCTGCTTTTAAAAATTGTTGTCAAAAGTCCATTACTTTAAAAAAAAAAAACAAGATTTTTAGTTTTACCAAACACTTTTGTACTGCTTCACTTTTAAATAAATCAGCTTTTTTAAGAAAAAAAATAATACCAAATGAGGCCTAAGTAAGAGTAAGAATAATCTCTTCGGACCGAAGAAAAAAGAAAACGAAGGGAGAGAGTCTAGGTTTTACAATAGGGGCGGTTATTAAAAATTAAAAAAAAAAATCAACAATAGGTGCGGTTTTAGTAGGAATAATATTAATAAATATATTCTTATTTAAAAATTAATAATAATAAAAATATTAGGGGTGTTTGCTTCCCCTCCTATTTATTTTCAATGACAATTGTAAAGAATTTTTGGAGCCAGTTTTCCCTCCATGTCCCCTTTATTATAAAGGCCTTTATAAACGCCCCAAATATTATTAATAGGGACAAATAATTCATTCGCTCCTAAATAATCAATAATAGGGGCGAATCACTTTTTTCGCCCCTAATTGAGTATCGCTAATACTTTTTTTTTTTTTTGCAGTGAACGTTTTGGATTGGAACGGTTTCAATTATATATTTTGAGAATCCAAATCGTATCTGATACACCTCGTTCCAGAAATCCAACTGGATACCGGAGTCTCTGGTGCTGGCAGACACCTAGACGCTGAGTCCAAGTGACGAAAGCCTACTAAAACATTGTGTTTTAGGAAGTTTAGTAAAAGGTAAAATAGTAAACACTAAATTACCATTTCACCGCGGCATTGGGTAATCCAGGGCAGACATAAAATAAATGATGATCATAATTAAAGCATCTACGCTTAACCGATTATTACCTTGTTACACCCTGCATGGGTGGTGTCAGAGCTGTCATCACATGATTCCCTCATCACATTCCCAAAATCCTTCGCCAGTAACCTGAGGAGTACAAAACAGGGAGGTGAGTGATCCCTTGTAAAAACCCGTGAAACAATTTATTAGGTATATATAAACCCATCAATATAAAAACTTAGGTGCCAGGAGTCACACTCATACCAGTAGGTTTCACCTATTATACCATGTTCTCCATACCTTTTTTGTACATGACCCCATATTGTACTCACCTCCTATCCGGTACCGATCATGGCACCTTAGTATTTGGGTCATCACCTGTGGCATTATTTCATGCTCAACAGTATAATCATTATACTAATAAAATAACCCCGCAAGGCTAGCAACCATATAACACAATCACATAATACTTACCATTAACATTCACATTGAATCCTCATACATTGAAGATGACACATAAAATCCTATGGATGACAAGACTAATAATACTTGATACCATTGCCTTTCTATGATGGTATGGATTATCTCCAGGACGCATCGTCCATACAAAACATAATTTCATCAATCGGGGTTACCGCCCACCCCATACCCACTGAATGACGCATCTTTTGAATGATTTCGTGTCATCAATAGTAGAAAATGATCAATCTTGTGAGACTTGTGCAGAGTTAGAAAGATAGGTAAAATCTGGAAAGAACGCAAAAAGAATGACTCAAATCGGAGTCCAGATGAAGGAGATATCCTCATTTCAATATCAGGTCCTGAACGGAGTCCTGAGTGCGCCAGTGCGCCGGTGCGCCTATTTTGGGCCACTGGCCAAGTACCTCATATCAGGCCCTCCGGGTCTCAAACATGTGTTTCATGACACCAAGATCAGGTCCTAGAAGTGCCAAGGTCGCGCCGAGG